>JANFAM010000010.1:23130000-25530000 GCA_024362665.1 Prunus padus
GCCGAAGTTCGAGGCGGCGGTTCGGCCGTTTGCCGGTCGGTTCTGGGCTGGGTGAGGGCGGATCTGAACTCCCCTCCTTCTGTAGATCAGTTTGGTATAGGTTTGGTTGGCCGGTGTGAAGTTTCGTCGTCGGCCGGAATCGCTCAAGACACCCGCCACCCACTGTGGCGCGTGTGGCGGCGCGTGGTGGCGGTGTGGTGGCGGTTCTTGGGTCCCTTGTGATCCTCGTATCGCTGTGAGCGCATGGGAGTTGACGGATCTCAATTCGGAGATCGTTTGGTCATTGAACGGATCTCGCCTATTGCGTGATTCTCGGGTTCGATAGGATTGAACGGTTGGATCGTGTCCATTTTTGGATATGTTTATCTAGATAATTCTAGGATCGTGTAGGATTTGACGGATCGTGATTCGGAGTCCCGGATACTCCGGATCGATGACTTGAAGTTAGGATTAAACCGTAATCGTCCAATCGTGCGATCGTGAGCAATCCGACCGCTCGATCGAGACCAAACTTTGAGGACACGTTGTTTAGGTCGTGTTGAACCTCTAGGAACTTTCGGATCTAAGTTTGGAGGTCATGGGACCCACGGGTCCGATTTGACCCACTCGGGTCGGGTTGACCAAGTTTGACCAGGTTTGACCGAGGCTTTCCGAGGTCGCCTTGCAGTGTAGTTGACTTTGTTGGACTTCTAGGAATGTCCTGATCCTTTTGGAGGTCTTGGGCTCCGCGGGCCGGAGTTGACCGAAACGGGTGTTTGACCGCCGGTTGACCGTGAGTCTTCGGCGGTCCCACCAGTTATAAGAGGTAGTTTGACCTTGGAATCCTTCGTAGGACATACGTACACGTTAAGTGGGGTTTTGTTAGGGTTTGAGTTTACGGTTCTCGTCTGATTCAGTACTAATCCAATCCTCGTCTTTAACGCTTTGGTACCTTGACTATGCGTACTTTGTGAGCGGGACCCTTTGAGGGTTGTGCGGCCAGACCAACGGTGAGTGGACTTTGTTTTCAAATGTGCATGACTTGAATGAATTGCATGAAATGCATGAATTGAGATTTAATAATAGTTTTAAATCTTGAATTGGATAAGTGTTTTAAGTCTTGGTATGACTTTGGTTTAATTATATTTAAAAAGGGTTTGCATTTGAGTTTAATGCATGATTTGGGTTGCTGGGTTTTATGTGGGGCCCTGTTGGCTATATTTTAATATTATTTATACCTTTGGGTATTGAGCAGGACGTAATGACGTCTGGTGAGTTTTAATATCGGATTTCGGATTATATATTGGGCTATTTTGACCTTGGGGTCATTATACTATTTATATATATATATATATATATATATGTATATGTATATATAATTTGGGTATGAGATACGGACGTTTGGGGTCGTCCGGATATTATATTTAAAAGGGTTTCTATATTATATTTAATTATATAATTGAATATTTGGACGTAGTATAGTCTGTTTGATGACGTATTCGGTTTTGGCGTTTAAACCTTATGAAGTATAATTACTTATACTTTGATTATATATATGTATATATTTATACATATATATTTACTTTGAATAAATACTTTGGAATAATGGGAATGGATTATACGTATATTTATATATTTATATACATATATGTATATGGGATTGGGCTTGAGTTATTGTATTTTAAAGGATCATTATGTTTTATGTATATATATATATATATATATATTTATATATATACATATGTATATTTTGGATTATACGCTTGGTTTAGCGGTATGTGTTTACAAATGAGTTCTTTATATTTTAATTATATACCTTTGGGTTGGAATGCCCTATGTCGGGACGTGAGGTCCCTTATGTAACTATTTTGATATATTTATATATATTGGGTTTCTCATACCATTTGACGTTTCTTTACTTGAAACTTTAATACGTCTTGACGTTGATTGAATGTATATTTGATTATGTTTTTAATTGAATATATGATTTCAATGCTTATGACTACTTTGGATATATGTATGTTAGTCATTGGGTTTTGGGCGCTTGCGTCTGATGTTGGTGTTTTGGGTTTGGGTACATAGTGATTGGTTGTGTATATATATATGTATATATCTTTGGTGATCGCGTAGCGATTGATGTGTGTGCTTTTAGCACCTTGTATTGTACCTCCCCTGTTCGGATACTAATGATCGCATGGCGATTGATATGATACGATCGGTGCATACCTTAACGGGTGTAGTTGTAGACCCTTGATTGGGTAGTCTGCGCGTAGGACAGATTTATTTCGGAGTTATGGTTGGTAAGTTTTTACCATATAGTCCTGTGAGTTTAGTCCCACTTTGGACGGCTCAACCCTGGGCCCGTTGTCTCGATGAGACTGTACCGGTGTCCAGTCAAATGATCCCCTGTTGGATTGTTTTCCCCTGGTACTTGTGTTTGTGTTGGTTATACTATACCTATACGCGTGTGTTAGTACATTCGTATTCATATTTCTTTTAGCGAGGATCGTTCCTCGCTTGTCGTGCTTGTGAGCACGTGGTTGTGAGTTTGGGGAAGTTGGGAAATTGTTTACCTGTTTCGGTTGCAGTATGCTTGATTTGACTACAGCATTTATTAGGTTTTGTTTTGGATTTGAATCCTGAAACTGTTTCTTATATATATATGTTTATATATATATAAATGTTTTGAACTGCAATTTATGTCTTTATGGCTGTCAAGTTTGGTTTGCTTGCTGTAAGCAAGCTTTTCGGCATTTTAAGGTTTGTTTTACCTTATGTAAGTATTATTCCATCTTTATGCTTTTACGTTATTAAATCCTTTAGTTTATGTTTTATAAACTTGTGTGGGATTTGTTTTGGGAGGTTATGCCTCGGGAAAAGTAAAAGGTTAGTTTATTTGGAAAAAGGGGTTTTAAAGCTGAAATGTTTTCTCGTACTTTGAGATAGTACGGTTTTCAAATCAACCAAATGTTTAAAGGGTTTCATATGCATGTTTGGCATGGTTTTAAAAGGTGGGGTTAGTACTTTGTTTTAAGTATGTAAAACCTTGTTTTTGTCCACTCAGACTCTTTCTGTTTTGCGCCCCCCAGACCGTAGTCGTCGCTTTGTACCATTCGGTTGTGCGCTCCTCTTCTCGAGCTTCGTCGGAAGGGTAGGATTGTAATCCTTGAACCCTAAACTTGTAATCTGTTATTCTTTTCATTGTTGAATTCTTAAACTGTTAGATTGCTCTGTATCACCCTTTAGGGTTGAATTAGTTTGGCGGAGGCCTGTTATGTATATTTTGTATGCATCTTTGGCGCTTGGGTTGTTTATCTGTTGTTTGTTTGACAGGTTGAAGTTTTGGGCTAGTCCTTGTTTTAGGGAGACTCGCCTGCTTTTCTGAAGTCTTAGCCCCTTGTAGGTTAAATCTCGGGAAGAGGGTAACTGTTTTAGGATGTGGGCCCAACATGGGTTGATGTGGGCCCATCAACAGTGGTCCGGCTCGGGTTAGGGGTGGAATCTGGGTCGGGTCCTGTCGGTTTCATTTCGCAAAGCAATGAAAAAAGCTATTGAATTAACTGAACAGGCAGGTACAAAAGGAATTCAAGTACAAATTGCAGGGCGTATCGACGGAAAAGAAATTGCACGTGTTGAAATCGGTATGTATATAAATACATATATATGGCTTTGTATAATCAAAGTATAAGTATTATTAATCATAAGGTTTTAACACCAAAACCGAGTATGAAATCAAACGGACTATACTAACGTCCATATATTCAATTATATAATTAAAATATAATATAACGGTTCCAAGCTTAATCTAGCTCATTTATATAATCAAAATCATATACAAAAACTACCGGGCGTTCACCACGTCCCGTACAATACCCAAATGTATAAATACTAATAAAATAACCATCAGGGCCCCACATAAAAACCCGGAAACCCAAATCAAGCATTAAACTCAAATGCTAGTCCTTTTAGTATTTTTCAACCAAAGTCAACAAGACTTAAAACATTCATCACATTCAAGATTTAAAACTATTAATAAATCTCATTTCATGCATTTCATGCAATTCATTCAAATCATGCTCAGTTGAAAATAAAGTCCACTCACCGTTGGTCCTATGCTACACAACCCTCAAAGAGTTCCGCTCACAAAGTACGCAGAGTCAAGGTACCTAAAGCGTTAAAGACGAGGATTGGATTAGTACCGTGAACCGTACGAGAACCGTAAACTTAAACCCTAACAAAACCCGACTTAACGTGCACGTACGTCCTACGAAGGATTCCAAGGTCAAACTACCTCTTATAACCAGTGGGACGGCCCCGGAAGACTCACGGTCAACCGGCGGTCAAACACCCCTTTTCGGTCAACCCGGGCCTGCGGAGCTCAAGACCTCCAAATCGATCCAGACATTCCTAGAAGTCCAACAAAGTCAACTATACTGCCAGGCGACCTCGGGAAAGACTCGGTCAAACCTGGTCAAACTTGGTCAAACCGACCCGAATATGTCAAACCGGGCCCGTAGGTCCCATGACCTCCAAACTTAGATCCGAAAGTTCCTATAGGTTCAACACAACCTAAACAACGTGTCCCCAAAGTTTGGTCTCGATCGGACGGTCGGATTGCTCACGATCGCACGATCAGATGGTTACGATTTAATTCAAACTTTAAGTCATTGATCCGGAGTATCCGGGACTCCGAATCACGATCCGTCAAATCCTACACGATCCTAGAATTATCTAGATCAACATATCCAAAAATGGATGCGATCCAACCGTTCAATCCTATCGAACCCTAGAATCGTGCAATAGGCGAGATTCGTTCGATGGCCAAACGATCTCCGAATTGAGATCCGTCAACTCCCACGCGCTCGCAGCGATACGAGGATCTCAATGGACCCAAGAACCGCCGCCACACCGCCGCCACACGCGCCATCGTGGGTGGCGGGTGTGTAGAGCGATTCCGGCCACCCTCCAAACATCAGATCTCGCGACACCACCAACACCACTAGAACTACCACGTTGAGGTAAGTTCAGAACCGGTGGAAGCCGCCATAGAACCGGCCGGCAACCACCTCAAAACCCCGATCGAAATTCGGCCAAACCGGCCTAAAACCTAGCTTTTAGATCCACTCCCCAAACCACCAAATCGATCTCCAAAACCCCCAGAATTAGCTAGGCCAAGCGAAAAGGATTCGAAAGCTCACCTGGTTCGATGACAGAGGTGGTCGGAGCGCGGTGCGACGCCGTGAAAACAGGAGACGAACCGATCGTTTCTGGCGATTCTCGGCGTCACCGTGAGGATTTCGGGAAGGATGTGACCGACTCTTCACGCCGGTTCGAATGGGACGGTCCCGGCCCTTGCCTTGGCGAGCCGTCCAACCCGAAGAGAGAGAGTGAACGGGGAGAGAGAGAGAACGCAGGAGGAGAGAGAGAGAGAAATCCTGAAATCTGATTGGTGAGGGTATTTAACAATTTTCGAAATGACCATTATGTCCTTCGAACAATCCGGCTTCGTGTCGAAGCGTTCCGCCCGTCAACGAACTCGTTTGACGAGCCGGACGCAATGGCCCAACTCGTTTTGCCAAATTCCGTCCGAAAATAAAGTGGACCAAAATGCCCTTTAATTATTTAATTCTTATTTAATTCCAATTAATTTCAATTAATTCATTTTAATTTCATTTTAATTTCCCAATTTAATTAAATCACTTATTTTATTTATTTTCGTTTAATTTTTGGGTCAGGGTCTTCACAACCAATGTGTCATGGGGTTCGAATCGAGACTCTTTGGTATGCAAGTCAATACCTTTTTTCCACTAGGCTAAATCTCATTGACCTATTGATTTTAGAGACAAAAAGAAGAAGAAGAAGAAATTAGCCTCCTCCTTCCTAATCCTATTGGTATGCTCTTCATTTTAGAGACAAAAAAGAAAGGAAAATGTATGCATCTTCTCTATTTTATGATATAATATCTATGTATTTGTTGTTATACTATGTTATGTTGAAAATAACTCGTATGTTAAAAAGATGATTTCTCGCATGATGTATAACCAATATTTAATAATATTGTTATTTGTTGATGGGATGATATATGCCATAGTTCTTTGACATCATAACCCTTTTTTTTCTTTTTCTTTTTTCTTTTCTTTTTTGTATTTAACAATGTAATTGCATGGAAACATGGAGCAAGGTTGTAGAATCAGAGGGTGAAGAACTAACAACTGAAGAACGTAGAAGTTATATTGGTAATGCTTTTGAATATTTTTTTAATACAAGATAGTAAACTACAAGCATAGATGGGTTTCTCACACATACTACCAAAGTGTCATAGGAGTTCGAATCTGAGACCATTGCTTTGCAAGTCAAGACCCTTTTATTGAAATTGGTACTTAGGTGAAAGGGTAAATTAAAACCCAATGGACAGATGTATGACAACAATGATCAAATAAACCTAGAGACAATATGACTAGTCAACAACTAGTCATAGACCTATGAACATATAAGCATAACACAAATGCACAACATATCAAATATTCAAATCTGTGCAAGCCTAGAAGATAACTATGTGACAACCTAGGCACTCAGAAGGACCTGTCAATCTAAGCATCCCTTGTGCTAGCAACAACTAGAGTGATAGGTGTGTGAACATTCATCAACATTTTAGATATAACACATATAGTAAGACTAGGCATATAAATGATAGAATCACACCATAAATGTTTACCCAGAAACCCACCATTGGGAATAACTGGGGTCATCAGTCCGATTAGGCAATCCACTAAGTCAAGAAGGTAGGTCTATTTAGGAAATGAGCACTCCATATGCAACCTTCTTCTCCAAACTTAGTTGAGCTAGTAGCTTGTCTTTCGTGGAAATGGTTGCTAGTCCATCAACTTCTTCACCCCATGGAACCGCAACTCAACTCCGAATTGACAGATCGATGAATATGTAGATTCAATGAATAAAAGATCGATTTCTTTAAGAAACCATTCTTGAAGAAATTAATCCAAGAATCTGATTTATATATGAATGAGAACATGTTTAACTATCCTATATGCTAATTTTGAAGAACAAAGCATATTTCAAAAACAATTTTAAAATCTCATTTTGGAAACCTCATACCTCACTCATCTCACCATTTACAGAGGAGAAGAAGAAGTTGACTCTCTTTCTGTCTCAAAAATGATGAATGAATGAGTGAAGAGGATTTCAAATATCAAAGCAAATTTTAAAACTATTTTTCAAAATCTCATAATGAAAAACCAAACTTCACAGAGAATGAAGAAAAGCAAAGAAGAAAGGCTCTCAAAATTCTCTATATCTGTCAAAGTGACGGCTACAGTGTTGTAGCCTCCCGTTTTACCCAAAAAGAAGTCTGCCCTACATTCCCCCAACTAGTAGCCACTCATTGGCTTCATAATAAGACAAAAAAATCATCAGGACATAAAACCTATAGATGGTAACACATGAGAAATTAAATGAGTTGGCAATAACGGATGACTAGTTATCACGTTGACTCGATATGTCCTAATATATATGCAATGCATGATTTACCTTTGAAGATCGTGATTACATCGTGCTACTGTTGATCTCAGCCACAGTAATCATCTTTAACTAGACTATCCTAGTCTAATTAACCTAGAGTTTGATGAATTACATGTGCAATTACAAAGTTGTCAAGGGAAGCTAAAAGCCTTAGCTAAACATAACCTAACAATCTCCCCTTTTTTGGCTTTCCTTGACAACAACCCATTGACATGAATTTTTAATGGCGTTACTTTCTTGACGTGAAATTAATATATATATATATATATATATATATATATATATATATATATATATATATATATGAAATGAATATTTATCTCACATCTTTATGTCATTTTGTTTGAAGCTCTTTGGTTTTTGTTTTTCCACCCTTGGGGTTTTTTTTTTTGTCTTAATTTTTTTCTTGTATCAACTTAAATGAAGTTTTCCGGCGTTTACTTGCTTGTTACTTGAGCTTTCGTTTCTCACATTTCTTTCCCATTGGTCTTTCAAAATCTCCAAACTCCTATGTGTTCATCTCCAAATCTGCTAAGGCCTATGATCCCATTTTAAAGTGAGGACAAGATTTTCTTCAGACCAAGAGCAATTCTAACAGCAAATTTCAAATCAAATAGTTCCTTAACTATCATACAAATTACTATAAAATGATTTAATAAATCTGTTTTCTTTTCTTTAGATAGATTTGTTTGGGCATCAGGTTCTCCTGCAGCTTGACCAATATTCAGCTACAAGCTTGGAGAAGTATGAGTTGGTATCCAAGAGCTTTGAAGGCTCTTCATACTCCACCAGATTCCCTATAGACATACACAAACAAATTAAACCACCCTGCATATTAGCAATAGGCTTCATATAAAAATATCACAAGGTCACAGGCCCTGCAGTTTTGATTGAAATTCTGTGATAAAGAGAAAACTGGAACATATAATAGCCTACCATGGGAGAGGACCATGACCATGTCACTGTCTATAACGGTTGGAACTCTGTGAGCAACAGTTATCACTGTGCATTCTGCAAATTCCTGCCTGATTATTCTCTGCAAAACGGCGTCTGTCGAAGAATCAATGGACACCGTAGCCTCGTCTAGAACTAGAATTCTGTTCCTCTTGAGAAGGACTCTGCCAAGGCAAAAGAGCTGGCGTTGTCCCGCACTCCAATTTTCCCCATGATCACTTACTGTTTGAATCATTTTAGTCACATAAACAGCATTATCAATTTATTCATAACCTCGATATATACCTGATGTAGTTGAGTGCTTAAGTAAGATGTTTAGCATATATTTTCTCATTTGTTTTTATGGAACATCATAAACTCACCAGATGTGTCTAGCAGATTAGGTAGGCTACCGACTGTTGCCTTGAGCTGACACTTCTCTAGAGCCTACAAATAAATTATTACAATCATCCATAATGTATTAGTACAAAACAGAAGTACATCTAAACATTAAATGATGCATTAACTTCATTAGTAAAACTTGCTGAGAAACAATGTAAAAATTATGCAGGAAAAGCCTGTTCATCAGAACTAGAGTCAGTTAGCTCACTCTCCATATTTCATCATCGGAGTAAAGGCCTAGAGGATCCAAGTTGGTTCGGATGCTACCCCTGAAAAGAGTTGGTTCTTGAGGGATGATGCTGAGCTTCATTCTCAAATCTTTTAGACCTAGAGAGCAGATGTCAATGCCGTCTATAGTAATTGTACCACTCGCCGGCTCTACTAAGCGAAACAAAGCACTTATGAGTGTAGTTTTTCCACTTCCTGTCCTTCCCACAACTCCTACTCTAGTCCCTTCTTTGAATGTGCATGTGATTCCCTTCAGAACTAGAGGAGCATTTGCACGATATTTTATCTTTAACCAACGAAAGCAAATTATTATAATTAGATTTTTTGATGATCAGATGATAAGGTGGTTAAGAAACTCCAATGAGGAAGTTCATCTGTATGACTTTGAACATCTTACTTTCAGAGAATGCAGCTCTATCCTACCCTTGTTAGGCCATGAAGATGGTGACCTCTTGTTCTCCACAATTGCAGGAGGCTCCGGTGAAATCTGCATGAATTGCTTTATCCTTTCAACTGAGATTATGTAGTTTGATAAGTTACAATACCATCGGGTCCCGGCAATTTGTGTCACAGTTAGTGATAAGCCATAAGAAAGAGAAAGTCCCACAAGCCCTGCAGTCATCCCCAAAACAAAGACAACTGTTAAAAACCTAAAATTCAATTTTGTGAAACATGGACCTCGCTTATAGATACCTGGATCAACATAACCCTTAGGGAGAAAAACAAGGAAAAAAGCAGCCACAAAAAAGGTCAAATTCTGAAGTGCTTCTGTCCTCATAATTAACCACTCCATGGTTGCATTAGAATGAAAGAACAGTCTGGCATCTGTGTCAACTAGCTTTAAGTAGTTGTGGAAGAACCTGTGTCCCATCTTAAAAGCTCAAATGGTGACCACTCCGAGTGATGTTTCGGCTGCATAATTCATAACAGGAGCTTTGGTTGTTCCATTGATTCTTATTAGTTCCCTAGCAGAGGCTAGATAATAGACCTTGGAACAAAACAAAAAAGTTATTTCCATCATTTACAGGTGAAGAAAAAGAGAGAGAGAAAATTAAGAAATTGATATTCCAATCCACCTGAGCATGTTTTGCAGCAACCATGGCTGGAATGCCTACAATGAGAACTTGCCATGTGACAGAAGCCATAATTGCAAACGTTGTCAGCAGTTCAATGACAGCACAGACAGTAAAGATAATGCAGAAAGGTATGTCAAAATCCAAAATACTTAAATCTGATGAAGCCTGCAAAATTAGAAATACTGAATGAATTCTGAAAATAAGTACTGTAATACATCCACAGCAAAAGTGAGGAGGTGATGTTAAAGATTGGATGTACTTACTCTTGTCAAAATCCGCCCAACGGGGGTTGAGTCAAAGAACAGCATGGGAGCCTTAAAGATAGCATCAGTGAAACCAGAGAAAAAGGCTCTAGAAGCTTTTAATCCCATATGGACTGCAAAGCATGTCCTTAGATACACAAAGACAGCACTAAGTGTTGAAATTGCAGTATAAACACCAATCAGCATGCCAATGGTTATATTAGGAATTTGAATGGCTAGAGCTAACCAATAAGTTGCAGCAGCCTGAAGACCAATAAAACAAAACTGTGCTATTACCGCTAAGCACAGAAGAAGTGTTACTTTAGAAACAAAAATATAATCCCAGAAGGGCTTCCATCCATCATCACCAATCTCTTTCTCTTCTTCTTCAGTTAGTTGCACCCCGGTACACCCTTCAAAGAAATATCCCCTTCACTGTTCTTTCCAGTGACATAAGTCCCGTGAGACTCCTCTGGCTGAATCATATCTTCTTGGATTTGATAATTTGAAGGTCCTAATGTTGTTACTGCATCTCTGTGAGCATTCACAAGCTGCTCAAATGCTGTTCCAGCTGTCAAAAGACTCTCATAGCTTCCAGATTGAGTAATTTGTCCACCGTGCATTACCTGGAAATGAAATTATATGTGCAAAGACGTGTTTCTTACTAATGTTACCAAATCCTCATTGGGGGATCATAAATAACACATTTAAAACTTAACCACAGATAAAATTGGAATGTGTACTAATAATAACATACCAAAATATTATCAACTTCTGGGAGGAATTCAACTTAACATACCAAAATATTATCAACTTCTGGGAGGAATTCAACTTGATGAGTCACCAGAATTACAGTTTTCTTTGCTAGAGCACCCATGACACAGTCCTGCAAAAGTCATTCAAACTGAGTAAATGGTTCCTACAAGCACAACGTGACTAAATTTGCTTATTGTACTTCTTAAAACCCTTGAATTTGTTTTTCTTACATGAAATAGAATTGCAGCAGTATGTGCATCCACTGCACTAAAGGGGTCATCAAGGAGATAGATATCAGCATCACTATAGACAGCTCGCGCCAGCTGAATCCGCTGCTTCTGTCCTCCACTCAAGTTAATCCCCCTCTGGCCTATTTCAGTAAGATCACCACGGTCAAAACTATTAATGTCCTTATCCAAAGCACAAGCATTTATGGTCTTCTCATATTTGTTCTTGTCCATTGGCTTCCCATAAAGTATGTTATCACGAACCGTCCCACTTTGTATCCATGAAGTCTGAGAAACATAGGCTATAGTTCCAAATGCATCAACCTGCTTGCAAGCAATAAAAAAGTAAGCAACTGAAATTTTTGGAAAAAACTTGGTGCATGACAGTATATAAAATATTTTCATCTGTTTTTAAACTCACAGTTCCTGAAATTTTTGGCATCTCTCCAAGTACAGCATATAACAGTGATGATTTTCCAGCTCCAACTGGTCCACAAACTGCAACTTTCTGCTCCATTTGCACTTCTAAATTCACATCTCTCAGAGTTGGAACTGTTGATTCAGGATACCAGCTGAAAATGCCTCTTTCAATTCTTAAGCTTTCATCTGATTTCTGTGATGTTAAGTTCCTTATTTGATCATCATTCAGCTCATCATCGACCAAGAAAGCATTTAGCCGGTCAAATGAGACCTTGACTTGGATCATTACTGAAAGAGCCTCTGGTATCATTTTGACAGGTTCTCCAATGCTCCTTAATGAAGATAGAACTGTGAATATTGTACTTGCATTTAGAGGGACACTTTGGAAAAGGATACATCCCATAAAGATAACTGAAGAGATGATGGTAGGTGACATCCAATATAGTAAATTGCAATAAACTTTTTTAAATTGTGACTCAGCCAACCATTTGAGTTCACGGTCACGAAGGGAACCAACCAAACTTTTGAACTTCTCTTCCCAGGATTGTAACTTAATGATTTTCATGCTGTTCAGGATCTCAGAAATGGCTCTCAGTCGCTCATCTTGAGCTATCATGAACTGGAACTGAAACTTTTGAATTGCCTTTGCAAATGGCACATTCAGGAGGCCACAAATGATGAGAGGAATCAAACCAGGAAGAGCACCAAGACCTACCACACCAAAAAGAACACCAACAGAGAGGAATAGTTGCAGGGCATAGCTCCATGTTGAATGGAACCACCATGGGAACTCTCCCATTCGATAGGCATCGACTGCTATATAATTTACAATCTCCCCAGCTGAGTGCCTTCTCCTTCCCAAACTAGAAAGTTTCAGCTGCTTTTGATAGATTGCCGCTATCAAACCTGACCTCATCTTCATTCCAGACCTCCTTGAATCAAAAAACCAATGTCTCTGGCTCAAACACTCAACCAACTTGGTAAGAATTAGACACCGCACTATAGTGATGCCTTCAGAGAGACTTTCCTTGTCACTATTTGAATAATTTACAAAAGCATATAGTATAAGAGGAGATACTACAACTGAAATGGTCCTGAGGAAAGCACAAAAGGCTATCCATATGTTTTCCTTCATGTAAACTTTTGCTATCGCTCGGAGAGCCAGGTTTCCTGAACTGCTTGAGCTCTTCTCCCTTGACAGTGAATCCCATGCATGAGCAAACTTCTGGTATGCCAAATTTGCTTCATCTTCTGAAACCAGAGAAGGTATGTCTTCAAGAGCTAATGATTTGAGGAACCCAAGTTTAGTAAAGGATTAATCCAAGAAAATGTCAATTTGCTAAGGAAGCAGGCATGATCTAGATCTGTTTGCTGGCTCTTTCTAGCAGACTTTGTAGCTATTAAAGGTTCAGATAGGCTGTCAACTTGGTTATGTTGATAAACAAAGTGACTGAGGTTTCTAATAGCACACAAGAGAAGTAAAAAGTTCACTAGCCATGACAGTATGTCAAAAAGGTGAATGTCATGTGTTCTTAAAAACATTTCGATGTTTAGAGCCGAGACCAATGAGAAGGAGGACAGCCACCAAACAGAGTTTAGAACTTTGATCCATTTGGACCTTTGAACAAGCGAGGAAACTGTGAATGAAATCCAAATTAGTCCTTGGACAAAGTAATCCAACCAGCCAAAGTGATTGGATTCAACACTTTGGACTATTAGATCCCATAAACCGGCAGCAAAATATGCAATGCTGGTAAGAGCGCAACAGATTGAAACTAGTACAGAGAATTGGTCCCTTCTGTTGGGATCATTACCAATTATATGATGTTTTCTTATGAAATCTATGAGCATAAATAGGCAAAAAATAAAGGCGAAGAGCAGATTTACGACGTTAATGATAGTTGTTTGAGTGCAGTAAGAACCCAAATCAAATTCTCCATCACACATCCGTGAGAAAGTACTCCCTACAATAAATCCATTGCATGGAAGAACATATCAGAATATTCATCATATAAGCTATAACTGCATGTTAAACAATAAGTTGGGAAACATAAGTAAATGTGAAGAAGTGCATGCAGTTGTGTATGTAAATACAATATATTTATACAGCCAAAGGGAGACATTGCATCAAACAGAAAGAAGGCAAAGATGTAAAGCCATACTGATAAAGTTTTTCAAGACCAAGAAATCTAATTTTACTTCGATATGAAAACATCAAATCAATTAGCAAATTCACCATATCATGTACCATATAAAAACAAGAAACTAAGAGATAAATAAAAAATTATATGGGTTACTTACCAAGTGAACTCCTCAAAGAAGCCATAAATTTGTAGCAACTTGTGTGGTTAACTTAATTTGTTTCTCTGCAGCACCCCCAACTATGTAGGATGAGCTAAAATCTCAATACAATTTCATTGGAAGGAACAAGTACCCCCTTAAGCCCTCACATCAGCATCTTTTTCATTTCCTTTGTTTGATTGTATGGACAGTTTTGAGATGCAATTTTTTGTCTTGCACTACTATTTTAAAGAATGTTTTCAGACTTTTGCTTGTCTCTGCAATTCACATGATCATGTATTTAGTAAAAGTGCATTTCTTTATTTAGTCCCACTTGATTGTACAATCCAAGTTTTTATTCTATTTTTAATTCCTTCTTTCAATAATTTATAAGTTTTATTTGCCTATGGCTTGGCTACTAGTACTGGGCATGTAATGTAAGAACAACAACAAAAACAAACGTCCACCTTTTTTTCATATTTCTAACCAAACACTAATGATCAATCCACTCTCAAATCTTACCAAGTTACCAACAACCAACGTCACTGAGAAACCAGTAGCAATTTGATTCTTTAGAAAACATGAAAGGAAGAAAAACTTTAGTGGAGTTGTCCGTTACGCATGGTAGTAGTACTAGTAGTACAGTCAAGTTATAAGATGACATGCGTCTAAATCCAGTTATCAATTTTTATTTCTTAAACATGTGTCATCTCTTTGCTGAAATGTAACAAAAAGAAAAATTGCAAGCCAAACAGAAATTTGATAATTGCATCAAGAAATCACTTGAGCATTACTTGTTCTTTTCTTTGAGTTTAGTTTTTTATTTTACTTTAACCAAATATATGGAATAATTAGTATTTGGGCTCTTAATGTTTTAGATCTTTGGGCTTTTCTTATATTTTGGACTATTTATAAGTCCATTAATTAGACCCAAAACTATTTGGGTGAAACTATAATTTTCAATTTCTGGGTCCAAACTTCCAAGCTATGTGGGCTTTCCTTTTTTTGGTGTGACATTTAATATGAAACAACAAAAGAGAAGTGGGAAAGCTTGAATATATATAATGAAAAATGAAAAATCTTTAAGCTTAGTGAGACAAAACAATGCTGCAAATTTGGTTCATCCATGTCTGCATGTGCTCTCTATCAAGGTTTTGAATTAATAAGACAAAAAAAAATATTAATTGAATATTTAAAATTAAGGGATGAAAAGAGAGCACCCTGATTCCCTGGCATGCATGATATAAAAATTCAGAAAAAAGACTCATCAGGACTGCAATCAGAAATTTCTGCAAACATCTTGCAATCATAATAAACAGACAAGCTCCTATTTCTTTTTTTCTTTTTTTCTGCTGAAGCTTCCATTTTAAGAGGCTGCAGGGGCAAATATTTGGAAGGCCACGGCCATGGCCCAATCATTCATCAAGCTTTTGCATGGAATCATTGAGCTCTGAATGAAAACACAAACTAAGCTGCAAATGGTGCACTTTGTAGAAGCCATGGAGTCCCCCAACCCCCAGACAAAGAAATTTTGCTTTTCCAATTGCTTCCCAAACATTGTGTATAATTTATATAAATAAAAACATAAAATTTGCAAAGTACCCACTGATATAGTGGTTTGGAGCAATTGCTCTCCCAGAAAATGTCCTATGTTTGAGTCCTAGCATCCGTGTAGCGTGTGTGAATTTAGTATTCTATTGCCCCTTTCAATAAGGAAAGCTCCTAAAAAAAACACAAAATGTTCAATGTGTGAATAGGCTTTTCCCATGAGGACCTTTGCATAATAATTGAGGATGATAGGTTACATATGCATAATGCTAAGGTGGATCTTTGGATCTTTGAGTTGTCTTTTACAAAATTTCACTGGTGAAACTTTTATCATATATTTGGTGGGTTGTGAGAAAATTTTATTGAACATGCATGAAAGATCTTCTTCTTCTTTTTTTCTTTTTTTTTGCATTTTGGTGATGTACCTGCATATAGCATGTGCCCAGCAAGATGAGGGCCATCATTGAGATAAGAAAACATGAATTGGGCATGTAGGGCACACTTCTTTTATGGAAGGAAAATAACCATTGATGCCTTCTTCTGCCACCACAGTACTTTAACTTCACCTAGCAATTTCTTAGCTATGCTTATCCCTTTTTCTTTTCTTTTTTCGTTTTATTATTATTATTTATTTATTGATAGGAAGTTAGGACCGGTAATAGCAAGGTTGATCAAACTATATATTTCCAATTTAAGCAATTTAATACAAATAGTAAATAGTCAACGGGGTCTAATACAGTGAAAAATACATTGATTTGGATACTAATGGTCTCATGTTCGAACTCTTATTTCCTCTCCTTGTAGTTTAAACTATCACTTATTTTTAAAAAGTACAAATAGTAAATAAGCTTTTGGGGTGTGAGCGTATATACCATAAACTGAATTAGGATTTTGCTGGTCTCTCTCTGAATTTTAGGACCAGGACCACTAGTATTAGTTTCGACTTCCCTCTCAGTCATTCAGAGCATTTCTTTGAAGACTTGGTCAGATTGTTCTTCCTTGTTTTTTGGGGACCATTTGCAGTCCTCAATGTAAAAAATGGAAAGGAAAAAAACTTGAATACATTATTTTTGTAGTAATTTATGGGTGTACCCATCACATAGCCGTATTGTTTTATCAATCTACTCATGTTATAAAATTTGTATTATTTTTTCATAGCATATTTTAAATCTATGACATATCAATCATGTACTCATATTATAACATGTTAATTAATAACACTACGAAACGTAACATTGCGATCATAACACTGTTCGTGACAATGTCACTATTAAAAAAACACCATTGCAGGCTAGCTAAACATGTTCAACACGAACAACATGTTTATAGAAAATAAAAAATAAAAAAATTGGTTGAACAACAGGTCACATTATCTTTTGCTTAAAAACTCAGCAAGCATCAGCATCGAAGAAGAGCCTCTAAATAAAAACAGGACAAATATTATTATTCAAAGGAAACAATGTTGTTATTTTGGAAAACAATATCAAATTCCCAGGTTTCATGCAGAGAGCTTTCAGATTCAGCATCGTACGAACTGCATTGGCCATGGCTGAACTGTAGGTGTAGCTTTAGAGACAAGAAAGGCCCAGCAGCATTTAATGTCCACATATAATAATAATAATAATTACTATTATTATAATACCAAAATCACCAATTGACTCAATGTGTCATTTGTCCTTAACTATACTTATTTTTATTAATTTATCAATTTTCAATTAGTGCCTTGATTGGTTTGCAATTCAAACAGGGTTTGGCGGATTGAAGTTTCCAATCCAAGTTCAGTCTCCTAGGTTGTGAGCAGGAATAAAATATCCATAATATCCTCGATATTTCCATGAAATTTCCGTATTTTTGAACTGATATTTTCGATACCATCGATATTTTAGATATCCATGAACCAAAATATCAATAATATTGACGACATGGACCGAAATATCGATAATATCCCGATATTTCCATCGAAATTTCCGTATTTTTGGACTATCGATATTTCCGATATCATCGATATTTTATTCCTTGGTTGTGAGTATCAATTTATTCTACAAGTTTAGCTAGTTTTTAATTAGGATGGATTTTGATCAAGCCCGTTCCATATTACACCATTTCCTAAACGGCGCTAACTACTTTCTCTTTTTGCCGTCTCTCATACATATGATGTAATGTTGTCTTATAATCAAAACCAAATTGAAGGATGAGAACGGAATGCAGAATGGGAAGGTACAAATGAAAAGGTAGTTGGTATTCTACTTTATGAGTTAGGTCAGTTGGCCAAATTAGTGTGCTCACCTCTTTGCAAATGACTGAAATTGATTACATTTTACTGCCTCTCCATGCTTATTGTTCTTTCTCATCCAATTGAACTATTTTATAGATAAAAATGTACCAAAACAAGTTGTTTAAAGTTTTTGACAGTTTGACTGGATGCTCAAGTTCTATCACAAGTTACACCCCCTACTTAAACATTGATTGCTTGCAATTGCTTTCAACAATTAGAAAATTAAAATAAAACTAACAAACATAAAAACAAACAACTACATTGGATAGCCAACATAAATTATTAGCTTATGGTAAAACGAAATTGACTCCATTTTACTGTCACTCCATGCTTAGGCCATCTCTAACCCATGGGGCCAAACCCTAAAAATCCCAAATTATTGTCCAAAATCTCTCCCAACCCAACAAAATGAAGAGGCCAAATTTGGGAAAACCAAACTTGCAGAATAAAGAAATTCGTTGCCTGGACTAAAAAAATTCGATGGACCCCAAGCCAGCTGGCGCAACCCATGTGTAAATGCATGAGAACTGGGCCCCGCGCGCTGCTGTGGCCTTTGGATGCAAACTGGATAAGTGTAGGCCTTGGGTGATGTTGCCGCTGGAATCCAACGGCAACAATTCAAAGCTGCTTTTTTTAAAAAAAAAAATTTCTAATATTAAAGTGGGCCCTGCGAACTGATGGCTGCTGTGCTTATTGGCTGGACACGTGGCTGCTGTGCTTTTTTTTTTTTCAAATTCCAAATAAGCCAAATGCTGTTAAAAAAAAATTCTAATATTAACTTAAATCAAGGATCTATATTAAATCTAAGCTATTTTAACTGAAAAAAAATAATAAAACGGCTGAAATTTAAATCCAATGGTCAAAATAATATTTTAAATTAATCTAGATCAAATCCAACCTCAAAACTCACTTCAAACTCTGTTAATATTTTATGTTGTGTGTTTTCTTTTGGAATAAAATTATATTTGTGGAATTTCAATTTTTTTAGGTCAAATTGTTCAAAAAAATTAAATTATGAAGTTATTTAAAAAGATTAAATGAAGAAAAGTTATCCATAAAAAAAAATAGACTTAAACCATTCTTAAACAATTTAATAAAGTTGCGGATTTAAAATTTGAATCCTGAGAATTGAGAGAAAAAACGATTTGAGTCCAGGCAAAACCCAAATAGTTACTTTTTGGAGGGGAAAAATTTGGGTCTAACCCCAAATAAATTAGAGAAGGCCTTATATACACACACACATATATATATTATCATACATACATTATTACCGTACTGACACAATATATTTCCTATTTTCTTCTATGTTTATAAATTATAATAATATCCACGCGATAATAACTTATCAACATCCGGATGAGAGATGTATATTTTAAAAGAGCCAACAAAACGAGTAGTTTTCAACTTCTGACACGAATGGTCCCGTTTCCATTTTGTTATCAGAAAACATAAAATATCCCAGCATTACAAAATGGTCCCGTTTTCACAGAAAACAATGCATTTCAAATTTTAAAAAACCCCTATCCCAATACGATCTTTAACCTGTTCTAACTTCTATCTTTTGGCAATTAGATAGGTATAAGATATACACATTATTAATTCATTCATGTCGTCGAACTTGACAACTTGTGAGATTGAGGGGGTCTTTGTCCCTACTCCCTCTTCACTTGTTATCAAATTCACAGAAAGAAAACAAAAACACATTTTGGACGTACGTGCATGGCTACATGTTCATAATTATCTTAGTTTAATCGCTTCATAATTTAACTTCTAATTGCTTTGATTAGTTACATATTAGGCAGGCAATCCATCCATCACTTTAGAATTGCGTGCAAAGCATTCTTGAATTGAATTAAATTATGTAGCACGCTCTTGTCAGATTATTGTTTCTGTGTGTGTTCTTGGGTATTTTGATGGTTGTGTCTCATCTCATATATATTCAACTTGATCAATCTCCTCGTTGTTAATTACTTCTTGATGTTACTTATTGGATTGGTTATCGAAAGGTAAGAATTTTATTAAGGCGAAGTATTGGTTACAACAAGATCACGCTCAATACAATCACTTAACCAAATAGGACCCTTTTCGAACAAATAAAACAAACTTTGCTCTTACAACGTATTATGAATCGATACATGTGTTGCGACAACGAGGCCATAAAAAATAATTATGTAACATGTAGTATCGATAATCAAGTCATCATCAACAGTTACATTTCTAACAATGGCATGGAAAATAAAAGAATGTGTAAACGCATGTCGTTAAACAAATATTTAGTCACTGCCCAAAGAGATTAAATTAAAATTAATAATCAGCTGTTTTCGTCTGTATTGATCCTCGAATAACATAATTAATTATTTCGGAGGTTCGGAGTCTGTGAAACAGGATCCGCGATACGTGGCACCAGATGCCAAGGACGTGCACACGTCAGCCGCCAAGAACGACGTCGTTAGGTCACCATCTCATGCATGCATTGGGCGACGCTAACGTGCACCGCGAGCGAAGACCCTCTTGTCTTGTGCGTGCATCGAGAAACGGCCCCGTGTGTGACATGATTGCAGTTCACGTATGAATCGACGGGTCATCACAAGCGGTGTTTACCCATTGGCGGTGATTGGTTACGGCGAGTGGGGCCCACATATGGGGGCGTGTGGCTGTTTCAGATTGGATGTTATGTAGGCCCCGCGGTGGCCCGGAGAGATGACCTGTCAGTCACCCTCTGTAGTACTATAACTCTCAGCTCATGTTAGTGAGAGAGAGAGAGACAGTGAGAGAGACAGAGAGACAGGTGGACCGAAATTGGTGGTGAGATGTGGGTGAAGGTGCATTTATGGTAAAATTCAAAAATTTAAAGGGTGGGGGGGAGTAAGGATTTGGACAACAAGGGGCAGGGATTTGGATCTTATTTACGGTCATGTATGGTATTCCTTCAGAAAAACCAACCCTACATTTCATACACACATAATGTGACATGACTATGGTGTGTTGTTTGAATCAATGGTTTTTTTTTTTTATTTAGGAAAAAATGATAGTAATTATTGGTGAAATATAACAAAGTATAAAGCAGTCATAGCCGAATATGGGTACAATATCTTCAGTAATCAAGCACAACATGTTGATTTAATCTGAAGAGAATTATGTCTAAACTAATAAAGGCTTAAATTCACGATTCAACACCTAAAACACACGTACTTAGACTTACAATTAGACTTGTAAACGAATCAAATTCAGATAGGATATAATTCAATACAAATCCGAATGAATTTATAATCGTATTATCGGATTCGGATCGTATTCAAACTACTGGATTGCACCTATCAATCCATACCATTATGCATAGGATTCGAATCAAATTAGATTATTATTGGATTTATTTTGAGATGTACAAATCATAAAAATGTCATTAGTAGCCTCGTTCTTTTATTGTATTTTATCTACTTTTTAGATCAAATTTTGATATTTTATCATAAAAATTTTAAGTGTATTATTAGTGCATATAAAATGAAAATTACTCATTTACACATATAAAATACTAATATAAAGCATAGAAAAACAAAATTATACTTCATAGTAAGTTGTATCGGATTATTATCGGATCAGATCAACTATAATCCATATCCGGATCCATTTATAATTGAATTACCAGATTCGAATTGTAATCGTACTATTGGATTGAGAAGTACAACTCATCTCCTATTCAGATAAAAATTTGATCCCTTAACATGAAAAATGAAATTAAGTGGTATTTCTTGGTTACTTTCCAATATTACCAAACATGTGAAATAAATCTTCAATTTTCCATCTCTTAAGAAATGACATGAGAAATTATTTACAATTAAATCTTTTTCGTGAATCAAACGGGCCTTAGGTCCAAGCTTTGATCTTCTACTTGCTACCTACCTATGCCCATATTCCAAAAAAATCTTTTCATTTATGAAATTGATATCGAATGAAGCTATAAATGTGAACTTTAAATCTTAGACCAAAATTTAAGGACACTATCCAATTAGGTTTAGTAATAATTAGTACAATGGCATTTGAAAAATCCGCATTATTATTATTCATAGCTCAATCAATTTCTCTTTTTGGCAGAAAATAGGTCAATAATGACAATAAAGTTTAGGACATTGAAGTTAGAACAGATTTTCGGCTACTGAAATAAATCATCAAACAGATTTCCTTTTCTCTTTTTTATAATCTTACTCACTTCCCTTCAATAAACTTTAATTTAAACAAATTTCCTTTATTATCCTTTAATTCAAACAAAATTTTGAAAAGGAAAAAAAAAAAGCAGATCAAATTACGCGGGTCCCACATTTTTGAATCAAAATTAACTGTCCTTAATTAAACAATGTCATATCATAGGTGTGCGCGCCGTTTGAAGAGCAGCCAAACGTGAGCTTTTTTTTTTTTTTCCTCTCTCTGGGCTGGCTGGCCCACATAAAAGCAATACGACGCCGTAAATCGCATCTCTTGCTAGCACAGAAATTATTAATAATATAAAGGGTCAATTTCAGTAATAAAGTTAAGAAGCAGGGGCATTTTGACAGCTCGATCTTCGACGGCGATCCATCGGTCTCTGACTCTCTGAGTTGCGGAGACAGAGAGGTCCTCTCATCATCTCTTTCATCTTTCCTCTCTCCTCTCTCTCTCTCTCTGTTTGTGTCTTTGAGTGTTTGTTCTGTTTGTACGACATTGTAGTAAAAATTTGTATTCACTCTCTCTCTCTCTCTTTCTCTCTCTCTCTCTCTCTCCAGTCTCTCTCTGTCTCATTGGTTTTGATTCCACTTTTATTACCTTCACAGAAGTTCCTGCTTATCATTAATGTGAAATTTATCTCTTCTCTCGCTCACTCTCGAGAAACCCTAAAGAGTTTTTGGCGGTCTTCTCTCGTTTTCAATTCCCATTTTTACTCTGTTTTTCCTCTTTTCTTTTGCTTTTATGGCTTGTCTTGCATTGCGTGCTCTTTGATGTGAAAGAAGAACAAAACCCAACGAAGCAAGTGTTAGATTTGGTAATGGTTTTTGCTTCTGGGTTTAAGCTTAACGAACCCTTTGGGGTTTAAGTACTAATATCATATATGTTTGTAGAATAGATATGTTGTCGTTTATAGAAGAAGCTCTGCTTTTGAAGATTTACTAGCTTTTTTGATGGTTTTCACGTGGTGGGGGTCAAGTGGGGTTGGTTGTAAAATGCCGTATTTCCTTCCAGTTTATTATTGTTGTTAATGGGGCTTTCTCAAATCTTTTTATTGTTTCAGTTCTTCTGATTTTTAGGTGGTGGGTTGTGGAAGATTTTAAGAATATAGTATTTGGGTTTAATATATTGATGTTTAGCTGGTATTAATTTAATATATTATACTTTGGTTTTGTTCATATTTGTTTGGTTGCTGAGAAAACTGAGGAAAACAATAGAAGATTTTTGGATCAGGACGTTAGTTTGTGTTTTGTTTTCCTTCATTTTCACTCCAATCCAATCTATTTGGTTTCCCATTTTTTGTTAACTCTGACGCTTATCAGATTTGGTCTCCAACATTTTGCAGGTCCAGTCTTGCTTGTGTGTTGCAAAGACGATTTGATTTTGAGGCTTTTTGGAGATTTGGGGTGTCTGATATGGGAGCCTCACAACCTCTACTACCTCTTTGGTCACGTTAGTGATTTGATTGTTCCTGGTGGCTACATCATCCTGTGGAATCTGAAGGTCTGAAGCTCTCTGAGGCATTGATTTGGCCACTTTTACTCTTTGCGCTATTTGTTTCACCATTTGACCAGTTGATTTGAAGGATCGAAGGCAGTGATACTATTCCTCTGTCGTATGCATATTCTGCTTGATTCTCCTTCTTGCTAGGCTCCAGAACTCGTAAAATATAGCACAGTTTTTTTAATAAAAAAAATCAGAGAACCAATATCTTGCTTTCAGAGCCGAAAGGGTATTTAGAACTAGAAAACTATCACTTCCAATCTGGGAGTTTTCATCCAAGATTTCACTGCCTGAGAGTGACCAAAAGCTAGAGAAAGTGAGGACCCCAAGTGGAGTTCTGAATTTGATTCTTGGGAAGTTTAGGTGAATTGGTAATAAGGGTCTTGTCAATTGATGCTCTGCTGCAGCTAGGCTGCTAGAGAGAATGGTTTGCATGTCGGGTAGCACATGTTTCGGAATCTAGAACAGTGGGGGTAAAGTAAAACAAGTTATGGAAATATTCTTTCGGTTATGTTTCTTTGCATCTGGTCTTAATGGCATTTGAGTATTGAAAGTCTTAAGCAAGGTGGTTTGCAACAATTGTGTGATGCAGAATTTGGTAATGAGTCGAGAACAGAAGCGGGTGAGGCAAGAGAAAGACTCCGATGACGCCGAGAAGGTTGTCGTGGCCGTTAAGGCGTCCAAGGAAATTCCCAAGACTGCTCTGGTGTGGGCCTTGACTCATGTTGTTCAACCTGGAGATTGCATAACACTGCTTGTGGTTGTCCCCTCTCAAAGTTCAGGTATCTTTACTTTGCCTCTAGTAGATTTTTGCCCATCTTCAATGATAACAGAATGTTGGTGTGTTTTACTTTATGATCGGTTAAGTTTTAATGTGTTCTGGGTTGTTGAGGTTGTATGTATGTTTCTAATTAAGTTTCATTTGACTTCGTGGTGCTCATGTGAGTCTTGGTCCTCATCGACTCTGTCACTACAGCTTACACTGTAATTTGAATTTATTTGAGTGAATGATGGCCGTTTATGGATGTTTGGTTGTTTTATTCAAATTCAACACTCTGTTGTTTAATGTGACAACACATTTGCACTCAAGTTTTAGTAGACAAATTGTGAAGCTGAACCTTAGTCTTTAAGCTCTAAATCCAGCATCTATTTCCATTTTCACAATTTGTTTACTTGTTGAAAATTTTGATACTGACAACTAAGTCATATTCTCCTATTTTCAGGTAGAAAATTTTGGGGCTTTCCAAGATTTGCAGGGGACTGTGCCGGTGGTAGCCAGAAGTCTCATTCAGGAACAACCTCAGAGCTCAAGTGTGATATTTCAGATTCCTGCTCTCAGATGATCCTTCAGCTGCATGAAGTTTATGATCCAAATAAGGTAAGTGCATCGATACCTGTTCTTATTCATAATACTCATTTCCATGTCTGTTGATGCCTTGTTTGACGCTATGTTTCAGATAAATGTCAAGATAAAGATTATTTCTGGATCACCTTCTGGTTCTGTGGCTGTAGAGGCCAAGAAAGCTCAAGCCAGTTGGGTTGTTTTAGACAAGTAATGCTTCCTTTCCACAAACAGGCTTGTTGTTTATAACTCCATATGAATAGGAAGATATGAAGTAGCATGTAGTCTTCCCATGTTATCGTCTTTGATTTCTTAATCAAAGATATGATCTTGCTTTGAAATTACATGCCGTTGTCTACATCTTGATGGGTTTGTAATTTTTACAGGCATCTTAAACATGAGGAAAAACACTGCATGGAAGAGCTGCAGTGCAACATCGTGGTTATGAAGCGTTCCCAGCCAAAAGTTCTTCGCTTGAATTTGAATGGATCTTCTAAGAAGGAACCTGAATTGGCTCGTTCCTTGACTTCTCAGTTTGATGAAGGGACTGATAAACATCCCAAGAAGAAGAATGACTCTTTGAATTCCATTCGAGGGCCGGTTGTGACTCCAACTAGTAGTCCAGAGCTGGGGACTCCATTTACAGCCACCGAGGCTGGAACTTCATCGGTGTCAAGTTCAGATCCAGGAACTTCACCATTTTTCGTTTCAGAAATAAATGGAGACATGAAGAAAGAGGAATCATTAGTTAGTAAAGAAAACAAGGTTCTTGATGACAGTAGTTCAGACACAGACAGTGAAAACTTATCAACATCTTCAGGAAGTATGAGGTTCCAACCATGGATAGCAGAATTTCTTAATTCTCATCGTCCATCCTCGCAACACATGGAAGAAAGTTCACACAGAACTAATGATAATTCTAAAGCATCCACTACCAAAGCTTTGCTAGAGAAATTTTCAAAACTCGATAGAGATGCTGTTGGAATGCCAAATTATAGAGCTGACATGGAGTTCAGTGGAAATCTGAGAGAAGCAATTTCTCTGTCTAGAAATGCTCCTCCAGGCCCTCCTCCATTGTGTTCAATATGTCAACACAAGGCACCTGTGTTTGGAAAACCTCCAAGGTGGTTCAGCTATGCGGAGCTGGAGCTTGCTACTGGAGGATTTTCTGAAGCCAATTTTTTGGCTGAAGGTGGGTTTGGCTCTGTTCATAGAGGGGTGCTACCAGATGGCCAGGCTGTTGCTGTCAAGCAACACAAATTGGCTAGTTCTCAGGGGATCAAGAGTTTTGTTCCGAAGTAGAAGTCCTGAGCTGTGCTCAGCACCGAAATGTTGTCATGTTGATTGGCTTCTGTATTGAGGACAAACGAAGATTGCTGGTCTATGAATATATTTGCAATGGGTCATTAGATTCTCATCTATACAGTAATAATTCTTTTTCTGACAACAGTAAGCTTATTCTGTATTGATTCATACTTGCTGTTAACTTTTGGCTGGAAACTATGTTGAGGACTCACAATGGTTCTGGGACTGTTTCAGGGCCACATCGTGAGCCTTTAGAATGGTCTGCACGGCAAAAGATCGCTGTGGGAGCAGCTCGAGGACTGCGATATCTTCATGAGGAATGCAGGGTGGGTTGCATTGTGCACCGTGACATGCGGCCAAACAACATCCTCATCACCCATGATTTTGAGCCACTGGTATTACAACCTTTTAGTCTTGCATTCAGATGCGTAAATTGTGTATTTCCCTAGTTAATGTAGTAGATAAACATATTGTTAAATTTACCACTTTTTGTGCAAGGTTGGGGATTTTGGCCTTGCAAGGTGGCAGCCTGATGGGGACACAGGCGTGGACACAAGAGTTATTGGAACATTTGGGTAAATGTTAAATAACAGCCTTTACTTATACCATTTAACCTTCCATCCTGTTATGTTATATGCTGCTGTCCAATTATCTTATAACTTCCCCTCTGGTGCAGATATTTGGCTCCTGAATATGCTCAAAGTGGTCAAATCACAGAAAAGGCTGATGTTTATTCCTTTGGGGTGGTGTTGGTGGAACTTGTTACTGGGCGAAAAGCTGTGGACCTTAACCGGCCTAAGGGGCAGCAATGCCTCACAGAATGGGTATGATTAAGCAAGTTCTGACGTTTACCAATTATTGGCCTTCTGCTTTCAGTGTGAGACTTTTCATATCTACATAAAATTGTCCTGGAACATAAAAACTTTGGTATTACAGTAAGACTGATTAATCAGATTATCGAGGGTTTCTCGTTTAGTTCTTCTAGGCTGTTGCCCTATTTTATTGCTCATAACTTATAACTTTCTATTTAATACAGGCACGCCCATTATTGGAAGAACACGCCATTGATGAACTGATTGACCCAAGACTTGACAACTTCTATTCGGAACAAGAGGTTTATTGCATGCTGCATGCTGCCTCTCTATGCGTTCGGCGGGATCCTCAATCTAGGCCTCGCATGTCACAGGTAAAGAGCAACTTCTGAAATGAAGACAACCCAACTTGTCATAATAGACACTAGACCTGATATGTTAAACATAACACTAGAGCCCAATTTGAGTATAATTACACTGTTGCTCTTTTTCAGACACTTGTAAGTGAAGAAAGCTCATAAACAATTCCTAAAATACATAAAATTGTGTAGTCAAGGTAAACTTAAAATATGGTAAAACGAAGTAAGATAACAAGTGAAATGGAGTTATATTGTGAAGGGACTTTTACTTCCCAATATTCAGAAGGTTTGGCAAGTCTTAGAATATGTCTCGTGTTTGGGTACTCGTTTTAGTAATATCTGGTGCTACTTACTTCTACCTTTATCGGCAACTTATCTCGTCTGTTTGCCATGTGTTTGTTTCATGTTCTAGGTTTTGCGTATACTAGAAGGTGACATGGTAATGGACACAAATTACGCATCAACGCCGGGGTATGATGTGGGGTGCCGGAATGGTCATGATGTGGGATGCCGGAGTGGTCGGATTTGGTCAGAGCATCAACAGCAGCAACAGCAGCAACAGCAGCAGGAGAAGGAACACTATAGTGGTCCACTACTAGATGAAGCGATGGAAGGGTATAGGAAGCTCTCTCTTGAGAATGCAAGGCCAGGTTTTCGGGAAAGGGACAAGGCAAAGAGGACTTCATCTGAACACCATTTGTAAAGCACTAGCCTTTTAGAATTACACATATTTGGAAGACTAAATACGTGCGCTCCTTTTTGTAATGTAATCCATATTCCCCTTATATTTTGGTTAATGCCACCTGCATTTTACTTCTGTATAGTAAAAGAAGAGAATATCAAGGTCTTGTAATTTGTTTGGTAATCTAAGGAAATTACCATTTTAACCGGGTCCAGAACGAGAACTTTTTGGTTGAATCAAAACGAAGCTCTGATGGAATGGAAGTCTACGATTGGTATACAATCAAAACATGAATTGAAATTCTACAGCATGAGCAAGTAAAGTCACCACACTGCATAATATTTATAACTCTTATGAGATAACAACGAAGTCTTACCCAAACATCAACAACTATTCTGCAAAAATTTCAATACAAGGAATGTTTTGTAGCTTTACAATGTTGGAGTTTGAAACTCATAATTGATATAAAATTTGGGTATACAGTAACAGCCAAGATGGATTCAGAAAATTGCGTTAGATGCAGTACAGTTGAAATCAACATGTGCATGAAACTGCTTGAATATTGTCACCTCAGTCCCTTTTCTCCTACGACTTCCTCATCTTAGACCTTGCATATCTAGAGAAGGGAGGAAACACTTATTAAAGATATAAGTTTTGAACAAAGGATAATAAAATAAGAGAAGAGAGGAAATACTCTATATGCATGCCACCCCTGTCTGAAGATGGTAACGAGCTGCCACAAAGTTCGTCCATGGCTTTATTGGCTTGTTCAATTTCCTGCCAGCGTGGAATAAAGTTAAAGAACTGGGACATTGCAAGACTTGGTTTGTCTTGGTAGAAACTTATACCCCCAACTAATACAAGTCACTGAAATGACTCTTTGATCGCATATTTTGTTTTCATTTAATTGAAGCGATAAAGTACTGTAAAGGAAAAATACTATACTTTCTGCCAATTCTGACATGAAAAATAAACTGCTTATATGACTAAAAGCCTGTTGGAGTAACATATAAAAATATCTATAATTGCCAGCACTAAGTGCCCAGGTCCCAAGTTAAAATCTCTTCTCCCAAACTTCATAACTGAAAAAGAAAATGCCAGTATTGAGCATGGGGTACCTCAAAATCAGCAAATGCAACTGGCATTCCACCTTTAGCACGCAATTTGATCACATTGAATCCAGGGTACCTGGAACCAATTGAGGTCATCAACTTTTTCAATAATCTATTCAAAGGATGATTATGCACTAGAAATATTCGACCAAATCTGAAGAATAACCACTCACTTAGATAGAACTTGCTTCAGTTCATCTTCAGTGCAATTTGGACCGAGATTTGCAATGAACAGAGTGGAACATGGTCCTCCATCAACATGCTTTTCAGATTGCTCCTGCACAGCGAATTGGAAACCAGATTGGAGATAATTACATTTAGAATCCTACATATGGAATTTCTGCCAATATATATTCACATGGCACTCATAGAAAGGTCTGCAAAGTAAGTTTCAATCATTTTCAAGTATGGATGTCATAAAAATCAAAACTAAGTTTGTCAAAGCATCAAAAACTTGCTTTGCAAATCCAAAAACTCTGTAGTACATTGTATAGCAGACTTTTGGCAAAGACTAGAAAACATACATTAAGAAGAAAACAACCCTGAAAAAAAAATACAGAAAATATTTGTTCTCATAAAACATATCTTTAGTATCTTTCTGCGTACTTTTTTATCTTGCACTATAAAAGTTAGACAATGGAAGGTTTTAGACAGTATGTTTCCACTTAAAGATTCAAAAAGGCAGGAAAGAAAGAATCATTTTTTGTGAGTAGTAATAGTCTAAATAACATAGAACTCTGCCAGGCCTAAATATCACTATAGTCCTCAACAAAAAATAATATAAGTTTTTGCATTTAAAGAATCATCACAAATTTCACTTACATTTACAGTAGCTACAGCATTGTCAGAATCCACTGCTGTCTCAGCGCTGCACACAACCAAACAGGAAAACAGCCTTAGCACCTATCAGTAGATTAAAAATAACTCTATTATATTTGCACTTCTGTGCAAGATGCGATTCTGTGATCTAATAAAATTAATGCATTTTTTGAGCTCTTTCAACCTCTTTGTAGTCTCTAATTCAGTCTTGTTGCCAGAATCATTATTTTCAGTTTCAGATGGTTCATCAGTTTCACTGTCTCCTGAATGTGCAAAAAAGTCATTACGCACAAGTCAGACACATGAAAACATGACGGAGATGGGGCAAAAGAGAAATTCAAAAAGAAAAAAGCACATTACCATCATCGCTAGATGTTTCTTGGGTATCAGCCTCTTTTTTAGTTCTTTTATCTATAACAACATAGGCTCCACTACCTGTGCAAGTAACATGTATATTAACCATCTGAAAATGTAACCAAATTCTCTATATTGATTCAGAGGAAACAATATAAAATTTTAATTTGATTCAGCAATAAATGTAAATATCAACCTGGTTTACGCTTCCTTCTTGAGTTTGATCTGGCCAGTTCAATATGCAGCAGGGACCCAGTTTGAGGATCAAATTTCACACCCTGGTAATGTGACCATCAATGGAAGAACAAACTTAGAAGGAACACCAATTATAACCCAAGTTTCATGCATTGTCATCATTGAAAGGTACAAGTAAAGCCCTCCTTTCGGATTACCAACTTTGGCATTCACCAACAATATCCGAATAGGAACAAATCGAAATGAGCTCCTAAATAAGTTTATCAGAACGTCACTAATTGAATTGGAAAACACTAACAAACCCTACATGACATATGCATTACACAAATACTTGTTAGAAGAGATTACAGAGAAATTTCAAGTTAACAAATTTCTTTTTAGGAGCTTATTTACTCAAAGAATTAAGCAAATGCATATATAAATGTATCAACAAATTGAAGTTGTTATTTTTGCTCACATTTAACGAATGCAGAGCTGCCATTGCTGATTGGTGATTGAAAAACGTAGCAAAAGCAACGACCTGAAACGAATTTAGAAGAAGGTTTACATTTTTTTTCTCGGGAACCAAACACAATTTTAAACAAAAAGAAAAAGGGGAAAAGGGAAAAGCTGTTTTTACCTGGTTGCCGCGGCCAGTGTACTTGAGCTGGCAAGAGTCAAAGCCAGGGCGACGGCGGAAGAGGTTGTGAATCTCTCGCGCCTTGACGTCGTCGGGGAGGCCCGAGACGAAGAGCGTGTTGATCACACTCCGGTCACTGTAATCCTGTTGCTGTGGCGGCAGCGGTGGTTGCTGCTGCAGGTAGTAGGGATCGTGCGGCGGATGAGCCATTTGGTTGCGGCCAGAGAAAACGGGCGGTGGAGATTGAAGAGTGAGAGAGTAAGTGGGACCCAGTAGTGGTGGTCGTGGAGGAGGAGGATGTGGTTCTCTGATGTCTGAACTCTGAACTGAGGTTTGTGCGCGGGGTTCGGGTAGAATTACAATTTGGGAGTTCGGAACTTCGGGTCATAGGCATTTAGAAAAAACTCAAACGCCAAACAAATTTGCGTTTTGGTTGTTTTTTTTTCTTCTCCTTCTCTTCGATTCTAATTTACAATTTTGCTTTTGTTTTTGCCAATAATTTACAATTTCACTTTTGTTAATCAAAATTAACTTTAACAAAAAGACTTATAACTTGAGTAGTTAATATTTATCTTCATATATGAGATGTTGTTTCGAAAAAACCCCCTCGCATGTTAAAAAAATTAAATATTTTAAAATAAAGTAGCTGTAGTTAATAATATTTGTCTATAAGGTCAAATTTAAGATTTTGGCAATTAAATAAAGGCCAATAGCATTTTCTTTGTATGCAAATTATATTACGTTTCAGTTTGATATTATTTATTTTGGAGTGATAAGTGATTTTTAAAAATTTAGAAAGCGTAGTTTGGTAAATTATGAGAAAATCACTTATTGTTAAAAATTACGTGAAGAAAAGCTATAAGGAAAGCGGTAATGAGGTCTTTCGTTTTTGATTATGCGAGAATCGATTTCGAAGATCTTGAGTTTAATGACTATATCTTGGAATTATTTTCTAATTATGAGGAATTATTACCAACCACACTTTTAACAAAAAGTTTACCAAACGTCAAATCGCTTTCTCTTACAACAAATTTGACAGCGATTATTTTCACAATACAACAATCAAACTGGTCCTAACTCCTAAGTAATATAAGACCTCGCTGTATGAGGAACTACCCTTAATTATTTAAGCTACAAACTTCTTGTAAGGGTAATTGTATATTTTGTCTTTTATGATTCGGCCATTTTTTTGTGTTACAATTGGTTTAAATATTTTAGCGATTCAATTTTTCATTTTATCTTTTTTTTGGTCGGAGAAGGAATTCATTGCCAGAAACGAACCGTCCGACGCACCAAGTAGCAAGCATCCACCAATCAAAGTGCGACAACCGGGAAATACAACCAAAAGCCAGACAAACTCAGAACTCAAAGACGTAAGGAGGTGGTGCAAGCACCCGAACTAGAGCTATACACAAATTCCAAAAGATATGCGAGAAATTGCATTTAGGACTTGTAGCTGCATCCATCTGGTGAGGCCATGTTGAAGAGGGAGATGCGGAGTAAGAGTGGTACATGAAAAGAGGGGAGATTTGGCAGAGAGAGATGAAAATAGACGAGTCAGTCTGGGTTTTGACTTGCATCCACCCAACTAAGTAGAATAAAAGCAAATGGGTAATTTTAACTTCATTACGCCGAATTTTCCGAGTTTCAATACATTTGCAGTTTCTCAGGTGTTTTTCCTTCCAAATCATATAATCCCTCAAAATTTCACCCAATCCACAGTGACCACTGCCAAGTAACTCGAGTAATTTTTGGGTGTTCATATATCTTCATGGTAGTGTCTGATCATCCATTAGACTGGTGGGCTGTACTAGACTGGACAAATCCAATTAAAATGGACATGGGTCCAGTCTATTTTTCGGTAGGCTTAAGTGAATCACAGACTGGTTAGGACTCAAATTTTTGTTTAGGATACCAATCCAGCATATGCTGGATTTCAAAACCCATGGTGAGACATGGGTTTCGAAGCCGCTCTCGTCGTTTGCTCTTCTTCTCCTTTTCTCTTTCTCCTTTACTTCTTTTATTTCTTCACTGCGATGAACGACGCCTTCGCCTGAGACTCCAGCAACACAGATGAACGACGCCGTCGCCTGAGACTCCAGCAACACCGATGAACGACGTTGTCGCCTCCGACTCCATTAACACCGATGAACGACAAGGTAAAGAGAAACAAACCCATCTCAATTTGGTGGATGTCCAGTACCCAACTACTGGGTGGGTTTTTGTTTTGTTTTGTTTTGTTTTGTTTTTGTAATTTTTGTTACCATGAAGTATGAAATTGTCTGTGTGCTTTTGATATGTCAGCCTTATATGTTTTGATATCTCAGTTTTTTTGAATCGGATGTGAATTTGAATGGGGTCAGATCAATTTGTAATACCTTTCAAATTAATGTCAGACTTTTGATGATCAATTTGTGGTTGTTGTTTCAATATGGTCTGGTTCTGTATTTACATTCTAGGTGGAACAAGTTTTGAGAGATCTCAGATTCTCTTTAACCATTTGAATTGGAAACTCTGGTTTTTGACTTTGCATGATGTGTCAGCATTTGGATATATTTTCCAATTGCCATGCTTTTGGTTGATTGAGAGAAGAATGGCCTACAAAATAGTTGCCCAAAACCTATTCCAGTTGCCTTTGGTTGGAAGAATGAACTACATGTAATCTGTGTTCAGGTCTTTGTTTTTGTTGGTTGTAGGGAAAAGGGAAAGGAAGGCCAAAATGCTCAATGAATTTGAAAGCATTTGTAACCCTTCAAATCTTATGTGATCATGACCAAGTTTTAAGAACTTTGTTTATCTTGGAATTCATTAATGAAACCTCTTGTTTCTGTTATTGTCTGAGCAGTATATATGGTGCGTTGTGAGGTTTGCTTATGCCATTTGAGGCGTTTTGTGTTGATGGGTTGTTTTATGAATGCTTTGAAGAAATGATTTATCTTTTTATTTTTGTTTGCTTTTCTCAAGCATAATTTCCACTCTTTATCCCATGCCCCTTTTGCCTTTAATAGCAACTTTCTTTACTATGATGTTTGGTATTTAATTAGTAGAGCTTGTCAATGCAAGTGTGCTTGAATCTTTGATGGTTAACAAAAAAAGAAAAAAGAAAAAGAAAAGAAGAAAGCTTGGATGAGTTGATCAGTTTTGATAGTTTTTGATCAGTTGTAATTAGTAATTGATTTTGTATTGTCATATTGGATTGCCACGTTGGTTTTGCTTTTATTAATCTTCTCCTTGACTGCTCTAATCGGAATGGAGAGAAGGATGTGCACCCTTGAACCACTCGGGATCAAGACTGTAAATTGAGTTGAGACACTTGCAAATTCATGAACTAAAATATGACAGTTCTATAGAATGATTTGCAATCATATAGGACTTCAATTGTATAATCATGAAACTAATACATGACAACCAAGTTTTGACACATTTTATACATTAGGCCCTGGCACCGTGCTTCCTTGAATGTTGTTGGGTTTAAAGACTTCTGAATGTTCTTGACTGCATTATGTTAGAAATTTGAATTCTTGTTCCTTTTCTCCCAAGTTTATTGTATGGTTCTCATATTGCTCATTTCTGATGTTTACTTTTTGGTTATTTTAGCTGTTCGGAAAAAAGTATATTCTTCATACCTTATTCTTATAATTTGCAGACAAAGTCACAAGTCATTTTTTGAGAAGTCAGATTTATTTTTTGTGTGCATGATGCAACCCATCTCCTTTGACATCCAAAAGCAGGATCAAGAAATAGAAGCAGCCCAGGTAATTTTCGGTTAAGGGATGGTAATACGAATAGGAGGAATTGCCAGAAACTCATTTAGTTAAGAATCCAAAATGTGTATAGATCTTCAAGTCCTTATTATGATAATTTTCTTTCCTGTTTTCCCCTATGTAAGGCTCTTGAAGTTTATTCTATATTGACATGCTTGAATGAGTGGATGGAGGGATGATTTGGCTACTAAGATGTTTAATGAGTGGATGGCAAATAGAGCAACATAACATAAGTATTTGTTGATCATTTGAATGTACTTAAAAGAATTTTCGTGTTATTATTAATTTTGTGAATTTTGGGACTATTTTTATGGTATCTTCATGTGATTTTCTTATTTTTAATTTTGTGTACATGTTTTTTTTAAATTAAATTTATTTATTTCTGATATTAAATAATTTAATAAACATTAAAATAAATTTTTTGAAGTCCAATGTAATCCAGCCCATACTTGTATCAAATAACGAACTGAATTTTAGTCCAGTGCAGTCTAATCCAACTTAATGTACCAAACAACTTATTAAAGTTCAATTCAATCCAATCAAACCCAATCCAACACTCCAAACCCAATCTTAACCAATCCAGCCCAGCTCAGCCCACCAAACAGAGCCTAAGAACCTAACTAAAGTGAAGTGCTTGAGGCTCAAGTTATTGGAGGTTCTGTGTTCAAATTCCCCTTCTAATGAACATTCAAGAAAAAATTAATAACTTCACTAGATTGATCACAAAAGAACAAATTGGGGCCAGAATGGCAGATTCAGTAACTTCAATCATCAATCAAAACCCAAAATTACAAAACGAAAGGAAAAAAAAAACAGAGAATTGAATTGGATTGAATTAAGTAGATGAAGACGATGCAGCAGGGGTCGTCAACAAGCCATTGTTCTCCTCATCCACAAACAAATCATCCGTCTTTCTCAACCCCGCGTGCACAACCACCAACACAACCCCAATCAACAGCGCCACCAAAATATTCACCGTCGCGTGGGTCAAGAACAAGAGCACGATCGTGACCACAGCCAAGACGATCAAAACGACGCGATCGTCCACCGTTTTGCCGAAGAGCACGAGGGGCTCGTCGCGGAGGAAGTAGAGGAAGACCCAAGCGGCCATCATGACGATGAAGACGATTAGCGAGATCGGGTGCCAGAGGAGGCTGAGGAAGAGGATCAGCAGCACCACGATCGCGTAGTTCATCCGGAAGTAGGCGACGTTCGATCGGATTCGCACGAAGGACTCACGGAACGGCGACGGGAAGTTGAAGGATCTGAAGTTGAACATGAGCTTCCATGGCCGGCGGGTGCCGAGGCCGGCCTTGATGCGCTCCTTGGCGCGCGAGATGTACTCGCCGGAGGGGCCCTGCGGAGACGACGAGGTCGGGATCGTGCCGTAGGTGGTCATGGGTTTTGACCGGCGTTGACTGTTGGGAGGGAGTTGAAGATTGAGGAAGAAGAAGGGGAGGAGACTGTGGAAATGAAAGAAGGAGGTGGACTTTGGGGGGAATAATTATGTGTTGCGGGTAGGAGAGGGTTTTTATAAGGTGTTTGTGAGGTGCATGGTTTTGATTGTATGTGCATGGCACGATGTGGATTGTGATTGGTTGATGTTGATGAAAGTTTGGACAAGTTTTTTTGTTATGGGAATCATTTATGGGGTTGTGGCCAATTATTTCTCCTGGGTTTTGTCTGGTTTCGGTTGGTTTTTTGTCCACGGAATTGGATTTACTATCGTTATTAATATTGTTTCTGAAACAATAACAAAGAAATATCCAAATGATTAATCCTATCACGAGTTGAAACTGTTCATGAATTGATGCCATCATTAAAATGATATGATCATGATTCAAGATTTGATTGATACAACTGTTACTTGAGGTTTTTCAAAGGGAATTAATAGGTAGGACTACATTCATGTATTCATACTACAAGATAAACCACACAACCTTTTTTATAGTTGGAAAGTCCTTCTCAACTTAAAAATATCCGACCTAGACGCATTTAAGTTCAAGATCCATTTTATTACATACTAGATTTACTGTTCAGTTTATTCAACAATAACTAGTTTGAGCGGAATTCTCAACAAAAATATTAGCCGCTAAGAGAGAAAACGCTTCATATATGTGGGGTTTTTCCTCCTGATCCCATCGGATGTTCGGTGTTCTTTGAGTTTTGGGGGACCTATGTCGATTTACTATTTTTTCGACAGATCTATTATCTCATATCTAGGCTGGCTTTGGTTGTGCCTTATCTTGCGAGGCTGCTTTTTGAGGTGTTGCAGTTGTATCATGGCAGATCCACTGCTTATTGGTGCGTTGAGACCTAGAGTAATTAGGTAGCGCTCTTTATGTGATGCCCCGAACAAATATTAGTGGTCATGGATTTTCCTTTTGTCGGCGTTGTTTTAGCCATTTAATTTTAGTTTAGTTTGTTCAATAAAGTCTAGAAACTCTAGGAGTTTTTTGTGTTTTTTTCTCTCATGATTCCATAAACTTAGTTGAGTTTGCTAGGTATTCTTAGTCTTTTTAGGCGACTCATGCCGATTAGCAGTTAGTTTTTGTCATTGAAAGCGATTATAGAAAAGTATTTTCGCACGTGATTCTCTCTAAATCGTTTTAACTTTTCGGTTGGCTCAGGTCATTGGGGAAGTTTACCCATGTCTGCTATATTCGTATTGAGATTGCTCTTTTTACAATATGTGTCTTTTGTACTCTTTATACCTATTAATATAATAAAATTCTATCGCGTTTTTATAAAAAATACTACAAGTTAAACTTAATTACAATACCAATTATCTTATAGTCTAGTGATACTTATTTCTCAATATTGTTGAAAACTGTCCAAAATTTAAATCTCTGTGCCATCAAACCTTAGCCACAATAAATATTTAAGTAATTCATTTACATGCATAAATGGGATAACATTAAGATTCCTTTTTTTTTTCTTCTTCTGATTGTTCATTTATAAGAAATCATTCGAAAGAAAAAAGAGAGTGAAAGCTATGGGTGGGCACGGTCTGGTTTGGACCGTTTTTCACCTCAAATTGGAATCGAAACTGGATTATTTAATTGATTAGGTTCGGTCCGGTTTTAGTGAATTTTTTTTTAATCCGGCCGGTTCGGTTCTCACTGATTTCGGTCCGGTTTTGGATTTTGAACCGGATTCTTAATTTATTTTTTTACAATTTTTTTATTTAAAAAAATACAAATTCCAACTAAAATTTTATTTTTGGACTTGAAAATTAATAAATGATCCAATTTCATACAAAGAGAGATGTTTTGAAGTTGGATTTGAAAAAATATTAGTTATAACATTAAAAATGTAGCATTGGATTTAAATAATTTTGTAAAAAAAATAAAAATTAGACACATGTTATATATATATATATAACATAAAGAACTAATAAAAAACAACCACATGTTAAATATATATAAAATAAAGAATATAAATATACATAATATTAAAAATATATAAAAATAATTTGTATTGGACCGGTTCCTTGGGGTGAAAAACCGGAATCGAAACCGATCCAAACCGGTTCGCTTCAATTTTTGTTCCAGTTGTTGACTTTTCCAATCAACACGATTTTTTACGGTTTTTTTCGATTTGGTTTGGTTTGGTTTTGCGGTTTTGCGGTTTCGATGCCCACCCCTAGTGAAAGCTTCAAATTCGGGGGTTTCCCCCAAATCTCGTCTGATCTTCATTGTTTTTTTGGGTTTTAGTGGACTTATGTCGATCTACTCTTCTTTTGGCATATCTATTGTCTCATATCTGGACTGGCTTTAGTTGTGCCTCATCTTGCGAGGATGTTGTTTGACGTATTGTGGCTTGGTCATGGTAGATCCATTGCTCATTAGTGTGTTGACGCCTTAGAGTAACTAGGTGACAATCTGAATGTCATGTCCTGAAGGAAGATTAGTGGCAATTGATTTTCCTTTTCTGATGTTGTTTTAGTTTTTTAGATTATTATTTTGGTTTGGTCTATTCAATTAAGTGCATAAACTCTTTGTGTTTTGTATTTTTTCTTTTATAATTTCAGTAACTTAGTTGAGTTTGTTAGGAGTTCTTAATCTCTTTAGGAGAGTCATGCCAGTTAGCGGCTAGTTTCTGTCATTAATATCATTGGACTAGATTGGGGAAATTATAGTTGTTGAAAATGGTTTTAGAAAAGTTATTTTCAAGATGATTCTCTCAAGATCATTTCAGCTTTATAAGCTGACTCATGTAACTGGTGAAGTTTTACCCCTGTTTGCCATATTGGTATTATGATGGCTCCATTTACAATCTATGTCCTTTTTCTTTTCTTTTTTTTGTATTTAATTTTTTATTTAGAAATCAGGTAGAATATCAATATACATAAAACTTTAGAATAGTTGGTCATGGCAATGAGCTCGCCCCTTGTACCCAAGTTCAAATTATATTTTCCATAGATTAATAATGTAATTTACAGTAATTTAGATAACCGCTTGTATTATACAAAAAACTAAAAACTATCTTAAATTCTTACCCGTAAATTAGATTATTGTTTACTTTCCTCTAATTTTTCTTTCTTTTTTCGCTTAAAAGAAAAATATCTCGAGTTAATTTTGATTGCATCAAGTTACATTAATTACATCATAATTGATGATTCTAAAATCCTAAAATGAGAAGTTGATGTACCCTTCTTTTGTGACAGTTGCCCATCCCATGCATAAAGTAAAATTTGAGAACAAAAAAAAAAACCCTAAACCCATGACCAAAGATTTCTCCTACGTTTAAGGGTGAGATATAAGCAGGAGCATGGGATTATTATATGGTAGCAAGCATTCTAAAACTTCCTTGTAAAATTATGGTCTGCTGTGGCAAGGGAACAAGGGGCCCAATGCCTTCAACTACTCTTCAAGAAGGGCTTGGTTGGAGTCTTGTGTGGATTAGACCACATTAAGCTCGGTGGGGACGGCCAACAGAAAGAGACGTATGGGTACCAACGAGGTGGAGGCCGACCCTCATTGCCACGTGGCATCCTGGAAGCAACAAGAGAAAAAGTTGTCAAACTTTATCTATTGTACCGAAAAGATCTAGGCGCTTTTCTATAGCGCACGTGGCATGACGTTAGTGGAGGGAAGTTGGTTCGTTGGCTGGCAGCTCGACCGAGTGAGGAGGTGCCACGTTTGTAGAATGAGGATCTTATAAGTAAAAGTCGGCCGCATCGAGTAATTGCTCACGTCAGGTCAAACTGGAAAGTGCCACGGCACGACAGCATGTAATGGGGTCTGGCCTATATGAGAGCATGTGAAATGCTGAATATGTTGGTGGTGGTGAAATCTATGTTACATCTTATTGTCAGTCTTGTTATGGAAACATATGCGATAATGGAATGTTGGCCCCCTAAACAAGTTAGAGAAACCCATGGGTTTCGTTTTTGAAAAATGTGGTGTAGATCAGTTAAATAGAGTAGGGTGTCTATTCTTTTTGCACATGCGATGTAAATCAGTTTATTAGAGCAGTATGCATGTTCTTTTTGCATTGCGACATAAACAAGTTGATTAGAGCAATGTGCTTGTTCTTTGACACTGGAGAATGATTCTCTTTGTTGTAAATTAGAGTAGTTTGAATTATTTTCTTGTGTTTATGTTCCTATGCTTTTGTTAGGGGATTAAGAAAAATGATCAGTTTAATCTAGGTAGTTTCTATGCTTTTTTAAATTAGGTTTAGGTAGTTTTAATTTTTCACAGTCAAAGACAATTTGCAGAATTTGTGAAATTAATTTGACGAAAATGTTAGGTTGAAACATTAAGGCATAGCCTTGGAAGAAAACAAAACTATAGCAAGCTAATTGAAACAAAACCTAACTATAAAGACCTTATTGAAAAAGATTTCGGGCTCGTTTGGTTTGCTTCTCTAGGAAGCACTTCTACTCATTAGCGTTTTTAGCAAAAATGTTTTTATTATAAAAATGTTGAAATTTTCATAAAAAATCGAAGTTCTTCCTGAAATTTTCATAAGAAATCGAAGTCCCCCTCCCCCCCAAAAAAATCATCTTCATTACAACATCCACCCTCCACCGATTGCTCCTAGACCACATTGCCACCTCCCCCCAAATCCCTACTAGAGGTGTCAAACGGGCCAGGCAGGGCTGGCCGTCCTATTTAAACTCGTGCTTTTAACGTTTTCGTGCCGAGATGGGTTGACCTATTTAATTTATCGGGCCGTGCTTGCCAACCCATTTAGTAAAATCATTGATCTCAGCCCGGCCCAAAACCTATGTCCATATTGAAACGGGCATGGCCGGGCTTGTGTCGTACTCGGGCCCAAGAACCAACCCATTTAATTTGAATTTTTTTCACTCAATTTTTTTTCCATTAGATAATTCAAATTATAAACATTAAAAATGTAATTAGAGGCAAGAAATGATGAACTATTTGAAAACATTAATCAATCAAACATCCAAACAATATGAAAGGGTAGAGAGCAAAAATTGTCCAACTCCACAAAGTCCACTTCAACTTTTCAGCCTTAAACAACTTATTATTTTATATGTGAAGAAACGTCTTACTTTGATTATAAAATAAGCATATATGTTATATGTACTGATTAGATATCAAGTCCAATGTTGTTTAATTAATTTGTAATTGATATGTTTAATTTAATTAAGGACCCAAGTAATTTCCCTAAAATGAAAGACATCAAATATATGTGTATGATTAAAAAAAATACCATATAAACAATGACATTAGATGTCAAATTACTCTATCTTGACTTTTGAGAAAGAAAAAAAAAGTTGAGTGGGCAGGCTTGGGCCATGTTTGAAGTGGGCTCGGGCCAATCCCAGCTCATGTCGGGCCACGGGCCAGCCTAGTCCATTGTACCTCATTTTTTGATCTCGGCCCGGCCCAAGTTTTCGTGCCGTGCGAGCATGGTCCATTAATATTTGTGCTCGTACCGTGCCGTGCCTCATTTAAATGAGCTCGGCTCATGCCGTGCTGGGTTGACTTGTCCCGTTTGACACCTCTAATCCCATAGACCCGCCGACCCAACCCCAACACCACCCTCTTCCTCTTATTCTCTTTCTCCCTTCACATACGACCCACCCCATAACCTAACAACATAGGCCTCCTCACCATTTTGCTCTTTGCCATTTAATTAGTTACATTACAAATCCAAATCAAATTGCTTCAAAGTAGAAACGTGTTCTCCATAGTCCAAAAGAAGAGATTGAGAGGTTGTGAAAACAAAAAAGTAAAAACGAGGGAAATTGTGGGGAGTCATGGTGGACTTTGATTGCGATGGTTGTAGGGCTTGCATTTGGGGTGGGCTGGGTTTGGTGACGGGGTGATGGTGTGCCTGGGTTTGGGGGTGGTGCAGTTGGGTTTGGGCTTGGTTCGACCCGCAAGGGTTGGGGAAGAGAGTGAGGAAGAGGGAGAGAAAGGGGTTGTTGGGGGAATTTTTTTTTTTCTTCTTTTGAGTTTTAAAAACTAAAAAATTATAATTTTTTAAAAGAGTTTTTTATTACTTTTTTGGTTACCTTTAATTTTGGACGAAAATGCCCCTCAATAACTAACGACAATTACTCTATTTTGACATAAATTGAGGATTGTCCTTGAATTGTTTAAATTGAAAATTAAAAGACAAAATTGATCAAATTGAAACGATAGGGACCAAAGTAATAAAAATGACAAATTACAGGACCAAAAACGACTTTTTTGCCTTTATGTTTTAGAAGATGAAATTTGATTATTTTATTTTTAAATAAATTTGTTATATTAGCTGGATACCTCGTAATTGGATTGTGAACTTCTCACTTTAGAGACAGATGTAAACATCATTGAATGAGTTGCTCATTGCTTGAAAAGGAAAGAAGCAAGCAAGTTTCACCTTTTCATGCTCTAATATCTCCATTTGTCAAATCACAAGTCTTTTTCCCCATAACTAACCAACATTTATGCTGCCTTTTATCCTCATTTCCAAGTGGTAATTTCTCTTTCAGGTATTAAGAAAAGAAAAGAAAAAGTTTAAGTTTGACTAATAAGGTCGTGAGTAGTGTTCTCTGGTCACCTAATGAGCTTAATCCGCCAGAACTCACATTGGATTTAAATCCAGCGCCCACATACTATCGCACTCCTTCTAAAAACTTATCGGATAGTTGGATTTAAATCCAACTACGGTGGATCACGGATCCTCATTAGGTGACCAAGAGATCACTACTCTAAGGTCGTACGCCCTTTGAATTAGATTTGGCAAAGCATGCACAACTTGTAAAACGACAATAACACACGGAAAATTCAGTGCTGTCGTTAAGCACTAATGAGTGTATTCGTTTGTGACTAGTTAAAAATGGGTATTTTGTGTTACCTCATTAAACTCGTTACTGATCAGTTAGGAAACAAAGTAGTTTTATGTTATGTTTTTGGGTGCTGTTAAACGAACCTTAAAATTAACTGAGTACACCCTAATATCTAAATCAAAATGTAAAATTAACTAAGTACACCCTATTTAAATTACCAAAAATACCTCTAATACATCTTAATACACTTTATTACACAACATCAACCCATTGAGTAAGAGTGTCGCATCAACTATATTTCAAACCAGTAGCATAACGACACATGCCCCTCCAATCATCAAATTTATTATATTTAAAAATACAATCCCAAATTGAAAATATCATCAATCTCCATCATATTTCCAGATTTTCTCAGCAATCAAATACTCAAATTCCATATTAAAACCATGAAGCCATTCCACCATGGCCTAGATCAAAAGCCTTTCACTTCATTCTAGCAATAAAGACACCTACAATAACCACACGACAACAAACCCTAAGATCATCTGGGACTTGTAGATGTACGACTAGAAGAAATTGAATACTCTTGGTGAAGATTAGCCCCAATTGCAAAAGTAAAACAAAACATGGTTTTCTTAGAGATTTTGATTTCACGTGTTGAATAGAAATATGCTAAGAGACATAGAAATCAAAGCTCAAGAAGAGGGGAATGTTTGAATGCACGAAGATGAGGGAGAGATATATCTAGCCTCAGTATCAGCATTCTTCACGCTGTATAACTATCATATAGAAATTTAATGTAAGGAAACTCATTAAAATTACATTTGTTTTACAATTCAATATATTCTTTTTGGTCATTTTATATTATGGTAAATTAGTAATTCAAAAAATAGTTTGGTAGTAGGGTATACTCAGTTAATTTTAGGGTTCGTTTAACAACACCCATGTTTTTTCCTAGACTATTGATTATGTAATTTAAACAATTTCTTTAATTTTTTTTATCTATAATTTTTAAATAACATATTTATTTTGTAAAATACATTTTATTTATTTATTTTTTAAAATAACGAGTGGTTAATGGGTATACAGTATGTACTATTATTTGATTTCTTAACTAAACTTATGTTACACGCTATTTTTGAAGGTTGTGCCAGGGTTGGGATTTCCACCCATTAGCTTAGGAATCCGGATTTTCTGCTTGTATTTTTTTTTGGGTGCTGTTAAATGAACCTTAAAATTAACTGAGTATACCTTATAATATAAGTGCACCCTAATAATTAAATCAAAATGTAAAATTAACTAAGTACACCCTATTTAACTATCAAAAATACATCTGATACACCCTGATACACTCTATCACACAATACCCTAGTACTAAATACACCCTAAACCTCTCAACTCTCAATACTGACCAATTCTGCATTTAAAACGCTAGTCAAACTTCATCCCGTCTTCAAAAACTTTCTCAATAGTGCAAATCTACAACCACTGGCGTAAGAGTCCTTTTAGAGACATCAACTCATCCCCACCAAACGTTATTTCCCAAGTTAATCATCAAACACTGATGCATTTAGCCATATGAGACTAAACTCCACCAATCCACCCCGGTAAAGTTTTAATACAAATAAAAACCAAGCATACAATTGCCTCCTATCACTTCATATTTATAACGTTATCATGATCTGCTTGACTTTTATTTTAAACATGACATCTTATCTAAAATATATCAAAATATATCAACAAGTAGAGGAGCTGGATCCATTAACTCAGGGGGTCGTGTTGGGTTTGATTTAATTTTCACATAACGTGATATAAACCCGCAAAACAACAACCGATTGACATGTTGACTTTCAAACTTTGTACAAAGTTCTCTAACAAACTTCATTAAACTCTACATAATTCAATCGAAGTCCATGTGTTATGAATTGGAATAAAAATTCGTGAAATCACCAAGACCCTTTAAATTTTATTAAAAATTCATGCAATATATTTAAGCTTTCAATATTGATTTCTTATTATGTCAAAGTTTAGAGTGTCAAATACAAAATCATTTGAGCACGTAGAGAGTTATATTTTAACATGCCAACCAAACAACACACTAGCTAAAGTTGAACCCCGATGACAACATTTCTAGCTCCGTCACTAGTTGTAAAAATAGCTTTGTAAACATCCTATTTTTTTCAAGAAAAAGAATAATATATATTTTTTAATTTTGACTTGCTCAATTATTACATCACTAATGATTACGCCGTGTACGTAGAAGACAATGGCTCCAATGGTTTCAAGCAGACAAATTTTGTTTGGTAAAATTCAACTGGATGAGGCTTGCCAATTATGCGGTGTTCGGCAACCCTGAAATTCATTAAAAATGAATGAATTTTGAAGTTTGGCAAAATTTTGTTTAAGCAAGTTCTTAATTCGGGTTGTCTAGTTCATCGATGACACGGTCAGCTAATTCTTAGATGTGTCTCAAATTTATTATAATCCCTTTGGAACACCAGAAAAATGGGACACTATGAAATCAGGTTTTTGGCCCAAGGAAGGAATTGTGTTAGTTTGAGTTTAAGATACTTCAACTTGACGTAAAAACTTGTGATGGAGTTGAAGGTTGCCTCTAAGACTGGACATTGAAGGTTTCACAAGTTTTTCCTACTGCCGCCAACCTTATCATTTGCATTCAAAGTTTCCCTTTCCATTTCCATCTTCTATATTGCAACATAAAACGTATCTAATTGACCCATCTCAATCTCTCTCTCTCTCTCTCTCTGGTCAGATTGTTTGAAGGCTAAAGCTATGGAGGGAAAAGTACATGACTTTCTACATGGAACACTTGAAGCTACCATTTTCCATGCCACACCCTACACACCACCACCTTTCCCCTTCAATGTAAGTACTAATTAAGATTATGGCATTAACCAAATTTGATTTCGTAGATTATTTTGATTGTTGTCTTATAGATTTTGGTTTTTGTTGGAACGAAACATTGTGTGGAAATTCTGTTCTGCAGTGTATTTTTGGAACTGGGAAGCCTGCATATGTGACCATCAAGATAGACAACAAGAAAGTAGCAAGGACAACCCATGAACGCGACCGTGTTTGGAACCAAACCTTTCGAATCCTCTGTGCTCATCCGTCTGATTCGATGATTACCATTACCATGAAAACGAAATGCTCCATCTTGGGGAAATTTCAAATGCAGGCACATGAGATACTGAATGAAGCAAGTTTTATCAACAGTTTCCTCCCTCTGGTGATCGAAAATGGGAAGCCAAATCCAGAGCTCAAGCTCCGGTTCATGCTATGGTTTAAGCCGGCGCAATTTGAACCAACTTGGGGACAGATGACTGCTGATAATGGTCAATTCCAGGGGCTAAGAAATGCAACATTTCCACAAAGATCTAATAGTCATGTCACACTTTATCAGGATGCTCACCATTGCTCAACTTTCAAGCCTTCTTCGGAGCTTTGTGGGACTCCAAGAAGACTATGGGAGGATGTGTACAAAGCCATTGAGGGGGCAAAGCATTTGATTTACATTGCAGGCTGGTCTTTCAATCCTAAGATGGTTCTGGTAAATGGAAGTGCAACACAATTTCCTAGCTACAAATTAATACTCTTAATTTTATTTTCGGAACCTAATATGCTCTTAAGCAGGTTAGGGATCCTCAAACAGACATCCCGCATGCGCTAGGAGTGAAGCTCGGTGAATTACTAAAGCAGAAGACTGAGGAAGGTGTGGCAGTGAGAATAATGCTTTGGGATGATGAAACATCCTTGCCAATTATCAAGAACAAAGGAATAATGAGAGCACATGATGAGGATGCATTTTGCTACTTTGCCCACACCAAAGTAGTATGCAAATTGTGCCCTAGATTGCACCACAAGTTTCCCACAATCTTCTCCCACCATCAGAAAACCATAACTGTTGACATCAAATCCAGCACCAGTGCAAGTGACAGAGAAATTATGAGCTTCATTGGGGGCCTAGATCTTTGCGATGGGCGCTATGACACAGAGCAACATTCATTGTTTCACACACTCAACACAGAATCTCACTGTTCTGATTTCTACCAGACCAACATTTCTGGGGCTTGCCTTCAAAGAGGAGGGCCAAGAACTCCGTGGCACGATGCTCACGCTTGTGTAACCGGTGAGGCTGCTTGGGATGTACTAACGAATTTCGAGCAGCGGTGGGCTAAGCAATGTGATCCTTCTGTCTTGGTCCCTTCAAGCACCTTAACAAGTCTCATTCAGCAGACTTATGCAAGCAAACAAACATCTGAGAGGGGTTGGAATGTCCAAGTTCTTAGATCAATATACCATGTTTCAGCAAGCCAATTGTTTCGAAACTTAACCGTGGAGCAAAGCATCCATGAAGCTTATGTCGAGGCAATCAGGCGTGCCGATAAGTTTCTGTACATTGAGAACCAGTATTTCGTGGGAGGGTGCCGTTTGTGGGAGAAAGATCAGAACTGTGGTTGCAGAAATTTGATCCCCATTGAGATTGCTCTCAAAGTGGTCAATAAGATAAGAGCAAAGGAGAGATTTGCAGTGTACATAGTGATACCAATGTGGCCAGAAGGCTTACCTGAGAGTGAATCTGTTCAAGACATACTTCACTGGACCAGAGAGACAATGTCAATGATGTATAGGTTGATTGGAGAAGCCATAAAAGAAAGTGGTGTTGAAGGGCACCCTAGAGACTATTTGAACTTCTATTGCCTTGCCAACAGAGAAGTAGAGAGCCAAGGAGATTTTGTTCCTCCACATTCTCCTCACCCTGCAACACAGTACTGGAATGCACAGAAGCATAGGAGGTTCATGGTGTATGTCCACTCCAAGCTCATGATAGGTATTTATGTGGATCTCAATAATTGTTTAACAATAAACTTACATTTACTGTATTTATGAGCTAACCGCATATCTTACATAAGTGAAATCTACTTTCGTAGATAAATTTCGTGCACTTACTTATGTGAGAAATATGATCGATAATGTGATCAATAAATATGGTACATGTACCGTTATTTATTACTTATTATTTGGTTTGGATTCTCGTTTCTTCTTTTATTTTCGGCAATTAAAATAGAGTAATGCTAAAAGGAGAACATTGTGGTACATTTAAAGATGTGATCTAGATGGTTTTATTATTAAAGTAACTTCTCATTCTTTTGGTGCCTACTTTGTTTTAGTGGATGATGCATACCTTATCATAGGATCTGCAAATATAAACCAAAGATCGATGGACGGTCATCGAGACACTGAGATCGCAATAGGATGCTACCAGTCGAAAAATGGTGATGACAAGACGATGATGAGCGCAAGAGGGGACATTGAAGCGTACCGGATGTCATTATGGTATGAACACACTGGCCGTGCCGAAGAATTGTTCAAGCAGCCCGAAAGCTTAGAATGCGTGGGAACAGTGCGTTTAATAGGAGATCAAATGTGGAAAACGTACAGTGGTGAAGAAGTGGTCGACATGGAAGGTGTTCACCTTGTGACATACCCCATGAATGTAACAGAGGAAGGTCGTGTTGAAGATCTTGTGGAGGGTAGTGGTGGTCTTTTTCCAGATACAAAGTCTATGGTGAAGGGCAAGAGATCAAAAGTGATACCATCAATGTTTACTACCTAGTTTTTATTTTATTTTTGGGCGAGAAATAAGAATTCCATTACATAAACAGGGAAAATTACTACCTACTTAATTAGTCATTTTTTGACTAATTATTAATGGACTTAATATCACAAAACGTCCCTAAGGTTTACGAAACTATCAGATTGCATCCTTATTGTTTTCTGGTGTCATTCGTGGTCCTCAAAGTTAGTATGTGTGCTCACAAATGGTCATTGCCACCAGGTTTCGTCAAAAACTCTGTTAGTTTGCTGACGTGACATATATATATCACAAAACATCCCTGAGGTTCACGCACCTATTAAACGAAAAAATAAAAAAAATAAATGAAAAAATAAAAAAAATTCACATGGACCATTTGTGATAGGTGCATGAACCTCAATGATGTTTTGTGATATATGCCACGTCAGTAAACTAACGGAGTTTTTGACGGAACCTAACGGTAGGAACTATTGTGAGCACACATACTAACCTTGAAGACCACGAATGACACAAAAAAAACAATAAAGATGCAATCTGATAGTTTTGTAAACCTTAGGGACGTTTTGTTTTGTGATGTTAAGCCTTATTAATATTACTCTGACTTGATATATTTGAATATTAGCTATTTTTTATTCTACAGAAAATAAGAGAAAACATTATTAACTGTTTTCATTTGACAAATTTGGTTGCGTGAATGGATAGATCGTCGACGTAAAGATTAAAGAATTTGTTTATATGTCAATAATTGTTGCTTCTGCTCATCCCACCTCCCTTAAGAATAAATAATTGTTTATACTTTCTGTACAAGTGATTAGAAGAACCAAAAACATAGTGGACCCTAGCGTTGGAATAATTGTGGGGATTTTTTCTTTTTCTTTTTTGGGTTCAGATGCATTATAAATTATAAATGATAAATGATTAGTAGAGAGGATAGAGAGCATACAAAATTGCTGAGTCATCATGAATAGGCCATGTGATCCATATCCGCTACACTAGTCTAGCTTGGCCACGTCTCTATTTGTAATTGGCCACAGAATGGGAAATTGCAAATCTACAATGCAACCCAAAAGCAATGCTCTTGAGTTTTTTGGTTAATAATTGTAACCTCTAATTAGTATGTGGGACCGACCTTCTAAAGCTTTAGCACTTACGTACAATAATTAAAAGATATGATGTGACTGCAAATAATCCACTAGTTTAGTGGTTTGAAGTATTTATTCTTTCAGATAAGGTTTTGAATTCGAGTCCTACCATTCGTGTAATGTGTGAATTTAGTATACTATTGCCCAATAGGAAATGTCCTAAAAAAACAAAAAAAAGATATGATGTGACAAAATTGAGCACAAAATATAAACCATAAAAAAAAACTAAAAGTATTACATATTTTATGTGTTTACTAACATATACGAAATCAAAATATTAATAAATCACGTACAATAAGAAGGGGAGGGATATTTACTCACATGTGTACTTAACTCTCCGTTTGGATGAGAGAAAATAACTCGAAATTTAGCTAGAAGTCGGGAATTTAAAAGGAGAAATTGACAATTCCATTGTTTGGCTTAAGCTCGGAATTTATTAAATGACGCGCGCAAAAAATCGTGAAAATTGGGGCATCAAATTCCCGAATTTAATTTCCACCAAAATAGGCGTCATTTCACAATTTCCATAGTGCCATTTACAAAATTCAATATACATAAATCCAAATACTGAAATCTTCAATTGTCAGAAATTGAAATGATGGAAATCTAAATTACGTCATTTTAGAATTCTATGTAATTTCCAATTCCTTCATTCAAACGGAAAGTAAGAGTTTGGATGACCAAATATATTTTTCCACTACAATATAACAAATTATAATTTCGTATTTATTTCATAATTATTCATTCTCTCATATTCTCGACTTATCTATTTCATAAATTTTCTTATTACAATGAATTATATTGACTTTCTTTTTATGAAATTACAATAGTCATATTAAACCAAACTATTAATGATTGGAGAATTAATTAATTCGACTGCTTTTTTGGAACCACAAATAATATAATATTCGTTTTTATTTTTCATATAAACTATAATTTATTTAAAACAAATATAAATAAGTTCAGTTAAAAAAAACAAAATATAAATAAGTTACTCCCTTTCTTTTCAGATTTCTGAAGTTAGCGGTAAACTCAACTCTCTCTCTCTCTCTCTCTCTCTCTCTCTCTCTCTCTCTCTCTCTGCAGAAGCCTTCGCGAGAAAATTGAGATTCGATTTGCTCCAAACGCTGATGACGAGCAATGAGAGACCTAGATTGTTTCTCCGTGATCTTCTATTTCGTATAGAGAATTCCGCGTATTCGGTACTCTCTCTCTCTAATAATTTGTGTTTGTTTGCGTTTGTTTGGTTGCCGAGAAAAGTAAAAGAGAAAATTGACTGAATAAATGTGTTGATTGAATAATTAAGGAGAGTTCGAGCTCGTTGAGGCTAGGCGAGAAGCTGTGCACGGTGTTCACACCACTGATTGGCCTCATTGAGGCTTTCATCTTCAGCTTAGCTGGTTGCTTCGATCGACAACGGCCTCATCAGCGCCTCTCCTATACTTACGACGACATCGTTGGCCTTGCTGCCAGCTCTCCATGTTTGTCTACTAATTCCTCCTTCATTCATAAATAAAAATGTGTTTTTTTTGTTCAATCGATTTTTTTTTTTAATAAAAAATTTTGACTTTTCACTCTCAGTTACTGTAAACGAGGTGGAAGCATTGCGCGAATTGTTCAACCAGTTGAGTAGTTCGATTCTTGATGATGGCTTAATTCACAAGGTTAATCAATTTATACACGTGTTTGTATTGGGGCCCTCGTTTTTTTCATTTTTAAATATTTTTAATCTCTTTGACATGGATCATGAAATTTAATTCTTTTCTTCTGGGTTATTTATTTATTAACTTCATTTTAATTTCTCATTTCCAGGAGGAGCTCAGGTTGGCGCTATTCAAAACTCCAGTAGGTGAAAATCTTTTCCTGGATAGGGTGAGTTCCTTGAGACAATTTTTTAATTTTTTTTTAAATTCCAATGATCACTGGCGGATCTGTTGCCCTTTTACTTTAATTTATTTTTATATTACTCAATTTACTTAAGTTTACAATGTAAATAAGAAAGTACCCCCATTTGGATTCAAATAAAAATACTAGAAAATCAAATTCCCACCAAATCAAAATATGAAAAATCGGTTTTAGTGCAAAATACAACTTAGGCTAAAAATGATGGCTCATTAAGTCAATATATACTTCATACTAAAATCCCATAAAATTAAGTTTTCTTATTTGATGTGTAAGGAATAAAAGCCGCCAAAAATTATCTTAAGAAAATGATTATCATAATGTGACTCAGGAAATGATAATTCAGTTCATTGATATGATGAAGAAGTAAATCTCTCTCTCTATTTGATATGATAATTCAGTTCATCTTGACTGCTTGAATGGGATTCAGGAAATTAGGATTGCCAATGTGAGCAAAGTTGTATGAAATTTCACCCTTCAATGCAATATTTTTATAAATTAAAAACTATATAATGTGACTCTGAGCCATCTAGTTTAGATTAATCTGTTCTATTACATTGGTGACTATATATGGAACATGAATCTGAACTAACATATTAATCTGTGTCCGTCCAATCTATGACAAAATGGAATCTAGGTGTTTGATGTTTTCGACGAAAAGAAAAATGGTGTGATTGAATTCGAGGGGTTTGTCCATGCACTTAGTGTTTTTCATCCATGTGCTCCTCTTGAAGACAAGATTGATTGTGAGAATTCTACAATCCAACTTCAGCTGCTTTAAGTTTGGAGGCATTTCATGTTAAAGGACTTTGTTTTTTCTTGTGTCTTTTGGGTTTTTTGCAGTCGCATTTAGATTGTATGATTTGAGACAAACTGGATATATTGAGCGTGAAGAAGTAAGTATCTTTGTGTGTTGCAGACTATGAACAAGTTCTTGCCTGAATGCTTTAATAATTGAAAACAACAATAATAAAAAATATAAGAAAAACACCAAAATTAGAAGACTAAGAAGGCGGTGTTGGCAGCTTCAAAAGGGGTAATGTGATTGCTTTGTTTGCAGTTGGGAAGATGCAATGTCTACACTTTGATTCATTGTAATTTTTCAAACGATTATTTCATCTGTTGTATTACTTCTAAGTAACAGCTGTGGTTGCTTTCAGGTCAGGCAAATGGTAGTTGCCACTTTGTTGGAATCTGGCATACATGTGCCAGATGAAACTCTTGAAGCTATCGTCGATAAGGCAAGAATTACCGATGCAAAAACTTCTGTATGTTTCCCTTATTCTGAAGTTTTACACTCTCAAAGTTCTCTTTCGTTGCTCAGACATTTGCAGATGCTGATTCTGACAAGGATGATAAAATTAGCAAAGACGAATGGAAAGCTTTTGCTCTTCAGCACCCAACACTTCTAAAGAACATGACGCTTCAACATTTAAAGTACTTGCTTACTGCTTTTAATTCTTCTTAGGTTTTACCATTGCTTCCAATGATCATTCAGTAATCTTCCTCTGCCCTTCCTCTACTTTCAAGTAAACTTCTTTCATATGATATCAATTAGTGTTCTAAGAGTTGTTTATCAAAAGAAATAAAAAATAAAAGTAAGTTTCCTAAGATTTCCTTTTCATTTTTCAATGCTTCTATCAACCTATTATTTAGTGATTGAATCTCTCTCTCTTCCTCTCTAAATCTATTCTAATTATGTTATTGACTTGCCAGGGACATCACGACAGTCTTCCCGAGCTTTATTTTCAACACCGAAGTCGAAGACTAATGTTGGCAATGCTATATGGTGCGTTGTGGGATTTTCTGGGTTGTGATTTTTACTGCCTTGAAGGTTCCCTCACTTCAACTGGCTTGGGATTGAGAAAGTGAAAAGCAGCCCCAACCTCAACCTCATCAAGAACCTCGTTTGGAAATGGCAGCACGCCACATCCCTTTCCGTCATCAAAATCAGTTTCAATTCTTCGGCCAGTCCAGTACTTTGCAGTGTCCTGAAAATTAGATCTGGCTGGGCCAGACTGGTCGAATTAAGTTCACCAAGAACAAGTACTAATAATTTATGTATAGTAATTGAAAAGAACATTTGACCCAAACAAAATAAAACAAGTAATTGAAAAGAACATAAATTATTTAGCGCGTACGAAAGTACCATTTTAATAATTTTTGCCCATTCTTTTATTTGCACTTTCAAATGAAGCAATAATAGATAAGAATTCTTTCTCTTCAAGTTTGAATGCCGCGGGGCACATCTCAACTGTTAAGGGGATGGTCTAACCTTATAAATTAATTTAAGACTCGAAAAATGATAAATGCGAAGCAAATACTGATGATACAGAAGAAAACCAATGGGTCCTTAGTTAATTTGCAATGGAAGACAATTAAAAAGATTGTGAATATTATACGAGATGAATACAAGAGAGAAAAATAGCACTTGCCAAGTTGCCATCATTTTATTGTTTTGCAGCAAAGTGCAGGTGCCGCAATACTCCAACACCACCAATGTGCTCGTTGACAGCAATTTGAAGTTACTGATTCTATAAAAGCCCTAAAACTTCAAAATTGAGCATGAAAATATGAAGCCCGGCCAATTCAATCTCCTATTCAACAAGTGACAATACAAGCCCTAAAACTTCAAAATTGAGTATGAAAATACGGTGCCCGAAATACGGCCAATTCAATCTCCTATTCGACCAGTACAGTAAGAGGAAGGTGAAATCCATATTCACAAGCTGCAACAAGAGACATTATTCCTTTATTTGTCTATTGTCGAAAAATCAGTTGAATGACAATTTTTTTTCTTCAAAAGAAGCTTAACATCCTACGAATTACCTTGCAAGTGTATCTGGACTCACCTAAACGAGAGGGCAACATACCCCTCACTAGTGGAAATGACAAACAGCAGGATACATCCTTGACAAACCACTTCTTCACCTGCTAAAATTGAGATAGATCTACAGGCTGGGATTTGCGTTGCAGGTAACTTAAACCTCCAACAAAATTAATAGGTTGCATAGACTCTGCTGTAATCACCAATTTCAACAATTGGGTAAAGATATTTTCTTCCACCAATCTCCAAGTCAAACAAACCTCTCGTATAAATCACATTTGCTTCTATTCTCCTCTAGGATAGCAGGTCTCGTTAAGTATTTGTTTCATTCACTTCAAATATGTGAGACAAACCTGATTTCTCACTTGACTGTCTGCAACAACTATCCTTTCATCTGCAGCAAAAAAATAATGATAAATTAGGTGAAAACAGTAATTAACATACAAGTAAGTTGTGTAACTAATGTGATAAACCATCAATTGAAGATAACTAATGATAATGTGACACAGGCCAAAAATACAAGAAATCATCAACTTCAGTGTAAACCAAGAATAATCAACTGATCATAGTTCATCTTAAAGGAGAGGTTATAGCAGTCTACAAAAAGCAAACAGCAATGAAGAAATCAGCAACTTAATAATAATTTCAACAGAAGTTGCAAAATCCAGTCAAACTCTATCTTAGTTCCTACTAGACCATACAAGTAACATACTTAGCTACAACTTCTTGATCAAACATTATTATTTTTGTTTTAAAGGTTATCCTCGACAAAACAATCCATCTGAGCCAATGGACTGGGTCTGTCTATATTCAGAAAGCACTTTCTCTCACTCATTGATTATCTGATGTTGGGAGGCATAGCCATCTTAAGTTTCCTCATTCAGCAATCTCATTTGACAAACAAAGACAATGCTCATGTGGCTGCATGTAGAAACAAATTTATCAAATCTTCTCCTATCTTTGATGTCCAGCTCCAAGCTATGAGATTGATCATCATTGCAGTATAGAGACTAAAGCTTCATACTAAATTTCTGTAGCCAGCAATTGTATCTCCAAAAGACTTGCACCATTGTCTGATAACTTCAGAAACATCAGTTCCTACAACTATGATAGCTCAATGAAGACCATCTAATTGAATAACAAAAGGACTGCCATATACATCATCCAAACAAAGATAAATCATCCATCTCCGAACTCAAACTAAATTCTTCAGTATGAGGTGGGCCCATAGGCTGCACCAATCCACCAAGAAAAATACTCCATTTCCGTCCTGACCAGACTCAGTTTTATTAGTTTGCGTAAGCATCTCTATCTGGTAAGCGGTAACAAGTCGTTTCAAGAGAGTAGAAGCAAGATCTCACCTCAACCTTGAGATGTTTCAGCAACTTTTCCAATGCAAGTTATTCCAGTAAATCAAACAGTAGAAATTTTAAGATGACCCGCTAAAGGTTTTTTTCTTACGGAAACAATCAACTAGAGAGGTTTATCTATGGGTACAATCTGAAACTAAATATCCTATAAGCCTTAAAAAACAAGATAAGGAAGAAAGCTCGGCATTATAATGGAATACTAATTCACTAAATGGTGTACAGTAAATTAGTTGAAGGTAGTGTTAAAATCAAGATGAAAGAAACAAATTAGTTCTTAATAAAAGCAATATAACCTGAAGTCAAGGATATTAAAGAGGAAGCATGCAAGACAGAAATCAGCTACTATTTCTAGCTAGGGAAAAACATAGAAGATTCCATACCCATGAAACCCATAAAAATGAGACAGGATACTTGCCTATAAGTTCAAATCAGTAGCTGGCCTCTTGTCAAATGGCATGCCACCGTCCTTTCTTGAGATATTCCAGGGTCATTTCAAAGCATGGAGCAACTTGTCATATTGTGGGGGTGGCTAGAAATATCTTGATGAAGGAAGTTGCAGATTCACAGCTCAAAATGAAGAACAAGGAACTACTCAAGAAGACATGAGAAGCAGCAAATTGCATTACTGACAAATCCCCGCGTTTTCCAAACTATGCGGGATAGCTACAAGAACATTCCTAGCCAGTGAACTTCCATCCCCTTTTATCTGAATATAATCTATCTTACCTCCACCCTGCCATCACATCCATTATAAAGCAAAATCCTACCAATCCTCATATTTGGCGAAGAAGTACACACTTTACAACTCACTTTCAATAAACACGTTCAAAAGAGGAATATAAAGCTTCAACTTGGCTATTTGGAGAAAGTTCCACCTCTGATAGACTAAATGCCTCAGGCTAAAATAACAACTCCCGATTATCCCACTCAACCACACTCCTGAAATTGGATTAAAGATAACTACAGGAGAAGTCCAACTTGGCTATTTAGAGCATAAGGAGCAACACTGGAGATACAGTACCTTCTCAATATAAAACAGATTCAACCAATCCCCAGGAAACTTGAAATTATACAAACAACCCTTTGGTACATACTCCATAGGTTAAAACTTAATACATCATAAAGGGTCCCATGCACTGCAGATAAATATTAAGAACAAAAACAACAGATACAACCCATAGTGCTGAACTACTTCAATCAGCGTCTAAGCTGGCAACATTTACACAATCCATTCTTCTAATGCCAGCCAATTGTTTATCCATGTTTGGAAAGAAAGTTTTGGTGCTTATCCAAAGACCACTTATCCAGAACAGCCACAAAAATAAGAAGCTGTGGCAGATAGAAAACATATGGAATCCCATCTAAGATGACTCCTAGTCAAATAACCTACCAATAGAAAAAAAAAATTAATAAGGCCTGAAACTTACTTCCAGAGCATTCCAACTTCCAAGGCCCTAGCTACCCACCTAAAAGAATATCACAACTCCGAGTTATGCAAATACTTTCATGTACGCAATTTTCTAAACCCAATAACATCCTATTCTGGGAAGCTCCACTTACATCCTCAAACTTCCAATATTCAAGAAAAGCTACTTGTTAGCTAGTCTCAACAATATGGAAATCAGAATTCATATCACAGTATATTTCATCTGATTACACAGCAACAAGAAATCTTGTAATTTTGTGAAACGAAATGATGCATAAGAAATAGCAGGTCCACCTCCAACACTATCCAGAAACCAAAACCACCATCAGGGAATTTCCAAGAAAAGGACCCGCATCCCCAACAAATTGAACACCATATATCGATATATCCTCCAACACATTATGTTCATAAATCATGAAACAACAACTTGATTCCAACAATTGCATCGTTTACAGAAATGCAGATTGCATTACATTCATGCAATCGACCATGATCACATAGCTTCCCTTCAATTCCATATCACACATGGTCCTGCCTCCCCACAAGTTAGAGAAATACGGGTTGATCTCGACAGATATAAGAAAATGACAAGTTCATAAATGGATACTAAGTTACCGTACCATTCTAAAGTTTGCTTCTACCCACCATGAAAAGAAAAGGACAAATATAATCAAGAGAACATTTCTAAATAAAAAACAATCCTCATTACAGGTTACATGGTCAAATGACCAACATAAGATATAACTGATGCAAATTAAAGACAGAAAATTCCAAAACATTATACTACTATCACAGACATGGGAATTAATGTCTATCAATCAAGAAAAGCGATATTAAAAGCCTATATACATAAGTTTAAGATGACTAACGATGTATTCAGAAAAATAAATGGCTACTGATCTGGCGTGCACACATAGATGACTTGACCATTTATACTGATGATGAGCAACCCAAGGTGGCATGTTTACTCTGTCATTGAAACCATAATCATCCAGATTTCAACGACGAGTCATGCGAGGCTTTTCAGGTCCTCCCCATGAAGCTGGACCCGGCCCATACATAGGCCCTTTATCAGCAACACCCTAATAGATAACCATAAAGATCATTCAGAGAAAAGGGAAAAACTAATAGATAGACAATCAGAACACCTTCCGAGAAAAGAGAAAATTAACATAGAAATCTACTGATTACAAGAAACAAATCAAATTTCCAATTATATAGGCAAACATACCATGTGCATCCCATAGCCATCTCCATATGCAGTGGGAAAAGCCCCCTCTGGGCTGCTGAAATTCATCCCATATTGTCCACCTTAAAAAAGAAAATGATGGGATGTGAATGAAAAGATTAAAAGCAAAATGTAACAACATAACCCTAAACAAAACAACTTTTTTTTTTTTTTTTGCTCCACTACATGACAACGGGAAAATAAATTTAAATATTGGCATGCAAAGAAATAATAAACAGTTCATTTCTATATTAGATAATTAAAAAAGATGAGACCTTAACCCCAACTCCCATAACTGGTTGTGGAAGATGAAATACATTTATCTATCTAACAACCAGACAGAACTTAAAGAATCAATAAACACGAAATCAAGTATTTCCATAGAAGAAAGAGGTGTATAAGAACAGAATGCAGTACAAAATGTATATGTTGGGACTTGGGAAGCAAACTATAACTGTTTCACCACTATGTGAGTTTGTTTTTATGTGTGCTTGTGTGTTAATGTGCACCTGGAAGCGTGTGTGTATGTGAATATGTGTCTGCATGTGTGCGTCAGAGAGAGAGAGAGAGAGGTTTTACCAGTCTATCATACATCTACTTACATGACATCTCATCTTTTCAAAAGCCAATGAGGAGTTTCGGCACCAAATTGAAGGTTAAATAAAGGTACCAGAAGGAGGATATGAATGCCAAAAGAATACAGTCAGACAGATAAGTAATACCCGCACCCCATGGTCTACCATCTGTCCTAGCAAGATCTGCGCGTAGTTTCTCAACTTCACGAGCCATAGAAACTAGGTTCTTCTCCATTGCCTGTCTTTGTTCCATAAGCTCAAAATTCGCCTTCTTCTCATAATCGATTGCATTTCTACAAAACAAAACTTGTACGTTAATATATAAGCAGTTGATCTAATACAATCTTGATAAAATATGTACACTAAAAAGGAGCTTCAAGACAAGAAAATGACGACAAATAAGCAGCGGGTACATACCTAGCATGCATAAGCTCCTGGTGCAGACCATCAATGTCAGCCCTTAGCAGAGGAATCTGTTGATTATCAGATTGCAACCTCGCAACGTCCTGTGTGAGGGTCTGAACTTGAGTGGAAAGTTCCTTCCTAACATTAGTCAGCTTCTGAACTTCAGAACGAAGTTGTTTAGCCTCATTTTTCAAGGGCTCAGTGGCCCGAAGATCAGCCTCCAATTTCCTGCCTTTCTCAAAGAGCTCCCTTGATTGCAATTCTTCTTCGGCACGAATATCTGAAAAGGCAACATTCATCCTATGAATTTCCTCCTTGGCAGCACCAAGCTCACGCTGCAATGTCATTCGGTCCTCAACCAGCCTCCGGTTATCAGCCAAGAGTCTTCGAATTTCAGCATGTTGCATTTCAAGTTCTTCCTCCAACACTGCAGGATGAGGAAGTGGTCGCATTGGAGGACCACGACCAAAAGGTCCTTCAAGAGGGTAGCTGCGCCGGTCATTCATCGCTTCACGTGGAACACGATGTCTCCCTGCCATTGTAAGGTATCCTGAAAACCACCCACAAAACTGTAGGAAAGATAACCTCTACAGAAAGGGGGAAAGAGAATGAGTCTGTTAGCGATAAATCTGTAATTCACTTTAAATAATGCTCTAAAGTAACATTATCCCTAGCAATTGGAAGCTTGTGCAAAATGTTTTACTTTTTTTTCTAATAAAAAAATTAAACAACACGGAAGTGCTTGTACAAGCTGAAATTAAATCAATTATACATCTTAGGCGGTGCTTCTTATTTTCTTTATTCTTTTCTAGATAATCACACAATTGGTCAGTCAATGTGAACCATATACAAACCAACTTTTCTTCAACTAATTAGGCCACTCATATCTGATTAATCCTTATGCGTCAGTTTGGATTCCGAGAAAGTGAAGGAAATTGGAGACAAAACTACGTTTTGAAAATTTCAAGCTTCTCATTACTTTCAGACCCAGAAATACCAACATGCATACCGATATATCATGTTTAATAAGAATTCGATTTCTCAAGGCAAAAAAAAACGTACTTTTCTCAGTTCCTCTCCGTTCTGATGATAATTAATCACAGAATTAATTAAAAGCAATTCAAATAAGATCCTAATTTCAATTCTCTTTCATTCTTTAGAATTAAACATCCATAAACAACAACTGTTTTTTTCTGAAAACAAAAGCATAAAAGGCAAACTAGAATCCGCACCTTCTGTTTGATCGAAAATCTGAACGATGAAAACCTCTATGTGCCCTTCGTTAGAGGGCCTGAGATGATTTTGGTCAGAAAATTCATAGCCAGTTTTATCAAAGCTTTGATTTTGCCCATCAGGCCATTTAACACTGCTCCAAACGACGTCGTACTTTTGGCCACCGGCCCATTAAATTAGGTCGGCTCCCCATCTTATAAGCCCATTGACAAATTAAGCCTGGCTTTCTTCTGGCCCAAGACGGTAATTTAGAAGTGAAAGATTTTGTTCGTTTTTGCTTTTTTTTCTCTTGGTCGGAGCTTTTTTTTGTTTCTTCAGTGGAAAAGGGTAAGTTATAAAAAAATAAAAATAAAAATCGACATGGGCTTAAACAAATTTGCTAGAATGGATGTGCTTCCCACTTTGCACCCGAATTTGCATCCCCCTCTCCGTAGTTTAGATTATAATAAATAGAATATCGTTGTATCCAAAAAAAAAGTAAAATACGCGATTTGAAGTGCTGTAATATGAAACTTCAATGCCTTAAGTTGTTCACGAAGGTAAAAATGAGTCAAGTAAGGTGGGCTTAGAACCAACTAATCAGCTCTTAATATCGTGGTATTTTTCTTCTTAATGTTAAAAGAAACACCAAATTTGAATCCTCCATTCCTATCTATAAAAAGAAAGCCTTAAAGAATGCATGGTAAATTACATTACTCCTCTAAACTACAAGGTTGCAACTGAATGAATAGGATGCAATCCTGAAAATATGTTTGATCTGCTCCCCCATGAAAAGGCTGAATTCCATGGCTTCATTCACAATGAAGAAAAATGTTATTGTATTTCTTGTTGAATTTTCGTGGGAATGGAAAAACATTAAACTAGTAGGATGAGTAGTTTTGAATGACAACAATCACTGTTGTTTTTCCTGCTCTTTCTACATGATCAATAAAGCAACCCTAGATCTTGCAATCATGCTAGGCACGAGTAAGCTATATTTTCTCTTTCCTGTGCAGATTATTCTGTCTAGATGGTTAAAACATATAAAAAAGAAAACATGTAATTTAGTCGACCATATCCATTCTTTACACACGCATGTTTGTGATGGGGGGAGATGGCCTTTGCATAAGTTATGTTATAGGATATTGCAGTGAACCAAAGAGTGTTCCATTACCCAAAAGGATGAGCATTCACTTTTCTCATATGTTTGGTGGTACCACTCATCTGTGAAACAAAAATTGAAGCTTCTCAAAGAAAAGGTGTTGATTCTAAGAATGTAGAATAGTTCTGTGAAATTATGTGTAATTTGGTATTTATTCAAAAGGACAAAGTGTTGTTGATATGTATGATAGGTCGTGACGAGCATGATGAGTGGTGATAAAGATAACCGAGAAGATTTAACACAAGTATATATGCTTGTGAAAGGTGACTTAGGGCCCTTTTTATGAACTTATTTTATATGATTTTTCTCTTTTATGAACTTATTTTATATGATTTTTCTCTTAAACATACGAATGTAATGACGAACTTGAATTCTAAATGGTGATTAAAGGTAAGTATTAATATTTATTTGCATCCGATTCTCTTGTAATTTTCCTTTTTTCACATAAAAAAATATTTCTTTGTGTCAGTGTAGAAATGGAGGGAGAAAGACTTTTTCTCATAGTAAAAAATCATCAATGACTTCACAAGATATGCCTTTAGTATGTTTATGATATAGACTTCCATTACATTCATGATGTGCAAGAACAACTACATCCAATACAACACAAACACATAAATAATAACTTTCATAACTCAAATTGATTCAAAATTTTCAACCTTGATGGGATTGCTACCAATAAAAGCAAGTGAGTGTCAATAGATTATACATGGAACTTGGTAGGTAAAAAAAAAAAGAGGAACAACTGAAAAACCAAAGGATTTAATTAGGGGCCCACAAAAATGATATAATTGTCTATTTCTTGGTCGGATAATTGTATTGTCTATATGTGCAATAAACTATCAAATAAGACAAAATGAGCCAGATGCACCACACGTGTGCACTGGGGCCATAAACACTTTTTTTGTTGTCTTTTCATGTCTGGTTGTTTTGTATCATTTGTGTACAAATTACCTAAACTTTCTGGCCAAATTCGAGGCAGGCTCTAGTGGTCCCCTTTCCTTTTGACCCTTACTGGCATCCTCCTCTTCATTCTTACTGTGGGAAAGTTAACAATTGTGTCCTCCTCAGCCACCCACCTGCATGTAAAAGAAGCCAATTTAATGCTCAAATTCTTGTGGAATATTTGTGGAAAGTAAAAAAAACAAAAAAGTAGTCAAGGTTTTAGACTAACATCAAGTGGTTCTTTTGCTTCTGCAAGCCTATCCAAAATCAAAACCTTGATGCAGTGGTTTTCTATTAAAATTATCCAGAATGCTATCTGTCTATCTAGCCCTATTGACCATTTGTTTAATCTTCACTTTCTTGATTGTTGATTGTTGTTATTATTTCATACTTACTGAATCAGCTAAAGGAAGGTGTTTGATTTGATTTGGTATAGAAATATTGCAAAATCCAATGGCAAGGAAGGTGTTTGATATCTGGGCTGCTAAGGAGAAACACTTGCATGAAATGGGGATATCATTTTTTTGCTATTTCCGGTCAATAACACTATAACACGTATAATAACTTTTTCATGTGGTATAGTGTTATTGGCCAGAGATAGTGTTATTCCCGTTGCAACCAAGTTTTTCTCCTTACTAAGACCCTAACATGGATTTAGAAGCATAGTATGACATTGATGAATTTGATAAGTTATGTATGGGGAGAGGTGACCTAAAATTGAGTGATTCAAAATCAGTCAGTCTGGTGAATCACATGTGTACTAATATATAGTTGGGTTAAGTATAGGGAACACCATTTGTTCCCTCAGAATTTGAGTATCTGCCACTCTGTCTGTTATCATATTTTTGATCCAGCGTCTGTTATCATATTACACATCATTTATATAAGATACTTCTAATAGTTAAGTCCAAAATGATCTACTTCATGAAAGACACTGTTTTTTTGGCCTTCTCTTGCTCACACATGGAAACCCATCTGGGTCAATTGGCGGAGCCAATCACATATGGCTGATAGCAAAGCAGGCTTGGAAAAATCTTAAGTCACCGATCATATATTTTTCTCATATGCAGACGCTATGTATTTTTTACTATCTATCCCTGCTTTCTTCCATGTTACAATGTCGTTCGCACGGTAATAACGTGTGATGTCGACATAGGAGAATAACTATGTATATGTGTATATATAGCAATTAGCAATAGTAACAAAGCATGGTTGGAAGTAAGTACCAAAAAAGGTGCATGCCTGATCAGTGAAAATACCAGAAAGTTTGATGTGTGCTATATTCTTGTCTTTTGCTCATATGGCAAAAAATGAGGAATAAATGCAGGACAACTTTTAAAAAGAACTTTGTTCAATTTCTCCTAAAAAGCATAAATGTTTGCTGGTTGATGAAATCCCATAAAGTTATATACATGCAAGTCAACAGCAGTAAAGGACTAGAACAATATGCTTCTTAAATTGGCTTTGCCAAACAAAAAAAAGAACAAAACCAGAGAGACAGAGAAAAAGTTTCATTAATTGATGTGCAAGCTTTCTGGTCAAATGCTTGTCATGAAAATGGAACTACCATGAAGGCATGTATCTGCATCCATATCCTTTTGTCTTCCCCTAAGTTTGATATATAACTTTTCTGGTTTTCCAATTTATGGGACACTTTCTGTGAAGGACCTGTGTGCAGTACTCTAAACTAATTATCCATTGTTTTTTTGTTAAATTATGGCCTGAGGGAGATCAAAATATTCATATCTATTTACCTGAATTGAGTGACAAAGTGGTGTAAGAAGATGGAGGCTTCCAGCCTAGCTAAGTCAAGCCCAGGACACAGCCTTTGTCCACCTCCAAAAGGAGTGAAGTTAGAGCTGCTCATGTCTTTGTCCTGCAGAGTATACCTCCAAACCATTACTTAAAAACTAAAGAGAAAAAAAAAACCTTAAAAGAAACCAATTAAGATCATATATATATATATATATGATCATTCTTACTTGCCACCTCCATGGATTGAAGTCATAAGGCCAATCATAGTTGTTCTCATCCAGATGAACTGATCTAAAATAAGTGAAGACACACCAGCCCTTTGGTATTAGATACCCTTTTATCTCAACATCTTTCATGGCCTTCCTCATCACCCCAATGATGATGTTTCCCATCCTTAGAGTTTCTGTGATCACCTGTTTAAATTGAAAAAGTATAAAGAACATACATAGATTCTTATGAGTATTAATTGTTTATTTCTGGTTCTAATTAAGCCCTGCATTTACAGTTGATTAGTATTGTATTCACTTACATTTTGTGTAAATGGTAAGGATAAGTAATCACTCCAACACAATGGCTCTCCAAGCTGATCTTTGAGTGTTTTTAACTTCATGTTCTCCTCCTGATCAGTTCATCATCAAGAGTTCAAATATTAGAAAAGCCATAGGCATTAAGAAACCAACATATCCAATATTGATCACCAACGTAATGACACGTGAGATAAATTTTTCACGTATCATTGTGTTATTAGTTGGGGATAGTAAAATAGTGTTATCCCCGTTACAAGCAAATGTTTATGCAGTAGAAGACTAAAACATAAACAAAAACTATATATATCTCTACTGTTCTTGTAATATGTGCTCCTTAATAACATCATGATGAAGACACCTTGTATATTGTGGAACCCAATCCCACTTGCCCCTAGAAACCGTATTACTATGACAGCCACAAGTGAAAGATTAGTCTCACTAAAACGACAAGCAAAATGAAAATAGCACAGATAAAGTAGTCAAATGTTTGGACTTGAATGCCACAAAGTTCCAAAAAGTTCAAAGTCGAGAGAAAAAAATGAAGTGGGATTGTTTAATTAATAGTATCCATGCGGCTGATCAACCAAAATAAGTTATAGTAATTAAGTACCAATGTCTTTTTCTTATTTTGTTATTTACCAAAATAAATAAATAATTAATTAATTAATTTGTGCACATACTGTTAACTGTTGAAGAGCAGTGGGGGAATCTGAGAGGTATTTGATTGCAAGAGTCATAAGAACTGGGACTGAATCCTCCCCTGGTATCATCATATCAATCATGTTATCTGCTATCAGATCATCTGTTAATTGCCCACTTGTGTCACTTAGCAAAACATCTACCACATCTCTGGCAACCTTGTTGGAGATGCTACTAGTCTCTTTTTTTCTAGCTTGTATAATTTTCTGTACAAGCTTGATCATTTTCTTCTTTGCCTGAAATTAAATAGGATTCAAACTATCATTACAATAGTATTATAATAAAGTACAGTAAGTTGCCTACGTTGTCAAAATGTCAATCCAAACCACATAATCAGACGAGAACCAACTTAATGGATGGTTCAGATTCATAAAATGACAATATAAGCATCTTATCTCATCTCGTAGAGTCACTTTGGAAAGGAAACATCTCCCTTATAAAGTAAAAAAAGTTAAATTAGTAGTTGCTAGTTAACTTGCCTGTAATGATCTGTAAAGTCTGCTTCCAGGAATGTTTATGGGTAGAGACATGAGGCCAGCAATGAATTCTTGGAACTGTTTCTTTAGGAACTCCATGTCTGCACCAGGATCCAAACTAATCAATGCTTTGACAAGTACTTGGAATGCAATCTGGAGACAAAAAGGACATCTCTTAATAACTTTTTAAAAAAGGACTGTAAAACATAATAATTAGTAATCTAATTCTGCAGACAATATGATTGAAGCAGAATTATTATGAATCCCATTCACAACTGGTTTATTTTCTTTCCAGCAAGTCATATTCTTCTAACATAAGTAGGAGCCAGAGATTAAATTCAAACATCAATCATTCATTTGATCACAAGAGAGAGACTTGTTTAACTTTAACCAAGTTCTTAATGGAACACTTACTTTATTGTAAAACAGTTTTAAATAGAAGAGACGAAGCCAGAGAGATCTAAGAGAGAGGGCATCTTTGGTTTTGGTCTTCTGTCTATTGGAAGTCTTCTCAAAAAGTCATCTTAAACTTAGATATGAATCAAACCATCTCAAACTTCATCGATAAAATTCTCTCCCCTAGACCTGGGAAGAAGAGAGAGAGAGAGAGAGAGAGAGAGAGAGAGAGAGAGAGAGAGCTAACATTTTTGGTTTCATCTTGTATGTAAATGGGACGATCATCTCTCCAATTTGCCATTGATTGTTGGACATACTTTTGCATGTCTCTGGTAATTTGAGCTTTGAGATGTGGAGACTTAAAGAAGGCTCCTATGAGTCCATGGACTCTTCTCTGCAAGGCTCCATTGAGGAGCAATATAGAGGACTTTCCCATCAACTCAGTCAGAGATTTTGGGTAAGATGGCACAAAAGCCTTTGCATCACTTTGCAGAACAAACTTAGTCACTTCTGCATCTGTTGATACAATTGTTGGACTTCCAAATATGTGTGACTTGAACACCTTCCCATACCTACAAAACACCCCAAATCATAATTCTCACGAACATGCCTCTATCTTCATCATCATCAAATATACATGGGAGTTTCAAGTTTTCAGCTACCAAACCATTGGAGCTTAATGAAGTAAATCAGCTGAAACATGAAGCTGAATCATTAAAACTGAAGAATGCTTATTGGGTTTGTTGTTTGATATACAACACACAAACCCAACAAAGCATTTGATTCATTCAATCCTAATCACAAGTTAATACATGGAAATCACTCGTGCAAAAACAGAGTTATATAGTGTGCTCTGCTCTCTGGTTTAGATGAAAGTAATACATGTTGTATTATACATGTTAATAAGTTGCTGCTTTTACTAATTAACTTTATGTGTGTTAATGTACTTACAAGTGGCGGCGTTTGTCCATGAAGCTCTCAGGGCAGTCAGAGTAAGCACAAGACACAAACTCAATGGTTTCACCAAGAAATGGCCATCCAAGAGTGCCTAAAGGAAGTGGCCTTCTTCTGTGTTTTGATCTCAGGATCAAGTTGCTGTTGTTTCTGTAGAGAAATATAATGGACAAGATCAAAATTGCTGTTGTTGTTGTTGTTGCCAATATTAGTACAATCAGCAAATTGTCCATTTTGGAAATTTCCCCACACGAATGTATGTAGTACGCTCTTTCTCTATATATAAGCTTAGCTTTAGCTTTGCAGTCTGCACCCCCTTAAATATTATTTTTCTTAATCATGGTTGCAATGAGGAGATTTTGGTGACTGAAGAATGAATGTGCATGTACACAATGCACGCGTGTGGGAAGAGAGAGAGAGAGAATGTTTAACCAAAGAATAATTGTATCGGGAGATGCATAACCTAAGCTATAGATATATTTTGTTTTGGCAGCTTTATAGGGTATAAAGTTAAAAAATTTAGCTTCCTACTTAAAGTTATCGCCGAGTGGAAGATGGTTTTCGGAGTTTTTATCTCTTGGTCATCATTTAATTATAAAAATTAGTGATCACTAATCGTCATGAATTTTCATTCATGATGGTGACCGAGAAATCAAAACTTACTTACCTAGCGTAACACTCTTTGACAAGCCAACTTTATGACTAATGAGCTCAACAGTGTGGCTAACAAGTATTGATTTTATATTTATTTTAGCAGTTCAACACCAAGCAGACATTTATAGCTTTGGTAGTAGAATCTCCATACCTACAACTAATTCATGCACCAAGGCAATATTAAATTTTTGCTTTTTTAAAAAAAAATTAGTTATGAAATTCGAACCTTAAACATCTTCCAATATTCAGAAGAGAAGCACTATTAAACTAATATCATTAAACTAAAAATTAGGCTGTGAATAATACTGCACATGTATATAATATATATTACATGTGTTCTTACCAAGTTATGATGGATTTCAGTACAAAAGAACTTTCTCTTCTGCTTTCCCTTTTTTCTCTTTTTGATGATAAGTAGCAGAAAGAACTTCAAATTCTTTCATGAGCAATATGATAACTTTGTTAAATATACAGATATACAAATTGGGAGAAGCCCCCACAGGCTCATGATTGATCATCTTGCGGATTGAGAAGGCCCCCCATTGGCAGAGGCTCAGCTGGGTGGCCTCGTGCGTTCATGTGAGACTTAATTAAGTCCAACCACACTCCATCATCATCCCCTGCCCTTTTGTCCCTCTCTCTCTCTCTCTACAAGCTAGGCCAACCTCTCATGTCACATTCATTCCCATCCTTTCTCATTTTATATGGTGGAGGGCTTGAGGCCACATGTACTTTTCCCTCTCTTCACCAAAAATACTCTCCATTATATAAATCCCTCTTCATGAAAGATATTCAAGGGGCACTTTGTAACTTATAATACCGGGTCGCAGATTGAAATCGTATGCAAATTATTATACTTACTGTTTGGTAGAAATTATAACTTAGGGCAGCTCTCGCAGCTCATCCTCTATGAGGGCTTCATCAACGACACGTGTCTTTAGGGCCGAGCCTCTACCAATATGGGCAATGTTGTCTTTTTCTTGTATTGAGTAAACATTAGTTCTTGATTTAGCTCTTTAATTGAGGTCCCAAAGTTTGAATACTTTTTCTGGATCCATCTCACATCAATAACTCGACCGCTACCACCTACAGGCAGGACAAAAAAAAATTCAATCATCTCTTCCCACAAAGAATTTTTTGGGCGGGAGTTTTTCTTTCTTTTCATTTCTAACTTGTTTCCCAACTGCATGTGGAAAAGTTTACAAATTGTTAATTTTCTTCTTTAGGTTGAGAATTTGGAGCTGAGAAAAAGAGCATTATTCTGTATCAGCATCCTTTTAGGCTTTAGCTTTTTCAAAATCTCACTTGGACTGTTTCCTAATGATATCCAATTCCAATAGTGGCCCATTTCTTGTTGCCCATGTTCTTTATGCAGACTTGCTTTGTTTCCTTGTTCATACTACCTAACTTATGATTATCTTATTTATCTAATATTTTAATCACCTATCATCATTTTATAGGTAAGCTAAGTACTTTAGCCACATATCATCATTTGTTCAAATTGTTTGCTCTTAATCGGCTCCATTTTTTAATTTCCCACTATATCTTTCAGAATCCAAGAGAATATGTTGGATATATTTGTTTATCCATGGGGTTTAGGGATCTTTGGAGCATATATTATATACTGTGCAATAGTCTATGTCTTTGTGCATCTTGTGGGAACTCTCTCAATATGCACGTATAGGGTGTCCATGTCCTTTTTGGAAAGTGTGCATATGCTTTCGTTAGGCGACTTAAATAGTCAAAGAATATATACGGCGAGAGGGTTGTAGCTCAAGTGATTAATATATGACCATGTTGTTATCTATAGGAAATAAAAAATGAGGACAGGGAAAGAGTCATGGTATTTGTCACCATTCCAAAATTTCATAGTCAAAGGAATGGAAAAATATAATAAGCATACTTGACGAGGAAACTTTTTTAGTCTCGATCTGAGGTTTTGTTCATGTCCTATATTTAAACTTTCTGTAAATTTTGTTATCTATAAGAAATAAAAAATAACAAAATCACTTTCTTCATAGTGAAAATATGGGTGGAAAGGCTTCTTCATTGTCCTTTCCTGCTTCAGATCATGTGAATGTTTCCTCAAGTTTGTTGGCCCACGTTTGCACTTGCAAACTTGAGTCTCAGCCAGACCTCACACTGATGTGTATAAAAAAATTGACATGACCAACATACTTATTCCAGGTCCAAAGCACCACATATTCACTGATTCAAAATGAACAATATTCTTGTATGATATGAAACAACGATGAATTTCAGAAGTTCCTTCAATTGACAATGACGACTAAATTTGTGCAGACACGATCCACTATAGAGATAGAGACAATCAAAAGGAAATACAAGAAATCAATAGAATAAGGAGAAATGGCTTTTTACTGTGAGCAGAATTAGATTCTTGGAAGGGATTTTGCCCGGATAAACTGTTTAAGAATGGCTTTCTCCTCATCAATGCGCTTCTTTTCTTCGGGGTCTTTTGGCTTAACCTTTCTTTTCTCTTCCAGTATCCACTTGAAAAGTTCGCGCTGTTGATCCTCTGGGATTGGTTCTCGCAATTTCACAGGCTCTGTGATGGTTGACAGGGGCAGGGGTTCCTCAGTAGTAGGAGTTGTTTGAGTTGTTGTCGAAACTGTAGTAGTTACTTCTTCCTTTACATCTGTGTCTTTCTTTTTCGTCCGCATGAACAGGTAAGCTACAAAAGTAAGTGTAAACCTCAGTGTTCAATTACAAGTAAATTAAAATCCATAAAAACTACATCAAGAATCAAATAATTCAAGATTGAGGTGATTCACTCATTAATATAATCATCCAACAAAGAAGCAAATAAGGTATTGCAGCAATTATATGATTAGTGAGGTATCTTCCTCTCTACCGATCCTAAAATGCTTGTTTGGAACATGTCCATTAACAACTATGCCAGGTACACATCCTATGTCCATACCCACAAGTGTTAATATCTATGTGCCCATTTAGCAGACTATTAGGAAAACCATATTTAGAGTTTTAAAAAAATTAAAAGAAAAATCAAGCCTAATCAGTCACAAACTGAAGCAGAGAAAGCATAAGTAGCCTGTTCAAGTTCACAGAGATTACAATGTAATAAGACATTCTATGCTGGTCAAGTTAACAGAGATGGTTTCATCCAGTCTATTATAATGTTCCTCACTAATAACGTCTTTGATGCAGGGCAGCGGCTATAAGCTGCTGTCCAGCGACTCAAACATACCCAAAATACAGAGAATAGAGGGATAAAGCTGTAGAATTGAAGTTGGAACAAAGATAATTGAGTTCCAGGGCAAAATCCAAATAGAAACTCTATAGACTAAAGTCTGAAATTATATTCATCAACAAAAACTAAATACAAGAGTCTCTAAATAGCCTATTTATACTAGAATATAGAAAACCTAATTGACATAGGAAATTAAAACCTAAACAGGAAATTAAACCAAATCCTAGAAAGAATAGGAAAACAAAAGAAGTAACTAATAATTTAAAGTAAATAGAACCCTAGCCCAAATTGGCTAAAGGCCCAAGTGCTCTTTGGAGAGCCCTATAGATGCTCCTGCATCAAACTCCCCTGGTTGGAAAAGACTCTTCCTTTCCAAACAACGAGGTATTTTGAATATACTCTATGGGAGGCTTGAAACTGAATTCTTCCTTTCCAAACAAAGAGATATTTTGAATATCGAACCACTCGTGAATACTTATGTTCATTCTCTTGTATCAATTCCACCAGGTTGAGAAGAATTCGTCCTCGAATTCCAATGTTGTGATGAAAACTGTCCAAACAGAACCTCCGCTTGCATAAACTGTCTATAGAACTTTCGCCTTGAAATTGAACCTTCCCACTCCAAAGAAATAGATACTTAGAAAACTTAATCCTTCTTGAACAATACCAGTTATCTTCTGCAGCTAATCTCTTAGCCCAAAAACTCTTCAATCCAAAAGCCAGTAGGTTGACAAGGTCAATGTAGTTCTTGTGACCTGGTAAAGTAAAAGAATCTACCCCAAGAAAATCAACATACTCATAAGTATCACAAGAAGTCATCTCATCTCTAATGGTTCCTTCAAGACTTTCTTGTATCACCTGGCCTTCAAACTTGTATGGATTGTGTTCCTTCAAAAGTTCAGACCCAACCTTTTCTTGATACACCACCTTCAAGATTACACTAGATTCATCTTGCTTACTCGCACCATATACATTGTCAAAATCAAAACTTTTCTCCATCTCAAAACAAATTTCACAATCGTCTTCTAAACAACGATCAAATACGGGAGGAATATCTAAATCTAGGGAACTAACAGAAGAATTAGAGCGAACCACTCCTTCCAATCCGCCTTTATCACCATCATCATGGTTTCCAGCTTCATGAAAGGGGTTTACCTTTTCTTCAAAGTCATCCTTACGACCACCTTCCGATATGTCTAAGGGTTTGCGGTTGCATTCCGGAATCTCCATATAGGCACCTGCGCATTCCTGTTGTTGGAGGGCTTGCACCGCTCTCGACAACTCTTCCATCATACGCCACATCTCAGCCATCTCTGTTTGTTGGGCTTGGTTCCCTCATCCGCAACCTCGAGCACGTCCCACCATGGTGTGGAACCAGGATTAACCTAGGCTCTAATACCAATTTGATGCAGGGCAGCGGCTATAAGCTGCTGTCCAGCAACTCAAACATACCCAAAATACAGAGAATAGAGGGATACAGCTGTAGAATTGAAGTTGGAACAAAGATAATTGAGTTCTAGGGCAAAATCCCAATAGAAACTCTATAGACTAAAGTCTGAAATTATATTCATCAACAAAAACTAAATACAAGAGTCTCTAAATAGCCTATTTATACTAGAATATAGAAAACCTAATTGACATAGGAAATTAAAACCTAAACAGGAAATTAAACCAAATCCTAGTAAGAATAGGAAAACAAAAGAAGTAACTAATAATTTAAAGTAAATAGAACCTAGCCCAAATTGACTAAAGGCCCAAGTGCTCTTTGGAGAGCCCTATAGATGCTCCTGCATCAGTCTTTATGTTGAACTACTTCTTTCTAAAACAAAAGAAGTGCCACCTAGGCTAAATGGAAACTTTCTGCTCACTTGTACTTCACTCGTCAGCATCCTTAGTTACACAATGACCATTAAGTTCAACATCATTAATATAATGGTGAACTTTCCTTTCCCTCCAAAGTGAGTGCAGGTAGCTTATTACAGAGTATCAAGTATCGACCATGTTTTTGTAGTCAACAAACGAAGTTCAACTACTACTGCAGCCATAGTAACATCCTTCACACTGTGTTGTCTCCACACGGCAACTATCTATTTTCTCAAATTGCTACCTAGGCCCTTCACCAGCATGCACAGTCCATTTTGAGCATTAACAAAATCGTACAGAATGGAACTGTGGAGAGTTTAACATAATAACCATAACATCAACAAGTAATTTCTAGGAGCGTATGCTAGGTAAACCACAAACTGCCCTTACTCACTACATCTTGTCATGTAGTAAAACATGTGAAGGAAAAGTTAAAGAAAAAGTTAGTTAAAAGTCACACAAATGTAGAGACAAGTTGCATTAGATACAATTCACAAGGAGCTTCTAACAAATGTAGAGATCCTCACTTGAAGGTTGATAGTTTTTGTTTTATGCTTTTTCTTCTGTTTTGTAGGGGCACAGATCAAGAAATAGCCTGTGCAGCCTAGCATCCTCTACCTTATCACTATATAATGTTACAGGGAGTAGGATGCTTGGAAAACAAAATCCATCTATTTAATCAACTAGATATGATTAGCAGAATAACAACTCACTTTTGATTGTAATTAGCAATCACCAATGTAAAGTGGACACTCCCAAACATGTTTTGAGATTTATAATTGTTTACCCACATCACACAGCCAGATTCACACATCCAAACTACTTTTGAAAAGCCTTTTGAACTTTCATTCCCCTTTATGTTAAGCTATAACAAATCACCACTCTTCGTGACAAACATCATGACTTTTAGCATATAGGAACAACAATGAAGAAAATATTTTAATTATATGTCATAACCAATTCAGACCTAACGTCATACTCAGCAGATACACTCAATTCCCCATTAAGAAAAAAAATATTCTATTAAAGCCAAACTTGGAACGCGGAAAAAACATTCAAAGACTTTTCCTTCTTGATGAATATGATAATTAAATTTAAACTAAAAAAATTTATCTATAATGACCCAAGGATAGAACTTGCCCCTATAAAACCGACTTACAAGAAAAAGATGCATGAGAGTTTATATTGCGAGACATCCTCATTCGCCCATCACTGATATTAGCCCGATTCACTCATCCAGCGGTATTCAATCACAATACTATTCCCATACATAATACCAATACATTTTAATCATCTAGTCCACAGGTTGTCCTTCAGTGGACTCTGTGTAGTCACATGGTGGAACCTACCCTTATACCAACTGTAATGAACCCATGAGTAAAAATTGTCCCTATAAAACCAACTTAAAACAGGTGCTCAAGAACTCATAAACTAACTCATAATGTTTTCTTTTCTTCTTTTATGTGGAACATTTGCGTTCGGATTATGACCAAACAAATAAAATCAAACTGAATTAGCACTTAATTGACAACTATCTAAAACCGCCGCCATAAAGAAAAGCATTAAAATGAGTTTCCAAGCAATGATCTCAAAACCCATTTCAGCTTTCTCACTTTCTTTCACTTTATACACATATGCACACACATCACTGCAAAAGGCTGGTAGAAAAACCAAAACAAATTATTCACACAACTTAATAACAAGAGAAATGGAAGAAAGACCTCCAACGCCCAGATTGACAGTCAAGAGCAGAGGCCAAAGAAACTTGTAACGCCGAGCAAATGACTCCTTTGGGGGCTGAGGTGGCGGAGATGGAGATTGAATCGTCATTGTCGATGATGATGGTGGTGGTGAAGAAAAGTCTTTCCCTTTATGTTGATCTTGAAACTGTTTCAGCTGTGCTGTTTTTGAAAACACAAGACGAAAGCGATTAAAACACCAAAACCCCAATTATTGAAAGCAAAAAAAGATTCGTATGGAACTTGGGTTTTTTTACCTTTCTTGGGTTTGTTGGTGTAGAGCTTGGGACCTTCGCTCATTGTTGCAGGAAGCCTTGATTTCCTTTCGTCACTCGAAAGTCTTTCTTGTTAGACCATACAGCAGCCTACTATGGTATGGAAGAGTAATCTCTGTAGTTTCGAACTCGGGTTAACGGGCTGGGCCCCACCAGGCTGATGAAGTGGTTCAGTTCTAGTCCAAGCTCAAACCCAACTTGAAATTTAAGAGCCCACATGAGCCTTTTAACCTGGGCCCAAGCCTCTCTCTCTCGTCTCGCGTGTGCCCATTGAACTTTTTTTTGTTCTTCTTTTTATTTTTAGAAGATTGAGTTTTATAATTTTTTTAAAGAAAAATACATGAGGACTTATAGTTTTTATGTATATTTTTAAAATACAAGCAATATTAGGGAAAAAGGGAAGAAGGAATCGAACATAGGACCTCAAGTGCAAACACACCATTAATTTATTTATTTCAATTTAAACAGATTGTAAATACACTATTTTATTCTTACTCAACACATTGAAGTGTAGTGATTTAGAGCAATTACTCCCCCATGAAAAGTTTTGGGTTCGAGTCCTAATATCCGTGTAGTATATTTGACTTTAGTATATTATCATCCCTCTCAATAGGAAAGGTCCTAAAAATAATTAAAAAAATAAAGTGTCTTCTTTTTTAGTATTTTCATTAACCCCATAACAATTTGTGAGATTTTGAATGTTTTATCTTTTAGCCTTTATGTATACATCTATATATAAAGCAAAAGACACAATGGTGAAACATTCAAAATACCAGAAAATGCCCTTGTAGAAGATAAAAACAAAACCAGAAACGTCACGAACAAACTCTAAATTTTTTTTTTTTAAATACCTTTGATGAACATAAGATATTGTTCTCCTACATCCTAGTCAGTCAGTATTCATACAAGTTTTTCCTGTTTTCTGAACAGAATACAAGTCATTGCCATATCCAAGATCATCATTAATCAGTTCCACGGACGACCTCCACCGTAACCCCGACCGCGATCTCGAAAACCGCCGTGACCTGATCAATTATATATAAGTGACAACACAAAACAATTTTAGGAGTCTTTAATTAACCTCTCATCAAAGGAAAATAGACATGCATCCATCATTCCAAAATTAAAATTTCATCACAAACTGTAGTAAACAGATTAAAGAAAACATAGTTCATGCTACCTAAAACATAATGGAAAATGTTTTCTTTCTTTCCTTCTTTTTTTCTTGTAGAAGCGCCATATATTTGTGCTTAATTTAACCCTATCTAGACACTGACATCCAATACACAGGGAGAAGGTTAGAGAGGGTAACCTAAGCATGAAAAGAGGCATCCCCCATTCTATTTCTATAACATTGACCCACGGTTCTTATGCACCCAAATGCATGTGCATACGTATCCAAAGAGATTTTCTCTAGCGTCCAGACTAACTGACCTGAAGGGGGAGGAGGTGCACCACGGCCCATTGCTGCCAATTCAGGACTGACCTTCTGTCCAGCTTCCTCGAGCAAGGCAATAAGTTCCTTTGCGAACCTAGCATTAGCAGCTGTAAAAAACGTGTATGCTGTTCCTTTTGCCCCAGCTCTTCCAGTTCGGCCAATGCGGTGAACATAATCCTCAAGGGATCCAGGAAAATCATAGTTAATAACAAATTTCACATCCTTCACATCTGCAACCAAATCAAGCACGACACAAAGAGAATAGAAATGAGGTCGACGACCAATTCATAGGTTAAATACATTCAAGAAATTCTGCTAGGTTAACACACCTATGCACCCCAATGTTAGCAGTTTTTGCCTACCAAAGCCCAAAGGCAAATCCGATGCACGCCAAAACCTTACCTGGCTCAAAGGGAAACAATTATTCATGGGCAGAGATGATTACCACCAAAACCTAAGAGGAGGAAGGGTAGGTTTCATATGGAAACCTACCATCCAGCCAAATGTGGATGGTAATAGTTTTAAACAAACTAACGTGTAATAAATATTTGTTTCAGTACAATCATGTTGATAACATCCTCATAGGTCAGATCAATGTGAATAGAAAGGACTCGATACGGTCTAAAATTTGGTACAGATACTTCAAATATGGATGAATAGCCTTATTAATCAGAAAATAGTAATCTTCTTCGTAGAGTGGGTCTCATCCCAGATGGGAAACAAATAGAAATTGTTAGCTGGGAAGAATAGCATATTTCAATAGATAAATAAAAAATTAATAAATAACAAAGAAGTGCAAATAAAATAAAATATCATAAAACCATAAAAGATAAAATATAGGAAAGAGCAAAATGAAATGGTGTCCGGGGTGGGGGTTTGGCATAAAAAAAAAAGTTTACACAAGACAAGAATTCCTTTCAAGTCTTTTAACTTAAAATAAATTATTTCCATACCTAGACCACGAGCAGCAACATCTGTTGCAGTCATTATGGGGCTCTTGCCGGCTTTAAACTCAGAGAGGACCCAATCCCTTTCTGCTTGACTTTTGTCTCCATGAATCGAAAGAGCAGGCCAACCATCCATGCGGAGCTGCCGAGTGATCTGATCACATCCTTTCTTAGTATCCATGAATATCAGTATTCTGCTGCCATCCATGATATCCTCAAGCAACTTAACCAGTCTGTTAAATTGAAAGAAATCAGATAAATAACCAGCAGCAAATAGCTCAAGACTAACCATATGAAAGTTAGAAACCATAACAACATAGATTGCACCCTACTTGTTATATTTCTGATTTTCTGTAATGATGTCAACAATTTGGCGGATCGCATGGTTAGCTTTCAAATCTGAAGAACCTATTATCACCTGTTCAACATCCAAAAGGATGTAAATTAATTATTGGCGTATTAGTATTATACATAAGAACATACATCCAACAGAACTATTGCAATCACATGACAGAAAGAAAAGAGGGTATTTTATAACTACCAATTTCATGCAGTAACAATAATTGAAGATGACAAAGTGACGCAAAAAGTTGAAGATTGTGTCCTAATAGATGAAGAGCACTTCTATACTAAAAGCAAGATAGAGTACTTTGTATGGGTTGTAAAGGAACTGCCTCGCCAGTTGTTCAACCTCCTTTGGCCAGGTAGCACTCCAGTATAATGTTTGACGGTCTGGGCGAATCTGCATTAAATGAAACATTAGAGAACAATGGAAAATTTCAACTAAATGTAAACTATGCAAGAGAGAGAGAGAGAGAGAGAGATGCAGGAAAAATTCAGATTTGCTCATTTCTAAAGAGGATTAAGGATGCAGCTTTATGCAGAGTGATTTGAGTTTGACTTGACTTATGTGTACTTACATCAAGATACTTTCTATCTGGCATCTTAAGTAGGTCATACTACAGGGTCTCAGAAGAATCAAATTCATTATTGAGCAAGAGCAAAGTGCAAATGGTACAATTCTCTTCTCAAGGACTTGCATATTGGTTTAGCCGAGAAAAAACAATCAAAATATTAAAAGTAAATATGAATCTAACCTCACAGATGCAGAAACTTCTTGATGACACCAGTGACAATACAAGAACATAAGCATACACACTTAATCTTGTTTTGTGATGCTCAAATGCTCAAGAAAGTGAGAAACACAAAGTCCTGACTATTTACAAACCACAGATATTGCATGTGCTGCTTGGAATTGTATTCACCAGAAAGTTCTCAACATGTTTTATAAAAACAAAACGTCTTAAAAACATGATTAAGATGACATCAATAATCATCACCATCATTCTCATTTGAGGCACAATGTTTTTCAATGGCATTTATTTAGTTAGAAATGTAAAAGAAAACACAAATTGTCCAGGATCTCAATGAAGTTGAGCACGTACATATTACCTAAGTTCTTGGGAAAAAGAAACTAAAGACAGGATAATTATAAAAGAAACTGTATCTTTGCAACCATGGCTACCAAAAATAACGATTGGGGTCGAGAAAACGCCAAAACAGACATGTGTCCCATTGCTGCCACACAAAAGCATATATCTTCACACATCATATCTTTTCACCAAGACACTGACCCCACATTATCGTTCACATTCTAAAACTTTGAGGCCTGTTTACAGATGTTTGGTAAGGATACCCTATCCTTACACTATCTCTAGTAAGGATAACTTTCGAATGACCCACAACTGTCTCAAGGTACTTAGAGCTCCAAACTGGTAGTACATGTTTTATCTAAACAAGCCTTTCCTGGGTTACAAAGTTTAGAATCTATTTTCTAAGAAATCAAACCAAAAGTAATAATTTTGGAATTATAACTGCCCAAGATTTCTTCTGAGCCAAGTTGAAGATTCACTAATCTTTTTCCAGCTTTTAAAGAAATCAGAAGTCCAAATTAACATTGGTGGGTATCAAAAACTGCACAAGATTTTATAAATAAATAAAGAAAGGCTTTGGAAAGGGGAGCCAAAAATAAGTAATAAATCTTCGTAGTACACATATAAAAGTGGTATATATTCTAAGTCACTTTAACACAGAAATGTAAAATCTCAAACCTGAGAAACAATTTTCCGTATCTGAGGGTCAAACCCCATGTCTAGCATCCGATCGGCCTCATCCAACACAAGGTATGTGACCCTTCGCAAGTTGGTATGATGCGACTCTATCATATCAATCAACCTCCCAGGTGTAGCAATTACAATCTCAACTCCTGATCCAGAAATAGGAATGACATCAACAGGAAGAATAAGAAATTACTAAAACAAGAAATGCTGTTTTATTCACCACCTACATCTAAATGGAGTGATAAGTCATCTTAGCCATGATATCAATGCCCATAACAGGATATCAAGTACATAATCTATGAAACATAAAAGGTACAGTAGTACAACAGCAATACCATGTAAAACGAAGTTCGCCGCATACCTCTCTGCAGATCACGAACTTGAGGTCCCTTTGGAACCCCGCCATATATGCATGTGCTTTTAATTTTTGAAGACGAACCAAATTTAGTAGCCTCTTGTTGGATTTGAACAGCGAGCTCACGGGTTGGAGCTAAAACTAATACTATCGGGCCATCTCCAGGAGCTAAACAAATATTATAAAATTAAAAACTTATGCCTGACCAATACCAAATCATATTTAAAATGTAAAAGAAGAAATCAATGAAGATTCAAGAACTTAATTGTCTTAATGATTCCATACATAGAATTGGCTGGGCATTGACATGGACAATTGCAGGCAACAGGTAGGCTAGCGTCTTTCCTGATCCTGTTTCAGCAATACCAATGAGATCACGACCCTTCAAAGCCATTGGCCATCCTTGAGCTTGAATTGGTGTAGGTTCAACAAATCCAGCCTTTGTAACTTCTTCCAAAACGTATTCTGCAGCCCAAGAGGAACCATTCCAGTAAGTAGACTTTAAGAAAGAAAACAATGAATCTGAACATATGATATAGGTCATCTCGTTCGTTAAAGTGTATGTCAACTAATTTCCAACAACGAATCTGAACATATCATATAGGTCATCTCGTTCGTTACAGTGTTAGGTGAAAGAAGAATGTAGCACAGGCATGGCTGGACCTAAACTCCTGATAATTGGAAAGTATAGCACCACTGCTCTCCATCAAAATTCTCCAACTAAGTTACCTTTTTTTTTTGGTGAATCATAAAGATTTTCAGGATAGACTAAATATTATATGTTTTCTATAGCATATATTCAGAATGAATCAACGTGAAACCTCAAAAGATAAAAATACATGTTTCTATAAGAAAATACGAAAATGTACCTGGAAACCCAGTGTCACGGAAACTCTTGATCGGCTTTGGAACATCACGGCCTTCAATAGTAATTTCCCTCCGTTGCCTATACTCCTCAACCTCCTTCTCCGACATTCTTTCCACTTCAGGTGACTCAACATAGAAATTCTTCTCGAAAGGTGTCAATCCATCCAAATCAAATTTCTTCGGTGACTCAGCACCATCATAATCCTTCTTGGTTGACGAAGACCGTGCTGAGCCACCGTAGCCGGTCACACCAAACCCCGAATCACTGGAGAAACACAACCATGTAGCATTAACAAATGTAAATATGGTAAAATTAAGCAGAGTGTAACAAAGGGTAACTGAGAAAAACAATCAATTCAGGCAAATGAAATAAGAACAATGAATTTGAAGGCATTAAAGTTTGAATTAACTGTTCATTTTGGTTCAACCCAATTAAACCTTGCAGAGTAAGTAGATAGAGAGACCAATTAAATCCACAAACCATATGTAATTATCACTTGGGCAAACTTAAACAAAATAAAATTACCAATCAAATACATACATACATTGTGCAAAGTAACCTATAACTATAAGCATTCATAGATATACACGTATATGAGAGAATCAAAGAGGGTTTACCTTTTCCGGTCACGGTATGAAGTGGGGTCGCCGGAGCGGCTGTCATAGCGGCTCATGACGACGTGTTGCTGCTGCTGTGCGTCACCCGCTGGGTGAGATTATCACAGGGAATTTTTTAGGGTTTCAGGAGCAGGTTTTCGAACAGGGAAACAGCTACCGAGCACGAAAAAGGCCCAAAGCTCTCTCTGGTCCTTTCTTCTCTGATTCTCTGCAGCTCGTTGTATGCTAAGCTGCGGGGATGTGTTTCTCAGAGGCCAGATGAGCCACTAAGGATAGGACAAGTGTAAGCACAACCGCCAATGTGGCATTAGGTTCCGGTAATGGAACGACATGTCGTTTTTGGAGTAGGAAATACTGGACCCGGCCCAATATAATACTCGCTTCCTTCGGCAAAGACCACCAAATCAGTGAAGTTTCATTTCATCTTCTATTGGGCTTTGGATCAAATATCCAATGGTGGGTCCAGTACCAATTTTTGGGGATTGCCGCGCGGCTATACTCATTTTTGTTCTAACTTTTTAACAAAAATAGTATAGCCGAGAGGCTATACTCGGTTTTTTTCCAATTTTATTTAAAAAATAGTATAGCCGCGCGGGCTATACTCGATTTTTTTCCAATTTATTTTTAAAGAAATAGTATAGCCGCGCGGATATATTATTTTTTAATTTTTTAATTTTTTAATTTTATAGACATTTTCTTCCTAAATTTTCAAAAGAAAAAGTGTAGCCGTGTTGATATATTATGTACGTACGTATTTTTCATGTTTAATACACGTATTTTTTACAAAACTTTCAATAATACACACAAAATTCACTTATTTATACACATAATTATCACATATTATTGAATATAAATTATATATATTAAAATATTATAAAGTGGACGAACTTTTAAGTTGTAATTTGCCAAAATTTTGCCGAATACAATACATACGTATTTTATTCTTATAGATGTGCGGTTATACCAAATTAATATCTATAAAGTATAAACTAATGCAACTAGGAGTCTGTTTTTCATAATATTTTTTTAATTAAATAGTATAGCCGGCCGGCTATACTACTGTTTTTTTCAAAACAAATGGTATAGCCGAACGGCTATACTTGATTTTTGTCCAATTTTTTAAAAGAAATAGTATAGCCACTCTGCTATACTCTGTTTTCCCCAATTTTTCTTACACGAATAGTATAGCCGCAAAGCTATACTTCATTTTCTCCAATTTTTAAAAAGAAAGAGTATAGCCTTTTTTTCCAATTTTTCTTAAACAAATAGTATAGCCGAGCGGCTATACTCGTTTTCCCTAGTTTTTAAATAGAAATATTGTAGCCAGGCTGCTATACTCGGTTTTTTCCAATTTTATTTAAAGAAATAGTATAGCCGCTCGGCTATACTCAGTTTTTTTCCTTTTTATTTTTAAAGAAATAGTATAGCAACGCAGATATATTTTAATTTTATATAAATTTTCTTCCTAATTTTTCAAAAAGAAATAGTGTAGCTGACAGGACCTGACCCAAATTCCACTTTGGAATTCGTGCCAAGCCCTGTGCTTGTCCGACACCTGTCAGGTGCCGGGCACAATTGACCAACTTGCCCTTTTAAACCAGAAATCAAAATAAAAACTTCCTTTTTAAGATTCGACTTCTGCCCAAAATTCGGCAGAGTCTCCCCAATAATTTGCTCATTCCCAAATTTAAACACCTGCAATTAAAAGTCCCATTGAAGACCCAAACGTTCAGCACGCACAAGGTAAGCTCACACACACAAAAAAAAACAGTAAGACTTGGCCTCAGGCCTACGGAAATTCAGGGCAATTGTCAGAGCCTCTAAACTAATTTAATTTACAAAGTTCTTCGAGTTGGGCTCCTACCCAAAAGCCTCGAAAGGTGGTGGTGGTGCAGAAAGCCGGTGGTGGTGCTCAGATCCGATCTACAGCCTGGGGCGCAAAACATTGGAACAGGTGAGTGAACCCAAAAAGAAAGTTGTTAAAATAGTGTATGAACATACTAACCCCCTGTTAAAACATTTTAAAAAAACAATTATAATAAATTGTACTAAAAAGAACCAGCATGCGCAATATAAATATATAATATATATATATATATATATATACTTTACGAAACCAGAAATTCTCGTTTCATAACAGAAACCAATTCCATTCAATAAAAAGCCATTGAAATAAGAATATCCAAATCAATCTTTATATGAACTTCAAAGCATAGAATTCCTCCGTTTATAACCAAAACGTTTTAATCCAGCAAACAATTAATTAAAATAAGAAATTCCGAATAAAACTTTTAGATTACCACCTAGGTGTACCCTTCCTCAATTTTCCGTCAATTCCAACATTTATCCGTCAATTCCATATCCTCGTAAGACTCGGTGACACAAAGTCGATCCGAGCCACATCCTCGTAAGACTCGGGACATGAAGTCGATCCGAGCCACGTCCTCGTATGACTCGGTGACACAAAGTCATTCCGAGCCACGTCCTCGCTCCTCACGGTCCGGGAGTCCCCGAGACTCGTGGGGCGTATAGTCATGCGCGCAGACTTAATCCGAAGGCAGCATTGGTCTGTAGACCGGGAAAATCACCAATAACCAAATTATATCGTAGGCAACATGTAATCCGAAACAATAATAGGGTACCTAGGGTTTGAAAACCTTCCTTAAAATCATCATTAAAGCCACGAATATAAAACCTCAAGTCTTTCCAAAACATAAACCCAAAAATCATAAAGTTCAATCCAATTCTAACTTTCCGAGCCGTTCAAATCCTCAAATCACTTTTATAAACCTTATTCCCCGAAAATCAATCACAAGTTCGGAATAGAATTCATAAACAGATATTCAAGGAAATCAATTTAATTCAATTATAAAACTTATGAATAGAGTTGAAACTCATAACCATAATAATTCAGGAATAAACATTTAAATAAACATTACTATATAAATATCATTCCCGATTTAATTCCATGCTTAGCTACATAAATCATACAGTTTATTTCACGAAATTAATATATGGCCGAAATAGAAATCATGAATGAATAATCCAGAAAAAAAAAACGTTTAATAAATCTTTATTGTATAAAACAAATTTTAGAAATAAAAGTCCACTCACAAATTGTCCGAGCTCGCTTGGCTCTTCAAAGGTCCTTCCCGTAAATTCGACGGAGCTGGAGTACCTATTTACAATTAAAACCATTTAGTAATTAAAAATAGCTCGGCATAGTAATTTATTAAAATAAACCGACCCCCGGGCTCAAAATGTTCAAACTTTGGATAAAAAGGGTTCCCGGGCCTAAAAGTGTTCAATTGTGATTAGAAAGGTTTCCCGGGCCCATTTGATTCTAATTTAAGCCGTTTAATTAACTTAATAATCCCCAGAATTAAATATTCGATTAAATCCTTAATTAAGTTCGATTCGTTCGTTCAATAGGTTTCCGACCTCCAAATTACGTTCCGTAAATATCTATAGGCTTCTAAAAGTCCTAAAAGCTTAGTTTATAAGTTTCGTTACGTTTCGATGGTTCAAAGGTATTGAGCCCGAATTGACCCTATTTAATTCTAACCGGGAAATTCCGTTTTACGTCCAAACGATTTCCAAAAATTCGTTCGAAGGTACCTATGCGTTCAGCGAATTACGGGAACAGTTTTAGCCTTGAATTGGACTGCCACCACCCTGCCCACGCGCCGGCAGGTTGGGTGGCTTGATCAAATTTTCCGGCGACGAAAAATAGTCGCAACTTAGGTCAAGCTTTATACCAAAGGTTCAAGGTTGCGAGAGGAGTTGATTAGCAGTGAGAACCGGCCAAGAACCGGCCAGAAACTCGCCGGAAAACCAGAATTCCCGATCACCCAAACCCTAGTTCTTAAATATGTTACACAGCTCAAATTGATCGAAACTAAGTTTAAAGGAGGCTAGAACTCGTCGAAAGGATCAGAAAACTCACCAAAATTGAAGGGTTTGGCGGCCTAACGACGCCGGACGAAGGTGAATTGCTCCGATTGGTTCTCGAGTTCGCAGCGGTGGTTTGAGGTGGTTTCTAGCGAAACCGATGGCAGGGATGAGTTGAGGGAGGTGAGGGGAAGCTTCGGTGGTGGTCTGAGCGGTCGGCGTGGCCGGAAGTGAAGCCGGCGTCGACTGGTTCGAAATGGGGATGGAGGCCGATCGGGGAAGAAGAGAGAGAGGGTTGGGGGTGACACAGAACACGCGCTGGCCAATTGGCCAGCGTGTTTTTAATTTTTATCCCTTTTTCTGAATTTACTAAAATGCCCCCCACTGTTTTTAGACCTTTAAACGTTTGTTCGGGCTCGGATTCGAGTGTTCCGCACGTCCACGGATTCGTTTCGACGAGCCGGACGCAACGGTGCACCCAGTTCCACTAAATTCTTTCCCGAAAATAAAGTCAACTTTTAATTCCATTAATTTAAATCGGGGTATAATCGTCATTTTCTTTAATATTTTATTATTTTAATCTTAAATTAGGATCGGGTTGTTACAGTAGCAGCGTGGATATATTATGTACGTACATATTTTTCATGTTTAATACACATATTTTTTACAAAACTGCCACTCATACACCCTAATACACTCTATCACATAATACCCTAATGCCAATCCTAAGTAGTTACTTATGAGTAGTTAATTCAACAAATGAAATAGACCTAGTTCATAATTGGCCAAGAAATTGACAAATTCCTTATAATCTTTGGAAAAACCGAATCAAACCCAAATCAAAATACACTGAGATAGCACAGGAAACAACAAGAGACCGTTGACGCTTATACCTGAGATCCAATAAAAGAATATGGGGTGAGCCCAAGACGAAGATCAAAGAGGCCAAGAAATCACACCTACTTCTGCTTCTTTTTGGTTCTTCTGTGACCCCCCAAAAAAGACCAAGATTACTCCTGTAGTATCACTGGAATTCCCCCCATTTTAAATATCAATAATTATATTGCTTGAATTCATTAGCAATTATAATCAGCCAATAAAGAGAAAAGTAGCCCTCCAGATTAATAGATCAGTGGATATGAGGATGAAATGATCGAACCATTGAAGTTTACAACAGTAAAGGGTATTGCAAAATAATGGGCTTGATTATCAGATTTTCTATTTCTCTGTTCTTCTTTGTGACTCTTGCATACTTGAATACTTATAATCCAATCTCATTCCCCTATGTCCTCCTTCCTCTTTTCCTTTCTTTATGTTTGGTTAGGGTCGAATATGGTGAGCAGAGCCGGTCCTGGTTTGGTGAGTCTCTGGGCAAATTTATAAAGTAGGCCCATTTATACAAATTAAGCACTAAAAGTAAAAAACAATTATCAAGTAATTAATTTTATTAAAATTATAGGAGTTTACAAAAGATAAGGAATAACACTTACCTTGTTTGGGAAAAACCCAATGGGACAAAATCCCAAACGAAGGAAAAAGAGTACCCACTATTGTAAAAATTGCATTCAAAAACAAAAACCCCATATATTTAGTCCACATGGTTCCTTAGTAAACATTTCATGATTTGATCAATCTTCGTTTCATTCTCCACAATTAATCAAAGCAAACAATCATCATATTATGTACCTACATCATCATGTTTTAAAACATTTTCAAGATTCACACAAGAATTTTTCAATTCATTTTCAACAATGGCAAGGTTCATCAGTATTTTCATTTTCCTCTTGATCACCACTTCTTCATTCACATCATTCTCATTTTCTGCTAATTCTTCCCATTGAATTGGTTGTTCAAATTCATTTGGTAAATCTTCATATAAATTTTCAAGTGAAACATTGGTTTTTGCAACAAAATATTTATTCAAAGATCCTCTTAAACTTTGAGCAAATTTATTTATTTTTTATTTCCTTTGCCACTTCAAATTTCCATAAAGATGTTTCTTAGGAAACATTTTTAAAAATTTATAATAAACACGTAACACACAATCAATTAGTAACACAATAAAACTAAACTAATTAACAATAAAACAGTTAAACTTAGATTTTGAGCATCTTTTCTTCAACTTGAAACTTCCAATTGTAAAGAACAATAATCTCAGACAAATTTTTTGTTGAATCAAACAATAAAGAAAAATAAATTAATAAATATGTGTATTACAAAATTTATTTATACATCTACTATCTATAAAAATAAAAATAAAAATAAATTACATTCAAAGAATGACACTGGTTTAGGCCTGTGGATGATGATTTGTTTTCCAACTCAGTGTTGGAAGAGAATAACGTAAGAAGAATGTTGGTTTGTTTGCCTATGTCTAATTTTTCTTTTATATTATATTATATAATTATATAGTGATTTGTGCCCATACTGAGCACAGAAAGTCTGAAAAGTAATTATTCGAACAAAAAAAAATCAAAAAGTTATTGGCTCGCACTTGCTTTAGCTTCCTAGAAGTTGTATTTGACGGTTTCTAACTTTCATCATTTTTTATTTTTTATATATACATATATATAGGCAATATAAAAATATTATGGGCCCCTCTAAGTTTTGGGCCCCGGATTGTAGCCCCAGTAGCCCTGGGCCAAGACCGGCTCTGATGGTGAGTAAGGTGTACTTATTAAAATTAGGGTTAATTACAGTTTAGTACCATGTAATTACACTCTTAAGATATGTTAATCTCTATCTTTTCACTTTTAACAATCACATACCCCGGTCTTTTAAAATTGTTACAATGTGGTTTTGCCTTTAGGGTTTCCGTCTGGAGAAATTTTTAAATGTTAAGATACCACGCCATGGTGTATCATCCAATGACTTAGGGCATGTGGAATTACTTTATAATTTCTTTGTATTATTTTTATGACACATATGCGTATTGCGTTGGAAATATTCGCGTATGCTACGTTTAATGGATGATGCACAGTAGCGTGGTGCACCCAAAAATTACTCTTCTGTCTGATCTCTCAGTTAGTTGCTTACGTGGCATTGTGAGTCCCACATTTTTCACATTTTTTAATTTTAAATTGATAAAATATGAATAAAATATTAAAAACCAAAAAAATTTAAAAAAAATCTCTCTCTCTCTCTCGATCAAGCTCCAACACCCAACCTTCAAACCCATACCACAACCAACCTTCATCGCAGCGCAACCACCCGGTGCCCCCTTCCCCATTACCACCGCCCTCCAACCCCCAACGAACTCAGAACCCCAACCCAGCAACCACCCCCTCCCCCGATTTCCCTTTGTTGCTGGTCTTCATCTCTCTCTCTCTCTCTCTCTCTCTCTCTCTCTCTCTGCTCTCAACCCCAAAACACCACCACTTGCAAACTATACCACACCCCAGCCTGCAACCACATCCCCACGAACCCAGAAACCCAAACCTGATTTCTTTCCCCCAACCCATATTTATTCTCTCTCCCCCTCCCTCTCCGATTTCTTCTTCCCCCTCATCCCATATTCTAATCCGTCCTCACCTACCAATTCCTCTCTTCAGTTTGATCACCTACCAATTCCTGTCATAAAGCAGTGATCTTTCAATTAAAAGAGAAAACCCAACTACCATTACTTTTCAGATCCAGAAAACTCGACTTCTAGATAACCCCAAAATGCTAATGCCTGTAAAATGTCATTGGAAACGTAAAGTCCAAATCCAGAAACCAAAGAAGTGAAATTTGGCAGCTGCACAGGAAACCTCCAATACCTACCTAAATTTCATAAAAGAAAGTCTCCAGACATTTGCAATATATCATCAGATGAAGACAATCAATTTAATCCAGGATAAAAGGCTAAAATCCAAATATGTATTTCTCAACTGTAACATGCCCTTTTTTTCTTTCAAAAACCCATCAAAGGAAAAGAGAACAAAAAGAACTCAATTCTATCAAGAAAGAACTGTATATGTAATTACTCTAAGCTACCCTCGAGCGCCTCGAGACCGCCATGGTCAACTCCCCCAACGACCTCTCCCAGCTCGCCTCCGATGCCGTTATCTACAACCCCTCCAACCTCACCTCCTGGGTCGACTCGCTCCTCTCCGAATTCAACCACCAGCCCCTCATCTCCCTCCCCTCTAATGTCGACTTCCCTGACGCCATCATCGGGGGGAAGAAATCGGGAGGATTTGGGGGAAAAAATTGGAAGGAAGGAGAGAGAGAGAGAGAGAGTGTTTTATTTTTTTAATTTTTTTTCGATTTTTTAATATTGTATTCATATTAAAATTTAAAAAAGAAAAAATATGGGGCCCACAGTGCCAAGTAAGCAACTAACAGAGAGATCTGACGGAATCCTAACGGCGGAATCACATTGTAACAAATTTAAAGGGTGCTGTTAAACGAACCCTAAAATTAACTGAGTACACCCTAATACCAAACTATTTATTAAATTACTAATTTACCCTAATATAAAATGACCAAAAAAGATAAATTAAATATTGAAACAAAAGTAATTTTAATAAGTACACCCTACTCAATATATTGAACCCTAATCAAATTAGAATTTCAGAATTTGATTCCAAACAAATTTGACATATTGAAGCTGCCAAACAAAGCTTTTAATGAAGATGGTTTCAAATTAACCTTTATTTCTATGTTTTTCTCTACTCTCTCCAATTTATATGTTCAAATGTACTAGTTGTTGTACTACAACCCGCACAAAGCTACAATTCATAGAGAACTAAACTCTTTGAATCGACTTCCCTCCTTTTGCCACCGATCAACAACAAATGGTGAAGTACTCGAGGGAGCCTGATAATCCAACCAAGTCCTGCAAGGCCAGGGGCTCGAATCTAAGAGTTTATTTCAAGAACACGAGAGAGACAGCCCATGCCATCCGGAAAATGCAGTTGGGAAAGGCCAAAATGTACTTGGAAGATGTTTTGGCCCACAAGCAAGCCATTCCCTTCCACTGCTTTTGCCGTGGTGTTGGTCGTATTTCTCAGGCGAAGAACTGCCAATCGAATGGTCAAGGACACTGGCCAGTTAAGTCTGCTAATTTCATTCTTGATTTGCACAAGAATGATGAGAGCAATGCCGAAGTGAAAGGGCTGGATGTGGATTCACTTTATGTCTCTCATATCCAGGTCAACCAGGCTCAGAAACAGAGACGTCGCACATATCGTGCTCATGGGAGAATAAGTCCTAATATGTCATCTCCGTGCCATATCGAGTTGGTTTTTTCAGAGAAAGAAGAGCCAGTGAAGAAAGAGCCTGAAACTCAATTGGCTTCCAGGAAATCAAGGAAAGGCCAAGCACTACATAGCGGTGCTTCTTCTTGAGTTGTGTGGTTTAAAGAGTTTATGGTGATTTATATCCTAGATCATTCACTTTATCTTTTCGTTCAGTTTTCATATATCTGTTATTTGTAGTTGAGAATTCTGTCACTGAATATTTGTTCAACAATTTTGCTTTTCAGTGTATGGGTGAGACTTTAACCCTTTTTGGTTTTCTGAGTAGAATAATTTTCTATTGGAAATTTGTCGTGATTTCGAAAATTAAAGCCAATTAATTAATGAGACGTTTGGTTTTCTTGAAAAAAAATAATAATAATAAAAATAATTTGATGAAGGGAAAAGGAGTTGGCAGGACATATTTGATGAAGACGACCAATTTATGTAAAATAGGGTGTACTTAGTATTATGGTGTATCATGAGTATTTTTGATAATTAAATACGGTGTATTTAGTTAATTTAACATTTTGATTTAATTATTAGGGTGTACTTATACCATAGGGTGTACTCGGTTAATTTTAGGGTTTGTTTAACAGCACCCAATTGAAAAGACCGGGGTATGTGATTGTTAAAATTGAAAATATATGGATTAACATGTCTTAAGGGTGTATACTAAACTATAATTAACTCTTAAAAGTATATTTGTTTCACAATTCAATATATATTTTTTTAGTCATTTTATATTAGGGTAAATTAGTAATTCAATAAATAATTTGATAGTACAGTGTACTGAGTTAATTTTGGAGTTCTTTTAGCAGCACTTCAAAGAAAAACGTGAGTTTAAATAGAAAAACTCTAAAGAAATCCGTTCATTTGGATTTTGGAGCTTCTCCCACTTGAGGAAGCAAAAGAGGAGAGGAAGTATGCAAACTCTATCAGTGGCTTCTTCTTCAGCGATGAGCGTGAGAGTAGTGACAGTGAGAGCAGTGACAGTGAGAGCTTCATTGGATACACAACAAAGACTCTCATACAACCGCAACGCCCCGAGAAAGATACCCAAACCCGAAAGCCCCAGCACTGCTACCGGCACCGCCAAAACCCCTCCAACTGTCACCCTAACTGCCACAACTACCTCCGTTTTTGACCTTCTCAAACGCCCAGCTCAAGGTATTCCATTCACCAATTCTTTCTGCGTGCTTGTTCTCTTCTGGGTTTGTTTGACTTTGCCAATTTTTGGGTTTTGTGCTTCTGGGTTGCTGAGAAAGTGTAGGATAATGTGAGAAAACGTTATAGAGTACAGGAATTGTTGTGGGTTTTGTTGTTTATGATTATGGGAAATGAAAACATTTCTCAGTTAAGATTTTTCTTTTTCTGTTGGGTCCTTAAATGTTTAGTTTGAGCTGCTCATTTCAATACTGATAAAATTGAAAAGGAAATGAGAAAACTTGAGTGAGTGCTTGAATTCTGTTGGTTTGATTAATGAAAAGTGAGTTTTGTTTACCTAAATGATTGCTCGGTTGTTGGGAAAACTGAGGAAAGTGAATAAAAATTGGGCTCTCAGTTTTCTGTGGTAAGCTGTTTTCGTTTCTCAAAAGAATTAAAGTCAGCTTGGATAAGAAAAATAGCTGAGTAAGCACAATTTCATGGGATTTTAACAAGAATGTAGGTTTTTGTAAGTCCCGTGTGTATATAGTTTTCCTGATTTAGGTGATAAGCTTGACAAATATAAGATTGAAACCTTCATTTTGTGTCTTAACTGCCTAATTTTTTTTAATAAGTTATTTTTCACGATGTTTTCTCTTATTCCTTTAATACCGATGTTCATGTATGAAGCATTGTGGTAATGGTCTTTAGCAATATTATTTTGCAGGGGAAACAGTACGAACCGATGAGTTATACTTGGGCTATGAGCGATGGGTGCCTAGTCCATCAAAGGTACAGAAGCGTCTGCCTAGTCCTCCAAAGGTACAGAAGCCTCGGTCTGTACTCACTGCGGCATCATTAGCTTATATTGGTGATTGCATTTACGAGGTGTGTTTCAGTTTCAAGTTAGTTTTGTGCCATTTGTTTTACTACATGCAACTGCACATAACCAATATTCAGGACGCATGTAACTGCAACTTTTGTATTGAACATGTGCATCACTACAGGACCAAAATTCCCCGAAAGATACCATTAGCAATGAGGCATAATATTTTGTTCTGAAGTTTAGATTGTTTAGTCTTTAACGTTAAGATGAATGATGTGCTTCTGTGTGCACATATGGAAGCGCCACCATTATGGTGGAGGCATTTGTATTCAGACACGAAGATGGATTAGTAAGTAGCAGAACTGCACACCAACAGGGTCCAGGGATCCCTAGCACAGGAACAGGGGTTCATAAAAATTCAAAACAACATGATCATATTGCAAAAAAACTGTTCTGAAAAATGCAAAGAAATGATTCAACAATGCACCCATGTATGGACATTTTAGTGTAAAAGGTCTAAAGATTATTTAATGCCATATGCAGAATGTAAATCTATATTTTGATCATTTGGAGAGCATGAGAGAAAAGCATATACCTTTATGGTGCCTAGTTTGCAGTATTATGATTGACATAGTTACTCTACTTCTGAAGTTTAACCTTCCTACATGACTTTCTATCACTATTTATGATGCAGCTATATGCTCGCAGGCATTTTTTGTTTCCTCCCCTGAGTATCGAAGAATATAATGATCGTGTGATGGCAGTTGTACGTTGTGAAGCACAGGTATGGTATACTGTGCTAATGTTTGTGTAATATAGGCAATGTCATGGTGTTATAAGGATTTTGTTCCCTTCATGCTGATATGTGTCTGTGAAATTTTTGTTGTCTTGTGCTCCCACGTAGTAATGATGTTCACTATCCAAAGAACTGCATTAGCTTTTAATCTTTTAATAATCCTAAAGATGATTTTCATTACGTCCCACACCACTCAACATTAAAGAAGAAGAAAATAAAATGCTTCATTATTTTGAGGACATGCATTCAGCATCAGTAGTCATTCAGTCCCAGAGATGGCCTTGTAGACAGTAAATAATAAACTGTGTTACTCCTTTCTATTTCAGCTGCCAATAGCTGTCTAGGTGCCTGATGTAGGACACGGGTGAATTGTAGATGTAGGTAGTTTAGCGGAAGCGTAAACAAAGAAACAAACTGAAAGTAGATGGAAAAGATGTCTTCGCTTCACACCAAGGAGTCTTCAATCTCTGGAAAATAAACTTTTCTTAATATCTCAAATCCCAACATGAATTCCTCAAATTTTGCAATATATTCCGCAACTGACATGTTGTCTTGACGAAGAGTTTGCAACTTGTCCAACAAACACTGTTGATAGAATAATGGTACATATTTCTGCTTCAACCTTCTTGTTCATCTCACGATGATTGGTTCTTCACCAGCTCTCTCTAGCTGTGCTTCAACATTGGTCCAAAACAATCCAGCTTGACCCACCAATTTTATCTTAGCAAATCTCACCCTTCGAGCTTCAGACACGTCATGCCACTCAAAATAGCGATCCATGGAGGCTAACCAGTTGAGGAATGATTTAGGATTTAGCTCACCATCAAAATTAGGAGCGTCAAGTTTCACTGATCTCATCACCTTTTCATCAGGGTCTTGCTCATAGCCACGATAAAAAAAATTGTCTTTCGTCGTCACGATTATACCTCCTATCATGATGTCCCTATGTGTCTTGATCATTCCTTCTATCATGATGTCTCTCACCGTCTCGATCATTCCTTCTATCATGATGTTGTCAATCATGATTCCTCTCTTCTTCATTCACACTTGCTTCATCATGTTGATTAGCTGCTTCTATGTCTGCAAGGCGACGTTCTCAATCGGTCTTCGGATCTAGTGTTCGAATCTGCCACTTGCTTTGATAGGTTTTCCATCATCTGAACAAGACGTTCAAAGTCCGTCTCTGGCTCGTCTGTCTTTCCAGGCTTAGTCGGAGCCATCACTCGACACACGGCGTGAAGAACAAGAAATACTCGAAAATTTTGAACCCAAAGAAAACGAAAACCAGGCTATGATACCAAATTTGATGTAGGACACGGGTGAATTGTAGATTTAGGTAGTTTAGTGGAAGCATAAACAAAGAAACAAACAGAAAGTAGATGGAAAAGATGTCTTCACTTCACACGAAAGGGTTTTGGCTTCACACCAAGGATTCTCCAATCTCTGGAAAATAAACATCTCTTAATATCTCAAATCTCAACCCCCATAATGAATTACATAGAAGGGGTATTTATAATAATCTAACCCTAGTGTGAAAAGGAAAATTAAACTTATTTTAGGAAAGAAATCCTAATCCAAATAAAATAGGAAACTTAGAAATCCAATTGAAATCTGGAAAAACTAAAAATCCTACTAAAATCTGGAAAACTTAGAGAACAAATTAGAAACTAATCGCAGGAATACAAAATTGCCAGATTTAAACCAAATTAAATGATTTCCTCCTCCATCTCTTTCTTTTGTAAACCCAAATGGGTTTGACAAAGATTTCCTCATCAATTCTCCTTGGCTGAGAAGAACTCGACTCCGGCGAGTTAGAATTGTAGTAACATTCAGGGAAGTCCGAATCAGTGTGCAAACATATAGACTCATCTTCTGCCTTCCCTCTAAATCCGGAAGAATCAATGAATTGTAGGATTTTGGAATAGAGCATACTTGTCAAAGGAATATGTTTCTCGTGTTTTTTTTCCGTGTAATTGCCTTATAAAACAAGAATATTTTTAGCTTATGTGTTTCCTGCGTTAGATTTATTGTGACTCGCAAATGGGTTAACTAAGAAAAACTCAGCATTTTATTTATTTATTTTTAATTTAGAAACTATTAAATTTTTGTTCTTTGCATTTCAGGATGCACTGCTCCAGAAACTTCTGAGTGATAATTTTTTATCAGACGAAGAAAGGTCAGTAGATTCCAAGCTCAATTGTATTTTTTCTTGGTTCCGTATATCAGAACTATCATCATAAAATGAATCAAGGATAAATGCAGGATCCCTTCATCATGTGGAGTGTAATTTTTTTAAAAAAATTTAAAATGGATGTGCTGGTATAAAATTATATTTTTTTCAAGTGCAGTGGTTGTTATGCTGACTTATGTCATCTGATAATTTTTGCTTCAGGAATGTTCTCAAATGGGGAAAGAATATTGGTTCAGCTGCTAAAACACGAACAAAAAAGCGTGCTGGTGTAGCAGTTTATAATAGAGCATCTTCACTGGAAACATTAGTCAGTGCCCTTGACCTTGTGGTGTCCTTGATTCACTATCAGCATCTGAATTCTAAACTTGTGGATTCCTAAAGGAAGTTGACATCCCTGTTTGGTGCATGTGTCATGTTCCAGTTGATGTCCATTTAAAAGAAAACAAAAACAAGCACACCCATATGTAGGGATTTTTGTAGCATGAGACCCTATTTCCCCGGTTTATCCAGAATAATCCATAAAAATGCTGGATGGCCAATTAAAACTACCTTTATTCTTAAAAGAGGAGGTGCTGTTTGTCCTGAAGGCCATTGGCATGTTAGGATTTTCAATAGTACAGTTACTAGATGCAGGAAATCTTAGGATGTAGCTGTATTGTTATGTACATAACAATATACACATACACATACAAATACATATGCACACCTAAGCATACGAGCAGACGTGCATACATATGAATTGTAGTCTATTTTGAATCATCCAGCATGTTCTTGATGGCTATCAAAACCCTAATATTCAACATGCTTCTTTAAATTTAAGATCCTCAAAATTACTTCTAATTCAATAGTCAAGAACTAGCTTCTGTCTTGTTTAACATAAAGTCACCTTGCATGTTTGTAGGTTGGTTATCTCTACTTGACAAACATGGAGCGTTTAGAAGAAGTCATAATTAAGTTGGGATTCTCAACTGATTCTTCTATGCAGGTGATTTCACAGGAGAATGAGGAGGTAAATGGTAAGTCACACAAGCCTTTTCCTTTGTGGACACAGTATGCTTGTTTATTTTTCTATCTGTTGTCATGCATTTGTTCAACAATCTACTTTACTTCCCTTGTTCTTCTTGGCAGGCAAGCCTCCTAGTTAATGAAGATGGCGCTGAAATCAGGTGTTCTGTTTGTATCGTAAGCGGAAGGCTGCCCCGAGTACGAATTTGTTTAGTTCTAGGGATACTGTAACTGAGAAATGTTGTGTAGGATATAGGAGAACCGTCACTACTAATTATCTCATATGTTTTTGTATTCACATAAAAGACAATTTTGAGCAAAATCCTGGGTTTTTGAGCAATTCTCAAATGTCATCCAAGTATTCTTTTTCCCTTTTTATGCATCGACTATGCATGATCGCATTTGAGATCGGTACCAGTGATAAAATAAAATGAAAAATAGGAGTTGATTTTGATTTGCTGGATTCTCAGTTTAATTGGGTTTTCAAATTGTATGTACAAATTACAATCCCATTCATTGCAAGAAAACCCAATTAAAATAAGTTAAGCTGATTAAGAACGAGTCCATTTTGGATAAGGGTCATTTGGATTTGGGCTCTGGATTTGAATTTGGGCAAATTCTCATGGAAATTTATAAACCCTAATTTGCGAAACTACATGTCGTCCAAAATGGCGTCACGCATTGTCAATAGCTATGTCGTTTCCGTGTACTTTCTAAATCTAATTCTAAACCGCTAGATGGGAGCTACTTTCGCGTAAGGGACAGTCCCGGATATCACGGCGGACCTTGGTCTGGGCCTCTCTCTCTCTCTCTCTCTCTCTCTCTCTCTCTCCGATCGACGACGTATTGGCCCTGACCCTTTCTCGGCTCAGGTATCGACACAGTTCTACTCTTTTTTCTCTATTTCATTCTGTATCGTTTGGTATATCTCTGTTCTCTTTGGCATGATTTTTGAATGTTTGCCATAAATTTGGTGAATTTGTTTAGATTTGCATTCTGGGTTCGGTTAACTTGGTGGGTTGGATATGAATTTGAGTGGCTTCTCTACGAATTTGCTGAAGCTGTTGGAGAGAGAGATTTGTTGGTTTTCGGATTTTGAGTCGTTTGGTTAAGTTGGGCGTTTTGGTTCTGCCTTTGGTGGTGTTAATCAATTTGACTCCTTGTATTCTTATGAATTGAGCTGTTTGCATCTTTAGGATCTTTGTGAATTATTGATTTTATTTCATTTGTTTTGTTGATGTGCTGGATATATAAGCTCATTCTGATTCTTGAATCACCATGGACCTGTGGAGATGCATGTTGGCCAATTCTGATAAGTTAGGCTACAAGTGCACAAATACAATTTGATATAAGAGGATTTTAGAGATAATTACGTTGGACTCCATTACAGATTGTGAAAACTCTAAGATCGCGAAAACCTCATCTCATGTACACATATTTTATACTAAATGTATGAGCTTTTTGCCACCTTTCCTTCTCCAAGGCCACAAAAACAAATATATATTTGTTGATAGATAAAACCCCACATGTGTTTACATTCGGTTGAAGTAATTTTTAGCTAATAGATAGAAATAAAATTACTCACCAACTGTTGGCACATTATTTGATCATATCAATCATATCAGAAGTTCATGCAAACAATAAAAGTATATTAATGCGTTCATCTTTTTTTTTCAAACACTGACTTTATGAGTTATTCAGGAACGTGTGTTAAAGATCAAAACATACAAGAAGGCACAGCAGAAAATGGCAGACTTAGAAAATTTGCTCTTGGAGGCTGCAGGAAGAACAAGTTCAGCAGGGAAAAGCCGACATTCACATTCATCATCTAGGAGGAGGCGTGGAGGTTCATATTCTGATGGAGGAAGTGACTCCAGGGGTGATGACTCGGATGATGGTCGTGGCTATGCAAGCAGGAAGCCCTCTGGAACTCAAGTTCCTTTGAAGAAGAGGCTGGACCCTACAGAAATGGATGATGAACAGGGCAGCCAGGAAGAAGGTGATTATAACGATAGTGGGTCTGATCGTGGAGGTGACAGCAATGAATCTGATGTTGGCAGTGATCTTTACAAGGATGAAGATGACAGGCGAAAGCTTGCTGAAATGTCTGAACTGCAAAGAGAGCTAATTCTGTCTGATAGAGCACAGAAGAAAGATGACAAGAGTTTAAAGGAGAAATTCAGGCCAAAGTGGGATAAAGGGAAGACCACGCATTCCAGGAAAGAGACTCCACCTCTTCCATCCTCTCGAGTGCGTTCATCAGCCAGATCTGCTGACAGGGCAGCTGCCAAGGATGACGCATTGAATGAGTTACGAGCAAAACGTTTGAAGCAGCAGGACCCTGAGGCTCACCGCAAATTGAGAGATGCTTCTCGAGGAAGTTCAGGCAGTCGAAGTTTCTCACACTTGACCAGGAAATCCTTCACTGCAGTGGGTCGGAGTAGCTCTAGTCAGAGTGACAGTGACAGTCGGTCGCATAGTGAAGATGAAGGATCGACAGGGGAAGATCCAATGATTGACAGTGATGATGAAAGGTCAGAGGGACTAACTTTTGATGATATAAAGGAAATTACCATTCGAAGGTCAAAACTTGCAAAGTGGTTAATGGAGCCATTCTTTGAAGAGTTAATTGTGGGTTGCTTTGTGAGGGTTGGAATTGGGAGGTCAAAGTCTGGGCCTATCTATAGGCTCTGCATGGTCCGGAATGTTGACGCTTCAGATCCTGATCGGAAGTACAAACTAGAGAATAAAACCACACACAAGTATCTGAATGTTGTTTGGGGCAATGAGAACTCTGCTGCCAGGTGGCAGATGGCTATGATTTCAGACTCTGCACCTCTGGAGGAGGAGTTTAAACAGTGGGTTAGAGAGGTGGAGAGAAGTGGTGGCCGGTTGCCGAGCAAACAGGATGTGCTAGAAAAGAAGGAGGCCATAAAAAAAATCAATACATTTGTCTACTCAGCCGCAACTGTGAAGCAGATGATAGAGGAGAAAAAATCTGCTTCATCAAGGCCATTAAACATTGCGCTTGAGAAGGACCGGTTGAGGAGGGAGTTGGAAGTTGCACAAAGTAAGCATGATGAGGCAGAAGTGGAGAGGATCAAGACAAGATTGCAGCAATTAGAAGCACGACGGCAATCACAGGGGAAAGATAGCAAGGCTGTTAGGCTTGCTGAGATGAACAGAAAGAACAGGGTTGAGAATTTCAAGAATGCATCAGAATTAAAACCTGTGAAGACGGGTTTGAAAGCAGGGGAGGCCGGTTATGATCCATTTTCAAGGAGATGGACTAGGTCAAGGAATTACTATGTGTCAAAGCCTGGTGAACAAAAAGGGGAGGCAGAAGCAATTGTCGATGTTGATGGTGCTTTGGCAGATATAGAAAGTAATGGAACAGCAGTGGTAGGAGCAGTACGGGCTGGCATGGCAGCTACTGCAGCGGCTTTGGAAGCTGCAGCTGGTGCAGGGAAGTTGATTGATACGAGTGCTCCTGTTGATTTTGGAACAGAGTCAAATCTAATGCACAATTTTGAGCTGCCAATATCATTGGCTACTCTTCAGAAGTTTGGTGGGCCACAAGGAGCTCAGGAAGGATTCCTGGCAAGAAAACAGAGAATAGAAGCAACAGTTGGGTGCCGAGTCCCAGAGAATGATGGGAGGAGGCATGCGCTGACACTTACAGTTAGCGACTACAAGAGAAGAAGAGGGCTACTCTGAAATGCAATGCTCCAGCCAAGCTGCAACGATAGAGGCAACACACATCATCTTCAGCAACAAACTGAATTGGTGGTGCTGGTTTTCAAAGGCGAAGCTTGTTCTTGGAAGTTAAAGCTTTAAATAAATACACTTGTTTCAAGTGGGAGAGACAGTGTGCCTGTGTTCTGGTCTTTTGAGTACTCAGTCAGGTGATGTCATCATAAGAGGTCTTGATTTCTAATTTAAAATAAAAGATCATGTTCGTGTGATTTATTTGTTGGAACTTGGAAGAGAGCACAGGAAATGCAGCTTGTGAGATTTGGTATCTGTATAATGTGGTTCTGTTTTGTCGATGTAATTATAACTTTTTGTTGTATGGGTTAATTTTTAACTTTACTTCACTTGTTATTCTTGGCAGGCAAGCCTCCTAGTTAATGAAGATTGAACCGAAATAAGCTGTTATGTTCTGTTTGTATCGTAAGCGGAAGTCTGCCCGAATTTGTTTAGTTTTAGCGATACTGTCTGTAACTGAGAGATGTTGTTTAGGATTAGGATATAGCAGAACAGTCATCTACTCAACATATGTTTTTGTATTCACCATACAGACAATTTTGAGCAAAATCCTGGGTTTTTTAGCAAATCTCAAATGCCATCTAAGTATTATTTTTCCCTCTTTATCTGCATGATCGCATTTGATATTGGTAACAGTTATAGTGGCTTGGGATATTTAAATAGGCGTTAATTTTAAAAGAGGATTTGATATTGATTTGTTAGTTCAGTTTTTATTTCTCAACTTTTGACCCATGATCCATATGGACACAATACCACTCTTGGGCTCAATACTTATTAACAACTTTCTTAAGTGGATTTTGGGGTTTGGATGGTTGAGGCTGAGCCCATGGTCTACCTTGTGGCATTGACCAAGATGCACAATGTTTCGAACATGGGGTGGGAACCAATCTCTCAAGAAACAATGACATTATGGTGATAGCATCTGAATTAGGCGAGTTGGTTAAGGCGGTGTGTTCGTCCCTTGTATCTAAGTTCGATACTCCTCCCCAATAGTTAAAATATCACTTTCTCAAAAACAAAAACAAAAATACATCATGTTGACAGAGTCGCATAGACATGATTCCATCTCCATTTTCAAAAAATCTTTGAAATTTAGTTCCATTATTTCAAAACCAATCTCCTTCATAATTCTACAGCTTTCAGTTTTCGGTATAGTGACTGATACTGCTCTTAAATAATAGAGAGACAAAAGTGGTTGCAAGTGCTTTTTTTTCTCCAGTGCCAAAATAATGTCTTAAACTTTATAAGATTCTAAACACAAGATTGGTGCAGCGATCTCTATTTGCTTAAAATAACTTTTTTTGTTGAGATATCACTTTCTGAGATGAAGATAGTGCATGAAGAAAACTCATCCATGATGATAAGATCATGAGTGCTTGGGGTATCCAAAAGTTCACCTTTGATCCTACTTGTAAAAAAAACTGCTTGTAACTTATTTGTCACCTAATGGTCCCACCATTCTTGTTGATGCGTCATGGCTATCCTTCTAGCACAAATCACTATATTGGAATTGGTGATTTCACATTTGTGATTCTCAATAAGTGAATGCATGTCACTTGCAGCCCAACTATTTAATCAATTTGATTAGGATGCTTCAACCAATGCTATTCAGAATATAAATGTCTTTTGATAAAGAAAACATGCAATTATGGCCAAAATGAAAGACATGGAATGGATTCATGTTATATAAAAGAAATTGTTATGGTTGATGATGACGAGTGGGGGACATAACTAATCATCTAATAAATGGATAGAAGTGATTAGAGAACCTTCAATTCTTTAATTAAGCAACCTCTTTTGGCCTACTCTAAAATGAAATATATATGTCAATGGGGTCTAGCCCAGTTAAAAATTACCTTGACTTGCAAACAAGACGTCTCAGATTCAAATCCTCACGGCATCATAGTTGTGTGTGTGTGTGAGAAATCTTCATGCCTTGTAGTTTAGATTATCGCTTACACTCCAAAAAAAAATTATATTAATTAATAAGAAAAAACTTCAGAAGTAAGCAAATTGTCCTTTCTGTTCTCAAAGTATAGCCAAGCTCATTCAAGCTGCAGATGCAGCTGCATTGGCATACACCAACAGAGTGAGAACTTGTAAAAGATGAGCCACCATGAACAAAGTTTTCATCCTAATCAATTCAATTTAAGTTGTATATATAAAATCATTACTTATATGTCTTTTCTTTTAAGTTAATTCAAACCTAATCTTCTAATAAAATTACCAATTCAATCTGGTACTGCTTGAACAGTAGGAGGAAGAAGGGGATGAGGGAATCATAGGATATAAATCCATGTCATTGTCTTGTGTTAAACCAAGTAGGACCAACAAGACCAAAAGTTTTGGATCATATGGTGTCGTGGATATGTGGCCTTGCTCTTTTCAAGCAAAAGAATATGTGGCATTACAATCTCAAAGGCTAAGGTGACCCTTTTCCTCTTCTCACTCTTTGCACTTTGTAGAGTTTTATTGGCCATGCTGCAGGATCAATATTGATAAACAATGGGACTTCATATGCAATCTAGACCTCTGGTTTTCATATGCAATTCAGAGTCTCTCTTTAATGAATAGGATGATAGGCCTATCCACATTAGGGCACTTTGCAGATGAAAAATCTATGGTGTTAAACTAAACAAAAAACAAAACAAAAAATCTATGGTATTGAAATGGATAGCTGCTGATCACCATGTTATTTTGTGTGCATGAGAGTAAAGAAGAAACAAGGAAAGTGCATGGCATATGGCCAAGAAATTGTGATAAGAGTAGGGCCAGGTTGTTTTCAAGAAGGATAAGCTTAAATGCATGGCATCCCCATCCCAATTTGAATAGAGACCTTGCTGAAAGAGATTCACAAATTCAAGACCAGTGGTTAATTAGTTTCAATAATTCATACAAGGAGGAGGAGTATTGCATAGCAACCAAACCATCTGGCTTTTATGATGAAAGACGTGCACTTTTTGAAAGGAAAAAAAACTTCCTAACCCTTAATGGTATATATATTGGAATGGTGGTCCAAGAAATTGGTAATTGTTGGCCCTCTTTGTTCCTCAGAGTGAGAGAATCTGGAGTGGTAGGGTTAGCCCCATAGCCATGTATTAATATATATAAATTTGGAAGATATTTATGAACCAAATATGCATATATTATACAAAATGTATGAGCTTTTTGCTACATATTTGATGAAATCTTAATGTTGAAGAGATACTAAGATTAACATGAAGGTTTGTAGGAAGAGACATGCTTGTCCCTACACATGTATGTTTTCTTCTAAAGCTTTCAACTTCAATGTCAAATGCTTGAACTACATATAAACATTTCAATGTTCTTGCATGAATTCTTGGGAGAGTGGCCAACGGGGTCTAGCCCAATAGATAAAGGGTCTTGATTTGCATATAAGAAGTCTCAGGTTCGAACTTCTATGGCATCATTTGTGTGTGTGTTAGAAATTCCCATTCCCACTAATTTAGACTATCGCTTGTACTAAAAAAAAAATCTTGAGAGAGTGAAAATGATGAAACACTAGCTAGGCCCAATTACTTAAACAAAGTAAAATTTTGTTCATACGATAAAAGATAATTAGGCCCGCAGATAATGATCCCAGCTGTACGGGATTAAGGATTGGGTCCACCAAATCCAAGGACCAAAAATGTTGATTGGTATGAGACTCCATGGCAATGCATTCATAAATAATAAGATAACTTCAAAATTTTTATGTGGCAAACTCATCCATAAGAATAGTGCACAAACAAACACAATACACAATTCCAAGTTTTGTGTGCATGAAAGTTCCTCCAAGATACAACATTGCGTGATTGACGGATCATTTCAAATGTTATGCTATAAAAATGAATAAATTTCGATAATCTATTGACAACCTGACATCATAAATTATATAAAATACTAAATTATTTAGTAAAAATTAATTGTAAATTAAACATGCATACTTTTGTTCCTCTTCTATTTGGTTTTAAGCTTCATCCTTGTAGGATGATATATATCAAACTGTTGCAATGGATTAAGTCTGTGTTGTCTCATGGTCCCATTTCTTCTTCTGTTAATGGGTCACACTTGCCTCATGGTTATGCTACTTGTCTCTTTTCCTTTGTCATCCTCATGCATCTTGCTGAATCAAGAAAATTAATTTAAGAAATAAAATACCAAAAAAATAAAAAGCCATATGCAACTTCATCAATATCACAGCCTACCCATATTGAAAGAACGTGGTTTTTTTTATAGAAATTCTAGGATTGCATTCATAATTCAGCCAAAAAAACCACTAGTCGCAAATGACCAATACAAACTAACCATAAAGAGTCATTACAATAACGGAGTGATCTAACATCAAAATTAAGACAATTTGGTGCGCCTCCAATAACGATCATGCAAAATCGAAGAAACTCTGGATAGGCATCTCAACTAAGATGGCACACTCATAATAATCAAAAAAGATAAGGCTTGAAAATACTGAAAGAAGAGGGATTAGATGATAGAGCTATACTATTTTTTTTAACATAAGATGTTGATCATCTTGATTTCAAATGTACACACAAAAAGTTCCCCCAAATTTGAGAAACATGGGCCTCTTTGTTCATGGTAACTTCAAAGGCAAAATGGATTATATATGGCCCATGAAACCATAGGGGACCCTGCAGTTGACAAAATCATGAAGCACTTGATTAATTAATGGAAATCTAGGACCCACTAAATTACCACAGAGAATATAAGAAGAAGAAAAAAAAGTCCTGGTGTGATGGGGACCTTTTGGTCTGTAAATATTAAAATTTGCTACATTGGTGTAAAGTTGTTGAGAAATGCATGCCAGACAATCAAAGGTACAAACTTTAAAGTATACAGTGCCCAAACAAAAAGATTGAAAGCCGAATTTCTATGCAAAAGGGATGCAATTGTCGCGTTATATTAAGTGAATTACATATTGTTATGTGGAAACGTTTAAAATGTATAACAATGCGTGATTGGTTTGAGTATGTCGACACAATAACATTCCCGGTATCTGTAAATATTTCTCCCATGGAATACAAACAATAGAGACTTACACATATTGTCAGCTTCTTTGAGTACATTTTTGTAGTTAACTCATCCACCTTCACAATTCTGACAGTCATTCAAAATTTGTCCAAGAAAAAAATAAATAAAACTGGACCTATCACACATTAGACTTTGCAGTTCCTTTTTTGTTTTTGATAATGCATTTGGTGGGATTCACATATAGATCTTAACAACCTTGCTTCGCTTGTATGAAACTCCAAATTTAGGTTTTGACTTTGGTCCCTGATATGTCCCAATCCAAGGTTGTTACATTATTCATAATTATTTATGATTTCCCAGCAAGCGAAGAAAATCCAAATTCATAGTCTGCAATTCACATGTTCACAATTATTTGTAGCATTGTACAATGATTCCAAGAAATTCTTATTTGGATTCATGCTTGGGTTTTTCCTCACTATTTTCACTCATTTTTCTTTCTCCATTCACAACTAATAGTATGCTAAGTTATGTTGTGGATAGTAATTCGTGTATATGCACGTGAGTGATTGTCAGTTGTTGATGAACATAAATTTCTTCGGCTGACTTACGATCAGATATAGTCAACCACCTCGTCAACAAGTGATGGGGTCTATAGTGCATGTGATTTTGGGATTAATGTGGTGTTCAATAATTGAGTAATTGACAATGCATATGCACATGAGCCTGGCAACTGAGGGTGGAACATGTTTAGAGATTTCTTGTTTAGGTTATCAACCAAGCAATAATAGTTGAAATGAAAGGCCTCCTCCCTCCTCCCTCCTCCCTCCTCCCTCCTCCCTTCTGAGCTGGCTTTTACATGTGTTTTTAAGAAAAGTGGGGTCAAATTTTTAGTCTCCCAGCTAATCTAATCATCCATACTAATAAAGGTAAAATATCAAAACGACAAACCGTCCATATCTATCCGTACCCATGTCATCTTATGTTTGTGCTTCTAAGTAGGTTTTAAATTGTTCCTTTTTGGTATGAGTAGGTTAAGATTTTTACTTAATTTATAATAACATATTCACAGTTTACTTATTATTATTATTATTATTATTTTTCATTTTTTTTTATAAATATTTTTAATACAAACAATAATCTAAATTACAAGGGATAATGATTTCACACACACAATTATGATACTGTATGTATTCGAACCTGAGACATTTGATCTGTAAGTTAAGAACTTTTTCTATTCGACTAAATCCCGTTGGCTTGTTTATTTACTTTTGTTGGTATAAAAATTACCGCAATGCAAATTGCAATAGGGTAAGTGGTACAATTGCAAAGGAACCGGTGGAAGACAGACAATTGATCGGATGTTTCTAATCTCCTATATATATGGCCTTGACTTTTGCCCCGTTTGGACCCACCATCATTATCTTTGCATTTGTTAATTAAATCTTTATGGAAATTCAAATTTCTAATTGTCATTCTAAATGGAAAAATTATTCAAGTTTTCTTAATATTGAAAAATAAATAAAATAAAAATTTCCCCGCAGTGTTTAACAATTTTTCATATAAATGAAAGCTCTGTGTGTGTCAATTGCATGAGATAAGTCAATATCCATAACAACAATGAAATTATTATAATAATGCAGGTATAGAAAAGGATTAGGTCTAATTAAGAAATACCAATGGATAATTATGCGGTTTAATAATAGAGATTGGTGATGAAGGTCTTTCATTCAAGACATGTTCAGATATGGGAATATAAAAAATGCATGAGCTACATATTGGTTTTTTTTAGAAAGAAGGAAAATTCATTTATAAATCATGAAAATAAAACATATTCAACAAGAAAAGGGGTCGGCCAATTAGACTCCGTTTCTATTCATGTTACATCATTTGAGCAATTTAAAGCAAATCGTACAAGAGAACATGAGTTAGGGTCATTCCTATTATTTACTCTTTTTATATTTGTTTTTTTTAATTTATTTTTTTAATACAAGTGATAGTCTAAATTACAGAGAAGGAGGATTTCTTACACACACGCACATAACTAAGATGTCATGAGTGTTAGAACCTGAAACATTTTATCTACAAATCAAGGCCCGTTTTCACTGAACTAGACCCTGTTCGCATTTGCTTTTTCTTCCTGAACTAGCTAGGTTACTATTTGTTGACTACAGATGACCCCCCTTGCGGTGGCTTTGGCCATTGACCCTTAAATTGGAATTTTACGATATTGTTTGGGCTAAATGGTTCTGTATTTGTGTAGGGTTTGTTGCGTATTGGAGTAAATGTGTGCTTGATTGTCCTAAAAAAGCCACCCCTGCAGGAAAAAGGACCATATGGCTTAAAGGATGTGTGTGAGCCACTTGTTACTAATTGATTTTGAAGACATTGACAACTATCAACCACTACATTGACACAGGAACACATGATCCGGCACATAAGTTCAGACCTTAGATATTTTAGCAAGGCTTTCCACGCATGCACGGTTATGCCCACTCCAATGTTAATTTCCATCATCTTCATCTACATAATTACACATGCTATATCTTTGCTTTTAAAGATAAATAAGAGACAATTTGTGTTAGCGCATCGATTAGATTGTCAGATACCTTTTATTAAGGGAATTTTCAAATAAACTTATTTGAGGGACACTTTGTGTAGCCCATTCCGCATTATATTTCAATAATTCAAACCATCTTTCTTTCAAGTATTCATTTTTAAATCATCCTTGAGAAACAAATTGTAAATCATTATGGTGTGTACTTGTGATGAAACAATTAGACAAATGCTTCTTTTAAAAGAAACATTAAAATGATTGTGTTATAATCAAATGGCCATAAACTTTTCAATTCTGATGATTTCTTTTTCCGCATAGATAATTTATGAATTAAAATTTAAAAACTAAACTATCGGATCATTGAAATACAATGTTGAGCGAGTCCTATGAATATGTCCCTGAGATAAGCTAATTTGAGACTCCATGTATAAACTCCACAGTCCACTAGGGTTATGCTGTTTGTGTGAAAGAGAAGTTTGAAATTTGAAAAGGTCTGGTGAATTTTGAGAGACAGAGATATTATTTCTTTCTTGGGGTAAATAAAAGGCTGAAAATAGATTTGACAGAGACATGGATTGTTCACTTTTTCATTAGGATATTAGATATATATTCGCACTAACCAAAAACGAACCACACATGACGAGTGTACACGACACAGCAAACACAACCCCTAATGATGCCTTTCGGCGCCGCACTGTTTTATCTCATCACTCAACGCAACCACAATTGTTGCTTCAAGGCTCATTCAACTTAGCATATTAATTATAAATGATGCGTGTCGTTTTTGGACTTCTCTGTCGTATTTCATGTCGCCCAGCCGTTAAAGTTTGGAATTTTCAACAAATGTAAACTTAATTATGTGATGTTTTAAATATCGGGGTTCTGTTGAGAGTATTATCCCACATCGACAACATATAACTTACGGTATATTTGAGCATCTCTGTTTATTTAAGACAATCATTATGGATTCGTATGAAATGCTAAATGGAATTTCTGATTATTTAGCCCTAAACCAAACAGACAGCTAAAAGTTGAAGTATTTAGGTTTCTTTCTTCTATTGTGAGACCGTGAGTGCATAAAAGATGGCATGAGTGAGACAAGTATTGCAGAAAGACACTCACATGTATTTGAAAAACTGAAAGCTGTTTGGCTGTACTTTTTAAGGCTTCACGCAATTCGGTGCAAAAGTAGAAAAACTGTCCCTCCCAAAATACTCAATTTAATGGCGGGAAAGAGCTCAGCCAAAAGCCCTGGTTTAATAATTTCCATTGGGCGTGTATGTATATATACATGTGGTCATCATCTTGGCCACTTTTGGACACTCTCACACACTGTATTTTGTAAATCGTCATCATAAACACAATTATGAGATATTTAATTGCGATATTTTAACATATTATGTTGTCAAATTGTTAATTTTAGTCATTTATTTTAACGAATCTGAAATTCATTTTATTAATATTTTAGATTGACAATCTAATAGTAGATTTGTTTATCTCCATTTTGTGAAGCACAAATGATTAATTAATATATATATATAACTATATAACTCACATCCTACTACTTGATCATATTCTAAATTAGCAATGATCATAAAGCTTAGCATCATTTGCCAATTGCCGCCCAAATTGGAAAAAATAAATTCCTTTTTGGGTTGGTAATTAAGTATTAATGTAACAATTGGGTAGGGGTCATGAAAGGCCATGATGGGCATTGCATTTGCAAGCAACTCTCTCTAGCTGGAAATATCCCATCTTCAGTGTCCTTAAATTATATTAATTGAAGACAGTTCATTCACTTTCTTCAACTTCAATATGCAAATTTTCCTTTAAGTTTTCTCATTTGCCTTTTTGTTCATTTTAAAAGATCTATGCAAACGGATCTAGCCCAATGAAAAATGATCTTGACTTGCAGACCAATGATCTCATGTTCTAATTCCCATGGAATATTGGTTGTGTGTGTGAAAAACCTCATTCTCCCGTAATTTAAACTATAGCTTGTGCTATAAAAAAAAATTATCTGAAAATATAGTATATATATAACAGAACAGGAAAATACTGCACTATATCTGAGTGTCCCATATGCTTGAACTGTTGCAGGAAATGAAAGTTCCATACTGCATCTTATATGATAATATAACAATTATTGCATACATAAAATAAATTTTTTATAAAATGGAAGTCATATTTTAATATAAACAACAGAAGAAAACGCGTTATTGTTTGGTTTTGTGATCTAATGTTCTGATTCTCCTCCACAACCACAACCACAACCACAACTACAACCACAGCAGCACAGAAAGCTAACATGAATAGAATAGAAAGAAGAAAACAACAACAAAAATTTTCCTATTAAAAAACAAGGCACGTACATCCAATTAATGGAAGTGAAAAGGCAAAAATACCCTTCATGAAATAGCTAGCTAGTCTTCTAGAGGCTCATATAAATAATTAATTAAATTTAAGACAATGTTAATTAAGGGAAGTTGGTGTTTTGTATTAAACTAATAATGCATGGTGGATTGGTAGAGGAGTGCATGCAAGCCCCTTTCAATCTTTTTGTGACTTTGCTTTGCTTTGTTTGGAGGACTCTTAACAGACGTACTGATAATTTATGTAATTATAAATACCTTTTATAAAAGTTCTTTGGCTCTTTTCCTTTTCTTTTCTTTATTTTCTTTCTTTTACTTGCTCATTCCGGCAAGTAAGCCATCGCTATTTCTTTGTTTTAATTGGTTTCTCAAATTGAAAGTTTTCCACATTTTTTCTAATTCAATATGACCGAAGATGGAAGTATATATAGAGATATGTGTAGATATATTTGGAAACAACATGCATGCATGCATTATTGAGAGAAATAACCAAAATTTCTGGCAAAAAAAGAGAGAGAGAAAGAACCAAAACTAACCACTAAGATCGTATGATCTGGTAGATTAGATTAAATCAATCAAATTTAGTCACATTTTATTACAAAAATATGTGTTTATGATTTATTCAATAATCAATTTACGAGGTTCTAGAGTAATTTCTGTAGTCGCCGAAATAAATGAAATGTCAAAAACTAAATTTTGAATCTAAAATATTTGTTGTTATAGAAGTTAATTGATTCAGAAAACAAATATTTGTAATTTATTGCTAATTCCTTAAAATTATTGGGGAAAAAAGGCATAATTATTTTAGTTAAAACTTGCTTTCAGAAGAATTTTGCATGAGAATAAAACTAACCTTGGAGACATAATTATGCCCGTGCAAGTCTTGTTGCAACTGCAAATCTATGGAGCTCCACTTTGGTTACTTTTTGTTTTTCATTTCTTCCTTGCTTAGATTGAGTGGATTAGAAGACATGGCAACAAGTTTGGTTAAAAGCAAAAGCCATTATCTTTAAAGGTTCTCTCTATATACAGTTGCCCACAAAATACATGATCATCATTGATTGGAGTCGCAATTTAATTCTTGCAATAAAAATCTTACTTTCCAGCTTTGAATTAGACTTGTAATAAATTCTAGCTATATGTTGGTACTTCTCAACGCCATGACACACACTTTTGGTTGCAAAAACATGCCTTTACCATCTTGATCATCAATAGCCACATTGATTTTGAGATATTGTGTGTGTGGCTACAACAATGCCTTGAGGAAATTACCAATCTGTGCCACTATGAAACTTATACATCAGCCATAGCAACCATCACCATCTTAATCATCATTTGATCAATATTGGGAATAGTTAATAACAATGTTTAACAATCCACTAATCATCAACATTCTTCTTGATTAATAAACCATCTCCTATCGTAATCGATAAACTAACTATTATCTGACAATTAATCCCCTAATGTTACAATTTCACGAATTCAAGGTTTATCATTCACGTAATTATACATGTTTTATAATTTAAATAGGCTCGTAACGTCACATCAGCATGCCATTTAGTGTTACTGTCATACCTAAAAATTAACTCCTGATATTAGAGTAATTTTTTTTTGGTGACAAATTTTTCCCAATGAAAAGTCCAAGGTAGTCTGCTGGTGATTCTCAAAATCCAAGTCCGTGACAAAATTGACAAACAAATTTTTCTAAGCATAGTCGAAAATCAAGGACCAAAACAATTAACGTAATTGCCATGAGAGATGCTTCCCTACGCGCCTAACCCACAAGTGAATAGAACTGCCCAATATATACCCAGAAAACAATTTGATATGAGTTCCTTTAACAGTTACTTTAAATAGAAAAAAAAAATCAAATTTTATTTTAGTAAGTAGTAAAATAAGTTGGCATTGAATTTGGTGTTTACTGTTCACGCGCTTTATACGTGAGTGGGTCGAAAATCTACAAAACAAACATAAAATATATCGGCCGATATATTGGAAACCGACCGTATCGGGATTGAGTTGAGAATCTTTGTGTTATAAAAAGTGAAAACGTCCCCCATGAAAGCAAACAGCCAAACAGACCTTTAACCCTAAATTACAGTTTTCTTATACTTGCCATTTGTTTTTTTTCCCCTTCCTTTCAGACCAAAAAACATAAAAAGAAAATTAATATTTTTGTTATAAAAACTTTTTATTTATTGATAAAAAAACTTTTTATTTAAGTAATAATTTGGAAAAATTAAGAAGGGAACTCAATTGATCCATTGGGTAAAGCTTCTTGTTAGTATAGTGAGTGAGGCCAAAATTGTGGGTCCCAAAGGCCTTGAAATGGGGGCCACTCTCACTTTCAAAGCCTCCATACTTCAGTGTTTATAAGCAGCCACAAAGCACCTTCATTTTTGCACACTAATTCACACTTACTGGCAAGCAAGTGCACTAGTCTGAAAAAAGCACAGCTCTTAAATCTCATTTTCCTTTTTTCTCCCATTTTTTCCTACAAAGAAAATAAAGAAAAAGGAAGACATAAACCAGCTGGGTTACCTTGTCTTTCTCGCCATCACCAAAAGAAGCATATAATAAAGTGGCAGAGAAACAAAGGAAGAATAATAGCAGCAAAAAGGCCATTGTTTTGGTGGTGAGCTCAAGGGAGGAAAGCTCAAATTTGCTAGTTTTTTGTGTATGGGGTTGAGGCTTGTAATGTGGAATGTGCTAGTGCTCCTGGTGGTGTTGTGTTCATGGGTTGGTTCTGCAAAAGCCTCTGTGTCTTATGACTCTAAGGCTATTGTCATTAATGGGCAGAGGAGGATCCTCATTTCTGGATCTATTCACTACCCAAGAAGCTCCCCTGAGGTAATTTTATACAAATGTGCTTCAAGGGTCTCTTCAAGTTTCTGTCTTTTCACCTTCTTGTTCTCTCTAAATTATTTTCTCCAGCTGGGCACCTCTATCTTCACATCCTCATCCTCTTTTTTCTTTTTCCTGGTTGTAAAATTACTTACTTCAGTTTTGGGTTCATTGTTTTGCTGTCCTTAAGTGCTGAGATTTTTTGGTTGGTTGCAGATGTGGCCAGAACTTATTCAGAAAGCCAAGGAAGGAGGTTTGGATGTGATTCAGACTTATGTTTTCTGGAATGGGCATGAACCTTCACCTGGCAAAGTAATTGACAGTGACACCTTATGTTTTTGATGCTTTATTTTCTGGCCATGCAATTACACATTGCAATTTTTTTTTCTTAATTTTTATTTTAATTATTTTGCAGTATTATTTTGAAGACAACTATGATCTGGTCAAGTTTATCAAGCTGATTCAGCAGGCAGGCTTGTATGTTCATCTCAGGATTGGTCCTTATGTTTGTGCTGAATGGAACTTCGGGTAATAATTATGAAATTTCTAAAAATAGCAAGATACCTCATCTCAGTCCAGTTTAAAGTTATGAGATTATAACAAAATTAATTGCTTCAATTTTCAGGGGATTTCCTGTATGGCTCAAGTACATTCCTGGTATCCACTTCAGAACAGATAATGGGCCTTTTAAGGTTTGGCATTATCATCCGTAGACCTGAAGTTTCCTTTTACGTATATAATACTTATTTCCACTGACTACATTTGTTTTCTGAATTACCATTGTCAAGGCTCAAATGCAAAGGTTCACAACAAAGATTGTAAATATGATGAAAGCAGAAAGGTTGTTTCAGTCTCAAGGTGGTCCAATAATTCTATCCCAGGTAGCCAAAGTACACCACTGTAGTATTTCCTTGAATTCAATCTGCTGCTTTTAGTTTTCCTAGCAAAAAATTTGCTCAAGTTTTCCCAATTTTGTCACACAATTTGATGAATGGAGCTAGTAAACTGAGAGAAGTATCTTCTACTATCAACTTCTGTGACAGATTGAAAATGAGTATGGACCCATGGAGTATGAACTTGGTGCACCGGGTAAAGTCTACACTGACTGGGCAGCTCATATGGCTTTGGGACTAGGCACTGGTGTTCCCTGGGTCATGTGCAAACAAGATGATGCCCCTGATCCCATTGTAAGAGTCCCCTAACTTTTTTGTTTCTTCACCTTTCTTCCCTGTCATGTTCTGGAACCCATTTGTGTGTTCCCTCATTCTTAGTGGGAATAGTGTGTTGTCTCCGAGTTAGTCATGGTTTATATGAATGATGATTCCTCATTGCACATGGCTAAGCTTTGCTCTCTCTCACTCTCTCTCTCTCTCTCTCTCTCTCTCTCTCTCTCTCTCTCTCTCTCTCTCTCTCTCTCTCCCGTGGGTTATAGTAATTCTTTATTTCTCTTGGCCCTCTTTTTGTAATGATTGAATGGTGGCCAATGGCCATGTCTCTTTTTAAAATTATATTCATGCCCTTTTCAACTTGGGTTGGTGGTGCTGTATTACTAAAGCCTTTTCTTATCTTGGAGATACTGGAAATGTGTTTGTTTTGTAACCTGATTTGAGAGCATGACTTTGGTTGAACTTTCAGCTATTAAGTATATATGTTTTCATTTTCCTCGGTGCTACTTGTTATTCCTTCTTGTGTGTGTGTGTTTTATTCTCTCGGTTTCTTATTTTCCTAATAAATTTTATCTCAACAGATTAACTCATGCAATGGGTTCTACTGTGACTACTTCTCTCCAAACAAGGCCTACAAACCAAAGATGTGGACTGAAGCCTGGACTGGATGGTACTTTTTCATGCTTGTCACCTTTAATAGGAACCAATTCCTGTATTTGTACCACCTACCTAAGGATTATAGATAATAATAGCTCATGGGTTTCTTCTCATTATACTTGATCTGTATTGTTTTGCAGGTATACTGAGTTTGGAGGTGCAGTTCCTTCCCGACCAGCTGAGGATTTAGCCTTTTCAGTTGCGAGGTTTATACAGAAAGGTGGATCATTCATTAATTATTATATGGTAAGGTTATTTTCTGGAAGTTACTAAGTGAAATCAAATTCCTGAACATGTCCAGAAAATGTAATTTACATGTCTTATGATTCCAGTACCACGGAGGAACAAATTTTGGCCGAACAGCTGGTGGCCCTTTCATTGCTACTAGTTATGATTACGATGCTCCCCTTGATGAATATGGTATGTGCAAAGGATTTGAGTTCTATAAGTTATTAACATTTGACTTTGTGCACTCTGAATATAAACTCTTAAGTAGATTATAATTTTATTTGGTTTTTTATAGCTTCTATAGTGAGAAAAGGTGGGAATTAAGTTTAATTCTCTATGCCTGATGTATCATACTGTCAACAAGCACCCTTTGCCACATGACAGCCAACTGCCTGCTTGTCACTTTCACCATATGGCAAGAGCCAAGAGGGCAAGCCAGTTTATCATCTTTGCATTTCGGTATATTAATGATAGTGTCCTACCATTTTGTGATGTGGTCTGTTGTGATTGGCAACGTTATTGTCATTGAAGTGACTAGATAGAAGCTGAACTCTGTTTAATGGGTGGCACCTGATATCTGGTAACAAGAGATTGACTAACAAGTGACTGTAAGAAGCATATATACTCTCTCTTTGAAATTTAGTCAAAAAGTTCCCCTTTTCTCCCTGTATAAAGGCTGATTGCCACATACAGTTAGCCATCATAGAACTGGGAAATAAAAAAAAGAAGCAAATTTGGATGCACATATTACTCCGTCTTGCATGGACCTTCCTCTGAGAAATGATCAGTGGACATTTCTGGATTTAAAAATTATATATGTTTTTGTATTTATATATATATATATATACTAACCCTAATTTTATCCGGCAGCTTTTGTTTCCCCTAAAGTAGTTGCAAGTTTAAAATGGATTAAATAAATCTGTGAAGATCCAAATTTTTGCTTAAATATGACAATACCTTCCTCTTTCTTTATGCAGGATTATTAAGGCAACCTAAATGGGGCCATCTGAAAGATCTGCATAGAGCAATAAAACTATGTGAACCAGCTCTAGTTTCTGCAGATCCCACTGTTACACCACTTGGGACTTACCAAGAGGTTAATCTACTTAAGATTCTCAGAAATTTTGGTATCCTTTTTCATATTGATTTCGATGGTAACTAACCTGTTGTTACCATGGTTTATAGGCTCATGTATTCAAATCGAAGTCTGGATCATGTGCTGCATTTCTTGCAAATTACAATCCAAGATCATTTGCAAAGGTGGCATTTGGGAACATGCATTACAACCTGCCTCCATGGTCTATTAGCATTCTTCCTGACTGCAAGAACACAGTTTATAACACTGCAAGGGTGAGTTAAAAAGCTTTTGATAAACTGCATTGTTGTCAGGATGGATTTGGAGCTGCATATAATGAATGTCAAGTTGCTGAAATATTTCTAGCTTTAATAGATTGTTTAAATAATTTGTCTGCTAAAAAGATATTCTGAAAATTGTATTCATGTAGATATTGTACAATAAGAGTTGATTTTCACATGATATTCATGATTTAGATTATCTGTAGTTTTGAGCATCTGTTCTGCATGTATTCCTTGATGCAAAGAAATAAAAGGGATATCCTTTCTAGATTTTTTAGACAATAAAAATTATGATGTTTCACGAATATCTGTGTACAGGTTGGTGCTCAAAGTGCACAGATGAAGATGCCCCGTGTTCCTCTGCATGGAGGATTCTCTTGGCAGGCTCACAATGACGAGACTGCTTCTTATGCTGACACTTCATTTACCACAGCCGGGTTGTTGGAGCAGATAAATACCACTAGAGATTCCTCTGATTATCTGTGGTACCTAACAGAGTGAGTAACATATAACCATTCAGTCTTTTTCATGAACATTTTGTCTGAAGCAAAATACCTCTGACATATTTATATGAAATTCCCATGTTATTCTCTACCCTTTCCAGTGTTAAGATTGATCCCAATGAGGAATTTTTGAGAAGCGGAAAGTATCCGGTACTGACGATCTTATCAGCTGGTCATGCTTTGCGTGTTTTCATCAATGGTCAACTTGCAGGTATGCAGCTTATTGCTGGTTTAAAGTGTTTCTTGGTCATGCAACTTGAACAAAGTGGTCCAATTCTATCATACTAAACAGTAAATTGCTTGGACTTTGTAAAGTGAAATATGATCCGTAAGTTTGTACAACACAGTATGAAGTATTCACTTTTTGTTATAATTTCAGTATTTGCCCTTGATCCAGCAAGTAACCAAAGTATATACATATAAAGAACTATTTTTTTCACACATGCTAATTGATTATTTGATTATTGTATAATATCCGCCCATAACCTTCTATTACTGATTTTTTGCTCAGGAACTTCATACGGAAGTTTAGAATTTCCAAAACTTACATTTAGTCAAGGTGTGAATTTGAGAGCTGGTATCAACCAGATTGCGCTTCTAAGCATTGCTGTGGGCCTCCCGGTGTGTTCTCTCTCTCTCTCTCTCTCTCTCTCTCTCTCTCTCACTCACTCACATGTACACACCCAACTAATTTAAAATTTGACTTTGTATTGTCTGTGTTTTGACTTCAGAATGTTGGTCCACGTTTTGAGACTTGGAATGCTGGTGTTCTTGGCCCCGTCATACTAAATGGTCTTAATGAGGGAAGGAGGGACTTGTCATGGCAGAAATGGTCTTATAAGGTATGCTTTCGCATTCTACTTTGCCTTCTCTTATTGCCCTATGACATTTGAGAGATTCATTAAATTGCATACCCTCATTCAGGTTGGGCTTAAAGGAGAAGCCTTGAGTCTTCATTCGCTCAGTGGGAGTTCCTCAGTTGAGTGGATGCAGGGGTCTGTAGTCACAAGAAGGCAGCCTCTGACATGGTACAAAGTGAGTAAATCAAACTTCAACTGACCTTATTAGTCTGTTAGTTTCCTGAGGTTACAATATATATAAATTCTGTTAGAGCTTGGGTCACAATCATATTAAAATGCGTCCGTTTTGTTGTGGTTCTAGACAACTTTCAATGCACCAGCTGGAAATTCACCATTGGCTCTAGATATGGGCAGCATGGGAAAAGGTCAAGTCTGGATAAATGGCAGGAGTATTGGACGCTACTGGCCTGCTTATAAAGCATCCGGTAGTTGTGGTGCCTGTAACTATGCTGGGACATATCATGCGAAGAAATGCTTAAGTAACTGTGGGGAGGCTTCCCAGAGATGGTAAGTAAACGTTATTTGTAGCTGTGGTTATGTTTTCTCACTGGCAACTGACAAACTGGTTACTTGTTAATAATTTCAGGTATCATGTTCCTCGCACATGGCTAAATCCAACAGGCAATTTGTTGGTTGTCTTAGAAGAGTGGGGTGGAGATCCAAATGGGATATTTTTGGTCAGAAGGGAAATAGATAGCATATGTGCTGATATTTATGAGTGGCAACCAAATCTTATGAGTTGGCAAATGCAAGCCTCAGGCAAGGTCAAAAAACCTGTGAGGCCTAAAGCCCATTTGACATGTGGCCCTGGGCAGAAAATATCATCAATAAAGTTTGCTAGCTTTGGAACGCCAGAAGGGGTTTGTGGAAGCTTCCGTGAGGGAAGCTGTCATGCGCACAATTCATATGATGCTTTTCAAAGGGTATACTACTATCTTGCACAACTTGTTTCATATTTGTTTTCTTGTATTCAAACGGATAAATTTGCTAGCAACTCCTGCCATGGAACTTCCTTCCGAGTTTACTGGTTCTCGAAATACTCAGCTCTAACCAGAAAGTTTTTGGTCATATAGACAAATCCCTTGTTTCTCATTGTCCAATGCTGATCCATGTCAACAAAGACAGTCCAGCTTTGGCCTCACGAACTCAGTTGTTTCAAAAGAATTCAAAAGTTTCACCAATCACACAAAATAAATTTTTGCCTCTTAAAGGCTCCTTTTGATTTTCTTAGGCCGACTTATCTCAGTTTAATGCTTTATTACTTGGTTTTTTTATACTCCTACCTCCCTTGTTCCCAACATACATAAATATTAAAGAATGACTTTATTCTTGCAGAGTTGTATTGGGCAGAACTCATGCTCAGTAACTGTAGCACCTGAGAATTTCGGAGGTGATCCATGTCCAAATGTCATGAAGAAACTCTCTGTGGAGGCCATTTGCAGCTAGTGATTCTCAGTCTCTCAAGCAAACGAATGAAGGTCATATATTGATTTCTTTACACACCAATACAGCAATCAGTTAATTATCCTGGGTATTTTAAGTACACACAAGGTCAGTGCAACCATATGGTCCATTCAATTTTGGCTTTTCCAGGGTGAAGTTGTACAAATATACAACACATCACATGGTTGAAAGCCCATATAGTTTGAGATGTTTGTGGAGAAGCTTTATGTATATACTACTATCCTCTGTTTTCATCGGTGTCCTGCATGCTACAAAAATGGCGGAATCAATGTGGGGATCGAAAGCACATCGAGATGATACTAATTGAGTCCAAGTGCAAATGTTGTAGTTAGTATGGAAGCATCTGGCTTCCAAGTAATTGAAATATTTCAATTGTTATGTATTTGAGAAAGCAATAGTTCCATTGCTTTGTTCTTGTAAGAAAGTTTCCAATGGTAATAATAGAAAGTTCAATTGCATTGTTCTTGTGAAAGTTATTCCAACCACACTTTAATTGTGGTAAGTTACCAACACATTTATGTATAAAACAGTCAAGTTTAGCCTGGCTGGCCTTTCCTTTAGATCTTACGTGACCATTCCATCACATGGAACATGGGTGCACCTGACCGGACAAGAATGCAGGGCACCTCTGATTTGCCATACATAATGGTAATTAAATTAAACAATAAATTGTGTAAAGTAGTAGAAAAAGAAAATGGTACTCAGAACTCTTCTAGATTTCAAAACAAAATAGGATTTGACCCAAGTTCATGTGCCACTAATAGGAGAGGTTTATGGTCCCATCACATCATATGGTCATTTCTTAGTTGATCATTGACACCTATAATATCTTCATCTGATGAAGCTTATCAGAAACTAGTCCCTCTCTGTACGTATCATCAAAACTATAATTTCATATACTTCTAGTCTATTTTTTCGACAAATTCAAATCAAGGGGTCAAATATGAACCTTATTATACGTTTAGAAATACTCAAACCACCTTATAAAAATACAATCTTGAATGCAAATCTCCAAAGAAAAACCTCAGAAGCCAAAAAATGAAATCCACCGGCAGCTTAATTTGACCTATGTGCATATACATAACATAAAAGTATACAATTTTGAGTTTTACACTTATTATCCCATTAGAAGTGCTATAGTTAGCTGCTCATTGACCGTGAATGATTTCTAAACATACACGTCTTGCAATAAAATCCATATGCATGAGCTGTCAAATTTCGAGAATTTATTAAAAATAGCCAAAACTTGACCCCTAATTTCAAAAATGTCAGTTTCTGTAAATAATTTCAAATATAGCAAAAAACTCACCTAAATAGACACAAATACCCTCAAATTTAAAACCCACGTAAACCTAAAAAAGAAATTCCACATGAAGGCCAAGACCAAAACGTGCACAAGCACGACGAAATGCCATTGCTTCTGCCTTCTGTACAGGATCCCCATAACTTGTGTCATCTACTGAAGTAGTGCCCGTCAACTCCCTAAAAATTTGGCAGAAACAAGTAGTATATAGTTGGGAAAACAAGTCAGATCCACCCTTGATTATACTTATACGTGCCAAATCTTACAATCTTTTTTTTTTTTTGGTGTTTCAACATTTTTGAAGCTCATTTAAAGGAGCCTCCACAAATTTCTTAATTTATGAAACCTGTGGAAGTGCCTGGAGTCCTGACTTCAACTAGTAGAACATACATCCCAATTTGTTATTGAATATATCTTAGCGCATAAAGAAGACAGGGATATATGCAACTATCCTATCCAACATCACATAGATCACATAGGAGACACTTGTACTAACATAAGATTTATTATTATTATTTTTAAAGGAAATTAAGAAACAGTTGTATAAGTTTTCTGATGGACACATGTAGATTGCTTAGACAATTGTGAATTTATAATTTCCATTGGTCGCTGGCAGAGTTGTTCCCAGTCTAATAAGGTTTCGTTTTTAGATTTATGCGGGTTTTAATTTTTGAGGGTATTTGTGTCTATTTATGTGAGTTTTTTGATATATTTGAAATTATTTATAAAAACTGACATTTTTGAAATTAGAAGTCAAGTTTTGGCTATTTTTGATAAATTCTCTCAAATTTCAGTCCGGTTTACAAACCACTAATCCTAGCATTTCCCAAAATACCATACACACAGTTTGTTATGTGATACAAAATGACAGCCCATGTCGGCCCAAATCATCCTCCATAGAAATGAGAAAATTAGAAAAGCAACACAAGGTGTGAGACTGAGTGAAAGCGAATAAGATAATAGAAGCTTCAAAGCAGCGTACTAGGAAAGAACCAACACCATTTCCTCTTCTATCCAAAAAAAAAAAAAAGAAACACCATTTCCTCTCATTTCATTTCTCTCTCAGCAGTTTGCCTCACTTTCAATCAATCAGACCCCCACACCACTTTTACTTTAATACTCCCAAATTCACAAACTCTAAATTAGCAACATTCTCATTATCACATATAAAGCCCATATAGATATATATATATATCTCTCTCTCTCTGCGTCTCTCTGTTTTTTGTGAATGACGCGTTTCAATGGCGGCTTCGCCTTTGTATTTATCCAATCTGGCTTCTAAATTTCCAATCCCAATACAGTGTCACTCTCAAACACAACCCATGTTCTCTTTGTGCGCGTTCATCTTCTTCTTCACCTTCTCTCTCTTCATCTTCTCCTTCTCTGTTTTCAAAATTCTGAGAAAAACAGAGCAAAAGGAACAAACCCAGAACGACCTTTATGAACTCAAGCGTTCATTGTCTGAAACTCTGGGCAAAACCCATCCATCCCATGAAAATGACCCGACCCATATCGCCAATCCACCCCACAAGCTCCTCGTTGAGATCTTACCATCAGATTCTCCAAAATGGGCGAGCTTGTTTGTGAACAGAGAAGGTGGTGACCCGGATGACGCCGGGTCGGGTCTGGAAGTGGAGAAACTCGGGCAGGGCGGGGATCAGAGAGTGAAGAAGAAGAAGAGGAGAGCCAAGAAGAAGAGTTCATCGCATTTGGAAGAAGAAGAAGATAGTGGTTTTCATATGCGTGATAAGGAAAATTCGGGTCCGGGTTTGGGTTCTCGGGTCCATGAGGAATTGGTATGTTTTTACCCGTTTACATCATCGAGTAGTGCCACACAGAGGAAGATCAAGCAACAATACGATGAGCTTATGAAGTGTCATGAGTCCAAGAAATTGACACTTGCTCAGGTTCTTAAATTTCGTTCCCAAAGGTTTTATATTTTTAATTGTCATTTAAAAAAAATAACGTTTTGCTGTTTAGTTGTGGTTTTTTACTGTGTCGTGTTATAGAAATGGATTTTTTATTTATTTATTTTTGTTTCACAAGGGTTTTATAATTAATTTAGTGATTATTGATATCTGTGGGGTTTGGTTTAATTGGTGTTTTGCCTAACTTGTCCTTGCTGATGATAAATTTAATGGAGCACAATTGATTTTAGCTGTAACTTGTACTGTTGAGATGAGATACCTTTTGAAATTTGCAAAAAAATGTGCGATATGTACATTCATCTTTAAGATATTAGAAGAGTCTTAAATGGTTCTGTCTAATTCCATCCTTTTTCTTGCAATGAGGAAATACACTGTATGGAGTAGTTTTGTTGCACTCTTACAACCTACTCTTCTCTTTAAACGTGGCTACGCCATTACAGAAGCATAGGATTAACTTTGTTGGTTAGATGGTTACTTCAGCAGGAAGAGATAGGAAGACTTGTGAATAGATATTTGAAATAATGTATGGAATCTTGAGCAGGTGGAGAATGTGGTAACAATTAGTTCCTTCATATGACGATAGTGAGACCATTAAGAAGTTAGAGTGTTGCCATTTGCTTGATTCCTCTCAGTGCAATTTGGGTTTTGATACATCATTTTGAAATCTTAATTTTGGTTCTGTGAGGATTTTTATTCCTAAAGCTTATATGTTAAGGATCACCTTTAGTCTTGGTTGAGAAAGTGATCAACTTATGTTAACTACGTCCAAGGTTAGAGGTACAAATGAGGTTTAACATCTCAAAATCTATATAAACAGCTCATTAAACATTAATGAAAGATGAAATGTTGGATTCAAGGATATGAGCTTATATTATATTGTAGGCTTTTTTGCGTTTCCCATAAAATTGGACTAAATGACTTCATGGAATTTCTTGTGGAATAAAATGCCTCAAATATATTTCACTATTGTTATTCTTTACCATAGTTGATTATTTCTGCACTTTCGAATCTTGATTTAGTGTTATAGAAGAATCAGATAGCTTGAGCTTATGGGAGTTTGCACCTTCAGGTCATCTTATTGTCTGTTAGTCAAATTAGGTCCAGAAAATATCAATCTATTTATTATCTCGGAAACGCATGGAATGAATGAAATTCGCTGTTTGTGTCCTTCACAGTTGTACTATAAGAGCAAGATTTTTTTAGCTTTTTCGGCTCAGTATATGATATAAGTTATCCTCAGCCTCATTGTAATCTTGTGAATTCAAATTAGGGTAAATTTGAGAAAATTGATAAAGAGACATTGATAGATAGCTAGAACTAGATGATAGATGTCCTGTTCTTATTCTTCTCATTTCCGGGTTTAATTTTGCTTATAGATACACCCGAAGCCTCTTGAAGTCCATAACACGTGTGACTTGCCAAGCACATCTTATTTATAGATGAATGATAGCGGGATAATTAAATTAAACACCGAATTACCTTCAACTTTATAATTCTTTGCTTTCTTTTGTACGCAGGTTGGACAATTTGCTAATTGCTTGGTGGAGGCTAGAAATGAGTTACAGCACAAGTATGTTCTAGAACTTTTTTCAAGGAGCTAATCCCTTCTCCCTTTTCTGTGTTTGTAATGTGTATGAAGTATTAAGTGTGTAATATGAACTGTAACTGTTTCAACACTCATAATTTATTCACAAAATTGTTTCTCATCTGAACTTGTCCCCAAAGCCCCACCCTCCTCCCCTGCAAATGACACTGTTTCCTGTTAGTCCACAAACATGAAACATGTGATTATTTTTGAAGTCATATTAAAATTTCCCTTCTTCCTTTAAACTCTTCATCCTATTGATTTCCTAGAACCATCTTCCGCTTCTCAAATTCATCAGTACTGATACTTTCTGCCCTTTTTTCTTTTCTTATTTTGTGACAGGGCTGATGTCATTCAACGTAAATTCACAATAACAAAGGCTCTACTATTCAAGGCAGACAGATCTTCTTTTGACCGCCTTCGTCAACAGGTTGGCTGGCTATATAAAAACGTTTTGCAATTTGGTAGGTAGTAATGTTACCAAGTCCTTGGGTCATCTTTCAAGAGGATTTATGCATCGATATTTCAGATATGCAAGCTAGAGTTAGAACAGAAGAGACTGGAAGAGGATGCGTCTGTCTACAATTGGCTTCAACAACAGCTTAAGCTTTCACCAGCATACAAGAAGGTATAAATGTAAAATCCTTTAATTTGTAAGATAGCATATGATAAGAGGCCTCAGATTTCTGTTGAGGTGGTGCCTTAATATTGATAATGTTAATTTAACTTGGATTGTTGTCCTAAATACCTTGAAAGTTATGATTGAAGAAGTTTGGCATCATATATGAGTGAAAGGACCTTTTTCTTACAAAATCTTGAAGACGTCTGTAGTTTTTTTGTTTTTTTTTCCTTTTTCCATTCTGCTAATGTCTCATTACAAAATTTTTAATAATAACGTTTATTGGAAATGTGGTTCTCCCTTGCTCTCATTTTTCTAACATAATCTGATGATACTTCTTCCTTATCATCACAGATGCTTGAAATTAGTGCCTGCATGGAGTTGAAGGCCAAATCCAGAGAACAAGTGGAGAGCACAGATGTGGAATATAGTGAAATATCATTTGAAGATTTACTAGCACAAGAAAAGAAGGACTCATTCTGGTTGGTGGCTAATATTTAACCCCCTCCTTTTTTTTCCCAAAACAACCAAATCTCTCTCTTTTGGCATAGACTTGTAATGATCACATTGCAAAATCACATGCAGGCAGAAGAATAGGAAATCAAGATCATGCTCGAGCTGATGACCGCGACATCTTGCTGATTGTCATCTATTTCTCTTCAGCAATGCTCTGTACCACTGTATCAGAGAGCACCTTCAACTTCCCTGTGGTTTTTTGGGTTAGGCTTGACTGGATGGAGATATATATATATATATATATAATATAATATGTTGATATCAGAGTCGTATGCTTTTCTTTGGTAGGACAGTCATGGATTTGACCTAACTTGAATGTGTATAATAGGAACTTGACAGATTTACATTTTTAAGCTCATGGGCTTCCCAAAATTTGGCACGCTAGTTTTCTTCTTAACATATTGAGAAGGATATATTGTAACTTCATACAAATGCGTGGCATAATTTTATACATACGATTCAAGGTGTCTTTTTGGTGAATAATGTTCTTACAGATGGACTGGTTGGTCCGTGGCCATGCACGCAGAGGGTAAGGGTGGAAGAAAAGGGAAAAGATTCAGATACAAAAATCAAATAAATAAAGATAAAATTGATCATATGAGATTTACAGAGTGGTGAACAAAAAATAAGGATGCAAATAAAATGACCATTTATTCAAGCAATTCCAGAAAACTGTTATCCTGCGACCCAAAACAGTAATTTTCAAAAGATATGTAATGATATTTACTGTCATTGGTACAACAAGAATTATAGTGCAAGACTGTAGAGTTGCAATATTTGATGTCACTGACGATGAGAGTCACTGACGACGATGAGAGTCCCGATAGATTTTAAGAGCTTCAATTGGAACAACTAAGACAATACAGAATCGTTAATATGTAGGGTGACGACATATAGAAGCAACAAAGCTTAAACTACCAAGTACAGTTTCACAACATTGTAAACAACAAAACAGGCCAAGCTCTATTCTACAATAAACAAAATAGAAGGTTTCGGTGAGATTCAAAAAGTCTCCTTTTATCCTCATCTTCTGAAAGCCAATGAAAAACTCAACACCTTTCTGCTCTCTAATGTAGGTCTGAATTTTCATCTTGGCCTCAACCTTTCACATGCATCTCTAGATCAGTCAATCTTCACAGAGGAGTAGATCTTCCGAACAAACCAGAAGCATGCGTAGAAACCAATGGTTCCGGTCAGGACAAAGAAAGCATATGAAACAATTAGCATGTACCCAAAGTAAAGGATGCCCGAAACTAGCTTTGTGATCTCCAACTTGGTAAAAAAGTAGAAGGCAGAGTAAAGGAGAAGGTAAAGGGCAGATGAGCCAGCGGTCAGGTATGATCTCCACCACCAGTGGTAGTCTTCACTGCATAACTGGAAGTAGCATAGCACCATTGTTATCTCCGCACAAGTGATCAGAAGGATAACGAACACAATAAAAAGGAAGCCGAAGATATAATAGAACTGGTTCAGCCAAATTGATGTCAAGATAAAGAACAGCTCAATGAAAACAGCTCCAAATGGAAGAATGCCTCCAATAAGTATAGAGAACACTGGTTTCATATACCATGCCTGCTCTGGCACCTGCCGAGGAATTTTGTTAGTCTTCACAGGGTCTTCAACAGGTGGTTTCTTGAACCCCAAATAACTACCCACAAAGACCAAGGGCACTGATATTCCGAACCATAAGCAAACCAGAGCAAACATTGTCCCAAAAGGCACAGCCCCAGAAGACTTCTCCCCCCAAATTAGGGCATTCAGCACAAAGAATACAGCAAAAAGAATTCCTGGAAACATGAAGGCAGTCTTTAAGGTATTCCTCTTCCACTCTGTACCCTTGAACATTTTGTACAATCGGGCGGAGGAGTAACCAGCAAATAAGCCCATGAAAACCCACAAGAGAACCATGGCAGTCATGAGACCTCCTCGGTTGGAAGGAGACAAGAAGCCCAGCAATGCAAATATCATGGTTACGAGTGTCATTCCAAAGATCTGAACCCCCGTCCCAACGTAAACACAAAGTAAATTGGAATTGATTGGTGCCCTAAAAACATCTCCATTAACAAGCTTCCATCCAGTTTCTTCTTGAGCCTCCTCTTGGGTGTCCAATTGATTATAGTTGGCGATATCTCTATATAGAGTTCTCATCATGATCATAGCCACCATACCAGATAAGAAGAGGACAATCATAAGAGAATTTATAATTGAGAACCAGTGGATCTGATCATCATTCATGAGGAGGTATGTGTCCCAGCGAGATGCCCATTTGATATCACTTTCCTGGGGGGGAGGAGGGAGGCAAAGGTTCATAAGATAGTAAAAGGGAAGAAATAGTAGCCTCGAGTTCAAGAAATTATGTACCTTAAAAGAGACATCATATGTAAATACAATCTCCTTATCTTTGTCAACTTCTTGTGGAACAGTGCTTCCCGGTGGTAGATTTTTCGTGTCTTTATTGCATGTTGCCAACTGAGTATTCTTACCATTCCACTCCTTATATTCGTGATTGATACTGTTGACAAGAGGTATGTGAGTAAACAAGGGAATCATAATAAAGCTATTCAATTCTTAATGAGCAGAAAGTGATCATTTTCAATGAATTGCCATGAATTGCTAGTTTCTTACTAGCAAGTCTTGTACGCAAAGCAGTAAAGAAGTCATTACTTGGCCAAGAAAAAGAAAAAAAATCCATTACATGCTATAACTTTAAGATGGACATACGGCATAAAGGAACAGAAAAGTACCAAGTGTCTGTCAGTAGAGAGAATTCTTTACTAGTTAAACCCTTTTTTTACTATGCAGCTAACTATAAAAGTCAACTTAGAAACATCTCCATGGAAAGCCTAGCTTTCTGTAAGGGAAGGACCCTCTAAAAACCAAGAATAGATTACCACCGTTTCTATTCTTTAACTCCCAACATCATTTCTAACTTCAGAGTTTAAAGAGGTCAACTGAACATGCATCACTAGAGAAATGTACACAAAATGTATCCAGCTTCTTTTCTTGTATTTCAACTGAATTACAGTATTTCAACTGGATACAAAACCTGTACTGAATGAAGGTCAACTGACATAAGGCAAAACAGAAATGCAACAAACTAGCCAGAAAAGGAGGCAGAAGGAAAAAGGTATAGCACCTGTTTGGAGTAACCTCAAACCCAACAATTCGAGCAGAATCGGTCTCAGGATCTTTGTGGTACATAACTCTGAAGCTCAAGTGGTTGTTGATGAAATATCTTTCCTCTTTACTCTGTGAAACAAATAAAAGTATAAGATAATGTAAACAAGTCTTACTTCAACATTAGAAACTGCTTTCTGAGCCATACCCCAGCATAATTTCCTTTGAATCCAACACCGAATCCATGTTCATACGTTGTTGAGGGACTTCCATCCCGCCTTTGTCTGAGAACAGCAACTGGAAGGTTATCTAAAATCCTGCGGCCAATTCAGAAGTCTCAATTAGACCAACAAGCAATGTAAACTGATCATTGCCCTTATATTAAACTAGGGATAAAGCAGACAAATCATATAGGAATGAAAATTAGACATAAAAAGTAAAAGATGAAAAATGAAGAGGCAGCTTGAAATTACAAACTCAGAAAATAGTAATACTGGCATAACATATTTACTTACATTTGTACTCGATATTTATCATCAATTTTTTCCTTAAAATTTTTTGCAGATTCAGCATCAAGCTTTACTCGACAAGCTACTACACAGGATTGCTCCTCCCTCATTTTGAACTGGGAAAAGAAATTATAAATACAGGTTTGAAAAATGAAGTAAATAAATGGGATTGACAATGTTGTTCAAACACTTCTCGACTACTTGAGTTGCCAAAGTTGCAAAAGGGTTATAAATGCTCACAGAGTATACAGAATTCTCAATGCGGTCACCGCGGAGAACCTCCCCCAGATTTTCTGCACTGTTTTCAATCTGTTTGGGGGTACAATATTTTAAGAAGTAGTAATCATATGGGAGTTGTGTCTTTGTAGATGACAGTTTGTTCACTTTGATAGAAAGGTCATCTCCCTGTCAGAAAGAAGAGAACCACAGAACAAATATTGGTACTTTGATGATAAATATGGAAAACAATAAACGGAAATGAATAATTGAGTGCCACAGTAAAAATCGATTCAATTTGAAGTCCAGGCTACAATCATTACACTTCTAAAATCCCATTATGTTTTAAAAAGTAAAATAATTCAATCACAAATATAAAAGACACAGAAATGTTTCGTTATATCAGTAAAATAGCCGGTTCCTCACTTTGGCAGCATTCAATGGTTTTGTTGCTTCTTGATTATCTAAATTTTGTTTCATGGTGAAGTGACATTAGTATTTCCAACCATATTTTACTTTTGACACTCTAAAAACTCGATCGCTTTAGTTACTTTCAATCATACGAAACATAAAAATGGTGTAATCCTGCAACCAAACAGATTCTTAAACTCTTTTTACCCGCAAGTATACTGAAGCCGAATTTTTAAAACCACTGTATACTGCATACTCAAAACAAAAAATTTTGAAATAGAAGCAGCAACTTTATTAAACCACAAGCTCAAAAATCCAATCCAAAGCACAAACCCCAGAAACCATTGTCATAGATCTAACAAAAAACGAAAATAGATCAAGCCCAGAACCCCAGATCCAACACTGGTTAAGTGGAAACAAAGACAACCCACAACGATGCAGCGCCAATGTACAGACTAAGGACGATGTGGAACATAATTAAAGCAAGAACCAACAGAAGGGTCAACGAATTTGAAGGGAGAAAAGATAAAATGAGATTCGAAGAGAGTATACAGTGTGGAAATCGCGAGGAGCAACGCCTGGGAGGTAGAAGCAGTGGGCTGTGGAGATGAGGAGGAGCACACAGAAGACAAGGGTCGTCCTTGTTGTACGGGAGGAGATCCTCCTACCCATCTTCTTGTTGTTCTCCTTCTACTTCGATTCGATTTCAGAGATGGACAGAGAGAGAGAGAGGTGTTTACAGAGGTTTTCGCAGGGATAAAACGCAAAAGCTATCTCCAGTTCTTCATTGATTGATCAAGTAGAATTGTATTAAGGGACTTTTTATTGTCAGAGGGACTTTATTATATGAGGTTTTAAAAAAAAAAAATAAAAACAATACAAAGAATATTATTATGATATGGTTATGACTTATAAGCCAAATTACTTTTCCCACCCTATATTAACACAATATAATTCACCAAAACATAATAATATAATTTTGTATCAATTCCATTGTAATTCATACTAAGATTTATAAAATGGGTGTTATAACTAAGATTTATGTATTTAATGTCATGTTCAAGCAACTGGGGTCTAGCTTAGTTAAAAGGACTGCATACCAATAGTCTCATATTCGAATCCTCACGGTACTTTATTTTCTCTAAAGAAATGAAACTCCTATTTTCTCTTTGTTTCTATTGGTCCTCTCTTGAAAAGAAAAACATACATTCTTTATAATTTAAAAAAAAACATTTTTTTCAAAACATTTTTTTTATTTAATTTTTTTTAACAAGGTGGTAAAATAGTTACAAAATAAAAGGATAAATGAAGAAAACAAAAAAGCTAATACATTTAATAAGGGTAAATTTGGAAAACAAAAAGTAGCTTGTGTGATGCATTAATGACATTATTTTAAGTGTAAGGAAATTGACACATATCATGGGAGAATGTCCAAAAGAGAAGATTAAAAGGAAGATTGCTAGCATGAACAAACCCCCTCCCCTTACTGACTTTGACAAAAGAAAAAATGTCACGTGTTTGATTACTTCCTTCAAAATCAGTTATATATAAATAATCTTAGAATTTTTTGTCAACTAAATGTGCACCTTTTTTCTGATATAACGTGTGGGAGGCATCCACAAAATTGAACTTAGACAAACTACGTAAACTAGAATAGAATCAAAGCCATACAAAATGTAATTCGATTGTAGAAATTATCCTTTCTTGGCTGGGAAAAAAGGTGCGCATTTAGTTGACAAATATTAACGCAATATGCCAACGGGTCTAGCCTAGTGGAAAATGATATTGACTTGCAAATTAGAGGTCTCAAGTTCAAACCTCCATGGCATCTTGATCGCGTGTGAGAAATCCCCTCTTTGTAGTTTAGACTAGTGGAAAATGGTATTGACTTGCAAATTAGAGGTCTCAAGTTCAAACCTCCATGGCATCTTGATCGCGTGTGAGAAATCCCCTCTTTGTAGTTTAGACTATTATTTGTACTAAAAATAATAATAATAAAATTAATGCAACATTTAAACCATTTTATTACGTTTGAAAAACAGATGCACGGTTGTTGATTATATAGATTAAAACGGAATCTAATCAAACAGTACATACAAAGACAGGTCACCTAAATAAGAGTTTACTTACATTATGCATGATTTTCTAAGTAAATATATTACTAGTATATTTTCTCCTTTAATAAGTACAAACCCTCTCTATTAAGCAAACTAGATGGGTGGGCACCTCGCATCGCACCTCATAGAAAACTAACCCATCATTGATTAACTTTAGAACAGTTTAATACTGAATCTTATAACATTGATATTTGCCTTTTTCTAACTCTCTAAAATTTGTATATGGATTCAACTTAAGTCTATAACTTGAAGCTCATCATATCATAGGCTCAAATCAATAACACAAACTCAGATGAAATCCAGTTAAAATCCAATCCATGACCTGAAAGAGGCCGCTAAGCATCAAGTTCAAGACCCTTTTTACAAGCTCTAAGTTACAAGTTTCAAGTCTTGTGGGGTTAATAAAAATTCATACTGGGTGTACTTGTACGTAACAATCATAGTCAGATTTTCCGAGATAGGCCAACTAAAGTTCTACTACACCGCCTACTGAAAAGAAATGTTACCACACCAAATGAATGAAAAGTTGTACTTTTCTTTTTTGTTTCTTAGGATGGACTACAGACTAGGTAAGAAGGGGTCATTGCCTTTGCGGACTGGTTTGAAAGATTAAAGAACGAGTGTTGCGTTTATCCAACGTTTTCCGGAAATGTGCAGGAGACATCACGCCTGGCATGTCATTAGGTGCGATTTGAACGTATCCAGCTCTGCGAGGACCTCTTCCTCGGGCCTGTAAATCAAATCAATCATCCGCCATATCTGCAACATAAAAAATAACTGTTCATCAAACACTAAACAAATATTATGCACTTGTACAGTACTTGGCAGGAAAACATGAGAGAGAGAGAGAGGCCTGCTTACAGATACCCTGTAAATTTCTATTAAAAAAATTGTTACCTGGAGTGTACCACCACCTCCGGTACTTCCACAATCATCAGAGACACTAACTATTGTCCACGGATCAGATGCATTCCAATGAAAATCAACAATCTTGTCCCTAACATGCATAAACCAAGCTCAATATAGTAAATGAAAGTATTATAAAGGTAACAATACAAGGTTGCAGTTGCTTCCCCAATATTACTACGTGCCAGTTTGGCATTGCTTATTTGAGGTGATAAGTGATTTTTTAAAAATTTTGGGAAGCCTAGCCCGTTTGGTAAATTATGAGAAAATCACTTATTATTAAAAATTGCTGTGAGAGAAAGCTATATGGGAAAGCAGGTAATGAGGTGCTTTCATTTTCTGATTATGCAGAAATCAGTTTCGAAAAGGCATTGGGTTTAATGATTATGCATGAATTATTATCTGATTATGCGGGAATTAGTATCAACAACACTTTAAACAAAAAGTTTACCAAACGCCAAACTCGTTTCTCTCACTGATTTCTCTACAAAGAAATCGACGGGGATTATTTTCACAAGACAAAGAATGCCAAACTGGCCCACGAGTACATAATTTATTTTTCTAATATAAACAGTAGCTGATCAGGCCAATTGTAACGTACGATAAAGTTTTCCCATAATGGTTTGCATGAGCCCCCCTATTCAATAAGTTCCCCGTAGGAATAGAGTAATACCGTGACAAATTGATAATACACAACCAGGTAAACAATTGTACATGCATAGTGAGGAGTTAGCTGTCAACATCATCAAGCAGATAGATCTCCACACACTAAATTGCATGCATGCACTTGTTATCTCCATTGTAAACACGGCCAATCTCCTAAGACCATGAATATAAATCATACATACCTATGACCAGCATGTCAGAAGAACAATCCTGGAGGAGCATTTGACGGCTTTGATCCAACAGAGTCTTGCTTCTTACCAATCTGAAAGGCGGCAATAACGTTTTTTTTTTCTCTCAATATAATGGCACAGGAAGGAAGGAATTAATAAATCACAACTTTTTGGGGAGTGAAATGTAATAGCTTCACACCTTTTCATGATCCCAGATGTTTAATACACCATCCTCAGCAGAACTCCCAAAGACAGATGACTTGTCAGGAGACCACTAGAACAGCAACAAAATGAAACACAAACAAACAAAAATAAAATATGTCATTCTCGAGGAATATAATAAAAAGCAATAAGCAGAAACAAAGTTAATGAAGAAGCTAGAACATTTTCCTGGCACCTGTACACAGAGGACAGCTGCATTATGACCTTCAAATGTATGAATGGGTGATCCAACTTGCCCGGAAGTGAGGTTCCGGCGATCAAACATGCGAACAGTATTATCAGCAGACCTAAAAGGTAAAAGCAAACTGAGATAAGTGCAACCGAAGAGCGTGATTTCTGTGTGACACCTTTATTTTTTATTTTTGCATAGGTGCAGAAACTAAAATTTCAAAACAGCAATATAAAGATCGTGATCAGGACAACAAAATTCTTATTTTGCACTGAGGACAGCAAAGTTAATCTGGTAAATCATAAAAGATGCAGATACCCTGTAAGAATGAGATTGACGTCATTCGGATTCCAATCAACACAATGAAGATCAGCATCATGAGCTTTCTCAACCTGCTCAGATAAGTAAATGAATACGAATATAAGAAATGCAAATCAACATTAAATAAAAATTACCCCTAGAACTGTACTTGCACACATGTAGAGAGGGAGAGAGAGAGAGAGAGAGAGTATAGAACCTTGACAACTGGACTAGAGCCAGCTCTTGTATCCCACAGTATGAGGCAAGAATCATCGCCTACACTACAGAACTCTTGTGCACTACAACACATAAATAACAAACAGAAGAAATCATTCGAAAAGTGAATTAGTACCATCAGCTTAAACCACTATATCTTCATTGAGAAACTTCCTCACCCAAAAAGAAAAAGTTATAGATGCCAGTGCATGGGTGGAAATAAGGTGTGGCAGTGCCAACAAAACAAGTTGAGAATCATGAAATGCATTTGATGATTGATCAGCACATACCTAGTTGGGCAGAATTGCACATCCTCAACAGTATCCCCATGCCCTTGATAGATACCCCGTGGCTCAACAGAAGGGCTGTCTGTGGGTTTGTCATTACTCCCACCAGTCTTAGAGGCAAGTTTAGCATTGGCACCTCCAGATCCTGGAGACCTCGCGGACCCTGGATCTGATGCTAAAGATGAGATATGATCATGAATACTCCACAAAATCACTGATTTATCCTTCCCTGCGCAAAGATCTCCCCATTCAGAAGATACAAGGAAAGTAGGAACATGGCTCATGCAGCGTGTAATTCATTTGCATGGATGCATTGAAGTTTAAACAAACACAAAAGGTAAAAGAAGCGAATTGTATTCACAAAAAAGGCAAACTAAATTAATTATATTACCAATGCAGTCCAATTGATATTATGCTTCAATTAATAGCCCTTTACACATTGTTTCCTACCTTATCAGTTCAGTTTAAATAAACAAAGTGATGAAACATACAACACTAAAATAGAAACTTCCAACCTCCAGAGAGCACAAAGGGTTCAGAGTGGCACATAGCAAGAGCGAATTCGGCATTATCTTGATGACCGGTCAATAGCTGCAAGATGATGTCATAAAATTTAGTAAGCATTTATCCCAAAAAGGAGAGAACATATAACAAAGCTATTGAAATGAATGAATTATCATTTAAGTATATGATGATTATGACTATGATGACGGTATTCATAATTATTATAAGTTATAATATAACCATCCAAAGATTTAAGAAGCCCATAGTTGGTGCAGATCTAAAGGTACACCATTTGGAGATATTGAAACATAAACAGATAATTATGCACCATGCAACAAATACCAACTAAATCAATCAAAGCAAAATGCTGCGAGGGGAAAAATTAGTTTTCTCTAAACAGGGCAGACCAGATCTGGACGAGAATTTGAAGCTCCCAGGACAGCATGTCGATTAGGTTGAGCCTCAATATCCCAAATGAGAACCTGTTACAAGTTCAAGAACTTTATCCACCTCGTGATCAACCAGTCTATATAAACTTTAGAATACAAAATAAAATTAAATAAAATTAACTGTAACTGAAAAATCCTTGAATACTCGTCCAAAAGAATAAAACATGAAACTGAATGCTTACATCAGGACTGTCCGTGTGTGTGGCCACTATCTTACTATTCTGTGGGAGTTCCCTTATTCTGTTCACCTGAAAAACATAATCATAAATTGCTGACAAAATCCAAGCTTTTTATTGCAGTGGAATTAGAAGAAAATATCTTGAAAATGGGCTTACAACAATTTGGATTTGGAGGAGGGTGGGGAATTTTTGGGGTTATGATTCAGTGGTTTTGCAGACAGTTGATCAAACCGAATGATTTCCAACACAGAGAAGGTAATAAGTGCAATAGTGGATGGATGAGTTTCCAACTATAGTTGGTTTCATTCCTTTTCAAATAGCATCAAAATTTGCATACAAAAGTATAATGGGCATTTCAGTCAGCATCCGTAATGGAAAATGACCTATAGAATCTTTTCATTATTCTGTGGGTCGTGATTTTCAAGTACATTAACTACATATCTTTAAAGCATCTTAGAGGTATTAATTTCCATTAGCTTGGTCCTGAATTTAATAGTAGTTATTCACAACGCATACCCAATTTGGTCTAGGCATTAGTTTTCCCGCATGCAAAAAGACTTATACATGCAATCTCAAATAAAAATGTAAAGATCAATACTCATAGAAAGAAACATCAATTTAAATGTATGCCACCAATGAATCAAATGCACAGGCTTAACCACTATAATGGAGACTCCTATAATTCACTGATCCGTTATTTAGAAGAAGTTATCTCCTTGGCATGTTGACTATTTCAATCAGCAAGTGTTCATATATAGTTGAATGCTTTTCATCTTTACAATATAATCCACTTTCCATTTCCAATAATAGAAATTATCCTCAAAAGGTATCGGCATTTACATCAAGCAACCTCCTTAAGAACTCATTGAGCAGAAAAGACTCTAAGCAGAGTCATTTTTAAATTGTGGTATACCTCACCAGGATGTATAATAGTTTTATACTTTTTTACAAAAGGAGAGCGCGCTTCTTCATTGAACTGTAAAGATCAAGCAAAAGATACCGTAATTTGTCAATAAATGAGTTAAAAATTTAAGGGATATCAGTTTAAGGCAAGAAAATGAAAGGCATCAGTGAACAGAAAGATGCATATGATTTTCATCATGACGCAACCTGTGATATGTGCTCTGCAGCTGCAACCCTAGGTTTGACAACTTCACAGTTCGCAATGACAAGTGTATTTGGAACACTGCCATCAGTCTGAACAAAAATACAAAGGTAAGCAAAACATGGTACAAAGATAAAGAGACTAAATGAAACAAGATATATATTCACATAATATCAACACTACATGTGCAGGCAAGTAATTGCAAATGCCCATGATGCCAAAGAAATTATATGTAGATATAATATAATATTATATGATTAGGGAACACTAATTTTCACATAGGGATGCATAGCATTGACAGCTGAAAAAATCATTCCACATTACATCACAAAAATCCGACACACCACTAATAAGTAATGTTCAAACTTAACATTGCAATTCTAGTGGCACATGATTATAAGCATACGACTATCTTAATGAGGAATTTTGACTGAATTAGTTGTTTTTCCAATAAAAACAATTACAACATTTCTATGGCTAATTCCTTTCTTCCTTTTACAATTTTTTTCTTTTGGAAGCCTCCTATATCAGCAACTGACAAAATGAAGATTCAGATGCTACAAGAGAAAATCATCGTACCTGTTCGGAAAGATACAGGCGCTGACGGTTCTTGTAAGTGGCTTGCTCTAGTTGCGGACCCCATCTACAAATACAAAAGCTAAAATGAATCAAACTTTTATTCACTTAAAGTTAAAGGTGAACAATCACAAATGGAACACCAATACATCAAACCAAGCAGCTTCAATGTACCTCATTTTGCGAAGGCACACAGATTTCACAACATCAAAAGCTCAAAATAAGCACAACCATTACAACAAGCATACATTACACCCAGATCAACAAGACAGCACATTTTCCCCAACAATTTACTTTTCTTTAACTTCACGCACATTATCCCCAAACCCATACAGTAAATAAACCACAAACGGAACTAATTAATGCTTGTAGAAACACTAGATATGCAGGGACCATCGACATTGTGCTAAATCAAGAGATAAACTAGATAAAAATATGAACGTTTTCAATAAAGAAGAAGAAGGAAACCCTAGAGGGAGAGTACGGACCTGCAAGAGAGAGAAGGCCAAACGAGGTTGTGGTTGGCGAGCCAGTCGTAGAGCACTGGCACCAGCGACTTCCACTGCGTGTATCTCTCGTTCACCGTCTCTTCCGCACCTTTCCCTCTCATCTCCTTCATCTCTCTCTCGCCGAAGCTCTTCTTTTCCCGCCAATTATATTTATAAATGTATATATAGGTCAAACTCACACCCGCAGAGCCGTATATACAACAGTTTTCAGGTGAGTGAGCGAGCGAGTTGTGACTCGGTTTGGACTCGGTTACATGGAAAGTAGTAGGTGGGGGCCCCTGTCAACTGACACCTGTAACTATAATTAATGCGCCCCCTTCCCACTGCCGATTTTATACTTACAGACATGGAACAAAATATTTATAATATTTCGATATTTTCATTGAAATTTTCGTATTTTTAAACTATCGATATTTTCGATACCATCGATATTTTAGACTTTCATGGACCAAAATATCGATAATATCGACGATATGGACCGAAATATCGATAATATTCTAATATTTTCATCTAAATTTTCGTATTTTTGAATTCCGATATTTCGATACTATCGATATTTTATTCCTTGCTTACAAGTTACATCTCGTATCAAACCAACGACACTTGATATTGTGTCGTTTAATTGTTGTGCCTTGGATTGCCCTACTAATCTTTCATTATTTGGGCGTCGACAATCCCCACTTGGTCAAGTAGTACATTTGTCTGGGAAGACGACGAGCTCCGGGTCCAACGAGTCAAAAGGGTCATTGGCCTTTTGCAGTTGGCTATATAGCTATTAGCTACTTCTTGTTGTCCCATTCTTTTTATTTTGGCTGTTTAATTTGTTTTTGTCTCAAAATTTGGTGGAAACTCTTATCAACAATACTCATGCAGAAACTATGACAATGCAAATATGAAATTATCATGTGGAAGTTGTCTTTTAACGATCAGAATCATCTATATTTTAGGTCATCTTTCAAGGATTCTTTTTGGAAAAAAAATCAATTCAAATTGGAAGTTGTCTGGCGGTCTGGTCTAACATGTAAAAAAACAAAAAACAAAAACATTTCATTAGATAAAACTTAAACAAATTTGCGGATAATAAATTACTAAACGATGTCCAATTTGTTTCTCTCTTTTTCATAGATAATCTTTGAAATATGATCAATTCTAAGGGATGGGTCGAGTCAAGAGCATAAAGGTCGGGTCGAGGGTCCAAGGGGTGTCAATCTTATCTAGTTGATGCAGGGTGAGTGGGGATGGTTTTTTTTTTTTTTTGGGTCTGAAAGCAAGTTTCATTAAACTTACATAAAGTAAGCTTAATAAGATCCTATTAGAGAGATTTAGGCATATCTCGTTTTTGGTAAATTCCACAAAAAGAAAATTGCCTATATCCTCCATTAACAAAAGGTGAGCTCATCCAAATTAAAAAGGCCAAGGTGGTGGTGGAGATCGGAGGCGTTAAAATTCTAAATTAAAGTTAGGGGTTCAAATTTGGCGTCTATAGAGAATATATTTGACGGAAAGTTGGATAGAGAGTTGTATAGAGGTGAAATTTTTCTTGAATTGATTGATAAAGATAACCGTAGTTGCCCATAATTGAATGCAACATTTTGCAGATCAAACACCATTTGATTTGATTTGATTTATGGCTCAAGCAATGTTAAGAGAACGTTTCTCTCTTTATGTATATAAAAAGAATGTTTCTATTATTCTTCCCATATTTATATAACTTCATCTTGTTGACCTATATATTATACACACACAGAGGAATGTCGGTTTAATAATAGAGAGAGAACATGTGACTGCCGTTCACTTTCTTCTTTTTTTTTCAGTGCCATTGTTGTTAATTTCCTATTTTAAAATAATGCGATACAGATTTTATTCTTAATAATCAGTCATGAACCGCGGGAAAACATAATCAATGTCCACGGTGGGGTCCACGCTTAGTTGGAGACCGAAAACAGCACTACGGACGGCTGCGAGCTGGGCGTGTCCCCACGGCGCTGCAAAGTTCATAGCCATCCAGCCGTCCATCCTCTTTTTTATTTGGGGGAAAAGGGCAGTGGGCGGCACGTGGGTCCCGCAGAGTCGGTGGAAGAATGCCAGGTCCGCTTTTTCAGAGCTCTCATGTCATTTCACCTGGAGGATCGGCTGATCATTCCGAGCTAACGATGGCTGTAACTTTCTTCGATTACTCTGTCATTTCCAATGGGATTTTACCAAGTCAGCACGCATCGTGGATTTTGGAACAGTAAACCTTCAAGTTTATGTTTTACAAAAAAAAAAAAAAAACCTTCAAGTATATGTTTTCTCAAGAAATAGCGACAAATAATCAAAGCTTTAGAATTAGATCCCTCTAACCCTCCTCTTCAGAAATGACTTAGTACCAATTTTTAGAGGGTTTATATTCCGTAACCATTTGTTAACAGGTTATATTGACATTTTTTACCGTGTTTTAAGTGTAATTTAACACAACAAGTGATACTTTAGAAGGAAATTGAGGTTCTCTCTAATCACTTTTGGCGAGGTAAGAGTAAACTAGTGATTAGTCTTGACAAGATAAGAGTAGTATAATTCTTTCAGCTCACGTCCTATTTTCATTATCAATAATTAAAATATTGCGTTTAACAATAATTTATATCACAGAGAAGTACACAATGAGTTTTTTGAATTACTGATAACAATAATTTATTATTAAAAAAAACTAGAATTGGGTAGGAAGATTATTAACCAACCCTTAAAAAAAAAGAGATAATATACAAGCTTAATACTTTTTAAAATTAATAATAATGATTAGCAAAAACACAAAAACAAAATGCATCAAGTAGTTTGTTTTTAATTTACAAGATGCATGTTTTTTTTTGTTAGAAGAGATAAATTACAATATGCAAATATAATACAACTGATAGTTTAAATTATTTTAGATTAATCTAGTTTATAAGAATGCGATTCAAACTAGAGTGTAAAGGGTCGGGGTGGCTACCATGACCAAACCTTACTCAATTTGTAGAAAATTTCCTTTTAAGAAATGTTTCATTCTTTCATGTAACTTTGTATCTTATGAAAAGAAAGTAGTGTTTGTAAAAATTATCAAAGTGGGTTGGAAAAAAATGGAGAGGGTGAAATTTGTAAAAAGTAAAAACTATTTTTACCTATTAAAAGAAAATGTTATAGGCACAAGAATGACCAAAAAGTAATTAGAGGAACAAAAAAGACAATCACGCCCACTTTTTAAGAACAACAAAAGAAAATCAATCTCTCCTCTGAGATCGGTCTCTCTCTCTCTCTCTCTCTCTCTCTCTGTGTCTCACGCATTTCGAAGCCCCATCATCACAAGCTCTTCGAAGCCAATCTCGCCCGAAAATGGGTACCTTCTCATTCATCTGATCAATCTGATTTATATAACCCTAATGATAATTATAACGAGACGTTTATTTATTAATTTTTGGAATTTTCCGTTAACATTAATTTGTTGCGTTACGCTCCTGATCGCCATGAATTTGAGGCCTTTATTGATTGTGATGCCGAGAGTGGTAATGGGTTTTTAGCATTATCTGCATGGGTTTCGGTTTTTTATTTTATTTTTGGGTAACTGTTTATGTAATTTGATTTTGATTGACTCTGATGTGATTGATTTGCCTCAGTTTGATGTAAATTTTGGGGCTTCGAACTGTTTGATTAAGCTCCTCGCTTTCAATTCGGAGTCTGGTGATTATAGGAGGAAACAATAGATTGTAACAACCTTCTTGTATTTGTTTGGTTAGTGAGAAAGTATAAGAAAAGAAAACAAATGTTATCTTTATTGTTCCTTGATTCTTAACTTGAGACGCTGGAAATGTAAATCGGTTGTCTTCTAGGGGTAATATGATTTTTTTGGCTTGGTTGAGGTGAGATATGAAACCCGAAAGGCAAATTTAATTCGTTTAGCCTTTCCTTCAGCATTTTCTTAACGAGTTAAGATTAATTTGCTTGACACTTGTAGATCAGTCTAAAATATTTACCTTTCTAAATTTAAGAACTAAAAAATATTATGTTGTTGTGGTACAAACAAAAAGCATGCAGATACTTATATGATCGGTTGCTTTTTTTAGGTTAATGAGGAAACGATAGTTATTTTTTTATGATTGTATAATCGTAGTCTTTCTGGATGTTGGCTTTGTACCAATGCTTTGTATGATATTTGAATCAACAAACACAGTGTGTTCATCACTAGATGGATTTTTTTTATCAGGATTTCTAGAACATTTTGTATCTTTGGAATCCAAGGCTTTTGTTTCCTATCTAACACATGAGCATATTCTCATCCAGCGAACAGTGAGGAGTGCTGCTCTACTCAGCTTATTGATGGGGATGGTACATTCAATGCCACTGGAATTGACCGTTTAATCAAGGAAGTTAAATTGGGCGAATGCGGACTTTCCTACGCCATTGTCTCCATTATGGGCCCACAAAGTAGTGGTACGCATTCTCATCTCCCCAAGCATATCAGTCTCTTATTTTCCACGGGCGACTTTGGTTGAGGGTTTAGAAATGATGATGAAATGTATTTTATATTGTACATTAGAATGCTACATGTTTGAAGCTTAATCTGATGGAGAAGAGTTTATAATATTATTTTGTAATTAAGGGCATGGATATTATATATTTGTTCTTGGGAATATGTTTTCTGCTTTTTCATCCTATCATCATATGCTGCATTTTGAATGCATCTTGCATAAATGGGTTTCATATTGGTTTTCTCTTCATAATTATCGGCTTATTTTAGTCACGACACATAATATGTGAAGGTTTCACTTAATTTCAATTGTTTCTTCAATAATGATTTGGCCAGGAAAGAGCACACTGTTAAATCATCTATTTGCTACCAATTTTAGGGAGATGGACGCTTTCAGGGGAAGGCAAGTTGTCATAATCCTCATATGAAATTAGTTAATTTTCTATTTTAGTGATCAATAAAATGATAGGCACGGTTTTTTTCCAGGTCTCAAACAACAAAAGGTATTTGGTTGGCAAAATGTGCCGGTATTGAGCCTTGTACTCTTGTCATGGATTTAGAGGGTACAGATGGAAGAGAACGAGGAGAGGTGCTTTCAACACCCTGCTTTTAGTTTCCTCAAATTTTGGTCATGCTTGAATTTTATTGTCTTTAACAGTTCTCTGTTCAAATTCCCTAATAAAACTATATTTGTGCATACATTGCATGCATGGTTTTCTACCGGGTAATCTTGATTTCCGACTCCAAAAGAGAAAAGAATCATTTTCTTCAAATCGGGATTATTGATTTTTTTTTTTCTTGCTGCAATGTTTTCAATATAGAGTGGCGTGCTATAACCCCTTGCCGCTATCTTTCATTCATTTGTGCAATTAGTATCATGTGACTTCCTGACAAAGTTTAATTTTTTCCATACTGAGAAATAGATTTTGAATAGTTGAGTAATGGGTTTCCACTAAAATGATTCTGAAAATCTTATGTATTAAGGACTCTATAAGAGCGCAGAAAGTGGATTCTCATATGTTCGTAGTCTTTATTCACATTTTACTAGAACGCGTGATTCTGTGAAAATTCTGTTCAAGGTTGCAGTCTTTTTTTAAATGGAATTTGGTTAAATAATTTCATCTTTTTGGATTTGAACTTTATAACTGTAAAATCCGATCTTAGAGTTTAAACAGGTGTATAGAAGAAAGGATACAATTGCTTTTTGTTTATTATTTGGCTTTTTGTTCATAGGATGATACAGCATTCGAGAAGCAGAGTGCCCTCTTTGCTCTTGCTGTTTCAGATATTGTGCTCATAAACATGTGAGGTTTTTCTCCCAATTATATTATTTTTAAAAATTTAAAAATATATTGATATTGTATTACTTATTGTCTACTTATTTTGTATTAATTATTGTTTAGGTTTTGTATTTGTCAGTCTTTGTTAGTAACTCGCTTTAGAAATTTTTATGTAGGTGGTGTCATGATATTGGCCGTGAGCAAGCTGCAAATAAGCCTCTCCTAAAGACTGTTTTCCAAGTATTTTTCTACCTAGCTGTCTTCTTTAAAAAGTTAGTATGAATTTCATAAGATTGATGCCGTGAACTTTATGCCTGAATTTGATAACAGGTGATGATGCGATTGTTTAGTCCACGTAAAACAACTTTGATGTTTGTAATCCGTGATAAGACAAGGGTTCGTACTTCCTTCTGGTGTTCCTATGTCATAGCTTGAGATGGAAACAATTTTGTTTACATTTATTATTCATTTTTGAGTATGTTACATTGTTTTATTTTTTTGGTATAAGGTTTTTCCAGTATGGGTTGAGTTTTTTATAGTACAATTATCCTTTTTTTGTTTGTAGACGCCATTGGAAAATTTAGAACCAGTGCTTAGAGAAGACATTCAGAAGGTAAGTGATTTGGTACTTTATTTTCTATTTTTTGACTTCCATTGATGTTGATTTTCAACCCCCTCTCTCCTTCTGCAGATATGGGACTCTGTTCCTAAGCCTGAAGCCCAAAAGGAAACTCCATTAAGTGAATTTTTCAATGTAAGATATCAACGTTTTTATTTTATTTTTGACAGATAACCTTAGACATGTACTCATTTTTGTGGGATAACCTAATTAAGAATTATGTGGGTTGACAATGAGTTTTGATGACTGCATGGCTAGGTTGAGGTTGTTGCTCTTTCAAGTTATGAAGAAAAGGAAGAACAATTTAAAGAGCAGGTATATATGCTTTTCCCCTCTCATTTGTTGTTTCCATTTTACTTAAAGAAACGGATTATCTCATTTCTATTTTTATTTTATAATGCACGTGTATTCTGTGCAGTATTTGCCTTTTATCTAAATTTTGGTTTTTAGTTTGGAATACAAAGAAACTTAGCTTTTTAGCTAGAGGAAGCTATCTAACATTTTTGTTTCTTTTTTTTGGTAATTAATGTCTGTAAATTAAGGTTGCTAGCTTGAGGCGTAGATTCTTTCATTCTATTGCACCGTGAGGTCTTGGTGACCGACGGGGAGTAGTTCCTGCTTGTGGTTTTCTTCGATTACAATGAGATATGGAAAGTCATCAAAGAAAACAAAGATCTTGATCTTCCTGCTCACAAGGTAAAACTATGAATATAAATTCACTTACGCCATTCACGTATTATGTGCATATTGTTTTGAATAAGCTATCTTTTATTCATCCATTGCAGGTCATGGTGGCTCTTGTACGTTGTGAAGAGATTGCCAATGAGAAGTATGCTGATTTTTCAGGAAATGAGGTACTGTTTTCATAGTGTCTTAAAATCTTTTGATGTTGTAACTTCGGTGGCCCTTGAACTCCTAAATTATCACAGGAGTGGAGTCAATTGGAGGAGGCTGTTCAATCTGGTCCTATCTCTGGCTTTGGGAAGAAGCTCAGTTCAATCCTTGATACTTGTCTATCAGAGTAAGCATCTTCATCTGTTTTATCAACATCAAAGCTATAAAATATGATTTGATCTAATGAGAGAGAAGTTCTGTAACTTACTCGTGAAGATCCTCTTAATTGAGTGGCATGCACTTTAAGTGAAGACATCAAAAATTCACTATGATGGTATTAGGTCTTATATTTCCAACTTGCCTCTAGGTTCTGGATTAGTGTATTTATGATGTGCAAGACTCTTACGTCAGCCTAATTTCAAGTCAACTGGAAGATCTAAGTTTACTAGTTGCTTTTTGGTATGCACGGATAGTTTAGCATTGTTTCTTTTCAATAATGTTTTGGAATGGTGGCTGATCAAGTGTCGTCCATGTTATTTTCTTAATTTTTTTGGGTATGTATCCACAAGGTTGAGTCCTTGACAAAGATGGAAGAATACACAAATGGAGTAACAGAAAAGAGAAACAATCTCAGTGAAAGAAGAGAAGGAGAGAAAAGAGAAACAAAGTGGTCATAGTTTCCTGCTTTCTGTTATGTAGTCTATACAACACAATCTTGTAGTCTATACAACACAATCTTATATGTCAGTTTATGTTTAGAATTTTGGTTAACTTCTTATCTTTTTAGAAAAGTGCACATAATATTGCCATCACTTCAATTCTACTGAGCAACTTTAAGGTTTAAGGTGTCTGCCGTCTCTAAGTAGTAAGTACACCTTTTGACTTGTGTGTCTCAGTGTCCATAAAGATTGTGGAGAATTCCAGTACAGAATGGTGGTTATCAGGAATCTACGGTCCATGTAAACAAAGGGAAAGGATTAGTTTCTGGGAGGAACTGGCAGATTTGTACGGGTACTGCGGAGACAATTGGTGCCTTGGTGGCGATTTCAACGTTGTCCGGTTCACATCAGAAAAGTCTAACGGTGGAAGAGTAACAAAAAGTATGCGCGAGTTCAACGATTTCATTCAAGATACCAAGTTACGGGATCCTAATCTACTCAACGCTTCCTTTACCTGGTCTAATCTCAGAGAAGTTGCGGTATGCAGAAGACTAGATAGGTTCCTTGTCTCCAGCAGTTGGGACGACTGTTTTCCTCACTGTCGCCATAAAGCCTTGCCGAGGACTACGTCCGACCACTGCCCCATTGAGTTAGACACAACTAAGGTCCAATGGGGACCATCGCCCTTTCGCTTCGAAAACATGTGGTTGACTCATCCAAACTTCAAATCCTTGATTAATCGGTGGTGGAACGAAGAACAGCAACTCGGTTGGGAAGGCTACAAATTCATGTCACGTTTAAAATTTGTGAAAAGCAAGCTGAAAGTGTGGAGCAAGGAGTCATTCGGGGATATTGAGAAGGCAAAAAGAGAGGCAGAAGCTAGATTGCAGGTCTTGGATCAGCTTGAAGGAACTGAGGGACTGAATAATTTACTAAGGAAAGAGAGAGAAGAAATTCTCGTTACAGTGGGTGATCTAGCACAAAAGGAGGAGATAAAATGGAGGCAAAGGGGCAAGATTCAGTGGGCCAGGGAAGGAGACGGGAACACTAAATTCTTCCATAAAGTGGCAAGCGGCTTACGAAAAAGAAACTTTATCGATAAATTAGAGGTAGAAGAGCTGGGAGTTTTAGAAGACCAAGCAGATATTGAAAAGGAAGTGCTCAAGTTTTTTAAGGGGCTGTATCACAGCAGTAGAAAAACAAGATGGGGGATCGAGGGGTTAAATTGGAGCCCAATCAGAGATCAGGACGCAGTGTGGCTAGAAAGGCCATTTGAGATAGAGGAAGTCCGGAAAGCAGTCTTTGATTGTGGAACAGACAAGTCCCCTGGGCCAGACGGATACACTATGCATTTCTTCCAAAGCTGCTGGGAGATAGTAAAAATGGACCTCATGAGGGTAATGGACGATTTTTTTCGCACCGGAGTAGTCAACAGGAACACAAATGAAACCTTTATATGTCTCATCCCCAAGAAGACTAATTCTTCAAAGGTTACCGACTACAGACCGATTAGCCTTGTTACAAGCTTATATAAAGTGATCTCCAAAGTTTTGGCTTCAAGGTTAAGAGAGGTTCTCGACCAAACTATTTCACCATCACAAGGAGCATTTGTGAAGCAGCGGCAGATCCTTGATGCAGTTTTAGTTGCCAATGAAGTGGTTGAGGAAGCAAGAAAAAAGAAAAAGAAAGGGTTGATCCTAAAAATTGACTTTGAAAAAGCTTACGATCACGTTGAATGGAATTTTGTGGAGGAGATTTTGGACAAGAAGGGGTTTGGGGCAAGATGGAGAAACTGGATTAGGGGGTGCCTGGAATCCGCCAATTATTCGGTAATGATTAATGGAAGGCCAAGAGGAAAATTCAGAGCTACTAGGGGGATAAGGCAAGGAGATCCGTTATCCTCGTTTCTCTTTACATTGGTAAGTGATGTCCTAAGCAGACTAGTAGAAAAAGCTCAAGGCCTCAACCTAATACACGGCATTGAGGTCGGCCAGGATCACGTGGAAGTTTCGCACCTTCAATTCGCAGACGATACTATCTTTTTCCTAGACGAAAAAGAAGAATCGTGGAGAAACCTGCTAGATGTGCTGGAGTTATTTTGTAAAGCTTCAGGTATGAAGATTAACAAGGAAAAAAGCTCCCTCTTAGGTATCAATTTCAGCTCTGACACGCTGGAAACTATGGCTGGCAGCTGGGGCTGTGAGGTAGGTAGTTGGCCCATGGTGTACTTGGGGCTACCGCTCGGGGATAAGCCAAATTCTGTTGGCTTTTGGAACCCAGTTCTCGAAAAGGTAGAAAAAAGGCTCCAAAAATGGAAAAGGGCATGCTTATCCAAGGGAGGAAGACTAACACTCATACAAGCTGTATTGAGTAACATCCCGTCCTATTACATGTCCCTCTTTAAGATGCCTCTTGGGGTGGCAGAGAAAGTAGAATTAAAAATGCGCAATTTTTTGTGGGAAGGAATGGATGAAGAGAAGAAAACCCATCTTGTAAATTGGAATCAGGTCTCTAGATTAAAAGAAGAAGGCGGTCTCGGAATTGGGTCCATGAGAACAAGAAATGAAGCATTGAGAGCTAAGTGGTTGTGGAGATTTCCAAGAGAAGCGAATTCCATGTGGCACAAGGTAATTAAAAGCAAGTATGGAATCGATTCCAACGGGTGGGATTCCAAGCAGATTATCACAAGCTCGTGCGAGAAACCCTTGGCGCGAAATCTCAAAAGGGTACTCCTCCTTCCTTCGGTGTTGCCGCTTCTCGGTCGGCAATGGAGAAAAAGGTTAGATTTTGGGAGGACCCATGGTGTAAAGAAGGGGTTCTGCAGATATTGTTCCCCGTGCTCTTCTCTCTATCCGGGAAAAAACCTCTGCATCTCAGGTTTTGTTAACCCGGAAGAGCTTCCTCATACATGGGACTTTAGTTTTAGAAGAAACCTAACGGAAGACGAGATACTAGAAGTAGTGAGACTATTGGATATCCTAGGAGAGGTGCGGCTCACCCGCTCTCGTCTAGACAAAAGAATTTGGGAGATCGAAGACCAAGGCTCATTTTCGTGCAAGTCCTTGAGATCCTTCCTTCTATCTAAAGGGATTAGGAAACTTTTCCCCGTACTCTTCGATCTGGAAGGCCAAGACTCCCCCAAAGGTTAAGTTCTTAACATGGCTGATCACAATGGGGAGAATCAACACATGTGATCTCATCCAAAGAAGGCAACCGTCAACGTGTCTATCCCCATGCTGGTGTATTATGTGCAAGAAAAGTACCGAAAGTATAGCTCACCTATTCATCCACCTGTCACTTTCACTAAACCTATGGTGGAAACTCTTAAGCGGAATTCGGAATCACTTGGGTGATACCCGGAGATTGTAAAGACCTACTTAGTCTCAAATGGACGGTGCCGGAAGTAGGAAAAAGCCCAAACCCTCTGGTATTGCCTTATTCACGCTATTCTCTGGACTGTATGGGTGGAGCGTAACCGCAGAATTTTTCAGAATCATAGTGGCGCGTCCATCGAAGACTTATGGGAGAGAGTTAAATTCTGGGGCTCACTTGTGGGCTTCCGTTTCTAGGCATTTTAACGACTATCATTACTCTACCATCAAAAGGAATATGAAAGCAGTCATTAGATAGGAATACTTAAGCCCCACTTGTATCTGTTTTGATATCAATTCCTGCGATGTATGCTATAGAGTAGCTGTCTTTGGGTTTTCCTGCCTCTATGAGCGCAGCTCTTTTATTCGTTGTATTTCGAGGATATCTTATCCTCTTGTTTTTCAATACAACAGTTTCTTCTTCAAAAAAAAAAAAAAATTAATTTGTTTACTTTTGCTATTTTAGGTATGATGCAGAGGCTACATATTTTGATGAAGGTGTCAGAACTGGGAAGCGCAAGCAGCTTGAAGAAAAATTGCTGCAAGTAAGTAATCTCGATATTATTCTTGTGACAGCTATGTTCCCCCTCCTCTTCTTTCCTTGTGCCATAGATGAGTGAAATATAGCAGTTGAATTGAGACTTTGTGGTGCTGCATTTTCAGTATTTTTTGCCTATAGAAACTGGAGATAAAATTTTGCTTCTGGTTCCTCCTTGAATATGCAATGCATGTCAAATTGATTGGGGGACATTCACTGTTTACAGGAAGCCTTTTGAGGCCTTCCCAGTGCATCAAATTTGAACTAATTTTGCGTAAAATTAACCTATTTTTTATAGAATGAGTTTCGAATTTCATCAATTTGATTTATATGTTTTTCTTCTGTTATTGATTCTTTTCACTGTATTGTTAGCTTGTCCAACCTGCGTTCCAAGCTTTGCTGGGACATATAAGATCTGGTTCTTTGGATAAGTTCAAGGAAGCATTTGATAAGGCCTTGAATGGTGGGGAGGCATTTTCAGTGGCTGCTGGCAATTGCTCCGAGTCATTTATGGCTCTATTTGATGAAGGATGTGTAGGTATGTTATATCTTTCCTTTATCCTAAATTGAAAACTCAAGTATAAAATACAAAAAAATGAATTACAATATAAGAGAATCCTTTAAATATATGAAGCTAATAATACAAAAGTCACAAGACAATTTAGTGTGGGTTAATGTACACTCCTTAAAACAAATCTCAAAAGTTGAGTGAAATTTTGATTCCTGCATGAGTTAATGTGTGGTGAGACTTGGAAATAACAGGTCACTGATTTCGACTTTTACTTGCATTTGAAAGTACAATGTAATATTAAGACAATACTTTTGCAGACGCTGTTATCACACAAGCAAACTGGGACACATCTAAAGTAAGGGATAAACTTAAACGCGATATAGAAGCCCATATTGCTTCAGTTCGTGCTGCCAAGCTAGCTGAACTTACTGCACTTTATGAGGTATAATATATATTTTATTCATTGCCTCTTGTGAAATGATTCGGGTGACTGGTAATTTTAAACTCGAGCAAGAATTTGACTGGAAGAAGACACTAAAAGGGGAGTGGGATGAAGCGGAATCTAAACTAGTTTGATATGCTAATTTTTAAGGAGTTGACAGGTTTGTAGTGGCATATATAGTTTGGCGAACTTTTTCTCAATGGTTTTCAGACCCTATATGTATATTGTTGACTAAATTGTCTCAGGAACCTGGCTGATATTGTAACTTTTTTTGTAGGCAAAATTGAAGGAGGCCTTATCAGGACCGGTGGAAGCCCTTCTAGATGGAGCTAATAGTGAAACCTGGCCTGCAATAAGAAAACTTTTCCGGCGTGAGACAGAATCAGCTGTCTCTGGGCTCTCTAGTGAACTTTTGGGTTTTGATATGGATGAACAATCCAAGGGCAAATTACTTTCAAGTCTGGAGGCATATGCAAGAGGTGTGGTAGAAGCTAAAACAAAGGAAGAGGCTGGAAGGGTTTTGATCCATATGAAGGACAGGTAGGAAATACTTGCACTCGTTCAGTTGTTTCAGATTTTATCTTATGCAATTGAGATTTATTTTTCATGGGTTTGCAACCTTATTTAGCCATGGTTCTGATGATTTAAATTGCCTGCAGGTTTACAACATTATTTAGCCATGATTCTGATTCAATGCCACGTGTTTGGACTGGGAAGGAAGATATTAGAGCAATCACCAAAACTGCCCGTTCTTCAGTATGGCATGATTTATATTATATCATCTATTAGAACTAGTTTGAATTTTCCCTGAAGCTTTGTTAACTATATTGCTATTCTTTCAGTCCTTAAAATTGCTCTCTGTTATGGCTGCAATCCGTTTGGATGATGGTGATGCTGATAATATTGAGAATACGTTATCCCTTGCCTTGGTGGATTCCACAAATGTTGCTGCTAAGGATAGGAGTATCACAACAGCTGACCCACTGGCTTCAAGCACTTGGCAAGAGGTGCCTTTTCTCTTGTTTATTTCTTGCTTGTAAATTTTTAATTTGCAAGTATTGTTACAATAGGTGTTTCAACCTTTAAAAGCTGTTACTTTCCAGTTTTCTAGCTTCAAAGCTATAGATTTTGTCCACAAGGCCATGCTGACCTGTGTTTTTCTATGAAAACGCAGACACACACACACACATATACACTTGAGTAGACTCTCTGTCTGTATGCTTCAATCTGAACTTGGTTTGGAAGTTGGGTTATATATAAGCTAGGCCGTAAACTGACTGTATCCCTCCCTCCCTCTCTTGCCGAACTAGGAGTTTTTTCATGTGGGGTCAACCTTTGCATCTACTCTGGTGTACAATTTGGGGTGCCAATGTCAAAATTGAACCTTTTTCTTGATTCTCCACCGGTGTGCTATTTATTATGCCAAATATGGTGCAGTAAATTGCTTACCATAATTTGGCATTGGTGGCATCTTCAATATTAAAATGTCGAACATGTAGGAATGTCCCACCATATGAAACAATCATAGCATGGGTAGGACAATAAAAGATAAAGATTAAGTAATGACATTTGGCGTATCAGTTGGAGTTCATGTTCCAAAATATGACATATATAACTTTTTTTTGGGGGGGTTATCAAAGTATAGCATTGGAACTCTTATAGAATTAATGGCCCGGGGTCAGCTGACAGCCTTAGTTGGCTCTGCCAATGCTTTCTCGCATGTGCTTAGTGTGGTACCACCGGTAGCCCTTAGTTTGCATGTAAGCACCAAGTAGCTTTTGTGAATTTTTTTTTTTCAACTTATGTGCAGGTTTCCTCCTCAAAAACATTGATCACACCTGTCCAATGCAAATCTTTGTGGAGGCAATTCAAGGCAGAGACTGAGTACAGTGTTTCTCAGGCTATTTCTGCACAGGTATGATATGTCACCTGTAAATGCGTGAACATATATATATTTTTCCTTTTTTCTGTATACTATGATATTTAGAAAATAAATGGTAACCATAAACTGTAATCTTTGTTTCCTATAATGTGTTATTTATGGTTAAAATCTCTCTGGTTTGGTTTAGATTTATAGCACCATTATGATTATATTGGTCCGATGCCTTGCTAGATTTTGTTTATTTTGGATTACAAGGGTCAACATTTTTTCTTATTGTTTATAGAAAATGGTTCTAAGGGGTTAAAGAGGTGGAAAGACACATCAATAAAGATGGCCTCTTAACTCATGCTTTGTAATTGAGTCGGTGCATGCGATGTTGCTATTGCCCTGCTTAAATGATTACTGTTAATTGGTATAGATTCAAAGTTTTAGTATATCATGGTTGAGATGGATACATTGTTGCACATGTATGAATATCCTCATCAATCGCTCTTCAGTGGTTAACTTTTCTCAAAATTTTGATAGTTATATCCATTGCACATGTTATTCCACTTTTCAGGAAGCTAACAAGCGTAATAACAACTGGTTACCACCTCCTTGGGCAATTGTTGCCTTGATTGTCCTGGGATTCAATGAATTTATGACACTTTTAAGGTACATACTTTCCCTATACCGAGGATAGATGATGATGATGGTGTTCTACCATTAATTTTATGCATTACCACTATTCTCACACATTCTCATACCTTCATGGCAGAAATCCTTTGTATCTGGGTGTCATCTTTGTTGGCTTTTTACTCATTAAAGCCCTATGGGTGCAGCTAGATGTCGCGGGTGAATTCCGCAATGGTGCTGTGAGTATCAAATTTTGTTTTAATTGTTGATTGCTTTCCTTCCCAATCTATTTGGTTTCATGAAAATTGGCCTTAAAACTGACCGCACTTTCAAATAAAAGTGGAATTGCTTAATAGAAAGGAAATTATAGTTTGAGTATGAGCACGTCAGTTTCTTATGAAAACTGCGGATGCCAGTTTTGATAAATAACTGAAGTTTGGGAACGAAAATCAGTTATGGCAAAGAGCAGTTTCCTAGCAAACAAATTAGTATATTATATCATCTGTCATACTACTGTGCAGACTTGTTTTAGGTGAAATTTTTCCTCTAGTTTGTCATGCAAATTTAGTTCCTTGAAAGCTCTTCTTTTCAGAAAATAATGTTTATTGTTCTTCTCTACCACTTACTCAGCAAACAAATATGGAATCTAAGTAAGATTAGCTGCTGGCCCTTATTTTAGTAAAATTATTTGAGAAAGAACTTTGGTCATAAAATACGAATAATCACAATATGTTATTGTAAAAAGGTTTTGTAGAATTGGGCTTATAACTGTGTGCTACTATGTCTACAGCTTCCTGGGCTTCTTTCTTTGTCCAGCAAGTTTGTTCCAACTATCATGAACATGATTAAAAGACTAGCAGACGAAGGGGCAAATGCTGCAGCTAATGATCCTCATCGGAACCCTCCACAAGCATCAAAAAACTTTACGAATGAAGGGAATGATAGCAGTGAAATGTCATCTAGTGCCTCATCTGGACTGACAGAATCTGACTACTCCAGCCCCTCAAAACAAGACTAGTTAAACTAAGCTCTCCTGATCAAAGACCATTTTTTTATGTTTGAAGATGCTGGTGTTATGCGCACTTATTGTAATGGTGTTACTCGCATATCAGCTTCGTATATTAGGTCTGTGAGCTTGTATGTCGCTGTCGCAAGCACGTAATGGTAATATTTTTGTAGGCATCATTTTTGAGCAAGTGCCAACATACAAGGGGCTGTTTGTTGTTGTGAGGAAGCCCCCATTAAATAGTTCTATTTTTGAGTCTTAGGTGTTTTTGTTTTCTCGTTTGTTGGACAATCTAGAAAAGGCTCCATTCAGTGCTCGATATTTATATTGAAGTTAGTTGATTATGATGACTTGCATCAGTTTTGTATTGCTTACGGTTGTAACCATGTTTGGTTGTATTTTACTGAAAATTGTCAATGGCCAATTCTTAATTCATATGGTTTCTGAGGGGACATCGTCATTTCCCGTATAAACGTAGTAGGCCGATTATTTTCTTTAACAATACTTATTTCATAGTTCATTTATATTTCCAATCTGTTATACCCTTGTTGTCAGAGCCGGTCCTGGGTTTTTTAAGGCTCAGGGCAAATTTTCTCAAGTGTGCCCCCTTATACAAATTATATATATACTAAAGCTGATCAAAAAGTCACTGTTCTTAGCACTGTTCCTAAGCACAGTTTAATGACGATACTGCCCTTCCTTTTCACTGTTTTGCAAAGCGATTTTTCCCACCAGCACAGCGAAATACCCCTTTTGTCCTTCCCCTCGGGATGCTAAGCCGAAGCTGATATTGGGGATACAAATTAGAAAGAAACGTAAAAGCTCTGCTCACCATCTTCACGGCAAATTCCAACACTGCAAAAAAAATTCCCAGATTTCCCATCGCCATCTTCACATCATCTCTGCTCAAGGATCGTACAAGAAGTGAGGGTTTAGATTGCTGGTATTTGTTGGCTCGATTTTCCTCTGTAAAAACCCTAGATTTGATCTTCTTCTCTTTTTTTGGTCATAATCCTTAGATTTGATCATATTATAAGTTATTTGGGTTTGATTTGGTTGTAATTGCAGTTTTCTGTTCCTTTGAACCTGGGCTCACACCGTAGACGAAAATTTGACAAAAATTCGACTGGCACCATCTGACCTCTGCGGCCATCGTCCGTCACCACGGTAGTGTGTGAGCTCCACCTTCCCTAAGGCTCCTTCCTTCTCCAACTTTCCCTCTGAAATTATTTTTGTTTAATTTTATTATTAGATTTGTGGAAACTGTGCTCTCTATAAATTTCACAATTTGTTACTCAAAAAATTTCTGAATCATTAAAAAGAACCTTTTTTTGGTAGAATTTTTCTTGAAATTAATTCTTTGAATCATATTCATTACTTATAGCAGATCGAGGATTTGGTTGTTTTGAGCTCAGATGGGGTCCATAGTGAAATTCGTTTGGTTATTTGGTTGTTTTACCGTTTCAAAAGAATTAATACATCTCATACCAATCTAACTGATAAAGTCTTATTTATATATATACTTTAGTCCTTTATCGGTATATTCCATCTCATTCTTTAGGAGCTACCTCTTTAGGTGTGTTGGGTATTTCTTTTGTGATTAATTTGGTGCGGCATCAAAGTTGTGCTCCTGTTAAATAAGTCATGAATCATGACCATGCATCAGACATGCTGTTGTAAAAAATTTCATGAACATGCAAGTGTTGTGATTGATGTGGTTGTGGCGTTTTAGGTTTCTTCACAAACTTATAATCTTGATGCCAATCTCTGCCTTCTTCGCATCTATCAGGTAAGGAGAACAGGGTTTTTCTTTAAAAATTGGTTTGTGTTTTAGATTTTGTAATTTACTGCAAAACTAATCTGTCTATTTTTTTTCCTGGGTGCAGTTTGAGCCGGACTGTATGAGCACTCAAATTGTTGTCTGCATCTTGGTTAAGGTCTGCATTAAATCCTATTGCTGTAAAACGTTTCTTTTAGTTTTATTTTTATTGAAAAAGTAAGAAATTTGTCTTATTTGTATGTGTGTTAATGTGCAGGCACTGATGGCAATGCCCTCCCTGATTTCAGCCTTTGTCTATTCTTAATCCCAGAAAGAGTGGTATAAGTTCTCTCATTTTCTTACATACACAGTTGGAATTTCATTATTTTTGTTAACATGAGTGACAAAGTGTTCAAATGGATTCTGCAGTGTGTGTCAAAATTAGAAAGTGGTATCCAAGTTCCTCGGTTATTCAGCTCTAATTAGTTTCATCATCTCTTTATGTTATTGCAATGAATTTCATTATCAAAATTTGAGATTGTTTTGGAGGTTGAATCTTATTGAACTTTTTTGGTCAATGAATGTTGTTCAGCTAATCCCCTCTTTTGTTTTCTCAAATTTTTTATCAGCAAATGGAGGAGCAGTTCAAGACACTCATTGTCCTATCTCACTATTTGGAGGTATATGTGGTGTCTGTGGTCCTTGGATTCGGTACTTATGCATGGCTTACAAAGCTACTTCTTCCTTTTGCAGACCCGAAGGTTCAGTCAAATCTGGGATGAAGCATCCAAGAATCATCACATAGTTGAAGCTGTCCCAGGTATTGTTATGGAAATCTCTGATTTTGCCAACACATTAATTTGTCATTATGAATATGATGGGGTGGGGATCATTCACCTGAAATTTTAAGAACCAAGTGAAAAATTCACTGCCAATCCGAATGATAGTGATATTTAGTGAAAATGCATGGCTTTATGTGGTGAATCTGTCATCTTTTTTCCTCCTTTTTTTGGTTTATTACAATTATTTATTTTGGATTGTCTTTGATTTATCGCTTATTTAGATTAATTCTTTATGGGTCGGTAAATCCAAGTTTGAATAGTAATCCTGGGATAATTCTTTATATGTTGTACGCTGAAACTGTATTTCAAAATAGTGACATCAAAAAGGAAAAAAATTCTCTTCATAGTGCTGGCTCAAAGTTCGATTGTTTTAGTTGAAATTGTTTGAGTTTAGCAGAGAATTTTCAAATCTCTGATGACAATGACCATGCAAAGATAGTTCTTTTGGGATTTTGATTGTTTAGGGTGACTTTTGATTGTTTAGGCAGGTTTTAAAAAAAATTAAAATTAAAATTGATAGTTATATTTATAATTTGTTTTCTCTTTTTATCCTTTTTTGTTGATTCATATAGTGATTGTTTTTCTTTTTTTATTGTTTTGGGTTATTATTTCAAATCTTTGCTCTTCCAGGTTTTAAAGGTTTAAATTGTTTGTTAGGGTTTCTGAATTTGGGTGTTTGATTTGCAAATTTTAATTCTTCTCTCTTTCTAAGTTTGAACACTACATCCATTATCTGGTTGGAGTTGTTGAGAGAACCAAAACCAGATTTTAGATTCAATACATCTTACTTAAGATATGCTGTAAGTAAGATAGGTTCATCCAAATACTGAAATTCATTTGATTGTGTTATTATTTTGACCAACTTTGTGGTTTTCTAGCAAGAGTTTATGATTTGTCTTTGATTTGACGATAATTTTATGCTTCAAATTTCTTCCCTGTGTTAAAATAACAGTTTGTATGGAATTGAGTAAAAGACATTTTGTCAACGATTCACCAAACAGTTGTGCACTCACTGAGTCAAACTCACACAATTATATTGTGCAATAAATATTTGTCTTGAATTATTTAAAGGTCTGTTTTTGTTTTCTAAAATTGTTTATGATGGTTTTGTATGGTTTTTTCCTATTAGTTTGGGTGATAATGATTAGAATTCGTGACTTTTTGAAAGGCTTATTCGTGACTCTTTGCTTAAGCCTATTATTGTGAGTTTGATGACTCTATTGTCGTGACTATTGTTTCTTCTTTTTCATCACAAGTAGCCTCATTGAGGGAGAATTATTATTTTGTTCAAAACTGGTAGTGTAATTAATTAATAAACCAATTTAGAAAACTCAACCAACCCCAGCAGTTTGCATATATATAAGAATCATATATTGGTGAAGGAAGTGACAACAAGGTTGATTAGAAGATGACAAATCCCGTAATTAATATTTAAGACTAGAAGCTTAATAATTGATGAGTGTAACCATCCTCAATTTGTTCTTAGTTTGTGAGTTCTAATTTTATTAAAATCCCTCTTTGAACAGGAGAGATCCGGCAGCCTGATACTTTATAGAACCATTTTTCAACTTGGTTATGCTAAGCTAGATTCAAGCTCTCTAGAGACTCTAATATTTGTGTTAATTGGAAAATCTGATATAGAACAAGGCTTATGTCAATGCCCATTGATCTACAATTCTGCTAACATTGATTAATTACATGATTATGGTTGCATTGTGATATTGCCAATGTCGAAAAAGATTTATATTTGAGGGAAGTTAATCAAATTCTTAATTTATTTTTGGGATCCCTCCTCTAGAGAACTCCTGCTAATATTAGTAAGGATAGTTAGGAACACAACCAACTGAGAGGAGCTCAAAGAAGCATTCTGTCTCTGTTTGTTTTTGTTTTCCAGTATTTTTCTTTTGTTTTAGTAATGGACTAACGAAGTTCAAGCACGTCATATAAAAACACTGCAAAGAAAAACATATTTGGACAGTTTTGGGACTAGAAAATCAGAAACTGCAATTTTTTTCAATTTTTTCAATTTTTTCTTGCTTTTTCTCCTCTTCTTTCTTAACCATGTCTGCTTTTGATGTTTTGTAGGTGGTGTTTTGCAGCTTTAGATAGAGCTGTTTCGTGGTTGTTTTTGGTTCTGTTAAGCAAGAGGTGCGTTTCTATGTTCAAATTTCAATTTATTGTTTTCGGTTCTGTGAATAGAGCATAGTAATTAGCTAATGGCATCAATTGACAATTAGTTCGGATAAATTTGAACTAATTGCTATGATTGTACAGCTGTAAATAAAGCCAAGTAATTCTTATGTGGTTTGAACCAATGACAAGTTGTTCTCTGTATGATCTGTGTTTAGATACATTTTAATATTTTTAACTTTTTGCTTTTAGTTTGTGGAAGATATGGAAGATATGATGTATTTGGAGGGGTTGTTGATAAGAGTGATAACAACATGATATTGCTTTTGATTATATATTAATGCCTTTTCGTGTGCTGAAGCTTTTGAAATTTTTGTTTTTTTAGGGAGCTTTTAACATGAAAAAGGACATGGAGTGATTATAAACTGCCTTTCGTTTCATTTGATTGATGTTTTGGGTTGATTTTCAGACATATATGTTTAATACAAAATTGGAGCTTGATCTTTAGATTGTTAGAAAAGACTTTGAGAAAACTTATCCTTTTCTGAAACTTGGTGCTTCATTTCGTCGAGTTTTGCTTGAATAGGTTTCATTTGGTCTATTGATATCTCCGATGACTTTAAAAGTTCGTCCTTCTCTGATACTTTGAGGTAAAAGGCTGAACTGCAGATTGGATTGAAAACTCTTGGTTTAACCACAAACTCCTTCCATCAAATACATTTGAGAGATGAAAGGCATAATTTGGGTGTTCGTCTTGCTTCTTAGTTTATGGAAGATGTGATGTATTTGGAGGGGTTGTTGATAAGAGTCATAGGAACATGATATTGTTTTTTATTATACCTTTTGGTGTGCTGGAACATGATATTACTTTTGATAAGAGTCATAGGAACATGATATTGCTTTTGATAAGAGTCGTAGGAACATGATATTGCTTTTGATAAGAGTCGTAGGAACATGTTTGAAAGGAAGAAGATTTATGATTTAAATTATATGAATTTGTTTTTCTTATTCAGTCTCTCTTTGTGTGTTTTTATATAAGTTTTAAAAATAAAATTTCGGAGGTCATTATGTCAACTACAGTTGAATTTTCGGAATGCGGATTCATTATTTTACAGTTGGTACTTGCAGTTGTCAAAGAATTTCTCTACCGCAGCTGGGAAGAAGTGAATGTTAAGATAATGGAACTCTTTGGCTTAAGATTTTCTGTTATTGTATGCCTTACAATTTTCATTTGAAAGAAAACAGTACGTATTTGTTTTTCTCCGAACATTTTTAAATTTAAAAATAGGCATGTGTATTGAACAAGATGGCACTATTTACAATTTCATGTATATATAAATAGAACAATGTTTCCTGCCTATTTTCATCGCTTTATACACATTTCACATAATTTTAAAACCCGCAGCATCGCGCGGGCACCTTTTGCTAGTATATACTAAAACTGATCAGAATTCACTATTCATAAGCACTGTTCCTTGAACAGTGAACAGACGAAAATGCCCCTCCTTTTTACGGTTTTGCTTCTGGAGGCTTCGGTTTCTTTAGGGAACGGTTTGGTTTTTGTTGTTTTTTTTCAGATCAAACGTATTCTCTCTCTCCCTTTCACCGTTCCTTTCTCTTCCTTTCTCACCCAGCAAATCGTCATCTTCAGTTGAGTATCTTCGATCGTTCTTTGGAGTCCACCATCTCCGATCGTTCTTTCGAGCTCTGCATAGCATCAGTAAGTGGTTAGTTTTCGTATCTTAACCTCTAAACCCTAAAATAAGCATGTTGTTTGATATTGAAAATCAGAAAAAAGCATGTCGTTTGATTGTCTCTGTATGTGTGTGTGTTTGAATTTATCCTTTGAGTTTCTTCTCTAAGTTTATTGTCTGGCTTCAATCGAACTGGGTGGTTGGGTATTTGTTGACAATCTGGATTTTGTGGTAGATGCAAGTATCAATCTGATCAACTGTTGCTAAACTTTCAGCACCATAATTGCAACTTTGGGTCTTCAGGAAGGCTCAGAGTAAAAAGAAGCTTGAAAATTTGGGAGAAGAAGAACAAGGAGCTGATTTGGTTTGGTGGGTCGTTTTCTGATTGACTAAAGAAGCGATTTTTATTGGTGGGTTTGGCTTTGGCTTTTGCTCCAATGTTTTGCTGTGGAAGGGGCTTTGGTCGGTACGTTAATCATTGTTTATTTCCGAACTGAATTTGAAAATTTTGGTTTTGATTATTTTCTGCTGGTTGGTTTGTTCTTTTTTAATTTAATTTTGTTATTTAAGTAGTAGTGGAATCTGATTTGGAGAAATCTTTCGCTGTGGTTTTTGGATGATGAAATGAGAATTGAAGTGGGCTTAGGTTCTAGGTTTAGCTCAGATTGGAAGGATGAGCTCATTGGTATTAGGAAGAATAAAGTGCAAACGGAAGTGTTACCATTTTTGAATAGCAGAGAAACAAAAAGAAGAGGATTTGCATTCTTGGGTTTTCCTCAGATTAAATAGAGAAGGAAAATGGGTGTTAGCAAGAGGAATTTATTAATCCAAATGTGTGGATTAATCGCAAAAAGAGAGGGAAAAAAAGGGAATTCCAGACTTAGGAAAGCCCTTTAAATCCCTGAAGTCAAGGTGTTGGTTGAAAGAAATTAAATAGATTTCAGCTTCTGAAAGTTGAGAAGGAAATGACAAAGAGACATAGTGGAAAATCTGAAATTATGAGGTCTCAAGTCAAAAGTGTAGATACACAATAACCACTTCCACATGTCATACTGACAGTAGTTTTGGAGCATTACGTTATGGAGATGTAAGCTTTAATGAAAAACTAAATGTTGAAAGTCATATAGCATGTATACTTCACGATTTTACTACTGCAAAGCATTCAAAACAGTATACCTTTAAACTAGAAGCTCAATACAAATTATATATATACTTTTCGGGTAAAATTGTTTCATACATTTTCTGGTATTGCTTTCCACTCTGACAATATTTAAGATTCTTTTAGGTTAGGATAAAGCTTGAATTTTCTGGATTTTTCATTTTCTCAAAAACATATTTGATCATACAATATTGAATTTGGGTTTGTTTCCCTTTACATTTCACGGGTCTTTGTAATGTTTGAATGTCTGTACGTGATGGTGTAGAAATGATGAGAATTTTTGGCGTTTTGCAGCCCTTCAGTCTCTTCCGTTCCCAAATTTTTCTTCATCTCATCAATAGGTTCATTATTCTGTTGCCGTGACTCAAATGGCACCTCCTTGCCGTGACTCAATGAGTTCAGAAGGTAAAACATGACAAAATATACTAAGTTTCATAAAGTTGATTCTTCTGTCCCTGCTCAAAGTTTTTCAGAAAATTGTGCCGTTTAGCAATTAAGTTTGTTGCATGTTTCGGAAAATTGAAAACATTGCAATCTGCTATATATCTTTATATAATACATGATCATAAATAGAAATTAAGTATTCAACTATACGCAGGACCACAATCATCTCCAATGTACATGTATCTGCTTTGGTGGGAAATTTTTTTCTTTGTAAGAATAAAAGAAAACGGAAACAAAGCCAATCATCGAAACACTAGATTTATTAGTACAATTTATAGGAAAATTTTCATGACGCCTGAAACATATAGTTGGTATTAGTTTAAAACTTGGATCTCAGTCATGCATTAGATACAAATATCTCATCTGTCACACGTCAATTAAGTATGCAACAATGCAGGACTACGATCATCTTCAGAGTATTTGCTTTGGTTTCTAAAATTATTATAAAAATTACAGAATTATTTCCATATATGACACTGGAAGGTATAGTTGGTTTACGTTTAAAAGTTGGATCTCATTCATGCATTGGATACAAAAGGTTTCTTCTTGGTTACGTATATAAAAACCATTGTTCTTCAATTCTCTGTTTGGCTTCCGAGAAACTGTAGGACAATTCTAGAAATAGCTAAAAGTTGATGTTTGGTTGCATTGCAGGTCTTCGTTCGAAATTGCATTTGACATTGACGGAACCTCAGGTACTAAGAACTCCATGTTGTCACCGTCTAAATTAACAAATTTCCTTTCTTTTTAGCAAATTGAAAAGAAATGTAGAAATTGATTTTGTTTCTTATTTTCTGGGCAAGTAAACATATTAATTTCGCTCAAGTTTGTATTTTGTATTATTGTAAATAATGGTTTTTCATTAACAAGGATTAATGAAAATATTACTTCTTTATAGGTACTTTAAAGGTTCCTTTTCTGTTTTTGACCAATGGTAAGTCATTTGAGCGGTTTTTTCCACATTGGGAGCCAACATGTTTAACTTTAGCTAATATATCCACAAGTAGTCATCATAACTTAAAAAGATTTATATCTGCATTGACATTTAAGAATCTAAGAATATTACATTTTGATGTCAGCCATATCAAACCAGATTTGCTCAAAGGCCTTGACAATGAGATCATGATATTCGTTTGAGTTGAGTGAGAGATAACAAGCAAGAAGGTCTTCCAAATCCTTAGATGCCCTGATGTTGTTCCCACATTCTGATGAAGTTTCCATCTCTAAGTTCCTGTAATTCTCTTCTCTTCCCCTCCCTTTCGCTATCATTCTCAATGTTGTATATTATATATGTGTTGTATCTAATTAAATTGAGTTGTGGGTTTTGTGATATGGCAGGACAAAAAGCGGCACGTTTATGGATGGCGATCTCCTGGTTAATAGGGAAGGGGTTCGGATCGTTTCTCATAGAGAAGTTGAAGTTGTAAGATACTTTTCAAAGATCATAACTTTTTTCCCAGAAAATTCTTTTTCAATTTTCTGCCTTTATATTATATATATATATCACACACAAAAATTTTATGACAAGATTTGGCTGTATGAAATTCAAATTTCTCTGTGTTTTCTTTGTAGCATGCTTTAGACGATTTTTAATTAATTAACTAATTCATTTATGGTTGCGTAGCGATGATGAGGATATATTCCAAGAGGAAAATTCGGAGCTGGACTCAGGGTTTGGCAACATAATTGTTGTTGATAACCTACCGGTGGTTTCTAAAGAAAAGTACGAGAAGCTTGAAAATGTCATTCGTAAAATTTACAGTCAGATTGGTCTTATCAAGGAAGATGGGTTTTGGATGCCACTTGATCCCGAAACCCAAAAAATATTGGGCTATTGGTTCATCGAGTATAATACTCCTTAGGTATCATTGTCTATTAAAAATTAACTATTTATGTGTTCTTTTGTCCTCCGAATGAATTTTCACCTATTGATACAAAAGTATGACCATTAACCATCACTTGGGTTCCAAACTATGTTTAAATACGTGAACAATTGCATTGAGATATGTGACCATGTGTTAATGTAATTTTAGGAAGCTGAGCTTGCTAAGGAGAAGACTCATGGATACAAGTTGGACCGATCAAATATTTTTGTTGTCAACATGTTTGACGACTTTGATAGGTTCATGAAAGTTCCAGATCAATGGGCCGCTCCAGAAAGTAATCCGTATAAGCCAAGGGCAATTATGCTCTGATCCATCACTTCTTTGTACATAGTGAATTAGGTATTATTAGGCTCAAGCACTTATTCTGCTATCTACTTGGACATCATTGCAGGAGAATCTTCAGGTAATTTCTCTTTTGTTGATTCATGTTGTTTTCGTTTTTGTTGATTTATATATGGATATGTGTTTTCCCTATGTGGTTTTCTTCTCCAATTTTTCAGTTTTTTTCTTCCTTTTTCTTCTCTTTTTTTTTAAAAACCATGTTTTCTTTTTATCTTTTGCAGGTGGTCTTTTGTTGCTTTGAATAGAGCAGTTTGGTAGCAAGAGGTGAGTTTCTAGGTTGAAATTCCAATTAATTGTTTTAACTTTTGTGAATAGAGCATAGGAATTAGCTAATGGCATCAATTGACAATTGGTTGGGATAAGTTTGAACTAATTCCTATGGTTGTGCAGCTGTAAATAGAGCCAAGTAATTCTTATGCGGTTTGAACCAATGACAAGCTTTTTGGTGTATGATCTGTGCTTAGATACATATTGATATTTTTTACTTCTTTCTTTTAGTTTATGGAAGATGTGATGTATTTGGAGGGGTTGTTGATAAGACTCATAGGAACATGATATTGTTTTTTATTATACCTTTTGGTGTGCTGGAACAAGATAAGAGTTTTAGGAACATGATATTGCTTTTGATAAGAGTCATAGGAACATGATATTGCCAGCAAATACTAGAGTGAAGACAATGTAACACGAATCAAAAGCAAAAGGTATAATCAAAAGCAATAATGTGCATTAACTGAGCAAAAATGATAGATTATAATCGGTGGAAATTTGAAAGGAAGAAGATTTATGATTTAAATTATATGAATTTGTTTTTCTTATTCAGTGTCTCTCTGTGTGTTTTAATATAAGTTTTAAAAATAAAATTTAGGAGGTCATTATCTCAACTACAGTTCAATTTTCGGAATGCGTATTCATTGTTTTACATTTGGTACTTGCAGTTGTCAAAGAATTTTCTACCGCACCTGGGAAGTAGTGAATGTTAAGGTAATGGAACTCTCTGGCTTAACATTTTCTGGGATTGTATGCCTTACAATTTTCATTTGAAAGAAAACAGTACGTTTTTGTTTTTCTCTGAATATTTTTTAACTTTAAAAATAGGCATGTGTATTGAACAAGATAGCACTATTTACAATTTCATGCATATTTAAATAGAACAATGTTTCCTGCCTATTTTTATCGCTTTATACACATTTCACACAATTTAAAAACCCGCAGCATCGCGTGGGCACCTTTTGCTAGTGAAATACTAAAGAGAAAATTATCAACTAATTAATTCTATTAAAATTATAAGAATTTACAAAAGATAAGAAAGAACATTTGGGGGCCTCATTAAAATCTTATTTGGGGAAAAAACAATGGGAACACCACTTACTCAATTGATCTTTTAGGTAAGAAATTCTTCGTCCTAATGTATCTCTAATGGAGGTAGGATAATCTTTTAAAAGGTTTGACCCCCATGGATAAGGAATCTTGCTGAAAAACAAATCTAGGTACATTATATTACCTATGGCTTCAGGACAATGATAATAATAGGTGGTAAATGCACAGATATACTGATCTAATGCACACATATCATTTAACTCGAGTCTTAACAAAGCATCTCTATATTTTTCTTTTGTTAAGTCATCTTGGAGATTTATATATCCTTCACCTAGAAATTCGTGTTTGAATCCTAGTACAAATCGGCTGATTATTGTTCCTATATCATTTCTAGAAGTAATAATGCTTATGTCTTCTTCGTTCTGCGCTTTCCAATGTCTGGCAGCACTTCCTAATAGTCATTTCTATGAATCTTATGGCATCTTGTAGAGCCCATTTGTTTATGCTAATGGCTACTCTAAGAGATGTTTCCCATTGATCTATTACTGATTCTATATCGTTTTGACAATCTAAATTTAAGTATACTCCAAAAGGGTTAATTCCTTCTGCTCTCATTTTACTTGCAGGGTTTTCTTCTGCACTTTTCAAATGAGCATATATCAATCCTGCTCCTTTTGAAGGTTGATGCTTATGTTGATGTTGATAATGAACGTCATCTTCTTCATCCTCAGTCTTAGGACTTTTGGGAAAATCTTCTTCTAAAGCATTTATCCTTAGCTGGCTTAATAGTTGGGTAAAATCTTGTATCTCTGATTCGGATAGTTCTTCTAATTGGAATTGCTCCATTAGTCTTTCTTTTTAAAAGAAGTTATATCTTTAAAATTAGCACTGTAAAAACTTGGGTTTGAAGTGCGCCCTTCCTTTTCTGTTGTGGAAAAGGTATTCTCGATTACATTTAGAAGGTGTTTAATCTCTTCAATTATCTTTCCGTAGTATTGAATAGTTCTTTGGATCTCCTTTAGATCCCTTTCTATCTTATTTCCTCCTGGTTCCAGTTCGGAATATTTATCCATCATGACAAAGGGTGTGGTGTCTATCCATACAATCTTCTAAAGTTTCTAAACTATTTTCTAGTCTTTGAATCTCTAGTATATGGTTATTTATTCGTGTCCTAACCATATCAATTGTTGATATAGGGATATGTCCATCCCTTCATAGATGATTTAATCTGTTTATGTTATAATCTCTTAAACTTTCTTGATCTTCTATCTCAACTTTTATCCTCTTCATTTGGGTGTCTAAGAAAATACAATATAAACATTGAGTTGAATTGCTAGTATCCAACAAATCGGTTATAGCAAAATTATCTATATGGCTACTCATCTAGTTAAAGACAAGTTCTTTAGTCTTACTTCGTTCACATGACAGTTTAGTTCTGTCACAGAAGGTAATCTAGGTTCTTCTGATTGAACTAAATCTTGCATTAAAACATGCAGTGAATTATTCACATCATTTATTTGATCTTTTATCTTTACTACTCTAACATGTAAAGATAAAATCTTTCTTATTAACTCAGTTTTTTGTTTAGAATCCATAATCTATGATATTGAACCTTAAGCTATAGGCTCTGATGCCAGAGGCTTAGGTTGTATTTTTAAGCATGCTGGTTGTTGGGATAATATTATTATGTTGTTTTCTGACATGTTGAAATTTTGGTTAAAGTCTATTTTTCAGGGGAAACTCTGCCCGATTTTCGGCAGAAGTCTCGCCCCTTTTTTTTCGTTGTTTCGGAAAGAGGAAGTAGTTGTTTAGTATGTGGGCCCGACATGGGTTGATGTCGGAACGTCAGCAGGATTCGTCTCGGGTTTTGGGGTGGAATTCGGGTCGGGTCCTGTCAAATCGTGGCAGAAATAAACCCATTTATTCTTTAGTTTTCAAAAAATAAAATAAGCCCTTCTAATTGTCTTACAGTAGCATCAAGACGCATGTCTTCAGATTGTAATTTTTACTAACTAAGTTAATCTTATGCAAAATGTCATGCCAAATAACTAAACTTAATATAAATTCAAAACTTGAAAACTCTCCTGATGCTAAACTTTGAGCATTCCTACTCAATTTGGCATCTTCACAAATTTCTGTTAATTTAAATAAAGCTTCTATGATTTGGGAAGCACAATAATTTCAATTTACAAAATTTATACATCTAGATTCTATAGGGAGCTTTAGTTTTCACACACAATATAGTTTACTATTTAGGTAAATAGGAATTCAATTTCAGCTAATTAGGATAAAGCAAAAAGCCAAAATATAGTACATGCTTTTACCATAATATAATTAAAAAACATTAAAATTACAACGTATGCCATTATGCCATTATTTTCAAATTTCAATATTTAGTTTCAAATTTACAAAATGTCATTATCCCATTCGCGTGAGTATTCGTCTTCCACCTCGAGAAACCGCTTTCCACATTTTCACACTATTCCCAAAAACTCAGAGACTGCCCAGCGACGATCATATGCCAGTTTAGATGTATAACTTTTCTGTTTTTTCCTGCTTGCTTAGATCCCATTCTTGATACACTTGACACTGCTTCCAGGCAGAAAGAGGTCTGCTTTCTTGCCTGCTTGCTTCTCTGTTTTTTCTTGTATATATTTTTTGAATTTGATATATGCTTTTCATCATGCACATCTGGTTTATAATTAATGGTTTTTTCTTGTTGGGTTTTCATGGGATGATTTGAAGGCGAACATTGTGACAAAACTGTACTGGGGAGATGCAAGAGAGAAGCTTCTTCAAGCGATTGAAGATCTGAAGCTGGACTCTTTGGTCATGGGAAGCAGAGGCCTTGGTACCATCAAAAGGTATTGTAATTTTCTTTTTTTCTTTCAATTTATTTTTCTTTTACCAACAAGGTTTTCTTATCATGCGCATTGACCAGAAAACCCCTCCTCCAAACCCTCTGTTCATCATGCATGTCGTGTTGTGGCGTTCCCATATTTCATTATCAGGTGCAAGCAAACAATCGCTAAGAAGCTCGTCTAGCTCAATAGTTGAAAAAAGAAAAAGAAGCTCTCCCCTTCGCATTTTTGAATCGCCATGGATGCTGCTGCTACTACTCATCCAAACAAGAGCAACTCTTTATTAGGAAATGGTGAGTCTTTATTTACCTTACTGTTAATTATTATATGCTTTCAGTTTGTTTTTTGGTCTGAAATATGCTTTCAGTTTGCTAAGCTATTAAAACGACGCCGGATCCTACAGTTTGACTGGCGGAGCTCAGCTTCTGACCTCCTTTACTATATATAGAGAGTGTAGGCATGGATTGCAGAAAACATCTCACCATTTTAAGCTTGTGTCTTTCTTTGTCCATTTTTCCTCTTACAAAGATATATATAATTCAGCAGTTTGATAGAAGGCACAAGCATTGCGTTTAAAAATGAAGACGGAGCCCTGATCAAACCGGAATCCGGCGACCTCGCCGGTGGCGGCTCCATAATGGTCGCCATGAACTGAAGTTGGTTTTGTTGTTGAGTCACATGCGTTAGATGACATGAGATGATCAAGTTTTATTTTAATTTTGATTCGTATCTAACGTATTTCAGCATTTTCTTCTCCGACGAGTGGTTATGGCTGCTGCTCTACTTTGCTTGTTGGTGGTGACAGAGAGTTCAATGTCACTGGATTTGAAAAGTTTACCAAATTCACAGAGTTTGCTAAAGTTGGACTTTCTTATATTGTTGTCGCCATTATCGGCCCACAAAGTAGTGGTATGCATTCTTACTTACCTTTTTTAATCTTCATTTCTGACTTGGTTGAGGATTCACAAAAATATCACTCTGGTGAATAAGGTGAAGCTAAGTTTTTGAAATTCTGCTACTGTTTTGAAGCTTAATCAGATGGAGCAGGGTTTACAAATTACGATATGTTTTTGGTCATTCTCTGTTTTCTTATCTGATATTGATATATGATTGATATATGACGATGTCTTTTTAATACTAATCATCAGTCCAGGAAAGAGCACACTACTAAACCATTTATTTCACACCAACTTTAAAAAAATGGACGCCGTTAAAGGAAGGCAAGTTCTCTCATAATGCTCAAAATGACAACTTAGTTGTGTTATGTTAGTGACCATGAATATGATGGGATATCCTTTTATTCCAGGTCTCAAACAACAAAAGGTATTTGGGTGGCAAAATGTCCCACCATTCACCCTTTTACTCTTGTTATGGACATGGAGGGTACAGATGGGAAAGAACGAGGAGAGGTGCTTTTAGTTTTCATCATCAAATTTCAATTTATGGTCATGCTTGAATTTATTGTCATTACCAATTCTCTGGCCAACACACGAATCCATTGCTGGATGATCACTTTTTATTTCTTTGACTACCGCTCTTACTTGTAGCTTACAGATGATAGATATTTTACTCTTACTTAATCAAGAACAGAAATGAGAAATGAAAATGACCGATTTAAGGTCCTAGTATTGGAATCCAGATTTATTGATTGTTTCCAAGTTTTAAAAACAAAAAATGCACAACTCTATCAGGATTGCTTGTCATGGTTGCAATCTACTTAATTGGAATTTGGTTATTTATTTACAAGATACAGCATTCGAGAAGCAGAGTACTCTTTTTGCCCTTGTTGTAGCAGATGTAGTGCTCATTAACATGTGGGGTTTTTCTTTTTCCCCTTCTTTATTGACTGTTTGGATTTGTAATATTTTCCCGTGTCTCTGTGAGTAACCTTCTTTAGCAATTTTTGTGTAGATGGTGCCATGACATTGGCCGTGAGCACGCTTCAAATAAGCCTCTCTTAAACACTGTGTTCCAGGTATTTTCTTCCTCCCTACAAATTTCAGAGGCTTGATTTTTTGAACTTTATGCTTGAATTTGTTAACAGTTGATTATGCGAAAGTTTGGTCCTCGTAAGACAACCTTGATCTTTGTCATCCGTGATAAGACAAAGGTTCCTTCTTATCTTTTAGTATTTCTCTGTGATTTGAGATGGAGCCAATTTTTATTTGTCTTTGTTATTCATTTTGGTAGTCTGTTGCATCGTTTCCTTCCTTGGCATAAGGCCATTCCACTCTAGGCTGAGTTTTTGATAGTGTAGATTGCAAACAAAAAAGCATAACTACACTATCAAAAACTCAGCCTAGAGTGGAATGGCCATATGCCAAGGAAGGAAACGATGCAACAGACTACCAAAATGAATAACAAAGACAAATAAAATTGGCTTCATCTCAAATCACAGAGAAATACTAAAAGAGAAGAAGGAACCTTTGTCTTATCACGGATGACAAAGATCAAGGTTGTCTTACGAGGACCAAACTTTCGCATAATCAACTGTTAACAAATTCAAGCATGAAGTTCAAAAAATCAAGCCTCTGAAATTTGTAGGGAGGAAGAAAATATCTGGAACACAGTGTTTAGGAGAGGCTTATTTGAAGCGTGCTCACGGCCAATGTCATGGCACCATCTACACAAAAATTGCTAAAGAAGATTACTCACAGAGACACGGGAAAATATTACAAATCCAAACAGTCAATAAAGAAGGGGAAAAAGAAAAACCCCACATGTTAATGAGCACTACATCTGCTACAGCAAAGATAAAAAGAGTACTCTGCTTCTCGAATGCTGTATCCTGTAAAATAAATAACCAAATTCCAATTAAGTAGATTGCAACCATGACAAGCAATCCTGATAGAGTTGTGCATTTTTTGTTTTTAAAACTTGGAAACAATCAATAAATCTGGATTCCAATACTAGGACCTTAAATCGGTCATTTTCATTTCTCATTTCTGTTCTTGATTAAGTAAGAGTAAAATGTCTATCATTTGTAAGCTACAAGTAAGAACGGTAGTCAAAGAAATAAAAAGTGATCATCAAGCAATGGATTCGTGTGTTGGCCAGAGAATTGGTAATGACAATAAATTCAAGCATGATCATAAATTGAAATTTGATGATGAAAACTAAAAGCACCTCTCCTCGTTCTTTCCCATCTGTACCCTCCATGTCCATAACAAGAGTAAAAGGGTGAATGGTGGGACATTTTGCCACCCAAATACCTTTGTTGTTTGAGACCTGGAATAAAAGGATATCCCATCATATTCATGGTCACTAACAGAAAACATAACACAACTAAGTTGTCATTTTGAGCATTATGAGAGAACTTGCCTTCCTTTAACGGCGTCCATTTCTTTAAAGTTGGTGTGAAATAAATGGTTTAGTAGTGTGCTCTTTCCTAGACAGATGATTAGTATTAAAAAGACATCGTCATATATCAATATCAGATAAGAAAACAGAGAATGACCAAAAACATATCGTAATTTGTAAACCCTGCTCCATCTGATTACGCTTTAAAACAGTAGCAGAATTTCAAAAACTTAGCTTCATCTTATTCACCAGAGTGATATTTTTGTGAATCCTCAACCAAGTTAGAAATGAAGATTAAAAAAGGTAAGTAAGAATGCATACCACTACTTTGTGGGGCGACAACAAGATAAGAAAGTCCAACTTTAGCAAACTATGTGAATTTGGTAAACTTTTCAAATCCAGTGACATTGAACTCTCTGTCACCACCAACAAGTAGAGTAGAGCAGCAGCCATCACCACTCGTCGGAGAAGAAAATGCTGAAATACGTTAGATAGGAATCAAGATTAAAAGAAAACTTGACCATCTGACGCATGTGACTCAACAACAAAACCAACTTCAGTTCATGGCGACCCATTATGGAGCCGCCACCGGCGAGGTCCCTAGATCAGGGCTCCGTCTTCATTTTTAAACGCAATGCCTGTGCCTTCTATCAAACTGCTGAATTATATATATCTTTGCAAGAGAAAAAATGGACAAAAGAAAAACACAAGCTTAAAATGGTGAGATGTTTTCTGCAATCCATGCCTACACTCTATATATAGTAAAGGAGGTCAGAAGCTGGAAAAGCCTGTAAATAGCTCCGCCAGTCAAACTGTAGGATCCGGAGTCGTTTTAATAGCTTAGCAAACTGAAAGCATATTTCAGACCAAAAAAAAACTGAAAGCACATTTCAGACCAAAAAACTGAAATGAAATTTGGGAACGCCACAACACGACATGCATGATGAACAGAGGGTTTGGAGGAGCGGTTTTCTGGTAAATGAGCATGTGAAAGGAGGTCGGTTCCTTTTGTCCATAGTCTTGTGAGCAACATGTCAGCACACGCACCACTAAAATCTTGCCCTAATCTACAAACCAACCAAAAAAAAAAGCGGTACCCATGTACACGTTTGTTCGTTGTACCTTTTTCTTTTTCTTTTGGGTGAAAATTGTTGTGCATTTTTCGCCGAATCCTTACAGTATCCGATATTTTCTGGTAGTGACGTGCACTGGCAGACCTGTGTAGGCGCAGGGAGGTGCAGCTGCACCTTCCTTCAACAGAGAAAGCTATGGAGGTGGTGGAGATTTGCCCCTCTGCACAGTCTGTGGTGTGCCCTCCACCTGTTTGACAAAATGCCTCCTTCAGACTGAGTGAAGATGAACTGTTTTGCTACGCGCAGAAATGTTGTTTTTTTTTTATGAAATGGGGGGGTTAAACCCCAAAGAACAACTAAACTTTATTAAAGGGGATCTGATGGGCATGAGAGACTCGTAGCAAGTCATCAACCTGCACACCACTAGCCCAAAGAGGGGTATTTTCAAAGAAGGAAATGCCCAGATCCAGAATGTAGCTCCATCTTGCAAGACAGTCAGCAAGATAGTTATTCTCTCTCTCTATATGATGAATCTGATAGCTCTCAAACTGCCTTAAAAGAGTACAACAGTTATGCAACAAACCAGCAAGGGGATGAAAACGATATGCAACAGTTATGTAACAAACCAGCAAGGGGATGAAAACGATATGCAACAGTTTGCTAGATAAGTTGGACACCAAGAGCTGAATCCATTTCAATGGTGATTATACTGACCCCTTTATCCAAAGCCATTTTAAGTCCAAAGGAAATTTTGTTGTTTTCATTCCTGGTCAAAACAAGGTTCATTTTGGACCAGGAAGAAAAGAAACCTCCAATATTCATTGGTCCTTAGCGTACAGGGTATAAAAAGTCATATTAACAAAAAAAAAAAAAAACCAAACCACCTAATCTCCTGACCTAAGCTGTTGCGTGGTTTTAAAAAAACAACTTTAATCCTTAGCGTACATGAAAAAAAGAGAGAAGAAACCTAACCTAACCTAGTGCAATAAAAGATCATAGATCCCATCACCTGTAATCTAACTCCAAGTCTATATAAAATCTGAATTGTATTAATTATATCGATCAAGTCTTGGGTCAATAAAGAAAATATTGTATCGATCAAGTTTTCAAAGTAAGTTAGAATGTAATTCATTGTTAAACTAGAGCAAACTCGAGCATGAAGAGATTGTGTTGCGCACGACTCGATATGATCAATTATGATTAGTTAAATTAATTTATAATTTGATATAAATTTTGATTTGATTAATTGATGTTTATTTTAGTTAAATTAATTGACATTGATTTTGGTTAGTATGAGAGTCTGCCGTTGATATTTATTTTGGTTAATATTGCACCTCCCCGAAAAAATCCTGGATCCGCCACTGATGATGATGGTGATAAAATTCAGCCTACTTTTTACAGTGCCTTGCTGGATAAAGATATGAGTACCACAACAACTGACCTACTGGCTTCAAATACTTGGGAAGAGGTGACCCTTCTTTTGTGCCTTTTTTTTTGCTTAATTTAAAGATAGATCTCTCAACAACAAAAAACATAGATACTGATATTTATTTATTAATATATTCAATTTTATCCAATTTTATTATTATTATTTTTTATACAAATGATATTATACTTTAATCTAAATTACGGGGAGGCAGTTTCGAACTTGGGTGTAGAGTGGAGAACATATCTGCTCTAACCAACTTGGCTAAGCCCATATATGCATATCCAGTCTTAATTTATTAATATTCAAAGATATTGCATACTAGACTAAGTAGAAAAATATTTACAAATAAGATTGAGGGGGCTGGAGCAGGCCGGGCCACATTGGGCTTGAGTTTAAACACTTGACCTAATCCTTACCCCACGCAAGGCCAGCTCTCCCATGGCTATAGTATAGGCCAAAACGGACTTTAACCCATTGAATTTGGGCCGGCTCTCCAGCTCTCTCTCTCTCTCTCTCTCTCGTAAGACCATATATAGGTTTCCTGACTTTCCCCTTGCTCTATACAGGTTCCATCATCAAAAACATTGATCATACCTCTTAAATGCAAAAAGTTGTGGGAGGAATTCAAGGAAAACACCAAGGACATTGTTTCGAAGGCCATTGCTGAACAGGTATGATAATGATATCTCACCTATTAATAAATGGAAACTATATGTGAACTACAAATAGTTTTGTTTTGTCTCCCATAATGTATTATTTGATCGCCTGCTGTTATGGAACTATAGTTAAAGTCTGTTTCAGGTTTTCTTTAGTTTTAGATAAACTTACTCATGAATGATGCGTTTCATCAGCTTAAAAATCTCTCTGAATTTAACTTACTGACACTCATACCTAATCCATTAGTTCAACATGCTGTTTTACTTTTCAGGAGGCCAACGCGCGTTTTCAACTACCTCCTTGGGCAATTGGCTGTTTGATTTTCGTGGGATACAATGCCATTACGAGACTAATAAGGTACACACTAGTTCCCCTACACTACACAGGAGGATATAGATGATGTTCTTTCTTCCATATACATATAGAATTTTATATATCCAGTACAAGTACCTCTACCATGTTCAAATTTATTCCTCCATGGATGCAGAAATCCTTTGTATCTGGGTGTGGGTGTCATCCTTGTTGCTTTTTTACTCGTCGCGCCCCTATGGTACTGGTTTGCCACTAGGGGTCTCTGGTGAAATCCGCAAGGGTTCTGTGAGTGAGTGTCACATTTTGTTTTAATTATTGTCTGTCACTCTCCCTACTTCTTCCCCCATTAGTACTATACGTATAGACACTGGTACTCCTTGTATAGCATGCTTTTCGCCTCCACTGCTAATAATTTTAACACTCCTTTTTTCACCTCGTGCACTCAGGTGAGGTGAGTGTAGAAAGAAAAAATTAATTATTTAGTTTGGAGTGCAACTGGCTAAAACAGGAGTGCCAAAATTACTGGTTTGTGGGGATTCTGGAATAGGTCTAGTTACATACTGAGTCGTTAACTTGCTCATTCATAATAATAGATTTGTAATGATTTTAGGTGAGGGTAAAGAGTGAGAACACAACTATATAGTGGGCTTGGCGGTATGCTCTTGGAGAAATGGTTGCAGGCCTCGATCGACTTTATTTCAATCAACCAACAAAAGTGACCACAATTCCACTGGGTTTGAATACTAGAGTGGAATTGTTGTACTGTTGTATTATTAATTATGAATTTTGTTTTGTACTGTAACAAGGGACAAGTATATGTGTGTTGTATTGTAATTTTGAATTTTATTTTGTATTGTTATTTCTTGTTCTAAATTGAAGACTACAACTATATAGCTGTCATACAAAACTTATTTATTTTAGTTTCTGTAACGATTTCTTGCAACTTAATTTAATCTATGTTAAATTGCAATTTTTTTAGTTAGTTTTAGAAATAATATTTTTGACAAACTTTGTCTTACAGTACTTGCTTTGTTTTTCGTTTTGGTATATCAAAACTAACTTGCTTCCCCTTTCATGTGTATGTAAGAAGAGGTGCAATTTAGGGAATGTGTATGTAGGAAGTTGTTTATACAAAAATGTGGAGAATCCTGCAAGATTAAGTTCATTCCAACAGCAGCAGCTGCTTGTTTGGCTAATGAGTCAGACACACTGTTTAGTTTTCTGTTGCAAAAGTTTTTAAAAGACTGCAGGTTTGTTTGTGTTTCGTGAGGTTTTAGCTAGTTGCTTGCAGAATTCATATATACAGGCGTTTCCTTCTGAGGTCTTTTGGTCCTTGGCAAAACCAGGTGACCAAGAGTAAGCAATCTGAATAGATAATGAGATGATGTATGCCCAAATTTACGGCTCTATACAGAAATGCCTTGTTCTAACTAGCTAAAAGCATTGCAACACATTGTTTGTTGCATTCTCAATCTGCATAACAAAACCTACCCCTGCACACTCATAGCCCTTTCCTTATCATGAGTTTAGATATGACTGGTGGCTAGCTGGGTGTCCTTATTTATTTTAATAAATTATTTGAGGAAGGACTTTGGTCATAAAGTAAGAACAACCACAATCTTTTATTGTAAAAATGTTCACACAATTTTCTTGTGGTGGTGGACCAGTGACCACACCAACTATATGTTTTTCCTTCACACATTTTACTTTTTTCTCATCACTAACTCTTCTTAAGTGCAGTGGCCCATTTCTTCAGAATTCTATAAAGTCTATACATCCGTGTGGGAGGTTCTTCCAGATCATACATTTAATTGCAGGGACCAGCCCTTTCCATTGTTCACACATGCAAGCCTTATGAAGGGTCTCTCTTTTACCAAAAAAAAAAGACAAAAAAAGAAAAGAAGGGTCTCTCTATAACTCTGTGCCTCTCGGTCAAATTGATGTTCACAAACTCTTGAGGCAAACTTAGGTTTTGCTCATTGAATGCAAATTATACGGATGCTCATGGAACCGTTCAAACATTCAATGAAGAATTTATGGAGAGTGATAGGTTGAGGGAACAGATGCCTCCTTCGAAACAAGGACACTTAAAAATTGTTGTTAGTTGCTTTTTTTTTCTTTCTTTATGTGTTTCAATCTTGGTTGATATAGATGCTAGCTGGTATGCCGCTGAGAAAGGCTTGTTGATACCAGAAGCAAAGACATTAACTTCAACAATTATAACTCTTTTATCTCTATGTTTCCATGGTTATATAGATGAATGATATATTGTTAGGTATCTGGTATTGATTTTGTTGGACTGGGCGCATTCAATCATTACGCTTAAATAATCAACTAGCTTTTGGTCTAGTTGTACTTTTCTTCCCAATAATGGAAGAGGTCCCAAGTTAGAATCCCTTTGATAGAAAGAAAAAAAAACAAGAACATACGCCGTATACCAGTCTCAAAATATAGTATGTTTGACTATCGGATAATGTCGCATGTTAGATTGCCTCACAAGAAGTAAAGAAAACTACTTTTATATAATTTATGAGAAAGGGTAAGAAGCTGTAGCCTATTATGTTTAGAGTACATTTTTAGGTGTTCTTTTTGGCAAAAAGTATGGGAAGAGAGTTCTCAAGAAGATTACAGTGTAGTTGTTTATACAAAAGTATGGACTATCTTCAAATTTAAGTCCATTCCAACACCAGTACAGCTGTTTGTTTGGCTAACGTGTCAGACGCACTGTTTGCTTGTCTGTTGCAAAAGTTTTTAAGACACTGGTTTGTGTTTGGTGAGGTTTTAACTAGTTGCTTGCAGACTGTATATATACAGGCATTTCATTCTGAGGCCTTTTGGTCCTTCTCTGCAAACCAGGAGACCAATTGTAAGGAATCTGAATAAAAAATGAGATGAAAATGTGCATAACAAAACCTGCACATGAGATGAAAAATCATAAGTTGGGATTGAGAGGCATTGGAGGATTCAAGCCCGGGACCTCTTGCAACTAGAGTTCGATATCATGTTAGACAATCATTAGACCCTTATAAACTTGAGTTCTTAGAAAATGAGCAATGTATATCAAGTTAAAACCACCATAAGAAAGGAATGAAAAGATGTTGGGAAATGCTGTTATTTCTTGCAGATCAAACATTTAATTGCAGGGGCCGCCAGCCCATATTGTTCACAGGGCATGCAAGCCTCGCAATCTTATTTCATTGAGAAATCTCTAACTCTGTTCCTTTTGGCCACATCGATGTTCACTCATTGTTTAGGCAAACTTGGCTTGTGATCATTGAATGCGAATGATACGAATTCTCATGGACCGTTCCAACATTCAATGAAGAATTTAAGGGGAGTGAGGTCAAGGTTGTGAGAGAACAGGTGCCTCCTTAGAACAAGGACACTTAAGAAAATTGTTGTTAGGTTGGTTCTTTGCGTGTTTCAATCTTGGTTGATAATATGCTAGCTGGTTTGTTGATACCAGAAGCAGAGACATTACCTCCACATATTATGACTTTTATCTGTCTTGCATTGGTTGTATGAGAGAAAAGATTAACCAAAAGTAATTCTGTATAGATCCATAAAAATTAAGAATGGTCTCTGGTTAGATATATCTGGTATTGTTATATTGTCGGACTGTGAATCATGACAGCACATTCATATATACACTTAACCTAGTTAACAGATTTGATTCACGGTTTGAAAACATAATATGTTCCACTATATAATGTAACATGCTGTATTTCTCACAAGTAGAAAACTACTCTCTTTCAAATATTATATAAATTTTCTTTATTATGAGGTAAGGTAAGAAGCTGTCCTGTATCATATTATGTTTAGAGTTCATTTTTAGGTGTTTTTTCTGGCAAAAATCTGGGAACAGAGTCCTTTTTGAAAGATTCAAGTGCAGTTGTTTATACAAAAATGTGAAGGATCCTGAAAGATTTAGTTCATTCTAACACCAGCAGTTGCTTGTTTGGCTAATGTGTCAGACACAATGTTGGCTTGTCTGTTGCAAAAGTTTTTAAAAGACTGTTGGTTAATAACTTAACAGTAACTTTGTTAGACTAGCTAGCTATTAGGAAATGATCCAACACTGCATAATGCATCAAACTGCGTCTTGTTAGTGAAGAAATAGAAATGTGTAAACAGAAAAAGAAGTAGGAAACGATGGAGGATTCGAGGTTTTGAGTCTAGAACCTCGATACCATGTTAGACAATCACTAAATCCTTAAAAAAAACTTGAAAACTTGAGTTTTAAGGAAATGAACAACCCTGTATATCAAGTAAAACACCGCAGTAAAAAGGGATGGAAGGGCAATGCTGTTATTTCCTGAGTTCATGCAAGTTAATTTTTTTCAACAATAACCTTATCTTGCTGAAATTAGAAATTGACTAGACGAAGACAAGGTGTAATTAGATCTTGGGATTGATAAAGGGAAATAGTACTCTTCCTTGAATGATCATTTATAGTGTACTTCAGAGGTATAGTTGATTTTGAACAAGAACTACCTACTTCTTCAAGTTGCTTCTGCTATAGCTAGCTGTTTTTTTCCTTCTTCTCTCTATTTCCATAAACTTCTTTCCATTCCTTTAATGTTTGCATCTCTCACAAATGTTAGACAACCCACTAGCTCCAAAAATTTGGGATGATCCAACAATATATATCAAGCTTACGTTCTTTCTCACGTGCAGGTCCATCTTGCACGTGGAGCGGCAGACCGACAGAGAGAGACAAACATATAGGTGTAGCTCCACCCTGCTACACCCCAAAAACCAGCACTTAAAACTGGGAAATGGGGATTAAACAGAAGAAGGTTATAATACAAAATATTGTTAGACAACCCCTAGCACTTTATTAAGAAGGCTCCAAGTAATAAAGCACATTTATATAATCATGCAACATGTGGATGAGATTGAAAACCAATTCTTGTGTCTGACTTGATTAGGAGAGAATTTGGTCCAGCAATGCACATAACCAAGACCTTCAATTCCATGCATCTTTTTGAAAAAGGCTGGTTGAAATTAAATTTGACAGTTCCTTCCGAGAGAGAGAGAGAGAGAGAGCTGGGGCCCTCCTTGAGGACTAGAAAATTAAAGAGTCTCCCATCATCAAGACACGTCAAAACCATGGTTGGTATCAATTTTGGATATTAATTTGGAGGACATTTCTATGAACTATCATATATTTATGTTTTGATCACTTGGATGATCGTACACCAGAAGCTCACGAGTATATGGATTGAAACTGTGACATTTGTTTAGGTACCAAGAAAGAAACGTGAAATTCATCAATTTCCTCATAACCTGGATCATATATATGCATGGTACACTCATAAATTGGTGGTCCAGTAAATGTGGCTTTGTGTCGTATATTTGTATGAACCAAATGAATTGATGGAATAGAAAACTGGTAGGTTTGTTTGTTTTTGGTTTAGAAAAAAATATTTATTATCAAACCAAAGAGGTGGTAGTTTGGAAAAGCATGTAAAAATGAATGTGAGGGTGAATTCAAGACATGATATAGCTAGAGGTCAGATTTGTTGCGTAGGTGAAACTCATCACTCGTATATAGGCTCGTTTTGGTGGGCTTGATTATATGATTGGATATGATTATAATCCTAGTCAAATGTTCCGTAGTCTAAAAACAATTGATTATGTGTAATCCTAACTGTTGTAAAATTGTGAATTCCCCAATGGTTGAGATTAAGTTGAATTGGTTTATGTCTAATCATATTAGGTCATGTAATAACATATGTCAATTAATCCAACCCCTTAATCATGTGTAGTACAAAACACGTATCTAATTCATGTAATTTAATGAGGTCTAATTTTAACTCATTATTCAATTCAATTTCAATCACCTAACATAATCTATATGAAGAAAAAAGAGGTTGCAATACATTAATACACATCTTTTTCTCCGAACTCTCTTGCTGGTAAAGAAAGTGTATCGAGTCTTGTGATTTCATTACTCCTCTCTTTTCTTCTTTCTTTCTTTCTTTCCTATTTTTTTCTATGGTTTTCATTAATGCTTTAACATATGCAGTTGTTTTGTGTAGGTTAAAATTAAGGACTTTGAATTTACAGCTGGATGGTTATCTTTTTCATGTTGGAATGCCTCCAGGATGTCATGTCCATCTTTTGAGTCAAGGCATGGTAATAAGGGACCCAACCCAGCCAGTGTCAGCATGGATCAGGCCTAAAGGTGAAATTGCATGACTTTTCTTCTCATCATGAGACCAATTGGTAAACTAATTAAAAAATATATTTGTCACAAAAAAATTCCATGATTATTGCATCGAGCTTTTATGATAAATATATACAAACAATGGCATATAGGTTAGTATAGTATGATGGTACAAATGAGATTTAGGTTGGGGTTGGGAATTCAATCTAGTTGGTGGTCACACCTCTCTCCATAAAGGACAAGAAGATCTCAAGTCTATTTTAATTAAGTTAGGGCTTGCCACTCTTCCGGGTCTTCTCTTACTTCTTACACGGTATAATATTTATTTTAGGAAAAATGTTGGGGAGAACACATTATACTATAGTGTGGATCATCTCTCTAATAGAGGTGAGACTTACTTGCATTAGTGGGTATTGCTTCTATTAGATAGGTGATATAATAATATCGTCTCTCTAGCATTCTTCTTATTTTAGTGCATTAGATACTTACATGATGTTACTAATCCACTCAAGTTTTTTTTTTATAACATGTGTATCTATTTATTAATACTATAACCTAAGTCCATGAAATATTAACCATGTCGGACTTATATTATAAGATGTGAAATAATAGCACTACATGATGATATGACCATAACATTACCAAATTTCTCCATGACACTTGAGCTGATAAACTATTTATGACGATGAGTGTTAGAAGATCCTCGGAAATTTTAAAGAGCCAGTCAATGTTCTTACTAAAATAGAATACTCTAAAGTTTTGGAAATACCTAGTTTTAACTACATATAAGAACTCATTTATTACTTGTACACCTACAAACTAAGATCTCCACGTGAGTGTGATGCAATGCAAGGATGATGCATTTCACTATTAGCTAGTGTTTTGTCACAATGAATCAAGGTCGTTGTTTTGATTAGATTATTTTACTTGAATAATATACATAGCTTATGGCACAATGCATATTTGTTGTGCAGGACATTATCTTTTTCTCTAAATATTGTTCTTAGGCTTGTCATTTCACCTTTGGTTTTAATGAGGTTCTTAAACTTATCCCTTAAGCAAAGAACACCTCAAATATTTTCTCATTAATGTCTTACCTATTTATCAATTTTACAAATGATCTTAAGAAGAAGATTGAAGCAACAAACAAAAGAAGATACCATATTTACCCAACACAACCATGGTGTTTGCTCTGTATGTGACAGCTTCCATTTCTTCCCATTCACTTCCTGTACTAGTTTTCTCCCATGAACTACCTTTCAATTTATGTGAAAATTCACTATTATAAAATCAGAATTATGTTAAGTATAGTCACCTACTAGCGGGTAGTTTACTTTCAATCGTCGATACATATAGGTCTCATAATGTATCGATAGCTGACAATCATCCATATATATGTACAATTATCTCCACGGTTCCTCTAATACAAATTCATAATTTAATGTGCCATAACAGTCAAGTTGTTGCATCAGTATGCAAATTAATTCTTAAGCATTTTATTCCTTATTAGAAGAAAAACAAACAGATTTCCAAACTATAGCAAAAAACAGAAGAAACCCAATTCCAAAGAGAGCCTAAAATAATCAAGATTAATGGACCATTGACATTAACTCCTGTTCATCTGTCAATTCGCTGCCCAGTTTGGCTTTGTGTTGGATTGTCATTCCAATTGACACATGCAATGCAATTATTCAATCACAATAATAACCCTGGTCCCATCCCATTCACCCCAGCAAAATGAGCTCAATACCCACTTAAAAAATAATAATAATAATAATCCATGGGCTGGACTTTGGAGAGATGAGTTGAGGTGACAAATAATTGCGCACAATTTTGTTCATTAAATTTCTTAACTATAGGATCTGTTTTTATAATTTTTTTATTTTTTTGAATGGTTTTTAAAGCTAACTTTCAGTTACCTCACAAATTTAGTTCTTTTATTTTTTTGATTATATGATTGGATATGATTATAATCCTACTCAAATGTTATGTAGTCTAAAAACAATCGATTATGTCTAATCCTAACTGTTGTAAAAATGTGAATTACCCAACCAAATGGTTGAGATTAAGTTGGATTGGCTTATGTCTAACCATGTGAGGTCATGTAATAAAACATGTTAGTTAATCCAACCCCTTAATCATGTGTAGTACAAAACACATTTCTAACTAATGTAATTTAACGAGGTTTAATTTTAACTCATTATTCAATTCAATTTCAATCACCGAACATAATCTATGTGAAGAAAAAAGAGGTTTCAATACATTAATTAATACACATATTTTTCTCCGAATTCTCTTGCTATGCTGGTAAAGAAAGTGTACCTAGTCTTGTGACTTCATTACTCCTCTCTTTTCTTCCTTCTTTCTTTCTTTCCCTTTTTTTTTCTTGGGTTTTCATTAATGCTTTAACTTATGCAATTGTGTTGTGTTGGGTTTTCATTCTTAGCACTAATGATATAAATAAACCCTACATCATTTAATGTCTATAGACAAACCCAAAAAAACTCAAAAAATGACAGCTGACCCATTAATTTTGATTATTAAATTATTTTGATGCCTTATTGAGTGTTTTGAGTTTTTTTATGAGGTTTTGGGATTGGGTTTGTTTTAAGAAATCTATGACAATTTTGTAATTTATAAAAAGTTAAAAGTCTCTTTGTTATGTTATAAATAGGTTTTGACTGTGTTTTTAAAGTCCATTTTATATATAATTTTTTTATAATTTGAATCGCTATATTGGGTATAATAGTGAATCTCCCTTAAAATTATGGACTTTGAATTAACAGCTATATGGTTATCTTTTTCATGTGGGGAATGCCTCTAGGATGTTATGTCCATCAGACAAGTTTTTGAGGCAAGGCATGGTAATAAGGGACCCAGCCAGTGTCAGCTTGAATTAGGCCTAAGTGACCGTTTGACATTGCTTATTTGAGGTGATAAGTGATTTTTTTAAAAATTTGGGAAGCCCAGTCTGTTTGATAAACTATGAGAAAATCACTTATTTTATTGTTGTGAGAGAAAGCTATAAGGGAAAGCAGCTAATGAGGTGATTTTATTTTCTGATTATGTCACATCCCGGAATCGCTCCACCGTAGCACGATATTGTCCGCTTTGGGCCGGGGCCCTCACGGTTTGTTGGAAAAATGGCTCACCTAAGGTTACAAGGATCGAAGGAAGCGACCGGTCGCAGGTTTTGGGCGACCGGTCGCATGCAGACAGATTCAAAGAGGTAGCTTCGGTATAAAAGCGACCGGTCGCAGGTTCTGGGCGACCGGTCGCATGCAGGCAGGACCGTTAAGCTATGCTACGGTATAAAAGAGACCGGTCGCAGGTTTTGAGCGACCGGTCACACGCATCGAGCTGTGCTGTTTTTTTCAGCACGTTTTCTGCCCTCTCTTTGGATGCTAATTGGTCCCTACCAATTCACATGCAACCCCAACGTTGGTATAAGTCCAAGACAGTTGGCAAACCACCAGAAAAGTCCTAAACATTGATTAGGGAGACTAGTGGGTTGTTTTGAGCCTACATCATTATGTTTTCCTGAAATTAGGGATCCATGTTTTGAGGTAGGCTGGTTTGGTGCATGTGAGTAGCTTCTTTTCTCTATCTTTAAGTAGATGCAAAGGAGCTGGAGCTTGATGTAAGTTGTAGCATTCAGATTTGGGAAGCCAAGAGAGAGAGTGAGAGCATCTTGTATCAAGTGAGTGAGCTAAGGGGTGAGAGAGAAAAACAGATAGTGAGTTTGGGTTCTAAGGGGGTTTCCATTGAAACCAAATCTGGGAATTCACGAGCAACTTCCCAGTGGGTCACCCATCCTGGGATTGCTCTAAGCCACAACTCGCTTAACTTCGGAGTTCCCACAACTCCGAAGCCAGTGAACTCCCAAAAGGCCTTGTGCTATTTGGAGGTGGACATGTACATATAAGGCACATCACCCTCTCTCCGTTGGCCGATGTGGGATCTCATAGATTATGCAAGAATCAGTTTCGAAGAGGCGCTGAGTTTAATGATTACGTGTCAATTATTTTAAGATTATGCAGGAATTAGTATCAACAACACTTTTAACAAAATTGTTACCAAATGCCAAACTGCTTTTTCTCACAGCTGATTTCTCTCACAACAAATCTGACAGCGATTATTTTCACAACACAGTAATGCCAAACTAGCCCTAAAGGTGAAATTGCATGACTTTTCTTCTCATTTTGATAAATATATACAAACAATGGCATATAGTGTTGACCTTAGCTAGTATAGGTTAGTTGGTACAAATGAGATTTAGGTTGTGGTAGGAATTCAGTCTAGTAGGTGGTGGTCACACCTCTCCATAAAGGACAAGAAGATCTCAAGTCTATTTTAATTAAGTTAGGGCTGGCCACTTTTCCGAGTCATCTCTTATTGTAGGAAAAATGTTGGAGAGAACACATTATACTATAGTGTGAATTATCTCTAATAGAGGAGAAACTTACTTGTGTTAGTGTCCGTTTGGCATTACTTATTTTGGGTAATAAGTGATTTTAAAAAAAAATTTGGGAAGCCCAGCCCGTTTGGTAAACTATGAAAAAATCACTTATTGTTAAAAATTGATGTGAAAGAACGCTATAAGGGAAAACAGCTAATGAGGTGCTTTCATTTTCTGATTATGCTGGAATTAGTTTCGAAGAGATGCTAGGTTTAATGATTATGCGGAAATCAGTACCAATAAAACTTTTGACAAAAAATTAATCAAACGTCAAATTGGTTTCTCTCACAGCTGATTTCTCTCACAACAAATCTGACAGTAATTATTTTCACAGCATTGCTATGCCAAACTGACCCTTAGTGGATATTTCTTGGTGATACAATACTATGATCTCTCTAGCATTCTTCTTATTTTAGAATATTAGAGACTAATTAAGAATGATAATGATATTACCCAACAAAAAAATTAAAAAATTAATTATGAGGTTTGAGCCTAAGATTTCAAACCTTATCCCAATTTTTTTGGTGTGACTGGCACACTTACGTGATGTTACTAATCCACTCAAGTTATAACATGTGTATCTATTTATTAATACTATAACCAAGGTCCATGAAATATTAACCATGTCAGACTTATATTATAAGATGTGGAATAATAGCACTACATGATGATATCACCATAACACTAACAAATTTCTCCATGACACTTGCACTAATAAATTATTTCTGACGAAAAGTGTTAGAAGGTCCTCCTAAATTTTAAAGAGCCAGTCAATGTTCTTCCTAAAATAGAATCCTCTAAAGTTTTGGAAATACCTAGTTTAACTACATATAAGAACTCATTTATTACTTGTACACCTACAAACTAAGACCTCCACGTGAGTGTGATGCAATGCAAGGATGATGCATTTCACTATTAGCTAGTGTTTTGTCACAATGAATCAAGGTCGTTGTTTTGATTAGATTATTTTACTTGAATAATATACATAGCTTATGGCACAATGCATATTTGTTGTGCAGGACATTATCTTTTTCTCTAAATATTGTTCTTAGGCTTGTCATTTCACCTTTGGTTTTAATGAGGTTCTTAAACTTATCCCTTAAGCAAAGAACACCTCAAATATTTTCTCATTAATGTCTTACCTATTTATCAATTTTCCAAATGATCTTAAGAAGAAGATTGAAGCAACAAACAAAAGAAGATACCATATTTACCCAACACAACCATGGTGTTTGCTCTGTATGTGACAGCTTCCATCTCTTCCCATTCACTTCCTGTACTAGTTTTCCCCATGAACTACCTTTCAATTTATGTGAAAATTTCACTATTATAAAATCAGAATTATGTTAAGTATAGTCACCTACTAACGGGTAGTTTACTTTCAATCGTCGATACATATAAGTCTCATAATGTATCGATAGCTGACAATCATCCATATATATACAATTATCTCCACGGTTCCTCTAATACAAATTCATAATTTAATGTGCCATAACAGTCAAGTTGTTGCATCAGTATGCAAATTAATTCTTAAGCATTTTATTCCTTATTAGAAGAAAAACAAACAGATTTCCAAACCATAGCAAAAAACAGAAGAAACCAAATTCCAAAGAGAGCCTAAAATAATCAAGATTAATGGACCATTGACATTAACTCCTGTTCAATTGTCAATTCGCTGCCCAGTTTGGCTTTGTGTTGGATTGTCAGTCCAATTGACACATGCAATGCAATTATTCAATCACAATAATAACCCTGGTCCCATCCCATTAACCCCAGCAAAATGAGCTCAATACCCACTTAAAAAATAATAATAATAATAATCCATGGACTGGACTTTGGAGAGATGAGTTGAGGTGATAAATAATTGAGCACAATTTTGTTCATTAAATTTCTTAACTATAGGATCTGTTTTTATAATTTTTTTTAATTTTTTTGAATGGTTTTTAAAGCTAACTTTCAGTTACCTCACAAATTTAGTTCTTTAACAGGTACCCCAAGTAGTATTTCTAGCATTATTTAGGACTCGTTTGTGACTGTTTTTCTAGGAAGCACTTCTGCTTATAAGCGCTTTTAGTAAAAGCGCTTTTATTATAAAGACGTTGAAATTTTCACAAGAAATCGAAGTGTTTCTTGGAAAAGCACTTGGGAGTGGTTCTTGAAGAAGTACCTGACAGGTGCTTCTCCAGAAAGCGCTTATATGGCCCATAAGCGTTTCTAAACTTTTCTGCCAAACGCTATCAGAAGCGCTTTTGGTTGTCAGAAAGCGCTTTTAACTGCTCCGTAAGACTCCCAAACGGGTCCTTAATTTGTATTTGCAGCAGCTATTCAATCATGTATGTATGATTTTTTAGTTCTTCTTTCCATATTAATCTTTGACAGAAACAGAGTTTATTTATTTATTTATTTATTTATTTATTTATTTTAACAGAGCTTATTTACAGTTTAGAGATGGAGCTGCCTTTGTAGTAATGGAAGAACATCGTGAGATAACAGAGAAGAGTTAATCTAACGGCCACGGTTGCTTCCTAACTCAACTGTGGCATTCATTTCACCATTAATGACTTTTCCAGTTGTAGTTCAAGTAATCTTAAATACAGTTGAGTTTCTTGTGTTTCTTTTTAGTTTTTTACTTTATTTTTTCTTATTCTCATCTCATGGGAACAAATTTTATTATTTGTTTATTTTTCATGCGTGAATTTGGGGTGTTTTTTTAGGTATATACAAGTGTGCACACACAAAACTAGGCCAGCCAGTGGCAGCCACATAGAGGTTGAAGAGGGCAGCAACTTCTTCTGTGAGAGTGCTTTTCTGAGGCCTTTGTCTGCTGCTTTCAAATGGCCTTGGTTTGGGCAGTGAAGCTCCTTCTCTTTTTATGGCTCTTCAACTTTCTCCCTTCCTCTCAAGGTTCTTTTGCTTCCTCTCACTTCTTCTACCTTCTCTCTGTTTCTCCTCTCTCTATATATGGTTCTGTGTGTGTTTTTGTTTAATTATTACTTGTTTTAGAAGTTTTTCTTCTCTGTCAATGGGATCATTTGGAGGGCAATCTAACCTCGTATGGTTTTTTTTTTTCTTGTTTAAAGAAAAAGTTCTCCTCCTTTATGGGCTAAATTTTGCTAAATTTTGGTATATGCATTACTTTGTAGCTTGTTTTTCTTGCACTAATCATGATACTTAGATGTGTTGGGTGGCTGCACTAAGTATAAAATATCAAAATGTGGTATGCGGCAATTTCTGAAGGCCTAGTTTTAATTTGGTTGATATAGACTTGTGTCCGTACAACTATTTTGTTTTGGCTTCAACTGTGTCCCAAGATCAACCTTTCTCTTGGCTATATGCTTATGCAACATCTCTTTCTTCCTTCCCCAGTTGGAAAAACCAATTAAAACCCTTCAAGAAATTGTGGAATTAAGAAGTTTGTGTGTTTCATGTTTGGCTTGCTAGTGATATACAAATTGAATTGACATAAAAATTTGGACATTATTTGATGCAGGGAAGGGGAATTTCAATGAATTTCGGTACCCATTCATCAAGCGTGCAAGCACTTTCCCATCTGCCTCATCTTCTTCATCAAGTGGCCACAACAATGCCTATGACTACATAGTTGTGGGAGGAGGCACAGCTGGGTGCCCATTGGCTTCAACCCTCTCCCAGAAATTCAGTGTCTTGGTGCTTGAAAGAGGGGGTGTGCCTTTTGCCAATTCCAATGTCTCATTTCTTCAAAACTTCCACATTGCTTTGGCAGACACTTCACCTACTTCTGCCTCCCAATTCTTCATTTCAACAGATGGAGTCCTTAACGCTAGGGCTAGGGTTTTGGGTGGAGGCAGTTGCATCAATGCTGGCTTCTATACTAGAGCAAGCACAAGGTATGGTGAAGATCATTTTTTCTTGGAATTAAGCCATTCTTGAGGAAAATGAAAACAAAAAGGAATGGGTTTATTTTGAAGGTTTAGGTGGGGCAATTAATTGCTAACCAATTAAGTTAAAATAGGTGAAGGAGAACAAGAAAAGGGTTCATGATTTATTATGATAGCTTAGTTTGGATGTATGACTTGGTGCCCAAAAAAAGATTTAGCATCAAAACAAAATGGGGATAATTATATAGTTTTTATTTTTATTATAAAAAAAGAGTGCAAGACTAGCTAGTGTATTGGTGTATAAATATCACATTATGGCCAAATAAATAGTCCTTATGGTTGCTGCATTGCCATGTTATAGTATTATTGCCTTCCACCCTACCACCTCACCACCTCACCACCTCACCAACCCATTATTGTTTTGTTTTTTTCCTGTGCATTAATTTTTATAACAAAATAATTAAGTTTGAAAACATTAAGACCTATGTCATACTTAAATGAATTATAATCCACATTTAGAAAGAAAAAAAGTCATTATCTACTAGATTACCATATAAAGAATCCAGCCTAGGATTATGTCACTTAGTGATGTAACACATAAATGGTTTAAACAAAAATGTGTGGCTATGGATCAACCTACACTGCTTGAAAATATGTCCAACAAAAACAAACCCACATGGATTTTATAATTTCCTCATCAGGGTTCAATGTATGGATGGTGACCATATGATATTCATGACAATGCATGTGTCTTGTACTCAATATCAAGACATTTATAATTTCACTTTTTTTTTCCTCTCTTTTTTCTTCTTCTATAGATTAAATGCTACTTCTTCCCCACCTACCCATAGTTAATTCTGTCTCTGAACATTAAAATAATATTATATTAATATATAAAACTCAAGTGATCAACCATTTTCTTTTCTGTGTTTGAAAAATTAAGAACTTTATTTTATAAAACCAGAAAAAAACAAAAATTCAAGTTCTTTTGAACCCATGCCATAAAGAATGGAGGTTGACCCATAAAATGGTCATTCAAAAAGATTGGTTGTGTATGCTTAATTTTTGGTCTAAATGCAACCCAAAACCAGCCTTACCTGAAAATTGGGAAAACAGGCTTCCTTTGTTTGATGTTGAAGCTATATATTGTGGCATGTGCAGGTTTATAAAGAGTGTGGGATGGGATGCCAAGCTAGTAAATGAGTCCTACCCATGGATTGAGAAGCAAATTGTTCACCAGCCTAAGCTTGAGCCATGGCAGGTGGCTCTAAGGGACAGTCTTTTGGATGTTGGAATTTCACCTTTTAATGGCTTCACTTATGATCACATCTATGGAACCAAGGTTGGTGGAACCATTTTCGACAGATTCGGTCGTCGTCACACCGCTGCTGAACTGCTGTCATCTGGGAACCCTCAGAAGCTTACTGTCTTGGTCTATGCCACAGTTCAAAGAATTGTTTTTGACACATCAGGTAATGCTAGTTACATCTGAAATTTGATGTCAATTGGTCACATAGTTTGGAGCATAAAATCTGCTACTAATTGTCATATATGTCAATTAATTTACATTTCATCAATTTAAGCTTTAGTTTTTTGTGGATTTAGTGATTAAAATAAGAGTTTTTTTTTCTTTCATTAATATAGGGAGGAGACCAAAGGCAGTGGGAGTGATCTTTAAAGATGAAAATGGGAAGCAACATGAAGCAGTTCTTGCTGATAAGCCACAGAGTGAAGTAATATTGTCCAGTGGAGCAATTGGAAGCCCTCAAATGCTGTTGCTAAGTGGAATTGGACCCAAAGCTGACCTTGAAAAGTTGAAGATTCCAGTGGTGCTTGATAATATGTTTGTTGGGAAAGGCATGGCTGATAATCCAATGAATGCAATCTTTGTCCCTAGTAACAAAGCAGAAAAGCAGACACTAATTCAAACTGTAGGGATTACCAAGATGGGTGTGTACATTGAAGCTAGCAGTGGATTTAGTCAGTCCAAGGATAGTATTCAATGCCACCATGGAATCATGTCAGCTGAGGTAAGTAATTAACATTTTGGTATTTGATAATGAAGCTTGAGAAATTGTTTCGTGTGATCCTAACACTGCCACGTGGATTAGTAGTGTGACTAGTCTACGTGCTATAACGTGGATAGTGGTAACACCACATGATGATGTTACGGTCACATTGAGAAGTTTCTCGTGGTGCTCAATACTCATAAGATTCTCATGGATTTGATTTCTGTTTTCTCTGTTTCATGAACTGCATTTTGTTATATAACTTGCAGATTGGGCAGCTATCTACTATTCCCCCAAAGCAAAGAACCCCAGAAGCAGTTCAAGCTTACATTAGGCGCAAGAGAAACTTGCCCCATGAGGCATTCAAAGGAGGCTTCATTCTAGAAAAAATTGCCAACCCAATTTCTAAAGGTGACCTTAGCTTGGTCAACACTAATGTTGATGATAACCCCTCTGTCACCTTCAATTACTTCAGCCACCCATACGATCTTCAACGCTGTGTTGATGGAATCCGTGTAGCCACTAAGGTTGTGCAATCGGAGCATTTCACAAACTACACAAGATGTAACAAGCAAACTGTGGAGAAGGTGCTTAACATGAGTGTCGAGGCTAATGTTAACCTCATCCCTAAGCATACCAATGACACAAAGTCCTTGGAGCAGTTCTGCAAAGACACTGTGATCACTATTTGGCACTACCATGGAGGTGCTCATGTGGGCACTGTGGTTAGCCCTGGGCACAAAGTTCTTGGTGTAGACAGGGTCCGGGTTGTCGATAGCTCGACATTTTCTGAATCCCCAGGGACTAATCCTCAAGCCACTGTCATGATGATGGGCAGGTATGTATATATGATCATATGAACAATCATGTTTGGGTGGAATTGCCTCCCACTTCTTAGAAAGAAAAGAAGTGAAAATTGAAATCAATTTGTAATGTGTTGTTTGTTATGCAGGTACTTTGGAGTGAAGATCTTGAGAGAGAGATTGGGAAGCGCAGCTGGTATATAATGTAAGGAAATAAGGCCTAGCAGTCAGCAGGATGTGAGTGACAGAGGGTTAGTTGATACAGTGTGTGATGTAGTTTAGGTTGTTTTGATTCTTAGCAAGCTCTAATGTGTAAAAAATTGGCTTGCTGTGTGAAAATACATTTTATTCTATTATTAGGGGGGGTTCGATCCGCTGCCCGTTTGCATATTTTCCTCGCCACTTTACCACCATGCTAGTGGTCACTTTGTGATTATTATGTATAGAAACTCATATTTATATCTATTGTGTGAGCTGTTGCTCAAAATAAAAATTAACATAATTACTTATTGTTTTATATTGTTGATCAGTTACTTAATTACTTAATCTAATTTATTTATTTCCTATTTAATCCATTTAATGTTATTGATTATTTTATTTTTTATTATAAGTACATAAATTACTAAATTCCCCTTCAAATTATTGCTTAATTACTTAAATCTCTATAATCATTTTATTTATTTCCTTTTTAATTCTTCCTTGGATAAATTTATTTATGCTCTTAGTTTATTTTCAATCTTCACTATAATTTTTTAAGCATGGTAAAGTGCCAAATTTTTTGAATTACTCCCCATCTTATCATGCAATGTATAAAGTGTAAAATATTGTAGTAAATCATTATATATAAATTATTATGGTATGTTTAATCTTCTTTCATTAGTTACAACATATTTTCTACATTCATAGTGTTTGTCATACCGCTATATAATTAACTTAAATAAGTTAAATCCATCAGCAATGCATTTCCTTTCAATTTTTTGTGATAAACTAATAGATAATTGACTAAATAAACATTCTCTAAAGTTTCAATAAAAATTTCCAAGTTTTTCTTACAATTTTCGTGGTTTTTATTCAATTTTTATCGATATCGATAATATCCCGATATTTTCATCGAAATTTCCGTGTTTTTGACTACCGATATTTCCGATATCATTGATATTTTAGACCTTGTCTCTTAGTCTATAATCTCAACTACTTTTCTCCCAAGAAAAAAAAAGAACAAATACCTTATGCTTGTTTAACCAAGAAAATTAAATTTTTTTAGTGGTTTTCTTGTTATAAAAAAGAAGATATATTAAGTTATATACACATTCTTAGCACTAATGATATAGATAAACCATACACTATTTAATTTCTATAAACAAACCCAAAAATGACAATGATCTTATTGAATTTAATTTTGATTATTAAATTACTTTGATGCCCTATCGAGTGTTTTGGGGTTAAACTTGTTTTAAGAAATCGATGGCAATTTTGTAATTTATAGAAAGTTCGAAGCATCTTTGTTATGTTGTAAACTGGTTTTGGGTGTGTTTAAAGTTCATTTCATATAGGATTTATATATATATATATATATATATATATATATATATATATATATATATAATTTGGGCCCCTATATTGGATATAATAGTGAATCTCCCTTTAAAAAAAAACCCTTTCTTCATATTTCTTTGCCCCCTTTTTCTTGGAATATCACCTTTCCATTACTAATGGTAAATCTATTTATGCCTCAAACTCTTTAGGGAGGTGCACTTTAAATGAAAAGAAGATAAAACAAACACCAGTTTATGTGGCTTCAGAGCCATAATTTCATTGGAAACCCATGTTCACTCATGCTGCCTCTAGACAAACTTCTTAGTCTCTGCCAAAACTGCTTCCTCTTCCCTGTCCTCAGTGGCCCTGAACTAGAGTACCTCCTAAAAGACCCAAATTCCTGCCCCTCAACCTCAAGTCCCACAGGTGCACTTAAAAGATCTGATGTTGATGGTATCTTGGTGCCATGGCCAGCACCAAACCCCGGCAGCTCCTGCTCCTGCTGTGATTGTGAGAATTCCAAGTTGCCACTATCTATATGAATGAAGAGATCATCTTGGCCACAACTTGTTGAAGCTCCTACTTCTTGTGTTTCTTTGAACTCGTTGCATACTAGCTTTAAGGCCTGCACAACCTCGCCCATGAAAGGCCGGTGAGATACTTCTGGTTGTATACACATTGAAGCAATTGCTGCTACCTTGGTCACACTATCCCATGAGATATCGGATGGCTTTAAGGCTGGGTCTATTATCATTTCTAGCCCCTCCTTGCTTGTGAGGAGCGGGCGAGCCCAAGCAACAAGGTTTTCTTGGCCTGGAGGTTGTGACAGGTCCACAGGTTTTCTCCCTGATAGAAGCTCAAGAAGGACTACACCATAGCTGTAAACGTCACTTTTCACTAAGAGATGGCCGGTCATTGCATACTCCGGAGCTAAATAACTGGACCAAGAAACAAGATAGAGCATGTTTATGTAAAACTAATAAGTTGCCATATTTATGTACGACTTGGACCACACAATTCCATTAAGAATTCATTATATCACCGGTTTTTAGACAACAGTCTGGCAACATAACATATCAAAAACGTCTGGCATATGTATTACTTGTATATATCTATGCACATATATATATACTTGATGGTAAAGAAGTTCATACCCAAAAGTTCCCATAACATGTGTTGAAATATGTCTCTTTCCCTCTTCTAATGCCGCTCTAGCCAACCCAAAATCTGAAACTTTGGGTGTACAATCATATTCCAACAAGATATTGCTAGCCTTGAAGTCACGATGTATTACGCGAGGATTTGAGTCTTCATGGAGATAAGCTAAGCCCCTAGCTGCACCGAGGGCAATCTTTATTCTGGCATCCCAATCAAGCGGATCAGTTTCCTTGTCAATGCCTGAAAGAACACAAGTATAAGCCACTCATAATTCAAAGCTGTGTCCAATCATTTAAGCAACTAAATATCTAGCATTTCAACCAAACAAATGTTGAAGTATTGATGTAGAAATTAAATTTTTTTAAACTTGTATCTACCATGTAAATGGGATTCAACACTCCCATTTGGAACGAGTTCATAGACTAGGCAGCGAGTATGGCCCTCAGTACAGATACCAATCAATTTAACCAAATTTCTATGGTGAAGACGGCTTAGCATCTCAACTTCCGCCAAGAATTCACGGCTACCATGATGATCTTCTCTCTTGAGAACCTTCACTGCCACCTCTCTTCCATCGTCCAAAATGCCACTGTAAACAAGCCCAAAACCACCTTCTCCAAGTATTCTTGAAGCATCAAAATTATTAGTGGCTCTCTCCATGTCGTTCAAAGTGAAGGTTTTAGCAGATCCAGTATAATTCAGTGTGCCAGAACTCAAGGATGTTGATCCAGAACCACGCATGCTTCCGAACATCACCGACCTCGGAGGCCCTGTTGAGTAGATAATGTTAATATTCTGGAGTAACTTCGAAGAGTTCCAACTGTACTATGAAGGAATAATGATTAAAAATGAAAGGAACTTCCATTAACATCTCGCTATAGATTATATATAGTTGTGCAACATGCTCAAAATAAAATTAATGTTATAAGCTTGTTGTGAGTAAACTGCCTTAAGGTCAGGGAGAATTTGGCTGCATTTCAAATACCTGAGAGTTTTGTAGGAGAGGATGTCAAAGTTTGTGGAAACTTTTCCAGTTGATGTGAGTGACATGATCCACATTTCAGCAACAAAAGCCACACAACTACGACACATAAAAGAAAGGCTGTGCAAGATGATACAACAATCACAGCAATCATACTTTTTCCGAGCCCATCTCTTTTTCTCCTCGGTACATCAACTCCAAAAGGTTTTATTGCCCTTCCATTGTTGTCTTTTCCAGTGTATGGCCCGTCATCTGTAGTAGAAATGCTTGAGGATGCTGCAGGGGGAGAAGGTGGAAGACCTGGATAGTGAACATAGAAAACTTCATAATCTCCAAAGAGGGAAGGCTTTATGGAAACCTGTCTGCGCCAGAACTTTTCATAGATTTGGAATGCGGTTGTGCCATCAAATGTTATTCCTGTAGGTACCAAGTTAATGAGGACAGCGCTTTTTTCTAGCTGCTGACTGACCGCATCTGCTCCCATAATTCGAACTTGGCTATGGTTTAGTGCCACACTGGCTGCAATTTCTTCAGCCAGCTCTGAAACTAAAGGGAAGAATGTGTATATTGCAACACCTAGTTGGAGTTGAACTTGAATTGGCCGCACACAACCGCAGCTTGAGCCAAGAGGTGTATATGTTAATGGCTCTGTGCATGTGATTGATGAACAATCTACACGTATGTTTAAGCATAGTTACTATTTTTTGAAGATAAAAAATTATGAACTATTTTCAAATAAAATAGAAAGGCAGAGTACATACCTTCACTGGGAGGTGGAGGTGGTAGTGCCAGAATTGGTGATGGTGGTGGGGCCTTTGTATTCTTCAGGGAAGAACCCACTGGAGAAACTGTAGGTGGAAAAATGGGCGCTAGAAGAGACGAAAAAAATCACAACTTAATTTGAATCATAGTTAGGTAGATAAAGTAAGTACACTAAGGTTAAAGCTACCAAACTGAAATGAGGCTTCCATACTATTATAGTGGCTTGTGAGAGTTGTTGGTGATGGTGCAGCTGCAGCCCAGCTACTTGTTGAAGAGAAGGGGGATTGAAGGGGGGAGACTGCAGGGCCTATACATTTCATAAATATTCTTCAGATAAATACATTTCATGAATGAACTGTACATATATCGGTAAGACAAACGCCAAAGTTTTGAACCTTGTCGACTGTAAGTTGGTTCTGGAGCAGAGCTGTGGAACTTTTCGCTTTTGTGGTGATGCTTGTGATGTGAAATTGAAGGAGAAGATATAGGACCATACACCCATTTCTTTGCAGGACGTTCGGAGGATGAAGGTGGAACTGCAATACTTGAAGGCCATATGGCACTATGAGGATGGGTGGCTATAAAAAGAAAAGAATCTGAATTAGTAATAGGAACAGGCACATTTTTTTCATTTACTAGTTCAAAGTTGGCAAATAAAACTACTTTAGACTCCATTACCTTTATCTGGGAAGTAGTCTGAAGGCAATACGTGGTGGAATGCTTTTCTGGGAGGTAGCGCTACTAACTCTTCATGTCTTTTCCAGCCAAATCTGAGAGGAGATTTAGGAGAGACGGCATGTTCTGTACCATACAAACACATCCATTCAGAAAATAATTGCTCACAACTAGTTCTGAGGAGAGAGCAAAACAGCTATCTAACGTATCAGAAAACAGCTAATTAACTTATCATGTTGCTATTTCTCTTCCTACGAACTTTCTAGTTATCTACTACATACAATGGGGTAGCAGACTTTCGCACTCGGGACACAAGTTTGTCAGCTTACTCTAGTTATCCACTACATTGTAGTTGACAAACTAGTGTCCCTTATGGGTAGGCAACCATGAAAGGGACCACGCTTCAGATGGCAGATTACTGAGCGAGAGGCTCTCAGAGTGCAATTTTGAAGTTACAATATTGACATTTATTTCAGTTGGAAAGGTGTAATTCACAATGTTGATCAAATCTTCACCTTTTATGAAAAAGACTAAACTGATAAATATTTCGGTGCTTCAGGAATCCTGTCACATTTGAGCAATAACTCTTACTGCTCAGAAGTTAGAATAAGCAAGTACAGGAAGGAACTGCTCAGGGCAAGTTATTGAAATTATGCACCCTTCCTCACTACATATTTTTGTCATTTCGAAATTAAAAATCACCAGAAAATGACCTGCAGGAATGTGGCCCAGGGTTTCAGATCAAACTGATGAACTTCCAAGCTCAAAGAACAGAGTTATGAATAAACCAAACACCATTGCAAGTAATCCAATTGATCGTTTGTGTTCCATGATCACTTGCAAAGGAAATGATATGATAGAAAGAAAAACATTGAAACATGAGAATCATTTGCCCTATTTCTTGATCACAGAAACACTTGTTTCAGCGAACCCAGATCCTCAAATTGGTTAAAAAATTTAAATTAATGAAGAGATCATATTGTACTTGATCAAATATATTGAAGTATAAAAAAACCAACCCAGACACTAAAAATTCAAGCTTGTTACCTGCAGATCCATGGAATGGCAAGACACCAACAATCAAACACATTTGCACAAGCAGCAGATTCAGTTGCATGCCCATTTCATTAGCAGAGTCAGAGAAGGTGGAGCTCAATTCTCAAGATCTCTCAGCTCTCATCATTCAACCACAGAAGTGAGGAGCAGAGAAGGCAGAGAGAACAAACTGGCACAAGAGCACCCTGAACCAAAGCATGGCCTTTAATGAAGCAACCTCAAGGTAAGTTTAGAGGTACAGAGGCAGACCCACATATAGTACCAGAGAAGTAATGAGAGGCATGTTGAGTGAACCAACAAGAATGGATTAAGTGGGAAAAACCCAATTGCTGTCTTTTAGAGACTAATAAGCGCTTGAATTTGGAAAGCTTAGAGAGTTCTAGTGGAATTGTCTATTTTGTCATGGGAGTGACTAAAGGTTGCTGCAACTGATCAAGGCAAAAAGCAGCACACAGTCTACTTAAAAGCAGTATAAGTCCAAATTAGAAACTTTTCTGTAAGAAAGAGTAGGTAGAAGAACACAAATAGAGGAGAGAGAGAGAGAGAGAGAGAGAGAGAGAGAGAGAGAGAGAGTAATAAAATATTATTATATGGTTTGAAAAGCATGGAAGACTGTGTATTCTTTTAATCTAATGTGGATATTCTTGATTTCTTTTCAACTAATTGAGGGCAATTATTATTCCTTATTGGTTTCATTCAGGTTTGAAATATGAATGCGGTATGCAAAGGAATATGCTTGTTATGTCAAAGTTCCACTTCCAATAGCGATTTGTGCGACCAATAGGCTATAATCTAGATTGCTAGTGCTTTAACGGTCATTGCAGAAGACGACGATATAGTATAATGGAAAGTGTAGTATTTTCTTTATCGTGGTGTAACTAAATTGACAATCTAACAACTCAGCATTCTTACGACAATATATCTAACGAGAGAACATAATTCATGTCATAATCACGTTTTATAGATTAACATAAAAGTTAGTAGTTGTTTTGTGTAGATGGCAAGCTCATTCCATATCAAGTGTCATGGGACCAAATTTGCACATGCAAATACTGTGTTTGTGATGTTGTGTGTTCAAGTTTATGTCCAAAATACCCCACACCACATGACTAATGTGGCAAATTTTCCCACGCTGCCAACATTTGACAATTCAATGCGACTAATGGGCTCTGAAGAATGAAAATTTTCCAAGAATTTTGAGCACCAAATTGAAATCCCAAACCAACAAAAAAGATGGTATCAGAAACATCTAAACACATTGGCATCTTCAGGTACATAGCAAATGGTGTTTCTATAAGCGACAAGCCCAAAAGATTTAGTAGTTGTGTAGGTACCATGTGCTGTGTTGGCCATGGCTGCCATATTTTCCATTACATAATTGAACGTCCTTGCTATAAATATGGGCGTCAATCACTCACCAGATTTACAAGTCTCTCGTATATGTCGGTGGCATTGACTGTCGGTGAAACTTTTTTTTCAAATTTTTTCAGTCACTCTATTAAATCGAAAAAATTATTCTGTGACAGTATCAAGTAGTGTGATTGAAATTTATATATTAATATACAATTTTGATGACTGCACAACATCAACATGTCACATGACGTTACAATTATATAAAATATTTTGTCGACAAATAAATCCGCATATACCAGGTCTCTCTATTTCTCTCGATCCTTAAACCTAATTAACTATAGCCTTGTCAATTGTGTTACCACCTAAATGATAATGGGACATATTTACACACTATGATATTGACATAGAAATTAATCAAACAGCTTTTTGTCGTCCATGATGCTTACACCTCAATAAGACACTGTGCGTGCCATTCCATTTCCTAGTGGTTTGTCAAAATCAACCATAGATGAGGATTTTTATATTATAAATGGACCCCCCTTGTTAGCATTAGCCACCGAAAGGATTATTAATACTTAATTTGTATTGACCCAAAAGTTCTTAAAGTATAATTAGTTCGTTTTGGATTGTTGGGCTGGTTTTAAACTTTTGTGGTGTTTTTTCTTGACTTGATTAGTTAGGTATTTTGTCATAGTGCACAAGGGAAGGGACATGTCGTCGGTTCGAGTTTGACCTCAAGTAAATTGCGAATTAATTAATGTAAATCAAGTGGGTTTTCTTCTTGGAAACTAATTGATTATGGCCTCAAACTGACTTGATCCAATCCAACCTTTTATTTTGGGCTAGGTTGATGGTTTACACTTTGAGTTTTAAGCTAAGTGTATTGACTTATTTCTCAAGCCCAATATGTATATTTTTTTCTAATAAAAAATGGTTTATTCTTTTTTGGGTTGAAGTGGAAAATTGTTTTAAAACGAGCAATACAACATTAGAGGTCTTGGAGGAGAAGAGGAAGGAGAAAGTATGGCTTCCTCACTGCAATGTTGTTGATAGAATGGAGACGGGTTTCTAGATATATATATATAGTTAGAGTTTAAACGTCGAACAAATTGGATTTAAGATTAATCAATGATCATTTTGTTTTGTGGTATTTAATTTACATTTTGTTGGAATAGGTGCTGAGTTCAAATCTCATGGACGTTATTTTAACCAACAACATATACATAATTCGAACTATATATACATAAAACTTCTAACACATGATATGTTTTAACTAGACGATACTTGTCATATATAGTCTGGCACATAGGCACCCTCACCTAGGGACGGCCCTGGGTAGTGCAGATGGCGCTACCGCACAGGCCCCCAATTTGAAGGCCCCGAAAATATTTTACTTGTATATTATATATATTAATATTATAAACATTTTATATATATTCCAGCGTGCAGCACATTGACACAAGCGTGTGTTTGGCTGGTTTGGTTTCAAGCGCATTTCTCTTCATTGAAGGCCTTTTCGGGTAGAAATTAGCTCAAAGGTTGCAAATGACAAAGCTTATTGTTGAAACTGATTCTATTCTTGTCTTGCACCTTCTCAATGCTAGAGTGGAGCCGTGTCACCCTCTCCTTGCTTTATTAAATTTGTGCAGAGCTTGTTGGAAGAGTCCTTGGGAGTGCAATATCACTCGTGTACAGAGAGACTAATTTTGCTGCTGACTCTTTGGCCAAGATGGGGCATGGGATGGAAATGGGTATTCACCACTTTGTTTTGCCTCCTGATGGTATTGTTGGTATCCTTCAAGAAGACAGAGCCGGCCTTTTAAGGCCTAGAGTGATTGTTGTTTAGTTGTGTTCTTTCTGGGCGTAGCCCTCCTTGTTTACCAAAAAAAAAAAAAAGTCCTTGGGTGTGCATTTTTATTCTTTTCAAACTTTTTTTTCTATGTAAAAACATTTATATATATATAATCCATCAATATATATACCCTCACTCACGCTTTCACCTCCAATCAACACCAAAAGAAAAAACAAAGGTAATCATCATTATTCATCAATCTCTCTTTGGCTCTTTTGTTCAATCCTTTGAGAATTTTTGTTTTTATTTCAAATTCAGGAATTTCAACACCAAAACATGAATATCCTAATTCCTAAATTCATAAAAACCACTCAAAATTTGTGTCATTGTTGATGATGAATTTTAGTTATATAAAAATAATTGTTTTATGACATTAAGTTATGAAAAATTATTATTTTTACTATTTGCATATTAAATTATGTGAAAGTCTTAGTTTAAATTTCATATAGCTAATTAAAATCTCAAAATCTCATAACCGGCCCTGCCCCCACCCAATTAAGCTTTGAGGCATTTCCATTTCTCATGTACATCGATCGATCTCGTGATAACAATGACGCATAACCTTAGAGCTGTTGCTAATAGAAACCTTGACCTAGTTATTTTGGCAAGAAATACCCTCCAGCATGAATTGTTGGTGATGATTAATAAACCTCCTTTTCTAATGAAACCTTTCCATCATTTGTAAAAAAATAGTATTATTATAATTTATAACAAGAACTCTTACCTACCATCCATCAGCTGGCACTAGTTGTCATTAATTAATTTCAGCTAACCACTTGCTTAATTATGACTTAATTAACAATCTCAAGGTGATTAATATTAGTTTAATGTGTTTTAATCAAAAATCTATTTTTAACTAATTCATATTTTTATAACCTTTTCCTAACACAAAGACTTGACTCCAATTGTTTTAGAGTTAAAAACTTATATAAAATAGATTATAATATATAAAGGTGTGGATTAAGAATTTGTGTTAAAAATCTATGGTCTTAAGAAATGTTAAAAAAAGGATTTCTTGCAGTAATCAAGTAATTACTTTCAACGAATTTACTGTTGAGTCTTTGTTTAACGAATGTGCCTCTTCGCTTTGTGAAGGTAGATCTGAAATTTAATTAGGTTTACGGTTGAGATTAATTCAACGATGCCTTTTTGACACTGGGAACATGCTAAATTACAAAGAAAATGATATATTTGGTGCTTGAGCTTTTTTGTACATGCATTTTAACACACAAAAAAGGTGATGGATTTGGCAAGGGTTGAGAGAGTTAGAAGAGTCTTTGCACCCACTTTGGCGTACAGTTTTGGCCAAGCACTAAATACAAATCATCCCAAAGGGGGAAAACTGTCGGCTCAAGATTATTTTGATTGTTTCTAATATTTTTCATACAAAGCGATATTGGGTAGGGGGAATCGAACATAGAACTTAGGATGCAGAGATAAATGTTCTAAACTACTTGAGCTACAAACCCCTTCCGATTGTTTCTAATATTAAAAGATATGTCAAATTCGATTTTCTCAATTTTTTATTCATAAAAAAATGTCACAAGTACACTAAAGTGGTTGAGGGGGTTTTCTTTGGTGGAGGATGTAAATGGGGGTTTGGGTTGATTTTTTTAATTAATTTCATATTTGGAGGTACAAAACAACAACAACAAAATAATTTGACTCATTAATGCATGAATTAAGAAAACAATAAAAACACCAAGGACAGATGGATAATGTTAAACTAAAAGGAAAAAAAAAATTACGCTATGGAAGTTGAGGGATCAATTAATTAGGTAGATCTTTGACTTTCAATCGTGATTGGAAAAACAGAAATGTTAAAAGTTCGTTGGACATAAATTACAAGTTGCATTGCAAGTGCAACTATTGTTGTTGGTTCCCTGTAAAAAAGAAAAATTAAGAAATTAACAGTTTTTTCATCTAGAACAGATTCTCTAAACCACCTCTTTAAATAAAATTTTAAACACTCATTAAACACACATAGTTGGTATACACAATATTTTTAAAAATGTTTAATCACGTATTATATATATATATATATATCGTACTTAAATTAATTATAAAAGTATATGATTGTATCTGTTATGAAAATAGAATCATGTGTGTGACATAATAGTCACATGATTCTATCGAGTGTCAATAATACGTATTATAGATTAAGGGCCGGTCAGGAGTAAATTAACAAATATACAAGCTTGACCACTTCTTCATGATTAATAACTGTACCAGAAGCCAAGTCTTGCAACAAGATTATATATACGTTATTAGGGGAGCTTCAATTCACGGAGCTTTGCAGTGCCTACTTCGTATTATATATTTAATAATATGAATTCTCTATTTTTCATGTATTTCCTTAAAGATATCACTTCAAAAAATCTCACTTTAATTCGAAATTATTTAATAACTCACTTAATAATTATCATTTTAATTTTTTCTTGAAATATCGTCTTCGTTTATTTTATGAGTCATAATTAAATTTACATTACGGGTTCCAAATTATTTACCTGAAATGAATGGTTGAAATATAATATGAATATAAATTGGGCCCACAAATAATTATTTAAGGGATGGCCTATACAGAAAAGAGGTAGATGATACATCTGTGTCGTGGAAAATTTGTCCTCCACTTCCATGTTGAAAACAATGGACATCATCTTCACACGTGTGCCATAGGCAACTGTGTGTGTGTGAGAGAGTGAGTCCAAAAGCAGGTGAGATGGAGATCGATATCTGTATGCTTTGTTAATTTCATCTAGGCGCGTTTGATGCACTCTATTATTGCCAAATTTAATCAATTAAACTTAATTAAACATGTTATTTTTGTCTCTTACACATCAATTATTATTTTCTTTTTGGGAAATCAGCATCATCAATTCTTCTTATATTCCCATGAAAGAACAATGTACCTCTATTATTCAATAGACTGACTAATCATATATTTTAAGGCTGAACAAATACATCAATTCATTCATATTATTACATGAATTCTTAGTAATTATATTATGAATTGTATGAACGAGTGTGATGATTTTCTCGATATACGTATTATGTTGGGCGTCAAATCCATCTTAAACATATGAACAAATGGAGAAAAAAAATCATTTTGGATTGAACAATATGTACAAGAGGCGTAGGGCATCGGCAAAGGTTATAGGAAAAAAAATCCAAAGTTACAATTGCAAGTTGCAACGAACTGATCAGATTCAAGTACAAATTCGTCTCATATAAGAAAATACAAATCTGTTCACCACGCGCCCATGACAAGTGTGGGCATGATCTGAAGATTCTAATTAGGCTTTTGGTTATAATGTTGCTGTCTCCATCCCTCTCTCTTTTACCAATTGCCATTCCACCTTGCATCACCTCACAACACCAACACCCTCTCTCTCTCTCTCTCTCTCTCTCTCTCTCTCTCTCTAAATCCCTCTCTTTCTGAACCAAGCCAGCTTTATCTACTCTACCGAGTACAAAAGCGAACACTTTTGTCCCTTCCTTTCTCTCTCAAAAAAAATTATCAAACACCTTCTACATCTCTCTCTCTCCTACACAAACACCATGGCAGACAGAGTCTATCCTACAACGAAACCGGCTACCGCGGCCCCCGCCACAGCAGCCAACCCCGCCTTCCCCGCCACAGCAGCCAACCCCGCCTTCCCCGCAACTAAGGCCCAACTCTACAGCAACGCGCGCCCAGCCTACCGCCCCCAACCCCACCACCGCCGCCGCAGCCGAAGCCGCTGCTGCTCTTGCTGCCTCTGGATCATCTTCCTCATCCTCCTCCAGCTCGTCATCGCCGCCGTCCTCGGCGCCGCCTTCTACGTCTTCTACCGCCCCCACCGCCCCTCCTTCTCCGTCACCTCCCTCAAGGTCCAAACCCTAAACTTCACCACCAACTCCCACCTCACCTCCAGCTTCAACCTGAACATCACCGCTCGAAACCGTAACAAGAAACTCGTGTTCATCTACAATCCCATGGCCATCTCCATCTTCTCCAACGATGTCGACATCGGTGACGGAATCATACCTTCCTTTGTGCATGGGAAGAAGAACACGACGCTGTTGAAGGCAAAGATTGCGAGCAGCGGGAAAGAGCTTCAGAGCAGTGAAGTGAGTGCTTTGAAGGCTGACATTAAGAGCAAAAGTGGGCTGCCATTGAAGGTCAGGTTGGACACTAAAGTGAGAGTGAAGGTGCTTGGGCTGAAGACTCCAAGAATTGGAATTAGGGTTAAGTGTGAGGGGATTAGGGTTACTTCTCTTCCAACTGCTAAAGCTCCTGCCACTGCTTCTACTTCCAACGCTAAGTGTAAGGTTGACGTCAGAGTCAAGATCTGGAAATGGACCGTGTGAGGGGAAATTGAATTTGCAAAATTAAAGAAAGAAAAGGAAAAGAAAAAAAGGTGTGTGATATATATATTTTTTGTTTTCTTTCAAAGATTTTGTATTATTTGTCTTATATTTTTGCGAATTTAATTTTGTGATTATTTTTTATTATGTTTTATTAATGGAAGAAAGGGTGGTGGGATATTGTATATTGTGTTAGAAAGCAAGTTGTAAATTTGTTGTGTTAAGAAATTGTTTGTTTATTAGCTAGGTATTATCTGTTTCAAGAAGTATATGATCACACTTTTCCATTTACTCGTATTATGAACTGTACATGTGCAAACATGTAGTTTGGGAAAAAAGGCAAATACTCTTATTGATGTGAAAAGAAAAAGGAATTGCCGAGTCTAGTAACGTGGATTTGTAACTAAATGAGATATTAAAGTGATTAGTTGTTTGATTGAAACCTTCTCAGATGAGGGGTGGTTTTGAGCTGTTCACCTTGACCTTAGGCGGTTAGGAGAGTCCCCAACCACAAACGGTAGGTAGCAAACCAGAAAAGAGAAAGGAAATTAGTTTAAAACTCAACTCCTTTTTCATTTTTTTCAATCTCGCATTAGGCCAGATCTTTATATTTGGATTCTTTCGTGGGTAAAATATATATTCAGAAAAATAAAATTGGGTTTTACATTCAGTAGTTTACAAAAATGAAATAAAAAGATGGAAACAAGTAAATAAGCAATTTAGTTAAGTTTGTGTAATGTGTAAGTACAAATTTGATATTTGTGTCGGTGGGCGCGCGGCTTCAATAATTGAAGTTTGAACAGTGAGGAGGGCCCCAAAAGTATTTTTCTAGTAAAAGGAAACAATGACAGAATAGTATGTGCTACAAATATGTCATGATTGTTTCATGATTCATGGTTAGCAACTTAGCCCTGATAAATACTAGAAAAATCAATTAATGTAACAATTTCTTATTTATTATGAATGAATAAGCTCGAGAATCAACGTTGAATGAAAACAAATGAAATACTGTCATATCAGTTGGGCAAATACACAAATTCATCATCAATAGCAAATTCATTACCCACCACAAGCACTTTGTTGACCAATTTTCACTACCCATGAAGAATCCCATCATTCGTGCAATTTCATCCAAAGTTTTTATTCGTTTACCTTCTCAACTGATCACTTAGTGTATCGTACAATTCTTTTTTATTGGATGGAAGATTCACTTGATATAGAATCCACATTTTCTGACCAAAAGAATCCGCATTCACACGACCCGTTTTGAGATTGTAGAAATAACAAGACTACATTACAAGCGATGTTTGTGACCAGTAGATATAATAAAGCTGGTGTTTGGTGACGGATGCTAATAATATAATTGTTATCTTTGATTGTGATGTGCAAGAAGAAGCATTATCGCCACTAATTCTAAAGTGCTTTATCTTATCAAACTAAACTTGGCATACAAATGAGTATGACACATCATGCTGGGGATGAATATCTAACCTCGCACCAGTTCCTTTTTTTTTTCTTTTGTGGTTTGAAAGATGGAATTTCATAACAACCAGGAAAACAGCCGAGAGAAATACAAAGTCCACAAAACAGCAAGGCACAAACATACGACAAAGCATAATAATAACACTACTACTAGAAGGAGGACAACTAAAGAAGACGTATGCCACCATTTCTCGTTTAATTTATGTGTGCAGCTTGCACTTCACTTTTGGCTGTTGCCAAGAGCACATCGACTTTATTTATATGACGAGCCTATTTAATCAACAGTCTGATAATATAATATATTGAATTATATCTGATTACCAAGTGTCACCATAAACATAGTCCTATATTATTTATGGCTAAATTTTTAATAAAAATACAATGATCTTATATATAGTGAATGTTGAGCATAGTGATAAATCTAATAATTTTTGGTTGTGACGTGACTATAACATGTTTATATTTATCGATACTTTATAAACTCGTCACTTGTCCATAGTATAACACATGAATTGATAACACCAAACGAAGACTTACTATCATACAATAATTTCTCTTGATGATGATACATTAACATTACGAAAAAACACAAAAAGAAAAGAAAAGAACAGAACAGAAGACCATTGGTCATAAATCTCAAGAGGCCCAATATGCCTCAAAGAGGCTCATAAATCTTAATTGCAAGCCCAAACCCAAATTTACTCATTCGAAAATGCTAAAACCCTACTAAAGCCCCTGACTTTCAAACCCAAAACACTGTTTTTCTTTGCAGACGCTCATCGCTCTCATCAGTCTCTGTGAGTGCAATTCCGGCCATGTATCGAATAGCTTCAAAATTAGCGTCTTCCATCGCTTCTTCTACTTCCAGGAAATTGGTAGCTACTAACTTTTTATTCTTTTTTGCTCACAAATTCCATTTTCATTCATGGGCATTTCATACTATTTTGCTTTACATTTCTTCTTTCTTAAAACTCTTCTGGGAAAGTTTGCGGAAAAGGGAATGTTGCATTTTTAGTGTTCATACTATTCTTTGGTTTCTGGGAAATGAAACATGAACTTAGTTTCGCACTGTCATATGATAAGAAGCTCAAAAGTTTGTAAATTTAGTTTGGTTTCTTTTCCTGCATTTTCTTAAAAACCAAACGGAGCATATGGTTATATTTGAAGGATCATAATTTGATTGATTGATTAAATTGGGTGATTTAATATGAAAGACTCTAAGTTTTCTGAAATTTCTTTATTGATTGTTTTTTGTTCATCAATGCATTGCTGCTGACTGATGGTTATGAACTTTTTTCTTCGGTTGGTTGTTGATGTGATTTGGAAAGGTACGTAGTAGGGTTATATGTAATAGGAATTATGTGGCAAAAGATATCAGTTTCGGGGTTGGGGCTCGCGCGGCTTTGTTGCAAGGTGTCTCTGAGGTGGCGGAGGCTGTCAAAGTTACAATGGGACCAAAGGTAATGGATTAATATTCTTACATTTCTATCTAGGTTTGGTTTTTTGTCATACTTCATTAATGTAATTCCCTCTGTGGAGCTCAATGTGTAATGGACATTTCTTTACTAGTATAAATATAAGTTGCATGTACAAGGAACAGTGATGAGAACCAAATCTTGTGTAGCTGATGGTTGAAGTGAATTCTTTGTAGTCCGAGAATTGATTTCTTACAACGAAAGTGAAATACAAAATCACTGAGGTTTTATCTTTTGTCTCATGGTGGTTGATTGATTCAGGGTCGATATGTGATAATTGAGAACAGTCACAAGGATCCAAAGGTCACAAAGGATGGTGTTACTGTTGCGAAAAGCATTAGTTTCAAGGGAAAGTACAAGAATGTGGGTGCTGATCTTGTGAAGCAGGTTGCTAAAGCTACTAATACTGCTGCAGGAGACGGTACTTCTTTCTCAAATCTATCTCATAAACATAACTAAATTTGAGGTTAAGGAATAAGCCTCCTGACTCAGGGACTTCACTTTAGTTGCACAATGGAAGCTCAAATGTCAAAATTAGTCATGTAAATCAAAATATTAAAGTCTTTCTCGGAGAGGTGTTGATCATCTTATTCCAGGTACGACTTGTGCAACTGTCCTGACCCAAGCAATACTCACAGAAGGTTGCAAGTCAATAGCTGCTGGGGTAAATGCAATGGATTTGCGCATTGGTATCAATATAGCAGTTGATGCTGTTGTTTCTGATCTGAAAAGCAGAGCATTGATGATAAGCACACCAGACGAGATTACACAGGTGATGTGACTTCTTGGAAAAAAAATGTTGAACTCCTAAGCCATATTATACTGATCTTCCTATGAGGACAGGAAATAGATGGGGATGTACTTTAAAAAAGCTCTTTAGTTTTGGTAATTGATAAAATTTACTTCCTATAAGTTCAGTGAAAGTTGTGCTCTTTATCAGTCTCGTTAACTACACTTTATCTTGTATGATGGGTCTTTCCATAGAAATATGAGAGCAGTGCAGCCTTTCGAAACATGCTGAGGGTACTATTATAGTTTCTCCATTGAAATACCAATTAAAGCTTAGGTGGATGGTTTGAAGTGTTTGTTCTTCTCATGCATATTGTTGATTGCTCTGACTGGATTTTCATATGACAAATAAGTTGCACTACATGTCTGAATCATTGTTTTATTGGACATTCCGGCTTTAATAATATTATGAAATAGGTTGCTACTATTTCTGCAAATGGTGAACGAGAGATTGGAGAGCTGATAGCAAGAGCAATGGAGAAAGTGGGGAAGGAAGGAGTCATTACTGTTGCCGTGAGCATTGTTTTATTTTAATTTTATAAATTATTATGTTTGACAAACATGTGGGTTGTTTGTTATGGTTCCTCAAATTTTCATATTTTTGTAGGATGGGAATACTTTGGATAATGAATTGGAAGTGGTGGAAGGGATGAAGCTAGGCAGAGGCTACATTTCTCCTTACTTTATCACTGACCAAAAGACACAGAAATGTGTAAGTTCAGATATTTGCTGTAAGCAGAAATGTGGATTAGTTCCTATTCCTAATTATGATACAATACAACAAAGTCAGCACTAAATATTTGCTAATGGATTATTGTGAACTTTTGCTTGTCTGTATATTCCTTAAAAAGCAAATTTACTTTTCTTTTTAATATCTCTTAGCACCAGAGGGTCTGAAAATATCTCAATCTGGCCATATTTACCCTATTATTCACGTACTTAACTTTGGTCTTGGACTCTTGTGACGGTCCTGTTCATGTAGTTGCTTATGTATTCTCGTCTTTATTGAGTTGAAGGTTTATGCTTTATCTATCTTGTCATCAGTTTATATATCTGTGGTCATTTTGTGTTTGTTTCTGCCATAGTTTTGAGGCTACTCAATTGTAAACTTTTGTAAAAGGTAACATGCTTTCTTTATTGTTTTTTCTCCTTTCCTTCGTGCTTGATCTTTATTTCACCAGTGTAATCTCTTAACTTATAATTTAATCCTGCAATACGGAAGTTACAATTTTCATGTCTGCAGGAACTGGAAAACCCACTGATTCTCATTTACGAAAAGAAAATTTCAGAACTGAATTCACTTGTGAAAATACTAGAGCTGGCAGTAAACGTAAGTAGCATGTTTCTGATTGTTTACCTTTTATGTTCAACGGTGAGTAAATAATCATTTGAAATATAGATAAGATATTCATCTCTTGCTCATCTTTCCATCTAATTTTAAACAGAAACTTAGACCACTTCTTATTGTGGCCGAGGATGTCGAAGGTGATCCACTTGCTATGCTAATACTCAACAAACACCATGCTGGGGTTAAGGTGTGCTTTTGACTTTCTGTGCAAGGTTCATCATGCATCAGATGATACAAAAAGTATATGTCGTTTCATTTTCAATTTCAATTATATGAGTTGGTTGTGAAATACTAAACATTTTGATAGCCAAATGTGTCTTCTAGAGGCAGCATGGTGTTGGTAGATATGTCTTTATCTGAGAACATGTATAAGAAGACATTTATATATCTACATATCACTTTTGAGAACATGTATCTCTTACCCAAAAAAAGAAAAGTATTAATCGTGTTGGAGATGCATCTCATCATAATGTGAGAGAAGAAATATCAGTGATGTATATATATATATATGGCTGCATTTCTATATACGTAAGCATTTCTGCATTTTTTCTTGGGAAGTGTGATTTATTATCTGCCTAGAAACCCTAAGGGATTGTTTTGAATGAAACCGTATGAGTTGAAGAATTATTATAACATGAAAGGAAATTGTTTGCAGGGAACTACTAACAAAATTAAAATATTACAAAGTATATCTCTTAAACTAGGGTCCTAAATTTTTCCTTACATATTATGAATGGATGAATAGTGTATTGTTTTGGTGAGTATCTATACATATGTTTTACGTTTGATGTTTAGCATGATGTTTTGACATAAATTTTGTACTTTTTCATGTCAACATGCACTATTGTAACAAGTGGAATATTGTTAGGTTTGTGCTATCAAAGCTCCTGGTTTTGGGGAAAACAGGAAAGCTAATTTAGACGATCTCGCCGTTCTTACTGGGGGAGAGGTAATACAGTTTCAAAGCATTAAATTATATACATGTTGACTTGTAAGTTGTAGTAGTGTAATTATGCATTCCTTATACAGGTTATCACCGAAGATCGTGGTTTAACTCTTGACAAAATCCAGTTTGAAATGCTTGGTACTGCGAAAAAGGTTTGCATGTTCACTGCATGATATGTTTTACTTATATGTCTGGCAAATCATGACCAAGTTTATAACAGGTGACTGTCTCTCTTGACGACACCATCATTCTACATGGAGGTGGGGATAAGAAACAGATTGAAGAAAGATGTGAGGAGGTATGCCCTTACATAGATTTCCCTTTTCTAATGTTGTCGGTTAAACTTCCATTGATATATTAGTCATATGTGTTTCTCGTACATCTTATTGTCAGTTATGTGAATTACGGTGTGTTTTTTTTTTGGAATTATAACTTGATGTAAAAATTTGAATATGTCCTTAAATTAGTTATATGCATGTAATTTAAAATTTCCGCAAATTCTTGCACATGATTAACTATAACCTTAAGCACTATTTTTATTCATCTGGTTCTACTGAATGATACTATCGTTCACTAAATATTTATACAAGCATAGGTTTCTCTCATACTGAACAAAACTCTTTTGTTTTTTTGGGTGAAAACAGAACTCTATTTCAACTCAACTGAGATGAGCGACTGTTTGGCCCCTTCTTCAGGGGCATCATTTCTCATTGTCTTTGTGTTTTGGAATGCATGCTTTAGATCCAAGGACTGCCCTATGGTAAATCTTGTATGCTGACAGTGACAGTGCAAATTAAAGAGTCAGGTTGTTAGAAAGTTACAAAGCAGTTATAACAACACTGCTGCTATTGTTCCAAGCCAATCCTTATCTTGTGTAACAGAAATACCTTGCATGTTGTTTTTAGAAAGTCTTATTAATTCATCTAGCAGGAAGTAGTGTGCCTTTCTAGGTTCAACCTTTTAATAATAGGTGTCCTTTCCCCCCCTGCAAATTTACTTTTTTTTATTGTTGTGTATTTTCCCCACTGGAGGAAGTCCTATCTTAAGTAGTCTTGGAACAAACAACTGATTTTCCAGTTAAAAAGACCCAAAAGATTTATTAATTGCTGAATATGAAGATCCTTCAGAAGTGTTCCTCAAGTTTTTTTTTCTTTGCAAAAGAGCCCAGGTTTCTCATATTGTACTTCCTGAAACCATCTGTAAAATTTTAAAATTGTAAAATATTTGCTAATTCCTAATATTTTCTTAGAGTTGTTTAGCTTTATTCATGATTAAAATAACTTTTATGAATTTTAAAGAGAGACCATGATGAGGGTTCAGGTAGATCTGATATTATCAACCGATAAATTAGAGAAAGCACTGTCGAAGGTTTTTGAGCAGTCTAATAACACTAAATGTATTTTACAGTTGAGAACAGCAATGGAGAAGAGTACCGCCATGTTTGACAAGGAGAAAGCACAGGAGCGGCTGTCAAAGCTATCTGGTGGAGTTGCTGTTTTCAAGGTATGTTATTCACCTTTATGAATTGCTGTCATGTGTTGCGTATTTTATGCTCTCAGATACTAACATATCTTTTTCTTCTAACAGGTTGGAGGGGTTAGTGAGGCAGAAGTCGGGGAAAGGAAAGATAGGGTAACAGATGCTTTAAATGCTACAAGAGCAGCTGTGGAAGAGGGTATTGTGCCAGGTTGGTTGATTTTGCCATTTGTCAGTCAAATATGTTTTCATCTCTCCCCACATAATAAAAGCATGAGTGTTGTCTTTAGGTGGTGGTGTTGCTCTCTTGTATGCTACAAAAGCTTTGGATAACCTTCAAGTGCAAAATGAAGACCAAAGAAGAGGAGTACAAATAATCCAGAATGCTCTTAAGGTTTACTTCGATTGAGTCTCTTGGCAGTTCTTTTTGGGGGTTTATTTTCGTAATTTTTCCTGACGGTGTAAATATTGTTTACTTGGAATAGGCACCTACGTTCACTATAGTTTCAAATGCTGGTTTTGATGGTCCACTGGTTCTTGGTAAATTGTTGGAACAAGATGATCCTAAATTGGGTTATGATGCTGCCAAAGGTTGGTTTTTCATTATTTCAATACTAACATCTTGGCCAACTTTATGACATTTATTACCTGTTCTTGAGCTCTATCGTTTCTAAACTATCTTGATTTTGTTGTTATTTGGTTTGATTGATTAAAACGAAGGATTCCATCTTTATGTTGGCTAAGTTGAGTTGTTCTTAAACACTTTGCTCCCAATTACAGATGAAAAGCACTTGAAATATGTTCATTATATAACAAACTGATATCAGAAAATAACTTTTGAGTTCCTATGCTTGCTTTGTTATCATTTTTCATCGTTTTGGTGTGATCTTATGAAAGTTTCAGCTTCTGAACTTATTCACAAGTTTGGCTGTTCTAAACATTCTCCGCTTCTTTTCCTGCCGCTTAATCGCGGTGCTTGTGAATAGGGGAATACGTTGACATGGTGAAGGCTGGAATCATAGATCCTCTGAAAGTCATTAGAACCGCCTTGGTAGACGCTGCAAGGTGAAATGGGTGGTCAGTTTTGTGATAAACGCTTTTGTTATGTGGTGTTCTGCTATCTCAAACCGGTATGTGTTCTCTTTTGCAGTGTTTCGTTGCTGTTGACAACAACTGAGGCAGCGGTGGTGGACAAACCAAACGAGAAAAAACCACCCAGCCGTGTGCCAGATATGGATGCTTTGGGGGGCTACTAACTTGTAAAAGTCACTAAATTGAACAGAAACATCATGGAGTGTGTTATGTAACAATATAGGGCCTTGTGTTATCTATTTTTCTAGAACTATAAATATTTTGATACGGGAATTCAGTAGTCGATATTGAAAGGCAATGGCAATTCCACAATTCATTAATAATATTTTAGTTTAACAGCAACATCATATGGAACTGGTGAATGATTCTCTACTGAAAACGTCTCACGTGTTACTCATATTAGTTATAGTTAATCTATTGTAATAATATAAAATAATTATGATTCAGTATGATTGAGTTAATGATCCTGATCATTTAACCTAGTGGCGCTTTGTTTTCACTTTCTTTGAGGAGGTCAAATTCAAATCTTATGTAGGATGGATACACTAAGGGCTCGTTTGGGACTACTTTTTAGGAAGCATTTCTGCTTTTAGCAAAAGCGCTTTTATTACAAAAACGTTGAAATTTTCAAAAGAAATTGACGTGCTTCTCCATAAAGTCATTTCCAACTTTTTTTGTCAAACGTCATTAAGTCGATTAGAAAGTCGCTTTTAATCGTCCCAAAGAATCCCAAACGGGCCCTAATGAAATGAGAAACTATGATAAGTAAAAAAAAAGTATATTAACATGTAAATACTTCAAAATTAAAAAAAAAAAAAAGAAGATTTTTTTAAGGAAAGCAAAGCCAGTTCTTTTTAAATATTCGGCTGCTTCGAACAAGTTATTTCTCCCGCCGACTTATGAACTTCTGATAGAACACCCACCAATTCTTGATGACAACGGCTCTGTTTTTCAAAATCTCAACTTCTTCATGCTTCATGCTTCGTCTCAACGTTTCATATCAACCTCTTCGCGTCTCCATCATACCCATATCCGTTACCCACCAAATCTTAGCCGTTCTTTCTCTAAACCCCGCCATATTCATCAGACCCAGATCATATCACACCCGTCCTGTACCACCCACAATGAATTGCTTGATTTCTTTGAACACCTTCTTCAGCAATGCACTGGACATAAACAGTGCAAACAAGTTCATGCCCAAATTATCACCACCGGCACGTCTCAGTCGGAATTCTTGGCCGCCAAACTTGTGACTGATTATGCACGCAGTGGGCTTATCTTTGATGCTCAGAAAGTTTTTGACACCGCCCCAGTTGAGGGCAGATCAAACTTGCTCTTGTGGAATTCAATTCTTAGAGCTAATGTCTCTCATGGGTTCTATGAACAAGCACTCAAACTGTATGATAAAATGACAAACCTTGGGGTTTTGGGAGATGGGTTTACTTTTCCTTTGGTTATTAGGGCCTGTGCGTTTATGGATAGGCTAAAGTTGTCTAAGAATGTGCATAGTCATGTTTTACAAATGGGTTTTCAGAATCATCTTCATGTTGTCAATGAGTTGATAGGAATGTACGGGAAACTTGGTCGAATGGATTGTGCCTGCCAGTTGTTTGATAGAATGCGTGTTAGAAGCTATGTTTCGTGGAATACTATGGTCTCTAGTTATGCTTTTAACTATGATTGTGATGGTGCTACTGAGATGTTTAGGAGGATGGAGTTAGAGGGGTTGGAGCCGAACCCTGTGACTTGGACTTCATTATTGTCAAGTCATGCTCGCTGTGGCCGCCGTGAAGAGACCATACAGTTGTTTGGTATGATGAGGGTTAGAGGAGTTGGGACTACTGCTGAGGTGCTTGCTGTGGTGTTATCCGTATGTGCTGATTTGGCTGTGGTTGACAGGGGTAAGATGATTCATGGATATGTTATAAGGGGTGGTTTCAAAGATTACTTATTTGTGGAAAATGCGCTAATATGCATGTATGGAAAATGTGGACACGTAGAAGATGCAGACAAATTGTTTTTGGGGATGGAAAGCAAGAACCTTGTTAGTTGGAATGCCTTGATCTCATCTTATGCCGAATCTGGTTTGTGTGATGATGCTTTCACAATATTTTCCCAGCTGAATGATCATCCATTTATGAGACCTAACATCATAAGTTGGAGTGCTGTTATTGGAGGTTTTTCTTCCAAGGGACGAGGAGAGGAGTCTCTAGAACTCTTTCGGCAGATGCAGAGTATAGGAGTAATGGCCAATTCTGTCACTATATCCAGTGTTTTATCTATTTGTGCTGAATTAGCAGTACTGAATCTTGGTAAGGAAATTCATGGTCATGTGGTTAGAGCTTTGATGCAAGCTAACATTTTGGTTGGGAATGGCTTGGTTAATATGTACACAAAGTGTGGAAGTTTTAAGCAAGGGCATCTAGTATTTGAGAATATTGACAGTAAGGACTTGATCTCATGGAACACTATGATTGCTGGGTATGGGATGCATGGACTTGGTGAGAATGCTCTAAGAATTTTTTACCAGATGCTCGAATCGGGATTCAAGCCAGACAACGTAACATTTATTGCTGTTCTTTCTGCTTGTAGTCATGTCGGGCTAGTCACTGAGGGTTGTCGCCTTTTTGATCAGATGATTGGAGTTTATGGTATAGAACCCCAGATGGAGCACTATGCATGCATGGTTGATCTTCTTGGCCGTGCTGGATTATTGCATGAAGGAAGCAACATTGTGAAAAACATGCCAATGGAACCCAACGCCTGTGTTTGGGGTGCTCTTCTCAATTCTTGTAGGATGCACAAAAATACAGATATCGCAGAAGAAACTGCCACCCACATTTTCAACATGAACTCAGAAATTACCGGGAGCTACATGCTGCTGTCCAATATTTATGCTGCTAGCGGGAGATGGGAGGACTCGGCAAAGGTGAGGATCTCAGCAAAGACAAAAGGATTGAAGAAAATCCGGGGGCAGAGTTGGATTGAGGTGAAGAACAAAGTCTTTATGTTTTCAGCAGGGAACACTATGCAAGGAGGCTTGGAGTTGATCAATGGTATCCTTAAAGACTTGGCGCTTCAAATGGAGAGTGAGGGCTATATACCCGATAAGAGAATCATTCAACAGAATGTTGACAAAGAGCTGAATCTGATGGTTGAGGCATACTGAGAGAGGCTAGACATAATACATTCAACTCCAGTTTCAATACCAATTTCTTCTCAAAGGTATCAAGTGATTGCTTAGATTATATGTTATTTTTGCCAAGATGGTTAGATGTTTTGTCTTTGTAGATAATTCCCATTTTCTTTATAAATGGTAATTAACTCACCCAACTGAGTTACATTAAACTGAGTTACATTAAATATATTTATTTCTTTTGCTTTCAGAGACTTCTGGTGAGCAAATTTTGTTTTTCTTCTCAACATTGGGTTATGAGTACTGAAAGAGGAACATAGTTAGAACCCTAACCCATGGGCTCAGACTCTGACTCCAATTACACTTGGGTCAGAGTATGTGTCCAGTTTTTTATTTTGGGTTTAATTAATAGAGCATCCGGTTTTTCATGGACATCGAATGTGCTTTAATTCTTTTGCGTTTCGTACTATTTGGAGGCACACATACATTGCCTTCTTGAATTTGATCCATAACAAATGCAAGAAAATTGTTTTTTTTATTTACGAGAAAGGGAATTCAAACTCGGAACTTCTTCCAATATTGAGAATAAAAATATCACACCAACAACTAGTTGGTAACACAAGAAAAATCTTAGACAACCCAGTCTATACCACTATCTTGGTGATCTTGAATACATTTAAAAAAAGGTCATTTATTGACTCAATTCGTGAATCATAAAGAAGATTAGCTACATATAATTTAAAATCATGTAGGGGCTTCTAACTCAAGCGGTAAAACTTTACCCTCGAATCTAACCCAACTCTCCCTTAGTTTAAAAAGAAAAAAGAAAAAAACATTATGATGAAATAAGTAATTCTGTGTTTGGTACTACAAACCTCTGCTGATGATCACCAATATCCTCAGACTGGAACCTGACCTCCCCATTTCTCTGATCATCATCACAAGGAATCTCAACAAAGGGCTTCAAATCTTCACAATCATTGGCATCCATACCACCACCATGCTTGATATCCAATGAAGACATAGAATCTTGCATGGCCCACATGTTCGCATCTTCATGCAAATGCTGATGTGGGTTATTATTATTGTTATTGCTATTACTATTACTATTAGGGCTATTAATATTGTTATTTTGAACAAGCACATAGGGCACTTGTTGTTGCTGCTGTTCTTGTTGCACAGCAGGCAATGCATGAGGATGAGGCTGAACATAATGGTAATTGGCAACTTGGTTGTTGTACAAACTCAAAGGGTCCACATTAATCAACTGATCACATGAATTCTGATTTCCAACTTCTGGGATTTGAATCTGGTTCTGCTGCTGCTGCTGTGCTTGTGCTCTGCATATGGCTAGCTGGTGAAGAACAATGTCGAGCTCCGCCTTGTTATACTCGATGAGACGCTGCAGCTCCTGAATGATTCTGTAGCACCCGCCAACAGGATCGTTGGCTCGAATATCAGACTGGAAGATGATGGTGCGCATGGCCTCTTCCTTGTCAGGTAGATTAAGGTTTTTGATAATTTTTGTGATGTTGCTGACGCCAAACAATTTATGAGCGTTGAGGAACTGGCGTTGGCGATCGTGAGGAAAAAAAGGGGCGAGAATGCAATCAGGAGCGCACTTCCTGCGTTGGTATTTGCAAGCAGCGCAAGCTTGGGCGTTGCCGTTACCTTTTGTTGTAGTAGGTGTTGTTGGTGTTGGGATGTGATGATGAGTATGGTTGCTAATACTACTCATGATAATTTTTTTTGGGTTGATGTGTTGTTGGTAATCGAATGCGTCTCCGGCGGGGGTGGTAGAGGCGGTTTTTTTTCTTGATGAGGCTTTTTTTTCTGGGGGGTTTCCCTTATTTTCTCAATGGAAATGAAGGGGGAAGTGGGATGAGGGATGGGGAGAGATGAGAGGAAAGGTGGACACATAAGAGAGACAGAGAGGCAGATCTTAACCGATTCAGTTGTGGATTGGTGATATTTTTGGTTAATGATATGTTTAGTGTGGGGTGTTGTAATATTAGATGTTTTCTAATTTGTGGAAACTCAAAAATAGGTTGTCCGAATGACTAATCCATAACCAAAAAAAGAAAAAAGGAGAGCATGGTGTATCTATTTTTGGGTAAACCAGATAAGCATTGTCCATCCAATTTTGATTCGGTGCAAGAGTGAGACAGAGGAGAGAAGGAAACTGCACCTTTTGTGCATGCAATCCTCTAATTCAATAGAATAGATAAATGTAAAGGCTTACTTGTTAAAAACTACCCTCCGTTTGGATGAGTGAAAATAATTCAAAATTTAATTAAAAATCGAAAATTTAAGAGGAAAAATTGACAATTCATTTGTTTGGTAACTTAAGCACGGAATTTATTAAATGACCAGTGGAAAAAGTTGTGAAAATTGAGACATCAAATTTCCGAGTTTAATTTACACCAAAATAGACATCATTTCATAATTTCCACACTGTCATTTACAAAATTATATCATTTACAATATTCAACATACATAAATCTAAATATTGAAATCTTCAATTGCTAGAAATTGAAATGATAGAAATCTAAATTCTGTCACTTTAGAATTCTATGTAATTTTCAATTCCTTCATCTAAACGGAGGGTTAATCATGATTATCAACAGGGGAAAAGACATTGTCATGATTACAGAATATCCACGACCCTATTACATGTTTCAGTTTCAACTCTTTCCAACGGGTAACTAATACAATGCTGTTTTTTTTTAAATGATTTTTTTTGGGGTAAACAAATAATAAGGTCCAAGGCTTAGAGAGCCTGCCCTCTCTAATCAATCGACTCAATCCAGCTGTCCAAGGACCTGTCTTCCTCTAGAATTTCACTAGTCTGTGAATAGCTCAGCTGCAACAAGACCTGATTTCAAAATTCAAAATGATGGTGAGAAGCTGTTTAAATCGAGTCTGACGACTTGGGAGATAGAAATAATAAAGACACATTATTCAGTGTTCTGAGAAAATTTGATGTCAAGCATATACTGGAAGGTTGAAATGAGGAAGAAGTAGAAATTTCGCATTTGAAAACACAAGAGAAAAGATAATCCATTGATGGAAAAATCCTGAAACGGCGAGGATTCATGTGCCAAGAAAACAAAATTCAAGAGCTCAACTCTTAAGAAGAAGGACACGATAAGCATGTGAGAAGGGTGATCTTACAATCTGCAGACAGCTACGGCTCAGACTTGAGGAGGTCTTCAACAGAGTTTCTGTACTTGGTAATCAGGTCCCTGGAGTTCAGTTGAATAACCAAAAACAAAAGCAACATGTCATTTAATTTAATTGAGCAACTGCAGCATTTACTTAGTCTTAATACAAGAAGTATAGTACTACTAATGGGCACACACCTCCTCTGATTCAACAATTGTTCACTTTCTTCCAGCTTTCGCTTCTGTCCCTCAACCGTCTACAACCACACAAACCCACAAGTTCTTAAACATTACACTACAAACTAATGAAATGTTTCTGGGTATGCTCTGTTACCAAACTATAAATCCAAATCACTGATCATTTAAAACATGCTTAATCCAAACTGACTGGCAACATAACATGAAGAAGACTGTAACACAAGATGACATTACACATAAAAACTATCACACTAAACAATGTAATGCCCCCATTGATTACTCAACAAACCTACAAACCAAGAATCAAAGTTACTTGATTACCATAGCCTTGGTGCTGATTGATCCGGATATGGAGTTCAACAGCTGCTGGCACTTCTCAAAGTGGTTGTTCAAATCACTGATCTGTCAAAACCCATTACCCAATTCAACCCTAAATTCATTAAAAAAAATTCTTCGAGATAACAACTTTAATGACAAAAGAAAAAAGCCCCAATTAAACAATACCAATGATTCAGATTGCTGATCCCTAGTGCCATTCTCGATGGTGTCAGCTAATTTCTCCACCAACTGCATTATCAAATCAATCACCTCAAAAAACAGCAACACTTCATATTGATAAGCATATGTGTATGCATGCATTTATGTTTGTAAATGCTAGGGTTTTTTTTAATTTTGGGTACATGGAAGAGATGGAAGTGTGAGGCGAGTGACTGGTGATGCTGCTGCTGCTGCTGCTGTTGTTGTTGTTGTTGTTGTTGCTGTTGCTGTTGCTGTTGTTGAAGAAGAAGGCGCTGTTGTTGCTGTTGAAACTGTTGTTGTTGCTGCTGCTGCTGCTGCTGATGATGGAGGTACATATGATCCTGACTCGAGGGTGTAGAGGGGTTACTGTGAGTCGGCACGCTTGGAATCATATTCCAGCTTCCTCCCCCTCCTCCTCCAGAGTACGAATGCTCCATTCTCTCTCCGCAGAACGATTCTCAGAACGTAAAAGTTTTGAACTTTGATTTATGCAGCAGAGTTGAAGAAGAAGCCTGATGCTATACGACGTGTCGTACTTTTGTGAGTGATTGGGCCGGAAAAAAATTGGGTCTTTCCCAAATGGCTGGAGCCCAAATCAACACTATGTCGTCTCGAGCAGTGTGAGAGAAAGAGACCATTGCCTTGCGAACAATTGCAGACCTCATTTTCTAGTTTCCGAGAGAGAAGGAGTTATTTAAAAGGCGGGCGCCATTTCTCAATCTCTCTCTCTTTCTCTCTTTGTCCCCAAATTCACAAGCAATAAAGGTTTCAACTTTGCCGAGGAATCAAAGCTTCTTTCTACGGGTTTGCGGTTCGCTTTCTAACTCTTACATTATGAATGTATGTGACTGTATGTCTGTGGTGTTGGTTTTGGGAATTTTGTGATTTCAATGATTTTTGGTGATCGAATTCTATTGTATGATTGAAACTATCATCTGGGTATCTGTGATTTGATTGCTTTATGCAGAAAACACCTAGCTTTGAGGTCACTAATGTAATTGGAAGAGATTAGAAATTGTTTCAAGGAAAAATGGTGTTGACCCATTTTCTGTTTCGGGCATATTTAGTGAATTATTTCTTGTTATAAATTCTATTACAACATTATGCTAAGTAAAATGGCCATCTGCAATATAAGATTTTGCCTGCAGAAGTTGAATGTATGAGGCCTTCACTATTGTTTTTCGATTTTCTATTGATTTCAAAGACTTTTTTTGTTGAGAAGACCGCATCCAAGAGACCTGGAACCTCTCCAAATTTCTTAATATGAGAATTTATTCTAGGAAGCCCATAAAATTCTCAAAGAGGATAGCAGTTGTGGAAGTTTTGATTTGGGGCTTTGTGGCTATGTATAACTTGCAAAAGGTTTAGAGCATTGATGTCTGAGATATATGCATTACCATGGCAAAGACCAGTTGCACCTATAGGAGAAGTATTCATGTACAATGCTTTTTTTGGGGGTGGGGTGGGGGGTGGGGTGGGGTTGTTGTTAATGGAGAGGAGTTGGTACCAAATTTGATTTGAAATGAGTTCACTTATCAGCTTGAGTGTTAGTAAATTCTCTAGGGATGTAGCTTGCTGTTTTTCAAATTAAAACTAGTTCATATATTGGAAGGATTACTCGGTTGAAAAAAATTATAAGCATTTTAAAACATGTGAGAGAAAAAAAGAACAGCAGAGATATCTTTAATCTGGATTGCAGCAACAAACCAGGAATCACTGCCTCAGAACCATTTGAAACATGGCCCTTTCAGATTTTTTGTTGTTGTTTAATCCTTGATAGCTACCAAATTGCTAATGTTGTAGCATTATTATCCAATGTATGTGTTTTGGCTTTCACTTATCGTCCTTTGGTGTGTTACACACAACATTTCGAGTTTGATAGAGTGGGAAATTGCAGGTTGAATAAGATATGGCAGTGAAGCCAACAGTTGCCTTCAGAGCTATACTTGTGGGAGGAATAGCTGCATTTGCCAAAGTAGCTGGTGTAATGAAGGCTGCAGGTGGTGCCAAGGTGGGTGCAGCTGCAGCTATGGCGACTGCAGCAGCAACAGCAGCTATTGGATCAAGAGAATCAAAGGATTCGAAATGAATTAATAATATATGTAATCTGTAATTTCTGTAGCATAGTGTTAGATGCCCCAATGTGTCTTGGGAGCAAATTTGCTGCATTTAAGTTGCAATTTTGAACTTAAGACGATTTTGAAGCACTTGAAATAAAAAGATATGGTTTTTTTTTCTTTCTCCGTCTCTGTTGTTTGAGGATACACATAAAACCATGGCATGAAAACACACAAAGCTTAGTGGAATTTGAAGCCTTAGCCAGGGCACAATGCAGGTAAATGAAGGAGCACAACTTGGGAGATTAGCTTTCTGGCTCTTACAGGCTGAAGCTGTAATACAGCGGATATCAGGGAGATATATAGACTGGATATGTTTAATTACCCGAGCATGTTTCAGAAATTGGACAACTTAAGTAAATAATTGCCTATTGAAAAGGGCATTAGGGAAGAGAAGTTTGTCATACAACTTTCTTACTTAGTAGATAAATATGCAGAATACAAGGAGATGGAGAATTTCACTCATGAATATAATACAAACAGTCTGTACAGCTTTCTTTTCTTGTCTTGCCTATAGAACATGAACCTTGTACACTTTGTATCTGTTAACTGTTATAAACAAACACAATGGAAGAACTCCCTGAAGGACCGGCATTTCAAAGTGGAGATCAACAGTCCAAGTCCCCTTTCAATGTTTTTAAGCAAGACCTAGATCATCTCATAATAACATAGTAGCGCTAAAGTTGATGCACATTCGATTTCCTTGGACCACAAGTGAAGTCTGGCTGATCAACGAACTGTACCACAAGCTCCGGGTTTGGAGATTCTAACTCAAATATGACCTGTGCAATGGTAAAAACAAGTGGAAGTTCAAGCCAAAGCAAGCACTGAAAAAGAATATGAGAAACAATATGTTTAAACGTCTTTCCCTGAATTATATCGATTTGGAAGCAGAACATTAAAACACAAGGCTTAGATACAATAATTTATTTCCTTTAAAAGTTGAGCCTTTTTCAAAGAAGACAATCACTGGAATGAAGATATAGGCTAGCTTAAAATTCAATTATGATTATATGTATATATAGATTTAATAATTTTTCATCTAACATTAAAATAAAATTTTTAAAAAAACAAAACAAAAGATGATAACTCCTCTTTTTTTTTTTTAATGGGGTCAGAACTAAAGAAGATAACTCAGTCCAACATAAATGAGGAAAAAAAAAATAGCTTTTGACATCTCATACCACAACATTCTTCCCATTCTGAAGGACAGGAGCAGGAACATAGAGGTTGCACTGTGGTCCTTTTAACTGCAAAATGCACCATGTTTCAAATGTTGGAGTAAAAGAACTCGTGTTCTAATATCAAAACACACAGGAGAGTTCTGAACAAGGGAAATAGAAACATGATTTTACCGGCCAAAATCTTCCTATATTGAAATTGTTAATAGTTACAATTCCTTTACCCCACCCGCTCAATGATATGAATGTATCTTTGATTATGTCTTCTTTGCTAATATAAAAATATCCACCATAGAATGCAGGTTCTTTCGAAGCATTCTCTGAAAAGAAAGCCAATGTCAGTAATCGTCAATTTCTCTTGATTACGATTAATGCTGCAGGTTTGCAACATGGTATAGGAAAGAACATAGAGACATGTATTTGAGAGCATACCAGACTTCGGTTTTAACCTTTTGCGGGCTGACATAGTAATGACTCCAGAATTTGCAGCCTGAATTATGGGATTGATTTTGGGGGATTCGTTCAGGTTGATTATGGGCACCAAATACATTTTCCATTTACGGAGAATTCTCCCATCTAGATAAACAGGTGACAGAATACCCTGTAAAAGAGAGTAAGAAAGACCAGTCAAATATCATTGTCATCCACTATGCTAGGATGCACTTTGTTTTTCAGATGTTAAGAGATAAACTGACATAAGTACAATTCTTGACTTCAGTTAGGTGGCGTAGAAAATAATTACATGAACAGTGATTATGCCACATGAATGTCGTACAAAGTTTAATAGCTTAATAACTAATGTAACTTACAACCAGAACTATGAATCATTGCTCAATTTTTGGAAGTTCAAACTACTGCTGAAAATATATCATATACGTCGAACAAGGATAACAGAGTGATTCAAATCCATATATTTGTAATCAAAAGCATACAGGCCAAACTTTGATCATTAAGAATTGAATGACATTGGCAAATGACCTTATGCTTCATAATCATATCAAGAAATAGAGAAAAAAAAGTTCCGTACTTACAACTGACTTACCTTCTGGTCAACGATATATGGTCCATAGTTAAGACGACCCATATTTTCAACCTATAAGAACAACAGATATCAAATTAGGGGGAAGAAATCCCCTGAGTTAATTCGGATGTTAAGAAATGAAAGTAAGATTATGAAGGCAAAAAGTAGAGAAGACATTCAAGTACCAAAACAAGTAAGCTGATGTTGGAGAGACATTTAGTATTAGGAAGGGTTAGAGGTTGATTTGACCATCTTTCAAGCGTGCCAACATATGTTGGCTTTCCATGACCATCTTTGGAAGGGCACGATATAAAAACTTGAGCTCTGTCATGCACCTGCAACATGAAATAAAATTTCAAATCCTTTTAGACCACTAAAATATTGTTAGCTACTTTATATACACTGAACATATATAGATAAATGTGTGGCTTGGACTCTAAAAAAATGAGAGGCAACACTATGAGAGTAAATAAATGTCTAACAGTAATAAACAGGAAATTAACATAAAGAGTAAGGCTGCACCTTTGGTATAGATAGAATGCTTCCACCACCATTGTCTTTTGCAGTATACTCGGTTACATATAACAGAAATCCAAACATCTGAAAGTTGGAAGCATTCATCTAATTACATCACTTGATCACCATGAACAACTCTAAACAAATAGAAAGCTACAAACACAAATTCTTACACACCTGGCCCGTTGACTCCATTGATATTGGGTTGTTAGATTCAACCACTTCAAAATAATGTATCAATTCAAACAAATTCCCTGTTTTAGTTACATGAATAGATCCGTATGCTTTCTTCTCATTATCGGATGGAACTGCAGGGAGAGATACTGAACTGTATTGCTCTACAACCCTCCTAAGTGCTGAAAGAAGTACACCATTAATGATAAACCATGTTGTTACAAATTTGCAATACCATATAGCAAGAGGATTTTACTCCTGTACAAAAGAATATACAGTGTAAAGTGATACCTTTGAATTTTGCATTGTTTACATCCCCAGATTCCCTAATCGGTGCATCCTGGGAAAACAGGTGTATCAGTTCTGTGTTTATAGTTTGTGGTAGCATAAACTAATACCAAGTTACAGCAAAGAAGAAAAATCTTCCTCACATAATCATAGGAAGTGAGGTCGGGCTTGTAATCAGACTCATCCGAACCAGTATTTGCTCCATTATAAAATCCAAAGTTTGTTCCCCCATGTGCCATCTGGAAATTTGAAATTTAAGGTTAAAGAGCTTTACCATGAAGCTTTACTTGAAAGCAGGAAAAGTATTAACTTTTAGGACATACATAAAGTACAGCAGAACCATTTCTTTCCAAAATATTTTTCAAGGCAGCTGCTGTAAAATCCGCACTAGTCTGCGCATTATTCTCCCCCCAGTGTGTAAGCCAACCTGTGTAAAACTCTCTGAAGCGAGCATTTAACTGCTGCCAACAAAATTAATTAATAATGACCAACAAGATACTTACGAAGAAAGTGGGGGTGATTTCCCTGGGGCATTGAACTCCTTTTGCAACTCAAATATAGGCCAAGGGTTGTCACCAGTAGTGAAGTCAACAGCTGCAAATGAGAAATAGAGATTAGGTCATAAGCAGAACACATAATACACTCATAAGGGCATAAATATTGCTTCAAGAGCAAAATTCCTGAGAAATTTAATAGGCCTTTTCCTTTCGGATGAGTGATATATGAGGAAAATTTTCCAGTAGACTGCCCCGATCTGTAAAATTTACCTTTCAACAACTCAGAGAAAGAATTTCTACCTGAGGCCTAGAAAAGACATGTTGCACTAAGGTAGCATCTAAAATTAAGTATCGGAAAGCCAAAAGGAAAAAATTATAATGGATAAAAACTCTGTTAAGTGCATAGATCGCTCACGTGGATAGTATACAATGTTTTAGTGAACACATGGTAGTGAATAAACTAACAGACAAATAATCAAGCTATATGTATCAAGGTGTTTAATGGGGTAATAGTAAGTGAATAACTAAAGAAATGGTTAGTAACAGTAGAGAGAAAGGAGTTTTAAGAATTAATGTTCATAATTTATAACTTAAGTATAGGTTGAGGTTGAACTTTACCTGAAAATACAGCATCTCCACGAATTGTGCCTTTTTCAAGTGTTTCCCTAGAACCTCCATCTGTAGTATACCTAAAAACCATTACAATGAAACTTGAAAATTATAAGAAAGTGCTACGCCAAAAGTCCATTTGCTCAAAGTATGTATTGGAAAACTTTTCTTTTATATATATTAGTTGGAGCTCTAATTAGTTGAACTAACCACCATGAATGAAGCATGATTGTTCTGTAGTGCACACATCAAAATAACAATAAAACACATTATGAACATAAGGCTGAAGGACTTACAAAATAGCATCATCCCCAAGGTGCTTTCTAGCCAATGAGACCAGGTGATGAAGATAAGCTTTGTCGTCCCCATATGAACCAAATTCATTTTCAATCTGTCAGACAAATGGTTCTTTACTGTAATTTTTCAACAATACTATCTCAAAAGTAAGAGATTCAAGCTTTTCAAAATTAACTTGACAATTTTGAACAATAAATAAGACACCTCAAAGATGACATGAAGATTTATATGCAAGTTGATTGCTAGAATAAATGGACTCCACCAGATGCAGAATTCCGCTACTACATGTCTATGAATTTCTATAACTTTTTAGGAATTAAGAAATATCTGGAATTCCCGAGTGAGAGCACACAACTTAAAAGAGAAAAGCTATGAAAACTATCTTGAGTATCCATTTTTCTAAACTGAAAAACCATCAGTCCCTTCCCCCGGTATAATATAAGTGGAACATTTAATAGGTTTTGCCATTAGTACATGTTATGAAGAGTTTTTTTTTAATGAAGTTGGATCATTGTGCCACTCTTTAAAATTTATTTGAACTTAAAATTCACAATAATTTTTTCAGACATAGTATTGGAGGGCCCTGGCCATAATGTTGTAACAGTTGTACAAAATTGGACATATTAAATTGAGTTCAAACCCTTCAACAAGAGCTTCCATTCAGTTCTGAGACTATGAAACTTGATTCTTGGCATTATACATTTAAAATAAATAAATAAATAAATCTTTCTGTTAAGTATCATAAAGAAAGGCGAAGCAGAAAATTAAAAATTCACACACCTGAACCATTATAATAGGACCTCCACTGCCATAAAGAAGGGGAGCTACCTTCGGAAGTAGGCTTCCCCACCATCTTTCAACCTTCAACAGTTCACAGCCATATCAAAATATTGAAGAGAACAAATACATTGTTAGTCCCAGAGCATAAACTTTATGGGTCACAATTGACCATCATTAAGAATGACCAGAGACATTTGTACCAAAACAAGTGATCAGAAACATAATTTACAAAGATTATTTGGATAAGTAATCAGTATATATTGAAAAATGCCAAAGTGGGACAACTTGGTACAGAAACAAAGAAAAAAAGGAAATTAAGATAAAATCATAAAAACGATAGAAAATCTGGTAACAGACACAGAGTGGCAGAAGTGTGAGGCATCCATGAATACAACATCTACTATGGTTGCCCATTCCTTTAAAATATCTAGAATTTCTTTCTATCTGTTAGAATAATAGAACAATCGTTGGCCCACATCCTAACAGTTAAAGTTTCAAGGAACAATGTGAGACAAAAAGACTATTAACATATTTTTATGGTCAAATCCCTACAACTACAACCTCCCAATTAGTGTTGAATTCCAGTGTGTTGAGCTATCTAGTGGTGGAGAGCCTACAAGTGAGGGGAGCCTTAAAATTTAAAAAACAATAGTTGTCTACTTGAACATCCAATTGACATCACCAGATTCATAATATGATATCTAATAACCCAGAGTTAGATTCAGTAGACCAATTTAGGATACTTCCTAAATAGTACAAAGAAGAGAATTCATAAGGAAAACATACCAAATGAAGGAAAGCAGGATCTGATGACCTTAGTCTGGGAGCTGGATTGATGGCAAGCAACCAAGGAGGGAAACCCCCCAAATCCCACTCTGCAATATACGCATATTCACATCAGTTATTGGAAAATATTTTTCATACATTTAATCCAAGCAGTAGAACAATTAGACCTTTACATCAAAAGACTGATTGAAGGATGCAATTTAGCTTCAATATGAAACACACTTCGGAAACAAGATACATTTTAGTGGAAAATAGGGGGAGGAGGAATGTATAATGTTAACCTAAAGGAACACTGCAAATTAACAAAGCCCCTTAACAGTTGACACAGAGATCCTAGATACAGCAGTCACAACTGACCTGCACATATATATGGTCCAGCTCGAAGCATAACCAGAATACCAAGCTTCTGGGAGAGTTTGAGAAATGATACTAAATCTGCAATACCCTCAAAATCCAAAGTACCAGCTCTTGGTTCATGTAGGTTCCAGGGAACATAAGTTTGAATAGTATTTAATCCCAACGCCTTTGCTCTCAACAGCCTATCTTCCCAGTACTGCATTGATAAATGTAACGTGCTACATCACCACAATACAAGAAAGCCTTCACTGTAACTTAAATATTTGCAAACATCCCATGCATCTTCACTGTATATAAATATTTGAGGTAACATCCATGGAATATGATGCTCTGGATTAGGTTCATCAAGAAATTTCTAAAGTTGTCTTGGATTCATGGATAGTGGCTCAGTCTTAATAATTTCACTTTTTACTTTATGCAAGTGTAAAAAGTAGTCATTTTAAGGAGGGCGACTACAGACAGACATTGAATATGATTTTCTATTATGATAATATGGAATTGAACTTTTTCATTTCCAAGCCATCAGGACTGTGGGGCATATTTAAGAATAATATGCAGGCAGCTTATGATATTAGTATTTCAACACTTTAAGTACTCAGAAGGACCAATGAAAGAAACATACCTCAGGAAGAACCCGGAAATAATGCAAGTCACCCCCAATGATCTGGAAAGGCTGACCATCTTTCCAGAACTTATCGTCTGAAATTTCAAACTTTCGAGCATAACCGTGATTCTGAAAAACGACCAAACAAAACTCTTATTCCACTAGATGAACATATCACAGAATTCTTTTTGGAAAATAAGGGTCACGACTCACTACAATTGAGTATAGTTTAAATTTGGCTCCAACTTGATAATCAATTTGCAAAACACATAACCAGGAAAGTATTAGCATCCCTCTATTGGTAGCTAAAACATAAGTCAGAAAGTAAAACCTTAAACTCAAATTAGGCAAACATTTGCTTGCAGTGTAAGTTGGTTCAAATGCACTTCCGTTTCTTGACCCATGGATCTAATAAACAAAAGCTTGTTTCTTGTTTCTTAATTTTATTTCTTAAACGTGCTATTAACCAAGTAGAATGTCATCTGTTACATATAGGGCAGAGATCACATGACCCAAAAATCAAACACTTGACGGAACCAGATAACGACCAAAGCAGAACAACGCTGTTCTATACAGTTCGTTCAATTCCTAGCTCAGACAAATTATTTGAAACAAATCAAACTGACCCAGAATTTATTTCAACTCAATTTCCATTTTCCATGAAAATACCAGAAAGAGGAATACTTACTTTTTTGGAGGCAGGAAGGAGCTGCTGTTGATGGTGATGGAGAGAGTGGGAAGGCAGAGTAGGTAGAAGAGCAAAGACAGGGACAAAAATACCAAAGGCTATGAGAGAGAGAAAGATGATGAAAAACAAGGTGAGTGTTGTGCTTCTCTTCCTCACCATTGTTGACCATTTGGAGCTTGACACTGAGCTATGGTATTGGTTCTTATACTTCATTCCCCCTACTAAAGGGGACAACTGGGTTTCACTTTTCAGCTCCTTTTCACTTAAAGTTAAGTGTCACTCTTTTATTATCTACCTTGCTCCCCTAACTTACAAAATAATCTTGACCAAATCTTTTCTTACACTTGCAAAATAATCCATTTTCTGTTCGACCCTTGACTGCTAAATAGTTCTCATCAATTTTGCCTGTGAAGAAAAAAGAAAGACTTCAAATCTTTTGCTTTTGTTTGTGAGGTAAAATACCTCTAGGTTGGGTTAGAGCACGGTGATAGTCGTCGAGCTGGGCCAGACTACAGTGTTAGTGGTCGAGTTGGGCCAAATTACAATGTTAGTGGTCGAGTTAGGCTAGACCACGGTGTTAGTAGTTGGGATGGGCTCGAGCCTAGTCGCCATATATTTTTCCACCTTGACTCGTGTGGGCTTGTGGGCCCATTGGTCCATGAGCTAGGGCCGGTGTGCATGAGGTTGATTTACGTGGTGTTCACTCAAAGGACTTCTAGTCCTAAAGAAGTTGGGATGTTTCGAGATAACCAAGACGCCTATCTAAATGGAGTCCTAGTCCGAGGGGGGTTAGGTTGTTCTGGAGTCCTAGTTCGAGGAGAGCTATTTTACTATAGAGTTCCACCCCGAGAAGGATTAGGTCGTTTGGGATGATATAAAGGGCTGAGGTCATCCTCCATGAAAAGTACGCAATTCTAAACACTAGAACCTATTGTGCAATTTTACTCTCAAATACTCGACTGACTTAAGCATCGGAGGGTCCTTAGCCGGCACCACACCGGTGTCACTCTTTCATTTTACAAGTTCTGGAGGACGACTTGGTTGATCACGTTGACCTAATCCGGAAGAATTGTCTGACCTAGATCTCAAATGGATCATCTTTTATTGAACCAATTTTAGGCAACAACTTTTATTGTGAACTTTTATGTTTCTTATGAAAAGTCTTATACTTGATGAACTATAGCATGAAATGATATTTAAACTTTTCTATTTGTCCATGGAAGCTTAATTGGGCAATAGAATAAATATGGAGAAGAGACCTTCTCCATCCCAGGTGATTGTTGTAATGGAGGACAATAAAAGTTTTTTTTTTTCCTTCCTCTGTGTATGTTTGATATATGGTGTGCATTTAGATATGTTTGATATATGGTGTGCATTTAGATATGTTTGATATATGGTGTGCATTTAGAAGCCCCTTAAGTATATAATAAGCAATTGTCTCTGCTTCTCATGTTTGGATTTCAAATAGTTTCTTTGCTATCTTTTCTAATCTTTTAGGATGCTTCTATTTTATAGAGTATATGCTCCAACAATAATAATAAAAAGTATATAATAAGCAATTGCCAACGAGGGTATAATTCAATGGAAAATGTACATGACTTGCAAACTAGTGGCCTCAGGTTCGAATTCCCATGACACATTGGTGCAGAGCGTGTGAAAAAACCCCATTCCCCTTTTTAACTTTGAGAGAATGTCTTTTTTGCAGATATAGCCTTAGCCAAGTTGAATATAATGAGCTCTGATAAGAAAAAAAATGTATACAATGAGTAGTTGGGCCATTGATCCATTTTAACCCAAATGAGGTGACCCATCTTCATGTTAGGCCAGGTCTAAAAACATGCCCCTCGTAGCAGGCCGAACAACCCATTTGCTATAGAATGATGTTAAGGACACCCAGGAATTGTCTTAGGATACTCAGAAATTGCCCATGAGAATTGTTTGTTCAGACATTTTTCATAACATATGGTCATTAAAATGTTGCGGTCCACAAAATAAAAGTGGTTAAAACGTTGAGGAGATTTCTTGCATTCAATTTTGTGTTGCCGTTGTTGTGGGTGTTTTTTTTTTGCCAAAATTAAGAAAAGGAAACGGGGTTTTCTCACACACTGCTAAAGTGCTAAGGTGACATTCTCTAGGGATGTAGCTTGCTATTTTTCAAATTAAAACTAGTTCATATATTGAAAGGATTACTCGGTTGAAAAAAATTATACGCATTTTAAAACATGCGAGATAAAAAAAGAACAGCGGATATATCTTTAATCTGGATTGCAGCAACAAACCAGGCACCACTGCCTCAGAACCATTTGAAACATGTACCCTTCAGATTTTTTGTTGTTGTTTAATCCTTGATAGCTACCAAATTGCTAATGTTGTAGCATTATTATCCAATGTATGTGTTTTGGCTTTCATTTATCGTCTTTTGGTGTGTAACGCACAACATTTCGAGTTTGATAGAGTGGGAAATTGCAGGTTGAATAAGATATGGCCGTGAAGCCAACAGTTGCCTTCAGAGCTATACTTGTGGGAGGAATAGCTGCATTTGCCAAAGTAGCTGGTGTAATGAAGGCAGCAGGTGGTGCCAAGGTGGGTGCAGCTGCAGCTATCGGATCAAGAGAATCAAAGGATTCGAAATGAATTAATAATAGATGTAATCTGTAATTTCTGTAGCATAGTGTTGGATGCCCCAATGTGTCTTGGGAGCAAATTTGCTGCATTTGAGTTGTAATTTTGAACATAAGACGATTTTGAAGCACTTGAAATAAAAAGATATGGTTTTTTTTTCTCTGTCCCTATTATTTGAAGGATGCACATAAAACCATGGCATGAACACACACAAAGCCTAATACAATTTGAAGCCTTAGCCGGGGTACAATACAGATAAATGAAGGAATACAACTTTGGGGATTAGCTTTCTGGCTCTTACAGGCTGAAGCTGTAAAACAGACGGATATCAGGGCGATATATAGACAGGACATGTTTAATTACCCAAGCATGTTTTAGAAATTGGACAACTTAAGTAAATAAGTTTTGCTTATCAAAAAGGGCATTAGGGAAGAGAAGTTTGTCATGCAACTTTCTTATTTAGTAGATAAATATGCAGAACACAAGGAGATGGAGAATTTCACAATCATGAATATAATACAAACAGTCTGTACAGCTTTCTTTTCTTGTCTTGGCTATAGAACATGAAACCTTGTACGCTTTGTATCTGTTAACTGTTATAAACAAACACGATGGAAGAATTCTCAGAAGGACCGACGTTTCAAACTGGAGATCAACAGTCCAAGTCCCCTTTCCATGTTTTTAAGCAAGACCTAGATCATCTCATATTAACAAAGTTCCTTGGACCACAGGTGAAGTCTGGCTGATCAACTGACTGTACCACAAGCTCCGGGTTTGGAGATTCTAACTCAAATATGACCTGTGCAATGGTAAAAACAAGTGGAAGTTCAAGCCAAAGCAAACACTGAAAAAGTATATGAGCAACAACATGTTTAAGCGTCTTTCCCCAAATTATCTATTTGGAAGCACAACATTGAAACACAAGGCCTAGATACAATAATTTATTTCCTTTAAAAGTTGATCCTTCTTTAAAGAAGACAATCACTGGAACGAAGTAGCATACTAGCATATATAGGCTAGCTTAAGATTCAATTATGATTATATGTATATATAGATTTAATAATTTTTTATCTAACCTTAAAATAAATTTTAAAGAAAAATAACAAAAGAAGAAACTCTATTTTTAAAAAAAAAAAAATTTATTTATGGGGTCTGAACAAAAGAAGATAACTCAGTCCAACATAAGTGAAAAAAATTAGCTTTTGGCATCTCATACCACAACATTCTTCCCATTCTGAAGGACAGGAGCTGGAACGTAGAGGTTGCATTGTGGTCCTTTTAGCTGCAAAATGCACCATGTTTCAAAATGTTGGAGTAAAAGAGCTCGTGTTCTAATACCAAAACACACAGGAAAGTTATAAACAAGGGAAATATTTTACCGGCCAAAATCTTCCTATATTGAAATTGTTTATAGTTAAAATTCCTTTACCCCACCCGCTCAATGATATGAATGTATCTTTGATTATGTCTTCTTTGCTAATATAAAAATATCCCGCATAGAATGCCGGTTCTTTCAAAGCATTCCCTGAAAATAAAGCCAATGTCAGTAATCGTCATTTTCTCTCGATTACGATTGACTTTATTAATGCTGCAGGTTTGCAACATGGTATAGGAAAGAACATATAGACATGTATTTGAGAGCATACCAGACTTCGGTTTTAACTCATTGCGGGCTGACATAGTGATGACTCCAGAATTTGCAGCCTGAATTATGGGATTGATTTTGGGGGATTCGTTCAGGTTGATTATGGGCACCAAATACATTTTCCATTCACGGAGAATTCTCCCATCTAGATAAACTGGAGATAGAATACCCTGAAAAAGAGAGTAAGAAAGACCAGTCAAATATCATTGTCATCCATTATCCTAGGACGCACTTTGATTTTCAGATGTTAAGAGATAAACTGACATAAGTACAATTCTTGACTTCAGTTAGGTGGCGTAGAAAATAATTACCTGAACAGTGATTATGCCACATGTATGTCTTACAAAGTTTAATAGCTTAATAACTAATGTAACTTACAACCAGACCTATGAATCATTGCTCATTTTTTGGAAGTTCAAACTAGCGCTGAAAATATATCATATACGTCGAACAAGAATAACAGAGTGTGATTCGAATCCATATATTTTGTAATCAAAAGCATACAGGACAAACTTTTATCATTAAGAATTGAATGACATTGGCAAATAACCTTACACTTCATAATCAAATCAAGAAATAGAGAAAAAAAATTTACATACTTACAACTGACTTACCTTCCTGTCAAAGATATATGGTCCATGGTTAAGACGACCCATATTTTCAACCTATAAGAACAACAGATATCAAATTATGGGGAATAAATCCCGAGTTAATTAGGATGTTAAGAAATGAAAGTAAGATTATGAAAGGAAAAAGTAGAGAAGACATTCGAGTACCAACACAAGTAATCTGATGTTGGAGAGACATTTAGTATTAGGAAGGGTTAGAGGTTGATTTGACCATCTTTCAAGTGTGCCAACATATGTTGGCTTTCCATGACCATCTTCGGAAGGGCACGATAAAAAAACTTGAGCTCTGTCATGCACCTGCAACATGAAATAAACTTTCATATCCTTTTAGACCACTAAAATATTGTTAGCTATTTTATATACACTGAACATATATAGATAAATGTGTGGCTTGGACTCTAAACAAATGAAGAGGCAATCTATGAGAGTAAATAAATGTCTAACAGTAATAAACAGGAAATTAACATAAACAGTAAGGCTGCACCTTTGGTATAGATAGAATGCTTCCACCACCATTGTCTTTTGCAGTATACTCGGTTACGTATAACAGAAATCCAAACATCTGAAAGTTGGAACCATTCATCTAATTACATCACTTGATCACCATGAACAACTCTAAACAAAAAGAAAGCTACAAACACATATTCTTACACACCTGGCCTGCTGACTCCATTGATATTGGGTTGTCAGATTCAACCACATCAAAATAATGCATCAATTCAAACAAATTCCCTATTTTAGTTACATGAATAGATCCATATGCTTTCTTCTCATTATCGGATGGAACTGCAGGGAGAGATACTGAACTGTATTGCTCTACAACCCTCCTAAGTGCTGAAAGAAGTACACCATTAATGATAAACCATGTTGTTGCAAATTTGCAATACCATATAGCAAGAGGATATTACTCCAGTACAAAAGAATATACAGTGTAAAGTGATACCTTTGAATTTTGCATTGTTTACATCCCCAGATTCCCTAATCGGTGCATCCTGGGAAAACAGGTGTATCAGTTCTGTGTTTATAGTTTGTAGTAGCATAAACTAATACCAAGTTACAGCAAAGAAGAAAAATCTTCCTCACATAATCATAGGAAGTGAGGTCAGGCTTGTAATCGGACTCATCCAAACCAGTATTTGCTCCATTATAAAATCCAAAGTTTGTTCCCCCATGTGCCATCTGGAAATTTGAAATTTAAGGTTAAAGAGATTTACCATGACGCTTTACTTGAAAGCAGGAAAAGTATTGACTTTTAGGACATACATAAAGTACTGCAGAACCATTTCTTTCCAAAATATTTTTCAAGGCAGCTGCTGTAGAATCAGCACTAGTCTGTGCATTCTTCTCCCCCCAGTGTGTAAACCAACCTGTGTAAAACTCTCTGAAGCAAGCATTTTAACTGCTGCCAACAAAATTAATTAATAATGACCAACAAGATACTTACGAAGAAAGTGGTGGTGATTTCCCTGGGGCATTGAACTCCTTTTGCAACTCAAATATAGGCCAAGGGTTGACACCAGTAGGGAAGTCAACAGCTGCAAATGAGAAATAGAGATTAGGTCATAAGCAGAACACATAATACACTCATAAGAGCACATATATTGCTTCAAGAGCAATATTCCTGAGAAATTTAACCGGCCTTTTCCTTTCTGATGAGTGATATATGAGGAAAATTTTCCAATAGACTCCCCCCATCTGTAAAATTTACCTTCCAACAACTCAGTGAAAGAATTTCTCCCTGAGGCCTAGAAAAGACATGTTGCACTAAGGTAGCATCTAAAATTAAGTATCGGAAAGCCAAAAGGAAAAAATTATAATGGATAAAAACTCTGTTATGTGCATAAATCGCTCACGTGGACAGTATGCAATGTTTTAGTGAACACATGGTAGTGAATAAACTAACAGACAAATAATCAAGCTATATGTATCAAGGTGTTTAATGGGTAATAGTAAGTGAATAACTAAAGAAATGGTTAGTAACAGTTGAAAGAAAGAAGTTTTAAGAATTAATGTTCATAATTTATAACTTAAGTATAGGTTGAAGTTGAACTTTACCTGAAAATACAGCATCTCCACGAATTGTGCCTTTTTCAAGTTTTTCCCTAGAACCTCCATTTGTAGTATACCTAAAAACCATTACAATGAAACTTGAAAATAATAAGAAAGTGCTACGCCAAAAGTCCATTTGCTCAAAGTATGTATTGGAAAACTTTTCTTTCATATATATTAGTTGGAGCTCTAATTAGTTGAACTAACCACCATGAATGAATCATGATTGTTCTGTAGTGCACACATCAAAATAACAATAAAACACATTATGAACATAAGGCTGAAGGACTTACAAAATAGCATCATCCCCAAGGTGCTTTCTAGCCAATGAGGCCAGGTGATGAAGATAAGCTTTGTCGTCCCCATATGAACCAAATTCATTTTCAATCTGTCAGAAAAATGGCGCTTTACTGTAATTTTTCAACAATACTATCTCAAAAGTAAGAGATTCAAGCTTTTCAAAATTAACTTGACAATTTTGAAAAATAAATAAGACACCTCACAGATGATATGAAGATTTATATGCAAGTTGATTGCTAGAATAAATGTACTCCACCAGATGCAGAATTCCGCTACTACATGTCTATGAATTTCTATAACTTTTTAGGAATTAAGAAATATCTGGAACTCCAGAGTGAGAGTACACAACTTTAAAGAGAAAAGCCATGAAGACTTTCTTGAGTATCCATTTTTCTAAACTGAAAAACCATGTATTCAGAGATTACTTCATTCCCTGTATAATATAAGTGGAACATTTAATAGGTTTTGCCATTGGTACATGTTATAAAGAGTATTTTTTTTTAATGAAGTTGGATCATTGTGCCACTCTTTAAAATTTAATTGAAATTAAAATTCACAATAATTTTTTCAGACATAGTATTGGAGGGCCCTGGCCATAATGTTACAACAGTTGTACAAAATTGAACATATTAAATTCCAACCCTTCAACAAGAGCTTCCACTGAGACTATGAAACTTGATTCTTGGCATTATACATTTTAAAAAAATAAATAAATCTTTCTGTTAAGTATCATGGAGAAAGGCGAAGCAGAAAATTCAAAATTCACACACCTGAACCATTATAATAGGACCTCCACTGCCATAAAGAAGTGGAGCTACCTTCGGTAGTAGGCTTCCCCACCATCTTTCAACCTTCAACAGTTCACAGCCATATCAAAATATTGAAGAGAACAAATACATTGTTAGTCCCAGAGCATAAACTTTATGGGTCACAATTGACCATCATTAAGAATGACCAGAGACATTTGTACCAAAACAAGTGATCAGATACATAATTTACAAAAATTATTTTGATAAGTAATCAGTCTTTATTGAAAAATGCCAAAGTGGGACAACTTGGTACAGAAACAAAGAAAAAAAAGGAAATTAAGATAAAATCATAAAAACGATAGAAAATCTGGTAACAGACACAGAGTGGCAGAAGTGTGAGGCATCCATGAATACAACATCTACTATGGTTGTCCATTCCTTTAAAATATCTAGAATTTCTTTCTATCTGTTAGAATAATAGAACAATAGTTGGCCTGCATCCTAACAGTTAAAGTTTCAAGGAGCAATATGTGACAAAAAGACTATTAACATATTTTTATGGTCAACTACAACCTCCCAATTAGTGTTGAATTCCAATGTGTTGAGCTCTCTAGTGGTGGAGAGCCTATAAGCGAGGGGAGCCTTAAAATTTAAAAAACAAGTTGTCAACAACACTCACATCCTATCCAATGCTGCCAAATTTGCTTCTCACAATTTTTTCATCAATCAACACCATTTTTTTAGTTGTTTATTTATTTATTTTGGTAAGTAGCAATTAAGACCCTTTTCTACTTGAACATCCAATCCAATTGACATCACCAGATTCAAAATATGATATCTAATATTCTAACACTCGTAGGGTGGTTTCATCTAGCCACACTCGTGGCCTCTGGAAAGATATCATGACTTCTTTTCAGTCGTTTTCGAACTGTTGCAGATTCAAAGTTGGGAATGGGGAAAGGGTGCGGTTCTGGGAGGAGAAGTGGGTAGGAGATAATGCCCTTCGAGATTCATTTCCTAGGATTTTTCTCCTATCTAGGAAACAGAATGCTAGCATTGCCACTGTATGTGCTGATCCTAATTCTCGACCTATGAGCTGGGATTGCGACTTCCGCAGAAATCTGAACGATGCGGAAGTGGAGGAGTTTGCTGAATTGACCGCGAGGCTGGAAGGGGTGACCCTAAACCAAAACAAGGCAGATTGCAGGTCTTGGAGGCTTGAGGCCTCGGAAGTATTCACTGTCACTTCCTTTTTCAGACACTTGACTGATTTCCCACTTTCTCCCCCTTTCCTCCCTTCTCCCGCAATTTGGAAGGCCAAGGCCCCGCCCAAGGTTAGACTACTTGTCTGGCTAGCTACCCACGGGAAGTTAAACACTTGCGATTTGGTTCAGAGAAGAAGACCCTTCCTCTGCTTCTCTCCTAACTGGTGCATCATGTGTAAGGGGGCTAGTGAATCTGTGGATCATATTTTTATATCCTGTGCTTATGTCTCTTCTCTTTGGAGTAGGTTGGCCCAGGAGGCTGGGGTGAGACTGGAAAATTTTGGATCCTGTGCAGAACTACTTAGTCACAAGTTTAACTTTTTCAGAGGAAGGAAGAGAGGGGCTGTTCTGGGATACTGTGCGATGATGGCAGTTTTTTGGGTGGTTTGGGGAGAAAGGAATAGAAGAATTTTCGACAACATCAAAGGAGAGGGGCCTAATGAACTATGGGACCAAGTGCATTTTTGGGCATCGCTTTGGGCGTCTACCTCTTCTCAATTTAAGGGGATTCCTTTTCAGCTTATCCGGCTAGACTGGAAGGCCGTTAGCACTTAGAGTCTGTTGGGTTCTTTCGTGCTCCTTGCTTTATGCTCTTTATATTACCTATGGTGGCCTTCTTGGCCACGTTTTCCCTTTTTCCGTTCTTTTTGTTGCCTTTAAAGGATATTTGTCCTTTTTGATTATCAATACAATTGTCTCTATTCAAAAAAAAAAAAAAAAATGATATCTAATAACCCAAAGTTAGATTCGGTAGACCGATTTAGGATATATCCTAAATAGTACAAAGAAGAGAATGCATAAGGAAAACATACCAATTGAAGGAAAGCAGGATCTGATGATCTTAGTCTGGGAGCTGGATTGATGGCAAGCAACCAAGGAGGGAAACCTCCCAAATCCCACTCTGCAATATACACATATTCACATCAGGTATCGGAAAATATTTTTCATACATTTAATCCTAGCAGTAGAACAATTAGACCTTTACATTAAAAGACCGATTGAAGGATGCAATTTAACTTCAATATAAAACACACTTCGGAAACAAGATACATTTTAGTGGAAAATAGGGGGAGGAGGAATGTATATAGTTAACCTAAAGGAACATGGCAAATTAACAAAGCCCCTTAACAGTTGACACAGAGATCCTAGATACCGCAGTCACAACTGACCTGCACATATATATGGTCCAGCTCGAAGCATAACCAGAATACCAAGCTTCTGGGAGAGTTTGAGAAATGATACTAAATCTGCAATACCCTCAAAATCCAAAGTACCAGCTCTTGGTTCATGTAGGTTCCAGGGAACATAAGTTTGAATAGTATTTAATCCCAACGCCTTTGCTCTCAACAGCCTATCTTCCCAGTACTGCATTGATAAATGTAATGCGCTACATCACCACAATTCAAGAAAGCCTTCACTGTAACTTAAATATTTGCAAACATCCCATGCATCTTCACTGTATATAAATATTTGAGGTAACATCCATGGATTATGATGCTCCGGATTAGGTTCATCAAGAAATTTCTAAAGTTGTCTTGGATTCATGGATAGTGGCTCAGTCTCTTAATAATTTCACTTTTTACTTTATGCAAGTGTAAAAAGTAGTTATTTTACAGAGGGCGGCTACAGACAGACTTTGAATATGATTTTCTATTATGATAATATGGAATTGAGCTTTTTCATTTCCTAATATGGACATATTTAGGAATAATATGCAGGAAGCTTATGATATTAGTATTTCAACACTTTAAGTACTCAGAAGGACCAATGAAAGAAACATACCTCAGGAAGAACCCGGAAATAATGCAAGTCACCCCCAATGATCTGGAAAGGCTGACCATCTTTCCAGAACTTATCGTCTGAAATTTCAAACTTTCGAGCATAACCGTGATTCTGAAAAAGGACCGAACAAAACTCTTATTCCACTAGATGAACAAATGACACTCACAGAGTTCTTTTTGGAAAATAAGGGTCACGACTCACTACAATTGAGTATAGTTTAAATTTGGCTCCAACTTGATAATCAATTTGCAAAATACATAACCAGGAAAGTATTAGCATCCCTCTATTGGTAGCTGAAACATAAGTAAGAAAGTAAAACCTTAAATCAAATTAGGCAAACATTTGCTTGCAGTGTAAGTTGGTTCAAATGCACTTCCGTTTCTTGACCCATGGATCTAATAAACAAAAGCTTGTTTCTTGTTTCTTAATTTTATTTCTTAAACGTGCTATTAACCAAGTAGAATGTCATCTGCTACATATAGGGCAGAGATCACATGACCCAAAATCAAACACTTGACGGAACCAGATAACGACCAAAGCAGAACAATGCTGTTCTATACAGTTCGTTCAATTCTCAACTCAGACAAATTATTTGAAACAAATCAAACTGACCCAGAATTTATTTCAACTCAATTTCCATTTTCCACGAAAATACCAGAAAGAGAGACTTACTTTTTTGGTGGCAGGAAGGAGCTGCTGTTGATGGTGATGGAGAGAGTGGGAAGGCAGAGTAGGTAGAAGAGCAAAGACAGGGACAAAGATACCAAAGGCTATGAGAGAGAGAAAGATGATGAAAAACAAGGTGAGCGTTGTGCTTCTCTTTCTCACCATTGTTGACCATATGGAGCTTGATACGGAGCTATGGTATTGGTTCTTATACTTCGGGCTAAAGGGGACAACTGGGTTTCACTTTTCAGCTCCGTTTCACTTAACGGTCAAGTTAAGTGTCACTCTTTATCATCTACAAAATAATCTTGACCAAATCATTTTTTACACTTGCAAAATAATCCATTTTCTGTTCGACCCTTGCTGCTAAATAGTTCTCATCAATTTTGCCCGTGAAGAAAAAAGAAAGGCCCAAATCTTTTGCTTTTATTGTGAATTTTATGTTTCTTATGAAAAGTATTATACTTGATGAACTGTAGCATGAAATGATATTTCAACTTTTCTATGTGTCCATGGAAGCTTAATTGGGTAATAGAATAAAAATGGAGAAGAAGCTTAATGGAGGACAATAAAAGTTTTTTTTTTTTTTTTTTTTCGCCTTCCTCTGTGTAGGTTTGATATATAGTGTGCATTCAGAAGCCCTTGAATATATATAATAAGCAATTGTCAACGGAGCATAATCTAGTGAAAAATGTCCATGACTTGCAAAATAGTAGCTTCAAGTTTGAATTCTCATTACATATTGGTACAGTGTGTGAAAAATCCCTTTCACTTCCTGACTTTGACGGAAAAATAAAGTATAATAAGCAATTACTGTGTACGAAAATAAAATGAATATAATGAGCTCTGGCAAGAAAAAAAATGTATACAATGAGCAGTTGGGCCGTTGATCCATTTTAAACCCAAATGAGCTAACCCATCTTCAAGTTGGCCCAGGTCTAAAAACATGCTCCTGGCAGCAGGCCGAACTACCCATTTGCTATAGAGTGGCGAAATTCTATAGAGTGATTATGGACACCCAAGAATTGTCTTACGATACTCAGAAATTGCCAATGAGAATTGTGAGTTCAGACCTTTTTCATAACATCTTTCGACAAAAAAAAGGGACCTTTTTCATAACATATGGTCATTAAAATGTTGAGGTCCACAAAATAAAAGTGGTTAAAACGTTGAGGAGATTTCTTGCATTCAATTTTGTGTTGCCGTTATTGTGGGTTTTTTTTTGTTGCTAAAATTAAGAAGGGGGAATGGAATTTTCTCACATACACTACTAATGTGTCATAGGAGTTCGAACGTAATACCATTGTTTTGTAATTAAAGTCATTTTCTACTAAACTAGACTCCGTCGATTTCCTTGTTGTAGTTAATTGTGTGATCTTGAGTTTGTAGTAGTTTATCCATAAATTCATTAAGTGGGGGAAGATAGCCTTTGCTTCCCAACAAAGAACAAATGAGGAATAATGGCAGGGTGGAAAATATACTTTTTGACAAAAGTAACCAAAGTTTTTTTTTTGTCTTTTAAATGATTATGATGATGATGTAGGTTAATTGCTCTAATTCCCATGCATGCAATGATTCAAAAACACAAAAAGTAGTGAAAGGAATAAAATAGCCCCTAAAACATGTAATAATCATTACTTCTTTTGTTCCTGCCGCTAAGATTTTAATTGAGCATTCCTTTGCCATATGGCTTCTTAATTCATGTTTTACATCTGCATATAAGTCACCAATATTAATTAAGCCCTCTCATCACTGGTACATATAAAAGAGAGAAATGCCATCATCACATATATGCAACAATTTCAGACCAGTTCCAGCCATACCACAACAAAATGATTGTTCATGAGGCAGTAGCAGGCTAGCCTGCCATTACTTTTTGAAAAGAGAACAAGAGATAAATCCAGATCTCTCTCTCTCTCTCCTATTCCTATATGCATGAGAGAGAGAGAAAGAGAGAGACGGTAAGTCAAATAAAAAAGGTGACATTATTAACACAAAGGGAGCAAAACATCTTTACAAAGACAAGTCAACTGGTTTTCAGGCATGCCAACCGTAAAAATACACAAACAACAAACAAACAACCCCATTTGCCATTTCATTTTTATTCTGGCAACTCAGCAGCTTTGGTAATTTTTCTGCAGCTTTTAGATATTTCTTTCTTTCTTCTTTTTTCTATAGCTAAGCTTAGCTAAACCCACCAGACAAAAAGCACCCACCAAAGCATCCAATTTATATAGACGCTAGCTGAGCCTGAGCTGGGAGGGCCAGCCTTCAACCCAACCAAAAAAGAAAAAGGTATAGGCATGCCTTGGGCTTAGGGACTGAGCCCACCTCTCCTTACCTATTTTATGAAATGACAAACATGCTCTCCTACATCACTCATGCTTCATGCTTCATGCTCAAACATCAAAATGGCATTGTTGGCATGTGTGTCATTTCAGAAATCTCTCTCTCTCTCTCTCTCTCTCTCTCTCTCTCTCTCTCTCTCTCTCTCTCATACAACATTTCATTATAAGATGATGATCATGCATGAGAGAAGTGGGAAATCAGAGGAATCTTTTGTTGATCTAAACTTGTTTAATTACTTTCTGGAAACCAATGAAAAGGACAGGTGCCAATTAGAGACCACTCTCTCAAAGTAAGCCCAGACACATCTATTCATGCGTTACACACTATCTATATCTATATTCATATATTGACCTAACATTGCAACAATATATATATTTCTTTAGGGATGAGAATCTCTTTATATAACTCTGATTTTTTTATAAACCCACTTTATCTGATGATAGGCTAATCATTTCTTAATTATTTGATTGCTCAACACATATGATATAAATTTATATATATGTAAATTAATTAATTAATTGATTAAGTCTCCCTCTAGCTATTTCTCTCTTGCGTCCGCACATGAACACACACGTACACACAAAGAAACATCATTAACATTTATATATATATATATATATATAAATTTGCTACTTGAAGCATGAGGATTTATGACTTGTTTGGGAGTGATTCTAGATAGACCATAATCACTTATGAGGAGAACCACTTCATATGTGCTTTTCCATATAATCACTTTGATTTTAAGTAATTATGGGCATAAGCAATTCCTATGTGCTTCTCCATAAAATCACTTAAAACCATTTAGGCCGGTTTGGCATTCTTTGTCTTTGTGAAAATAATTGTCACGATTTGTTGAGAGAAATCATGAAAGAAAGCAATTTGGCGTTTGGTAAACTTTTGTTTAAAGTGTTGTTGGTACTAATTCCTCATAATAAGAAAATAATGCATGCATAATCATTAAACTCAACGCCTCTTCGATTTACGATAATTAGAAAATGAAAGCACCTCATTACCCGCTTTCCCATATAGCTTCTCACACAAAGAATTTTTAATAATAAGTGATTTTCTCAAAGTTTACCAAACGGCTACAGCTTAAAATTTTTTAAAAATCACTTATCACCTCAAATAAGCAATGCCAAACCCAAGACTTAAAGTGATTATTTGGAGAAGTGATTCTCCATATAAGTATTTTTGACCTATCCAAAATCACTCCTGAACGAACCTTTAAGGAAGTTAATTAGGAGGCAATTAGGGGTGGCTGCTCGGTTGAGAAGGCACTTGCAGAAGCACTAACTAATCATGCATCTTATATAAATATACCAAAAACTAGAAAGTGAAGTAATAGCCCTTTAGAATTAGTATCTTAATGGCAATATATAATCCTTGATTTAGTTGATTCACTGTGCTTATGCGCAAAGACCATTCGAGTTAATTAATATAATTAAGCACTGATGATCATAACAGTTGCTATCTAACTTAATTTACAATATCAAGCAACCCCCATGGGTGTTACAATTATTAATTCTTACATGCAGGTCACATCAATTTCTCTTTTTTCTTTCCACTTTTTAAGAAAATATTCCCACACTTCTATTATAATTTAATTTATATCGAGAAAGAACAAAATCATGTTGACCCACTACTGAGATCTTTGTATTATTTTTTTATTTATGGTGGAAATATTCAAAACCCATTTCTCACCTTGTCCAATTTTCCCACACTAGGTACTATATGTGGAAATATCCATAAAAATAGAGAACCCCTCTCTCTCTCTCTCTCATATATATATATATAATTCCAAATCATTTTTTTTAAATGGTGCATTACCTCTACAATAGGGAAGAATTACATATCTTACTCTATGATGATATTTCAAATCGATCACGCACTATTATATAAACACATAACGCATGATGATATAATACGTGATTTGTTTAGAATATTGCCAGAATGGCATAAAGTGAGGTACAAATTCCTTGAGCCAATGAGAATGAGTGATCTTCCCTCGGGATTGAATCCCACTTGAACCAACATTAGGTGTCAAACAGCATATCTATTTTGATATCTCTTTTGTTTTGAATTGAGCAGCAATATCCAAACATCTAACTTTGCTCAGCCTACATGTTCCATGTACTGTGTACATGTACACATCCTTTCTGCCTTGAGCACATTTCACGAATCTTTTTTCTTGGAGAATCCAATGCTTTTTTGTACCCATAATCCGTATAACCACTTTTACTAACATGCATATATTCGCATATTCAAAGTCCCCTGCTTTAAAATTAGATAGTATAATATATTGCTACATGAGAGAGAGAGAGAGAGAGAGAGAGAGAGATTTGTTGTGGAGATTTGATTTGAATCATTAATTAGTGTGAGTTTAAGTATATGATCCAACGCTTAAGACAAATTATTTCTACTTTTTGCAAATTATGTTTGAAGCGGGCCCACATATTGGACCGCCCACGATTTTGGGGTTAGTGGCAGCATAATTTATTTACTTTTTTTGCCTTTAATGGGAAGTACCAACTCAATCTCAATATAATTAAGAGAGGTGAAATTTAACACAACAGGAAGCTTTAGGGGAAGTATTGTTGTTGCCCTACTCAATCCTGCATGGTGTTCCTGTCGAGCAATGTTTTAAATTTAATGGGTTTTGGAGTGACCCATGCACTATGCAGTCAAACTGGATGAGTAATGTAACATGACAAAATACTAACTATTTTTCAACATTTTTGTGTTTTTTTTAATTTGTTTTTTTTTGGTATAGTAACAACACTCATAAATTAATATTGTGGGACCTATTCATTAATTCATGTAAGATGTTAGGGAAAATTTTGTGTTGCATAACATCTTCTTACATTGAAACCTCTTGTTTTGTTGCTAAGTTGCCATATCTTATGGGCCATAGCTCATACTTACCTGGTAAGGGGCGAAGTATTTGTATTTTATGAATACTTGAACCATCCGATAAGTATTTGCTAATACAACGTACATGTTCCATGCACGTTAATTGGTATATGTATCAAATTAATCTTAATATATATTTATATATAGAGAACCATAATATTACCATGAATTACAACTTGGAAAATTAAAACCATGGGGCAAAAAATTTGTCAAAAAGAGCCACATACGTAAGTCACTAATGAAAATGCCAGCATATCACGAGGCCTTCCCTTTGAGAAGAAGATTGACAGACAGTAATTAAGACAAAAAGAGTAATTAATTATATATTTAAGAAAAAACAAAATTATAAAGGATGTTCATGTTCAATTATATGTTGATCCGTATGTGGCAGCTATAGCTAGCTAAGTAGCTAAAGCTAACCCTGCCAAGGTTTGTGGGTTTGGTCAAGGGAAGAAGAAGCAGCAGCTGTTGCTGCACTGGTCACGCAGCTTCCAAGCCCAGCAATGTTGAGAATGTCACTGTGAGAGAAAGCTCTCAACCCTAGGAAGTCTCTGGTCAAACCTTCGCCATGGCCACCACCTTCATCACTGGCGCTTGACCTGTTGAAATGGGCAGATGATGGATTGTTTGTGTCTTTCTTTGAATTGTTTAAAACTGTTGGCATGGACCCAAAAGCATCCAGCTCAAAAGAAGCTCCTTCGAACCCAGTTCCAGAGGACAGAGAATTCATCATGTCATGCAGAAGAGAAGCTTGATGTTGATTTTGAATTTGGTTTTGGTTTTGGTTTTGATGATGATGATGTTGATGAATACCTGAGGATGATGCAGGAGGACCAGTGCCATTACTAGAAGCACTGGCTCCTCCTGTCCCTGTTGTTGCTGCTGCAGCTTTATTATTCCCAAAACTGGACACGTGACCACCAAAATCAGGCACGTGACCCTGGTTGTTCTGGTGGGACCTCATCATGGGTTGTGGTGAGGAACCTGCACAAGTTGCTGCTGCTACAGAGGCTGTACTATTCTTGCTGCTCATGGTTGCACCCATCTGAGCTGCCTTCTGAAGCAATGCAGTTGCTGACATGTGTGGGGAAGGGGCAGGCTGGAAGGGGGAGGGTGGGGCCCAGGCTAGGGTTAGGGTTTGGGTTTGGGTTTGGGGCTGTACTGTTGTGATCATGGGGGGATAAATCTTGGTGGGTTTGTGTGAAATTTTGTTCTAACCTTGTGGAGAAGATTGAGGAGGATGAGGAAAGGTCAATGGAAGCGTTGTTGGGTGGGCCAGGGCAGGCCAGCCAAGGAGGCAGGTCTGGCCTCAGGCTTGTGAAACTTTGCTGCTCTTTTTTCAATGAAAATCCATGGAGGTCTTGGAATTGGTGGGCTAATTGAACTTGATTAAGGTTCATGTGATGATGATGAGATGCTGATGAAGATCCAGGCTGTTGTTGAGAGGAGATGAGTAGAGGGTTATTATTTCCTGTGGTGATGGCTCTTGCACTCTCCTCTGCTAAAGCATCACAGAAGGCTCTGTGGGTGATGAAACTATCCCTCCTGATGGAAAAAAAACTTGTGTGAAACGGGATAGCATTGTTGTGGAATTTTTCCCAAAAAAATCCCAAAACAGACAAACCACAAGAAAACAAAAGCAACCACGTCATAAAGTGCTGTATTACATAAACACATTTGCAGATATGTATTGACTTCCCTCTCACTCTTTTGCTCATCTCTTTCGGTTTTAATTTTTTTTAAATAAAAAAAAATTCAGAGAGCTAAGGACTGACAGTCCAAATTAGGGTGGTGCATTAAAAATTTCCATCCTTTGTAAGTTGTAAGCATGCCCTTCATCCCCACTTTTCTCTAGATAGGTGTCAAAGTAGGAGCACCAAATAAAGAATGTGACTTAAATGCAACCCAAGGCAAAAATAAGTAACTTATTTGAACAAATTCTATGATTTGAAATCTGGGTTTTCAGAAATTAATTAGCTTTTGCTAAAATTGCCCCCCAATATCCTTAGTTCATGGGTGAAGTGAAGATGTATTTCTTGTTAGTGTTTGAATAAATTACTAAGAGAGTGGTCTTGCAATTTCATGAATGTGAATGCTTGAAAAGATGATGAATTTGAGGTTAATTAGTTACCTCGAGAAAAGGGTTCCACAGTCACATCTGTACTCCCTAGTGCCACAGGTCTTGGAATGAGCTTTCCAATCCGATTGAACAGCATACCGCTTTGAGCACTTGTCACATTTCCACTTCTTCTCACCATGCTTTCTGCAAAAGTGCTTCTTGATTCCAGTCAGGTCACCAAGAGCTCTTGAAGGGTCATGGTGCACACAGCTGGCTTCTGGGCACACATACACCTTCTTCCTCACCTCTTTGCTTGTTCTTTGCTTAAGCTTCCATGGCAGATTGTGCCCTCTTCTGTGAAGCTGAAGATTCTGATCTCTTTGGAACCCCTTGTTGCAGATCTCACAGATGAATCTGTTTGTTGCCATGAGTGTCTTGGGAGACAAGGCTATTACTTCTGCTTCTGGGTCTGATCCAAAATTAACCAAAAATTTAATTTAAGTTTGAACCAAAACATCCAGAGAGAGAGAGAGAGAGAGATCATATTAATTAAGTTTGGTTTTGAATTGTAACTGGTTACCTGGATTGCCTGGGAGGTTTCTCTTCTTTTTCAGAGCTGGTTGAGTTTGAGCTGGAGGTGGAGCAAAAAACTGTTGGGAAAAACTGGTGCCAATTTCATTTCTGTTGCCAGAAGAGACACTGGCAGCTTCACCTGATGCTGAAGTTAGATTAGACATATTCTCATCCACCAGTTGTGAGTGTTGCTGTTGCTGTTGCTGTTGTTGTTGGAACATCAAACTCTTCATCATCTTTTTGTTGGATATGAAAATTCTTGAATTGCTATTAAGCTTGCATCATTATGGCCCATGTATATGTGGATCTTGATTTCTCTGAGTGATGAGAAGACTTCAGGATCTGATAATTAAAGACAAAACAAAACAAAGAAAAAAGCTGAAGAGAGAGAAAGAAGGAAACCTAATAAGAGGCAAAAATGGATGTCACTCAAGTTTTAGTCTTTCAACCCCATAACACCCACTATGCACACACACACCTTGATTGTTTCTTACTTAAATTTGTTTGGCTCCAACCCAAGAGACAATTTTTTGTTTTTTGGAAGGCTCAAAAGAAACAACACACAGAGAGAGAGAGAGAGAGAGAGGAGTGCAGCTAAACCAGATCCTCTAGCTAGCTAGCTACTTTTCTCCTTCAATATGGTTCAGTAGCCATATGCTTGACAATACCAAGAAAATCCAAACTATGGCCACACAAATATGAAGAAAAGATAAAAGCTGGCTATATAAAACTTAGAGAGAGAGATGTGGATGATAAGAGATATACCTCTGTAATCCTCAACCAGTCCAAAACAAAACTCACAAAAACCACAACCGAAGGGAACCCTACGCTAAACACTGACGTTTACGCTTTCTGTCTTTTCCTCTATTGTCTTCCACAAACCCCAGAAAAATCTCTCTCTCCCTTCTCTCACTTTCTCTCTCACTCACTTCTTTATTATTGTGTGCACAAGAAAAGCTTTTAACAAAGTTTTATCTTTTCTGAACCTAAGAAACCTTTAAACTAATCACTACTATACTCTCCAACCTTTCCCTTCTATCTCTTATAAAGTAAGCAGGAAAAATAAAAAAAGGAGAGCATAAAAAGCAACCATGTAAAAGGACAGTATCATTTGTACATTTATATATATAAATCTATCTATATATATAAGTGTGTGTGAGAGAGAGAGAGAGAGAGAGAGAGAGAGAGAGAGAGAGAGAGAGAGAGAGATATTGATTTTGAAATGTATGTTTTACATCATGGGCAGTAGACCCTTTCCCAAACTTTCTACAATTACAGTGGCATGATTGATCCATTGATTAATTCTCTAACAGGGGCATGGCTTAAAGCTCTTTTCAGCTTTTTAATATTTTCTGTTTTCTATTACATTTTTCTGCTTCTTTACCCTTCACTTATTCTCACTTAAATCACAACTTACAAGGATAAAACAAAGAGTTGAAATTTCTGACAATTTTGCATGCTTCGAAGAATAAAAAAATCTACCAAATACAGATTCGATCAGATTATGGATCTACACAAGCTAAAGCTCTATAGACAACTGCTTGGCCGCCTCTTTTGCTTTATCGTAATAAGATGCATATATATTCTACAAGAACCGTAAAATAAATTAATTATATGATTAATTAATTGTGTTTTGGGGGGAAAAGGTTAAAAACAAAGACTAATTCAAGCAAGAGCTTGGATTATACCAAGGAGAGAGAAAGGTACACTTGTTGACTACCATGTTAAGAAAAGTTAGAGAACAAGCATTGCAAGACCCTCTTAACGGAATTAATGATATTGACTTTAATCATGTGTTAATATATTGTTTACATTGACTTCAACAACAAAAAAAGTGTAGGTAGGAATTGATGATGATTTTCTTCTTCTTGTTTTCCCCCATGGGATATGATTAATGATTTGCATTGCACGACTATAAATATATTGTTTAGAAAAATGGGGACATAACATCTTTTCTTTTATGTTTAGCCATGGTAAAAATATTGTCTAACAAGAAAAAAAATTATGAGAGGATTTTTTTTATACAAGCGATGTTATACTTTAATCTAATCTAAACTACGGGGAGGGGGATTCAAACTCGGATGCAGAGTGGGGAGCACATCCGCTCTAGCCAACTTGACTAAACTCATGCCTGCATGAGAGAATTTACATATTGGCCGATGCTAATATTATAATGAATATATATATATCAATGCTAGAATATCATTGAAAAATCACATTTATTGGTAACATAATGTGGCAAAAATTATAATATATGGTTGGTCTTTCACTTTGTCCAAAAGAAAAAAATCACATGTATAAAAATTATCAATGGTGATGAGTCATTAATTATTTAAGAGGTTCACTTTGTCCAAAAGAAAAAAAGCCTACCTGGTTATTCTATATGCACAAAGAAGGGTATCTAGCACCATCCACACTTCGATATGGTGCCATTTACACCAACCATTATTCTCATTGGAAGGAGAATTTTGTTTCAATTATGAAAAGAAATGTCATTAATTAATTATATGTACATTTGTCTGCAATGTTCTGAGGCTAGATGGTGAAAGGACACTAGTCAAGGCTTTGACTAGATAAAACACAACCGAATTGTTCATCAAATTTAAAATCAGATAGTACAGACATTTTTGCAAATAACTTAAATCAGAAGAAGGGATGAAAAAGAAAAGTTGTAACCAAAATCAAACGACTACCATCAAAAGATATAAGTAAATAAGCAGAAAAACTCTTGTAATGGGACAACACTGTTTTGTTATTTCGGGCCAATAACACAATGATGCGTGAAAAAGCTATCTCACATGTTATTATGTTATTGACCGGAATAGCAAAATATATTATCTTTGTTGCACAGAGAGTATTTCATATATTCATGTCTGTCTATGCATGCACGATGCATATGCAGAATTTTAAATAATGTAGGTACATATGGAGCTACACCATCTTACTGTTAGTTCATGTTTTTCGATAAGCTTGAGTAAAATAAGAGGTTTTAAAGAAGTGCTGGGCATAAAAAAACTATTTTCATTTTTGTCATTTTCTTGTTTTATTCTTCAATGATTTAGTTTTTGAAATGGGATCTTGCTCGACCAGAGTCTCAATATGCTCTCCCAGCTCATCTCTGGGATTAGAATAATCGAAATGCATGCTTATAATAAAAGCATGAAATTTTAAAATGACCAAAACCAGAAAAAGTATGAGAAAAGTTTCCATGTATTGTAATGCACACAAATGTTATTTGGCACCATCTGATGACTACATTTAGACCCTGTCATGCATGTCATGTGTTGATGCAAACTGATTCACATAAGGTGATGATGATGATGATATATATATATATATATATAATGTTTGCATTTGCCCATACGCCAGAAGATTCGATCATTATATATTTTCCCGACAAAATATAGTTATGTAAGGCATGAATTGCATGATGATGCAAAACTTGTACACACAAGATAATCAACATTTCAACTAAGGATGTAGCAAAAATAAATAAATAAATAAAATCATTGTCAACATTTATTTTGAATCGGCTCATATAAAATACTGTCACATGAATTGGGATCCATTCGAAAATTTAGGATTTTGATTTGGTGTTTTTAGGACTACTTGCTACTTGTGAATGAGCAATATGCTAGAAATGCTTGCACTAAACCAAATTCTAAATGTTCGAATATCCGAGCTTTTGCAAACAGTGTTTCATTAGTCATATATCGGTGTAAACCTTAACACTCCGTTTGGTTCATGGGAAAGGATAACTCAAGTGACATGGGGCATTATAATTTGGATAGCTCAAGTGACAGGTCCTAGATTTCAAGTCTTGCAGTTACAAAATTAGAAACAAAAATTGTGAAATTTTATGGTAACTATATATACATGTACTATATGTATACAAAGGTTATCTATGCAGGACGTAATGTCTTTAAGAGAGACTAGATGCATTGAGAAACCCACTTATATTCAAGTCTCTTCACCCTTGATCTCATTTTATATTGAGTGTATTTATGGTATAGAAGAGAGCTTCGATTTTAGGGTTATTTGGGATTCGAAACTAGAAATCTTATGCAAACTCTAAATGATACACCCTAAAATAATCAACCATGTCAATAAATGAAATCAAAATTGAAGAAAATTAAGCAATAAATGAGATCAAAGTTGAAGAAAATTGAGTAAAAGTGAGGTTTCTCAACGTGTCATGTCTTTAAAAAAGACAGGAAGTCGTACATATAGAACCGAACTGTATTATATAATATATTATATAGTACATTGTATATATGTAATTTGATATGGAGGATTCCATCTTTGAGATTGAATAAACTTGGGAACTAAAAGGGAACCTACACCAGCCAGATGAGCACTAAACCATAACCATACAAAATATCGCATTCTATATGAGGTGGATATAATCAAATTTTAATAGCTGTGTATATAATATCAAATTGAGGTCGGCTACCTGATATAGATTTATAATTTTACTCAGTGGTAGGTGTGTGAGAGATCGAAATTGCCTTCTTACAAGCCCTAGAGGTAAATCTCTCTTGCTAGTAGTTCTTACCTTGAGCTAAGAAGTAACCTTTAATTGGAGTAAAAGTGCAACAAGATAGGTAAAATGATGGGACTGGAAGGAAATGACCTGTGTTTTGTGTTGTTCTGAGAGTTGAAATAGTAACTTCCTCAATTCACACGCATTTGTTTTGTTTTCTTCTCTTTCTTTATTTTGATTTTTCAATCTAACTGGTCCCTTTGCAAATTAACTTGTAGCGCCATTAATTTACTGATTTTTTTTTTTTGCTGTGAGCCTGTAAAACTCTAGGGTATATATATATATTAGTCAGGCCAGTCAGTTTTGTGACACTCAATTGGTTCTCAAGCTTTTATAGTGGTTGAGCACTATAATAAGTGTAGTGTCTCTTTGGTAATTATTTTTTTTTCCAGACCTTTCCTATTGAGAAGAGCGATAGTATGCTAAACTCACATACACTATATAGATACTAAGACTCAAATCCAGAACCTTGCATGAGGAAATAAATACTCGAAACCACTACATTAGTGAGTCATTTGCCTTTACTAATTAATTTTATTTCTCTATAGCTCTTATATAATTTCTTGGGAAGTTCTGTGAATCAGCCACTTCGTAGCTAGGAAAGTGTCAATTTTTTTACTCCCTCCCCTTCACATGGTTCTGAGGTAAGTTTGCTATTTATTCATCTACAGGCGGATTGAGGGAGGGAGGGAAGATGAAAGTAAAAAAGGAAACCATTTGGAAGTTGAATTAAATATGCAGACAAGGGTTACGATAAACATATCATCTTTGATTTCTCAATATATAAATATGTGAGTTACTTAAATTGAATGGCTATATGGTCGTATGTTCAAAGGAAGATTCCTGCGAAATTCGTGGGTGCGCGCATGTCATGTGAATTTCACATTTATAAATGAGTATGTGGTATGTCATTGCTCACGACTGACTGACGATAACACAAATCATGTTAAAAACAATCAAACACTCTCATCTAATAGCACAATATACCGTAAATCAAGTAACACACATAAAAGTTGAAAAAACGTGGAGTAAAAGACAATTCGTTAACACTTCCAATTACCAAATGTTCTTACACTACGACATGACATGACTATTTTTTTTTTTTTTTATCTCAATCAATTATTTCAATAGATTTGTTTTTTTATTTTAAAGATTTTGAATCCTTATGGAATTCTCTTTTCAGGTATAAAATCATATTTCGCATATCATGCAAAAGATGCAACACATGGGATGGCAACACTAACTCTAGCTAGCTAGCTCCAACTTTCTTCGTTTTTTTTCGAAGACAACCCTATTGATCATACAACTTTTTGAAAGGCACTATATCAATTAGTTTTTGTTTCTGCAAATCATTTCCAACCTCCTCCATAAAGAATGTACTATATATATACATATAATATGTGCATGCAAATTCAATTTTATTAAAAAGAAAGAAGAAGAAGAAGAATAAAAACAGTTCATGCTGTAGTCAACTAGTATGTCACTGTTCTTTTATGTCGACCATGCGCAGCCTTATTAGATTCATCCTCCAAAATAAATAAATATATAAAGCAAAAAAAAAAGAAAAAAAAATAGTTGAACAAATCATGCTGATTGGACTGTTCTTTTGGGTGCTGTATCATGTCACGTGAGAATAACATCCCTTCTGCCCCAAATGCGAAGCAAGTAGGAGGAGGAGGACGAGGAGGAGGGGAGTGAATAATCAGATGTTCCACTCATGCACTGGGAGTTCACGGGCGGTGTGTACTTGGGGGACCCCACACAAAATGATTAAGAATTTGCGGGCCCCACTACCTAGTAGATTACTGTCAACCATGAAAAAAAAAAAAGAAGCAAAGCGAGTTGCCCTCCATGCACCACTACACCAGTTACCTCCTTTGCCAACTTACAAGAAGGTGCCAGGCACTCCCTCATATAATTGATATCAAAATATTGATGTGTACTTTTTAGTTATCGGTCTAATGCTATTTCACTTTTTAGAACGTTAAAATAATTCAAATATTTTTTAATATAAGCGATAGATTAAATTACAGGGGCAAGAAATATAAGATTTCTCACACACACTACCTTCAAACTTAATACTACTAGTCTACAAGTCAAGGTCCCTTTTTCCACTGGATTAGACCTCGTTGACAAATTTGAATCTTTATTCTCAAACAAACTATCGTTATGGTTTTGCATTCTCAGTATATAAATCTACTCCATTTAAAACCAAGCAGAATGAATATTCAAAAGGGGTGGAGTGGATCCGGGAGACAAGTGCCCCTACCCAAATCTTCATCTTGGTTTTATGAATTTCTTTGTTAGTACCTTCAGTAGGGTTGCATCTATTAATTCCTAACAAGGTCAAAACATTAAATAGGCTCTTCCTTCTCTTCTTGAATATCTTGTAATATTGTGCATTTTTTGTGTACACTTTTGTAAATTTACAAGAGTTTCTTTCACCGTGTGCTTCAAACACCCGTGATAAGGACCCATCGGAAGACCCGTCCTTGACCCGAAAGTTATGCGTGGCAACGCGTTATTGCCTGTAACTAGAGAGACTCTTGCAAATGCGTGCCTTAAGAGAGAGAGAGAGAGAGAGAGAGAGAGAGAGAGAGAGAGAGAAGAAAGTCTTCTGTGAGTTGAGTTGTGAGTGTTGACAGGAGTTTGTTGTCAGAAGAGGCGGCAAAATTCCCTTTGACACCTGTCATGTCCTTATTTACTTCCCTTTTATATTCACAAGTGCTACCCTGTGGCTCCCACTAGACAATCACTCACTCTCACGGGGCCAAAGAAAAAAGACGTAAGACAAAAGATAAACCCATGGCATGCACATATGCAGGTACAATTTAGTAAATAGTGATGATACTAATTTACAAGGAGGCAAAATCTAAAGCTATATTGATATGAACCATATGATGTAAGAATCCAACAAATGAATCAGAGTGCCATCGATCAAAGGTTTATATGGGTGGATATGCCACATCACCTAGTAAGCTAGTGTTTTGAATCGAGTTTAAAACGCTCAATTCGTAACAAGTGGTATTAGAGCAGTGCCGATTTTCGTATGTAGGCCCTTGTGGACAAGTGGGTCACCGGCCAAAATGTAAACGGGTAGGATGGTTGTATGCAATTTGCAAACCATGAGTTGCATAAACTTTGAAGGCTCCGCATGCCAATCAATGAAATCAAACTTATTGTTAAATTGCTGACCATTTTGATAACCCAAAATGCAATTTCCCACAAGCAATCACGTCTTCTTTCACAAGTTTTCTACTACACGCCAAGTCTTCATAGTCAAAGACTCTCCTGCATTGACTACTGAGTGCAAAATTAAGAGGATATCAACTTATACGCGGGTCATAGCTTGTTAATCTTGACTAAGCCAATTCTCTAGAAGCAACATCTAAATGGTCAAACAAGCTTTCTTTTCTTTGTTTACTGGAACATATGATTTTACTTCTAGTCTAGCCATGAAGCACAGAGCATTGCAATAGTTCCCTAATAGCTTTACATCATGCAATATTATACGACATAATTAAATATGGCTGTGGTAAAATGATGCCGCTAATCTTAATCGAAGATGTAGGCATCCGGAAAAATTAAGATGACTGCATGATTAAAAATCAATGACAAAGTTCAGTAGAATGAGTAGCAATTGAAATTTATATTGCAAAGCTAATGAAAGATGAATTCACAATTGAGGGTTTAAAAAAATATATATTTGTAATCTGTCTTAATCAAGAAAAGAAATGAGGCCATTTGAAATGTGAAGCCATTTACGGCTAGAATGCTACTGGTACACGAAGTCCATCATAGCTCAGTTGTACATCAAGACCCTCTGTCTCCATCAATTTCATAAGATAATCACTCACTTTTTCATGATCCATCAGATGCATCATACCTTCATCAGTGCAACAAGGAAAAGAAGCAATATAGTTTAATTACTAAAAAAATTCCTTGGTGAACATAATAAATGAAACTAACAACTGATCTTGATTAAAAACGCATATTACTACGAAATTGACTGGTATATCAAAGCAGACGAACCAGTGAACAAAGTTCTCTTTGGTTGGATTTTCCGTACTTCCTCCAAAGCCTGAAAAGAAAGTAAATAAAACGTAAAGTTCATTGAAGATGGATCATTACAAGAAGGAATAAAATAGTTTACCCTTGGAAGTCCAAAATGCGTTGCAGAAGAACGATCTGGCCGCAAAGCATCCTGAAGAAATCATTTGACATATCAGCCCAGTCGGAAAATAAGAGTTATCAAGTGCTTATGAAAAACGAGAATCTAGCAAACAAGCTACGAATGTGAAAGAGATGAAAAGGCACCAGAATCAGAAGTTCACAGTCTTTCAAAAGTGGATAAGTTTCTTCAGGTATGTCGCTGACATCACTGTGAATGTAAACAATTGATTAGTAATTTAGCCCTATAATGAAACACTACATAAGAGACCAAAGTACAAGAATAACAATTATCACAGACCTGTGTTTGAGGAATAGAAACATACCTAATATAACAAACATTACCAAAACGAAATCCAAGGGAACGATAACCACGACCATGCCACACAGGTAAAGGGGTAAACTGAAACATGGCAATAAAAAGAAAGAACTGGTATGAGTGCCAAGTCATACAACAGATTCAATTTAAGTCACGTGACAATACCATCTACTTATATTTGCCTGTACTAATTTCTACATTAGATCAAGGCATACCTTGTTTCAATCATATTACATGCAGATCTAAATTCAAATCACACATATATATAGTTACATATCCCACAAGGGGCAGGTAGTAACACTAAAACCGTGTTTTAAGAAAATCTCAATTAAACAAAAACCAAATGGATATTAATTCTGACCTGCAACCCGTGTACTGAAAATGGATCCTCATGTATAATATTAAATTGCAACTCTGACACAGCAGCACCAGCAAGGACGAAACTTGTATCCACCAAATAATAATGAGTCTTCTTCATCACCTGTAAATAACTCTCTCAGTATCATATATTTGGCATAAGATAGATAAAGGTTATGTGATTCTACAAAGCAAAATTGATTAAAAATATTAGCAGTAAACAATGCATTATTGAATTTAATGCAAGTAGGAAGACGATTGGACCTCAAAATCACGCTGGGCCACATATATTGGAATGTGGGGTTGAACATTGTTTGTCCAATCACGAAGATCATCCATACCTGGAGACAAATAAAACGGCGAACCTCAGTGATGTTTAATGTAGACGTGCACTAGAGAGAAAAAAAGAGAAGCAAAGAAAAGAATCGGAAAAAAAAAATCCAAAGCATGATCATAAGTTTGTTAATTGTTTAGAGAATAGCATTAGAAAGTGTTTATGACAGAGACCTCCAATTGCATCAGCATGAGAATGAGTAATAATAACCGCATCAATTGTTCTTATCCTGACAGAAATACAACTAGTTACGACAAGGTACATACCAGACAATAGACACATATATGGAATCTGCAGGAGCACCACCAATCTAACCATATATGCAAATATTAGAATAAATAGAGAACCTTAGGACAAAAGGAACTGAAAAAAAAAAAGATTTGCAACTTTAAAATTCAAAAAAGGACGTTTCAACATGTGTCAAAACTGATAACTAACTCTGGTGGCATGCAGAAAAACCGAAACCCCAACAATTAGGGATGGGCTTACAAAATTTATTGTGCATACACGTGGGCGAAATTTTACAGTACCAAAACACTAAATGTTTCAAAGACCGATAGAAATTATCAAGTTTTAAGCCAATGTGAATAAAACCCATGTCCCCCTTCATATGAAGCAAACCTCATCACTTTTCTGTTAATAATGCACAAATTATAGTGACCCATGCTTCTTATAACTGCTACCAAACTACAATAATACCTTCTTAAAATTCTGTAGAATTTTCCGGACATAGATAAAATAGCAGTCTAGATCTTCCAGCTAGCTAGATAATTTAGCTATAATACATGAGAGACCAATTGGTGTCTTGTACTTTTATATATATGATAGATTGAAAAGCACGAATAGATGGCAAAATAACTAACCCATAGGAAGGAAACCATTGTAGCGCACTGTGGTAGAAAAACCTGCAGAAATAGATATGCAACCTTAGCCAACACAGTGTCTGGCATTTTATCGTAGAGGAACAACAAAATCTCATTCATATGTAACGTTCTTTTATTTTTATTTTTATTTTTTGCATCTGGAAAGTTTAAGTTATAAGTCATAATCGTAGGAGCTCTCTTTGAATCTTCATTGGTAAAGGATAAAACAACAAAGAAATAATTGAATCCATCTCTATCACTTGTGTCATATTATTTAATATAAGAGGATTGCCTTGATTACAGTTTTAACAATCATTATCAAACTTATTATTTAAGTAACTTATACCTAAGTTCTGCTTAGATAAAAAAAGCTGCCATCAAACCAACTCATAAGGCTGCAAGCGAGATTCCATTCGATTGATGGATCTTTGCGAGGCAGCTAGAACACTGAGCAACAAGGCCTGCGGTCCAGAAAACATGATTCTTGGATGACAAAGCCATGTGCCGTGTTATACTGAACTCTTACATATTCTATTATCCATTTACTACATATGTGAAGCAGATAGTTATGTGGATTATCTTCCCCGCCTACCAATGAACTCAGAGAGTTCGTTAGGTTGACAAAAGTCTCACATATTGCAAATCTTCAATTTAAACTGCCGAGTATTTTGATACATGTTACTTTCCAAGAAACCATTGCTACACAACTGCAGATTGAATATTTTAAGCCATTAACCAACCACAGAATGGAGCTATTGTAACGCAGAGAAGTCAACAGGCCAGGCATTCTAAAAAGTGGCATAGATACTACATGTATGGAAACTATATATAACTTACTTTCCAGCATCAATAAGAACGTTGCAACTTCCAGACGGTCTTGGATAACGAACAAGGATGCTTGTATTGAGTCTCCGATTTTTATTACCTGGTTCCGCAGCTTTCGAGCAAACCTGCAAAAACCAAAAAGCATTCATTTCTTTATGAATCAGATGTGTGTTTGGTTAGAAACATAGTAGTCCATGCAAAACCTTTGGATATGCTATGCCAAAATTACTTAAGCACAGAGGTTTCATAACCATACCTCACATGTCTTTAAAGGATTTGTCAGGCAGCTCACGCGTGGAATTCCTTCACTAGTACCTGTACCTATAAATATGACTTCCGACGGTTCAGAAGGTGACCGTGAACCAGCGCCGGTGGTTGCTGAACCTGTGATTCAATGCAAAGTCAGGCAATAACTCATCTAAAGCCACAAACAACTGCCTATAGCTCACACAATCCGCAAATGTGAGACCACAAACATTTGCCTTTATGGTACTAACAACAAAAACACCAACATTCTCTGATTCTTCGCCCATCACCGTTCGAATGAGCGCATACAAAGCCAAAAAGATAAACCACCCCCAATAATCAAAGTCACCGATTGACTCATTCAATGCATATATCACAACTGCAAACAAATGTTCAGTTTCAACGTTCAAGCCACAACAAAAAAGTAAAATTTGGAGCCTAAATCAATGGCATAAAAGTTATTCATACCCAGAACAGATGAAAGCGAATTAAACAATACCCAGAAATCAAAAATGAAAAATATCACAAATCAGAGGTAGATAATCAATCAAGAAAACATGGCGGAGCTTACTAGATTGAAGGTAAGCATTGAAAATTCGTCGGACGGGAGAGAACCCATTTGCGGGAGCTGTGATTGGGCAGCTACGGAACAATAGTTGGCGTTTGTAAGTAGCAAAATAGCTTAGAGAAGGAGCGGGGCGAATGGTGCCCAGAAATTGAACCATTTGGCAAAAGGCCACCTGAAAGCTATAAACAAATGGAAAGAGATAAAAAGGGTCTCTTTATCTATCAGTCTCTTCCTCTTTGGCTCCGCTAAACTGGTACTAAGAACGCACCGTAGATTAATCTAACGGCTAGGATTAATTATCTTGGATCATTCCTAGTCGTTACATCTCAGTTCTCTCATCTCATCTCTCTCTGAGACTCAACTCCTCACTTCACTTCTCTTCTCTTCTCTCTCTCCTTCGATTCGAACCTCAGCCTATCTCAGCCTCGCCTCGCCTCGATTACCCTCTCACCGTCGACCATCTGAGACTCAACCCTAGTCTCTGTTCTCAGTCTCTCTCTCTGACTCTGTATCTCATCTCATCCTCACGTTCTCTGTTACTGCTTGCGAGTTGCAAGCCAGGGAAAAGGTGCAACTCGTGCACTGTGCCTTCCAATTCGCACAACCAGTCCACAAGGCACTAAGTAGGTACTCTTTTCCCCTCTAGGGCTTCTTAGTTATTCATCTTTTACTCAACTAAATAAGTTTAGGGATGGCTGTGATGAAATTAGGGCTGTTTATTTTGGGGATTCGTTGACATTGGGTATGAGTTGTGGTTGTTGTGATTACGTATATGCTAATGTCTTTACATTAGCCCTTTTTATTCGAGGGGCTGCTGTAAATTTTCAATCTTCATCTTTATTTGGTGCCCAATGGACATGTGAGCTGTGAACATGATGATCTGCTTCTTTTTTTTCTTATAATTGATTCATAAAGATTATTACGTGTGAAGCTTTGTTTTCCTGACAAATAAAATTTTTTATGGAGGTAATAAACTTCAAATTTGACTGTGAATATAATTTTATAAATTATAAAACATTGTTGGAAGTTCATTGTTTTCATTTCTTTAGGGCTTATAATTTGTGGGCTTGGATTTCTGTTAATGATATTTGTGAATGACTCTGTACAGTTTTAAAGAGCCAGCCAGTTGAGCTGCTGCACGAAAGGAAAAGGTAAAGAGAAAGAAATGCCTCTGTATGATTGTATGCTGCTAGTGAAACCCCATGTAAGGAAGGAGGCTCTGATGGACTTGGTTGCTAGAGTAAGCAAACATGTTTACAGAAGAAATGGAGTTCTTACTGACATGAAGTCATTTGGCACTGTTCAGTTGGGTTATGGTATTAAGAAGCTTGATGGCAGATATTATCAGGTGGGTTTTTGGTTTTTTCTGCAACCTTGTAGTAAATTTGAATTGTTTGATTGACGTCGTTGTTAGTGTAACTTAGATTTCAGGCCTCTTTTCGTTGTTTGAATTGTTTCATTTTGCAATATGAGAGCAAGCAAGCCTATTGTTTTGTTTGTTGTATTGCATTTGCGGATGTTTTCAAAATGAACTTGTTAGGTGCTATTTTGCTATAACTTTAGATGCAACTGATGCTTCCTGCTGATACATAATTAACTTGTATTTCATACCCAGAAATTAGAAAGGACATTGTATGGCAAAATCATGGATGATACTTTCATAGAGTTTTGACCTCTTTTCTATCTCCGTATGTTGTCTAGTTGGTATTTCTTTTTGAATAGAAACCAATTCTTATCTCATTTTGACCAGATAAAATTTTATTATAAATGAATTTGGTATATGGTATAGGGTCAACTAATGCAAATGACGATGATGGCTACACCTAACATCAACAAGGAGCTGCATTACTTGAACAAGGAAGATAGATTGCTGCGCTGGCTTTTGGTTAAACACCGAGACACAACGTACGGACTGGAATTTCTTAGTGAAGAGGATGCAAAAAGTGAGGCCAGTAGGCTTCATCTGAGCAGCATATATGATGATGAGGAGGAGGAGGAGGATGAGGACGAGGATTCTGACGATAATGAATATGATGTGGACCAAGGAGGGAATCCAACTGAAGGGTAATGTAATTCTGGCATGGATGGTCTGTCAGCATTTTCTTGAAATTCCGGATTTATGTTTGTCATAAGGTATGGTAGTAGTAGTAAGTTTCATGAAGTATGTTGTGGGAATTGGCTTATCAATGTATTCAATATCATGAGCTTTTGGTTTTGATCTGGGTGGTGCACCTAAATTCCTTTTAGGTGCACCACCCAGATCAAAACCAAAAGCTCATGATATTGAATACATTGATAAGCCAATTCCCACAGTCTATCATACCAAACAAGTTTATATCTGAGTTTTTTAAGAGGCAATTTAGCATCCAGATAATAGCTCCTCGACTGTGAGGACACCTCTTGCGAAGCTTTATGCTTGTTGTATTGAGACATCTTTTGCATGATGTGAATAATTCCAACATTGCGCTACTCCATATACAGAAGTATTTTCTTCTGTAGGAAATTTAGATGATGTGTCATTGATGACTCCACTTCGATATCCTGAATTCGGAATTTCTTTAGATAATACTTGTGTTAGTAACGTATTCAAGTTATTCTCATAACTTCCGTTGGCTGGAAATTCTACTTTATTGAAACAATTATGCCCCCAAAGCACGAGGTGGATAACCTCTTCCGAATGTCTCTTGCATAAAAAGAGAGAGAGATAAGAAAATAAAAGGGATAAGAGGCTATAGCGTTGAATTAGTCATGGTACTAAAAGAAACATATTGAATTAACTATCTTCAAAATCTCCCGAGTATTAACAATCTTAAAGAACTCAACATTTAAGTAAAAAGCCAATTCATTCAAAATTTACTGAAATTTCCAGAATAAAAGAATTTGGAACCAAAATTGTTGAAGATTGTCTACAGAAACTCTATTGGGCCCGCAACATAAATCTCACAACTCATATTCTCAATCCACACAAAAAAAAATAAGCAAATTACTCACTAGTGTAGTGGTTCGGAGCAAATGTTTCTCAAGAAAAGATTCTAGGTTCGAGTCATTTTCAATAAGAAATGTCCTCAAAAAATAAAATAATAATAAATGAAATAAAAAATAAAAAATAAAAGAATAAGTGCACATTAACTAAATGATACAATTTTGAATCCATTATTATATGTTTGCTCTAGTTTTTGTTGTACATTTTGGGAGGCAACTGCATTTTTTTTCTTTTTCAAAACACTAGGGAAATTGCATTTATAAATTACGCCATAAGCGTATTACAAATACAAAAGCATTAAGAGCTAGAACACTTAATCATAAAGCAATGAGCAATAAGTCATGAGGAAGACTTTAGTTTTGGAGTTTTGGAAGACTTGAAGTTTCCGTGTGCTCTAATTTAAGCAATGAGCATAAAAAAAAAAAAAAAATGGATTGGACGGAAGACACAAACTTGAATCTTTCATGAGATGATTGAGATGTATTTTAATTGGGAAATATCAATTAATTAATTAATTAATTAATTAATTTCGATTTCGACTTGATTAGTTTCTTGCCAAAGTGGTAATAATATTTAAGTAGTTTCTCTAGCATTATTTGAAGTATCAAAACAATACCATGATGCATTCTAGCTCATTAAACATTTATAGAAATATTGATTAAGAAGGGAATATAGTGCTTTAAATTATAAACAATAATCCTTCCAACAAAGCAAACTATACCCCTTTGAGTTGACAACTTGCCAATCACTTGGAGAAATTTCTTATGGAAAAGTAAATTAAGACCTGTATTTTTGCATATCTTGTTCAAAGTCTTATGGAGGTAGGTAGTGGCAGAGTCATTCGTAGGCCATGAGTGACAGGACTCGACCCAAATTCCGCTTTGGAATTCGTGTCGGACCATGTGCGTGTCCGACACCTATCGAGTGTCGGGCACAAATGACCCTACGCCCTTCCTAAAATCCAAACTCAAAAGAAAATTCTTTTTATTAGGTTTGACTTCTGCCGAAAATTCGGCAGAGTCCCCCCCTGAAATGATTCGTTTCCCCAAAAATTTCCACCTGCAAACAACAATTTAACATCCCAACTGGCAGCACGCACAAGTTTAAGCACACAACAACAATTGGCCTCCGGCCTCAAAGTTCCAATCTGAAAGGGCGTATCAGAGCATACTAATCAAAATTTTAGTTTACAACTTCGAATACGAATTTGATAGGAAGTTTACAAAAAATATTATACTTAGATTTCGAAGCTTGGAGGATGAAGCTCGGCTTGCTTGTTCGACTCAGAACGATACTATCTGGGGGTGCAAAACAGAAAAGTGTGAGTGGACAAAAATAAAGGTTTACACAGTTAAAACAAACATATAACCCCACCGTTTTGGAAACTAATGAGAAAACATGCACCTTTCACTATATATATATATATACATTTCAAATTCCATAAACACTTATAACCATGTAAATACACAAATCAAAATATTCACGTACATATATATACTTAATCATTTGAAACCGGAAAAGAGCTTAGAATAAAGGAAGCCCGGAATCAATTCAAAAGCCCGAATTTAAATCCCTAACCAAGGAATCAACGCAAAATGATATAGTCACAAAGGTCGGATCCAAAACAAGGAAAAGTCCAAATAAAACCCAACTTCAAGAAATCGACTTGACTTTTCCCAACCCAAGTACATCTACGGGGAAAAACGGCCAACCCTGTGTAGTAAATCGGGCAGGGTGGCAAGGGAACATCTTGGGCAACATCACTGGCCGGACACTCATACTGGTAATACGAGTATAGGCAATAATCTCAAGGCAACCTGGGGATGGGGGAAAATGATCAATCACCCGTGTAGTCAATCGGGCAGGTGACTGGGAAATTATCATGGCCGGACACCTACAGAGCAAGCTCAAATATAGGTACAGGCATTACATTCACTGGCCGTACACCCACAGAGTAAACTCTATACAGGTACAGGCAATCAACAATTTCGCGGCCGGACACCTGTGTGATCAGTATAGGTACAAGCAATATCATACACATATACTTATCCTCATACATATCATGGCTGGACACCTACAGAGCAATTTCCATGTAGGTACAGGCATACTAGTCATGTGCACTGACTTTACCGAAGGCAACCGATTCACTTTTCCGAGGCAACAATAAAATTCTAAAGGTAACTCATTTATATTTTCTTCCCGGGCAACCGAGACTAGATAACTAGGGTGGGTTGAAATTCAATTTCAAGACCATTCGTAAAACTCTCTTTTCGGAATCCCTAAACCAAACATAATCCTTTCAAACCACCCAAACTTCCAAATATGCATAAAAAAAAGAACTAAACTACCAAATCCCCTTTAAACACATAAAAAACCTAACTTTCACAATCTCGAATCAAACATTGGTAATTCCACCAAAATCATTCTCGCACCATATCCAAACATTCCATGCATTAAATCATATATAAGCATTTAGTTGGAAATTCTTGTGTTAACCCACACTTAAATCGTCTCAAAATATGTAATAAAACCAAACTCAATTATCCAACCACAACTCCATTTAAATTCATAAACTCCTACTTATAAAATAGTTCGTTATAAAACCTCATTGATATTCTAAATATTCAAAATAAAACGATTTATGTGCAATGCAATTCATTCTAAAAATAATAATGCATTTTTGAAATTAAAGTCCACTCACCAGGCGTCCGAGCTAGCCTGACCCTTCGAGGGTCCTTCCTGCAAATTCGCCGGAGTTTGGGCACCTATTAGCAAATTTAAGAACAATGTGTCACGACCATACTCCCCTAACACGATATTATCCGCTTTGGGCCTCCGCCCTCACGGTTTTGTCACTGGGAACTCACGAGCAATATCTTCCCAGTAGATCACCCATCCTGGGATTGCTTCAGCGCAAACTCGCTTAACTTCGGAGTTCCTAAGAATCCGAAACCAGTGAGCTCCCAAAAAGCCTCGTGTTAGTTAGAGACGTGCCCACACATATAAGGCACATCACCCTTCCCTCCCCGAGCGATGTGGGATTGCTCACCGTTCTCTGCTTTCCAAGCCCAAGACACGGGTCTTACAATCCACCCCCCTTGGGGCCCAGCGTCCTCGCTGGCACATTTCCGGTTGGGGTTAGGCTCTGATACCATTATGTCACGACCCGACTCCCCTAACACGATATTGTCCGCTCCTCCGCCCTCTCGGTTTTGTCACTGGGAACTCACGAGCAATATCTTCCTAGTAGGTCACCCATCCTGGGATTGCTCCAGCGCCCACTCGCTTAACTTCGGAGTTCCTAAGAATCCGAAGCCAGTGAGCTCCCAGAAGGCCTCGTGTTAGTTAGAGACGTGCCCACACATATAAGGCACATCACCTTTCCCTTCCCGAGCGATGTGGGATTGCTCACCGTTCTCTGCTTTCCAAGCCCAAGACACGGGTTTTACACAATGTATTAATTAAATTAGCCGGCACGATAGTTTAATGAAAATCCCGACCCGGGCCTAAAGTGTTCTTATTCGAAGAAAAGTGTTCCTAGGCCCATTTAACTCCAAATACGCCGTTAAATCACCTTAATATTCCCCGGGATTAAATATTCAAATAATTTATTAATTTAATCCGACTCGGTCGCCCGTAGGGTTTTTAACCTCAACTTGATGGACCGCAAATTCCAATAGGTTCAATAGGGCTTATAGAATATATTCTGAGAGTTTGGTCTCGATCAAACGGTCGGATCGCTCACGATCGCCCGATCGGACGGTCATCGTTTAATTAAACTTGAATTCTTGAATCGGAGTATCCGGGACTCCGATTCACGATCCGCGAAATCCTACACGATCCTAGGAGTGCCTAGATGAACATCTATTAAATTCAGGACGATCCAACGGTTCGAACCTATCGAACCCGAGTTAACCTTAACCGGCGAAACCGGTTTTACGCTCAAATGGTTTCCAAAAATTCGTTCGAGCGTACGTACATACTCAGGAGGTTACGGGAAACATTTTGGGACGAAAATATGCCGCCACCACCTGGCCCACGCGCCGCCAGGTTGCTTGGCTTGAGAGAATTTTTCGTCGACGAAAAATGTCAGAATCTCAGGGCAAGACCTATGCCTATGTGATCAGTGGGTGGAGGGGAGTTCATTAGCCATGAAAACTGGCCAAGAACCGGCCGGAATCACTCCGGAACGACGAACCCGATCACCCCTAAAACCTAGGTTTTGAAATCCCTTCCAACGCTCCAAATCAATCAAAATCAAGTACAAAAACAGTTAGAGCTCGTGAAATAGGTGAAGAAACTCACCTTGCGCGACAAATTTGGTAGCCGGATCGGTGAGATCGACGGTGAAACCAGTCGGGGGTTTTCGAGTTCGTAGCGGCGACTGGAGGGGGTTTTAACCGGAGATGAGGTCGGGGGTGAGTCGCAGGAGGTGAGGGGAGCTTTGGGGGTGATCTGGGGTTGGTTTGGCCGGAGTCGTGCCCGGCCACCACTGGTTCGAACGGCTAAGGTTTGGGGTCGTGCGAGAGGAAGAAGACGATGGAGGGTGTTTCTGCACGCGCTGGCCAATTGGCCAGCGTATTTTGGTATTTTTATCCATTTTTTTGAATTTACAAAATTGCCCCTACCATTTTTAGACCTTTAAGCGTTCATACGAGCTCGGAATCGGGTGTTCCGCACGTCCACGAACTCGTTTCGACGAGCCGGACGCAACGGTGCACCCTGTTTTACCAAATTCTTTCCCGAACATAAAGTCAATTCTAAAGCCCATTAAATGTTCCGAGGGTAAAACCGTCTTTCTCTTTATTATTTTATTAATTATTTGATAAATTAAGTTTGGGTTATTACAATGAGTGCCTTTGATCCCTCCAAAAAAAATTAGATATGATTAAGTTAGAAATATTTAACTCTAACATGTAACTTTCGAATACTTATGTATTTGATATACTTGTATTTTCTATTTCACTCCACTCGTACATGAAGGATCAGGAAACTCTCTATTAGCGCTCCATTATTCAAACACTACTATATAGAAGTGCAAATATCGCTATCATTAATGGTATTTGCAATATCATTAATGCCAACGCTCATGAAGCTTTATTGTATAAACTCTTATTATATTAATTTTAAACTCTTATATTATGTACATTCTTATATAGAGTTTTTTTTTTTTTCATATTCTAACCAATACACTAGATTATTGTCCTTGATGTATCCTTGAATTTTTTTTTGGGCTCATATCAATTTAAGATAAATTTTTGTTTTTTCTAGTATTTCATCTCATAATATTCATGAAATAAAGTATAGACTATTTTCAATTTAATTTATTTTCATACAATTGATATTTTATCAATTTTTTTTTATGTCAATATGTCCATATCAACATTGTACTTCAATCTTAATACTGAAAAAATTAAATTTGAAATGAAACTAAGTTTAGCACTTTCTTGTTAATTCAAATGTTATCATAATCTTTTAGTCTTATAGTATTATTTTTCCATGTATGGAATTGTATATAGAAATAAAATGCAGCCCTTGACTTTTCTTATTCAAATACCACATGCCAGCTCAATTTCCTGGATCCTTCTCTCTCATAATTATTATAATAATAATAAACTATTATAAACTTAAAATATACTTTTTGTTGGACATCTTGTGAATCATCCTGTTGCAACGACTTTTATTCTCTGTCATCACGTCTAAATCTACCTATCGAACCAGTACTTACTATCCTTGACTCCACCCAAAAAAAAAAGAAGCACAAAAAAAACGATCCCAAGACTTTCTTGACAACTACTACCACATGGGCAAGGCTGCTCCTATAAATACCCAGCAGAGGGTTGCCTTATTTTTTCACTCCTGCAAAGCCATCATGGCCATATCCTCTTTCTCTCTCTACTGTTTTCTCTCTCTTTGGCTAGGCCAGGCTCTTCTGCTTCAAGCTTCTCACCATGTTTACAGAAACCTTCAAACTTCCCTAGTAGCTGACGCACACCACCAAGTTAAAGAACCCTACAGAACTGGTTACCATTTCCAGCCTCCCAAGAATTGGATCAATGGTATATGTATCTTCACCTACAAATTCTCTTCATTTCTGGTTTTTTTTTTTGTTTCTTTTCGTTTTTCATTTTTGTTCCTTCACCTGTCTTTGTCTATATTGTTTATAGCTCTAACATTTGTTTTTTTGCTTCTTGTTTTTGACATTTGACTTGTTCTGATTGTGGAATGGACAAATGGACTTGTTTGGTTGCTCAGATCCTAATGGTTAGTTTGTTTCTCTCTCTCTCTCTCTCTTACATTTTCTGGGTTTGGTTCATTTTCTATGAAACTATATATGTGATGATGATGATGCATTTGATTTGAATGAATATCATAGCAAGTCAACCAGTCATGGTTGGTGGCTTTATATTCTTGCTCTTTTTATTTTTAGTCACACTTTCTATATTCCTATTTTAGTTTGGGTTTTTTGGGCACTCTCTAATCTCAATGTGCTAATGCCTTGTTGTGTTACTCTTTTTTCAGGGCCATTGATTTACAAGGGAATTTACCATCTATTCTATCAATACAACCCCAAAGGTGTAGTTTGGGGGAACATTGTGTGGGCGCACTCCACATCAACTGATCTTGTTAACTGGACCCCGCATGATGCCGCCATCTACCCGTCGCAGCCGTCGGATATCAACGGCTGCTGGTCAGGATCCGCCACGATCCTCCCTGGGGGCAAACCGGTCATTTTATACACCGGAATAAACCCCCAAAACCAACAAGTCCAAAACCTGGCCTACCCCAAGAACCTCTCAGACCCATACCTTAGGGAGTGGACCAAGGTCCCCCAAAATCCACTAATGGCACCCACCCAAGCCAACCAAATCAATGCAAGCTCATTTAGGGACCCAACCACTGCTTGGCTAGGCCCAGATAAGATATGGAGGGTCATCATTGGAAGCAAGATGGACCAAACGGGGTTTGCTATCCTGTACAGGAGCAAAGATTTCCTTAACTGGGTTAAGGCCGAACACCCACTTCACTCAGCAGAGAAAACTGGAATGTGGGAGTGTCCAGATTTTTACCCAGTCTCAATTAAGGGGCAAAATGGTCTTCACACATCAGAAAATGGTCCAGATGTGAAGCATGTGCTCAAGGCTAGCTTGGACAACACTAAGCGAGAGTACTATACAATTGGGACATATAACATTCACAAGGATATCTATATCCCGGATAAGGGTTCAGTGGAGAGTGACGCAGGCTTGAGATATGATTATGGGAAATTTTATGCTTCAAAAACTTTCTTCGACAGTTCTAAGAACCGTAGGATATTGTGGGGTTGGATTAATGAATCTTCAAGTGTGGAGGATGATACCAAGAAGGGATGGTCTGGAATTCAGGTATAAATTAAACAAATAGCTATATGTAAGAAAAGAAGTTGTGAATCTAAATTAATTCTTTTTCTGCACGTAATATAAGTCTAACAAGAGAACATTACTCGCTAAATGCATAATTGTTTTGATGAAGTTGTGTGATTTCTAACACTTATAAATTGGTCAAGGAACTAGACCTACCAACTACCCACTTGGGTCATCACAATCAATGCCTATTTGAATAGTCTTCAATTAGTTGGCTTGTGGACTTGTGAACTAATCCGTGTAGTATTTGCATTGACTTTTGCAGGCAATTCCACGGAAAATCTGGCTTGATAAATCTGGAAAACAATTGGTACAATGGCCAGTAGCTGAAATAGAAAAGCTGCGTGCAAAGGAGGTCAAGTTGCCAAGCAGTGTGCTTAAGGGAGGATCGGTGCATGAAGTACTTGGTGTCACAGCAGCACAGGTGGGTACTTTTTCCTTTTAAATTATTTTTTTTATAGATTTGTAATGTCACTTTTTCACGTTTTATATTAAAAAGCACTTTTAAAAATAAATTTGGTATTATTTGCTTTTGTTTTACAGGCAGATGTAGATATTGCGTTTGAAATAAGTGATTTTAAGAAAGCAGAAGTTCTAGACCCAAGTTGGACAAACCCACAACTTTTGTGTAGTCAAAAGGGTGCATCAGTTAAAGGAGGTTTAGGGCCATTTGGGTTACTCGTTTTGGCTTCAAAGGGCTTGAAAGAATACACAGCAGTATTCTACAGAATATTCAAAGGTCAAAACAACAAATATGTGGTGCTCCTCTGCAGTGACCAAAGCAGGTCTCTCTCTCTCTCTCTCTCTCTCAAAACTTCAAATTGTAAACTCTTTTTTTTATGTTTGTTTTATTGTGTGGTTGGTAGGTCTTCCTTAAATCAGGATAATGATAAGACCACTTATGGGGCTTTTCTAAAGGTGGATCCTCTGCATGAGAAGCTGTCACTAAGAAGCTTGGTAAGTCGCTGTGAACCAATCAAATAGGGTTTTATCAATTTATGCTATTCTTCTTTGTTGAAAAGTCAGTGTTTCTATATGATCATCATGAGCTCCTCCACCACACATTGGATTCATGGGAAAGTTCTTTTGAGTTTAAAAAGTCTTGCCCACCAGAAATTTCCATCAAACCTTGAGAATTTGTCTGCATTTATTTTCCTTGAAACTTTCACACGCAAACTGACCCCACCTTCACACTTTGACATTGACCATATTATTTTTGTTTGATTTTCAAATCAAATATGGCTGAAATTAAATAAAAAGCACAACTCTAAAAGTATACAAAGCAACTTCTAACATAGGTAAGATTTTGAGAGTAAATGATGTGTTTGGGCCTTTAAAAGATGCTTATTGCACCATTTAAGTGCTAGGACCACCTTAGACTTCCATTAATCAAAATAGTTTAATATTTCTGATAGAGAAATGCTACGGTAGTTGTGTCATTCGTGAATACGTAACTAATTTATGTTATGACTATTGATGCACGTGAATCTCACTATAAGACTCACGTGAACCTACGGTTAGAAATCAAACTCTTATATAAGCGAACACTCTTCATTCCATATACCACCAAACCAACTTTATGCCTACTCAGCAATGTGCATGCCTATACTTTTTCAGTTCATCCTTTTTCTTTTACCCATTTCAGGATAATAAAATTTTGTCCTAATGCATTTGAAATTTTTGCATCTTCTGCAGATAGATCACTCCATAGTGGAGAGCTTTGCCGGACAAGGGAAGGCGATCATCACAGCTAGAGTTTATCCCACATTGGCCATTGATGTTGATGCCCACTTGTATGCCTTCAATTATGGAACTGAGGATGTCAAAATCACAGGAAGTGCATGGAGCTTGAGAACAGCAAAAATCAATTGAATTAATTATATACACTATGACTAGTGGAGAGGACTCTTGGGAGAAGGAGAAGAAAAGCTTGGAAATATTATTCAACTTTTGATCTTGGTTCCACATCATTGAGATTAATAACTATTAAAACTATTTGGTTATGCTTAATTATTATATAAAGCTACTTGTTCAATCGAGATTGCTGCAAGTTTCCCACTAGCTTTCAATTGTTTACTACAACCTAAAAGATTATAAGAATTATAGTATATTGCACTCTTGGTTAAATTATTCGGCTCATTCTAACATGACATATTATATAAAAATTCTTATAAAATTTTTTCGGAGAGAAAACCCAAAACTAGCCACTTGCCATTTTCTCATTAGTTATTATAAATTTGAACAGAAAGAACCAATTAGAAAATGACAAGTGGCTAGTGTTGGGTTTTTCTCTCCAAATAAGCTCTATATGAGTTTTGGTATAAAATATCATGTTAAAATGGGGTTTTGAATTAATATCTCTAAATTATTCTGATTTGATTTTTTTTGATGATCTATAAATTGACAGTTCATACTATTAGATCACACTGTAAATGGAGCTCAACAATTGGATAGTTTTTCTTTTTCTTTAAAAGTACTCTTCTTAAAAGTGCTTAAGTATATATGATCATCAAGAGCCACAAAGAATTAGTTTGTGGTGGCCTTCCCCTCTTCTTTGTAGTTGATTGAACTGAAAATTTTAATCAGAATAATCACAGCTTCCCTCTTCTTTGTTGTTGTTTATATTTTCCTTGGGTTAAGAACAATCACAATCTACATGCTGTAACTTTTATCCTCTCACTTAGTCCCCGTTAGCTAGACCAGCCACAGCTTGGTTTCTCTTATATATGTGCCCAAATAAAACCACACTATCCTTTCGTTTCTCAATGTTCATCAAAACCACGAAAAATCCTTCCTTATCTCGGAGCTAATATTTCCCTTTCTTTGTTAAATCATGAAGAGAGAGATAAGAAGAAAGGGACATTAGCACCGGGGCAGGGAAGTTTCTCTCCAAAAGCACCATAAGACCAAGGTGCTGTTGAGCTTTAAGTCTCATCCCAACCTCCCCATGAATTGGATCAATGGTATATCTACACCCAAATTATTATTTTTTTGGAATTCACACATCTTGATTTAACTTGCTGTTGCTAATTAACGACTCTCGACATTTTGTCTCTGGTTTCTTGGTTTTCTAGTTTGACGTGAATCTCCTGGTGGTCATGAATGGGACAAATGGGTGTGCACAGATCCTAATGGTCGGTTATTTTGTGGTCTTGCCATGATTTTAGGATGTTTTTTGCTATTCTTGTTAATAACTGTTATGAGTGTTTCAAAATCTATCTCCAGTTGCCCAACAATCCAAAACTTGGGTAAGCCTACACCCATCTCTGAATCATTCGGTTCGTTGGGCCAATGGCACTGGAATCTGAGAGTTTTCTTGTTTTGATCCTGTGTCAATTTGACACATCGACAAATAGGTTTGGTGTTAAGCATGTCCTGAAAGCCAGCTTAGATGGTAATAAACATGAGCAAGGAATCACTGGGAGGTGATGCAGGGTTGAGATATGACTGGGAATTTTATGCAACTTCACGGTGATCCACGAGGATGCAAATGGGTAGCTGTTAATACATACCACATGAGAGATGTGATTAGTAATATGGTCAGGAAATGTAGGAAACGTGCTTATCGGTGTGACAGGATGATAAAAGCATGTTGCATTTGCTATATTTAATAAACAAACAATGAAAGAGAAATGTATCAATAACTATACTTAGGGTTTCATAGGACATAGCACTGGCCAACCTAAACATCCAACAGAAGCAAAACCCGACGCACCAGGAGGGTAATGATTTTCCCCAAACAATACCAAGGAATATCAAACACTCAAACTCTCAAGAAGCGGTCGCCACCCACGCAAGCCCGTCTATTCATAACTGTCACTATTGTTGCTTGCACTCGGGAGGGCGCTCACTTTGCTGACCTTCCGCACCTTGTGCCTTACCACTTTTCTGCAATTGAACACGGTAATTCAGGTAATAAGTCATTAACCCTGAGTGAGGGTTGCTGAAAATCTTAAAATTACAAAAATAAAAATAAAACATACAACTGTTAAATCATCACACCTTAGATCCAGCAGATGGCTGCAAAATCCAACAAAAATGGATATATTAGCAGGCTTGACAACTTAAAACTTAATACAACATTCTAATATCATAATGAATGAAAACTGCAGATTGTATATGTTATGTCCTATCTATACATTTTTATTTATATATACCTTTTTCCTGCCCTTATCTTCCTCTTCCTCATCATCATCGTCATCGTCCTCATCATCTTCCTCTTCTTCCTCATCATCATCATCATTCTCATCAACGTCATCATCATCGTCATCTTCTAAATCTTCAAACTCATCCCCTTGGACAGCCTCTCCAGTGAACCATGATACTGCATGAGGAATGATTTTGTCTCGAATTGTTGAACTATACATAACACCAATACCATGTCAATAGAATACCAACACAAACTATAAGATAGGTAGGATGCCATACAGCTTCCCATGCATAGAAACTATGAGTACTTGGATGTGTCAATACAATGCCATAATTTCCTTCTTGTGCATGACAATTTGTTTATGTAGAATGTGATGTACACAATATGTTATGTGATCCTTCTTCAAGCATCCTGAGTACATTGTCAATTTCCATCTCTTTCTAATGTTACAATTCCAGCTCTTTGAACTGCATTTTTAATTTACAAGACTCATCCCAACAAACCGATCAGACTTCACCAAATTTACAACAAAACCAATCTATAATACAAAATTATTGTTTTCCAACATCTACTGCCTTGTCAAATGTCAGTGAAAAAAAATATCATTAACGTACCCGATATCATAATCCTGCTCCATCTGACTTTGGAGTTCTTCAGCCTGTCACCGTTAAGTGTAAACACCAGAGTTTAAAATAACTTGCTTATATCATCATTAACCATGTTCAATAGCCTCGATATCATGAATGAAACCAAACTTACAGTATCATCATCAATATCATCATCGTCATCAGGGACCTGAGGAGGGCTAAAGAAGTTGAAGAAGCTTGGACAATCTTCAGTTTTGGTCATGGGCTTTGCATTCTTTGATCCCTTTCTTGGCTTCTTCTTGAGAAGCTTCTGTGTCAAGCTTTTCCCAGGATACCATTCAATCTCGGTCCTACAAGGTAATCCAACTTAAGATTTGGAGGAAAAAAGGGGGAAAAAATTCAGTAAAACAACAGATATGAAAATTACCCAATTGCCTTTTCTAAAATAGGATCATTGTCCTCATCAATCATGTGATATATTTTTGACAGGACAGAATTTTTGAAATACGGATTAGGATCAAAGAAGAACTCCAGCTTGAATCCTTTTGGCTTGTCTATCCTACACCACTTGATATCTTTGAGATACTTGAGTGCACCTTCATCACGCTCTGTGATCTATTAAAGGAAACAGCTTATTATATTTCCACAATCAATTCAAGAAATGAGCACAGTTAATGGCTAATAAAATCACCCACCTCCTCAGAAAGTACTTCATTAGTCTTCATTGCGGTGAGCCAAAAGTCAGGCACTCCTTTCTCTACATCAAAAGGAATAATCCAACATCAAACTAAAGGGTAGTGCATGAAATCATTAAAGATTTGAATTTTGCGAGGTACCTTCAGTGGCCTTATCTCCTTCTTGGTCTGGTGCATCTTCATTTTTCACTCCTTCGACTTCAGTTACACCATTAACAATGTCATATCTCTGCAATCAACCGTCACATTAACCATAAAGGCATATACGTCATCCTTGCATATAGCAGCACGTTTAAAGCCAATTCACGAAACTCAACTTCAGATGAATTTTAAAGATGAAAATTTCTAAACTATAAGACAGCATAACATCAAAGTAATAAGAACTAAATGCCTATTGAGACACTGCATACCTTTGTGTAGAGAGGTTCATAAAGCTTCTGGTATTTTGCTTCCAATGCAGCTTTCTCCTCAAAAAATTTCTCTTCCAGCTCATCATGTTGGCCCTGCAAGATATGAACATATATGGGGTACTCAGGAGCTCTATGATTGAGCACAAATTTATTTATACTGATCCTATTGTTTATTCTCAATCTTAGGTTATACTCATTCACAAAATTAGGATTTGGTACAAAAAGTTCAGAATAACACTTATGTAATGAAATTTGAAGGCAGACAAACCTGTATCTCTCTCAAAACCTCAACACGCTTCCTGACCGAGGGTGGCAAAGTTTCCAATATGTCAGTATGCTGTCCAGCCAAGCTCTGAAGCTTATTCTGCAAACAACACCAACAATAAGTAACTTACAAAGAATTACCAAGAAGAAAGGACCCTGGCAGACCACACCAATAAGTGATTAAATTTTTTTAATAGAACTGTGGAAAGAAAAACTTGATCTTTTGGATTACTTTTGCTCGCTTGAACATAATTCAATTCATTTATATAAAAACTTTAAATTTACTATCCAAACCTACTGGAAGTCTTAAAAGAAAATTAAAAAACTTGTTTTTATTTCCACTTCCAAACTTGAATTTTAACCATACGATGATCATCATAAGAACCACATATCTTTCTTGCTATTGAAAAAATTACAACATGGCAAAAGAACCTCACCTTAAGAGCATTAACAAGACCAGCACGATCCTCTGCACTAAGAGCTATACACAAAAGCCAAACAAAGAGTTCAAATTCAAAGTACAGCAATAACAAAATGCCAATAAAATTCTCAAGTTCACCACACAAAGGCCTTAAAAATAGTTCCATAGCCAAATTCCAATTGCAAAATGAGATTAAGAAACCAAAATTAAGCTTCAGGGTTTTTGCTTTCACGCAACAGAATTCAAATAATTTCCCCTTACACATACAATAGGGTTTAACATGTGAGATAAGGTATTACCGGCGGCAGCGGCGGGGAGGGAGGAGCCGAGGTCGGACATGTCGAAGGTATCTTTGTTGCTGCTCATTTTGAAAGCCTGTTTGGTAAGCGAGAAAATACAAAACCCTAGGGAAAGAAAGAGAGGGAAAGTGGAGAGAAAAAGGGAGGGAGATTGAGAAGCGAGTCTTTCTCTCAGTCTCTCGTCTCGTGGCTAAACCTAGGAGGAGTTGTTTTATACTGTGGGGGTGGGGCCCGTCGGCTCTACGAACCAATTGGGTGAGTTTGAAAAAGCCACTGACAAGTCACAGCAACTGACAATCTCTCTCTCTCTCTCTCTCTAGACGCTTTAGTTTGTACTCAAAACATGAAACCACCTCTGCCAATTTGGTGTTTATCTGTTAATCAGTGTGTGGGGAAGATGAAGGGCAAGAGCCAAATTTATAATGGTAGAGAGACTTAGAATCCAAATCAGTGTGAAATTCTTTTGTGCAGTGGTAAACACTACGTGGCATATCGATGTTGTGTTTAATAACCTACCCAATTTTGTGTAGTGTACAGTGATAACACTACACGTGGCATATCGATGTTGTGTTACAAAAACCTACCCAATTTTGTGCATTGATAACACTATGTACTTGGCATACCGATGTTGTGTTACAAAAATCTACCCAATTTTGTGTGCATTGATAACGCTATGTACTTGGCATACCGATGTTGTGTTACAAAAATCTACCCAATTTTGTGCATTGATAACATTACATGGCATACCGAATCATCAATGTTGCGTTACAAAAACCTACCCAAATTTGTGCAGTGGTAACACTACATGGCATACCCAAATTTGTAACGCGTACAATCATCAATATATGTCCATAAGTCGAATACATGGAGATTCGATTACATTTTAGAGCGTCGGAAGATTCGGAGCATCACGTGACATGTCAGCGTAATGTCAATGTCACACATAACAATTTTTCCATTTATGCACAGGCTTTAAGAGAATGATGTGTTACTCTCCATAAAAGCCATTCCCATAGCCTAAATTTGGAAATATTTTCTGGCATATAACGGGTATATACAATGCTCCTCTCAAGTTGAGTTGTGAGAAGAGGGGAACGTTATATACACCTGTACTCGGATTTCCATCACTTTCCTTCCTTTGTGGTCAAATAAGTATCATCACACTGAACTACCAAGTTGAAGATCATAAGAATAGCTGGCCTGGGATACCTGTAAAGAGCAAAAAGCAAGGGAATATCCAACTTTCTATACAGGGCTGAGGCGCCACAGAATTGATCATTCTTATTGGACTCTTCCCTACATGCCCTTAATCATTGAAAATAAAAGAAAGAAGAACAAAACAATTGAGAAATGTGTAAGATAGGATTTCACTTTGATAGTTACTTTAATGTAAAAATTGACTATCAACTACTTTGCCTATTGCTGCAACTTTGGTTTCAACGCTTCAATGACAGCTGAAAAGTCCTCGTCACTGAGCCCATGTGATTTTGCTACCTTGTATAGTTCATTTGCAGCCGCTGCGATTGGCGTGGATTGGGAAACAGATTCTGCTAATCCCAGAGCAAGCCTCAGGTCCTGCAAGCATTTATGAACGTGTACAATTAGGTCATGGGGTTAATGATATAGCGTAAGGCAGTGAGGGCAACTTAACACACCTTTTGTTGATGCTTCAAGGGAAATGCCGTAGGATAGAGGGACTGAATCATTGATGGGCCCTTGACTGAGTACATTGGTGCACTAATGGCTCCTTGCGAGACGACCTGCAAAACCATGGGAATGCAATGATTTCATATTTCTTGGGATTTTTTCCCTCTTTCTGGTACATTAAAACAATTTTATCATTGAGAAAATGAAGAACAAGCAACCCTTCAAGGACAAGAACTCAAAGAACCTAAATTAAAATACAGCATACAGAAAATAAAAGATAGAGAAAGAACATCATCTCTCATAAAATCTCTCCAATCAGGCCTCCTTTCTAGCCAATAAATCTGCCTCTCCATTACAGATCAGTTTTCATTAAGGGTCTGTATGGATGAGGGACTTGAACGAGGAATTGGAATCAGTTGTCTGAATGAAACTTCTCGCCCATTAATGTCACTGTGAATCATTATGAACATGGACAATGCTGCTTCTTTTTTTTTTTATCGAACATGGGCAATGCTTTAGCTCTATAAACCTTGATACTCTTTAATCCATTCCCAGATGGAAGAATCATTCTCCACATGGGTCATAGATTCATAGCCCTATACTGTTGAAATTGGTAAGCTAATCGGTCACTAAATGACTTATCAACCTTGCCTCATCACCTAAAATTTGATATTTAAAAAATAAAAATAAAAATAAAAAAATAAAAAAAACCTTAAAGAGACAGACGTTTAAATGATTACAATCCGGTTCAAAGAAAAGTATTGAATCACGAGGAGTTCCATAAAAGGTAATATAAAGAAAACAATGCAGAAAGATTAGGCATGTTCTGGAGAGTACCTCAACTAGTACATTTGGGTCCAGTCCTATTTTCTCAGTGAGAAGCAAGCCTTCAGAAAATGATGCCATCATACTAGAAATTGTAGAAAAAGGTTAAAGGGATACACTGTCAGAATAACAACCATGAATCAACACAACCAAAAAATAAAGGGAATTACCTGAAATAAAACACTGCATTACCTTCCCATGATCATGTTCACAACAAGTTTCATAGCAGCACCATTTCCGACATCCCCAAGGTAAAATCTTGACTGGATGGAATTGTTAACATAAGCATAAAATAGAAACAGGTAACTGGATGGCTAGGTGAAGAAGAGCCAATACCTTCCCCATGACATCTAAAAGCGGTGCTGCTATTTCATAGAGAGATTTGTCACCTGAAAGATTTCAACTTTGATTCAGTTTCTCTGAGGTCCCTCCACATGCTATGGAACATGAAACTTTAAAGGGCAAAAAGAGTTACATGTTGAAAAATAGATGATATTTGAAGCGTACTGATGTTATTACTAGATAAAGATCCTTGAACATATTCAACAACAAATATAATCACCACAATTTTGCAAATGACTACTTACAAATTCCATTCATTTACTTTCTTTCTTTTTTTTGGGGGTGGGGGGGTTTGGTTTCAACATCTTGCATTCATATTGGTGACAGGAATAAGCATAAATAAATGGTACTCAGAAATGCAATAACGAAAACAACAAGATTGCATGCCTGCAGTGAGAAATATTAGTTGTCCATCTTCTGCTGGCTTTTTTGAGCCTGAAACTGGAGCCTATAGAAAAAACACCAATACTTGGATTTAGTCATGCTTAAACTTAAAGAATGAAATTGTACAGACGCATTGCACATATTTTAGAAATAAAACTAATAAACAGCTTGCCTCCAAAAACGATGCCCCAGTAGATTTGATATGTCCACTAATCAATTTTGAAGTTGCACCATCAACAGTTGAAACATCCACATACCTGTAGATGTCCATAGAGAGTAACATAAATGCTGTTGACCAGCTTAGAAAGAATACATTTGAGGAAATCAAAGGTTGATGGAAGTTGTGTTTGGTGAAGTGTGTACCACAATCATTAGCTTTGTGGAAGGTGAACTGAGAAATACACAGCAAGAACTAAAACTTCGAAAAGAAAAGTGGAAAAACTGCATAGTTATCAGAAAACATATATCCTGATATGAAACCACCCAACACTTTTATTGTTTAGCACTAACTCAAGATTCATGATTTGGAACACTAAAATTGCTTATGTTCAAGGGATGCATTCATCAAATATTACCCTTTTCCTGAACTCATCCCATTTGCAGCTCCATGCTTCCCCAAAGCAACATCAACCTGAGTTAAAAGAGGCAATAAGTTCCTCCAACTGTGGTAGCAGAGTAAGCAAGAAAAAAACCTAAATAAAAACACACGCACAGCACTTTCAGGGTCAGCAAGCATGGCAAATGTGACATCACAAGATGCAGCGACTTCCTCAGGAGAGGGTTTATATCTGCATAACCATTCTGTTAAATGAGATTCCCACTTGTGGCCTTTGAAAGGTGCAGATAAAAGAAAACTACCAATAAACAACTAATCTATAAGAAATTTTGTTGTTGGTGAATCTACTAGTACTGAAAACTGAATGTCATGATGTTAAGAAGAAGGTCTCAAGGATGGCATTCAAACATTATCAAGATTTTAATCATCTATGCCGAAGGGTATTATTCTAAAGATGTGAGAGCACAAAGCAACATTCATTTGATATCCAGTACATTACTTACTTTGCACCTAAGCTGATGAGTGGATCACATTTGCTCTTGGTCCTATTCCAAACAGTCACATCACACCTATAAAATTCCAAATAGTTAACATAACATAAAACCTTAACAGGGACTTTTTTTATAACCATTCAAACAAGAATGAATGAACATCATCAAATGCTGAAAATCCATACCCAGATTTTATGAGGTTCTGTGCCATCGGAGAACCCATAATTCCGAGGCCAAGGAAACCCACACGAGTTGGCAATTCATCTGCATGAATTTAAAAATACCAAGCTCAGTGGATGGCATAAAGATGTAGCAGAAGACACTACAAAATATCTAATACCTCAGTGATTCTGCAAAATTCTGTTTAATATTCAGTGTAAACTGTGAAAAATTCTATCGTTTGCAACTTTGGAACACCATCTCCCCACAACCCATTTGCATGCTAAGCTCAATTGTTGGTTTATGTTTTTTTATTTAAAATTTATTATTATTGGGAAAAATAAGAACTACCCAGTAAAATAATATGAAGAGACATTAAGAAAATACCTTTGGATGAAGCATTGGATGCTTGAGAAGAGAAAGCCTTGAAAGAAAAAGAAAGTGGTTTTGCAGGGAATGAGTAAGCAGGTCTCCCTCCAAAGTGGTTTGGAAGATGAGGGCAAAAGCTTGAACACATTGCCATTGCAGTTGAAGATAAATGGTGACAGTTAGTGGTCTTGACCAAGAACGACATAACCAGACCTATCTAAAATACTTTGGTCTTTCCGTTTCAAGGGCTCATTGACGGAAAGCTCGCATTTCTATGCTAAACTTGGTTGTTTGGATAGACACAGAGATGCATGCACCAAGAGGTTCTGGACACAATCAAAACTTGGCCGGGATCATCCTATTCCCATATTGGACAGGCCCACATTTCCAATTTGTCCAATTGCTTATTTATTTTTTATGGCTCAATATAAGTTACAAATTTACAATAAGGAACTTTCTAGTCATATCCAAGGAGATTATTGGCCGAATCTAAAGTTAATCATGTGTTTTAACTTTTAATTCCAGGGATGTTTTTGATTGAACTTAAATACAATCACAATAGCATTTCCAATGGCAGAAGGCAAACTACAAACTATATACCCGAAAAACACATTTGGCTTTGTTGTATAGGTCAGAAAGCTAAAAGCGCATAACGAATGAAACTTGTTCAAACTTCAAAGATGGCCAAAATCTTTAACTTACAGTTACTCAAGTACTCAACTACACTTTGCTTTTCCAACTTCCTTTTTAGCCAAACAAAGGAAGACCACACAACACAGACCAACCCTATACGTTCTAAACGATGCTTAAAACTACAAGCAACTGATAAGACATTTCAATCAAAAACATCCCTGGGATTAAAAGTTGCGACATAAATAAGCTGTAGCATTTCTATATGGCTTGCAAAAAAGTTGATCTGCACATTAATTTTATTTACAGAGTGTGCAAGGATCTTAGAAAACCTCCTATCGGAGACCCATTTATGCTGGCAAAGTTGTCATTTGCTTCCTCTTCCAAATCAACGGGTCTGATAGGAAGTACCACAAATTTTAACAAATATGATCAGAGTTTTTTTTTTCACAATTACAGCAAATTTTGTTGATGCTCTCACGCAACGACTGAGGAAAGTTCACTATGCTCCAACAGTGGGTGGACGCTGATTACAAAGTATGAAGTCGACAAAAAATTTCCTCACTTTTGATAAGGATGATATCTTCCAGTCGTAGAACCACCACTTCGATCATATCCTCTACCAGAACCATAACTTCCACCACTGCTACCACCACCACGGCCAACAGCACCATTTCCATACCCTCTACCACCACCATAGGCAGTATTCCCACCATAACTAGCAGGCATGCCATATCCACTGGCTGCATATCCAGCATTGCCGTACATGGGTCCACCATACCCAAATCCATATCCATATCCACCATAGCCACCGTAGAAACCATCATAGCTTCCAGCATAGTTTCCACCATAATTGTTGTAAGTACCATAGGTGGGATACCCACCCCCACCATAGCCCCTGCCCACTTTTCCATTGTACCGACTTGCAGAATTATATGCACCATATCCAGCTGCAGCACCACCTAAGCCACCATATGACTTGGGAGCACTGCCACTGAAATCACCACCACCCCTTTTAGGTTCAGCCTTCTTTATTTCCACCTACATTTAACATTAAAGTGCCAACGTTATAAACATTTCATCCAGAAACCATACATGAAAAGATATACAAATCAATCTTTAACTTGTACCTGTTTGCCTCCAAGTTCATGTATCTTGCCCTCAGAAAATACCTTGTCAAGAGCATCTTCATTCTCAAAAGTGACAAAACCAAATCCTCTAGACCTCCCAGTTTTATGATCTACCATAATCTGGTGCTCAACAATGCTACCATATGTAGAGAAATATTCCCCCAACTCATCTACAATGTTTTACCATAATGTCAAAAAAGGAAAAAAACAATTATTGCAATCATAATAAAAATATGAGGTAGGTTCTATTATACCATCAGTCAAAGACGTTGGTATTCCACCAACAAAAATCTTCTTTCTTTTCGATATCCCCTTAAACCCCATATCCTCCCTCGGGACTGTCCTCTTCACCTCTACCTGGTATAAAATATTTCAACACCAATAAGGTAACTGAGTCAGACAAAACTATCCAACAATCTATTCGAAGTTATGGGAAAATTATGAAATTATACTATTAGGCACTAGGACAATGAATGTTTACCACTCTGCCGTCTATGACATGTTCTTCCTCCAAAACCGAATCAACAACCCCTGGATCAGCAAATGTTACAAACCCAAACCCCCTTGGCCTCCCAGAATGTTTATCAATCATTATAACAGAATCTGCTATTTCTCCATACTTGCTGAAGTAATTGGTAAAGGCCTCTGAAAGGAAAATCATCAGAAAATCGGATAAGGATAAAGGGGGAGTTAATACTATTCAGGATGAAACAGGTCAGGAAATAAATGAAAGTAGCTCAAATTCCAGCTCCTTTCCCTCCATAAAAGATAGTGAAGTTTACGAAGGAAATTGAAATGGCATCAGGACCATAAAACGACCTAACAGCAACAAATTCTATGATGTACTTTAGCAGCAAGCCAAAAATTATGTGAGAGAGTAACTAAGTAAACAGTCTAAAAAGAAACAGAAGACAGATTAATGGTGTTTTTTATTTTCTTATCCATATAAATTAATGAAAATCATAGCAGCCAATTGCACTTTCTCCATAGCATTTAATAGAAATTTTTAAAACAAAAACTATTTCATATGTTCTTGTCCAGAGGAAATTCTAGAAAACTCCAGATGGCCGATAGGGCACACAAAAATACACCAGATGGCCATATTCAACAAACAAACACAACTAATCTAGTAGATGCCGGAATCTACAACATGAAATGAAAAGTAAAGCAACAAGGTTTGAATTCTTGGATATCTCAAACAAATAAATCCAGTTTCATTCAGAGTAACAACAGCTTACAAAAAGATAGGCTCGGTCACCAGTATGAAGAAACACAAAATGTACAATCCATGACATCAATATGACCCCAGATGTGAAACTACGTTAAACTGTGTCTGTTTCCAATTTACAAGTAAAAACACGAAATCAAAAGCTTAACCAAATACCTTCAGTCGTCTCCCAAGAAACGCCTCCTACAAATAGTTTTCTACCACATAAGAAAGCAAACCCAAATGTTACTCTCTCATTCTACCCTCAATTATATTCACAAGAATTGAAATTTCTATCAAGAAAAACTGTAACTTTAAAACTCAAAACCCAACTAACCCCGCAGCCGAATCACGATGATTGAATGAATCCCTAAACCCATTGCCTTCACTATCTACGTTATGGTTCGTTTCAAAACCACGCCCCGAATCAAATTGTTGATCTGGTGGTTGTTCAAATTCTTCATATTGTTGCTCTGGTGGTTGTTCAAATTCTTCGTTTTCATTGTAAGCGATTTGGTTGTGGTCGAAACGACTGCGTTCAGGAAAATCTTCCATTTGTTCTTAGGCCCAAATTTCCTCTCCACCTTTTTGATACCTATAGACCTGCAAAGGAATCAATTTGAGGCCGACTAAGCCTTAGCTTAGCTTGCAATTATGCCATTGTATTGGCTTAAATCCTCAAAGCAAGTAGTGAGATGAACCCTAAGATTCGGATTTGGGTTAGTTACCTTATTAGCTAGGTTTTTTGTGAGGGTGTTGGAAGTTGGAATTGAAATTGGATTCTGTGGTTGCAGAGAAACCCTAGCTTGAAACGGCGCCGTCGGGCGAGAACCGGGCATGAATTTAAAATTTCAATTTTGCATTTTCAGATATTTATCTTGAAGCTAGGCAAGTAAAAGCGCAGCATATATAAAACTTCTGTAGCACAATACGTCGTCGTTCTGGTTTTTTTGTTTTTTTGTTTCTTTTTTCTATAAATTTTATGGGTCTTTTCCTAACCAGAAAAGCATGAATACATGGGATGGGTGTGTTGAATTTGATCTCTAACCAAAAAGAATATTTATTTACCCTTAAATTTGAATCTCTCCTCTCTATTGGTTATAAATAAATAAATAAATAAGATATTTTACTCAAAACAATGTCGTTTCAGAATTTAATAGTTGTTGGCAAAAGCATTTTGAGTAAAGGTTAAGAAACCATAGGGTACACATGATGCTCTACATTTGGAAAACATAACTTGCACAACCAAAAACATGTTTTTTGCTTGTCAATCCTCTACTCTTCTTCATCATCTTCTTCTTCAACAAACTCCTCTTCTTCGTCGTCTTCATCGGTTTCTTCTAGTTCTTCTTCTTCCAAGTCCTCCTCACCAACAATAAAGCCTCCAAGTGTTTCATCGTCTTCATCTTCGTTTTCTATGCCCTCTTCTTCACCCAAACTAGAAGTCTTCTTCTTCTTCTGCACAGAGCTTTTACTACCACATTTTGTATCCTTCTGAGGTTTGAAACCGGCCTTTGATCTAGTAGAATATTTTGGCTTATTTACCTTTCTAAACTTTGCAACAAGCTCCTCATCAGCTTCACTCTCCCCTGTCCACTCCTCATCCTCATTTTCTTCACCTTTTTTCCTCTTTCTCGGCACACCCTTCCTCTCCTTCAGCTCAAATTCGTCATCATTGTCGATTTCTTTTCTAGGTTCCTCAAGAAACCAGTTCCACTTCTTTACATCACGGATCATTTGCTTGGGATAGGGATCAAACTCATGCCCCATTACAACAAAGCCAAACTCTGCATTCCAGAAAGAGTGTGACATTATCATCACAAGCATAACTGGTAATTCTGGGTACCGTAATGTATAAAGAATAAAATTTAACAAGAAATATGCATACAGAGATACAATGCCTCAAATCGAGAAGTTAGCCGCTATGAATGAATTAAGTTACAGGTGAAATAACTCAAAATCTGTTATACAGCATATATACAAGGTAGCAATTTTAATGTACAAATCTTGCCTACAAAAGCTAAATTGAACACAATAAAGAAGGTGCTTTCAAAATGCTGAGGGTTCAATGGCCTAGGAAGTAACCTCAAATTCTTCATTTCAACATCCTCAACCCTTTGATAACAGACATTTTACCAATTTCATATAGTAACACCAAAGATTCTCAAAACAGTACCAATTCACAAAATTCAAGATTTCATATTTCTTTCATTTTTACTTCATTTCTCAGCAAACAAAAAGAATCACTAAAACTGTACCTGAAAGTAATTGCAACCCGTAAATTGAAGTAATTTAATCACTCTCATGAACACTAACACCTCATCTCAAACAAGGAAAAGGAAAAGAAACATAAAAAGACACCCAAAGATCTCAAGATAAGATTTTTCTCTTCATTTGTTCAATTTTCACAGCAAACAAACAAGACCATGAAGCAATTTAGAGCCAAACCTTTGACAAGGTCAATGCCTGAGACATCAAGACCTTCCAATTCAGACCCACTTTGCAAACCCTCAGCAAACTCACTCTCACTCTCCAAAACCCGCTTCTCTCTCTCTTCCACCTCAACATTTCTCACTCTGAACCAAACGGGTCTCTTCCCAGACACACAGAACCAATCACCGGCCGCCACCTCACCCTTCTCCGACCTCCTGAAAACCCTAACTCCCCCATCCTTTTGGCCCCGGACCCATATGGGATTCTTCCCTAGAACTTCAAATGAAACGCTGGGTTCTGTTTGGTTTGCATTTTCATGTTCAAATTCGAACAAAACGTGACGACGAGACACTGTACGGTCGTTGGTACTGAACCCATTTCCTCTTCCAAACACAGCCTTATGACCCTTCTCTAGTACGAGTTTCGAATGGTCTTCTACTTCAATTTCCATTGCCATGGAGTAGGAGGAACTTTGAACTGTCGTTGCCTCTGCCTTTGTCTAGTTTGTCCCCACGTGTTAAGCACGTGAGTATTAAAGCTACTTATTTTTCTTTTTTTCAACCATTTCTTAGCAATATAACTATTTTTTCTTATAAAATTTCATCTTCCCATTTCCTTTTTTCTTCATTGATCCTCCTCCTTGTTTAAGGAAAAGATCGAGTTTGTTTAGTGGATTATATTAGCTTTGATTGTCATGTTGTATAATTTATATATTGTTTCAAGATATTTGAGTCATCAAAATATTCTAGGAAATGTCAACTTCATTACAAGAATCGTTATTTTTTTGAATAAATTTAGGAGTGCCATGAACGATAAAGTTGTAATCTCCTTTTTTTGGATGAATTCAGGGTATCCTCGCATACGTGCGAGGACTAATCCATCGAGCCGGGTCGAACTCCATTCGGGAGGCAAGCTCTCCCAATACTGGTTGCTCCATTCACAAGGCTCGAACTCGATACCATACTAAAGGAAACAAGCTCTTTACCACTTGAACCACCAAGCATTGGTAAAGTTGTAATCTCCTTTGCCTCCTCAAAAATTAACTTTTACATTCCTTAAACTTTCAAATGGCTATAATTTGCCTCTTATTGTCAAATTTGTCGACTTTTTAGGATGAAAAACATTGAAACATTTTAAAGGTCATGAGCCAAATTTCATTTAACCACATTGGTATAAGGTGTAATCGATTCTTCTACATATCTACGCGAGATATTATTTTTTGGATTAACGAAAACTCCATGATTCACTCTCTTATTTAGATAAATTTCAAATACATACAATCTTTCAAAAATGTCCAAACTTTATGTTTCATATAAATCTTTTTTTTTGTTTGGCACTTGTTGTAAGTGTTCAAATGTATGTTCGAGTTTATAACTCTATCTCATAATTCTTAATATGAAATTTGGGCTTTCTTTCTGTGTTTTTGGCCTTTCTATTTCTCTCATAGGTCAACCATATACAAGAAGACGAACCAATGATCCAATATACATGGGGCATATATAACACGACACGGAATGTTAATTGTCGTTTGCTATAACTTGACACAAATGACATAACACGACTCCGCAATTCTCACCGTTGGATGGTCTTCGCCAGAGTACGACACCATCCCACTGAAATCTCAGAAGAGAACGGGAAAACGACTTTGGTTTCATACTTATCCTCCAAGGTTCTTTGAACCTAGACGACACCTTCGTCGTCGTCGTTTTTTGGGTTTCATCGTCCTCGTCCAAGTCTTCCATGATTTCTGATCCCTTTAGCAAACCCCGGTTTCGGTACACAACTAATTTAAGGTCAGTATATTCTGTGCTTTAATCTGTATTTGTAATTTTCTGTGGTTTCCGTTTGTTTCCTGGGAAAATGTTGGAAAATAAATAAAATTTTCATAACTGCGAAGTTTCAGTTTTTATTTTTCATGAAAAATAAGAAGGCTTCCCTATTTTGGCTAGAAAATAATTGGGTTGTTGAGTTTGACGTCACTGGTAATCTGGGTATATTTTTCTATTATGGTTTAGATTTTCAGTTTTCTATTTTTTTCTTTTCAAAAATGTTAGAATTCATTAAAGGCATGAGCTTGGATGCTTTGAAAGTGATACTCTGGTTGCTTTAATAAAATACTTGTAGCTTAAAACATTTTTTAAATGAAAGTTCCATCACATTTTGTGTCTCCAGAGGAACAAATTTATCAAAGCTTCTTTCTTTTTTGTATTTCATGCATACCACAGAGTTTTATTATTGGCATAATTTATGGGGCTAGAGTTTAATGTTTCCCTTTCCTGAGTTTAGGATTATTTAAGCTAGTGACTCAAATGGAGATGGAGTCGCATATAAATCCTGGACCAATTTATAAGTCTGTACTTTATGATCAAGATAATCATATCTCTTCAGCAATTTGGAATGGACAGGTTAGACAAGAACTTTTCTCCTTCATCCTTTTTAGAACTTGGTTTTCCCCCCATAATTTGACTGATTATGTGTACTGATATCTCAATCAAAATGTATAGGAGCGTGGTGTTCTTAGATGTCATGAACACACTTCAATGCTCGAACAATGGAGACTCACACCTAAACAGGCTGAGTTGGTTGAGAAGGCCGGATTTAGGTACTTTAGATCGATACCAACAATTGTTCTTGACAATTCACTCATCTCGGCACTTGTTGAGAGGTGGAGGAGAGAAACAAATACATTTCATTTGCCTGTTGGAGAAATGACTGTAACTCTTGAAGATGTTGCACTTATACTTGGGCTACCAATTGATGGAAATCCTGTTATAGGTGTACCAGTGAAGACGCCTCACTCAGTATGTGAAGACTTACTCGGGAAAGCACCAAAGGACCTAAATGGAGGAATGTTGAAACTAAATTGGTTGAGAGAGTGCTTTTCTAGATGTCCTGATGATGCACCAGTTGAAGAGATTGAGCGCCATACACGTGCTTACCTCCTATATCTTGTGGGTTGCACAATATTTTCCACAACTACTGGGAATAAAGTATCTGTTACATTTCTTCCGTTGTTTGAGAAGTTTGATGAAGCTGGAAAATATGCATGGGGTGCAGCAGCATTGGCATTCCTCTATAGAGCTCTTGGTAATGCCTCCCTTAAATCTCAAGGCACAATCAGTGGCTCTTTGACACTACTGCAGGTAACATTAGCATGCTGTTTCTGTTTATTATTTATTTGGGTCTGGTGGGGCAGTGGAGCTATTGGCATCTCTCTCTGCGTGAATGGCTTCCCAATAATGCATTGACTCTCGTTAGTTGTTATTCTTTGTAGTGTTGGAGTTATTATCACCTGAATATTGGCCAACCAAAGTTCAATGAAGAGCCAAACCATAGTTATTTTCCATTTGCTCTTAGGTGGAAAGGAAGATCAACGGGATCAAGATCGAAAACCAACATTGTTGCCTACCGCAAGGCCTTGGATTCACTTCAACCTTCTGATGTAAGTCCAAATACATGTTTCTAGGTTTATATGATATAATTTTGCTTGGATGATGATGAGAACAATTGGTATGGTATTGACATTCAGGTTAAGTGGTTTCCATACAAAGATTTTGATTACACAGTTATACCTGAAGGTATAAAAAATAAGATGATTTTACGGACATCAAAAACTATGTTGATATGCTTTGGCAAGGCAGAAAGACACCTCCCTGATCGTTGTCTTAGACAGTTTGGCATGCCTCAACCTATCCCAGAGGATGTCCAGATATGGGAGAGGAAGATTCCTGCAGTTGATCAGGGGGTAGACTTGTCAAGGGATATGGAGTCAGGGGGCAAAGGGAAAATGCGCTCAGAGATTAGGGAATGGTTGGAGCGTCGACTCCATATTCTGGAAGGTGAGGAAGGTGTTGATGAAAGCACGTACATGGAATGGTACGAGAATATTACCCGTAAATTTGTGGGAAGGCCTGAATCTTTAGAATCTGAGTTTCAGAGAATAGTAAGTTTATGCTTTTTTTTTTTCCTTCAAAGTCAATAACGCTTAATGATAGTTAAAATTGTACTTAGTTATGTTTCACTTTTCTTTATCTTACAGGCTGCTGCTATGAGAGAAATTGCAAACATAGCTGATTCATTGTTAGTAGAACAGATGGAATCCCAAGATAGGAAGTTGTTTGATGAAATCAAGAGCACAGTGCATGTCTGTTTGACGGACGTTGTTGGGAATTCCAAAAATGGTAGGTGTAAGGATGCTGTCAAACGTAAGCGTGAGGGAGGATAATCCAGCTGGTAACTATGACTAAAGTAAGCGATGGAGCTCCTTACTGAGGATTTCAGGGCATGTTGGAAGTATTTGTTTTGCGAGTCTCATGGTGCAGCAGCTTGGGGTAGTCTGTTGAAATATGCACTTTGGAATCTCTGTGACAAATGCATTTAGCTGTAAAGAAATGCTTTCTTTAGTGCAAGGTAAATGGACAATTATTTTATTGACAGAATTGTCAATCATAGTTTGTAAGGATTGTTCAATTATATGAATGAAACATTAGAAAATTTGCGATTGGCAATTACTGATATTTTGCCAGATAATTATGTTACTTTTCTTTTTTCATTCAAAGTCCATGAGATTTGAACAACTCAGTACCTCCGCCAACAAGTGGAGACTGTTTGAATTGGTAGTGCTAAATGCTTATTTGAAAGAACGGAAAATGAAAGAAAATCTTCCATGAGTTGAAAGTTGTGTATAGAAATTATGAGAATAATGAAGACAAGACCCAAAAGGAATACAATAGTAAGAATTGTCGATAAGCATGAGATTATGGGACTTTAAAGTGCCTTGCGGACACACTGTTTTCTACAAGTTGTGTATAAAGGACCTGCAGTCCGTTTTATGTGCACCATTACAAAGAAAAAGAAAAATGGATTTCAGAGCAATCCCACTGTTCCTCACACTGCATGCTAAACGTTTTGGACAATCAAGCCACCATTCATTGAACAAGTTTTGTTGTTGCAGGTGACATCAAGAGGCATTGTCCCAATAGCACGAACTGTGAAGGATTTACTACTCGATCTTTCAAGCTCTTCATGAGGAGCGATGATTCGAGCAACTGCTAGCATACCTTAACCATATGAACAGTAGTGGTCACTTGCTGGCTTACTACCTGAATAAGTAGAAGGCAAACTCCAATCCCTACCCACCTTCCACAGCCTCCAGTAGCTTTTCTTGATTACACAAACGGTTGGCTGTTGAACTAAGTGCACCTTTTGGGCATCATCGATATCCCCACACAAGAGAAACACCATCCTTTTTCAGTTATAGCTCACTTGTTACTGTATCATTTAGCTCATCCGGCTATTAGAAGAAGATATACGTTCGAACCACAAAGTCTTGCTTGATCTCAGCCATAAAAAATGTGCTTTTAGTAATTGTATGATGGATAGCCAGGACTTGTTTGAGGAACCTCATTGCAAAAGTTAAGACCCGTTGCCACCCAATCATATTTGTACATCCATACCTTGCATCTGTGCATCTCTCTTTGTGGAAAGAAATAAGATGAATACAAGCTATTGCCCAGTCACCCAGCCAGTATTAACAATGATTGTTCTCTTTAGTAATTCATAAGAAGTAGTGTCTACTCCTCAGGCTTCAAGTTGACCTCCTGCGGTGTCCCCATTTGGTGCCGAGCTCTCTTTTGGATGGCTGACTCATGGACCTGATCCTCAACCTCCTGCTTAATACAATCATGTTAATTTCAAGTGAAAGAAGCACGAAGGAACAAATGAACCTGACTCACCCTTGTTGAAAGCATATGCTTCAGACCAGCAATAAGCTCCAAGAAATACTTGTAAGCAGCCTGGTGAGGCTCCTGCATGAAAACCTTGATTTTAGACCTCTATTAATAAAGAAAGATTGCAACCTGAATAACCCATCACCTGTAAGTCTGAAGGCAGAGGCAATCCTTCCACGACAGGAGCCTTTGGAACTTGGACAAGTTGGGTTCCACCTGCATCATCTGCTAACATAACACTCCAAGAAGGGGGATTGGAAATGCCCAAAGCCTCGAAGTTAACCTCAGAACTAATCCCAGGTGGAACAGATGTTTGAGACAAAGAAGTGGCACCAGTTGCAGACTGCAGATACAAAAGAAAAATAGAAACCTTGATATCAAAATCCCACTCGGGCACATAAACACAGCACATTTGATATAATTATAAAATTGAGTATGATGGATGTTGTATTGTAAACCAGGGGGCAGCCTTGTGCATGTGAATCCAATTTGGTGTGGCTCAACTATTTCAATCCCACGCCATCATTTTTTATTACAATACAAGGATCTGGAAGCTAAAACCAACTTACCATTAATCCCAAGTCTGGTTCACCAACAACTACCAAATCTTTGTCAGCAGCATCAACAACACAAAGATCTACCTGTTAACAAATTGTCTCGAATTAATGAGATGTATTCGCACAGAAGCAATATACACAAAAGTAGGGAACCTTTTGGCTTTTGCAAACGTTTCTTGGTCTTCACTCAAACTTGTGCTGAATGCACATGTTCTAAGCAAGCATGGTGAACCACTTTGCAAAAGGGCCAAGTCAAGCCTCTTAATTCTCAAGTGACATAAATGTCTTTGATGATAAAGAACTTCACTTCAAAGAGTCCACATGCATCATGATATTACAAATAAAACCATATGTGAATTTTCCTTTTCTCCCTGACAAAATAAAGAAAACCGTCCTAGAATAATACGTTTAAAATGGTTTTGATCTGTACCTTTGTCTTTCCTACAGCCTTCAATGAGTAGAATGAAGGAAATTCCAAATTAGGAGGCTCCAATAAAGCATAGACTCCTTCATTGTTATACCTCTTTTCATCCAGCTGCACATTAGACAATCCAATTACTTAGGTCTACAACTCCTTCAGTTACTTGAAAATGAAAAAAATGCTAGTTTAATGGCCAGGGAAACAAAAAGAAATTAGGTTTAATCAGTAAACTAAAACATAATTGAAAGTTGATCGTTGGAATGAAGCTACAAAATAAAGAAAAAGATGGACTGAGGAACCCTAACCTGTGGGTAATCCGAAGCACTAAACAGAGTGTACAGTTTTCCTGACTCTCCAACATGATCTAAACTGTACCCACTTAGCATGTCACCAAATTCATCTTGATCTGCCCTTACATCTGGGCCTTCATGTGATCTTATGATCAACTATAACAACAAAGAAAATATATCAATCTTAGAATGACAACTCATGAAAGGAGCAAGTCATATTTTCCCAAAATGAGGCAAAGGTTTGAAACCTAACTGAAACATTTTGTGCACAGCTGCAGACACTATTGCCAAAAAACCAAAAAAGAAAAATTCAAAAGAGGTTCTAAGTAATTTTGAGTAAAATGACTTGCTTGCATGTTACAATGTATGCATAATAGTACCTACCTAATAAAGAGAAATTAAACAGAACCTAAGCAATGTTGAGTAATAATGACTTGCTTGAGCGTTACAATGTATGCAAAGTACCTACCTGATAATTGCTCAACATACACAAGTTATTTGTCTTGAGAAATTCAACGAACTGATCATAACAACCAGAAAATAAGCATACAACAAGAATGTCTCAATGCTACAGGGTGTAATTTTGTTAAAGAACTTGGTTCTATGATATGCCATTGAGATTCTAATATCCAACTATGTGAATACATGGCACACAATTTCAAATTATGATCACACTGAGAAATACCAATCACAGACAGAGACGTTTGTTCAAAATATATCAGCTGGAGTAAAGTGCAATATTCATAATATTACCTTTAAGTTGGATTGCTTTAGAAAATCCTCAGTGCATTCAGGACCCCACCAAAGACCCCGTTCTCGAAATGATTTTTCAACTAGACCATCCTCCTTTGATGGATCTGACCATAGCACATCAGTCAGTATTATATTTGGACCTTCATCTGGAGCATCTATAAGAGATCTTTGAACCTTAGATAAATCTTCTAAAGAACCTAGTGCCAGCCTTTCTTCCCTCTTTCTTTTAGACCTTCTCAGAGAGGTAGCATGCATGCTCCGAAAAAGACCTCCATGAGTGGTATATACACAATTGGCTATGATCGAAGCCAGAGGGAGTTCCTTAAAGCAGTCAAGGCATTTATTGTAGACATATTCACCTTGATTACCAAATTTGGTCTCAACCTCTGCCTCAAACCCCCAAACGGATGTGCAATATTTAGACTCGTGGTTCCCACGAAGTAGATATACTCTACAAGGCATCAAGACCTATAAAGATAAAATAAAGTAAAAAACAAAAAGAAAAATAAATCATATTAAAGTCCCAAGAGTAAGTGCACCAAAATGCTACACAATCCAAATCAACATACAATGCAACTCGCTTGAGGACCATATAACCAAAAACACAAAAATAAAATAAAATAAAATAAAAGCATTAGCATGCGACTTGGCCAGTTGCGTGAACATATAAAAGGTCATATATAAATTCTTCTAAGTTTCTTTATCAGGTCAAGTCAGAGATTAACAACAAGCCGTAAAGGGAACCAGTAGATTACAATTAGCACTATCTTCACGTTACCTTCCAAGCCAGCAAGACCAGAAACACATCCAAGCCCTGTGATCCTCTATCAACATAATTTCCATTAAAAACATAAAATTGCTTGTCAGAGGGAAAACCAGCATGTTCAAAGAGATTGAGTAAATCACGGAACTGTCCACGAATGTCACCAACTACAACAACTCTTGAATCCTCTCCATGGCAATCCACTGCCACACAATTCGGCTCCTTGCAGAGGATACTTGTAGCAGTATCAATCAATTTATCCACGACAGAAACTGACAGAACAGATTGAAAATCCACTGGTGACTGCTCAAGAGCAGACATCATTCCCTGAACCCACCCTAAGGTTATCCTGTCATCCAAAGGCCAGGAAAGAGAGTGCTGAAAGGTTGAGGACGACAATGATTTCTGCACCTCACCTTGACAATCTTCACTCTCAAACTCATCAGCTACTACCACGAGGCAGTCATCTTCAAACATCAAACCTTCTACCCTGCCAATCTGCTCCTCATGGCCAGTATCCATTGTCGCCTCAAAAACACTTCCTCCCAACTCATTCCAACCATCTTCATTCTTGGAAACTGCTTCCATCTCTGCATACTTATCTTCAACCATCGTCCTCTCAGCACCTAGCCCTCCAATCTGGACATGCCCATTGGACGTGTGCGTTACCCCATAAACAGGGCTTTCCATCAGCTCAGGCTGACCTACTTCATTTCTTAACTCAGCTTCCACCCCTCCACTCCACACATCCTTGTCACTTGTATCATCATCATCAGCCCCATCACCCTGTAACAATCATCAAATAAACCAACCAACCAAAAATATGAACAAGGTGGACCAACAAATCACAAAATACAAACTTGACATGGTAGCTCATGAACATACATACCAGTTCACTAGGTTCACAACCCAGCATGGTTACAACTCTGGGACGTTTACTCACAATCCCCATTGCAATCTCCTTCATCCTCAACACCTTTTCCACCTCTTCCTCACCCAACCCATCACAAGAAAGCCTTCCCAAAATGTTCGCCACGTCCCTACACGAATCCACCTGCACCCACCACACACCCAAACCAATAAATCAAACGACAAAACGACATAAACCCAAAAGAACCCACAAAACCATCGCTTACCATCTTCTCAATACTGGAAGACAAAGCCTTTTTTACGTCGCCGGCGGTCACCTTCTCAACTCGATTGTTCACAACTCCGCGCGCGATTTCCCTCATCATCACCAGTGAATGCACTTGCTCGTCGTTTAGGTTCTCAAAACACATTGCGTTTATGCTCTCCATGATCTTCTTGCAGTCGCTTTTCATTCTATCTTTTCGACGGTCCATGTCTGCAACACCAAACATACATACAGCATTAACTTGACGATCAAAATTATCAAAGCATACACTGATTTTCTTCGACTAAATTGGTATCAGCGCAGCTGCTAACCTTCGCCGGGCATATTCAAGTTCGAAATTCAGAGACTTTGTGATGGGATTTTAGTGAAGAGCTCAGTCTGGGAAATTGGTAAAATGCAGAGAGAGGCCAGAGCGAGTTCTTCGTTCACTGAATCGAAATGCAGAAATCAAACGACTTTTGCCCTAAATCGTTTCGATGACTTTACTTTTAGGCAACTAATACATACGACACAATTTTCCTGTCATATATTGACTCACAAGACCCAAGGCCCAAAAACCAACACAAACTACCCAAGGATGGATCTAGGCCCAGAATCAGTTGTGGTGTGGTGTCCCTATTTTATTTCTGTGATTATTAAATTTTTAATTTTTTGGTGTTTCATAATAGAGTCCTGTTCTTTGACTTCATACTCCAAGAGAATTTGCCACTTACCCTTGTACAGATCTAAGGGCTCAGAAATGTGTTCTTTAAAATATTTTTTCTTTTACTTTTTAAATTTAAATAATTAAAAATTAAAAACAAAAAGCCCAAAATATCTGAATCTTCTTCCTCTTCCTCCCATCGTTGCCTTTCTCCCATCACTCCTTCCTCCCCATCGGTGCTGCCACGGCACCTCTAACTCTAGCGTTCCCATCTCGCCGTCCACGGCACCTCCGACCTCGGCTCCCATCAATGCGCCTGACACTCTCCGACTCTAGTGTCGCGAGCGAAAATCCTGAGCCACCCATTCCTCACACTTCAACAAGGCTGCTTTTGCTCTTCTTCACTTTTTGCACACAATTTTCGAATGATTTCAAAGGTTCATGAACTCATATTTGGGAATTTTTGATTGGGTTTGTGTTATTTTTATTTCGAACTAGTGGAACTATTTTTCTTCGCACTTCATTTATTTGGTTATTACATACATTTGCAGAAATTTTTTATTATACATTTAAGTGCAGGAGTGATGGCAAAATGCATTAGATGATTGGATGTCTTCTAAAGATGAATTTTATATCCCTCAAGTTGGAGATGATAAAAATAAACACCAAGTGTTGTTCTATAGTTTCGAGGGACTTGTGTTCCTTCTTTACTACATCCTTAATTTTCTTCTTGTCAGCACGTATTTCAACAATAAATACCAAGTGTTGTTGTCTTCAATCTTCTTCATTGCAGATTCAGTAGTAAGAGGATACTTCAAAATTTGATCATGATCAAGCTTGTTCTTTGGGGAGCTTTCACGGTTGTGACTTTGGACACCTGTTTTGAAACATCAACTTTAGTCAGTATTAGGCGTGAAGCCTCGGATGTAAATTATGTAACACTCTTCATGATTGAGAGTTTTTTACTGTTCTTGAATGTTCTTATTTGATTTTAGTAAAGATATTTTTCCACATGAATGTGGAATACATTGCAAAAAATAAAATAGCACAAGTGTTCTAATCAAAACGGTTGCTCATGACACCACATGAATGTGGAATACATTGCAAAAAAAAAAAGCACAAGTCTTCTAATTGAAACGGTTGCTCATGACACCACATGAATGTGGAATACATTGCAAAAAAAAAAAGCACAAGTCTTCTAATCAAACGTCTAAGCTCATGACACCACATGAATGTGGAATACATTGCAAAAAAAAAAAAAAGCACAAGTGTTTTAATCAAACGGTTGCTCATGACACCACATGAATGTGGAATACATTGCAAAATAAAAGCACAAGTGGCCTAGTTAAGTACATCAAAAATTAACATGAATTCAATCTAAAAACTATTGATCCGCCATTGTGAACACAACTTGACATCAAGTACCAAATAGCATATCCGTGAAGCGTGATGTCTGGAAAATTCCATATATGTCAAAGTTTTTTTTTTTTAAAAACATGAATAAACTCAAGCCAAACAAAGACCTACCAAACCAGTAGCAATCCACAAGCTATTATTCATCAGTTGTACTCATTTCCACAAATGTCTCATTAACAAGCTTTTCTTTAGTAGACATATCGCATAAATGCAATCAATCCAAAACACATAAGAAAAAGAAGAAACTTAAAAATTAAAATTGCAAGAAGATGTAGAAAATACAAAACACATACCTATCAAGTAATGGACATTTCCTTTTATTATGTTGGGCAACCTTACCACACAAGGAACACCGCCTAGATTTTCCTTTTGTCGTTTCTCTCCAAGATTTTAATCGTTTTCCACAACCTTTGCTCTAACATGGAGAGGATCTACAAAATTTTGTTTCTCAATATTGCTTATGCAGAGTTGTTGACACTGCATGCTTCACCAACCAAACTCAAATTTATATTTTTAATTTCATCAATAAGTAGTTCGAATGCCTTTTGTACAAGTTGAGTCCCTTCTCTTCGATCAGCCGCCATCAATCAACCTTGATGCCATGAAACAAACTTGTGTGTCTCAATATTAGTGAGTTATCTTCACCATCTTGCACTTTGAACTTTGAACCTGCCAATTCTTGAAAACTTTGTCCATCTACGCATAATATACTCCTTTGGCAATTGCATAATTTGTTTCACTCAAAAATGCTAACATATGCTTGCACGGAATACCTTCAAAATCAAATAACCTACAACTACACTTTAGTAGATTTGATAATTTATCATGCACAATGGTTCGTGCTCTAGAGTTGGCATCAAACTTTTGGATTTTGTAAATCCAACCATTTTCATCTTCACCTATGACATTCATCATGTAACTATTACTTTCCACAAGCTCTTTTTGAAATTTGTAAAAGTATTTCTTAGTATACATACCAACCATTTGGTTCTCCATCGGCATCCCTAATTTAATATTAGGTTTCCTCATTCAAATCCCCATGGTCTGCAATCAATTCTTCATGTCTCAAATGAGCTAGTGCCCTATTAAAACGAGTCACAAAATCCATCAAAGAGTTGCTTTTAGAACAAAGAACGCTTGAAGAATGCATGCATGGATTTTGCTCTTTTGACTACTAGACATCCCCTGCAGAAAAGTATTGCTTGACATATGTGAATCCATGTACCTCGTAATTTATACATTTCTTCGAACCACTCCTTACTACTTGGCTGACTTTTCTCCAAAGCTTCATACCAACTATTTTCAAATTCTTCTACATTCTCAGATTCCCATATGGCTGTCTTGAAAAGTGCATAGTGGTTATGATGAGCAAAATAACCCATCTTTTCTTGAAATTTGTTCAAAATATGCCACACGCAATATCTTGTGGAACGTGTTTGGCAAAACTTGAGCTATAGCCTTAGTCATTGCTTGATCTTGATCAGTTGATTATAACTATAGGGGAACTTTCATTGCTCCTAACCATGTTTCTAATAGCCAAACAAATGAGTCGAAAGTCTCATTACTCAAAAATGCACATCCAAAATGGTGGTTTGCCCATGGTGGTTAACACCTACAAGAGGAGCAAATATCATTGCATAACGATTTGTATTGTAGGTTGTATCAAATACAACCACATCACCAAAATGTGTGTAAGCTTTTCTTGCAACAGAGTCAACCAGAAACATCTAGTCATCCTATTATTATTATCAATTTCGAACTTGGAAAAGAAATCGAATCCTTATCTTCCTCCGATTTGAAGTACTCATATAACATTTCTGCATCATGGCCCTTTATTTTCTCCCTTTCATCTCGCTCAAAATTTCTTAAATCTCTTTCTATGAACCCAACATTTTCATGTCCACCAAAATTGTGTCTCCAAGAGTTCGAATTGTTGATATAATGGAATGTTCACATTGATAAGTTTTTACCAACTTCAATTTTGTATCCGATACACCACGATGAGATCTCAACAAGTGTACTCTAGATGGTGTTGCAAGTGGATGAGTATGTTCCTCAATGAAAGTCTTAACTACAAAATTGAACCCATCATAAACCTAATTAATTTTGCTTGGCAATTTTCACGAACATTACCTCGCTCTCTTTCTTTTGTGCAGACTCGCCATCTTTTTTTCTCCACGCCTCATCTCGCTTTCACCTTCCTTAAAACAAACATATCGTTTCCAAACAACCTCACCTGCTTTTTTCTTTTTCTTCTCCTTACTAATTCTAACACTAAATCCAAGATCCCTTTGCGTAATCATTGTAGAACTCATATGTTTCATCCAATGACTTGAATGCCTGCCCCGCTTCTTTGCTTTTTATCATCTCCAACTTGAGGGATATAAAATTCATCTTTAGAAGACATCCAATCATCTAATGCATTTGCCATCACTCCCCCGCACTTAAATGTATAATAAAAAATTTCTGCAAATGTATGTAATAACCAAATAAATGAAGGTCTGAAGAAAATAGGTCCACTAGTTCCGAAATAAAAATAACACAAACTCAATCAAAAATTCCTAAATATGAGTTCATGAACCTTTGAAATCATTCAAAATTATGTGCAAAAGTGAAGAAGAGCAAGAAACTGACCTTGTTGAAGTGTGAGGGAATGGGTGGCTCCGGATTTTCGCCGCGATACTAGAGTCGGGAGGTGCCGTAGCGCATCGATGGGAACGCCGGAGTCGGAGGTGCCGTGGACGATCGAGATGGGAACGCTATAGTTAGGAGGTGTCGTGGGCAAAGACTGGCGGGAGAAAGGGAGTGATGGGGAGAAAGGCAACGATGGGAGGAAGAGGAAGAAGATTCAGATATTTTGGGCTTTTTGTTTTTAATTTTTAATTATTTAAATTTAAAAAGTAAAAGAAAAAAATATTTTAAAGAACACATTTTTGAGCCCTTAGATCTAATCTAAGGGTAGGTGATTAGTGGTTCTCTTCTCACCACGGGGAGTCCAAGAGAACGGGACTCTTCATAATAGATAACATGTTTTGTGATTATATCCTAAAATTGAAACTTCCATGTAATCAAGCTTTGTTATCTTATTTTATTTATTTAGGAAATGTAGAAAGCGAGAGTCAAACTCTGACCTTAGGTGTGAGATGTGCAAATTCATGGAGCTAAGCGCCTTTTTTTTTCCGGCAAATTCCTTTAGGCTATGATTTATGTATTTTGTATGTGTGTTTTTATCTCTATAACTGTTTTAGGCTTTTTCTTTGGAATGTGTTGAGTATAAATTTCCATGACTCAACTATCACCCCTACTAGAACATGAGTGAGATGTTTAGGTATAGCGCCATGTTAAAGCAATGGGCATGCGAAGGCAGGAGCTTATAAGCTGGATTGGTTCTTTTATGCTTAAACTACTGTGGAAGCAAAGCCCTCTTGAAATATACCTTTCCCTATTGCATTGGCTGTGCTAGCTTCCTCCTGCAAACTTATAAGTGCTTCAGAAGAAGCAATAGCAAACTCATAACTCCTGGTAAAAAGATTGAAAAGATAGCTACCAGTAAGCTCACATATATATTGGTCACTGCATTTGTCTAATTTGTGCACTGGGACAACAAATGTCTATGTATTTTCATGAAGTGCTCTTTCTCACTGTGTTAACACAAAATTTGGGGGGAGGAAAATGTAATAGACTGATTCATATGAACTTTATGTTGATAGTATTATCCCGCCTCGGAAATACAAGTTTTACTTTAGTTGTTTAAATGATATTTGGTTTCTTCACTTATTGTCAATTGATTTTGAATTGGATGCTCGCATACCATATATAAATTTCTTGTAATAGATAGATCTACTATTATATGGGTCCCACCATCCTTTGGTTTTCACAAAATTAATCTGGATGGATGAATCATTGGCCTGGTATTTTCATATCATATCAGATGGATGTAACCAAATATATATGCATTATTTACAGGCAAAAACTATATATTCAGTCTGTTTGTGAAAAACTGCTAGGCTGCAGCAGGATTTGTCACTTTACTTGGGACAGTTCATAGTTCCAAATACAACCTACCACTGTGTGCAGCTTCAAACAACCTTTGTTAGTTTGATTGGGGGCCTTTCAATGAAGGTCCTTTACCACTGACATTTTAACTGGACAAAGCTTCAATACCATGACAGATTGCCCCCATTTTTCCATGACATTTTACTGTTTCAATAATATCATCATCTACACATTTGGTTCATGTGCAATCAGAAGCTAACTATGTGGTGGATGCCTAGTTCATTTTAGGGCACACACCATCCAAAGACAATGGCTTCAACATAATTATCCTTTTGTAGTACTGAATATATTTGTGTACTTAGTTGTAGCCTCCATAGAGAGTTTCTTGTGCAGACATCAAAGTATATATGCTGCAAAGGGGGCATGTGCCCACTAGAATCCAGGGAATTTCAAATCTGTATGGACCATATGCCAAAGATCATGATGAGGCCTCATTATTAGTTAAGGGGTGATGTAGTACCCTCCAAAGTTTCTCTCTCACTCATTCTAAAGATTGGTCCTAACCATTTGTCTTTCACCAATTTTTAATAAAAGGAAAACTACCTCTAGATTTATTATAGAAAAAACATCTCAACAACCAACAATAGATGATGAAGGGCACTTTATATTTGAAATAAGATCATCAATTAATGTACTCACATAAAAGTTAGAACTTTGTAAATAGAGTTAAGCAACAGTCAATCGCCTATACGCACGTGAGTGATTTCTAACCGTACATCAATATCTAGGAGTTATATCTGATCAATGTGCAACAATCACGCATGAATATGTCTAGAATCATGATAAGAGTCAATAAAGTCATGTTTATGGATCAACAACTGTCAACCTAGGTAACCTTTTGCGAGCCTATATCTTTTGACACAACAAAAATGGTACCAAGTGTGATCGTATCTTTGAAGCTATGCTTTGGTTTGTATAAGGTTTGAATGAATGGGGCTGTGGGAGTGGGAGAGAGAGCATCTCAACTGCATAAGAACGTGGCATGCTCACACTTTTAGCCCCTAACTGGGTCCACACGTATTATTATTATTTTGCATTTTCAAATCAAATCATGCATAATGGTGATGTTCCTCCATGCACAACTGGCATCTGTGCTCGAAGATTCTATAGTTGTGTAAAGTTGTAGCAATAAGCAATCCCCTAGGAATACAATACCCTCCTAATCTTGCTTTGAAAATGCTGACATGACACCATAGAGAATTTCATTTTTCGGAAATATATATGTAACCTGACCCTTCTATTGGGAGTGCAAAATGTGTCATTTTGTGTAGGTTGTAAATACTCCTGATGAAAAAGGTCTTGTCAGTTTGAAATGCACTTGCAAGATGGGGAAAAAGATTTTGCATTCTCATTTCCAAATGCCAAAACATTGCACTCTATCTATTCCTTCATCGATTCCGACCAAAAAAAAAATTTATATTCCTTCATCTAATTTGTTACCACTTCAGTCTTTGCAATTAACTGTTCAATTAACACCAAACCCTATAAAGATTAAAGATTAGAAGGAAAAAAAAAAGCTAATAAAAATCCCCCTCAAAATGGTTTTGTTTTTTGTTTTGTTTTGAATACAAGTGATATTCTAACCTACAACTCACACACACACATTATAAAGATATCATGGGAGTTCGAACTTGAAATCACATGTCTCCAAGCCAATACCCTTTTCGCTGAACTAGACATCATTGGTTATCAAAATGATTTTTGATGTATTAAACCATCCTTTTTCACTTTTTTTAAATTTAAATTTTTGCTTCCTTTTCCTTTCTCTTTTCTTTTCTCCCTGGCCTTTGTAATATATATAAGTTATCCTCAAACTTGAAAACCTGTTGAACACAGGACAATATTGAATTAGGATAATAGAGGTTTTGGACAACATCGAAACAGACACGATGTAGTGATGTCGGCAGGTGGGTAAACGATGATTCGTTTCAATCTCCTCTGTCGTTTAACTATTTATCCTTTCAATCCAAACACACAATAAAATATAGGATTTTTAGCCATTTTGCTCCTTGAATTATTAGGCAATTCGAACTTACCCTCCTGAATTATTTCGTCTGCCGATTTAGTCCCTCAACTCGTAATAAATAGTCATTTTCCCCTTACCGTTAAGTTTATCTAATTTCATCAACTTTTCTGTTAATAACAAGGGCAAATTTGTAATTTTAACTTAAAATTCATAAAAATATTATATATAATTAACTTTCAGAAGAAAAAAAATTATTCTCCCCACAGAACCCCCACCCCCACCGATTTCTTCTCCCCCAAAGATTTTTTTTTTCTTCTAAAAGTTAATTATTTACAATATTTTTATGAATTTTAAGTTAGAATTACAAATTTGCCCTTGTTATTAACAGAAAAATTGATGAAATTAGATAAACTTAATGGTAAGGGGGAAATTAACTATTTATTACGAATTGAGGGACTAAATCGGCAGACGAAATAATTCAAGGGTAAGTTCGAATTGCCTTATAATTCAGGGAGCAAAACTGCACTTTACCCTAAAATATATTCTTTCTTATTCTTCTTCTTCTTACATTTTCCATTGGTTTCTGGTTCTAATTTATTAGCCTTCAAATCGATCATGGAGTTAGATACATGTTCTTTTCATTTGTCCATCAACATAATATATAGACGTAATCAATATTAATGAATGCTTGGATTGATAAGTTTAATTTAAAACATAAGCTATATGAAATTTGACTTCAATATTATAACTCGTCAACATCTAAGCTACAATATTTTTTTTATTGGAATGTATCTTGACATTCATCCAAGGCCGGCCTTCCTATTGCTCAAATAAATTATTACATGTTTTATTAACAAATTCATATGTAAATTTTATTGAATATGAAATATTAATGTTTTCAAACTCTCAATAAACAATTTGTCACCAAGAAATCAAATCCAAATCCAAATCTTGTCTTCTAAACCTAACAAACCGCACCCAACATTAGAGTATTTTAATAGGAATATGAATATTTTGTATTATAAATTCATAGTCCTTGCTTAGAATTCTACACTTTGGTTAGATAACAAAACTTGTCTTATTTCAAATTTCCCCTTGCAAGTTACATCTACCATGTAATGTGGTGGTGACCTTTGTCTCACCTGCCCTATTAGATTCTGACCAATTTATCAAAAAAGAAACTTTACCCACAAATCAAAACTCACCCTTTAATCTTGCCACACTACAAGCAAAAAGTTCATTGGTTGAGTAATTTGAGAAAAAAGAAAGAAACTTTGAAGACTTGTAGCTAAAAAACCAGTCCCATTACCTGACTCACTGTTCTTCTTCCCCCATAGCTTAACTATAATCACGGCAATTTAAGACAAGTAAGCAAAGTTCCTTAACTCCCTTCCAGTTCCTTAATTCCCTTCCTTCCCTCATCTCTCTCTCTCTCTCTCTCTCTCTCCCTCTAAAAATAACTCCTTTTGAACCGGTACATCTATATCATCCATCTCTCTTTTCAATCTCAGCTCTTTATTACCACCCCACTTTTCCTCCCCCACTATCTTTCTCTCTCTAGGGTTTTGATTTTGATTCCTGTACACAGACCCAGAACCCAAATCATCAATCTTTCAATAAATTTATCTCTGATAAGTGTTATGACTTCAACATCTGTGAAACCTAACTTGTTGCCTCCGGGCTTGGTCTCCAATCTACAAGATGTGTTGAGCAAAAGGGCTGGTGGTGAAGGAGACAAAACTGCTGAATCCACTGACCCTCCTTCTACATCTGAAGCTGCTGATACTGTGGAGGACCCTAATGACAGTTCCAAGCCCATTGTTTTGGTCACCAATGGTGACGGGATTGAGTCCCCTGGCCTCACTTACCTCGTTGAAGCTCTGGTCCACCAAGGCCTTTACAATGTCCATGTCTGCGCTCCTCAATCGTGGGTTCTCTGTAAATTTTGGTTCTTTTCTTTGTTTCTCTGTGTTCTGTGCTATTTTTCTAATATGGGTATGTGGGGGTCTCTCAAGTTATTGATTGTTTAGTGTATTTTGGTGTTCCCCGCCTTAGTTTTCTCATGTGGTTAGGTAGGTTTTCTTCGATTATTGATGGTTTTTACGTTTTGTTCCTTGCTTCCCTTAGTTTTCTCATCTGGGGATGTGGGTTCCTTCATTTGTAGTATTGGTAATGTATAATAATTTTCTTTAATTTGCAAAATTGGTTGCTTGCTTTAGGGACAAATCACTGTCAGGTCATTCTGTGACCCTCCGGGAAACGGTTTCTGTGAGTTCTGCTGATATAAAGTGTGCCACAGCTTATGAAGTTTCAGGTATGACTATGTTTCTGCATTTGTTTCCCTATTTTCTTGTCTTTTTTCCCCTGAGTTGTTGCAATTGCAGTTTCCTGATTTAGCATGTGGAATGGATGAACTTTTATTTTTATTTTTTTGGTGGAATTGAGGTGTCATTTGTTGCATAACGATTATTTTTTTTGTTTGAGCTTGTAAATTTTGGTACTTGTGACGTGGTTTCTATCATTACTTAGTTTCAATGCGCAAGAAATGATTGTGCCCGGGGGCAGCATTTAGCAATTTTATTCATTGCTTTTATTTCATGTTACTTCAATTGACATCCTACAATTATATGCCTGGAGAGTTTTGATTTTTTTTTTCTTTCTGCTTTTGCATTTTGGTTGTGGACACTGATAGTAATAGGTTTTGTGACGTTCTTTTACTCAGGGACTCCCGTGGATTGTGTTTCATTAGCATTATCTGGGGCTCTGTTTTCTTGGTCAAAGCCTTTGCTGGTTAGCATTAACATGTCATTTTTGAGACTCATATAGATCCTATTGTTCAGCATTTTACTGAGATTTCTAAGTGCAATCTGGTTTCAGGTAATCAGTGGAATCAACCGGGGATCAAGCTGCGGTCATCATATGTAAGTTGTAGTTTATACGCCTCTATAGTATTCCTGATGTCTTTGATTCTGGTATTCAATATGTCAAGTTTCTTTTGGTACATAATTTTTTGTAGTGATATATTTTTCTTCTTCTGACTCTGTTATCTTTTCTCCCCCTGCTAACAACGTATATCTTGTATTTGGAGGCTAATGTTTGTTTCAAATGTTAACTTTTACCAGGTTGTACTCGGGTGTTGTTGCTGGAGCTAGGGAAGCATTAATAAGCGGAATACCATCTTTGTCAATATCACTAAATTGGTGAGTTTATGAAACCCTGCAATTTGATTCTCAGTTTCTTTTTGCATACTAATGTCTATGCATTAATATTTGGTGTTATAATCTATTGTAGGAGGAAGGATGAAAGTCAAGAAAATGATTTCAAAGATGCAGTTGTTGTCTGTTTACCTTTGATAAATGCAGCTATCAGGGATATTGAAAAGGGAATTTTCCCCAAAAGTTGCTTCCTCAATATAGAGATTCCATCATCTCCTTTGTCAAACAAGGTTTGTGTTTTTGAACCATTATTATATCATTTGTTTTTGAAAATTATCACTGATGGTCTCAAGTACTCTGGGAATTTTCTTTAAGTAATACAATACTTTCAACTTAAATGGTGTGCTCTTATATAGTTTAGTTTTATTTATCGGGTGATAGTATTTTATGCGTGATACGCAAGTAGATTGCAATTGGCAAAATCTTCAATGGAACTAATGTAAAGCTGTGATTTTGAGGAAACTCAACTGTTTTGCGTGGTCTTTTTCTAGTTATTTTGGTGTAACTGTCCATGTGTTGATTGTCTTCCGGTTCCACACTACTTTGACATTGATTTTTATCACCACTTAACTTAAGTAATGTTGCCATTCCATGTGTAGCAATCTTTACATTATTGAAATCTACTCAAAACTCCTAAAGCTCTTTAAGAAGTGCTTTCAGCGTTTCTTCAATTTTTTATGTTCACTACATATATTCTTATTTGATTGAGGTATGTGTGTGAAAGAAATGCAGATCTTTGACTAGTTTGTTTTGCATCAGATCTGAGTTACTTATATTCTGTTTGTGTTCGAACTCTTAATTGAACAGTATAAAACTATAAGCAAACCTGAAGGCGAAGGGGACATTCTTGTCCCATGCCAGGACATCATAGTTGGATACCTTAACATTGCATCTAATGAGAGGCAATGAGCTCCCACTCTTTTGTTGTTCAAAGTACTTCTGTTTTAATTTTATAACCACTTACTGTGACCATTAATATGAGTTCATGATTTCGACATCTTTTGGATGTCCTTTATATGTTATCTCCTACTTATGTACAGTATTTTCTTCTACTTCATAGGGTTTTAAGTTGACCAAGCAAAGCATGTGGAGATCAACTCCTAGCTGGCAAGCCATTTCAGCTAGTCGGTATCCTGCTGGACATTTCATGAACAGTCAACAAAGCCTTGGAATTCAGCTTGCACAGCTTGGTCGGGATGCTTCTGCTGCCGTAAGTAGCTAGCTCTACTAAAGTGATAGCTTTTTTTGTTTTTATGTTAAAAATGTCTGATTAATGTTTTCTGAATGGATGGATTACTCTCCCTACTTTGGTTTTCATTCTTGGATTTTTATATCCCTTTTCTTTTCATCAGGGTGCAGCTCGTCGCGTGACGACACAGAGGAAGAACGTGGAGATTGAATCAACTGGAGCTGCAGGAAAATCTGACTTTGAACGGGTGAAAAAATACTTCCGACTAGAGGTAAACAAATTTCTGGCACCTAAGCATATATGAGGGATAATAAGGGTCTGAAAAGGAAAATTTGAATCTATAGTTCATTAGGCTTTCTTATAATTTTCAACCACAGGAGTGGTCTTTTTCCATTTGTTTAAACTTCTCTGTGGAATCAGGTGGCATTTGCTTCCTCTAGGAAACCTCTGAAACGAAATTAATTTAGAATAGTTATACCATGGGAGCCTATTAACATTCTAAAGTGGCTGGTTTAGGATAGCATAAATTTAATTTCCTCAAGTTGCTTCTAGCACTTACGATTAGAATTTTACCTTTTGCTATAAATAAAATTGTTGATACTATAACTCCAGCTTCTCATGTGTATGATTTAGGTTAATCTTAATTTGTGTACTCTGTTCTGTTCCCATGGACTGATATTTTGACTACTTCCATTTATAAAATAACTAATCCAAGTGGGTTTATATTTATTTATGCAGTTTGTGGATAAGGAGAAGGAAGATACGGATGTGGATCTGGATTTCAGAGCACTTGAAAGTGGATTTGTAAGTTGAAAGCGCCATTTCCCCTCTCTATGTTTAATTCTGGAGGGATTAAATTGCTTAAGTCTACTTTCTGACGAAGTTCAATCTGATGATTTCTGGTCCTCTTTTGACCCCACGTGTTATTGTAAGATGATCCTGTCGTAAAATCGGCTTGCATCAGATATTTATGATTATGATTGTCAAGAAATAATAGAAAGTGCCGTAGGAGGGGCTCCATGCCATTAAATGGTTTCAGTAGAGGTCCCTATTTATGGTTGAATGCTCATTGTCTTTTGTGTAAGTTGAAGCCCTCTTTTAGATGATAGGTATAATAGATGAATGTCAATGTTTGTCTCAAGGTGGCTGACTCTTTCTTCTAATTTGAACCAACAGGTCTCGGTAACGCCTCTCTCTCTTTCACCACATCTTGAGTCAGAAACTCAAACAGCTGCCTCCAATTGGATCTCTTCTGCATTTGAAGAGCAATAAGCCTTTCTCAGTTCCAACATGATTTTGTGTACATCTGGAGTTCCAATACCTCTTTTTTTTCTTTTCTTTTTTTTGGGTCTGCAGTTCTGATATTTATTCACCTATTTAACAGTTGATCATGAGTTCTAGTGTCCTTTTCTATAATTTAATTTCTGTAGCCTCCACATTGCTAGTTTCGGTTTTTTTTCGTCATGGAGCAAATGCTTCTTGTAATCCTATGGCATGTTTTTGAAATGCCAGTTTGTCTTCATTTTTTTCTTCTATGCACCAGCATTAACACTGCAGGTTGTATTGTAATTGGATGTGGTTATACTCTTTACTTTGTTATAGGATGACTACTTGTTGGGTTGTGTTTGGTAGAAAGTTTTTATCCTTACCTGTTGTACTGTCTGCAAACTTGGGAAATGACGGTAGTTTCAGACGAATGGTTGAAAACCAAAGCCGTCACTCTGGAGCTGTAAGCCATAAGTTAATAATCGTCATACTCTGATAAATCCATGTAAGCAAGGGGTTTGTAGTTCAAATATCGCTTGTAAAAAAATGAAAAATAAAAAAGGAATAAAAAATTCGGTTAAAGAAACAACTTTGTACGGAGGGATAGAATATAACGTGTCTAAATTTAGAGAAATGAATCATACGCATTCAAACAAAGGAAAAGCATACCAAAGAAAGGAAAGTGAAAGGACAAGAAAATTTTTATATAAAAAAAATCCCATAATGAGCACATTGTTTGGCAGAAATTATTGTATGATATTGGAGTATGACCACGTGGTATGAGCGAGGTGGAAAATGTATCTCCAATTAGTGATTACTTTACACAAGAAGATAAGAAAATCAGTAATGAGTAACGTCTTGTTGCTTCTTCTGATGTTTTTGAGAAAGTGGAATGACAAAATAAAGGATAAAGAGGTCACAAAACCAAGCCAAACGTTAAAACTTTCTTGAGCGTAACTAGACATAAAAGAACACACAAAAAAAAAAATCAATGTACAATTGCATCTTCTAACGAAGTTTCTTTAGGGAAATCAAATCAGCTAAACATAATTAACATTCTTTCTGAGTGGTCCCTTCCTACTCCCTGAGCAAGACTAGACTTTCGACATAAGTATGCAAATTATAGTTTTTATAGCAACCCACCTCCAACTTAATTCCAGTTTCTGTAACCTGCTTGGTTTCAAGATTATAAGAACACAAATAGCTCCCACAAGGATATCCCACGAGGAGTTCGTTGCTCATTCTAAGGCCCAAAGGGAAAAAGCTCCACTTTCCAGGAAGGTAAACAGTCAGCAACTTCTTGAAAGACTTTTCTTGGAGAACCCACATGTCAATGTAGTCATTACCAGCTCTGAAATCTAGATTGGACTGCAACAGGCAAATTGATCCCTTGTACTCCGCAATTAATTTCTTGCAATAATATGGCATCCGTTCAACAACATCTGGTAGCAGAAACTCTTCAAACACCTCACTGTCGGTATGGAAAGACAATAAACAACGAGTAGCATCCTTTTCCTTGAACATAATCCAATATGCTACTCCATTAAAAAATGCACATTGATCAGAGTGCAAAACCATGGTCTTTATGGAAGCAGGAATTGCATCAATCCTCTTCCAAGAGTTTGTGCTCAAACTATAAACCTCCACTTCAATGCAGTTGTTCCCCCAAACAAATGAGAGCAACCTTACCACCTTGTAGTCGTTAAGCCCGGGGTGGAACCCGAATGCAACAAAAGTGGCATATTTAGGATAGTACAAGCACAGAATGCTGGTGGGAGGAAGGACCACATGTTTCTGAATTGATAGGTTGCATAGGTATATAGCAGTATCCAAATTCCCCAGTTCATGTGACAGACAAACTAAGCCATTACTTGAACCATGTATGTCAATTTTGGGCCCTGTTAAGGGATGCTTAATCTTCAAGCACGGCTCAAATGTTTCATTAGAGAAAAGGGTGTAGCAAATTTTGGGTTGGTGTTTACTTTCGTGGAGGGCAATTATAAAAGCATGAGCATGGTTTGTGACATTCCTATTAACATGCATTCCAATAAACCTCGAGCTTCGAATAACAGAACTCCATAACTTGCATACACAAATAAACCGAATAAGGGATTTTACCGGTAGTCTTGATAATACGTTGATCAAGATTTCTTCAGGAATGTAATGGGAACCATTGCAGCCTGAGTTACTCATCCTGATCAAAATAGATCCAAATGAGAGAGGTTAGAAAGGATGTTTGCTCCTACAAAATTATATTGGTCTGTTTCAAGCGTTAAGCTTAAATTCAAAAAACCACTTTGAGGACAACACACACACACACACAAAGATGATTATGTCACAATATGACTGCACGAGTGAGTGTATATTTATAGTGTTGGTGAGTCCTTATTTAGTTAGGATTTTGGTTTCTTATTTATTTAGGATTTTGGTTACTTACCTATTTATTTAGTCCTATTGTAATTGAGATTTGTGTCATATTGTAATTTAGATTTATTTCCTATGTTATTTAGGGTTAGCACATCTTTGTACTTCTTTATAAATACCTCCATATTTTCTCTCAAAAAAAAAAACCTACATATTGGAGAAGAATATAAAAATATGAGATATCTAACAAATCTGAAATATATGAAAATTAGTATATTTGACATGGCATCAGAGCCTAGCTTTCTTGTGACCTATGCTTGCGTTCTCCTTGCAATTGAAGTGTTCTCCCCTCCCCTTCTCTTTAGGGGGGAGGGGGAGTGAAAAATGATATGTTTCTCATTTGCACACCTTAAGAGCAGTTCCAGCGGCTCGTTTTACTCGGGTAGGAGGGGGCCCAAACCCCAGCTGTGCGTTCCAACGGCCAAATGCAGCCCGGGCAGGAGGTGGGGCCCAGCAAATTGGGCAAGCCCAAAGGCAAAAACAGCCTGGGCTATTGCCTGGGTTTGATGACGTCAGCAACGAAAGAAATTTAAAAAATTAAAAAAAAATAGAAGAAAAAAAAACCAAAAATTTCAGATTTTTAAAAAAATAAATACCTAGTCATATTCTTCACTTCCCATACCAAAACTCTATACAAATTCCTCTCATCATATCTCATGTGAATAGTGATTGCCATGGCAATGGGTGAAAACACACAAGCCTTTTGCAAGGACTGCCACTATTCATGTGAATAGTAACAGCCCTTACCTTGCCCTTGCCCTTTGCCATGACAAATGGGTGGAAGTGCTCTAAATACTCTCAAATGCGTTGCTTGCCCCATTACCTTGACATTCATAGATCTTCCTTGCAAAAAATCAGACAAATTGAAAATCATTAAGACATCTAATTGAGACCAACAAAATCAATGAACACGGTGCTTCAAGAAGTACTTAAATTTCAATAATTTAATTGCATGGTCAAATGATATCGGATTGAAGTGATTTTTTGTAGAGATGATCTTTGAATGAATATCTACAAGGGTTTTTAGGTCTAGTGGTCCCCGAACTTTGACCCAATTCGCATTTTGGTCCCTCAATTTCCAAAATCGTTCTCGTGGTCCTTCAACTTTAGTTTTGATAGGACAAATGGTCCTGTCGTCAATTTAGATAACCTTTTCTGTTAAATGTACGCGTAAAATTGTATTTTTGTATTATTTTTTCTCTCTCTCTCTCTCTCTCTCCTATCCCTCTATCCCTCTTCCATCAAATCCCGTTATGCATTTCGATCGTACCTCTCGCGCCACCAGAGGGAAGAGGTAACTAAAGTTCAATAACTGGGTTAATGAATTCGATTGATTTGAGGTTTAAGCATTTGTTCCTTTTACGATTTTGTGTATGAACAAAAAAAAATGAATTTAGTCAAATATTTGTAGTTATCCTTATAAATTTTATACTATGGTAGGATGAAACTAAAGTTTAAGGACCACGGGAACGATTTTGGAAATTAAGGGACCAAAATGCGAATCGGATCAAAGTTCGGGAGCCATTAGACCTAAAAACCCATATCTACAAAATAGACGGTTTGGATTAGTGAAATACAAGGCGGAGTGGGTCCTATAAGAGTGTCTCTCAAATAAATTTATTTGAAGGATCCCTCATCGGAAGCTCTCTGTATATATATATATATATATTAGCCTATGTATACACACATATAACTATTGCTTTTTATTTATTTATTATTTTGTATGTCTTAGTTTATACATTTTAGAAGTAAGAAACATAAGATGGGTCTAGTTGTGTCATAAGAAAATAGGACCCGTGCTCTTATTTTAAATTAATTTAATTTTTTTATATGAAAAATTATAATTTACTAATTATTCTCATTTAACGAATAGTTTCATTTTCAAACTAAGAGTATTTTGTGATATTATAAATATTTCATCATTCTCTGCATTTGTCTTTATATATACCAAACGCAAGTAGCCCAACATACTTTTCAATTGGGCTACTAATTAAGTAGATTAGGGGTTTTTAGTTTATTTTGTTCCTTGAAGGGACTTCCTAAAATTTTGTAACTTACTTTCACACTAGTGTGTTTTTATACTCACTAAACCCTAAATGCTCATAAGGCCGAATATTATAGGCATTTACAGCTAAAGGAATTTAGCATCCCCACGAAACAGCAATAAGGGGAGAACGCCAAATCAATCCTCTGCAGTCCTGTAATTTAAGCATCGTCCACTGTAAAAGGCAACATCTAAGTAATCCATCCACGAAGAACAATAACAGATGCAACATTTTTTAGCAACAAATGATGTAAAGTAGTAAACGATCCACTAGTCTGGAGTAATTGCTCCCTCAAGCAAGGTCCTCGGTTAGAATTCTAATATATGTGTTGTGTGTGTGAGTTTAGTGTATTACTGCCTCTCTTAATAGGAAAGGTCCTCAAAATGATGTAATGTAAATAAAACATACCACGCAAAAGAAAGTGGAAGGACAAGATAGAGGAAAAAGAAAACACATATTGAGCATACTGCATTTGTCAAAAAACCAACCCAGACATTAAATCTTTCTCACAATGTAACTGGACATAAAAGAACAACAGAGAAACCAATGTAGAAGTGCATCTTCTAACGAAGACGTTACTTTAGGGAAATCAAATCAGCTAAACATTATTAACATTCTTTCTAAGTCGTCCCTTTCTACTCCTTGAGCAAGACTAAACTTTCGACATAAGTACGTGCATGATAGTCGTTATAGCGATCCACAGCCAACTTAATTCCAGTTTCTGTAACCTGCTTGGTTTCAAGATTATAAGAACACAAATAGCTACCACAAGGATATCCCACGAGGAGTTCGTTGCTCATTCTAATGGCCAAAGGGTAAAAGCTCCTCTTTCCAGGAAGGTAAACAGTCAGCAACTTCTTGAAAGACTTTTCTTGTAGAACCCACATGTCAATGTAGTCATTACCAGCTCTGAAATCTAGATTGGACTGCAACAGGCACATTGATCCCTTGTACTCCGCAATTAAATCCTTGCAATTATCAAGCATGGATTCAATTCCATCGACAACAGCATCTGGTAGCAGAAACTCTTCAAACACCTCACTGTCGGTATCAAACGACACGAAACAAAAAGTAGCATCCTCTTCCTTCATAATACAATATGCTACTCCATTATAAACTGCACATTGATCAGAGTGCAAAACCATGGTCTTTATGGAAGCAGGAATTGCATCAATCCGCTTCCAAGAGTTTGTGCTCAAACTATAAACGTCCACTTCAATGCAGTGATTCCCCTCAGAAAACGTGAGCAACCTTACCACCTTGTAGTCGTTAAGCCCGGGGTGGAATCCGAATGCAACATAAGTTACATATTCAGGACAGGGCAAGCACAAAATGCTGGTGGGAGGAAGGACCACATGTTTCTGAATTGATAGGTTGCATAGGTATATAGCAGTATCCAAATTCCCCAGTTCATATGACAGACAAACTAAGCCATTACTTGAACCATGTATGTCAATTTTGGGCCCTGTTAAGGGATCGATGCTTAATCTTCAAGCACGGCTCAAATGTTTCATTAGAGAAAAGAGTGTAGCAAATTTTGGGTTTGCGTCTACTTTCGTGGAGGGCAATTATAAAAGCATGAGCATGGTTTGTGACATTCCTATTAACATGCATTCCAATAAACCTCGAGCTTCGAATCAAAGAACTCCATAACTTGCATACATAAATAAACCGAATAAGAGATTTTACCGGTAGTCTTGATAGTATGTTGATCAAGATTTCTTCAGGGATGTAATGGGAACCATTGCAGCCTGGGTTACTCATCCTGATCAAAGTGATCAAAATGAGAGAGGTTAGAAATGCACACATGATATTGCATCTATCTATATAAAACAAAAAGCAGAGACTGATGAAATATTCAAAATACCAAAAAATGCCCTTAGTTAATGCAAATATTAAGAATTGAAATTATTAATTAAATAAAAATAATATGGTAAATTCACACTTTTTTATATTTAAAAAAATTTAAAATAAAAACAAAATCAGATAAAGGGTCCTATTTTTATGAAACACAACTACCCATTATCTTTTTTAATTCAAAAAATAAAATAAAAATAAAAAAATAAAACCAATTGGCACACGTTCACGCGTGTGTGTGTGCCAAGGGGCTAGTATTATATAAACATCGATCGCGGCAGGGTAAATTAGTGATTTACATTCATGAATTGTTCATACAATGTGTACCAACCCTTATAAAGAAATTATCGATAAATTTATTTATATTAATGGGCTTAGCATAAATTTCTTCTTAGATAAATGGTGTCACATAATTTCGACCAAAAAAAAAATGGTGTCACATAAAAGTTTGGGGCACATAACGAAAGTGTCCAGGCATTCCATAATATTTGAGAAAATTTCTTAATTTTGGGTTATATTGAAAGGACCAAACTCTTGATTCTAGTCCTAAGTTCCTAACCTATCTCCCTCTTCACTTGAACTAGCTAATTCCAAGAATATATGAATTCTTTCTTTTTGCAAGAAAAGGTACAATAAAATTAAAATTAAAAATAAACCCCCTTTTCTTTTGCATCACTAAATGAACCTTTGGTGATGCTTTATTTTAGGATGCCAATTGAATTACTTCCACATGACTCGTTCACACAGCTGTGTGTACTTTAATGCTTCCTTGGACTCTAAATTTTCTAACTTATTTTTCTTATGATTTTCTCTTCGTGAGATGGCATCCACCACATTATGCAAGAAAGAAATCTTAACAGACATCCTAGTTAGACTACCTGCAAAAACCCTCGTTCGGTTTCTGTGTGCATGCAAGTCATGGAGTGATTTGATTAACAGCTCGAGTTTTATCACCACACAGCTTAACAGGAATGTCACCAAACACCTCCATGTCTCTCTACTTTGCCTCCACTACCCCGATCTCAAACGTCCTTTCGAGTTCTACGAAGACTACGAGGACTACCCAGATATTAAACGAGAATTGGAATGGTCACTTTTCTCCAACGAAACATTTGAGCATTGCTCCAAGTTAAGCCATCCCTTGGGGATCAAGAAAGCTTATAGGGTATATGGCTCAAGCAATGGCCTAGTTTGCATTTCGGATGACACATTGGACACCAAGAGCCCTATACACATATGGAACCCCTCGGTTAGGAAATTTAGAACCCTTCCAATGAGCACCAACCACAACGTTAAATTTCGCTACATTGCTCTCCAATTCGGGTTCCACCCCGGGGTTAACGACTACAAGGTTGTAAGGATGTTGCGCGTCCACAAAGACGATGCTTTCGCAGTCGAAGTTTATAGTCTCAGCACAGACTCTTGGAAGATGGTTGAAGAACATCCTCTTTGGTTAAAATGCACTTGGCAGAACCATAGGGGTACATTTTATAATGGAGTAGCATACCACATTATCGAGAAATTTCCTCTATTCAGCATTATGTCATTCGATTCGGGCAGCGAAAAATTCCAAGAGCTCATAGCACCGGATGCCATTAGCTGTTGGTCGCGGCTGTATATTGAGGTTTACAAGGATCAAATTTGCTTGCTCTATTTGGGCAGGCTTCATTGCGAGGTGGAAGACATGTCACAAACTGAGTTTTGGGTTCTGCAAGAAAATCAATGGAAACAAATGCGTCCTTTTATTTAGAGATTTTCTATTTAACCCCGTAACCTGTAGTTTAAATACTTAAATCATTAAACTGTAAACTTTATTATTATGTAAAAAGACAAAAAAGGTCATCCAACTTAATACTTAATCGTACATCTACGCACACCCCACGCACCCCATCTCTTGAACCTTCGATGCTTCATTGCTTCCTGGACGTTGATCTTCAAAGTCAAAATTCACAGAAGTCTTAGAAAATTCTCCTACCTCTTCTTTAATGGCGATGTCTTCCAAGGTCTGCCCAATAGAAAACTTCACAGGAACATTTTTTATTTTGAGCATGGCTGCAGCAGAAGCCTCACAATGATCCCAGTTCTTCTCCCAGTGGTTTTGGCCATTTTGGATGTCTTCTGGCCCGAACTGGCGTTGGCATCATAACTCCTGCGTTCACCATTGTTGATTTTCAACTTCATTTGTTGACTGCCCCGTAAGCACGTTTTATTATAAAGAGTTTAATGTAATTTTTTTCCAGACATCACATGATCACTAGGGTTTATTATATAATTTGATTACAAAAAAGTCCTGTTCCACTCAAAATATAAAATATCTACGAAAATTTAATAATAAATAATAATGCCCATATGATCTAATCGCATGATAAAAACATTTTGTGAAAACAACAAAATCTCATGTATACTACAAATATTGTTTAATGATTTAAGTATTGGGGTGAACAAAGAAAATTGTGGGGTTTAAATAGAAAATCTCTTTTATTTCTTATTTTTTTCAGCTTGGGGTGTATTTAGGGGTAGTTTGGGAAGATAGTGGGGTTTTCTTAGAAATTGTGAAAATTTAAATTAAAAGTTGGGGTGAACTTAGAACATGGGGTGAACTAAGAGAAGTGTGGGGTTTAAAGAGAAAATCCCTTTATTTATCCTTCCAACTACTACTTCGTAGTCGGGTTTAGTATAGATAATGAACTATTAATGGAGAGAAGCAATTATGGCAATGCTCTGTATTTGTGCAACTATGAATCCAAGCAAGATCGTGAGACAGGGATTGAGTTGTCCATCTCGAGAAATGACCCTGAGCAGCGCTTGTTTGTATTTACCTACATAGAAAGTTTGATTTTACTCAATTGTTAATTGGTGAAGAGATGTGCAACTTCTGGCACGACCAGTCGGAGTTGGATTATATATCCAGAATATTGGAGTGTTCGTAGTCTAATCCATACTTTAATTAAGTCATATCAAGACTATCAATTAAGTCATATCAAGACTATCTTCGATTGTTTGCTATCGAGATGATGAGACAATATTGACATTACATCGAGATGATACAATGAGACTATCTGCGATATAATCATGGTATACGAGAGCATTCCAAACATTGGAGAGAGGGGTATCACTACATAAATAGTTTTCAGGGCAGGTTATGAGGAGCAATATTTGCATCCGAAAATAAAGCATCACCACATAACAATGAGAAAGCAATCAGCAACAATAAATCTGAAGAACAGCCAAGTGGATAAATACGGGCATTTTGGTGACATTCGTACTAAGTAAGAAGTGCGCTATGTATACATATATGACGTTAAAAGGAACAAATTTTCTTGCTTTTTAGCAATTGTCATCCAGGTGGTCGTTTGCAAATTGTGGTTGCAATTGTCTGGGGCCTCTGTTTGGTAATTTTGAAACGAGGTGCGAGAATTTCTCCTGCTGTGTGAGCTTTCCTGTTATGTCGTTTTTAGCCTATTGTTTAGGGTTTTTATTTCCTACTTCAAGTTGTATTGTAACCCAAGTCCTATATGATATAAATTGGACTTTTCAAAGCTATGTTAAACAATTTAGAATAGAAGAGGGCATCAAATTGGGTGGGTTCGAGCAAGGGTGTGAGAAGAGAGCTAGGTTTTGAATAGGGGCAAATGGGGTTTTGTTTGATTGTAAAAAAAAATTGTTCTTCTTCTTCTAGTGAAATTTCTCAAGGAGGTCACCACAGATGCACATTGTTGAACTTGTATAAATTCTTGTGTTCTTGGTTAGCGTTTTATTTTGGTGTTTGTGTGTGTGTGATTCTTCGTGGTTGGTTGTTTGTTTTTTGTCTGTTGATATAACAAGGTCTTGGGTGTGCCCTAAGTACAATAATATTGACAGCATATCAAGATGATATCGATATAGTGATACTATTTGCTACACTAACTGTGGTATGTGAGAGCATTTCCCATATAATTTTGTATCCATAAATCATGTAGGCAACTTGACTTGTGCAGGAAAAATATATATACTGGATTACAATTAAGTTTATAAAAGAGGACTATAAGCACAAAAATTTAAACTAATTAGGCTCAAATAGATAGTCTACAAATAATAAGTACACATTAAGCTTGCAAAGAAAATAAAAAATATATAGCCATGCTTTGAACTTCATCTTAAATCATTTTTCATAAATAATAACTCTAAACACTCTAAACATCTACTTGGTTGCGCCACAAGTTACAAATATATATATCTCACTAATAATCGAGAAAACATAAAGTTCCTACGTAAGTAATTGCAAACAATAATGAAAATACCTGTAGGATAGCTTAAAATACCACAAGGGTGAAATCTGCTTTTTGAGTAGTCAAGAATAATACAGCAATATAAAAACACGCCAAGGGGATTGATACGAGGTATCAATCCTTGACAGTAAAGAGCGTAAAAAACAGAAAGTACTCAGCGATTATTTTACGTGGTAAAACCCCACCTCTAGGGAAAATCCACGGGACCAGTAGTCCAAGGCAAATCCACTATAGAACGATGATTACAAGAAGTACACAGACTTGTCCTAGACACTCTAGACAACGTACCAACTTCTTCGTAACTCAACTTCTCGCGGGATTTCTCCTTCTCTCCTTATGTTGAATCGGATACTCGACGCGATCCATTCAAGCTCGCCGGAGGTATGAGAACCTTTTAATTTATGCAAATGGATGCAGATGTATGCAAAGACAAATCACCAAGACAATCTTGCTCTTGATGATTTATCCTTATTAAACTTTAAAGCACATCAACTTTCTTTTGATTATATGAAACTCAAGAAAACCCTAGTCGAAAGTTATTTTAAAGAATGAAGCCTAAGCTTCCTTTTATATTGGTTTTCAAAACAGGAAATAAGATCAATTGGTTTCTAATCAACAAACTAATTTCCAAAATCAAGTAAATTGATTTTCAATCAAGGAAGACTTTTAATATTAAAACTGGAAACAGTTTATAAATTGAATCAATCTTCCTTAAATAAAAAAGTCTTCTTAATCAAAAGATTAATCAGATTATGAGTTTGAAATCATTCTTGAAATACCACAATCAGAATGCATGATTGAATGAAGAATTTACCTTAGTGATCGCTGGTTGACATATGAGTCTTCAGATCATATCTTGGAATTTAGACAACCACAATTGCTCTTCTATCACAACTAATTTACCATCTATAATCTATTTGGGGTCTAGGGAATGCCAATCACAAATCAATACTAACAAATAATTCATTTTGGCCACAACGCATGTAGGCCAACTTAATACCTGTTTTGCGAATCTGCCTGGATTCATAATTACACAAATACAAATCTGCTCCCCGCTCTCTGTAATCATTCTTTTCGAGTAAGAGTTCATCGTCAACACTGATCCCCATTGTTGGATAGCAGAAAGCAGAAGGAAAAACAAAAGGGCTCAATTGTTTCCACCCTTTTTTTTCTAGAACCCAAAAATCATTTTTATCCATGCCCTCCTCCTCGCAGTGACAATTTCCATGGAGCAAGCAGATTTGTTCCTTGTAAATGCCAACGCGTAACGCCCATGTATTGTGAATGGCATCAGGAAGTACAAACTCTTCGAATTTTTCACTGCCCGAATCGAAGGACACAACGATGATTATATGGCGTTTATCAATAATGGTGTATGTAACTCCGTTAAAAATTGTTCCTTGATGGTTACAGTGGGCTGTAGGCTATAGTCTAGTGAGGTTTTTGAGGGAAAAAAACGTCATACCTATATATTTAACTTGTTTCAAATATTACCCATTATATATTAACTTATTAAAATAAAAAAACAAGGTAAATTCTTTATGAATTTAGTTGCATGCAAACAATAAAAATACACGTTAAAATAGGTACATTTTCAATTCTATTGTTGAACATATTTCATTTTGATAATGTGTTTTTCGGTTGCATTTAATATATATTTGTTTTTTTATAAAGTTTATTAGAAATTAGTCAATGGAGTTATGAACTAATGTGGTTTATATGATTTAATGTTTATTTTTATTTCGTGTGAAAGATTATAGAAATTGTAAGTTAAAAAAAATGATTAGATTTTTGAGCTAATAACTTTAGCTAGCCCGCCCGTTGAAAAATTCATTGTCCGCCCTCATTTACCTCCACCGTCAAGTTCCTTAAAAACTATATATGAATCGTTGACATGACTCCTATGTGACATAAAATGAGGAGGGGGTCACATGGGAGCAACGTCATCAATTTTCACAAAGTTGTATTGACAAATTTGACGATAAATGATACAGTGAGATACAAAACATTCGCCAAATGAACAATATAGGTTATCATGACTTTTTTAGAACAATGTGGAATTTCACAATTAAAGAAAGAAAAGTTGCCTTCTCTTTGTTATATAACTTATGTTTGTATCCAACGACAATAAAATTGATGTCGTCCTTGCCTCTCTGTTCTCACTTTGAAGTCCACGTACACAATGTCTCTCTAGTCGCTACATAAAAAGGTCTAGCAGAATTAGCTCCATCTTCTTAAAAAATGGCTTCCAAAACCCTAATTCGAACCGGAGCTTACCTAATGAACCGGATCTTATCCAAACCATTGCTCCATCCGAACCCGAATTCGAATCACCAGATTGTATCTCACGGCCTCGAAATCACTCCCAAGCTATTTCCATCTCTTTCAAACTTAGACACCTCCTTCCGTTTGCCCCAAAACGACGCCGAATCGCTGAAACGGGTCTCCTCTGAAGGGCTCGTGTACCCTTGTGGCCTCCCTTATCTCCCGTTCTTCTTACCTGACGGTACTTTCTCTTTCTCTCTCCTTATTGGTTTATGCTCATTTTGGATTGTACGGAATGTTTGTACCCTTTTTTGCAGTCTATTGAACTAATCGACTGTTTGGTTGCTGAGAAAATGTTGGAAATATATTAAAATCAGCAGTTTTGATGATTTGTGCGTTTTCAGGGCTGTACAAAGCTGACAGCTTTATTTAGATTGTAAATATTTGCACTTTAAGTTGAGAAATTTCGAGACACAGCAGACGTAGTGGTGAATAGGAATGGATTAAATTTTTTTTTTGGTTGTGTGGACTGAGCTCATCAATTTCGGTTTTAGTTTCAATCAGGATAAATGTTTCACTGGTATTACACCTTATGTTCTGAGTTGTAGATGATTTAGCTTGTAAGCGTGCCCTCCAGTGGCAGTTCTCATTCCTCTGATTTGTGCTTACCTAGAGGTTCCCATTTGATAAAATTTGATGGGTTGGGAATCTGAAACTTAATTAGTCTCATAAGCTTGGATTTCTAACCATTTAATGGATTTTGTTATTGAGGCTTAATGTATGTTGCATGAAGCATTTTGTTTTGTAACTGGCATATTTATGTTTTAGGCACGCAAGTATATGTTCTGTCATTTATTTTTCTGATTTAATGATGGGAACATAATGTTTCTAATCTTAAAGATGGGGTTTAACTATTATGAGTCGCTCTAATTAAGATATATCATTGATCATCTGTCATGACCATCACATAGAGAATGAACGTATGCTTAAATTCAGTAGATTGGTTTCTAAAGTTTAAAATTTGAGTTTTAACAGGAACAAGAAATCTACATCATTTCATAATCCTAATGCTAGCTATGTGTTCATGCGATGTGATTTATAGATTTAGGCTTATGCTGGACAAAAGTAAGTGTTTTTGCACTATATAATGTTTTCTGGGAGAACCTTGTAGATGGAGAGTATATTCTTCTATTAGGTTACGAAATAAGAAGTTTCATTTTACTTCCATGTTGGTGTCAAGTTGTGTAGTTCAGTCAGAACAGATTTGTATAAAAATTTCTTTTCTTTTTTGACTTTTGACATTGTGTGGTTCTTTTATTTCTTCCTCTCTTAGAATTATGATTTTCAGCCCAACTTCTGATGTTTTAAGTACCCAAAAGAAAAACTTCTTTGTCCTAAAAGGTAATGTCTACTGAGCATGCCAACAGGATAATATTCAACTTGTCCAGACAGTGACTCCTTTTTTGTTACCTTTTGGTCCTCCTTAAATGGTATATGTTTTATTCCTCAGGAGATGATTCTTCATCATCAGAGCCAATGCTATTATTTCCAAAGCGGACGTTCCAGCCAAGTACCATCCGGCGCAAGAGGAACCATGGATTTTTTGCTCGGTCTCTCTCTCTCTCTCTCTCTCTCTCTCTCTAAAAGAAAACCTCTGGGTTCTGCTCACAAGTGATCTTTATTTTAACATACAGGCTGTTTTTTAGAATTAGTATTATGATTTTAGTTATGCGGAAGTAGATATTAATGCAAATTTAAGGTTTATCTGTTTATGAAGGAAAAAGTGAAAGGCATTTGATTTAAGGGCTCCTGATTTCCCAATACTATTTTGAGATCATTTTACTTCTTTTCTGTGATAGGCAAAATTAGTTCCAGCATATTACAGGATGCAATTCAGTTCTCTGGATAATGGGTCATTAAAATATGCCTTGGCCGTAACTGTTCAGACCACTTGGGAAGTCATTGAACTTGTATACTTTTCAAAATGTAATGCTAATTTTTCTGTCACATCAGCTTATTAAGACGCGTTTTTTAAAAGGACAAGATTTTATCAGTTTCTCTTCTCTTCTCTTACTTTTAAAGTTTCAACTTTGACAAGAAAGATAAACCAGTAATCAGTAGATTTTCCATGCATGACTAACATAATATTTATTCACATGAACAGCAAGGCAACCAAGGGTGGACGGAGAGTAATTGCTAGAAGAATAGCAAAAGGTCGATCAAGAGTTACAGCTTAGCATCTCTTTCTCTGGCCTAGTCTTGCCTTGGAATCTAGTCTAGAAGCTTTACCTTGGATCGTGGTAATGTTTGTTCTTTTTAGTAGTTGCTTAGCCTTGTTGTACTGAGGCTTCTTAACTGGAAACAGAATTTGTTCGATGACATTTTCTTCTCGCAACCTTGAGGGTTCCAGCTATTAAATCACGTTCCATGTATTTATGCTTGTCTTACCACAGATTTTCATAATGTTTGAGTTTAGTAGTTGGCATTTTTTTCTTGGGTGATTCGGGTTTGGCATATGTCACTGTTGTACAAGCGTTCGAACAAGAGTCTTGAAAAGTGAGGCCATGCTTATGAATACTGGCCTGTATTGTGACTGAGTTACAATAATAGCAAGAGAGGGAAGCACAGCTTATAAAAACCCTTGCACTTTTTTGAATGTTTGCATGGAATTTGCAAAATGCTTGTGAAGGGTAAGAGCCCCTTATGCCGTACACACTTGATGGGACTGTGATTTGTAATTTTACAGGGGACGTGATTGCAGTCTATGTTTCACTAAAACGACACATCGTTTAAATTACCATTTTCTGGAAGGATCACGACTCTCGGCGGGAGATGCCAATATGACTAGGAAATCATAGATGATTAAAACCATTCGACAAAATAAATAAATAAATAAAAGATTATTAAAATCAAATATGGTTATTTACCAATTAACATTTTTTCTTTTCTTATTAATGGGGTGGGGTTTTCGAACTGTGAATATCTTCTTCTTCTTTTTTTCGATATTGGAAAAAGAAGTATCATTAGATTAATAGCTAATTGTCTTTATTTATTTATTTTGATGGATGCATAGGCAATTTTTTGTCTAAATCTCATTTTTAAGGTTGGGCTGTAGGCTGCGCAACATTTGTCTTTATCTGGTGTTCTCATATACAAAATAATAATGAAGCAGGTGCTAGCATAAATGAAATACAAATAAATATGGGAATATAATAACATGTGAAAGGAGGTAGATATGGGGCTTCAACAAACATTACTCCTCAAGGAGCCTGAACTAGCAACATTTAGGTTTTCTAGTAATGGGAATAGCGTCACCTTATGCAAATGTCAAGAAATAAATATATGCATTTTTCAGGTTTATGAATATAAATCCAAGTTCCAACCATACAAAATACCTAATTTGAATTTATTACCATGTCTAGCTAGCTAGGCTTCCGAAACATTAGGGTTTGCGACGAATTGGGTGCTTGATAAAGGTGACAAGGATGAAGATAACGATAACGCAGACGATGATGAGGAAGATGATGGCAATGAAAGTACGGCATCAATGCACTCCAATTGACTGGATAGAAACTGAAGATCTTGAGGATAAGCCCCATGAGAAGATGGAAAACGTGATAATTTGGCAAGTGAGTCAAGGTCTGGTGGATCAGATGGGTAACATGGCATCCTACAAACATTACCATCAAGGATCTCACACAATTTAGGCAGTGTGGGTAGAATTGAAGGGTTTTCATATACTGCTGGTGCTGATGATGCCATACTAATTGGAACCATAAGTTCATTACCAATATTATAAAGTGCAGCTGCTTCATCAATGCTGAAATTTTGAAGATGTTGATTGGGATCAAATTGATGATGGGGTTGATAGCCTAAAGACCATGAGGACTCATATGAGGAAGAATTTGATGGCAATTGGAGGGGAGGAGGAAAATGATGAACGAAATTAGAACCGTAATTGGTCTGGTCTAACTTGATGAGATTGATGTTATTATAATCACCATGAAAATTGAAACCCTGAGGCATTGGATTTGGAATGGGAAGGAATAGCTGGTCTTGTTGAGGACACAAATTAGGGTTTGTGGTGAGGGTGAAGAAACTTTCCTCAGAATTACCACTAGGGTTGTGAATATCATGAGAAAAGGAGGCCAAGGCAGGAATAACTTCATGAGGGATGAGCTTCTTTTTTATGCTTGAGTTCCAAAAGTTCTTCACTTCATTATCTGTTCTTCCTGGTAGGTGCTTGGCTATCTGAGCCCATCTGCTTGTTTCAAATTGCATGAAGATTGTAATTAACATATCACAATAATAATGAGGAGATGATCATCAATTGATGGATGCTCAAGCTATATATAGATGGTGATGATATAGATAATCAAATAAGTTACATGTAATATATGTACCTGTTGCCTAGAATGCTATGGAGTTCAATGATGAGGGCAGCCTCTTGGGGAGAGAAGCTCCCACGTTTTAAGTCAGGTCTCAAATAATTTATCCATCTCAGTCTGCAGCTCTTTCCACATCTCTGTAGGCCTGCCTCGTGGAATTCACCAAACCCAAAAGTTACGAGAAAAATAGGAAAATTTAGGTAACAAATTAAAATGGGTTAGCAACCAGAATTGCACACAAACCAAAACATATATCCATATAAAAGAGAGAGAGAGAGAGAGAGAGAGAGAGAGAGAGAAACCTGCAAGTTTAGGAACTGAGCTCCAGCAGCCATGGCCATATGTTGTAATGTAGTTGATGAGTTTTTCATCTTCTTCGGGGGACCATAACCCCCTCTTCACTTTCTGTTTGTTGCAGCAGGAGTGATGTCCCATCTCTCTCTCTCTTTCGTTCACAAAGCAGTACTAATATTGCAGCCAATGGCAGAGGAAGATAAGTATTGTGTATATATACAATTACAAAACAAAAGGTAAAAAAGATTACTATAGAAAAAGAAAGCTAGCTAGCTATAGCTCTTTATCTCTAGCTTAAAGTTCAACTTCTGAGAGAGAAAGAGAGAGAGAGAGAGAGATTACAAGAAGAAAAGTGAAAATGTAGCTAGTGTGACTTAGTTAGAAAAGAGAGAAAAATGTATGCATGACGTGATGAAAGTGCAAGTACAGTGAGGTGGTGAATTTAATGTTGGGAGCAGTACTATAGCTATATATATATATATATATATATGGTGGTGGCCCCTTAATTTAGGGTTTGTGGCAAAGGGCTAAAAACTGCAGCATCCTTCTGCTAGACTTGTATGGCTTATAATGGGTTCTTCCTTTGCTCACTCAGGGATGGGCTGGCATGTACACGTGTCTCACATGCAGAGCCTCTGTATATGCAGACCCCACTCTCGGCTTATCTCCCCAGAGAAGATCAAGTTCAGTCATTACCATTAGCAGGGTGTGATTTGGATTTGAGTGAAAGAAAGTAATAATATTAAAACGGATTAAAATGTCCGAGTGTTTTTTTTTCTTTTTCTTGCTTTTTAAGCAAACAAAGCTAACATCCACGAGAACCGCGCAAACAACCAAGATTAATTATCCCATCCAACACTAATCATAGAATTAATTACAATAAGTGTCAACCCAAGTACACTAATCTGCAGCTGTCTAGCATTACCACTAACCACAGACGGTCATTTTATGTGAAAAATGAAATTCACAGAGGAAGTGATTTTGCTTTTCCACACGTGCACAGATAAGTTAAGAAATTAAAGTTGTACATGTTGTGATCTTTAGGAACTTACCTAAAAAAAATTGTTCAAAAACCAAACAGCTTTCTCCTTGGATTGTTGTGCTCCTAATTGTGTTCCCCAAATTAAAATTCTTGTATAGTTGTAAAATATCTAATCAATTGGGTAAGGAGAGGGAGATTTGAACTCGAGTGCATAGTGGAGAGCACATCCGCTCTATCCAATTTAGCTAAGCTCATGTATGTGAATGACAAACTGAGTTTGATCCCAAGTTTTCTTATCATGCATGTCTGTTCATCAACCGAATGCGCTATATATGAAGGATTGTATATAATCAATGTGGTCAAATTATTCCCTTTGATTTCGAACAAAAAAAAAAATTTGTTCCCTTTGAACATAAAACTAATTGGCAAGGGACGGAAAAGGTAAAAACACTAAGGCAAGATTTTCATCCTTTGATATATATAGAATGCTCTCAATAATCCGTGCATATGCAGATTGTCGTTATAATTTGAGGCCAATTATGCTTGAATGGAGCAAGTTATTATACTTGATCCCTGACACAAGTTAAGGTAGGCCTTTGGGTTTTGGAGAACATCAGTTTGGCATTGCTGTGCTGTGAAAATAATCGCTGTCAAATTTGCTGTGAAAGAAATCAGCTGTGAGAGAAAGCAGTTTGGCGTTTGGTAAACTTTTTGTTAAAAATGTTGTTAGTACTAATTCCCGCATAATCATTAAACCTAGCGCCTCTTCGAAACTGATTCCCGCATAATCAAAAAATGAAAGCACATCATTAGTTCCGTTCCCTTATGGCTTTCTCTCACATCAATTTTTAACAATAAGTGATTTTATCATAGTTTACCAAACGGACTGGGCTTCCTAAATTTTTTAAAAATCACTTATCATCCCAAATAAGCAATGCCAAACGGGTTAAGTAACAAATAAACACAAATCTATTTTAAAATTAAGGGCATTGGTAAACACAAATAGACTGGTAATTAATGACAATTATGCATAGCTAACAATTATTTGTGCCATTATAGGTTTATAGTTATCTTTGATCTCACGAAAGAGGAAAGGGGATGAGATGAGAATAAAGGGGATGGAGTAGGGAGCTAGTAATTTTTAGGGTTTTCTCAAAGAGAACTGAACATGATATTTTTTTATAAGGTTTATAGTTATCTTTGATCACGAAGAGGAAATAGACAAAACAACTCGTTGAAAGAGGTGGAGAATCACCACTTTTGGGGCTCCATTACGTTGAAAAATGATGAAAAGCAATTGGTAAAAGTAGGCTTTTACGTTCTGTTTAAGGATTCGTTCTTGAGATATAATTCCTAATTGCTTTGTTTTTGCTCGATGGAATCTTGAGGAGGAATATATTCTTCTATATAATAATGTTTAAAGTACAAATTTGTTGATTGAGCTGTATGAAATTAACCAAAACCAGTCTAATCCCAATTAATTTATAGATACTATTGCCAAGACACGTTAATTTATATAAAATTAAAAAGAAGATCCAATGTTCTTCTTCTTTCTTTTAACTTAAAAAAATGTAAGAACTAGCCCACATGTTTTAAATTTGAAGCAGTGTGACAGAAAAGTTACTTTTGAACAAAGTTGGGGACTTAAGTTAAATCAGCTTTTTTTTTTTATCCCTAATTGCCTACTATCATACAAAAGCTTAAGAGCCACACTATTAGGAAAGTTACCAAACGATATACAAAGATTATCAAGTTGATAACCAAAGCTAACCAACTCATTTGCTACCATATTTGCTTCACGAAACACACATGTCGGAGTTGAAGGACTTGGAACTCTGTCAATAGTTGTCAAATTTACATAACAAGTGAAAGCAAGCGCCATGGATGGAGGACGTTGATAACTTAAATCAGCTTTATAAAACATGATAAGTTACTTTTTTATACAAAAACGAGCCTATTTGGAGAGAAAATTAGAAAATGACAAATAGTTAGTTGATGATTTTCTCTCTAAATAGACTCTCTAAGAACTTTTGTATAAAACGTCATGTTAGAATGAGCCTATATATGAAAATGGGGTTTTTTTTTTCAGAGGTTAATTACTATTGAATTGGGGATAGCTCTCTCAAATGGACACACAGAAATGCAATATTCCAAGATAGAATAAAACCTTAAGGCAATTCTTATTTGTGATTAAACAGTCTGCTGCAAAGCACCCAGTATTATTGGTTGCTTCTGATAGAAAAAGTAAAAGTTTGGAATGCTTATGATGGAAGAGATAGGACCAAACCAGATTCTTGATTTATTGTTGCACATGCAAAAATTAATTGCAACAGACTCTTTTGCTTTATTTGTTGAGCCATCAAGGGACACAAGCTGCAAGAGATTTTTGTTTTTATCCCTACTTATTATTGGGGAATCAAATGAAGAACATGAAAGAATGACTAGGTCATTCCCTGTCTTCTATCAATAGGATATTGATTTTGGTGTGGGTCATTTTCATTTAAATATTGTTTGACAAACTCAAATCAAATTTTAAATGGTAAAAATCTCAATCTTCTTGTTATGAACCCCCCCTCCCCCTCCTTTCTAGTTTCTTGACATCCATTCTCCTTGATTAGGAGAAGAAGATGAAGTTAATTAACAGAAATCCCCACGATATACAAGTTTTTCTCCTTTATACCTTCTCCTCTTCTATATGTTGTGTTTGCAACCGAACCTCTGAAATTCTGAAAGACTGAAGAGATGGAAAGGGAAAAGGACATAAGATTCAAGCATGCCAGAGCAAGGTTTAAACTTCAAACACATAATGCTTAGTTAAGTTAATGAAAGCTCCAACAACTGTCCTTTCAATCCACTCTAGGTTCTATATGCATGGTAGAATACAAAGAAGTAACAACTAAAGAAAATCAGAGGCTGAAATCAAATTTTGCAACCACAAGTACTTGGATTGGCTAGAAGATCCCAGTTTTTTTTTGGGGTTGGAAAAGATGACTTTTAACCTGCAAATCTCATCAAAATTTTCAAGTTGCAAAATGTAGTGACCAAAACTTGATGCGAATATTGGATTGGACCCATAGCTGTATTCTTTTTTTATGAAATGCATAAAGGAGTTGAAAACTTTATGAATTATTGAATGTAAACCAAAGGTAAAAATCCAAAAACAAAAGTGGTTTTGAATTCTTCTGAAATCAATCAGAAGGACTGATAATCTGTACCCCATGAAACAAAATTACAATGTAGGCCAGAGAAAATGACGCAAACAAATTAAAGGGATTTGAGAGAAGTGACCCACCAGACTGAGTTGCTTCTCTTCATGGCAACCCCCCCATGAAAGAAAGTTTACGTTTTTACTCACAATTCAAGAAACGTTGGCCATGCTTTGTTGCTTTCCAATTTCACTTGCAGAGAATCCACATCAAATGACATCAACAAAATTTCACAGCTTTTGGTGGCATCCTGATTTCCTGCCTTTGTTAGGGCTCTTCCTCCCACGTCAGCAGCTTGTGGACCAATCACAATGCACCATTTTTGGGCTCGTTGGCCATGCATGTTGAGAGAAGTCAAACTTTAACGAATTGGAGATACTGTCTAAAACTTCTAAATATGTGTCCTCACTTGTGAAGTTGACCTATGAACCATTTCATCACAGTCTGGTCTATTTTGATCAAAACTACTATCTTCATGCAACTATTGTTTTGCTTTGAGAAAAATCCAAGTAAAAAATAGTATACGTCCAATTTTGATGGCCAATTTTTATTTCTTAAACACATGTCGTCGTTTAACTGGATTATTCTGTCGATCCTGGCCGTTAAGTGACAGAAACTGCCCAGCAAAAGCTTTTCTCATCTGCTTTTCATTATTTGAAGGTAATGATTTACTGTTTCACAATACTTCTGCAGGCAAGGTTGATAGTAATGCATCTGGTCCTTTCAATCAACTAGGTGTGAATGAAGGGACCATATTGTTAATTTATTTATATGTTTACCATCTGGTTATTATATTAGTAATAATGGTGATACTTTTTTCTTTCTTTTTTGGCTTTTTGGCCTTACTGGTGATACCCACATCTGCATCATGTTCCCTAAGTGGAGTTCAGAAGTTAATTTAGGGCCTTCATGGTGATGCCCACATATGCATATAATTTGTTCATGTTCCCTAAGTGGAGTTCCGAGATTAATTTTCATAAAAAATTTAATCTTTTCTAAACAGGATTGAAAGGACAATCATATCTTCATCAAAAAAGGACAATCATATGTCCAATTATGAAGCTGAGCTTACAAAGTCAAGTAGGGCCTTTTCAGTGAAAAATAAAGAACAGAAAAGAAAATTGAAAAAGTAAAAAAGATTAAAAAAACCCAGATAAGAAATCCTGTTTGGTTTTACAAAACAGTGAAATCAACAACACCCTTTCTAGTATTTGTCTTTTTGCAAGTGGGGTAGTATGGCGATGACAAGCATCTGGAGTCCTTGCCAAGCATTAAATTTCTCATTAAAACTAGGCATATTCCAGCCATAACTTATGCAAATTACAGAAAGAAAAACAAGGGCTCTCACATTTGGTTTTATTTGATATGGGAAAGTAGAAGGATCAAGGGATCTTTTATATGACAACTCAATCACTCTCCATGTTGTCAATTACTTTTGAAAATGTAATTCTTATGACAATCAATCTGAACCAATCATTCTACTTGTGCATAATAACACTTTCAATCATTGAGCTAGTGCAACTTTCATTTCTGGACTGCATTTCAAACTTATACAAAACAATCATACTTTAGCGGAAACTACAACATTACATATATCAAACCCAAGTCTGGTGAAATCCTTAGATGCAATTCTCAACACGCTTATTAAATCAAACATGGAAGTTGCATATGTTATTGAATTCTGAATTCTGTAATAACTCACTCTCCAAAAATCTATACATGTCTATATAATCACAACCAACTCTCCTGAAACTTGTTTCGGTTCTCTATCAGTAATCGTTTGAAGCAAATCTTTGCGTAATTTGAACAATATCGAAATTTTAAAAAAAAGGACAACAAGTTGTTGAAATCATGAAGGCAATCCTTACTTAGTATCCCTTACTGTCATTGATATCTTCCTCGTTGAACTCTGCCCACAGATATTGGAGGATATAGATCAGAACCGCAGTTGCTCCTTGTATCCCCATTAGAAAGCCCCATTGACTTGTTATGGTAATGATACTCCTCCATGGAAAACCTCTGCATATCAAAACAATTGGAAGTTCACTGCTTGGCCTTAGTTGATTTTGGGAGACTCATGTAACTGGGTTTGCATACATTAGTTTCGTCTCCATTTTCCACCTTTAGATTGTTACTAAACACTAGGGTTGGAGATGCAGAAGTACACGAAGTTGATGCTGAGCTCTCATCCTGCAGAAAATCAGAACTTGGAGCAGAAGACGAGCGAGTTATTGGACTTGCTGTAGGAGGTCTAGCAGAAACCCTGGTTGAGACATTGTTCCTTCTCACTTTCACTGAGTACTGTTCTGAAGAATATGGATAAAAGCCAACAATGCCATCTCCACTTTTCCTGGAATAAGGAGTGACTGCTGAAGGCACACTTTGAATCTCTTCCATCAGCCTATTTTCCCATGGCTTGGCTGCCATCCATTTTTCTAACCAGCTCCATCCCGAATTGTTATTGTCCACCTTCTGATGCCTAACACCCTTTGCTGTCTTGTTTGTCCTACAATATGGACTGGCATTTGATCTTGATCTCTGCAAAAAAAAAAAACAACATAATCATATGCATACTCAAACACCATTCATATTCATTCAACATAATCATTTTTTTTTCTGTTAACTCTTTTACCAAAAAGAAATATTAAAAAATCCATTATTACCTGTTGAGAGAAGGAATATGCAATTGCTCTCTCCCTCTTGATGTTTGCTCTTTGCCTCATTTGCAGCTTTGCTCTAACTTCACTCACTGTTCCTGGACTATCACACCATCCTTGCTGAAAATTGTTGTAAACACAATATTGATCATAGGGTAAACAGGGTTAATATCTTCATCAAAAGTTAATAGAACAATATTGTCAGGATAATATGCATCACATCATCACAATGTTGAATGCAAGAAAATTTTGATAAGCACCTCAGCCTGCTTAATGGGATCAGCTTGGTAGCAATGTTCATCTAATGAGTTTTGCACAGATTCTTGCCCTTTTGGAGAGGTCCTTTGTGCTCGAGCTCGAGCCTGAACTCGAGCAAGTGCCTGCATGCACCTCAATGTAACAGCGGCTTGCTTCCTAACCTGTCGACCACGAAATATAGCTTGAAGCCTTACCACTGCTCTCAAGGCCCTCAAAGCCTGCCTTGCCTGCAGTTTATCAGTTACCCCATTAACCATTATCAAATGAACATAATGACACAACATTATGCATTCGCTTATATGCAACAAAGTTCATATTGTCTTATTCGTTAGATGGATAATCTACAGCCCAGTTTACCGATCCTAACTCTTTTCTTTGCTTTTCAACATCACAAGCCCAATGACCTCCAATTAATTCTATCTTTGAATACTCTCCATTCAAGAAGCTCATCTAACACAACATAAGCTGATACAATCTGGCTTTCATTTTTCAATCCACTTCCCAACAACCTCTCCAACTTACTTAACTTTCTTCTGATTTCTTTATCATTTTCATTTTGACTCTGAACCAGCTTGCTGACCAGAAAATTAGTACTAAAACTGATCAAACATACAAAGAACCTAAAACTTGTACTAAAACTGACCAGAAAATTGTAAGAGAAAAGAAAGACTTAAATCTTATTTCTATATGTAAACTGTGTCAAGATGAAATAAAGAGGAGGTTACATATCAAAGTTGAAGTGTCCAAAAACTTTGTTATTGATAGTGCAGAACCTAAACTAGATTCCATACCCACCCAAGAAGTTTGAATTGCATCACCCGTTTGAAAGAAATTTTTGTTTTTGTGAAACCATCAAAGAAATGCCTTGACACTGAGGATCAATCTCTTTACAATATTCAACACAGGACACAAAGTTAGTGCAAATATTATAAAGTTTTGTGACAGTTATTGAACTGAATCAGCTACCTGCCTAAACAATAACTCATGTCTAACTATATAGAGCATATAACTAATTTCAGTGTACTTAAATATATGCTACATATTAATGGAAATAGCAGAAGGAGAGAGAACCACTTACCAAGAATCCCCGAAACACGGCTTGGATCCGAATAGCAGCCCACTCTTTCTTGATGACAATGAAGTTTTTAGGATGAGTTCTGACCAGAGTAGCCATGGCAGCAGCTAATGCATCGTCGAGCGAATTCAACGGCTCTGCAGCTGCCACTTGGCTCCTCTTCATCCCACCTTTCGATGATGATCCAAACCCTTCTGATGAACTCCTCCAAAGCTTCCACTTCTTCTTGCTTTTGTCCCCCACCTTCTCCCAAAACAACCCAAGTACCAAAAACACAAAAAAAACAATAGAAACAGAGGAAAACAGAGTGAAACAGAGGAAAATAAGAAAAACAAAAACAGAGGGTGATGAATATTGGGTTTACCTGGTCACTTGTGGGGGGCTTTTTGAGATTTATAAGTGACTTTAACCATTTCCCTGGAGTGCCCATTTGAGGAAAACAAGCTATAAATCTGAATTAACCTTGAATTTCTCTCTGTGTTTTTGTTCGTGGGAAGTGTTTTCTTCTGAAAGTGCTTTTTGGAAACAGAAATAGAAGCTGAGAGCTGCAGAGAGTGCTGTCTGGGTTTTTTTTTGGGGATTGTGTTTTAGAATTTAGCAGCAGATCTGTCAGTGTATTAAACTATTGATCAAGGAGCCTTGAAGAAGTAGGTTTTAAAAAATATATATATTAATTGAGGAAAGGTTTCATTAGCAATTTGAATTTCGAATTCCAAAAAAAGTCAATTGAAAGCATGTAACGGATATAAATTGCAAACGACGACGTTCAGGCGAAACATCATCCCGAGTCCCGTTAGTGACATGGTGGGGGCCCAGAAGCAAGTCCGTTAAAGAGTCACTTGCACTGCATCGGGTCCGGGCCTTTGGTTGGGCCTCACTTTTGAGCCCTCCTAGTTCAAAATGTGGCGTTCATATCATTAACATTTTCTTCACCTTTTAGATGGAAAATCGGTCGACTCGCATAGCAAGAGGAATTGCCCAAAAGATGTAACCAGGAATGTAAGAGGAATTGCCCGGTCGTTCGTACTGGTATGTATGTTATGCTACTTCTTTTGTACATGGACATATATATACATATATTCAGGGGCGGAGTTAGAATTGTAAAGTTGGGAGGGCCGAAGTAGAAAATATAAGTATATAAAACACCTAATTATTCAATAATTACATGTTTAGAGCTAAATATTTCTAATTGAGTCATGTCTAATTTGTTTTAGAGGAACCTTGAACTTAAACTATAAGTTGTTTATTACAAATTCTATATGTTATATATAATATATTGAAGAGAGATAAAAATCTGGGAGGGCCAAGGCCACTCCAGGCCTAAGAGTGGCTTTGCCACTGCATATATTTACTTATTTATTTATGTCGATGAAGACGAGTGACGAAGTTGCTTTCTTATCTATTAACCATAAATGTTTAGGTAAATTATGCATTGAGGTCAAACCTGCATCCAAGGTTGCTCGTATCTCCGAAGAGTTGTGCATTGGATGCGGTATATGTGTTAAGGTCAGTGAAGATTGTATTTTGTTTGATCTTAGTTTCCTGTTCTTTTATCTACTCTAGTTGTTTTTTTTTAACAGAGGCATTGTTTTCATTCTGGCTATGATCATGTGATCATGTAGAAATGCCCATTTGGAGCAATTGAAATCATCAACTTGCCAAAGGCATTGGACAAAGACACAACCTTTCGCTATGAGTCTAACTCTTTTAAATTACATAGGTCAGTTACTTCCTTACCACATTGTTGGGAACTTTGAATATCAGTTTCAGGTTTTAGTATTTTAAGTTAACATAAACTAAATTACACATGATTACAGGTTACCAGTTCCTAGGCCAGGGGTTGCTCTTGGTTTGGTTGGAACTAATGGCAGTGGGAAGTCAACTTCCCTCAAAACTTTGGCTAGCAAGCTGAAACCAAATTTGGGTTGTTTCAATGTAATACTCTTTACATATCGTTTTTGCCAAAGTATATGATCATTTTTCTCAAGTTCTGTTTGATGAATTAATTATTGTGAATGACTATACATTGTTGATTCTTTTGCAGAATCCCCCAGATTGGCACGAAATCTTGACTTACTTTCGAGGATTAGAGCTACAAAGTTATTTTATTCGTCTCGTGGAAGATACGTTGAAGGTGCCTATATATATTTCTTGTCTTTAGATAGAGGTTTTGGTTTTTTTTTTTTTTTTTTTTTTCACCTAACTGTTCTTGTGCTTTTCTATGTTGAACATGGGTTGTTTCCGACGGTTATGCTGTGTGTGTGTGTAATAATGTTTCGTCCTGTTTATTGCATAGTTGTTGTTTTATATATATCATGTTTTCTTTTCCTTTAAACAGGCTCTTATAAAACCCCAATATGTTGACCACATTCCAAAAGTAGTTGAAGGCAATGTAGGGGAGTTGCTCAAACAGAAAGATGAGAGGGGTGTGTGTTGTGAATTTTAGACAACTTGCAAAATGGAGATTATAAAGATTAGTCTAAACACAAATTATACTTGCAAGTGCACAAGGTCAATCGTAATTTAGTACGGCAAATACGAGGTCATTCCCACGAGGACTGAGTTCAACTTCCAATTAGTCTAACCTAATTTACTTCACAAAATACTTCGCCATTGCTTTTGTTGCCAGGCAAAAGGCAGATATATACATGTTTGATGAACCTTCAAGTTATCTTGATGTGAAACAAAGGCTTAAAGCAGCCAAAGTCATCCGATCTTTGATCAAGCTTGATAGGTTTTGTTTTCATAGCTCTCTTCTCTTCTTGCCTCAATTTTTTTTTCATTGCTTATATTTGTGGGGTCTTTTCTTGCTTACATTGGGCATGTTTAAGTAATGGATGTTTTGCTTTACATTTTCAGCTATGTAATCGTTGTGGAGCATGATTTGAGCGTCCTAAATTACTTATCAGATCACATTTCTTGTTTATATGGGGAAGCCGGGTGCATTTGGAGTTGTAACCCTACCCTTCTCAGTTAGAGAAGGATTGGTTATATCGGGCTGATGTAGGGATCGGTATGGATCCAATTGATTGCCTGTAAGATCCCATATCGGCCAACGGAGAGGGGGTGATGTGCCTTATATGTACATGCCCACCTCTAAATAGCACGAGGCCTTTTGGGAGTTCACTGGCTTCGGAGTTGTGGGAACTCCGAAGTTAAGCGAGTCGTGGCTTAGAGCAATCCTAGGATGGGTGACCTACTGGGAAGTTGCTCGTGAGTTCCCAGAAACAAAACCGTGAGGGCAGAGAGGGGGGTCCAAAGCGGACAATATCGTGCTATGGCGGAGTTGAGCCCGGGAAGTGGTCGGGCCCGGGCCGGGATGTGTCATTGCCCCTAGGAGATTGGTAACCCCCGGGGTGATGTAGGGAATTGGCGTGGACCCAATTGATCGCCCACAGATAATTGGTAACCTCGGGGTGATGTTGGGATCGACATGGATCCAATTAATTGCCCCTAAGGGATTGGTAACCCCCAGAGTGATGTAGGAATTGACATGGATTCCATTGATAAGTTCAAACACGGTTGGGCTACAACAAATTTGAGCAAAGTGCGTGAATGGACATTTAAATGGGAAGTGCGGATTTTATTTAAATAATATAGGTGGAATGATGGATAAGTAAATTAATTTAAACATAATATTTCTTCAAATGAATTGCATTTCAAGGGTGTGGCATATACTGACCAGTCTCAACCCGTTTCAGCATGTAGGCGTCCTTTCCGTATGCTTCTGTGACCTCGAACGGTCCTTCCCATCAGTAATCAAACTTGCCTGCATTTAGATATTTGGTGTTTTTCATTACTCTCTTGAGGACCCACTCACCAACTTGTTAAGAGAAGTGAAGGGAGGTGACGTGTGATGTTAGTAAAGAGATTGAGTTGTCTGAAGCAATTAAAAGTGAGGTCAAGTAAGTCAAATGGTAATAAAATTTGTCGCATTTTCCAATGAAGGCAAGGAAGTGAAATAACAATAAATAACTAAATGGAAGGTAGCTCGGGATCAGTTGGCTAAGGGAGTATCTTCAAACGTGGGGGTTCAGTTCTTTGCGGAACCGAATCGACTGGGTTTCTTGTTTTGAAGACTTTTGGGCGAGCCTAATCATAAATTTAGTCAAATTTAAACAAGGTATTAGAAATTCAGTGGTAAGTACCAATTTATTTTTCCCTCTACCACTCACAAGCAACATGGCAAGAGGAAAACACAATTATGTACATTTTCCCTCTATGGATAATGTTTTATGGCCCCTCATTGTATTTGACTAAATAGAGTTTTATAACAAGTTGTTAAAAAAACCCAATATTTGACGAAATATAATAAAATTGACATAACATAATGCATTCAGAAAATCAAAACACATAAACAAAGTACTTATTCCACCCATAATATCAAAAACAATAAATATTTCTCTTATTTTTGTAATTGTATTTTTCTTATATATCTAGATTGTCTCCTTGTAATCATTTGTCTCAACAAAAGAAAAGAGAAGAGGAAGAAGTTCAACTCAGTTTTCTGTAGTATTTAACTTTAAAGTTCAAAGACCAAAAAAGCACCAAAAAAAAAATACTATAGAACTATAAAGTATAAGCCCTTTTAATGTATAGGCAATCACAAAAGGAGTTTAGATCGCAAATATCTGCAATAAAGTGTTGGACTGCAAAACACAGTTACGAAAGTAAGAGTAGAAAATAAAAAGATTGATACAATAATAAGGTGATACCATAACATTTATAGATAGCCTAGGATTGCAAAGAACATAGCCATTTGACATTTGCTACAAATGCAAGGTTTCATCAGCAAATTGCAAAGTTCCACCAGATTCGCCTTAATTTTGTAATAATAGCCATTGTCTACACTAACACCTACCATTTTCCAAATTTGTAGTAACATAATTAACACCCCTTGATTTGATTCTATTAAAGCTCGGGTGTTTTGGCTTAATTATCTTATACATATTTAATAAATTGTCACAATTGTTCTAAGTTTGTTATCAATTGATTAATAGACTGAGGTTATACTTTTGTAGATCAGATTAATAGAATGCTTGATGTATCTAAACTGTTGTTTGTCCTGTTGGATTTTTGAACTTAATTATGTGATGAATAGTTATTGTCTTTACTCAAAATTTTCCATTTATCCATTCTTTATATAAAAGGAAATGCAAAACTTATAAGATATTGATTAAAATCCTTTTAGATTTGGGGTAGGTACCCTCAATCCTCTTCTCTGGTTTGGCTTCTTCGATATCACTCTTTTCTTCATCACTTCATTTTCTTTTGTTGTTAAATTTTCTGCTTTTATGGTGCATTTGGATGAGGGAAATAAACTTGGGATTTTTTACAAAAGTCAGAATTTCTGTTGGCGCTAAAACTAAACAGATAGAGATAAGACCAACTTACAGGTGATGTGGACGGTCGAGGGATCGGATGTGCTTTCCTCGAGTGCTTCCTCATTCGGCCGTTCGATGCTGAATCTACACCAAAGGGAAGAGAGCGAGAGATGAGACTTAAGGCACCGGTGTGGTACTAGCCGAAGGCCCTCCGATGCTAAAGTTAGCTTTTGAAAGAGTGAAGAGCAAGCTATTGACAGTGCGAAGGCATAAAGTCAAGTATGCAGTCTTACCCTATAGCTGGGGTGATGGGCTCTATTTATAGAGAGTTATGGGTGTTCTCCAAGTTTTTAGTTTCAATGTGGGACTCGTGGGAGTGCCTTCCGAGGCTGACACGCGTCCCAGCAAAATATCTTGGCATGGAACTTGAGAATGTCCTGCATGGTAATTATAGGACGTAGAATCGGCAAGGCGTGCCGAACACACATGTTGTTCGTGGACCGGTTGGTGAACAATTGGTCGGTGGTGCTGGAGGTACATGCCGATTGTAAGACTGGGCATGTCGGCTTGGGCAACGGAACTATGTCGGGTGTAGAATCGGTCATGAGTGTCGAGGAGACCTATCAATTTGTAAGACTGGGCTTTGCCCTCATGGGTCATGGGGCCCACCTTAGTGTCACACCCATTCCACCTGTCATGGCATGAGAGGTGGGTCAGATATGATACAAACAATTTCTAAATTGACATGATCCAATTCCCGTGTTTGGATTAAAAAAACATAGAATTTAGAAATTCCGCTTCATTTCCTTTTATTGTTAAATTTTCTGCTTTTAGTGAATTTGAGAAGTATAAATGGAGGTGGAGGGAATTGGGTTCGGTTGTGCGAGTGAAATAATGCATCTTTGTGTGTTATTTCAGTCCAAGTTTGTATCTTTGTATATTGGTTGTGCGTATGATCGTACTTCCATTTGTTTGTGCAAGAAAAGGTGGTAACAAATTTAAAATCCTCCTGGATCAAAGATAAAAAATTTAAAATTTAAAATCATCCAACCGAAAAAAAATTAAAATCCAACGGTCCTGATATCTTTACGGCCGTTTTGGTACTTTCCAAAGTCCTTAACCTTTGACAGCATCCAAGATTCCAACCCAACTTTCGAAGTAGTTCAGACCAAATAAAAAAATAAAAAACTTTCGAAGTAGCACCGTTTTTACTCCTTTCTTCGCACGCACAAACCCAATTCCCAGTTAGAAACACTAATTTCGCAAAACCCTCACTGTACCGTCTCTCCAATGGCACCCAAGCGCCCATCTCCTCTGGATGAGCCTCCGGCTGCTTCTTCTTCGGAAGAAGAGGTAGCCTCGTCCGAAGAAGAAGTAGACGGAGAAGAAGATGAAGAATCCGGATCCGGGTCCGAATCAGAGTCCGAGAAACCCGAGCCTCCAAAGGCAGCACCCACTCCCGTTGCTGCGAAGAAACCGGACTCGGCTACTGTCAATTCAAAACCGCAGTCTTCATCCTCTGGCTCAGAGTCCGAGTCCGAATCCGATTCGGAATTGGATAAGGATAGGGTGGTAAAGCCGATAGCTTCGAAGCCAATGGAAGAGACGTCCAAGACCAAGAAGCCCAGATCGAAGGCCTCGGCTACTACTACGCCGGCGGCAAGAGCCGGGTCAAAGCGGCCAAGCGAGAGCGACCCCAAGGATTCCAAAAGGTCGAAGAAGAAGATCCCAGACCCGGATCAGGAGCCAGAACATGCCGGAGAGGAAACAAAGAAGGCGGGTGGAGACGACTCGAAGAAGCTGTTCCAGAGGATTTGGAGCGATGATGATGAGATAACAATCTTGAAAGGCATGATTGATTACTCTACCAAGAAAGGAGCGGACCCATATTCTGATATGGGTGCGTTTCATGATTTTATCAAGAAATCGCTGAAGGCCGATGTGAACAAGACCCAATTGCAAGATAAGATTCGTAGGATCAAGAAGAAGTATGGGACTAATGTGGCCAAGGGGAAGAAGTATAATCCTGTTAAGCCTCATGAGCAAAATTTGTTCGACTTGTCGAAGAAGGTATGGGGCAGCGGCGAAGGGTCAATTGGGCTCAGTGGGTTGTCTGAACAGTCCAAGTCTAATGGGAAGGCTAGGACAAATCAGAAGGGTAACAACAAGACATTGGCTTCACTTAAAGCTGAGCTTTTGAGTTCACCAGAGCGCCCAAAGGAGTGTGAGAAGGTGGAATTTGGTCTGAAGCCGTGTGGTTCTGAAAGTTTGAGTGAGGTGATTGGGTTTGATAAGGGTTTCAGAGAGCTGGGGTTGCCGGAGGGTGTCGTGAAGCAGGGCTTGGAGTTGATTGGAGGAGCCAAGCGAGCTGAGTTGAAGGAGAAGTGGAAGAAGCTGCATGTTGCTGAATTGGAGCTTTTTGTTAAAAAGAGTGAGTTGATGAGAGATCAGGCTAAGGTGATGCTGGAAGCGTTAAAGTCATCCGAGCATTAGAACCTTGGATCAGGTATAACAAGGCACTGTGTTGATGTCTAGCAAGACAATGTTTAAAAGTTTAAGTAATTGTTAATTAAGAACTCTGTAGCATTTAGCTGCTTAGTTTGTCTGTCTATTAAATCTTTCTTTGCCCTTTGTTGGCCTTCTCTATGATGTTGATTTAAAGTTATTTATGTGGCAATGTTATTGTCAGTTTTGTTTCTGTCCCTTGTGTTGTGTTATTGGTGGTGATGCCTTTGATAATTATAAGCAGGGTTATATAATCTTGCTGAGTGTCCTTGAATTCTTAGTTACATTATCTCAGTTATGCATAGCTGCAACTGTCTTTGTTTTTTGTGGTCACTGTAATCTTTGTGTAGAAGAGAAAGAGCAAATAAGAAGACTCAAAGATGTTTGTATAGGCTAGCAAAGCATAGTTGTGATTTGGTTGGGTAGTTTGTTATATGGGAAGCCGGGTGCATTTGGAGCTGTAACCCTACCCTTCTCAGTTAGAGAAGGAATCAACATCTTGTTGGGATTTGTTCCTACAGAAAACCTAAGGTTCCGAGATGAATCTTTAACTTTGAAGGTAAGATAATATATTTTGTCAATGAAAATGCTGGTTTTGAGTGACTTAATCAATCTTTTTATAAAATAAAAAACTATGTTGTTGTCTTGTTTAGGTTGCTGAGACTCCACAAGAAAGCGGTGAGGAAATTGAGACATATGCACGGTATAGATACCCATCGATGACTAAAACATTGGGAGAGTTCAAGCTTCAAGTTATAGAGGGTGAATTTACCAATTCTCAAATTATTGAGATGTTGGGTGAGAATGGATCAGGGAAGACCACATTTATGAGAATGCTGGTACTAGTCTTTATCATTTTCACTCTTTTTATTCGATCGTATGTTAAATTGCATCTTGATATGTGGAGTCATTGCATACATCTGTTCAATTTGTAGGTTGGTCTATCGAAACCTGATTCTGGTGTGGAGATACCTGAGCTTCATGTTTCTTACAAAAACCAGAAAATTAATCCAAAGCGTGCAACAAAAGTCAAAGACCTGCTTCATGAAAATTTCGTGATTCCTGTACACATCCCCAGTTTGTGACAGACGTGATGAAGCCTCTTCGGATTGAGCAATTAATGGATCAAGAAATTACCAAACTCTCTGGTGGAGAGCTGCAAAGGGTTGCTCTATGTGTATGCCTTAGAAAGGTAACTGGTTTTAGTTTATGTTTACAGCAATAACAAATTAAGTGTGTGATGATGCATCGGCTTTGCTTTGAACTTATGCAGCCTAATAATGCATGTCCCTAATTTTAGCTTGATATTGCAGCCTGCAGACATCTATCTGATAGATGAACCAAGTGCATATCTTGATTCTGAGCAGTGTATCGTTGCAGCAAAAGTCATAAAGAGGTTCGTCCTCCACACTAAGAAAACCGCATTCGTGGTTGAGCATGATTTAATTATTGCTACTTACTTGGCAGACAAAGTTATTGTCTATGAAGGAAAGTCATCAGTTGATTGTATTGCAAATTCTCCACAATCTTTGTTGACTGGGATGAATCTCTTCTTATCTGTAAGTCTTGCAGCTTGTTGAATTTACCTCCAGTTGAATGTAATGTAATTTTTGTTGTTATAGGATCTGATTCTCTCTTTGTTTTTTCAATGTGGCATTGCAGCAACTGGATATCACATTTAGACGTGACCCTACAAACTATCGCCCAAGAATCAACAAATTGAACTCAACCAAGGATAGGAAGCAAAAGGCTGCTGGGTCCTATTATTACTTGGACGACTAAACTGGAACACTGTCCAACAAGTTCGAGACAACAATTTCCCTCTCCAACTGCAAGGGTGGGACTCCATGGGACGGGACTCGACTAAGCCCCAGCCACCAAACGGGAAAGGTACGGTACACTCATTCCGACAATGCCCGAAATTGACTTGTTTATGTTGTGTATTTATGACAATTTGATATTTTCTGCATTTGTGTTTTGCAGTTGTGTAAAGTTTCAGAGGGCAGGGCATTGATAGATACACTCTAGTCAATATTAACAACAATCCTAGAAGGTATATATATGGTTCACTACTCATTCCAATCTGTTAATTACGTTATATATTTATGAAATCATCTTGATATTTATTGCAGTTTTGCAACGTTTTAGACAAGGCTGAGTTACCGGCCGGCATGCCAACAAATGATCGGAGAGGGTCCTTTGCCCATATATAGGAGATTGTCGTTTTTGCTTGAATGAGTGTGCTCAGCCCATGTGACCAAATTCAGTACATTTTCCCTCTATGGATAGTGTTTTATGGCCTCTCATGGCATCAAATATTGTATTTGACTAAATGCTTTTTTCTTTTTTTTTGGGATTTTATTCGTATTTGACTAAATGCCATTTGACGACTCGTATCTCATGGCATGTAACGGATATAAATTACAGTAACAGTTTAGTTTATTTGGCGTTGCGCTCCTTCTTTAGGAACGACGACGTTCCGCTGAAATATCCAAGCCCTGTTATTAGTGACAAGGTGGGGGCCAGTTTAAGTCCGTCTACTTGCACTGAATCCAGCCCAGGCCTTTGGTTGGGCCTCACTTCTGAGCCCTCCTAGTTCATCTTTTGTTCTTTTTTTTATTCCTTTTCTCAGATCAAACATCAAATATATTCACCTTTGTTAAGGACTAGAGGTGGGCTCGTTCCCCTTCCCGCAATATCGCTTATTTACAAATTTTTTTATTAAAAAAACTAATAACAGCTAAGGATTTTAGCATTTTCCATTAAAACAGTTGTCAAAATTGGTATTTCTGGTCAACGGTTAGGAAAATATGTCCAAAAATTTGCAAGCGTGTGTGGAATATTGATCCACCTTTGGTCTTGAGGAATGGTCAAACTAGAGAGAGAGAGAGAGAGAGAGAGGATTGAACGTATGGAAGGGCTTTCAAAATAATTTCTGCAATGATTATTAAATGATGAATAGAATACAATGAAAATAACTTACAAGGAAAAAGAGGCCAAACCCCTGAAAGGTCCCCAAAAAAATGGTGCAGAAATAAAATAATTTGGTAAAGGCAGATGACCTACCTACATGTCTAAATGATCAAGGTCAAGAGAAAAACCCGAATGGAAGACATTCTAACCAGGTTAGTCCATTCAAAACCCCCCTGTACCCAAAATGCCACAAAATGCTTAATCTTTTAGATTAATCTAGTGATGGTTTAGAGGTCAAATTATGTAACCTTGGGGCTAGGAAGTCCCATATATGCAAACCTAGGTGAGAGGTGGATCTTTGGACTTGGTCTTGGTGAAGGGATTGGAGCATTGCTAACAGAGATTTCTGGTGTGACCCTAGGTGACAGATTGACCTGCTCAAGTGCCTGAGATTGCAGCTGTGCTGGGTAATCTCTTACACACCCGATTCGAGGGCCGGCCCCGGTACTCCATTTGCATGACAAAGGCCTGCCCAGCTCAAATTTTGGGGGCTCCACATTGTGTTCATGGTGATCATTTGCTGCATCAGTGTCTGTGGCAGCCTCATTTTCTTTAGTCTCCTCAAGGGTGCTTGTTATAGACTCTGAGTTCATCTCTTTCTTGGTGGCATATGAAGGTGGAACATCATCATCTGTAGGACATGTCTGCAAAAAAAAAAAATTAATGGAATTTTAGATTGGCTTAATGAGAAACAGAATTTTACATTACTTAGCATATCATACATGAACCAAGTTTTAGGCCAATTATGCAAAAGCCAATATGAAGGCTTAAGAACAAGTACCTTGACATCTGTCACGTCCATCTGATGCTCCTCTAAGAAGCTAATGAACTCCAAAAGACTCTCTTGTGTCGGGCGATAATGGCCGCTGTAGCACCATACAGCCTGAACACCATGAAAATCAAAGGTTCAATAACTAGGGGGATAAAAAAGCGTCTCAAGAAATGTAATCTCCATGTCTCAAATAAGAGGCACACCTCAAGAACCCCATTGCAAGCAACCAATCTTCCGGATGCAATAGTGGCACCTCCAGATACAAAAGAGGAGTGCTGGAAAAGGCCTTTCTTCTTCTCCCCAACGTACAAATTCCTCGATGCACTGAGGACAAAAATCCACTTAGAACCCTCAGCAGTACTCACAAGGTTCCCACTTTGCCTGTACACAAGCTTCCCACTCTCCACAATCACTTCATAAGCTTCTCTCTCTTTCTGTGAGAGCAATATACATATAAGAAGACATCAGTTACCACACATCAAACCCCTTAATATTCCTATTTTAAAATGTAATATAAATAAATAAACCAACATAGATGAAGTGCCTCAGCTAACCTATAAGTGAAGTGTATATTTCCAATTTTTCCAGTGTTTTAGAAGAATAATTACATATGTTCATACTTACCGGTCCAAGGTATTGGATGCACTGACGCTGCAGATCAGTTCTCGGACACTTCTCAATATTTTCTTCTTTGCCATCTCCAACATCCAACCTTCATTAATTTCATATGCAGAAAAGATTAGAAGAAGAAGAAAAAAAAAAAAAGCCATAACATTTTTAAAACATAAAATTTTGGTTTCTGCAGAATTATACCAGTAGAAAAAAGGTTGAGAGCTCCCACTGTTAAACCAGATATCATAATACATGTGTAGATTGTGTCCATATCGATGGCGTGGATCAATCTGTACATCATAAGCAGAAGGTAAGCATGCTTATGATGTAACCATGAAAATCATTGGTTAAATACAAAGTGAGAGTATTGTTAATGTAAGCTTACAGCCTCAAGCCAATGTCTTAGAGCTAATTTCTGGGCCTTCTCATCCTTTGACAAACCTTTCCCAACCTACAATCAACAATATGATACTTGAATCAACACTCAGTGTCTGCAATAGTTCTTGGTTCTTACAAGAATTTCTTAACTTTGAATTAGTCAAATTTTGGTCATGGACTCATGGTCAAAATACAAAACAAATAAGCAAAAGACTGAATTAGCCAATTAGGTCCACATGTTGGAAATTAATCGTATCAAAGAATTTGATAATCTTCAACATCTTGTAAAATCTAAGTAACTTTAACTGCAATGTACCAAAAGATCACCTTGGCAGCTCTCGTCCTAGCCCGCGCCCATCTTGACACGGCAGTTTCTGATTTATCAGAGTCGAAGAATGACACAGAGCTCCGTTTCAGAGCAGCAAAGTCCAATGCCTTCCACCTGCAACAATTACATGAAGAAAATAAGCATATATGCATGTGCTTAACAACTATGTTCTGCAAAATAGGAGATGATAATAGAACAAACCATAGCTCCTCAACTACAACAGCACAATCTGCAAGGCTTCTTCTGGTCCGGTAACTCTTGTAAAATTTCTGCAGCTTGATTGCAGCTGCATCACGCTCACTTGGATATCGCCGAGAAAACAAATCTTCTGGCTCCGGTAAAGAAATTATTGGATTGAACTTCTCAATGGAACCATCAATTCTTCCCTCTATTTTCTTGAAAGAAGCATTTGTCCCTAGCTTTATCTGGCCTGCTTTCCTCTTCTTGCAGCTCATGGATTCTTCAATAATCATTTTATCTGGCTCGTCGGATTCAATGGTGTTGCTCAAATCACTTTGTTCGACGCTAACTGTTCCAGTCGTCACCTTCTGTTTCTTGGGCACAAAACTGACGGATGTTATTGTAACCATTTCTATAAATTTCTGCCAAAACAAAAAGCATGTGCCTCAGAAAACAGATATCTAATTGATTCTTAAGCAAATGCAGGTAAGTTTTTAATGAAGATGATTCTACTTTCAGTTGTTCTCAAATCATGCAAAGCAATGCAATAGCTTCAGTTGGATCACAAGAAAATCTAAATTCAAGGTAATGAAAGAGAGAGATTCCACCCCCCACATTGTGAATTCGAATATAAACTAGATTAACCCATCATTCTTAAAGATCTCCTTTTGATTAAACTAAACCACATTTTCACTTTGACCATAATCAACCAATCGAAACATGTCAAAAACTAATCAAATTAGGACAGCAGAACAACCACAAGAGCTAGCTCAAACAACTTGAAATATGCATGTTTTTCTCACCTGAATAAAATTGCAACTCTGTCTCCCCCTATCTCAACTCAAGCAATAACTTGGTTTGGTGCACTTCTAAATTAGACCACTTGCCTCCTTTTTATACTACTCAATGAAAAGAAGTTGGTTGAATGTTTGTAGTTGGTAAGGCAACTTCCAACACGTATTAGACAAAAACTGCAGAAAATAGAAGTGTTTGAAATTTGGTCCCATCAAACGGGGTGTTTTGAATGAAAAAACAAAAGGAGAATGAAAACTTGGCATGATTTTGACAACCCCACGAGGGGTTTGATTCTTGAACTTGAAGTGTTCAAAGTTCCCAATATATTTGTAACAAAACTTTATTTGGAACAAAATGTTTTGTTAAATTTAACGTGAGTTATGATCATTACAGAAAGAGAGAGAGAGAGAGAGAGAGTTTGGTCAAACATGACATTTTGTAACATACTTGTCAAGCAAGTGTGCTATTTGGTTTAGAAGAGAGAGTAGAGATTGAGACAAACAGAAATTGAGAGAAATCGTCAAATGTCGGGAAGGACCTACCTTTGACTAACCTGGGCTATAGCCAAGGTGATTTTGTCTTTTCAAGCCTAAACCAACATACCCAACCCGCCCAATGGACAGCCATGCACTGCATTCTTATAATCCCCCCTTCACCCTGTTTTTTTTTTGGGTACAAAAGGCAAGGGGCCAAAGGCAAAACACAAAACCCTGCCTCTTTTATTTTTTGGTCGAAGTCGAAAACAACTCCTCTTCTTTTTTCTTTTTTGGTAGAAAATAACACCCTTTCACTTTACACACTCGAAGAAAACAGAAAAGAGATGTGTACTAGATGTGTTTTGAGGGGTAAAACTCATTAATTCATCTTGATTATGTTTTTTTAATCAATGTTGTGAAAAGGCTCCACGAGGCAATGAGGTAAAGAACAAGAAAACTGGGAGAAGTATTTGACTCATGAGTCGCGACCGAAGCTTCATGTCACTGCCTTCACTCCGAGGTTGTTCTGTACAATTCAACTGGGTCAAAGACAAATACTTATTGCCCAAAAAGTTATTGTTCTTGTTCTTGTTCTTATTTATTTATTTATTTATTTATTTATTTATTTATTTATTTATTTTGGGTTAAATATTTCACAACCTCTATTGACTGTCTTTCTTTAATCACAAGAAGAGAAATGCTACTTTAATGGCTTAAATATTCCTATTTTAATCGCCAAATATTTTATGTTAAGAAATCTCAATTTTGTGGACTCTTATTTGAATTAATCTCTTATGGTTACTGTAGTTTCGTCACTTTTTTATAAAAACCAATGCCAAAGTTAATTGAATTACCAAAGTTTGATATACATTATTCATCTATTTCTAACCATTTGTTAACATGTGAGTTTGCCTTACTTTAAAAAGAATAAGAAAAGCATGTTTAAAGCCTTGATTGAAACTAGAGCCATGCAAGACTATGACTATCGATCTAAGATTCTAAAGAAATGGGCTTAAACTGGGGCGGAGGCACATTGAGACCAATACAGTTCCACAGATTTTATTAATAATTAAAAAAATAACTATATGCATTATTGTAAGGAAGCTCCAAATGCAGAAAGTGGTGGGCCTACAGCCAAAAAAGGACTATCCAGTTTTAGCTTTCCGTGTTATTGAATAATATATTATCTTATCTTGTGGGGTCTATCAGTCAATACCACGTTTCCTTCCGAGACTAAGGGTGTATTCAATTGAGATTTTAATAGATTGTAATTACATGATTTTAATGTAATGGATTTCAGCCGAATTTGTAATTATATGATTTTACTTATGATTTTAATAGAGTGCAATTACATGATTTTACTTATTATTTAAATTCACTTTGGATTTTACTTATGATTTTAAAAGATTGCAATTACATGATTTTACTTATATTTCTATACAAGCTCGAACTCTATCACCCATCATCATTCACCTAAATACATAACTCGAAGGCATATACCATTATAGAAATCATGGAAACTGATTTTTTAGATAAGCATAAACACATAATAATACTAGAATGGAAGCCCATCTTGTTTGCTTCATAAATTGTGACAGTGAATTATGGAAATAGGCTTGAATCTGGAGTCCATCTTGTTTTCTGTTATTAATCAAGAACATTAATAAAGCTCACTAAACCAATGTCGATATCTTGGTTGGAGAATTATATCCAAAGCACTTGGTGGGCATGATACCCACCTGTCTCGGTATACCCAAATCGCTCTCTTCATCTTCTTCCATAGGAGGTTCACTTTTTCTCTATGCTCCACAAAGTAATTCAATAATTATTCTTATTTCTCATTGTTTGCATTCAAGTAATGTAAACTTTCCAAGTGACCACAACAACGTCAATTGACAACAAGAGATGGAGAGGATCAGCTCAGTGGTTGGTAAACATGGCAGCAATGGCGAAACCAAGCTGCTTAACCCCTCCGTTCTCACCTCAATGAGCTTCCTCTTATAGATTCGAGCTCGATCCGCACCAAGCTCACAGAATTTGGTTCTCTCACTTCAATGTCACTCTAAAGCACGCGAGAAATGCGTCTGTTCTTCTGTGATAAGAACCCAGGGTTCTCCTGGTTCGTTTTCTACCAACTTTTTGGAAAAATCATTCATGGGTTTTGAATGTCATTTCAGATTTTGTTTTGGGTGTCTTGGATTTTGAATTTTCATGGTCTTTATTGTTGGTTGCTCGTAGATTATGTACCATACTCCAAATTTTACAAAGTGGAAGCGATTTTGAGGTGCAAACCACTCACTCTTCTTTTCTTCTATACATTGTTGTTTCTTTAGGTCCGACTTGTCGCATTCATGCATGTTTTTGTTTGGATTGATTGTCTATATGTCTATATAGGTCTGCATGTCTGTTGTGATCTTTTTCTTTTTCCTAATTGTATACAACGTTTCACTTATGGGTTTTGATTATATTATCTTTGTTCTCGATTATGGACGAAATAGACCATGGTGACGAGTTTCGCAGGTATCTTCGGTAATCAAGGTTCGACGGGGTTTGGCAATGGATTGCTGGGGGTGGCAGCCACGCAAAGGTTGCAAGGTCTCACATAAAAGAAAAACAGAGAAGAGATAGAAAGAAATGAGAATCAGGCATAGGAGGCTGAGATTTTTTATGGGGCTTGGTATTTATATCACATACTCAAAAGTCTCATACAATATACAATTTAATGAAATACTTCAAAATCGATAAGCTTTTGAATACCACCATACTTGTATTTAGTACTTAAAAATCATAATTGAATACCACTGGATTTTTAAGCTTCAAAACAATCTATTTTAAAATCTTAATTGAATACCACCAGACTTTTATTCATTACTTAAAAATCTTAATTGAATACCACTGGACTTTTAAGCTTCAAAACAATCTATTAAAATCCTAATTGAATACACCCTCCTAAGCCACCCCATTCCCACAAGGGTTTTAACTTTATAACTATCCCTATTATGACTTTTTCTTTCTATTGAATTTATGTGCAGATTACGAAAGGGAAAAAGCTTAGAGATATTCGCTAAATCGATCAACTTCAAGTATGTATTTGTTCATCTCTTGTGATTTTTCTTGCTTAGTATGTAATTGTCTATCCCTTTGTTGTAATTGTTAACCTGTGTTGGTGTATTTTTAATTTTATTTTATGAATTTTCATATATGTGATTCTCTATTGGCTTGATTAGTAGAATTAATAGACTGCTCAATTTGTTTCGGTTTATAATGAATAGACAATATGAGTTTTTTATGTTTTGGTATGTCTTGTATGTTCGAATTTTTATTGTTTATATTTTGTGAAAGGCATCCACACACATGAAATCCTGACTTCGCCACTAGCTACAAGCGGTATATATAGAGTTTTGGCATAGGAACTCAATCTTTGGTAAGGATACTTAAAGAAATTAACCACTTGATTCATAGCTCAAGGAAGGGTCATTAACATGAGCAACTTCTCACTCCCTTCTTGCCATTTTCCTAGCTAACCCATCGCCATTGAATAAAGTTTAATAAAATTCAATTTTCCAACAACTACTAGAAAAGGTTTAGTGAAATTCAATTTCCACTTTGTTAGAGAAAGTCATGCATTCAAATCTCATAACTGAATTTCGCTCGGTTCGGATTGATATTTAGTCTAATTATGGAAACAGTTAATCAATGTTCACACTAAGCGTTCAAGTATAGATCAATCACGCTAATCAACAATGGTTATATATATGTGGTTCAATATGAGAATAAAACTTAGAGAAAGAGAGGAATTTATATACATATAAATGAAATTGAAACATGTGAAATATATACATGTAAGAGATATTAGAATTTCGATATACATGTATGAAATATATACATATGTCTAGGTTAATTACATGTGAATATACACAAACAACATCAACATTAGCAGGTGTGATATCTGACTTCATCTCTTTCTTTCTTGGGAGCATAAGAAGGTGGAACATCATCATCTATAGGATATTTCTGCAGAGAACAATTGGGAAAATGTAATTAGGCTTAATGAGAATCATATGAAAATGCTCCATTGTTTAGCAGCTTAAGCACCATGTTTAGGCCATTTGTGCAAGTCGTCAATATGAAGGCTTAGGGAGAATTACTTTAACATCTGTTAAGTCCACCTGATGCTCCTCTAAGAAGCTAATGAACTCCATAAAATTCTCTTCCGTCGGGCGGTAGTGACCACTGTAGGACCATACAGCCTGAGCAGTATGGAGATAAAAGGTTCATGAATGATGGGAAGAGAATTTTAAAGTAATGTTGTATTTTGTATGTGTTTAAGAAATTAATTAGCAATCAAGCAGCAAACCTCAAGAACCCCATTAAAGGCAACAATTCTCCCTGCTGCAATTGTGGCACCTCCAGCTAGAAAAGTAGAGTGCTGGAAAAGGCCTTTCTTCTTCTCCCCAACATATATTTTCCTTGATATGCTGAGTACAAAGATCCATTTACAACCCTTAGCAGTATTCAAAAGTTTCCTACTTTGTCTGTACACAAGCTTCCCACTTTCCACAATCACTTCATAAGCTTCCCTCTCTTTCTGTGAGAGCAATATTGATAACACATCATTAACAAAGCAAAACTTAGAATTAAAATAGAAACTTATATATATATATATGGGAAAGTAATTAAATTTTTTGATACTTACTGGTCCAAGGTACCTGATGCATTGACCCTGCAGATCAGTTCTTGGGCACTTGTCAAGATTTACTTCTTTGCCATCTCCAACATCCAACCTTCATTTTTGGATAGAGCATCACAAGATTACAAAATAAGCCTCAACAAGTCCAAAACAGAAAAATTGGTTTCTGTAGGAATTCTACCAGTAGAAGAAAGGTTGAAAGCTCCCACTACTAAACCAAACATCATAATACAAGTGCAGATTTTGTCCATAACGATGGTGCGGATCAATCTGTACCGAACAACCAGAAGGTAAGCATGCGTGCTCTGAACATAATAGTTCCCCACTCATTGTGATGTAAAGAGATTAGTCCATGCATGACTTTATTTTTATTTTGGTCCTAATCCATGCTATTTTGTGTACCTAACTAAGCATACATGTGAAATGTAAGGAAAAGAACCAATTGTCTATGGATTCTCAATGTTGTCTTCCTACACAAAATTCATTTGACACTTGATTTCACCATGTTGAATGGAAAAAATAGGCTTAATACAGAGTATGTGAATATTCTTAATGTGAGCTTACAGCCTCAAGCCAATGTCTTAGAGCTAATTTCGGAACCTTCTCATCCGTAGACAAACCCTTCCCAACCTACATTAATCAACCAAATGATTCTCTATCAACACTTTAATGTGTACAATATCATAACAGTCTTACAAGTCAAGATCTTCAAATAAATTAGGTATCCATTTTGGTCTTTGTCAAAGTTCAAAACAAAGAAACACGGATAGATTTTTCTGTCATTAAGAAGACTGATGGATTCCAAATATTAAAAAGAATGATGTTGAAGAATTTGCTAATGTTCAAAATCTTGTAAAAAAGCTAAGTAATTTTGAATGCAGGTGAAATGTATAGGAAGAGATCACCTTGGCAGCCCTTGTTCTAGCCCTTGACCATCTTGAAACTGCAGTTTCTGATTTACCAGAGCCAAAGAAGGACACAGAGCTTCGCCTAAGAGCAGCAAAGTCTAATGCCTGCCACCTGCAACAATTAAAAGAAGAGAATAAGCACGAATGTACTATGCAAGTTACGACTATGTGCAGCAGAATAGGAAATAAAAACAGAACAAACCATAGCTCCTCAGCAACCACAGAGCAATCTGCAATGTTTCGTCTAGTTCGGTAACTCTTGTAAACTTTCTGCAGCTTGATTGCAGCTGCATCAAGTTCCCTTGGGGACCGAGGAGAAAACCAATCTTCTGGCTTGGTTAAAGAAATTGTTGGATTGAACTTCTCAATGAAACTATCAGGTTTTCCCTGTGTAGTCTTCAATGAATCACGTGTCCTCAAATTTAGCTCTCCTGCTTTCCTTTTCTTGGTGCTTATAGATTCTTGAGAAATCACTTTTTCCAGCCCATGAGACTTGTTTGCTTTGCTCAAATCAGTTTTCTTGAAGCTAACTGTTCTAGATGTTGCTTTTCTCTTGGACTTAAAATTGGTGGATGTCAGTATGACCATTTGTATTATTCCGGTCACCTTTTACTGCTACAACATTTGCAGAAGCTCTTGTTTAGAGTTTAAAATGAAATCTTCAATTCTTCAGGAAAAAAAGAGAATTAAGTTATGAATTTTTAATCATAAATTCTACATCCATTAGTTTCTCAAATCATGCAATATAATATTCTCAATATGGATCATATAAACTCACACTAAATATTAAAGAAAAACATGTCCATCCCCACTTTGAGAATTGTATAATTTCTGTTCATATGATTGTGTTAAGATTTCAAAGGGACAGATCATTGGCCCACCACTAACATCATCGATATTGTCCCCAACTTAACCACATGTTTAGCAAATATGGGATTTTATACAAAAGGCATCGATGTGATTAGGAGTGAAGCATTCATTATATGGGACTTTCAATTTCATTTTTCTGCAAAAAAAATAAATTTAAAAAAGAAACCAAATTTTCACTTTGACTATGATTAAACTCATGAAAAACTTAAACTTGGTTATTTCAAGATTTCTGACTGAATTCTCTATCTTGCAATAAATGATAAATTGAGCCACATTAAGAAATTATCAAAATTAGTATCTTAACCAGATCACCTGAATATAAATACAAATAAGAAATATTTAGATGAAGGTATCTCACCTGAATATAAATACAAGGGTTTCCCTGTCCAAAGCAATTACTTTGCTTACTTCTAACTAAACCAGATCACTTCCCTCCTTAGAACAACAACTATAATCAACTTTACAGGTCCTATAAAATGATTGCAGAAAATACAGTCCAGTTATACGGTTGCTTGAATCGAAATAGAAAATTGGCTTAACTTGAGGTGTTAAATTTGAACTTGAAGTGTTCAAAGGTTACATATATATAGGAGTGTTCAAACACTTGCCAATTAATATTTGCTAAGGCATTTACCAGGTACATTTACTATCTTTGGAACGAAATGTTATGAAAATTTTATGTCTGCTTTGTCTGTGTGTGGAAGAGAGGATCATCCAGCCATACTTAAAACCTTAATAAGATACTTGTCAAGAATGTGTCATTCACTTCGTTGCTTTTACTCAGAGATAGAGAGGAACTGAGAGGGAAATGTCAAGCCAAAATCCAAGAAAAGAAGTAGCAACTTTGTCTAATGTTTATGACAAGGTTTTTTCATTGCGCTTTCCCAAATGTCAAAAGATCAATTTCATTAAATTCCCCAAATGTCTCACAAGTCCTTTGAAATTTTATTTTTCTTTTGGTCGAAGGAATGAACGCGTCATTACCAAAATTTCCTTTGAAATCTAATTAGCAAATTGTAGGGTTAGATTAGAAAACCGAGAAGGCAAATCTTAATTCCCTTCTCCCCCACATGTTTTCTTTTTCACAGACAAATTATTACACAATGTTTCCTTGGACCCTACTAACATCACTTTCAGCAAATTTCTATGCCATTGAAAAGTAATTTGTAAACGTTTCCACGCGTTTTGCAACTATCCTGTTGCAGGCTGCTGCCCTATAACAAACATTGGGAAATGATATGGAACTTTATCAATCTGTTGACAGTCTTAGTTTCCACAAAGGGAGCTTCTTGAAAATTCCCTTTCTTTGATCACCAAAAAAAATTCCCTTTCCTTTAATTACATTACAAGAAATTGATGTTTGACCTACCTAATCCTAAACCTAATTATAACCCATTTTTTCATCCTCTCTCACAAAGTTATATAATCGTTCATACATAAAATTTAAGCATTAGCTACAAGATTACTTCACATAACAATGTTTCAAACTTTTATTTTCACATTCTGAAAGTTACTTATTTTTGGACCTGATGTGAATCACGAGAAACTTTACACTTTTTCACAAATATAATATATATCTTTATTATAAATGGTATTCTATTCTAAATCATGAAAAACATGTTATTCTTACAACTTGGATTGATTAGTAACATTGCGTGTGGTGTTATATTCTCACACACACACAAAATTTCCAACACATCCCAATTCCAGCTTATTATTTGACCTGTGGGTCGAGCATGCCAATGATTTATTGGATGCAAACTTTGGGGCTTCAGCTTCGTTGGGCTCGCCACTGGCTTATGGGCATTACTGGGCCAACACTGAATCCAATTTGAAGCTTCATGGACCCTGTTTTAGCTCTTCGTGCTGCTGCATCTCAACCGTCCAAAATCATCTGATGGCCCTCACCAATTGTGGGTCCCACATGTTAACAACCAAGATGCTGAAACCGCCTCTTGAGTAAAGTAGTGGGCACAATCTGAAACAGAGAACCAAACTGTCTTCGCAGACCCATCAAATTTCTCACAGAAGCTCCCATGGCAGAACCAAAAACAGAGCTCAAGGACTCTCTCTCGGGTACTTAAAAGTCCTATACTTTCATCTCTTTGTATTTACAGAACTCCCCATATTTAACATGTTATCATCTGCACTTTTTAGTTCTTGCATATTTTTGTCCTCTTTTTTCTTTTTCTGGTACAGTTTTATATTTCTGAAATTATTTCAAGGATAAGTCCATTAATCTTCTGAAAATTTTAATTTTGGTGATGGGTTTTATGTAAAGTTGATATTTTTATGAGGTGGGTAGTGTTTATTTAGTTAAAAAAAGATCATATGGAAATTGAATTTCTATTAGTGAAATCCCTTTATCTCTTTATATATTTTGATATGGCAGAGAAATCACCAGGACATCATGCTGATAAATCACCAAAACATCACAAAGAAACGCATGGAACGAGTGATGGCATAGATGAAACCACCCCAGTAGATGAAGTCAAAGGCCCAGGTGTGTTTGAACGAATGAAGGAAGAAGTCGAAGCCATTGTTGAGGCAATTCATCCTAAGAAAGAATCCAGCAGTCATGACTCATCTCCTAAGTGATAGGTTGGTTGAGCCTCAGTTGTAAGCATGCTTCACAAGTTTTGCTCTCATTTGGAGTAAATGGGACAAACCTAATATTGTATTTTCAATCTTTGTGTTATTTCTCTTATGATTCCTCAAAAATGATTATGATGTGGTATTCTTTGATAATATTGTCTACAAGACATAAATTTCGATTTTATATCTAGAGGGTGGCCATAAACACCCCAATTGTAGATGCTAAATAAAACCATGACAATGTTAGTTACATCTACCATATATATGTTGATTTCCATTTGGCATTTCTTGTGTGTTGGAGAAGGGGAAGCTGTTGTAGGCTTGTAGCATCCTTGTTTTGTATTTTAACACATAAGTTGATATCACTAACCTGATATGCATATAACTGCTTTATGCAGTTTCTGCTCACTATAGTTGAGACTTGAGATTAACTTACTCAACAATCACTTGAAGCAAATCAGATTCTAACTTCCCAGTAGATCGCCGTTTATAGCGCTGCTAACCTTATTGTTATGTGAATATAATATATCCAATCTTTTCTGCTCTAAACTCTTGTAGAAAGTGAATTAGTTTATGGGAATATTCAGTGGAGCAATATATTCTTTAAACCATCCTTGGACACTCACTTGATGGGCTTATGAATGATAGTGTTGAAATGCTAAAATGTAGAATGATCTTGGTTTTACTCATGAAACCACAAGTGGATTGCCCTGGTTTATGGATGCATAAACTCTCAGTTGTTAGGTGTGCAGAACTAGAAATTGTGGTTTGACCAAGAAGCTTCACGACTAGGATTTTGCACATTTGATGTATTTCCTGCAAGGAATACAGTTTTATAAATATTAATCTTTATCTTCAAATTTTTTTAACATAATTATACTTGAATCTTCTTTCTCCCATGGATCTTTATTTTAAGGAAAAACTACAGTAAACCCCCCAACCTATAGAGTCGGTTACAAGTTCATACCCGATTTTAGAGACATTTATGAGTACATACTCAACGTCACAAAAACTTACAAGTACATACCCTCCGTTAGCCAAACTATTAGAAAATCCATTAAATGCTAACGTGTCAAAAGTGGAACTCATTTTTTATGACGTGGACTTCCACGTGGACCAACAACTAATAAAAAATTATTTTATTGTTTAATTTATTTTTAAAAATTAAACATATTAAATAAAATAATAATAAAAAACCCCAGCCTTTGCCACACCGTCTTCAACCCCAAGCTTCTTCACTCCTTCGACCCCAGCCTTTGGAACTCCGTCATCGTCTTCATTTTCCATTGGTGGCTTCGGCGGCTCCTTCTTCGCCACTCCATTCTCTTCTCAAACTCAATAGCAACAACAGCAGACGCCATCGTTTCAACAACCTCAGTCTGCTGGTGGCTTTGGGTTTCAGAGTCCGTTCACTCCGCCACAACAGTCGACTCCCTTCCCTAATTTTCAATTAATTGACTACTCAGATGGCTCCTGTTGCTCCTCTCCCTTTCTCTCTCGCCGATCGCGATATTCAAGTAAGGTTTTCCTTTTACCTTTTGTTTTTTCACTTCAAATCCCTAACACCTTCGTATACTCTCCCTCTCTCTTATTGAGTTTTTGACTTTGTTTTCTTTGACACAGAAAGAGAGAGAGAGCGCAATGAAGGGAGCTGATGCCACACTCTACAATCCTCGCACAATCGAGGAGATTTTCAGGGATTTTAAGGGCTGCAGAGCTAGCATGATCAAGGCTCTCACTTCTGGTCTTTTTCTTTTTGTTTTTTTCTCTTCATTTGTTACTAATTTAGGGTTACTTTGGTTTTTGAGGAAGCCGAGAAAGGAATTTGGTGTTTTTTCACTAATTAGTGGGCATATATTGATTTGAGATTTGGAAATTGGTCTTGTGTTTTGGTCGTCGCTTTGTTTCTTTGTTGAATTGAGTTTGAATTGGATATTTTCGTACCTTACTGGTTTTAGCTTCTGGGTTTGGTTGCAGAGAGAGAAGAAGAATATGGTTAGAGAGAGAGATTAGGGTTTTTATATAAAAAAATTATATATTTAATATATTTAATTTTTTAAAATAAAGTAAACATTAAAATAATTTTTTATTAATTTTTGGTCCACGTGGAAGTCCACGTCATCAAAAAATGAGTCCTACTTTTGACACGTCATCATTTAACGGATTTTCTAACGGTTTGGCTAACGGAGAGTATGTACTCGTAAGTTTTCGTGACGTTGAGTATGTACTCATAAATGTCTCTAAAATCGGGTATGAACTTGTAACCGACCCTATAGGTTGGGGGTTTATTGTAGTTTTTCCTTATTTTAAATTTGTTCAAATTCTTCAGGGAAGTTTACTTCTTCTGCTAGAGGGTTGGGATATTCTGAGCTTTGTCTTTAGGAGACATATTGAGAATGATATATCATTTTGTACTTGGATGATAGTTTATGCAGAACCCATTGATTTTTCTTTTGAAAATGTAATCAGATTCACCCCATTCAGTAATTTGCATGAACAAGTTGGTGTTCAGTGAGGAGGTCTGAAAATGACCATAATAGCAAAGAAGTAAAGCCCTGGCCTGTGTGTTTGGTCATGTGTGTGCACCAGCTGGTGTAATTTCTTTTGAAGGACAATAAATGAATCAATACCTTCTTCCACACTCTTGTTGTAGTTTCAGGTGGAAGAGAGAGAGAGATGCATATATATAGGCTTCACTGGGTACACTCAACACATTGAAAACTCAAGTCTCATACAATATATAGGCTTCACTGGGTAATCCTAGGCCATCTACAGCATATATACATGTATGTAGGGGTGCTTTTGAAATTGGCCTCTGCTGTGCCTACCAGTCTTTCCTTTTCATGTCCATTCTGATGTATGACTAATATTTTGTTTATGACGTCCCTAATGACCAAATAAATCCCATTTAGGCAAAAATATTTGCAACAAATCCATACTCAAATTAGCCATTAGTACGGTTCAGCAATGCCTATTAACTTCCTAAAAGAAATCAGCTAGAGAGAGATTGTACCAAGCTTTTCGTTTTATCAGACGTATTTTCACAGCACAAACCTCAAGAAATTAGTAGTTTACTAAACAAATTCTAAGAAATAGCTTTTCCACTGCACATTGTTACATACATTGCATGCATAAAAAAATAAAAGAGAGAGAGAGGCAAAAGCAAGCAAAACAAAAACAAAGATAATGTTGCTAACGTGTTAATGTGATCATCTGGGATTCTGGAGGTACCTTTAAGACAATCAAGCGCACCCGAATTCATAAATGCTATGCTGATGAAGGTCCAAATGGAGGGCTCAGAATGGATGGAGGTACAAAGCCTGGGTGCTCCCCACCTACCAACCTGTAAAAAGTTGACCCAAGTACCTTGTTTTTTAATGTATTAACTAACTCATTAAATTCTTCTGCTGCTGGCTGAATGTCTCAGACATTGATGCTTTCTCCTTCTCCCTTCTTTCTCCATATGAAGGCTTCTGCCACTGACACTGGAATCTGGATTACATATTCCCTTTTAAAGGAATTCAAATAATATATTTAAAAAATTATAGGGCAGAAAAATAGCTGTGCAGGCTAGGGAGCTAAAGAGGCTAAGATTTCTTCTGAATGCAGAGATATACAAGGGCTAGCAAATTTTCAGACCCCAAAAGAGGGAGCTGTTATTTTGGGCCTAGGGACCAGCTCATTTAGTTCTACTCTGTTGGATTGATTTGAGAGAGAAAGAGAGAGAGAGAGAGAGAGAGAGAGAGGATGGTTTGTGTTAAAGAGTAAGAAATCAGCAACTTCCTTTAGCCTTGAAGTGAGTTGTCAAATGTGGTGGAAACTTGTTAGTGTTTTTTGAACAATTTGACAAGAAACCCCAGAATCACTTGCTTCTGAAGCAAAAAAATCTCTCTACCAAATCAAGATAGACTAAAGAGAAAACCAATTAGAGGTTTTGAGTCTAGCTTTTTGGGAATAGGAATTTGTACTCTAGGCCTTTTTTTCACCTTCTTATATATCCCATCAGTTGTGCATGACATCTTGTGTTTGTGAGTGATTCCAATCTCTCTCTCTCTCTCTCTCTCTCTCTCTCTCTCTCTCTCTCTCTCTCTCTCTCTCTCTCTAATCATAGTCACCATAATCACAGTAATCATTTTTAGCTTGAAGCAATGAAGAGAAGTTATTGCTTTGTCATGGCTCTGCAAATCCTGTGTTGGGTTTCTGCAACAAGCAGGCCTTTTCCTCCAAATGATGGTGTTGGTGTTCATCAAGAAGGTTACTTACTTGCCCTTTTCAATCATTAGCATAAAAAATGAGCTTACTGTAGCAATGATCAGCCTAGTTGGTTCAGTTGTCTGATTCTTTTTACTTATTTCCACTGTAGAATGTTTTTCTTGCAACTTGTTCATGTGGAAAGCTTCATTTGCTACCTGTCTTTGGCATATTTCTGTTTTTGCTGTGACATTCCCCACACATAGATGGATGCTTGCCTATACCAGTAGACCAACTTTATGCAGGTTCTCTAGGAACACACTTTCACTAACACCTTACACAAATCAAAATCATTTTTTCTTGTTTTTTCTCCCCTTCTTTTTGGAGGATTGAAAAGAAATAGAATCTGTTTTGGCTTTAGGATTCAGAAAGTGGACAACTGAAAGCCTTTTTCCTAGAAAAACTTCTTAGCTTTTCAAAGCCATTCTCAGCGAAAAGCTTCTTTTGGGTTTTCATCACATATCAGCACCTTTACTGTTTCTCTCATACTTTTTGGTTTAGTTCATTTTCTCTGCTAACTTGTATTAAATATTAATGCTTGATCAGGCCCAGGCCAGAACCCAGAGTCTTCACAAGTTACCTTACAAGAGGTCTCTCTCTCTCTCTCTCTCTCCCCCTGTGTGTGTTTGCTTAGTGCAATGTTATGTTATTGAAATTGTTCTCTTTGAAGGGTTTGAACACCATCAATGGAGTGACAAAGATGGCTGCAATAGCAAACTACAGAGGGATCGGCAAAATAGGATCAAGCCCTCCCAGCTGTGACCACAAGTGTTATGGATGTACTCCATGTGAAGCTATTCAGGTGCCTACCACCACCAAAAAGCACAGCCATTTTGGGGTTGAATATGCAAATTATGAGCCTGAGGGTTGGAAATGCAAGTGTGGCCCTACATTTTACAGCCCATGAAAAATCCCATGGACATTTGAACATACTTGGCTCCTGTTTCTCTCTAATCCCATGGACATTTTACAGTCAGTTGATCATTCCATTGTACAAAAATCAAATTGCTAGTTAACTCTATATCCCTTCACTAAATTATATATGTTTTTATTTTCTTTTTTTCAACTTTAACAGTGCAATGTGAGTAATTTAAATGCTAAATCAAAATCCTAATAGGAGAACCAAGTGCGTTGAACTAAATGGTTCGGATACCAGTCGTTGTAACAACAGGCCCAATAGGAGTTGTTATCCCCACTTTGACCACCTAAGTTCAATATCCTTGGGTTGGGTTAGGCCCAATGGACCTCTACGTATGGGATTTTAACTTAAAAAGTCTCAGTGCCATTAGGAGTGGACCACTTATATTTAAACTATAGATTATTGTTGTATTTTTTGATATGGAACTTATACATCATGACTTTAGCCACTTTACACCAACAAGTCTTTATGAGTGTCACTCTTCTAGACGACACTTATAAGACATAATATGTTGGACTGTTCAGTCACAACATTTATAAGTTTACCAAATAGTGGCCATAACAGTAACTCAATTTAATTGAAATATTCCAATTCAAGCTTAGCCACCAAACGTGGTTAGGAAAAAAAACTGACATTGGCCCTGTTTGATATCCTACTCAAAAAAGTAAACTACAAAACTATGATTCTTTTTAAAAACATGAGTTTTTCAAATAGTGATTTTAAGATCTAAAAACTTGTTTGGTATTGAACTCCAAACTATTTTTAAGATCTAAAAAAATTGATATTAAAATCAGAAAATCACAAACCCTAATCCCCAAATTGAAATTAACAAAAAGAAAAGGAAAAAGATATGAGGCATAAACCCTATTAATTTTGGTGGTGCACAACAACTCCAAATTGAACTCCCGACGGTGAACTTAATTCAGTGGTTATTGGTTCACAAAGACAAACCCTATCGGTATGAGAGAGAGAGAGAGAGAAATTATAAAATCTCTTCTTTTTTAAAAAAATAATATGGGTGTTTTTGAATTTTTTTGGGTTTGGGTTTTTAAAAATGAGCCTACAAAACAGGCTTTTTGGGCAAATCTGTTTTTGAGTTTATAAAATTTGATCCAAATAGGATACCAAACGGGTCTTTAGTTTTTTTCAAAAACTAACAATTAGGCAAGCAAAAAAATGTGTGTTTTCCAGACGACATGTCGTTACATGGTTTTAGTCCACACCCTCTAAGGTCGTTTATTCTGTGAGCTTGGCTTGGCTGGTGGACTAAATTTAGTCATGTTTGTTTCATATAATTCTAGTCTTAGATGGGATTGCTAATAGGGCCCACCAAAAACACCTCCTTAGGAAGGCTTAACTAAACCCATGTGAAAAAGGAGGCTTAACTAGTCCCATGCTCACTCATGTATAAGAAGAATATATTATATTGTAATAATAATAACATATATTACTATTATACATATATAATATATATAATATACATATACGTATATACATGTATATTATTATTATAATATACCCATATACACATATACATATTAATATTATAATAATAGTATACATGTATATATGTAACATATATTATATATTATAATACATATATATTTACGTATATATACATACACATATACATATATACATGTATATTATTATTATTATTATTATAATATACCCATATACACATATACATATTAATATTATAATAATAGTATACATGTATATATGTAACATATATTATATATTATAATACATATATATTTACGTATATATACATACACATATACATATATACATGTATATTATTATTATTATTATTATTATTATTATTATTATTATTATTATTATTATTATTATAATATACCCATATACACATATACATATTAATATTATAATAATAGTATACATGTATATATGTAACATATATTATATATTATAATACATATATATTTACGTATATATACATACACATATACATATATACATGTATATTATTATTATTATTATTATTATTATTATTATTATTATAATATACCCATATACACATATACATATTAATATTATAATAATAGTATACGTGTATATATGTAACATATATTATATATTATAATACATATGTATACATACACATATATATTATACATGTATAATATATATTATAATATATATCATATACATATACATGTATATTATTATTATTATAATATACCCATATAAACATACATATTAATATTATAATAATAATATACGTGTATATATGTAATAAATATTATATATTATAATACATATATACATATATATTATATATATATATACATATATACATATTTATTATACATATATATAATACATATATACATATATACATATATATTATACATATATACATATATACTATACATATATATTATACATACATATAATACATATATACATATATATATATATATACATATGTATTATACCCATGTATATATTATAATATACATATATACACCTATATACACACACATATATATATATATATATGTTTATATTATTATAATATACATGTATTCATGTACATACGCATATATGTTATATTATATATATTTATATATACATATATATTATACATATTATAAAATACATATATACACGTACATAATATATGTATTATACATTTATACATATATATAGATATTTTTGAAAAAATAAAAATTCTAGTCTAGTCAGGCATACACTAAACGGGATAAAGTCTTATCCGATTTAGGCCAGTGGCCAAGCCAAAGGCAGTCACTAAGTATAGTCCGTAAGACAGTCGCAGTAGCAAACGAAGCAAAAGTTCAGCCACAATGACGAAATTGCCCATCTCCTTCCCTCTAAAGAAAAGGTTGCAAGTACCAACCTTCAAACGTTTACACAAACTCTGCACTGCAAAGCTAAAGCTCTCTGTTTTCCGCATTACGTGAAGATGACCAGCCTCTTCAGCTATCGTGTAAGTCTCTCTTTCTCTTTCTTCCTCTCTCTCTGATGTGCTGAATTTCCATGATTCCTATTTTCGATAAGATCGTTTCTGGGTTTCAGAGCGATTGTTATACAAGATCCGTGAAATTCTGAGCAAACGTGTTAAATTTAATCTAATTGTCTCTACGGTTAACGATTTCTTTGTTTGTATTAATTGGGAACTGTTTTGTGGGGATTTGGATATTGTAAAAGAATGGAACATTCGGTTAGATTTTTCTTTTCCACTTTCTTGGGAACCAAACAGTTCGTGAGCATATACGGATTCTATTTGTTTTTTTCGATGTCACATCAAGCTTCAAATTTTTTTTTCTGTGGGTTTTCCAATTTATTAGATCTTTATCTATTTTACACAAAAATGGTGTGTGACAAGCTGGATAGTTAATACATGAACTCAACAAAGGTTTCAACAATTTATAGAATGTAAAAGTTTTGGTAACTTGTGATTTTAACTGATTTGGAATGAATTGAGGAACTGTTAGGAAATATTTTCATATTGTGTTTGTGAATAATGTTGTTAAATTCTTATCTTAAAAAACTTAATCTGGTTAATTGAGATCCAAGGATACAGTCATGTTGTTATAAATTAGATACGAATTTTCAAATGATAAGAATCACCTAAAGATGCATTAGCATTTTGCTTAGACCCTATAGACTTTTGGCAGAATATGTAAGGCGGCATTTTTGTGCATGGAAGTTATAGGGCTTAGATCTTCATATGCAAGTTGTTCTTAGTCGACGGTTGCAGGCTTTGCTCCTCAAGCCCACTAGTTAGCTAGGATTTTAACGTTGAGGAAAGAAACCTTGATGTGATGCAAAGAGAACTTAGGATGGATACTACATTGATCCATAAAGCTAACCCCTGAAGAGGGTAGTAATCTTTACGCTGGAATTATATGGATGTACTATTCAATTAATACACGTTTTTCTTTATTTCGTCTAGGATTCATGCCCATCTGTGAAGAACATTCTTCTTCTAGATTCTGAAGGCAAGCGTGTAGCCGTCAAGTATTTCTCGGATGATTGGCCAACAAATGGTGCAAAGTTAGCTTTTGAAAAATCTATTTTCACCAAGACTCTGAAGACAAATGCTCGGATAGAAGGTATGCAGAACAAATGTGATTGTCGTACATGTAGAGTCTGTCCAGTGGAAAAATCTTCATCAATGTGCTACAGAAATTGTATGTGATATCACCAGAGTTACAGTGTTCATAATTTCCTATTTTTTCACCTGCAGCGGAGATAATGATGTTTGACAGCAATGTCATTATATATAAGTTCATACAGGACCTCCACTTCTTTGTGACTGGAGGTGACGATGAAAACGAACTCATTTTAGCCACAGTTCTTCAGGGGTTCTTTGATGCAGTTGCACTTCTCCTGAGGTAGTCTTGGTCATAAGCTTTTTCTTGAGTTCTTTTTTATTTTGATGATTTCCTACTTTCAGACCTTTGCTATATACATTCTTACATGTCCTTCTTGTAGGAACAATGTCGACAAAAGGGAGGCACTAGAGAATCTGGATCTTATTCTTCTGTGCTTTGATGAGATTGTTGATGGGGGGTAAGCACTATGCTTCTTAAATTCTCACACGTCTATGGGCCTATTAATATCTGCAAAGTTCATTACAATCTTTCAGTGGTGAGTATGGCAAAGTCACATAGATAAGTGTGTCTGTGTGTTGTGTGGAGTGGAGGTGGGGGCGAACACACGGTGGTAAATTTCTTTTAACACAATGAACCATCTATTATCCTTGTTCATAAACTGTAATTTCTGACAATACATTCCACTACATCTACCACTTTATGATTCCCCCTCTGTGGAGCTTTTTGTCCAACACCACCCCAAGTTGCTCACTGTGGGGTTTCGCCCTCAATCTTATTTGGTCAAATAAGGGTTTGATCATATACTTATGCCGTTAATTTATATGGCAGGATGGTACTTGAAACCGATCCGAGTATTATTGCAGGAAAGGTGGCAACTCATACCATGGATGCCGATGCACCCTTGTCTGAGCAGGTACTGCAAACTCTTCATTTGCTTGCCTTCAGTTCAAACCAAACAAAATAGTTTTCATACATTAGTCAAAGAAGAAGAGGTGTTGATTGCTTGCTATTTGTACTATCATCAAATCTTTAAGACTTGATAACTCTCAGAAAGCAGAACCCAATTTTTACGAAATCTTATATTAATCTAATCCCGTCTCCTTTACTAAAATGCAGACCATAACACAAGCATGGGCTACAGCAAGGGAACATCTAACCAGAACCCTCCTGAAGTGATTTGTGTGTGCGCACACAGATGGTCGTTTGGCATTCTTTTTTCTTTGTCTGTTGAGGAAATTTGTTTCATATGTTGACAAGGTCTTTTTTCCCTTCTTTCATATTGTAGTGCTAAGCTGTATCAGCAGCATCATGCCATTGGGCTCGTTATGGGCACTTATTTTTTTGTTTGGGCTTCATTATTGGTTGTGTTTGGTGGTTTTACGGGAGAAGGCAGAATGAGAGCAAAGTGAGGAGTTATAATGAGGAGAAGCAATCTCACCATTAAAAGACGGTGGACCCCCAATGCAACCCCTCCCCGCCCCCACCCCAATGTGCTTTGTGATGGTTAGATTGCTCTCCTCACTTTAGCTCATTCTAGCCTCTCCAGGTTATTTTACTTTATGCTTGTGGGCCGTTGTGTGATGTCAATTCCCAAATAGGCCCATATTAGGCTTACTAAATTTGTGAGTATGTATTGCAACTTGGCATGCATCAAAATTCACACAATAAGAAGCGTCTCCAAGTAGTAGCGAATAAAACTCTTGAATTGAAGTTTGTTGACCTATGTGGCAATTTGAAAAGCTTTATTTGCTACTTGAATAATTTTTGCTCCAACAGACTCTTCAATTCAATTGATTAATGCAATATCATGGAAAAGAATGAAAAATATGAAAACAAGTGAAAAATGTCTATGTATTTATTATATGAAAAGAAAAAATGCATGTTTTTAACATTTTCAAGGTAGGTTTTGTTTTTCCAATGTAAAATTAAATATTTGAAGAGTCAAAGTCAACTTACCAAATTCCTGAAGAGAGAGAAAGAGGTTGCGAACTTTGATGGTGAGGTTGAAGAGGCATTGGAGAGAGTTTTTCGATGTGGCTCATCTATTTTAGAATTCCAAAGCATTGAAGAGGCTGTTGGAGATGCTCTAAGGGTGCGTTCGGTAACGTTTTCAGGGGTTGTTTTCATTTTTAGAAAACAAAAATGTGGCAAAAACGACTTCGGTAACCCAAAAATAGAAAACACTGAGAATATTTTCATAAAATGAAAACAAGTTCATGTGTACTTGTAGAAAACAGAAAAAAGTTGTTTTCATTCTCATGGGAAGCGTTTTCATAAAAATAACTCACATTATTATTTCAAATTGTACTACCAGACACATTTTCATTGTTTTTGTTTTCTGAAAATGTTTTCTAATTAATCTACCAGACGCATTTTCATTTCCTGAAAATGCAAATTTGTTTTCTTGTTTTCATTCTCTGAAAATATTCTACGAAAACATTCTCCGAAAACGTTACCGAACGGACTCTAAACCTTTTATGTGTTTTACTTCAATCCCATTGCGAAGCCTGTGCAATATAACAATTCAATTCAATTTTTTTAAGATAATAAAATTACAACTCACATGAAGGCAAAATTTGACATCCAAATAGAAGGTTGATGTGGAGAATTCAATTCAATTGTTCTAATAAAAATGTATGAGTTGACACGAGGGGCTTGTTCAAGTGGCTAAGAATATTTACCCCTGCATCCAAAGTCCTATGTTCGATTCCTCCATTCCCTACATGGGACAGACAATTAGTCTCGGCTATACCCGGTCTAGTACTAACCACCTACAGAAATTAAGCTTTTTTTTTGTCAGAATCGAGTTTCATTAAATAGAAGGTCAAAGCTAGATTACATCAAAATGAACTCAAATAATTGAGTTCACACAAAATGCAATACAAACAAACATATAGCTCATTACAAATAAAACTAACAAAATGCATAAAGCACATACATAAATGCATTAAGCCCACATAAAGACAAAGAGCCCACATAACGACAAAAAGCAAAAACCCGCAAAACACAACACAACACAACATTAGGAACCCTAACACCAATAAGGCCATCTCCAATCATAGGACTAAATGTAGTCTATGACTAAAAATTTAGCACTCTAAAATATTAATTTTTTAAAGAATAGTGCATGACTAAATTTTTTCATTTCCAGCCATACAGGGTTATATTTTAGGGTCCGTCATATTTTATTATTTTGAGAAAAATTATGGTACAATGCTCATACATTCCACATATTCAACATAGACCAACACGCAAGCCGACAACTACCAAAGAGAAACTAGTAACCAACAGAAAAAGGTGGTGAGCAAGCCACCCAAGCTACACTTAGTAAAAGTAACGCTACCATAATCCAAACAATAAGTGCTATTTGCACCTTAAAAGTTGATATATTGGAGTTGTGAAATGTACATTTCCATTCCATGACGTTCCTCTAGAATGTCAACTTAACAAGGGAGTTAAAATTCCACATAATCTACGTACCCGACGGTCCCGTCAGCTTCACACGTTTGCGCGTTGGTCTATGTTGAATATATGTGTCTAATCTAAATTTTTCTAAAGACAAAATATAATGCAGTTGGCACAATTCCAAAAATATTAATGCACCTCTCCTGCTCAACTAGGAAGAAAAATAAAATAAAATTATTGCTTCTAGACTGTCCTCTTTTTCAGTTTCGACGTGACAGCTTTGTTTGTTCAAGTGAGACTTTAAATTTGTTTTGATGTTTCATAATGCCTAAGAAATTTCTATTTGGGTTCGCATGCATAAATATCTAGAGTATGTTGTATTATAGAATGATTGAGAAATTTTTGTTTTCTTGACCAACTAGTGTTGCTTTAGTCATACGTCGGATGGTCAATCATGATCGGATATTCAAACAAAATATCACTTATTCTAGAAATATAAACAAAATAACATGTAATTTTATTTAATAATTTTATTTCACGGTATGATAATATGATATGTTTAATTACAAAAAATTTAATTAATAATCTGATAATGTATCGTGTCAAACTATTCGACAAGAAAACTAGTAAGAAAAATACGGAATGTCACATTTTAAAATATTTCAGTAATTAGAAAAATTGAGTATGTTAGCCCAAATGGTCATTATTATGTTTAAAGAAATATTTAAACATAATAATTTAATTTTTGTTTGCAAGGGCTAACAGCTAATTATACAATGAATACCAGCAATATTGAGATTATTATCTTTAATTTGTTTCTAATGCCTTGAATTGCACTTAAGAATCCACACATTCACATGGAAGCCTTGAAACTTCCACAGCAAGTTGGCAAGAGACCCCAAGCCAAGACCAAGAATAATTTAAAATCTAAGACTCTAAAAATGAAGACAGTGACAACGGAATTTTCCAAGAAAGTCCACCCAGTGGAAACATATATGAACAAAAACCAGCGGGTCCTTGGGGATGACACATCTTTCTAATTCTTTGTGTTATTTTCTATACGATATTAATACTCGCCTCCCTTTCTGGAAGTAGGAATTCTTACTTTTCTGCTAATTACAATTTGACATGTGTGTAGAGATGTTTCTTTTTATGTTTTTGATGCATTGTTTTTGCATGTGTCAAACTATGATTTGCATGAAGTATGAATGCCTCCTTACACACGGAAGAAGGAAAACAGTGTTCATACTAAATTAATTGCTCTAGTTGTAATTCTTGACCTATTCAATGAACAAAATATATGAATAAATATATAATTTTTTAAAATATGTTGTGAAGATTTATTATGGAGTAATTACTATAAAACATATAAAAAGTTTTTACGTGAAATAAGATAACGTACTATTCTTATAATATACGAGCATGTTTGAGAGTGCTTTCGAAAGCGCTTGACCTAATAAGCGCCCTTATTAAAAGTACTCAGAATTGCTCATATATCACATATTAAATTGAAAATATAGGTTCGAATCAACTATGCATAAATACCTTGTAGCAAGAGGACGTTTCTGTTTTGAACTCATTGGCTCACATTGTAATAACGTCTTGCGCATGCTAACTTATTTAAATTAAGATATTTATTTTGTTGGTAGGACTTTAAGTCGAAGTAGATGCATATTATGGCTATTGCTATTATATTGATTTTGATGAATGGTTTGTGGACCCCATGAGTCAATTATATGCCACGCCATAATTATCAATTAGCCTTGTAGGCCATAGCTTTGTGGACTAAATATTATATAAATGAATATTATAATAATATTAGAAATTAATCAAGTAGCTAATCAATACTATTTATACTTTGAAAGTACAAATTATGGACGTTTGACAGTCATTGTCCCCCAAATTTTGTGATTAAGTTTAATTAGACAAAAAAGTTCCACAAATATTTGTTTATTTATTTATTTATAATAACAGTAATATTCTAAATTATTCTAATATACGGCTATCTTATCTAATTGACTTAACTCACATATGTTTTGCCCACAAATAAATTATCTTCAAATTAGACAAACGAAAACATGTACATATGAGATTATAATCTTCGCATCAATTTAGTTTTTATGCTTTTATATAGGGGTGCATTTTTCTTCATCACTTTAGCAATAGTGCCCACCATTTCGATGCGAGTTCATAGGTATAATCATTGGTTTCGTAAATACAAAGTAAAGTTAAGCTATAGTTATCTTATGGACACGTGTCGGCATTGAAGATGGTGGTGAGTCTTTATGGTTAAAGTGGTGAGCAAAAATGCTCACTTTATATAGGGTAGTGATTTCCCCACTCCCATTTTATCACTTACACTCCCTATTAATATTTTACTATAAAATATCATGGGAGTGAGGACATACAAATTATTTTAAAAGGAGTAGGAAAATCATTACCCTTTATTTATCATTGAACTTTCACATAACATGAGAAGTTAAAATCCTTTACATATAAATATTTGAATTTTAAATAGAGCTAAATTATTTTGTTCAATTACATCGTACCATAAATATTTGAAAATTTTAAAACTCTATATGAATTGTATACACTAGCAATACTCATCTAATCATATAGTTATGTTGTATTTTATTATGCCATAACAAAAAGTATGTATATAAAATGGTTTTAGCGTAGGGTGGGAAAGTGATAGATTTTAAGTTGGAATAATGTCGTAAGTGAAAAAGATAAAATATTGTATCATTATTACAAATAAGAAAATGTCTTATCCTTTTTTTTTCTTTAATTTAAAAAGGCTATGAGGCGATGAATCTCACTCAATATTCTTTGAATCAATGAAGAATTTTTTTTTGAATCCACTAAGAACAACATGTTACATGCATATAAGATTAAGGACAATGATTTCTGATATCATAGATAGGAGGCCTTCTTTAACAGTATTGTACATGAGAAGCGTTGGAGTCTTCTTTCAGTTGAGTTTGTTTATTGTTGATGGTGTGCTAGAATTGTCTTAGAGATGGTTGTCCTATTTTATATTATTGATTTTGACTCTTCTATTGTATTAGTCTATAGTGTGTGTGGTACTCTATCATATCTCGATATTTTTTTCCTGAATATATTTTAACAAGGTCACTGTTAACATGCCGATTACTTTGTAATGTTCTCAGGTGATTTATGGATTCAATATCTGTCTAAAAAAGAGAACATATGTTTAGTGTAAGAAATATGGGCTATATTTTCACTTGCTATTTTGATTCACATAATTTTAAAAATTAAAAAAACTAAATTCCGTAACCAGATTCCAAATCATTCAACTGTTTAGGAAATTTGTTAGCTTGTAAGCTCTTTTGATGCATGAAAACCTATCCGTTAATAGAAAACATACCATTCTAGTTGCACGTTTTAAACATTTTGTCTTGACCGTCGGATGTTCATCAAATTAAAACATGATAATTTTTGTAGCAAGATTGAATATTTTTTAATGTTATCATCCAGATGGCCATCAGTAGACCGAAGTGGGATGGGAGCGCTCACCGTGGGTCCCAATAAATTAAAAACTTTGACAGCCATCGGATTTGATGGATCTTACTGGGTAGTTATGTAATTTGTGCATTAAATTATGTCAAAAGTGGTACTATTGTCACCTTCAATCTTATCATATCAACCCACCTCCTCCTAATAATAAATTATGTTTCTATCAAAGCAAAACGCCAAACAGTGGGCTAATAAACTATGGTATATGAATTTTACATTATTTCGAAAAGCTTAATATTACAAAACGTCCATAAAGTTTAGGAATCTATCAGATTACATTCTTAATATTTTTTTTTTGGTCATTCATAGTCCTCGAGGTTAGTATGTGTGTGATCACAAATGGCCCCTGCTGTTAGGTTCTATCAAAAACTCCTTAGTTTGCTGACGTGGCATATATATATATATATATATCACAAAAAATCCATAAGGTTCACGCACCTATCATCAAATGGTCACAGCCAAATTTTTAATTTTATTTTTCATTTAAAATTCATAAAATTTTGGTTTTCTTTTTTAAATTATTTTAAAATCTATTTTGTATTTTAAATACACGTGACACTATATTTTTGAAGATATGAGCTCCACATATATGCCACATCAAAAATTAATGAAGTTTTAAAAAAATAATTTAAAATTCATAAAATTTGAAAATGAAAAAACCATTTATTGAAGGATTTTAACATTGAGGATCATTTATGAATCCTAAACCCTTGGTTTTTTCATTTTTAAATTTTATGAATTTTAAATTATTTTTTAAAAACTCCATTAGTTTGTTGATATGACATATATGTGGAGCCCACATCTCCAATAATATAGTGTCACGTGTATTTAAAATAAAAATATATTTTAAAATAATTTAAAATTCATAAAATTTAAAAATGAAAACCAAAATTTTATGAATTTTAAATTTAAAAAATTAAAAAAATTTCGCATGGACCATTTGTGTTAGGTGCGTGAACCTCAGGGATGTTTTGTGATATATATGTCACGTCAGCAAATTAACGTAGTTTTTGACAAAACCTAACGGCAGGGACCATTTGTGATCATACATACTAAACTCGAGGACCACGAATGACACAAAAAAAACATTAAGGATGCAATCTAATAATTTCGTAAACCTTATGGACGTTTTATGATATTAAGCATATTCCAAAATCATCCATTTTGAAATAAACCAACCAAAACGAAAATCAGAGTAAGTTCTAGACTAATTGCATAAAGAAGTCCCCATGTAACCCCAAACAAAAACAAACAACTTCAATGAGTTATTTTTGTTACCGACTCATAATCAAAAAGGAAATTCACAATTTTCACAATAGTGATGTGAGACCCATGTATGTTTGCAGATCCATACTAACTTATTATACTAATAAATTTCAAACACGCCTACGAAGGTCCAGTGAAAAATGACATTGACTTCTAAATAAATGGTCTCATATTCGAACCCTCATGTCACCTTGGCAATATGTGTGAGAAAATCATCTCCCTTAATATCGGTTGTATAAAAAAAGAAATCAAACACAAACTCATTCAACAATTTCTCATTAGTTACAAATAATTAATTTTTACAATGGCCGAAAATGAAAACAAATGAAATAGTTGAATTCTACATTGAATTCTCCCATACTATGAATCTATGCACAACAAAAAAAAGAGAGGAAATAATTGGATTCTGAACCATACATGGATGTATGCCAAATTAGAGAATTTTTTACATGAAGTAATGGGAAGTCAAAGGCAATCACAGGCTAACACAGCAAGATTTATGGATGGGAAAGGATCCTAGTTGCCTAGTCCCCAAGAAGGCACCACCTAAACATGTGCCAAATTTGACGTCCTAATCTTTAAGAAAAACCTTTCGACCAAAAAAAAAAGTTAAGGAAAACCAACCACGTACGTCCACTTGTCCACAGCAATTATTTTATTTACTTTTTTAATTACCAAAAATAACTGTAACAGTTGCAAGTTGTAACCTTGTAACAAAAAGAAACAGAAAATTAGATTATATATATAGAGTAGTGATCTCTTGGTCACCTAGTATTGAGATCATTAATGATCACCGTTGGATTTAAATCCAGTAGTGCATAAAGTTCTTAAAAGGAGTCTGAAGTAGGTGGGCGCTTTAGATTTAAATCCAGGTGGGTGACGGATTAAGCCAGTCATTAGGTGGCAGAAACACTACTCTATATATATATATATATATATATTTAAAGAGAAAAACCATGACTCGCCAGGTAGGACAATGTGGGTCCTACACTCTTCTGCTGCTGCAGTGGGAGGGCGTTTTTGAAAACCTTAAAAAGGAGAGCAGAAGACCGACCGGTTTTATGACCAAAAAAAAAAAAGACCGACCGGTTCTCATTTGGTGCAAAGACCAAGAAAAAAAAAACTTGTCCAGGTCATCCCTAACCTGCTCAAACAAATCAATCACAGGAATTTCTTATTAAAACCATTTTTGAAAAAAAAATTTGAAAATTTGGTATAAAGGGAAATATGTATAAATATATATAATAAATATATAAATATAGGAAAAGGAGGGCCCGGAAATTCCTGCCATTGGTTTGGACTTCACGACGGGCAGAGGAGAGAAAGAGGAAGCTCATTCTTTCTTTTCTTTCTTTTCTTTCTGTTCCCTCCTCTCTCTCTCTCTCTAGACTTTGTCTTCCTCCTTGATCTGCAGCTCAAAGTTCGCTCGTTCCCTTTCTGCTAAATGGGTTCTTCTTAATTTGTCTTGAAGATGGACCAAGGCCCCTGATGGCAGGTACCCATTTTGTTTTTGTGTCTCTTTTTTTAAAAAAAAAATTTGTGTTTTTCTGGGAAAAGATTTATTTTTTTCTTCTGGGTTGATTTGTTTTTTCTTCTTCATATTTTTGGATGCGTTGCCTTCTTCTGAGGATTTTAAGGTTTTGGTACGAGGAATCTGTACTTTTATTAATGATTGATTCACGGTTTGAGCTGGACATTGTCAGATTCTAAGCTTCAACATTTGTTTTCATTGGGCTTTCTGTATGTTTTAATTTTTTTAATCATCTTTTTATACACAATTTTCTGTGTAAATTTTAATGTTTGGAAAGGAAATGAAAATTGTTATGATTCATTTTGAGTGTGAATTGCTCTGTTAGGGTCTTTTTGATTTTTGGTAGCTGTACTTGCAAGTTTGTTCTCTGTTTGACCAAAGATTTTGCTTTAATTCCTCAAATCTAAAGGCGTAGAAAAGCTAGAAATCTTAGTGTGCAAGGCATTTCAACCTAGCTTTGAATAGGAGCTCTTTTAAGAAAGGAATTTAATGTTTTTAAACGTTAATGCATGATGTTTGATTAATTGTATGAATATTTTGTGCTGGAAATTGTGAATTTTATGTGCATATAATTAATTTTTATGTGGGTTTATGTATGTTAGGCGTTTTTAAGGAGAAATTGGAGACAAGGGTACCATTAATCCTACGGCGAGGACGAAGATTTGAGTCCTTTCTTTAATGAGTATGTGCCAATTATAATTGGATTTGGCTGGGATTGATAGAAATGGCGGGAGGAAAGATAAGGGCAAAGCTCCGGCAGAGCCAGCTTTACACATTCTGCCAAAAGCCAAAAGCCAGTGAGACAGAGGCGTCTCGTCCAATCCAAGGAGCTGGGTTCTCAAGAACTGTATATTGTAACCAACCTCATCTCCATCAGAAGAAGCCTTATAAATACCGTTCAAATTTCATATCAACCACCAAGTATAACCCCATCACTTTCTTGCCCAAGGCACTGTTTGAGCAGTTCAGACGGGTTGCCAATGTGTATTTTCTTTTGGCTGCCATTCTTTCCCTCACCCCTGTCTCACCATTCTCTCCTGTGAGCATGATTGCTCCTCTGGTATTTGTTGTTGGTCTCAGTATGGCAAAGGAAGCACTGGAAGATTGGAATAGGTTCTTGCAGGATATGAAGGTTAATCTCCGAAAAGTGATCGTTCATAAAGGAGATGGTGTTTTTGGTTTTAGGCCATGGCATAAAATTCAGGTTGGAGACATCTTGAAAGTGGAAAAGGATCAATTCTTTCCTGCAGATTTGCTTCTTTTGTCGTCAAGTTATGAAGACGGGATTTGCTATGTTGAGACTATGAACTTAGATGGTGAGACGAATTTGAAGGTAAAGAGATGTTTGGAAGTAACCTCACCTTTGGATGATGATGGCACTTTCAAGGATTTCACTGCAACAATTCAATGTGAAGATCCAAACCCCAATCTTTACTCCTTTGTGGGTAATCTTGAATATGATCGGCAGGTTTATCCTCTCGAACCTGGTCAAATACTCCTCAGAGATTCAAAGCTCAGGAATACAGCTTATGTGTATGGGGTGGTGATATTCACAGGCCATGATAGCAAAGTCATGCAGAATTCAACAAAATCCCCTTCAAAAAGGAGTGGTATAGAAAGGAAAATGGATAATATTATCTATATCCTTTTCACCCTCCTTGTAGGGATCTCATTGATCAGCTCAATAGGCTTTGCTGTGAAGACAAAATTCAGTATGCCAGACTCGTGGTACTTGCGCCCTGATCAAACAACAGATATGTACAGCCCAGAAAAGCCTGCCTTGTCGGGCCTTATCCATCTGGTTACTGCTCTCATCCTTTATGGATATCTAATACCCATCTCTCTGTATGTTTCGATTGAGGTTGTGAAGGTTTTGCAAGCAACCTTCATTAACCAAGACATACACATGTATGATGAAGAGACTGGGAATCCTGCTCAAGCACGAACATCAAATTTGAATGAGGAGTTAGGCCAGGTAGACACCATCCTCTCTGATAAAACTGGCACGTTAACCTGCAACCAAATGGACTTTCTCAAGTGTTCCATTGGTGGTACTGCATATGGTGTCCGTTCCAGTGAAGTTGAACTTGCAGCAGCAAAACAGATGGCTTTTGACCTTGAGGACAATGAAGATGATCTTTCTAATTTTCCCATGCGAAAACATAATGCACCTGTATCATGGGGGAACGGAATAGGATCAGAAATTGAGCTGGAGACTGTTGTTACTTCCAATGATGATAAGGATCGGAAACCTGCGATAAAGGGGTTTAGCTTTGAGGACAGCCGGCTTATGAATGGAAATTGGTTGAACGAGCCCAGCCCTGATGTGATTTCATTATTTTTACGAATATTAGCAGTTTGCCACACTGCAATTCCCGAGCTAAATGAAGGGACTGGCAGTTATACATATGAAGCAGAGTCACCTGATGAAGCGGCTTTTCTTGTTGCAGCAAGAGAGTTAGGTTTTGAATTTTGTAAAAGAAATCAATCAAGTGTGTTTGTCCATGAGAAGTATCCTTATTCAGGACAACCAGTGGACAGGTGAGCGTATGAATGATTTATGTTATTCAGGACAACCAGTTAAACTTTCTATTGAGTTCCTTCTGTCTTCAACATTTCTGTTGTCTCTTGGGAAACTTACAGGGAGTACAAAGTCTTAAATCTATTGGAGTTCACTAGCAAAAGGAAGCGTATGTCTGTAATTGTGCGAGATGAAGAAGGACAGATTTTTCTTTTTTGCAAAGGTGCTGACAGGTTAGGCTCCCAACTATTGTTAAATTATTTCGGGGAATTGCATTATGTACTGCGACTACTGTCTTCAGTCAGCTTTCATTTGTTGTTCAGTGTTAATTTTTTGTTTGGGAGGGGTTTGTTCCAATGAAGGATTATGTAGTGTCTTCAGTTAGCTTTCATTTGTTGTCAAGTGTTAAATGTTTATTTTGGGTTTCATTCAGGCTAAATATCTACTATTAAGTGTACCGTTTGATGCTTTAAGCAGTTGGAGGCTTTAAAGCTTTAAGCTGAAGTATTGAGCTGTAACAAACAGTTGTTCAATAAATTTATCTCATCTCTCTCTCTCTCTCTCTCTCTCCTCCCTTCCCAAGAAAAGAAAAAGAGAAGGTATGAGAAAGAAAGGGAGAGGAAAACAGGGATTTATTTCTTATAATTTTTATGTTTTCTTATCCACTTTGGTTCCCATGAATCATTCCTTTACCTTGGCTTACGCAGCATCATTTTTGATCGACTTTCCAAGAATGGAAGAATGTATGAGGAAGCTACTACTAAGCATTTGAATGAATATGGAGAAGCTGGGTTGCGTACATTGGCACTTTCTTATAGAAAGCTTGAGGAGGCCGAGTACTCTGCTTGGAGCAATGAGTTTCAGAAAGCAAAAACATCTATTGGGGCTGATAGAGATGGAATGCTTGAGCGAGTAGCAGATAAGATGGAAAGAGATTTGATCCTTGTTGGTGCAACGGCTGTGGAGGACAAATTGCAAAAAGGGGTATATACGTGGTTGATTATAGCCGTAATTTGATTTGTTGCCTTTCTGATTTCCTGCAACTTAGCTTCATTTTTTTTTTCTTCCCTTTAGGTGCCCCAATGCATAGACAATCTTGCACAAGCTGGTCTTAAGATATGGGTTTTGACAGGGGATAAGATGGAAACTGCAATCAACATAGGGTTTGTCTCTAACCACTAAAGCAGAAAGCACTGTTATGCATCGTCTAATGAAACATTGCCCGTTGTATCTGTTGAATATGCTCCTCTAGATGTATGTAATTATTTTATTTTATTTTTTGGGGGTTTTTGCTGTGCAGATTTGCATGTAGTTTGCTCCGACAGGGCATGAAGCAGATCTGTATATCAACAGCGAATTTCGACACGTTGGGACAAGATAGCAAAGAGGTATATATTTCATTGAGAAAAGGAACATGATTTTTTTTCTTTTTCAGGAGATTTATTTATATAATGTTAGACTTTGTGTCTTTTGACTAATGATCAGGCTGTGAAAGATAACATTTTGAATCAAATTACCAATGCCTCACAAATGATCAAGTTGGAGAAAGATCCACATGCAGCGTTTGCATTAATTATTGATGGAAAAACTTTAACCTATGCTTTGGAGGATGATATGAAGCATCTATTCTTGGGATTAGCTGTTGACTGTGCATCAGTCATATGCTGCCGTGTCTCTCCCAAGCAGAAGGCACTGGTAAGTGGATTTTTTGTTGCTATTACTCTATTCCAATTTTTTTTCATTTTTCCATTTCAATTTTCAAATGAGTGAGATATCCTTATGAATGTGGGTATAGCCGTGCTGTTTCTTCATTTGTTCAGTTGTTTTTACACTAGGTAACAAGGTTAGTCAAACAAGGAACTGGAAAAACCACATTAGCAATTGGCGATGGTGCAAATGATGTTGGAATGATACAAGAAGCTGACATTGGTGTTGGAATCAGTGGGGTTGAAGGTATGCAGGTTGGTATCTTTTCTGACTACTCTTTCTTATAATCTACTATTGTTGCTACGTTTTTTTTTCTTTCTTTTATTATCTTCAAAATTCATACACACAGAATATCATCTATTTCTTTTATACACTAGCAACCCCTACCAGGCACAGGTAAAGTTATAAACATTTAAAAATGAATAATGCTACTCTTACCACATTTGTATACCACATTCCCATATGACCTTATGTGGCAGATGAGGTGGACAGCCACATCAATTAAAATTAATTTAACATTTTCTTTTCTTTCATGATTTATTGACACTTTTTAATTGATGTGGATGTACACCTCATCTGCCACATTAGGTGGTATGGGAATGTGGTATACAAATGTGGTCAGAGTAGCATTACTCTTTAAAAATAGCTTAAATTACACTGACATCTCTTGCACTTGGCCCGTGTTCCACTTTGGTCTTGGAATTTTAAGATGGCTCACCTTGCCCCCTGAACTTTTAAGTGTTTTTAAATCTTGACTTGATGTACGTCTGTTATATTTTCCATTAAAATTGATCACGTTCACAATTTCCAGGGGCATAATCCTCACTCTAAACCCAAATTTCTCTAGTGCCCTCTTAATTTGGTATGTGTTCTATTTTGGTATACATTTGTATGTGTGTGTGCATCATATTTGGATTAATTGCGAGGAGGTTTGTATTAGCTGTCCGAATGGGAAGCAAAGTATCCTGAGCGGAATGTAGAAGCATGAATTTTTTCTTGTTTATGGTGAATCTCACAATACTTGGTAATTACTTGCAGGCTGTGATGGCTAGTGATTTTTCTATTGCCCAGTTTCGGTTTTTGGAGAGACTTTTGGTAGTCCATGGGCATTGGTGCTATAAGAGGATTGCTCAGATGGTAATATCAATAAATGTCCATCTTAGTACTTTACTTTCGTTGACTTGATAAGTTTGTAATTTTGCAAGTGCTGTATGTTTGGTCACACTTCATGCTAGAGACAAATTTGCATGTGTGTGTGCCCATGTCTTTATTTATTTATCTTTAAAGTCATCCTCCTATTAATGGGGGTATTTTGCATCCAGGTTTGCTATTTCTTCTACAAAAATATTGCATTTGGTCTCACCCTCTTCTACTTTGAGGCATTCACGGGTTTCTCTGGGCAATCAATATATGATGACTGGTACATGTTATCGTTCAATGTCATTCTTACCTCATTGCCTGTCATATCACTTGGAGTCTTTGAACAAGATGTGTCTTCCGAGGTCTGCTTACAGGTTAGTCCTACAAACAATGCCCTTGTTAACAACTAAACACCTTTTTCTATGGCTCCGTGGTGACATTTAAAAAATTATTTGTTTGCAGTTCCCTGCATTGTATCAGCAAGGACCTAGAAATTTGTTCTTCGACTGGTACAGGATACTGGGGTGGATGGCCAATGGTGTCTATTGCTCTCTAATCATCTTCTTCCTCAACATTATCATCTTCTATGACCAGGCCTTCCGTTCTAATGGCCAGACTGCTGATATGGCTGCTATGGGTACCACGATGTTCAGTTGCATTGTCTGGGCTGTTAACTGCCAGATTGCTCTCACAATGAGCCACTTTACATGGATTCAGCACCTCTTTGTGTGGGGCAGTATTGCAATGTGGTACCTATTTCTCTTACTTTACGGCATGCTTTCTCCAGTTCACTCCAAGAATGCCTATCAAATTCTAGTTGAAGCTCTTGGTCCTGCACCATTATTTTGGTCAGCCACCCTTTTAGTAACAATTGCTTGTAATCTTCCCTACATTGTCCACTTAGCCTTCCAAAGAAGTTTCAATCCAATGGATCATCATATCATCCAAGAAATCAAATACTACAAGAAAGATGTTGAGGATCAGCGCATGTGGAAGCGGGAGGCGTCTAAAGCAAGACAAGAAACTAAGATCGGGTTTACGGCTAGAGTGGATGCCAAGATCAGACATTTGAGAGGGAAGCTGCAAAAGAAGCATACCCCTGTAAGTACACAAAGTCCGATGTCGCCGTTGTGACCATGTCCATGATTATACAGTTTTGAAAATCTTAATTTTTTAGGGTTTGAGGCCGATTGCAGTTTTACGTTGTGGCCCTTTGTAATTCTTTTCTTGGTATTGTTTTATCCACTTATGTGGGGTTGGTTAAAAGTCCCATTCATTATAGAAAAGGCCTTGGAGCTGTTATATGTACAATATCTTGTAAGATTTAAAGTGAGTGAAGATAGATGTCATTTGTCTATGTTTCTTTGCCCCACCTGTTGTTCTACAAATCTTCTGGAGTTCACAGACACAACTCTCAAAACCATGTTACTATTTTAAGCTCAAGTTCCTTTCCAGTTCAATCAATCAACCCTGTGCTGCCCCTGGTGCCTTGAGGTTAATCTTTAAAAACCAATGGACCAAGTAAACCAATTGTTTACCGAAACCAAATAATGTAACGTAAAAATGTTAATTCAATACAAGATTTTGTTAGGGACAGTCGCCCGCTAATCGTCAATGGTCGGAAACTGCTCACTTGTGTGCGGGCGACTAATCCAAGCATTGCTCTAGTAACTTTTGATCCCTTGAAGAATTGGTGGAACTGTTGGACCAATTCAATTCAAAGTCTAATTGAGTAGGCTACTTATTGATGCATTTACTAAGTCTAAACAACCAGTCTAGTCTACTAATAAAATGAATGTTCATTCTTATCTTACTATTCAATATGAACTCATTCTTATTTCCATATATAACACAATTTCTTAATATGGCCTTGGTTATTCAATTCAATATAAGCATATCCAACTATCTGACAAGAACATCACTCTCTGTAGTGAAACCTTGCTTCATGCAAGTAGGTTCTCTTTGTAATTCATGCTAGAAGAAAGTACACTTTCTCCCTTTTTTGGATGCGTTATGGTTTTACATTTCCCTCTACAAAAACGTGTTTTTCATTGCAGCTAACAAAGAAAAACGTGGGTTTCATTTCATTGAACAAAGAGAAAGGAAGAGAAAAAATATATATAGAAGGGAGGAAATTGACGAAATATGCTATGCACATGTGTTATTAATAAACGACGTCGTAGGTGCTGATTACCCGAAAACAGAAACGAAAGTGGGGAGAGTCTTTATAAAGGCCGTAGGAAAATCGCGCTTCGAACGCGACATGGTGTGAGAGAGTCATAAGTTAACGCATTCTCTCGTGGTCTTCTCTTCTCTCATATCTCCCTCTCACTCTAACCCTAGACTTCTAGAGAGAGAAAGTCCCCGGGCTTTCCACTTTTACCCCTACTCATCCCTTCCATTTCCGTCCCTGACCCCATCTACTTTTTTCCGCTGCTGATTTATCCATCCAACTCCTCTCCAACACTTGGGTTTGGTAAAGGCCTTGTACGGTCCCCAATTTTCTTTTGTCCCTCTTTCTTTTAGGGATTTTTTTGGTCTTAGGGTTTTCATTTAGGGCTAGGATTTCTCTGTGATCGTTGCGTTTTGGGGGGTATGGAGCCTCGGGTTGGTGGAAGGTTTCGACTTGGCCGGAAGATCGGTAGCGGATCGTTCGGAGAGATCTACCTAGGTTTTGTTCTGTTACTTTTGGTCTCTTTTACTTTGCTTTTTTTTCAAAGAAAAAATTTATTTCAATTTTCTTTTTTATTCTTTTTGTGCTGTGATTTTCAGGTACTAATATTCAGACAAACGAGGAGGTTGCGATTAAGCTTGTGAGTTGAATTATATGTTATTTTTTCTACGGCATTAGGAAATTGTTGGTTTTTCTTGGATATTTATGCTATGTATGATTATCTTTTCCGTCATTGCTAGTTGATGATCATACTGTATGGTAATAAACTTTATTGGGACGAGTGTTGTAGAAGTGGAAATTTGGGCGCATTTTAATCCATAATTGAGACTTTGGTGGCTCTTAAAATGTCTTTTTCTGGTGTGATCTGATCTTAAAGAGGGCATTACAATCTAGGGCGTAATGTTCACAGTTGTAACTGAACGCAGTATCCTTTCTGGCCTTTAGATATGGAGCTATCTACCTACCTTCTGCGTTGTGAGTGGTTGAAATTTGGTGATACTGGGAAATTATAATTTGAAAATGCAAAATATGATTTGTATGGTTCAGCGGAGTTTGGGGCATGTCGTTTGACTGTACGGGATGTCCCAAGTGGGGTAATGTGTTTGATGATATGGCGTCAATTCCTGTTAGTTTGGTAGGCTTGAAAAGGTTCCACCTAATACTATGATTCGTGTGTCCTCTTGAGCTAGGACAGTCTCTTGAACTTGTATCTGTGTGAAGATGTATACCCACAATAGAAGTAGATTTTGGAATGTCTACAACTCTTTGTGTTTGCTAGGTTACAGTGCCGAGGCTCAAGTAGATTTTTGAAGATGTATTCCCTATGCATTATTATTTTTCTTTTCTTTAGTAAGTCTTTTGTGTGATTGTAATGTTTCTCATTAGCACATAGACTGCTGTAGTCTGATCCGCTGAACTCTGTTGTGAGAATGAATGCAAGAATTCTGATTGGTATATTTAATCTTTCTTTGCATGTTTGGATGGGTTTGCTGATTCTTTTATTTTTAATAATATGCATTTCCACAATTTGCTGCTTGCTGAATTATGTTGTTGATAATCAATGTTTCTGTTGCTTAAATTTCATTATCCATGCTTCTTTCTCTCAGGAAAATGTCAAGACAAAACATCCACAATTGATGTATGAATCAAAGTTGTACAAAATACTACAGGGAGGAAGTAATGCCTTTACCACTATCCATGTTTCTTTTCAATATTGTGCATGGTCTATTACTTATCTTTCTGAACTGGCCACTGTATACAACTTTGGCAGCTGGAATTCCAAATGTGAGATGGTTTGGCACTGAAGGAGACTACAATGTTCTTGTGATGGATTTACTGGGACCTAGTCTTGAGGATTTATTCAACTTTTGCAGTAGGAAATTGTCTCTGAAGACTGTTCTCATGCTTGCTGATCAAATGGTAGGATTCTTTTCACAGATGCATACTCTTCTAGAATCTTTGCAGTTTGATAATCTTAATATTGAAATTTGTGTCAGATCAATCGAGTGGAGTTTGTTCATTCCAAATCATTTCTACACCGTGATATCAAACCAGACAACTTCCTAATGGGTTTGGGTCGGCGAGCAAATCAGGTACTTGGAACTTGCGATTAAATGGATTTTTTATTTTGATTTTGAGTTCTGCGCAACTCACTGTAATTTTGGTTTTGATTTTGCATTTTTATCTAAATGCATAAGTTTATCTCTTCTTTCGTGTAGATTTACGTTATTGACTTTGGTCTCGCTAAGAAGTATAGAGACACTTCAACTCATCAGCATATTCCTTATAGGTTGGTTATTTTAAATTTTTCAATATTCGATTTTGTCTTTGATGTATCGAGTATGAATTGGTTAAATAGTCCGCCTTAAATCCAAAATTCTGTCAGTTTTGTTCCTCTTGTCCCTATTTTTAATAGTCAACCGTGTTTCAAGATTTACGGCCAAATTTTTATGTGGTTGCTCTTGATTGTGCCTGTTTGTTTTAAAATCTTTCTGCAATAGATACCTAGTTGACGGCTGGTTGATTCTCGTTGGTTTCAAGATAGTGGAGGGTTTACTCACATACTAATCTATAACACAAATTTTCTTTTAATTAAATAAAATATGTTAGGTGCAGGAACCGTCTTCAAATATCATCTGATTTCGTTTGGTCAAATTATGACTCTGGTCTATAGCAGGTTTCATCGGCCAGGCTGTTAATGATTATAGGAATATGGTGAATCATTATCAATAATGTTAGTTTTTGACTAATAATACTTGGTGTAGTTTTTTATTAATGATACTTTTGGGGAGTTTAGTAATTTCACTATCTATCGGTTTCCTTTGTCTGTTGCTAACCATCAAAACCTGGAGGATTGAGGGCTGGAGGGGTCAGTTTCTAAACCACAAACAAATGATTAAGGAAGAAAACCACCCAATCTTCTTTAAAAGCAATTTAATCTTTATATTGTGATCAATAGTGTCTTGCTTAGCCTTTTCTTTGGGGTACTGCCCAAGTTCAAGTGTTGTGACTTTCATATGTCCTGCTTAGCCTTTTATCTTAGGTGTTTCCTTGGAAAAAAAGAAAGATATGCTGTTAATATCTATGAGTTTTAATTTATATGAAGGGTGCAGTTTTCAAAATAAAACTAATTTGATACTTGTATAACCGCAGAGAAAATAAGAATTTGACAGGCACTGCAAGATATGCAAGCATGAATACTCACCTCGGCATCGGTAAGCCATCTCTCTCTCTCCCTCCTCCCCTCCCCAAACTTTTTCTTTCTCTCCCTCGCTCTCCCTTCATGTGATTCTGATCATGTTGTTTTGTGTTGCACAGAACAAAGCCGAAGGGATGATTTAGAATCACTTGGATATGTGCTTATGTACTTTCTAAGAGGAAGGTGACTATTGTGCCTGCCAGTGTTGTATATATTTCTTTTGCATATTCAATTATTTATGACCTTTTTTTCTTCCTGTTTAGCCTTCCTTGGCAGGGCTTGAAAGCGGGAACGAAAAAGCAAAAGTATGAGAAGATCAGCGAAAAGAAAGTGTCAACTTCTATCGAGGTAAGCTGAAATCTAATGATAATGAATTCTTTGTTTATCTTTTATTTACAATGGTATTTATTACAGTATGGAATTTTCACTGCTTCTTTCTTAATTCTTTCTTAGGCCTTATGCCGTGGTTATCCTACAGAGTTTGCATCGTACTTCCATTACTGTAGGTCTCTGCGGTTTGATGATAAACCAGATTATGCGTATCTGAAGAGACTCTTTCGTGACCTTTTTATTCGGGAAGGTTTGAAATTTTTTTTTGATAGGTTATTTAAGGCTGCTCTACTGATCTTATAGTAGTGTCACATTAACCACGTCTACTTATATGGTTTCCTTCTTGCTTCAGGCTTTCAGTTTGATTATGTCTTTGATTGGACCATCTTGAAATATCAGCAGTCACAGATTGCCACACCTCCTGCTCGTGCTCTTGTAAGTGATGTGACAACTTTTTTAGTGTTTTGTTAGTTCAACCATTTAGCTTACATTATTTACAATTTAATAGGGTGCTAGTGCTGGACCGAGCTCTGGCTTACCTCCAGCTGTTGCAAATGCTGAAAGACAATCTGGTAATTCTGCCACTCTTTTCATTTTCTGCATAATAGGAATCCATTTACATGTCAAAACTCTGTTTAGTGTTTCCGTACTTAGTTCGGTGTCCTGGAAAATGCAGTCACATGTACTTGTTTTGCTGCATAGAGCGGGTTACTTTATATGGCTATTATAAGTCTACTCCCCTATTTTTATCTTTAAGTGTTTCTTATCATATTCAAATCCAGTATTCATAAATGTCTTTTTCTCCTCACGTAGCCCAAATTTTAATTTTTTTGTATTTAACTTTTTGAAGGTGGTGAGGAAGGTAGACCTACAGGTTGGTCGTTGTCAGATCCCTCTCGTAGGAGAAACTCTGGGCCAATTGTAAATTCTGGAAGCTTGTCTAGACAAAAAAGTCCTGCTGCAAATGATCCATCTCTATCTAAAGATGCAATGGTAAAGAATTTATTTTGTATTCTGATTCAAATAAGGTTTTATCCCCTTCGGTTATTTTTTATTGACCAGTTTGGCAAGTACAGCATTGTGCAAGTTCATCACTATTTGGGTTTGTTGTACAGTCTTAGATGAATTTATTTCGTTCATTTTGTTTTGATTCATGCAGTTATCAAGTTCTAATTTCTTGCGGTCAAGTGGATCATCGAGGAGGGCCGCAGTCTCTAGCAGTCGCGATGCAGTGATCGTTGGCAGTGAGTCTGATCTCTCTCGCCCTCAAACCTCAGATTTGAGCCCCGGAACACTAGGTAAAATTTCTAGTGGCCAAAGAAGTTCACTAGTTGTACCTTCAGAGAACAATCGTACATCTTCTGGAAGAAATATTTCAAACGTAAAGACCTTAGAGTCCACTCTCAGGGGCATCGAGAGCCTGCACTTCAATAATGATGAGAGAGTACAGTATTAGTAGCAGCCTCTCCCAATTTATCGTCTACTGTAAATTTTTAAAAAACCTATACATTTGTCACGCGCTTGGGGTGGAATTTGGTTTAAGTGTATTATGTTTGAGGAAAGCTGCAACAATTTGGGGCCTGTCTCTCTCTAAGCAGTTTGCAATAAAGACGAGATACAAGTGGAAATTGGATGCCCGGAAAACCAACCCAGGTAAAACAAAGGCCTTTGTCAATAGAGTTCAAGTTCGAGTTGGGTCGCCCTGGTTTCACCTTCTTTGAATACCTTTGTTTAACTTCATATCTTATCATGCATGTTTGTGGTTTTCATCAAACATTACAATGTGTGGGTCAAATGCAGATAGACACTGTAAGTACACCAAATGCTTTGATTTTGTGATGCATATTATCTATGATAATTGTAATCCTTCTTCCTTAGTTTATAAAATAGTTAAAAGAACCTGATTGCCCATGCCTACAAGTTGAGGTGGGTACTACTTCTGTTGCCGTTATATTTTCAAGCACATTGTTGACATATTTGGTTGCGTGACAGAAATACGTTCAGGAATTTATGGTACAAGATTGTTTGATTATTTTTGTTGTGTGTATCCTCATTTTATTAACTTTTTCGGGTTTTTGGGGGAGTCGGGGAGAATTTTTGGTTTAGATACTACTTTTTTTATAAACATTGTGGATTTTTTTGATAAATTTACAGATTCCAATTTAGCCTTTTGGTAGATGAGAATGGCAAGAATGACACTTATATTCATGAGATTTCCATCGTTTCAAGGATCTCCAAGATCAATCGATTTTTTAAAATATTTTTGCGCAAAGTTACCATCAGAAAAAGAAATGCCGATGATATGGGCCTTTATTTTCTGAGGGCCAAGGAACCGCAATCGTTGTGGAAGTCATAAATTTGATCCTTATTCTCATTGATTGTAACACCCGTCTTCATTAAGATGGTACACAACAAAGTCATTCAGAATTAGAGATCATTAATCATCTGAAAATATGGCGTCTCCGGTAACCCAATGGAACATCATTTTTTCCCAAAAGTGGGTTGAGTACTAAAGATTTATCCTGGCATGTAGAAGTATCGCACCAACTTATTTTCCTTTTATTTTAAAAAAATGTGAGAAGGTTGTGAAAAGTATGATTACTTTTATGTTGGAACTGGTATGAGCATTAATTTAAATTTACGTAATCGGTATATAATTTGCAGTGGTTTCACATAATCGGAGATTCATACAAGACTTTTGCAGAAAGTTGCACCTAATTTAAAGGTATTGTAATGTCCCAGAAAACGATACACGCTTATGGATAATGTGTGTGACTGGATCATGGCATTGGCAACAAAATTAAAATTGAGGTAACTAAAACTTTTTTTTTGTTCTTTTTTTTAACACGATAGAAATATCATTGAAAAAAGTCGAAAAGTTCGATTACAATAGTCACATAGACAACCAATCACTTAAACCTATACTGAGATGCAAACAAAGACTCAATGCATGTAATTATTTCCTTTTTTTATTGACAGGTGCCAAATTGCAACCAAGCCTGCCTGGCGGCACTCGTCTAATTTTTCGTTATAAATAGTTATTGGATTCAAAATATCGTCCAATTTCTTTGTGGGTAACCTGTCATCCTTTTGTAGTGTCCCTTGATACTGAGAAGCGCCCCTTCATCTGTGACATTCATGAAAGCACTCCATGTGATTAGTCTGACGGATGCATTAACATGGGATCAAAAGATGGAAGCATATAAGAAGTGCGGTTGGACTGAAGATGATTTCTTGTTGGCGTTTAGAAAGAATCCCTTTTTTATGAGCTTATCATGTAACAAGTTTTCGAGTAAAATGGATTTTCTTGTGATGGGTTGGCAACCTGCAGATGTGGCTCGAAATCGAAGTGTTCTAACTTATAGTTTGGAGAAGTGGATCATACCTAGGTGTTCAGTTATTAGAGTTCTGCTGTTGAAGGGCTTGATCGTAAAGGGAGAATTTTCTGTCAGTACCATTATGATTCCAGAAAAGTACAAATATAATACATGAGGTTAATAAAACAGAGAGGGAGCTAACATAGGGACAAAGTAATTCTCCTCGATGAGAAGATTGCTCATTTTTTTTAGGAACTCCGAAAAAGATATTGATGGACAAAGTAATAGGCAATGTTGCTCCCAATATTTTAGGTCTCAGAGCACTTGGAGTGCCAGAATCCTCAATCTCCTTGTGGGTGACCTGTTATCCTGTTGTGATGTCCAACAAGGTCATGAGCATGGTGTTCCGGCCTTCATCTGCAGCGTTCATGAAAGCACCGCATGTGATGTCCATGATGGATGCATCAAAATGGGAAGAAAAATAATTATAGGAAGTGCGGTTGGACTGAAGATGATTTCTTGTTGGCATTTAGAAAGAATCCCTTTGTTTATGAACTTCTTGGAGACAAATTTTTCTAGTAAAATTGATTTTCTTATGAACAAAATAGCCTCCAGATGTGGCTGGAAATTCTGGTGTTCTATCTCATGGTTTAGAGAAGTGGATCATAACCTAGGTGTTGTTCTAGTGTTGAAAGGATTAAAAGTAAAGGAAGAATTGTCTTTAAATACCATACTGATGAAGAGTAAGAAGTTTTTCTTGGACAAGTTTTTGATCAACTATCAAGAGAAAGCACTGAATTGTTGAGCATCTTTCATGGGAAAATAGGTCTTGCAGAACTCGGATTAGAATTTGAGCAAAGAGGTGGAGTGAGACGATTGTAGGATGAAGCTTGTTCAGTTTTTTTATTTTATTCATTTGATGATTAAGAGGATCATAAGAACCACTTGTTCATTGTAAGTTCTGCTCCCTCAAATAGTCAAATCCTTCTCTACTTTGAACATTGCAACAGGCACTTCTTTTACTTCGTTCTGTCTTGTCAAGAGTGACTTTTAAATGACTATGCACACAAAGATGTACTTTTCAGGCAGGTGACATGTGATGCATTCAACCGTTCTTCTGAGAGATGCATGCTTAAAGAAAGAGTTGTGTGGCACTGTAAATTGGTACTCAGATTGGATTCCAAACAATTTATATCTGCAATTTGAACTCCGTTCAACCCAACTCAAACTCCCAAGTGACAGAGCATGAAGTTCTTTATGCTAGTTTCTTCTTACAATTTCTGGGTATATCCCAAACACCTTTAAGGTCCAGATGCAATTAGATGTGATCAAAATGTGCCTTGATGGTTTCTAGATGTTGTTTGGATGTGGTTTAAATGTGTGTGGATGTGATTGAATTGTGTGTCTACATTTGTTTTAGATGTATATGCTATGGTTCACTTCACAGTACGATCAAGATGCGATCTGGATCAAATCTAGAGCCACAACATATCACATCAGATTGGATCTAAATCTCATCAAAACATATACATATATGATACACACTGTATTCAGACTCTGTCAGGGCACATTTGGATCACAGATTGACTGCATCTTAACAGCATCATGCCTTTTGGAACCCTCCATTCATAATCCAGACTCCATATACCAAATCAAACGAAACTACCATCTGCATTCCACGATCCACATTTCACCATAAGCACCTCCCTCAAACCATGAAAAGCTCAAAAAGAAAAGAGAGAGAGGAGGGCAGTTTACTCAACAGAGTGGCCTAAATGAATGATATCTCCACATACAAATACTTCATTGGGTATTTTAATCTTTTTACAATGAAAAAGGATTTACCATTATCAAAAGCATACCTTCAATAATTTGAAGTCCAAGAATAATCATCACAGAAATCACAATTACACTGGCTTGGGAAAATGATTAAGGAGGTATATAAATTTGATTTCACAGACTAAGGTTTCTTGCTTAGCTAATGAAGGATATAATAAATTCTTGAACTATTTGAGCACCTCTCCTATTGAGAGGGGCAATAGCATACTAAACTCACGCACACTATACAAATACTAGGACTCAAACCCGGACCTTACGGTGTAAATCCTCCAAACCATTACACTAGTGGGTACTTTGCAGAATTTCTTGAACTATAATTAACGGAGATGAAGGATAAGTATATTGGATTCTTTTATGTAATTAATTTCTTTGGCAATCAAGACTCTTACACAGATGCATAGTTCACTTCACAAATGCACAGAACAAAAAACACTAATGAGCCGACTAGAAACCCAAAAGATTTATTTATTTAATTTTTTTTTTTCAAAGTACCAATCAATTATTTCCAGCCATAGATTACTTGGGTGTAGGTGTTCTTGATCCACCTAAAGCTCTTCCTCAGGGACCCTTTCATCTTCTCCTCTGCAGTATAAACCTTATAGCCAGCAACCCTCTTCTTCCTTTGCAACTCTGGATCAGTTAAGCTCCAGCTCCTTGAGGTGGACCCCAAACTGCTCTTCCCTTTCTTGATCTTCGCATCCTTAACCATCTGATGGTTTGGCTGAGAAACACAAGAACCTGCATAATTGGTACTGAAACTCCTTAGATCCTGCATGCTTGTTGGAGCTGCCTTGCCTCCATAGTAAACTTCCATCCTCCCATCTCTACATGACTTAGATCTGAAATCCTCCATGGCGTAAGAAAAAAAGAAGAAGAAAGAAAGAAGAAGAAGCAGAGCAGACAAGAGTTCGAAGGTTTCAATACAAAGAATGGCAATAAGACAATGGGGGAGGAGGAGGCAAAGACTTTTCTTTTGTTGGGTTTGCTTTTATTTGTTTGTGTGTGAATGTGAAATTTAGTAAAATATCTATTTGTTTAAGTTTTAAATGTATTTATTTATTCTAGTTTTGGAGCAGTTGAAGGTGTTGTTTTCTTTATTTAAGGTGTCAACAATCAATAACACGCAGTGCAACCATTCTTGTCTACCCCAATTTGACATCATGCATAAATATATATATCACTGTTTATTTCTTGAAAAATCATTATAATCTTTTATATCTGGCCACCACTATGATTTAATAAAGATTGTCAACAACTTTCATCAAATCATGGTTGTAATTAAATCTGAATCTTTTTTTAATTTTCGAAATTTAGATTTGATTCATCTTGTGGAGTTGTAACTTGTAACTTGTGTTGGATTAGAAGCTAGCTGCCAAGTTTGACTGGGTTTGTACACACGTGGAACAGCTAAAGTTGGATAAAAAATCTGGTATCAAGAGAGAGAGAGAGATAGAGAGAGATTGTGATAATAATGGCGTGCCTTGACTTTTCAAAATTTTTTTTTGGAACAAGCAGAATTTCATTAATAAAGGGATAAATAAAAAAGATGTACAAGAATAACACACTTTTTGCATATAATAAAAGGCTTAAATTACGTTTGAAAAAAGAAAAGAAAAAGAAGGCCTAAATGTGGTTTTGCTCTCTGAACTATACCGTATATGTCAATTTGTACCCTCTATTTTTTTTTTGGGTAAATTAAGGATACATAGTTTTAAAAAATAGCCAATTTGCCCCTTACTGTCAAATTTTGACTGATTTCATCAATGGGTCCATTAATTTTCCCATGTGATGCACACGCAAGGCCTTTAAGAAATCCATCGTACATGCATTTGGGCAAAATTGTGTTTTAGGGTTTTAAGAGTGGGTAAATGCGACTTTAGGTTTGAGAAGGTGAGATTCGATTGTTGAAAGTAGTTGGGCAGAGTGAAGATTCATTTGAAATTTGGGGATAATATAGTGAGATTGTGATCGGCTTTGAGAGCGACTGTTCGAGGAGATGTCTGCTCTCCTAAGAGATGGTGGAGAGCATCCGAAGTACTGTAAGTGGCTACTTTTTCTAACTTATCCCCACCTCATGAGTTTTGACGAATATTATACCATTATGTTGCTATGAATCGATGAAAAAGAGAGTTTTTTTTAGTTCAGTGGTCCCTTTTATGTCGGTTTTGGTTTATAAAGAGATTTGTTCTATGTTCTTCTTTTTATGTCTTGTTGTGAGTTGTATAATACGTTTTATTCATGTGTGATCCCTCCCTTTTGTGTCGGTGAAGTAGGGAAATAGTTGTTTTCTATGCTGAGTCCCTTTTAATTTTGCAATTGTTTTGTACTGTAATGAGTTGGTAGAGGTGTTGAATGGTAGCTAAATATGGTAGATACACATTAACTGTTCTGTGTTTTTATCTATGCAGCTGATGCTGACATTTTTACCATGGAAATTCACCATGGAGGGTATGTTACAGATGGGTTCTATTTGGGTGGAACTGTGCACTGGAGTGACAACCATTGCAAAGATTTTGTGTCAATGTTGATTTTGTGTCAATGTTGGATTTGTATGATTTGGCAGTGAAGCTTGGGTACACAGAATAGCAAAGTAGGTTCTTTTATAAGAACAAAAAAGTGGGTTGGGTTCCAATTATCACAGACAAAGATTATCTTGAGTTTGTGAAGCACCAGTCGTCAAGACAACTATATGCATTATACATTACAACATCTCATAAAAATGGCATACATTAGAGAGTCAAGCTTCAGTACCAAGTGGTGCAGCACAAGGCAACAAAGATAAACAACCTGTCGTTGAACATGTTGATGTGGGTGGTAAGGGTTTTGTAGATCTGGATGTAGAGGCAGATGAGGATGGAAATGTAGATGGTTATGGGGGTGATGATGAGTTTGTCAATGATGACCAGTTTTGTGAAGGTTGTGTAGATGATGAATGTGATGAAGGTTTTGATGATGATGTGAACAAAGAAGCTGAGTCAGTTAATGATGATGAGTTTGTAGAAGTTGATGTGCAAGTACAAGATGAATATGAAGATGAAGATGAGGATGAGGAAGAACCTGGTTTAAAAGATTATGTGTATAGAGAAACTGAGTTTGTGCAAAGTGATGAAGAAGATGATAAGGTTTATGGTCAATTTGTTGTAAATGAAAATGAAGAAGAGCATGACAAAGAACCAGGTAATCTAGTCAAGACTTGTGGGTGAAAACAGGTAATCCACCCATCAAACCTCCTGTGTACCATAAGCAAGCTAGAAGGCCAAAGAAATCTAGGGTGAGAGGGGCAGATGAGATTCCAAAAGGTGCCACAAAATTGAGGAGGTATGATATAGTAATACACTGCAGAAGATGTGGCCAAGAAGGACATAATGCAACTAATTGTGGTAGAAATGATGGAGAAGGGCAAACTAGCAATTCACGAAGGCCAAGGCCAAGGCAAGCTGCAAATAGGCGAGGTAGAAAGCCAAGGCAAGCTGCAAATAGGTAAGATACACCTATAGAACCTGCAAGTACCCAAACTCCTCAATCCAGACCAATGAGAAGGGCAAAACTAAGGGTATGTTGTTGCTTGGTTTTGTTTGATTTTTGCTTTGGTTGGTATTATTTGCAGCTTGGTTTTATTTGATGTTGGTATTATTTGATGCCGGTTTTATTTTTTCCTAAGGTATTGATTTTCCCTTCACTTTCTTGTTTTTTGCTTCGATTAATTGGGATTAGGCATGTAAAGGGAGAGGCCATAATGCACATGTAGGACTGGGAGGGATAGACTTAGTTCCAACTGTACAAGTGGGAGGGACATACAACACACAAACTGTAACCCAACCTAGAGTTTTTGTGTTTGCAAGTGGAACAGAGGCTGAGTCAGTGGTTATATCTCAATCCCCAAAGTTCAAGTCAGCTGCAAAGAAGGCACAACCTTGGAGGCCATGACAGTGACCTTGTGAACTTGTTTCTTTTGCATGTGACCTTGTGAACTTGTTTGTTTACCCAAGTGTTCTTGTGAACTTGTTTATGAACTTGTTTGTTTACCCAAGTGTTTGTAACTATGAACTTGTTTGTTTTGGCAAGTCTTTGTAACGATCAACTTGTTTGTTTAGGCAAGTCTTTTGTAATTTTGAACTTGTTTGATTTGGCAAGGCTTTTGTAATGCTCTGCACTTGTGGTTTTTAACACATTCTTTGTGATTTAGCAAGTGATTCGTAATTGTGCTATGGTTAAGTAGTACTGAATGCAAACTCATTCTCTTGAATGCAAACAGAGCAGATTTGTAATTGTGCTATGATTTAACACCTTCTTTTGAAATGCAAACTCAGCAGATTTGTACTTCTTTTGTAATTGTGCTATGGTTAAGACATGTTTATTTTTAGTCTTTACAATTGCACCAATATGGTATAGTTTTGCATCCAAATGGTTACTTATATTCATGCCCAACTTCTAGCACTACATTCAGAGCAAATGGTTACTTATATTCATGCCCAAACGGTTACTTATATTCATTGTTTCAAATTGCACCACTTCATTCAGAGCAAAAACCAGATTAAAAAACAATATGGCTATGCCCAGATACAAAAACACCAATATGGTATTGTTTGAAATTGTTTTACAGAAACGGCGTCAAAAACCACTAACACATATTACATTCCCAAAACCACAAAATACTTGCCCTCAAACCTTTTCATCACATTAATTCCAATTTCAGCTGGTTCCCATCCCTGTAATTTGGTTTTGATAACACACAAAGGCCCAAAATTATCATCCCAATCAAACAGTTGCCAAACCAAAACCTAATCTTCTTTACTTTAGCTCTCTGCAACTGAAATTCCTCCTCCATTTTTCTAATATGACTTAACAGCCCAGGAATGATTTGCTTGGAATGATCACACATTTCTGGGTCCGCCCACTCCCACAAATCACACTGTCGACCTCTCTACATCATTCATGGAATCGGATAAAAGAAAAAATTCAAATAACCAAAAGCATCAAATAACTCACCCCTTGTGCGCCACAAACAAAGAACCTTCTTCCAGGGTTTAAATCTGTCCACGATGTCCTTATTGTTGCCTCTTTTCGACATTTGCAGTATCGCACCAACACACCTCCTCCACATTCACTTGAGCTAGATGACTAGCGCCTCATCTCAGCACGACCATCACTCGTCTGGGTTACAAAATTGAGGATTTAGGGCTAATTGGGGGAACATAAGGAGGGAAGGGTGAAGTCAGGATGGATCATGCTCATCACGTGGGAAAATTAACGGACCCATGGATGAAATCAGTCAAAATCTGACGGTAGGGGCAAATTGGCTATTTTGAAAAAATTCGTATCCTTAATTTGCCAAAAAAAAATATAGGGTGCAAATTGAAATTTACGATATAGTTCAGGGGGCAAAACCACATTTAAGCCTATAATAAAATTAGGAAAAATAAATCCAGTAAGATAGTGAGTAATAACTATTACAAAATAAAGCTCAGCTCACTCAGAGATGACAGATAGTGGATCAAGAAAACTCTTTACAGCCCCAATGCTACAGAGAGGCTATGAGAACAGCTTATTCTGTATGAACATGAACCAGAAACACCAAAAATGAAAGGGCCTTACCGCTCAACATCCATTTGGCCAAATAAGATCACAACACCTCCAGCATCCCACATAATCTCACAGAATTATTATACCTTCACAACAAAAAGGATTTTTAAAAGCCAGTTCAAAAGGATTGAAGGGGAAACAAAACCCAGCACATAACTGAGAAGAAGCAAACCCCAGCAAAAACTGGGAGGAAAATTTCTCTACAACATGACGGGGGAGAGAGTCGCCCGATTGACTTTGCAAATTTTGTGTTTAAATTTTAAACGGATATAGAATAAGCAATCTCACAGACTTATTATGCTGGAGCTAAACTTTAGTGTGTTAAACTGAAGTTAATTCTCCTCTTTCAAAGGTTAATAAGTATAAAGTTTGTGGGAGCTTGAAAGTAGTCTCTGGCATTATGGGGAAAAAGATAGCAAACACATCATGTCTTCCTGTAGCTACTACCTCTATCAGATTATCAATTTGCCAATAAATAAGAATTAATTACTTTAATTATATGAAAAATAAGATGTCTTTGAGAAGGTTGAATTTGGTGTGAGTTTAAATTTGGCTAGACAACAAAAGTCAACATGATCATAACTGGTGGCCTAGCTTTTTTTAGTGAGTTTTCAAGATTGTGGTGCTCGAGGGTTTGATCCTATCACATGTAAGAACATATATGGCTCATGATCCAAAATAATAGGTTTTAAAAAAACAAAAAGGAGATTGTCTAATAAGTATTTAAGTTAAGGATTGGTTACATACTTCTAATCTCGACCGTTGGATTGCATCTAAGAGACTACCAACACATTTAATGAATGCAATCCAATTGCCGAGATTAGAAGTATATAACCAATCTTTAACATAAAATACTTATTCGAGAATGAGGCAAAATCTTCCAAAACAGCAACCATATGAAACCAAGCTTTACATATAAACCAATCCAAAACAGCGCCTTCTTTCTGTAACAAAACCATTGAAGTACGGTTAGATATTTTTGACACCACTAATTGAGTGAAAAACAAAATGCAAGAAGATAAAGTTTAAGATATAACTTGCAAAACAAGGATAAGAAACTCTGCCTCAAAGTTTCAAAAAGAAAAGGGAAGGGATTGAAAACAAAATAAGCTGCTCAGAAGAGATGAGCAAAATCTGCAGGCAGCTCCTCAATGAACAATTTGTAAAACCTCTGAATGTCAAGCACCTTTCTCTCTTCATCCCTAATCATAAAGTTGATGACAACACTTTTACTTCCGAAACTTCCACTTCGTCCTATACGATGAAGATAGGTTTCTGGTTGATTTGGCAAATCATAATTCACTACAACACGTGCTTGCTGCACATCGATACACCGAGCCAAGTGATCTGTGGTGATAAGAACTGGGCAAGAGCCAGTGCGAAATTCACGCAGAATTGTGTCGCGAGTGTTCAGGTCCGTTTCAACATGGATAGCAGAGACGGTGTAGTCAAGGCTTCTCATCCTGTCAGTAAGCCACTCCACCTTGTGAGTGGTATCAACAAAGATGACAGTTGGGTATGTGGATAAGGAATCATGGAGCTCACAAACGGTGTCAAGCTTCCATTCTTCTTCCTCGACATTGACATAATATTGCTTGATACCCTCAAGGGTGAGCTCATCATGCTCTACCATGATTCTCACAGGTTTGGTCATAAACTTTCTTGTGACTTCAAGGGCTTCAGGTGGCATTGTAGCAGAGAACACCCCAACCTGAACTGTTGATGGCAGAAGCTGGAAAATGTGAAGGATCTGCACCAAAACACCATGTCAAACAAAAATCCAAACCCATAAAAAGTAGTGGTGGGAGAAAGAAAAGATAACAATCTTAATGCATAACAAGGGCTCTTGCATATATAATATAGTGTGTTATGTTGTTGTTATATCAATCTAGACCAAAGATTGAACTCGAAAACAACATAACATGTCAGACTGTTTGGCAAAAGAAGTTCATGATAATAACTAACCTCATCATTGAAGCTCCCGGTAAGCATTTCACCAGCCTCATCCAATACAATCATATTTATGTGATCTGGGTAAAGGTTCTAGCTACTCAACATTTCAAATACACGATCAGGAGTGCCAACAACAACATGAACACCGGCGTGAAGAATGCGTTGACCCTCATGACAAGTTCTGCCACGTACACAAGCATAAACCCTCAGCCCAAGATAGTCGCCAAGTGCTCGCATAACTTTCTCAGTCTTCAGTGCCGAGGCCCTGGTAGGTGCCAAAACCAAAGCCTGGCACTCGACCAAATCAATATCAAGTTGGTCCAAAATTCCGCAGCAGAAAGTAGCTCTTTTTCCAGTTCCAGGCTGAGCTTGTTGAATCACATCCAGGCCTTCACAGAAAGGAACAATGCCCCTTTGCTGACTTGCAGAAGGCTTCTCAAAACCTTCCAAACAAAACCAGAATCATACACTTGAATTATCAAGGCAAAAGGTAAAGATGAAGATAGTATTTTCTTTTTTGTTTTGAAAGAAAGTACTTGATAATGTTGCCTAATGGAAAAACAAAAAATTGGAAACTAAATTATAAAAAGTAAATTAACAAACAGAAAATAAATGGATTCCTAGTTTTCTAGGATAAATCATGACAACTTCAAAAGGGAAAGCCATTGTATCATACAAAAAAGCAAAGCCCATGTAATCATAAATGCTTACCATAAGCAAAAATGCCTCTCAGAAGATTATAATGCAATCCCATGTACTCAAAATCGTGGTAAACCTCATCGAATGTTTCAAAATCCTCTTGTTCTTCAGGAGCAAGACCGGCCATATTATCTGTAGACAGAAAACCATGAGTAATTCAATTCAACATTCAAATGGCTAAACATGATTTTCTATACGGTATAGGTTCAAACATAGAAGTATTGCAGTCCAACAAAAACACAGATACAGAAAGCTCCACAAAGAGACATACTAACTAGCATTGAAAATAAAAATAAACAAAAAATTAATCATCCGCCAATGGGTTGCTCAGAAAACTGAGGAATTCTTAATTGTCATGCTCGAAATTGCTTACTAAGACGCCAAAAACAACTAAAACCCAAGAGTTTTAAAATTTACCATGGCTAATTAACCATCAACATGCAATTAGTAAAGGTACTCTGTGCCCTACCCTGTTCATTATTCTCATGCTGGACTTGTTTCTTGCTCACTGTCTCAGTCTGAGGCACCTGAGTCTCAGTCTCAGTCTCACTGCCAAACCTCAAAAGGCTTGTGCCTCCATGATTCTCGAGCATCCGCTCCAGCATAAGCACGCCTACGAGAGCCATGGCCAGAGCCAAAACAAACCCAGAAATTGCTCCCGCAAACGCAAAGCAAGCAAAAAGTAGTAGGGTGATGTTGGCAGTCAACAAGACTAGTGCCACTGAGGCCATGATGCTGAACCCTATCATGGCCAAAAGTGACCCTCCAATTGCTAAGCCAGTGAGGGATGCCAAGACAACCGTGGTGCCGGAGGTCTGTTCTTGATCAGAAGATTCAGACCTCTCCATTGATAACCGCTGTGCGGTGGTACTGTAATCTCCTTGGTTCGGAATTAGAAAATAAGAAAATATTAGATAGAGCTTATTGGTATACCGATCTTTCTTCTTTTTATTCAAAACTTTGGGTATTTTGTGTGGGGGAATTGAGCCTTTTGCTTTTCTGATATAGGAAGCAAAAACCTTTTGGTTACTTGATATCCAAGTAATGGTGCCTTTCCTATTATGATCGGAATTGTCTATTTGGTAAAACACCGGAAGTTCAGATTATTTCAACAAGGACACTGACTCCCTCCTTCTGGAAAAATTATAGAATACTACCGTAGTATCATCTTGTGCGCGTGTTATAATATGGGTGGAATGACATGGTTTATTTTCCCTTTTTGGGTTTATTTTCCCCCTTTTAGGGAATAATATCTATAAATATCCACTAATATTATAACACGCGCACAAGATGTACCACGTGACCATACTACTGTATTCTATAATTTCTCCTCCTTCTGGAGGAAGGTATTTTTACTTCCAGCAAATCACAATTTAACACATATGGTAAAAATAATTAATCAAAGACACAAAAATAAAAATCTCTATACACATGTCAAACTGTGATTGCAGGAAAGTAGGAGTTCTTTTTGAGGGAAAGAGGAAAGTATTTTCCTAATTGGGAAGAATTATATAAACCCATGATAATGAGGAGTTTTTAGGTTGCTTATCAAAAGATGCTTTCCCAAAATCTGTAGGAAGGGTATAATGAATTTGGGCTTTACAAATCTCTCCTTCAACGCTTACTGAACAGGTCATTTGGCTCATGTGGATTTATAAATCCCAAAAAATCCCAAATGCCTCGTCTAAATTCGCCATCCAAATCTACCATTATTATTTTTAAAATTCTCTCAACTCCGGCTTCTTTTCTCACTTTCAAAATTTTCATATTTTGTTTTACTCAGTCAGTCTAATTTAAAAATAACTGCGGTGATCTTCCAAAGCTGTCCTCTATCACTGATATTGGTTTGAATTTGCTTTGTTTCTTTCTTTTTGCCAGAGTTTGAATTTGTTTTCTATATAATTATACCAGAATATAAGTTTGAAAGTGTTGGTTTAGGTAAAGCCCTCTTATGCGTTCAAGTTTTTTTCTTGGAGAACAAAAATCCTCCTATCAAGATTAAGTTTTCCCTTGAGTTGTTAAAGGGTTAAAATTACAAAAGAAAATAAAAGATAGAAGAAATCTCATAGATAAATGACTAGTAACTTTTACGTAAGCAAATATATGCAACCATTAACATAGACAAAATTCTCAAGGTAAGAGCAAAAAACCCCTCTTTTGTGTACTAAATTCACAAGGTAAACACAAAATAAGAGACAACAGAACTCCGACTGAAAACCAAATAACAGAGAGCCTGAAGCACGGCCAAAGTATGAAACAGACATCCTAAAAGTCTTTTTTTTATACGACGAAATTGATCAAGAAGGCGCATACCATTAACAGTTAGATATGTTTGACAGCATAAATTGATGAAAAAAAAAACAAAATGACAAAAAAGCATTAAAATAGTACTTTCAAAACAGGATAATGAAAATCTGCCTCAAAAAGAAAAGCAAAACAAAATCATCTCCTCAGAGCAGATCAGCGACATTTGATGGCAGCTCCTCAACGACCACATTGTAAAACCTCTGAATGTCATAAAGCATTCTCTCGTCATCCTTAGTCACAAAGTTAATGGCAACACCCTTCCTTCCAAACCTTCCACTTCGTCCAATACGATGAAGGTAATTCTCTGGTTGGGTCGGCAAATCATAATTTATGACGAGAGATACCTGCTGCACATCAATTCCACGAGCCAAAAGATCCGTGGTTATGAGAACACGGGACGAGCCAGAGCGGAATTCACGCATGATAATGTCACGAGTGTTCTGGTCCATGTCACCATGAGTAGCTGAGACAGTGTGGTCACGGCTTCGCATCTTGTCAGTAAGCCAGTCCACCTTTCGCCTTGTATTAACAAAAATGACACTCTGGGTGATGGCCAGGGTCTCATACAGATCACAAAGTGTCTCAAGCTTCCATTCTTCTTTATCAACATTGACATAAAATTGCTTGATACCCTCAAGGGTGAGCTCATCACGCTTCACCAAGATCCTCACAGGTTTGTTCATAAACTTCCTCGTGATTTCAAGGGCTTCAGGTGGCATTGTAGCAGAGAACACCCCAACCTGAACTTTTGATGGCAAAAGCTGGAAAATGTCATAGATCTGACCACCAAAACATTCAAATAGTTAGGATAATGAATATAAAAGGCCATCTAACTCTAAATGCCCAAATCAAGTAAAACGAATATCGAAACCACAATACAAATAACCAACCTGATCCTTAAAACCCCGAGAAAGCATTTCATCAGCCTCATCCAACACAAACATCTTGATGTAATCTGGACGAAGAGACTGCCTCCGCAACATGTCAAATACACGACCAGGGGTTCCAACAACAACATGAACACCAGCTTGAAGAATGCGTTGATCCTCACGAACACTTGTCCCACCTACACAGGCATGAACCTTCACGCCAAGATAGTCACCAAGTGCTCGCATAACCTTCTCAATCTGCTGTGCCAACTCCCTGGTAGGTGCCAAAACCAAAGCCTGGCACTGGACCACAGCATAATCAAGTTGCTGCAAAATTCCAGAGCAGAAGGTCGCAGTTTTTCCGGTTCCAGACTGAGCCTGTTGAATCACATCGAGGCCTTTGCAGAATGGAACAATTCCCCTTTGCTGAATTGCAGAAGGCTTCTCAAAACCTTCAGAAGATAAACAAGATTATACACTTGAAACATATAGGATATGTAGAGATGAATATAACTACAAAGAAAAACAGTATTCACATTCCCTATTACAAAAGGTAATAATGAAAATTCAGAAGTTGCAAAGCAGAATATTAGAAATAATATCTATGTAATCTTTTCCCGCTGGGATATATCATGACTTATGACAACTTCACAATTGAAAACAATTGAATCAAACAAAAGACAACCACATAATGAACTTAGCTATACCTACCATAAGCATAAATTCCCCTCAGAAGATTTTCTTGCAACCCCATGGAATCAAAACTTTCATAAACCTCATCATATGATGTGAAAAACTCTTGTCCATCAGTTGAGAGCCTACAACAAATAAACTTCTCAAAACATTGTATAAGGTGAAATCTAATCATAAGCATTGGAGAATTATCTTCAGAAAGGAAACTTACAATTCACTCATTTTAGTGTCATATTGCTTTGCATCAAACTGTGATCCTTCGGGTGCAACACCTGCCATGACTGCTGAAAGAAAACCAATTTTAACTTTAAGGTTCCATAATATCCAAAAGAACACTATCTTGAAGACTCTTAGAATCCAGTCATACAAATAAAATAAGGAGCCAGATTATGTGCACTCATTACTCTGTCCACAATAAGTATGGAATTGCAAAGGCTTAACAAAGATGGCTTGAAAGAATACTTATTAAAAATAATGTGACAGAAGCGCCAAACTTGTTAACCAAACAAAGAGGACGACAAGCATTAACTCCTTTTAATTTTTGGAGAAGCTGTTTTAATGGGCCGATGTCCTTCTGCTATCCAGAGAATGAACCCACAAGCAAACAGACACCGTTTTGCCCATTCCTCCAAATATCAACAAGATTCAAGCACTTCCATATCAAACAAGACGCCTTGAAAGAACATTTATTCAGACTATGTCACAGAAGAGCCAAACTTGCTAACCAAACAAATAGGACAACAAGCATTAACTCTTGTTCTACTTTTTGGAGAAGCTGTTTGAAGGGCATGCGTCCATCAACTATTGAGAGAATTAACCCACAAGCAAACAGACATCGCTTTGCCCACTTCCCCAAATCTTAACAAGGTTCAAGCACCACCATATCAAGCAAATAATTTGACAAAAGGTAACAAATAATAAGCCTCTTCATCTAAGCATAAGAAGTTTAAACCGATAATTACATTATTCAGCAAATCAGCTTTAACAATCAAATCGGGAAATTACAGTACAATTCGTTAGATGTCAGAAAAGAAAAACATTAAGTTATTAATTCTTCGTCCCCAACTCCTAGACAACATAATTTCTTTACACCAACACGTGGAAATAAAAATCTTGCGTTTCAACATAGAAACAAGGTGACCAAGGAAACATACAGATGCGGACAGAGTATCCTAATACCTATTTCACCATAAATTTAGCTGTCCTTCAATTACATAAAAGCCCCACAGAGAGTCATATCAATTGCTTTCCACACTAACTAGCTACACAAACATTGATCACTCGCTGATGGGTTGCTGAGAAAACTGAAGAATCCTTCAATTTCATGCTCAAATTGGTTCCCAGAACGATAAAACCCACAAATAGTTTCCCCCTAATTTCTCGATAACCAAACAGAGTACCATTAAAATCCATCTGTAACAGAGAAAAATAAGAACTTGCACACAAATCAAGCACATGGATCTAGATCCAGAACGCCAATAAAAACACACGAATTCACCAACAAAACAAAGACTTTATCCACAAAAATCAATCAACTTAAAATTCCCCATCACATATATACGAATATGAATGAACATGTACGAGACAGAGAGACAGAGAGACAGAGAGAAAGAGAGAGCGACCTGATGATGTTGATGAGCGCTAGAGATAGAAAAACAGAGGAGAATAGTAGGTTGCTAAAAGAGAGCTAGGGTTTCCCAAACTCCTCGGATCTGCGCCGTGGAGTTTGAATGTAGGCGAGTGTTAAAAAGAGGCTGCGTTTATACTCTCACTCTGTTTTAGGTTTTAGGTTTTGGTGTTTCCCGCTTGAAATTCCATATATACCCTTGGGCTTCCTCTCTGATCACCAGCTCCCGGGGCCCGTTTGGTCACTCGGAAATTTGTGTCCAACAAGTAAAAGAAAACTTTGCAAGTAATTTACCACTTAAACCTTGTCATGGTGACGGTGGGATTTTATTTATTTTACTCAAATGGGGGATGGCTACTTGATTTTCTCTTCAATTCTTTTGCTTGTTGGACACAAATTTTCTCTTAAATTTTTATTCATCCTGAAATCGATTAATAATAATCTTGACATTCGGTATCATCTAAGGATAAAGAGGCAACAAAACTTCTAGTATAGACCGTGTAATACGTCTTCATAATAATAGTAAGATAAGATAAATTTTCTTAAAATGATCTCATTGATCTTTTGTAACAACCCGATCCTAATTTAAGAGTAAAATAATAAAATATTAGAGGAAAGGACGATTATACCCCGACTAATTTAATGGATTTAAAACTTGACTTTAAGTTCGGGAAAGAATTTGGTGAAACGGGGTACACCGTTGCGTCCGGCTCGTCGAAACGAGTCCGTGGACGTGCGGAACACCCGATTCCGAGCCCGAACGAACGTTTAAAGGTTAAAAAACACTAGGGGTAATTGGGTAATTTTCAAAAAAGGGTAAAAATTAGAAAACCACGCTGGCCAATCGGCCAGCTCGTGCCAAACCCCCCCAGCCCGTCTCCTTCCTCGCGAAACCCTTCCTCTCTTTCTCTGGTGTGAACCAGTCGTGCTCAGGCACAACTCCGAGCAAGGCGACCGCCCAGGCCACCACCGAACCTTCCTCTCTCCACCCTCAGTCCATCCCTCCCTTTTATTTCGTCGAAAACCACCTCGAACCTCCTCTGCGAACACGAAAACCAGTCGGGTTTTCTCTCTCTCGAACTCTCCGATCCGGCCACCAATTCGATCGATCGTGGTACTCAAGTTTCGGCGGAATTGCAAGAAGACCCTTTTAAGGGTCATGCAAGCTCGGATCAACAGTGAGTGGGCCTTTGATTTTTATAAATAGATTTTATTACATTAAATGTTTATTTACTGCTTTTATGGAATAATGATGATGAATATTGATTATGAATTTTATGATTTGATTTCCTGAATAATGATTTATGAATTTATTTTCGAGCCTTGGAATTGGAATTTATACTAGAATTTATGGTTTATGGAATTGGAAAGGCTCAAGGTTTTACGCATGTAAAGGGTTTTAATATTATGCTTTTGGAAGTTTTCAAACCCTAGGTGCCCTATTGTTAATTTCGGACTTGTTGCCTCGGATTTCATATTATATGTGGGAACTTACGATAAATGGTTATTACCTGGTCTACGGACCATTGTTGCCTTCGGTTTAAGTCTGCGCGCATGACTTACGCCCCACGAGTCTCGAGGACGCCCGGACCGTGTGGAGCGAGGACGCGGCTCGGGTAAACTTTGTGTTTTCCGAGTCTAGCGAGGACGCGGCTCGGGTAAACTTTGTGTTTTCCGAGTCTTGCGAGGACACGGCTCGGTTGACTTTGTGTCTCCGAGTCTAGCGAGGAATGGAATTGACGGAAAAAGAAAATGGAATTGACGGATTATATAAGGGTACACCTAGGTGGATTTTAGAAAGTTTGATTTAAGATTAATTCTGTTTTTGAATAAGAATTTCTGCCTTAGTGAACTTTATAATATGTTTATATATATATATACATGCCTTGATTTCTCGTTTGATTATAGAATTGTTTTCTAACGTTTTAACAGTGGGGCTAGCTAGTTGCTTTTCAATTTTTCTGAAACCTTATTTTCGGTCCACTCACTTTTTCAATTGTTTTACACCCAGTGTAGATCGTGGTGAGCACCACCACCGGCCCGTTATCGTCACCACCGCTTTCCCACAACTTGTGTAGGGTCCTTGGCAGAAAGAACTTTGTATTTAAGTATTTTAGAAGCTCAACTTGCCCAATCTGTTTGTGAGGCCTGAGGCCGTACACCTTAACTTCTCATTGTGTGTGAACCTTAACTTGTGCTTGCCTGGACGTTTGGGAGTTTAAATTTGTGTTTTAATGCAGGTGAAAATTTGGGAATTGAACCGCTTACGGAGACTCTGCCAATTTTCGGCGAAGTCAAACCTTATAAACTTGAATTTTCTTGATTTCTCTCACCAAAGGGCAAAATGGTCAAGTGTGTCCGACACCCGACGGATGTCGGACACGGACATGGCTTGACCCGGATTCCAAAGTGGAATTAGGGTCGGGTCCTGTCATCTTTTATGTCAATATATATCCTTACATCTTTAGGTCACATGATGAGAGAGCTAAGCATATAAATATAAACATGGGCGAAGCCATTAATTTTTTTTTAGTGTGGGTTATAATCTTCCTTTTCATTTAAGGAGTTGTTAGAATATAACAGGCTAATATAATATGAAATTTGGTGGGCTAATTTCCACTAAACTTCTTAAAAATGAAGATTGAATTGTTGTTACTCTAAATATTTGGACTAGTCTAGGGCTTACTCTAGTCTAAGGTGGCTTCATTCCGCAAATGATCAATTAGTGTAGTGGTTTGCAGGAATTACTATTCCACGCAAGGTCATGAGTTCGAGTCCTAGTATCCGCGTAGTATGTGTGAGTTTAGTATATTATTGACCTTTTCAATAGGAAAAGTCATAACGAAAAAAAAGTGACTCCACCCCTTGAATATAATTTTGTTGAGGTTGTCGCATAGAAGTTTATTTTCCCCTAATAATGAATGTGTAACCTACTACTATTTGTCTAATTTCACAACGTGTGCAATGTGATGAGCTCACATAAATTTTTCTTCAACTAAAATGTACAAATAAAATGTTTTATTTTTCTAATTATCATTTGATTTAGGGTCACATAATTTCCACCATATTAAAAAAAACTCCTCAATTTGTAACTCCGTTTAATATATATATTTTTAAAATTCATATCTTTTTAATTAGAAGTGCAAAAGACCAAAGTTAAAAAGGAAAGGCCAAGGATTCTCAATAATTAAGTAAAAGGAGAGATATTCAAACCACTAAAGTATTATAGATAAACATGAAATCATAGTGGAATTTGAAAACTTACATCCAATGTGGGATGTAACCTTTTATTGTATAAAAAACGACGTGGAAAACAGGAAAAAGCCGGTGCTTTTTGGTGCCTTCTGGTTTGTGGCTAAGTGCAAAGCATCATAAGAGTCAGCCACCATTATTATGTGCATTTTTTTCAATTTTATTTTACTCGACAGCCCTACTTGTCATATCATATGTTCAGCCAGATTCGGTGTCATGCCAACATCAAACAAATTCGAAGAGTGGTTTTATAGTGAGGATGTCATATATGGACTATAGATGTAGACCTTTATATTAGCAATAGAATTAATCTGAATAGTAACTCACTTAAGTTTAATGAAATAATCTTGTGGCTAATATGAAGGTGCACATGAACGGTCCATATATGACACCCTCACTATAAAATTTCGTCAAATAGGAATCAATTTTCCACTTTGAATTTCCTAGTTACTGTTATATTAGGTTTCCAAGAAACCTGGCCCAATAATGCAAAGCCTTCGTTTTGTTCTAGGTCACCTTATGATGTTAAATTGTGATTTCTTAGCAAACTAGTTAACCAAAAGGTATTTTGGGGGCTAACGGGGTATAGTCCAGTGAAAGAGGGTATTAATTTGTAGACTAGTGATCTCAAGTTCGAACCATTATTGACAGGACCCGACCCTAATTCCGCTTTGGAATCCGGGCCAAGCCCTGTCCGTGGCCGACATCTGTCGGGTGTCGGACACACTTGACCATTTTGCCCTTTTTGTAAAGAAATTGAGTTTTTAAAGAGTTTTGAGGTTCGACTTCTGCCGAAAATTCGGCAGAGTCTCCCCTGTAATTGGCTCAGTTCCCAAATCTTTTACACCTGCGAAAGCACAATTTAATTCCACAAACTTCAGCACGCACAAGTTAAGTTCACACACTGACAGAAACTAAAGTGTACGGCCTCAGGCCTCACAAAAGTTTGGGCAAATTCAGAGCTATTAAAATAATTAAATACAAAGTTCTTCTCGGGTCAAGGACCCTACACGAGGACGAAGGAGTGTGGTGGTGGTGATGATGGGCCGGTGGTGGTGCTCTGCTACAACCTACAGCCTGGGGGCGTAAAACAGTTGAAAATGTGAGTGGACCGAAAAATAAGTTTTAGGAAAAAGATAACAACTAATTAGCCCCACAGTTAAAGCATTGAAAACAATACTAAAAACGAGCAATAATTTAAAGTATGCATTAAAAATCAAATTTATAAAGTTCATCAGCATAAAAGTTCTTATTCAAAAACGAGATATTACTCAATCAACTTAATTAAAATCCACCTAGGTGTACCCTTAACAAATCCGTCAATTCCAATCCTCGTAAGACTCGGTGACACAAAGTCGGTCCGAGCCACGTCCTCGCAAGACTTAGGAGACACCAAGTCAACCTAAGCCGCGTCCTCGCTAGACTCGGAAAACACAAAGTTTACCCGAGCCGCGTCCTCGCTCCGCACGGTCCGAGCGTCCCCGAGACTCGTGGGGCGTGAGTCATGCGCGCAGACTTAAACCGAAGGCAACAATGGTCCGTAGACCGGGTAATAACCTTTATCAATTTTTATTCCGTAGGCATCATTATATTTCCGAAGGCAACATCCATAGGGTACCTAGAGTGGTTTGAAATCTTTCATAGTCTTATAACTCAAAAACAAATCATTTCCTCAAGCCATTCTAAAAATCCAAATCTTATAATCATGCATTTCATTCTAAAATCCAGTCTTAGGCTCGGAAGTTAATTTATAGAAAATATTCCATAAATTCAATTAAACTCTAATATGCAAATCATAAATAATATTTGGAAATCAATAATTTCACAAAAGCATTAAATGAGCATTTATGTAATAAAAGCATTTATATAAATCAAAGGTCCACTCACTGTTGGTCCGAGCTAGCCTGACCCTTAGAAGGGTCTTCCTGCAACCCCGCCGAAGCTTGAGTACCTATTTACGAAAATCAACCATTTATTACTTTACCAAAGCTCGGCATAATAATTTAATAGAAAATCCCGACCCCCGGGCCTAAAAGGGTTCAATTGTAGTCAGAAAGGTTTCCCGGGCCCACTTGAATTCAAATTAAGCCTTTTAGTTAACTTGGAAGTTCCCGGGATTAAATAAGCGATTAAACCCTTAATAGGTTTGATTCACTTGTTCCTTAGGTTTCCGACCTCCAAACGACGATCCGTAAATTCCTATAGGTTTCTAAAATTCCCAAATACTTAACTTCCAAGTTTCAACACGATCCAACGGTTAGAACTAATCTAACCCGGGTTAACCCTAGTTAAACCTAACCGGTAACATTGGTTATTCGCTCAAACGGTTTCCAAAAATTCGTTCGAGCATACCTATGCGCTCGGGAGACTACGGGAGACATTTTGGCACGAAGAACCGCCGCCACCACCTGCCCACGCCGCCGCCACACGCCGGCAGGTTTGGGTGGCTTGAGTGATTTTTCCGTGACGGAAAATCTTGGAATTCAGGCAAGACCTACGGCTAAGTGATCGAGTGGGTGGAGGGGAGCATTTTGGCATTGAGAACCCAGGCCAGAACCGGCCGGAACACGCCGAATTCAGACCCGAGCTGAAAACCTAGGTTATCCAATCTCATCCAAACCCCAAAATTCCTCGAAAATACTTGTAGAAACAAACTTAAACTTAACAAATAGAAGAAGAATCTCACCTGCGCGATCGATTTGGCTGGGAGATGCGAAATCGACGAAAACCCTCGGTGGCTTCGAGCTCGCGGCGGTGGTTCGACGCGTTTTCGGCCAGGAGATAGGTTCGGGGTGAAGCGAGGAGATGAGAGGAGGTTGGGGTGGGATTCTCGTGGTCGGTTTCGGCGGAGGTGGCGCCGCCACTCTGGTTCGAACGGGGTTTTGGGGTCGGTATCGCGAGAGAGAGGTTGAGGGTGGCGAGAACACGCGCTGGCCAATTGGCCGTGTCATCTGGTTAAAATCCCACATTTTCCAAAATTACCAAAATGCCCCTACCGTTTTTAGACCTTTAGCGTTCGTTCGGCTTCAGAATCGGGTGTTCCGCACGTCCACGGACTCGTTTCGACGAGCCGGACGCAAACACCCGTTCCACCAAATTCTTTCCCGATCTTAAAGTCAAAATTTAATTCACTTAAATTAACCGGGTAAAATCGTCCTTTCTTTCCATATTTTATTCTTTTATCCTTAAATTAGGACCGGGTTGTTACAATTATAGCACCTTAACAATGTGTGTATGAGAAAACCCCGCCCCCAATATCGTTTGTATTAAAAAAAAAACAATTGGTGTTCAAACTACCTTTCGAACTTTAACCCTGACAAGACTATTTTTTCACCACATATTCCTCATCCTAGTTTCAAGCCCTTTTTCCATTTTCCTCAAGATCCTCTGAAAATCTATTGTTATGGAATGCATATTGAAGATTTGATCACATTCATGTTATATCTGTTGAGCTCTAATTGGAGGGTCTAGTGGTGTTGTTGGATCAACATTCTATTGGAGGATTAGCAAGAGGGTCTTACCTTACTGCAAAGGAATGTACCCCTAAATTTCCTAGCCCCATCGAACCCATAACTCAAAAACCCCCAACCTCATCGAACCCAACCCCAACTCCACCTTCTAAGTTTTGGAGTTTTGGGGGTTGGGTTTCTGGTTTCTGAGAAGGTGTGTGAATGATGATGGATGCAAATGGATGAAAAAGGTGGAGCTAGGTTCGATGGATGATGATGGAGCTGATGTTTCTAGGGTTCCATGGATGAGGTTTGATGAAGAACCAGAAAGGACACTTTTACCTCCGCATTTTGACGGACAAATTGACATAGTTTGATGGCAGGACCCAATTGGAACTATTTGTCGAGTTAACGGACCTAATTGGCCCAAAAAAAAATTCGCGGACCCAATTGCAACTTGAGGCAAAGTTCAGGATGTCTACAGTTAATAACCATTTTCAAATTTTAAAATTTTAAATATTTTAATTGAGATGGACGGTTTTAGCCCTCAAATTAACGACCAAATTGACTGTAGGACCCAATTGGAACTATTTGTCGAGTTAACGAACCTAATTGGCACAAAAAAAAGTTTGAGGACCCAATTGCAAATCGAGGCAAAGTTCATGGACGTCTACAGTAAATAACCCTGTACAAAAATAACTACTCATAATCACTTAGAGCAACTCCACCCATTCCTCCTTTTGCCATGGCAAGGGGGTAGGGAGGGGAGCTAGGGCAGCTACTATTCACATGAATAGTGGCTGCCCTTGCAAAAAGCAATGTGTGTTTCCACTCATTGTCATGGGAAATGGCAACTATTATTCATTTTTGTTATTTTGTTATTTTTTATATAGGATTAATTTTAGTTGTATGTATGAAATTAATAATAAGAAAATTGCTAGGTATGTATTAAAAAATATTTCTGAATTTTTAAAGAGTTTTTTTTCAGATTTTTTAAAATTTTTTTTACGTCCCTGACTTCATACAGCCCAGGCAAGAGTTGCCTTCAGGCTGGCCCAGGTTGTGGGTCCCGCGAGTTGCCTTGGCTGGCTTGCCCTGCTGGAAACGCAAAGTGGGCCTCGGGCCCTATCCTGCCTGGGCTTCAAGCTATTGCTGGAGTTGCTCTTAGGGCTCGTTTGTAAGCCAAAATCACTTTTGAAGAGAAACACTTCAGGGTGTTTGGTCATTTTCTTCCTGTGTGCTTCTCTATTTTCTTTCCTTTTTTGTTTGGTCATTTTTTAGGTATAATTATAACTAAATTTTCCATGAAAATTTGGAGCGAATCGAATCAATCAATCAATAACAATACGCACGCGTACACAATGACAAATTTGCCCATCAGTCAAGTTTAAATTTGCATTTGATCGAGCGACTCAATAGCATCCATGACACACCCTCTTCTACTTCTCCAAAGCTCCTCTCTCTCTTGAAATCCTAGATCGAGCTCTGATAGATCGGCTCCAAACTTTACGGTGATTACAGAAACTTCAGGTAACAGTTCATCCTTTTATAAAATAAAAATATATATGTTTAATTTCTGTTTCTCTGCTTTCGGAAAAGAAAATAGAAAAGAAAATCTGAATTAGTAGCAGCGTAGTATCCCCTGTTGTATTTTCTGGTTTTGTTATGGGTTTAGAGAAATGAGAAGCAAAATTGGTTATAATTGTGGCTGAATTCGTATTAAAACGGTGCCTTCTAGTGATTATTGGGGATTTTCTGATCATTCTGCTGCTTAGATCGTCCAGGCATTCTGTTTTCTGTATGTATTGTCTCTCAACATGTTTGGTTGCTGAGAAAATTAAGGGAACGCATGGAAAATCAAGGTTCACTATCGATCCAGGAAAGCTTTGTGGGAATATTGAGCTAAGAAGAGAATAATATAAAGAAATTGAAATTTTGTTTCTCGGATGTGTTTAGTGTGAGAAAAAAAGAAGAGAAAACAGAATGGAAATGGAAAACTAGTTTCGAGTAACTTAGATAGTTATTCCTGGCTTGTTTAACTTTATTATTATTTTTTTCAAAGAAGCATTGAGTCAGTGCAGTATGGTTAAATTAGGATGATATTAGTTGTTTTTTAGGTTTTTACAAAACTGGAAAAAAGAGAGGAAAATGAAGTCCTCATTGGTCATCCCAGTTAAGCAAATATATACTTGTTGTAACTGAAAGTATATATATATATATATATGTTTGTTAGCTGTTAACAAGCTTAGGTGAAGATTCTTTTTTATGATGTATATTGGCGCAAAAAGAAATAGAAATATGTTGTTGAATAATGAATTGGTTTAGTTATTTGTCTTTCAGGCTATCTTCTTAAAACTAGTTCAAAATGGTTGATAGCAACCCATCTTCTGGATCACCTGATGACACTCCAAACCCCAATCCTGATGGAAATGCACCCTCTGAGAATGACCTTACACTTGATTCTCTATCCCGAAAGGTTCAAGAATCTCTCACTGTTGGAAAGAAACTTAAATTTTGGGAAACCCAACCTGTTGGGCAATTCAAGGACCTCGGGGACAACAGTTTGCCTGAAGGTCCAATTGAGGACCCAACACCGTTATCTGAAGTCAAACAGGAACCGTACAAACTTCCCAACCTCTACGAATGGACCACATGTGATATAGACTCTGAAGAGATGTGCACTGAGGTCTATAACCTTCTTACAAATAACTATGTTGAGGATGATGAGAACATGTTTAGATTTAATTATTCTAAGGAATTTCTTCGTTGGGCGCTACGGCCTCCAGGTTATTTCAGGAGTTGGCACATTGGTGTCCGGGTCATAAGTTCAAAGAAGTTGGTTGCCTTCATTACTGGTGTTCCTTCTAGAATCCGGGTTCGTAATGATGTTGTTACCATGGCAGAGATTAATTTCTTATGTGTTCATAAGAAGCTTAGATCAAAGAGACTTGCTCCTGTTATGATCAAAGAGGTGACTAGGAGGGTTCACTTGGAGAATATATGGCAAGCAGCTTATACTGCTGGTGTTGTTCTCCCTACGCCTATATCAACTTGCCAATATTGGCACAGATCTTTGAATCCAAAGAAGCTGATTGATGTTGGGTTCTCCAGACTTGGTGCAAGAATGACAATGAGTCGAACAATCAAACTTTATAAGTTACCAGAGTCAACAGTCACCCCAGGGTTCAGAAAAATGGAGCTCCATGATGTTCCTGCAGTTACACGGCTACTTAGGGATTATTTGAGCCAGTTTATTGTTGCACCTGATCTTGATGAAAACGACGTGGAGCACTGGCTTCTTCCAAAGGAGAATGTTGTGAACAGTTATCTGGTTGAAAGTCCAGAAACTCATGAAATCACTGATTTCTGCAGTTTTTACAGTCTTCCTTCGACTATCCTTGGCAATCAGAATTATTTGTCTTTAAAAGTAGCTTATTCCTATTATAATGTTTCGACAAAGACGCCTTTGCTACAGTTGATGAATGATGCTCTTATTGTTGCAAAGCGCAACGATTATGATGTTTTCAATGCATTGGATGTCATGCAAAATGAATCATTCTTGAAGGAACTGAAATTTGGGCCAGGTGATGGTAAGCTTCATTATTATCTCTACAATTATCGGATCAGAAGTGCATTGAGACCGTCGGAGCTCGGGCTTGTGCTCTTATAAATCTGAGCCCTGATATTTGGATTGTGGCGTCAACTAGGAGCCACTTTAGGTTATGTGTGCTTATAATATTTTGATTGTGAGGTTGCATTGTTTGTGTGATACCACTCCTTCAGATTCTTAGGTTGTCTGCCAGTCGAGCAATTTTGTGAAAGTTTCTTTGCTGGAATTTCTATTGTTGAGACTCAAAGGAATATTGAAATGCTGACTGGCTGTTAGTCTTTCCATGAACTTGATTTGATGTGGACTTTGATTCGAGGCATGTTTATTTGGGGATGCTCAGTTTCACTTGGGCCGGGCCCAATTCAGACTAGTTCGATTTCGTCCATTTATTGGTTGGTTTGGTTTTGTCAATGTGGAGAGATGAAGATGAAGAAGGTAACGGGCTAGATGAAGTGAAACGCGGAAAAATGCACCGATGAGATGAAGTGAAATGCGTAAAAATGCACCAATTCTAAATATAGAGGCTCATAGCTGAGGGTGGTTAAGATTGAGAGATGAGAAGGGAGCAATTGATTATCCAGAGTGGTTTTATTAATTTAGTGCGTGCAATCTCATATTCAGTCATTCAACCAACGAATAATAACTTGACACACAACAATAATGTCATTAAAATAATCCACAATTTGTTTCGGTTCGATTTATCAACTGACAACTTTTCTTGTGTTAATTTGGTCGATTTGATGGGTTAAAATGCCCACCCCTGTGACGCCCTGGATAGTTGTCACTCCATCAACAAAAGTAGCTTGTTTGGTGATGTTCCTATCCTTATAAGTTTCGTTTTCGATTTAATCATATCTTACAAATTGTCTGACAATTCTCACAATCAAACACGATCTTGAAAGGGTGTATTCAATTGAGATTTTAAAAGATTATTTTAGGATAAATAAGTCTTGTGGTATTCAATTAAGACTTTTAAATGATATAAAAAATCTAGTGGTATTTCATTAAGACTAGTAGGATTTTTAAAGAAGAGTTACTAAATCTAATGGAATTCAATCAAGACTTTAAACAAGTAACAAAAAGTCTTATGTTATTCAAAAACTTACTAATTTCGAAGGATTCTTCTAAATGTGGAATTGAGTGGGATTTTTTAGTGAGAGGTATAAATACCAAACCCTATCTCAAATCCCACCCTAAACCATCAGATTTTTTGTGTGAGATTTTTTCTCTGCTGGCATTGAAGATTTCATCAACCCATGTGCTCGGCATATAGTTGTCTCTGCTCCAAAAGCCAAAGAACTTGTGGTGAAGATAGAGGTATAATAATAACCTGACTTTTCTTTTCTTCATGTTGATGAACGGGCATGCTTGGTTTTAAATAGAGGAAATGTTTCTGGATATAAATAAAACAAATAAATAAATAAATCCACAATGTGTTTTTGGCAGCAATACACTCCTTTCCATGAACATGTTGCTTCTCATGAAAGCTGGCAAATGGAGCAACTTGGTAGTTTTGTAAGCAAAGAAAACGCAAGGTGAAGCTGTTATTGGTGATAGGTCTTTCACCTAAATTGATTCCTAATGTGATTCATTACACTCGAGTTGTGTGGATGAATCTATTTATAAGGTCCCTGGTGGGCATGGTGGGCTGTTGTGCAACCCCTTGGGGCCACCCACCACCTGTTCGACGGGAAACTCCAAAGAGCTTCCCCATTTTGTGCAGCAGCAGCAGTTGCTGCATGGAGCCACCCACCACCTGACGGGAAACTCCAAAGAGCTTCCCCATTTTGAACAGAAGCAGCAGTTGCTGCATGGAGCCGCCCACCACCTCCTCGACGGGAAGCTCACTGATAACTTGGACTGTTAGCTAGCTAGCTAGGACGAAGAGCAATATAAAATCATTAGATGGACAATCCTTTATTTAGAATAATGAAAATCTAATAATAATAAAGTTAAATTCAAGGAACTTTTATAGTTGATTTCAACATGTTTGAGAGCCTTTTGATCTGTCACTTTAGAAAATCCCAGTTCATATTTGTCTCTTTTTAGGTAAAATTGGCCTCACTGCATGTATTTATAGAAGTGCCAAACAAATCACATGCATTACTCAGGAACTCACATACTGTGTTGTGGACATCTTCTCTCATTAATTTTCCTACAAATAGGTTAACAGGACATCTATAAATGGTGGGTGACATGGCAGTTGTGCCCTAACAGAGCACAATGTGCTCCATCATTGTTGTGATTATAGTTCTGCATAATGGATCTTATCACTTGCGGTTGCTTAATCCAAGTCATGGTGGACCTCAAGAGTGGAGAGGTGTAGTTATGCCATGAACAGGAGGCTAACTCTAAATAGGGATGATGATGGATAGTTAAATCCATGTGGTCCTTTCAAATCTTATAAATCCTATGATATAAATCTTTTAAAATCCATAAGTAAAAAATCTTGATTATAGAAATCCATCAATAAAATCCTATAAGTCATTATATTCTGCATAAATCCACTAGACTCCTTTATCCCTAAATAGTTTTTTAAAATCCCAATTGAATACACCCCCTAAATCGGAAATGAGCCTCTGCCTATTGTTTTGATATCATCAACTAGATCGAAAGGGATTGCTAAAAAGCCCTAATTAAACCATGTCCACGGTTTTAATCTTCCTAGTTCCTAATGGGCATGTAACATTGAACCAACCCTAGACTTCGAGCAGCTAGAGTACACAAGACAAACAGACAAAAACACCTAGGAAAACATCTTACAAGCAGATAGCTGTAGGTTGAATCCAGGAACACTCAAAACACCATCCAAATGGAATTGACTTCTGGTATAACCGCATACTAATGCATTTTCATGAAAAGGAAAGAGCTTAAACTGTGTGATTGGATCAACGAATTTACATACGGATAAGTTACAAGGAATCCACTAATCAGACTTACAGTTGATGACCTACACCAAGGCGACAACTTCACCACGTGAACCTGTAAGATTGAAACAAACGTTGTGAAGGTAAGACGCATCAAGATAATGGAAAGACTAACAATGACTAAAGTAAGCATATGCGTTTCCGGCATTACATCGTTCATAAATCTCTTCAATTAGCTGTAAAATTGACTCGCTATCTTCTGTCATCTTTGAAATCCTGTCTGCTTCCTTCATTGCTACAGCAGCCACAAAGGATTTGTCTTCAGCGTCTGCAAGTTTATGGGCAGCAGTTTCAGCTGCATCCTGCACTGTTTCAGTAAATGTCATTGACCCAGAATTCTGCAATTTCCGGGGCCTAACATCCCTTTGATTTCGCGTAGGTGTAGGTGTTTTTGTTCCAAATGTTGCATCTTTTTTTAACTTGTAGCCATTTTGCACCTACAATTAGGAGGAAGGGAAATCTCAGAATGTTTAAGCATCATTAGAGTGTCATATAATTGGGAACAAAATTCTGACAAGACAGAAGCACTCAACATAGCAACGTAGAGAAATGTTAGAAAGAAAATAGAAGTACTAAAAAATCATAAACCTTTTCCAGTTTTCCTTGTGAAACAAGCCTTCTCAACCTTGGACCCAATAACCTTCTGAAATTTGGTGGTATGGGTACCTCATGCCTTTGCTGCAGTATGTGTATCAAGACAGTCACCATCTTTCTTGTACTAAGATGAAATTTAAAAAGACAGCTAGTGATTAATTGCTAACTCAAAAATACAAGTGAGAGGCAAGGAGTCAGTAACTGTGCCATTCTGCTGCTCAGATAAAGAAATATCAAGTCAACTGGTAACCCCATGGAAGGTGAATGAAACTAACATATACCTTCCCAACCTTACACTGCTCGAGTCTTTGATTCATGCAACAAAATTTTAATTTTGAATATATGATGAGTTGAAAAGATTCATGCAATGCAGGATTCTTCTCATCATAATTCCTTTACATTTCAGCAAAAGCGTTCCCAAACTAAGCTACAAATATTCCATAAGCTAATACAGCTTTTTCAGAATAAATGGATTTGATAAGATATTTTTAATAACACATAACAAAAGACCTCTTTCTGACCTCAATAAAGTTAAGAATGGCACCTAAATCAGATCCATTCATATCTTTCATCGCTGAAAGGGCCTGGAAAATCATTGGATCGTACCTGTTGAACATAGTTTTAAAAAATAAAATAAATAAAGAATGGATCAAGTACCTTGAAGATACCTCAAACAAAAACCTATCCATAAGGCAGAAGAATTACATTAACAAGTGTGGCTATCAACTCTAAAAAAAAAAACAGAATAATTTTAGAATGGTTAAGACAGTAAATAGCACAGTTTTAACTTGTGATAAATAATGGAACAATCAAACTAACGAACAAACTAAATTTCAATTTCTATCACAATAGAGGTTGCACGATTGCATCTATATCATACAAACATGCTAGATCTGTAGTAAATAGCTCATTTCCTCCTACCGTACTGTATCATAACACACAAAAGGCCAACACTGGCTCTATCTAGTTTAATACATTTAGACAGCTTTGACATTTTCAAAGATCTCTAATGCCCCCTGAAACTGTGTTTCAACCCAGTCCAAGAGAAGCAAACGTATTTCAATTCTTAATTCAAGTTGTCTGAAAAAGAGGAAAATTGAAAGAGCTCTTCTCAGCAGCATGTTGGGATTCAGGAATATATCCCTCCATCTTTGGCACCCATAATCTAAAATGTTTTATAAGACATACCATACAATTCTAGACTTTCTACTACAATTTAAACACAGTCACAAACATCATGTTTATTTAAAACGCTGTCTAAGAAAAAGCAGTATCAACCAGAAATATATAACACAGTTTCTATGGGCTGACAACATAAGGATCAGAAAAACACGCACTGTGAAGCACTTTTCAATTCTGGTGCGCTATTAACCGCATCGTCCATCATGGCATCAGGAAATGCATTGGGACAAACTGAAGCAGGAGATGCATTGGGACGAACTGAAGCAGGAGATGAATTGGGAGGAGCTGAAGCAGGAGATGCATTGGGACGAACTGAAGCAGGAGATGAATTGGGAGGAGCTGAAGCAGGAGATGCATTGGGACGAACCGAAGCAGTAGGAGCAGAGTTCTGAACAAGGTGCTGGGCAGCCACACTATTTTTTACCTTTGTACTCCTTGGTCTGTCCTTAGAACCATGTCCAGAAGTACTAACACTCAAGTTCCTCCACTTATCCTGATACAAGAGCAAAAATGAGACAAGTAAACAGCATTTGAAAACCATCATATGTTAAAAACAAAAGAAGAGACCAAAGAGAGTCACATTTTATGGGCTACTTCAATTCCATGAAGCTTTACAGCAGCAGCCAATACAACCATAACCAAATGCACATTGGACAAAACCAAACCTAGGGTTTCTTTATGTACAATTGTATATACATCATACATTCTGCATATGTGTGGTGGATCAATAGCTGTGGGTCAAGTTCAAACAGAAACGGGGAGACCTAGGGTTTTCTAAGCAGGAAATTACATATTTCTCAGAACTTGAATGAATTATCTATCTGTCTAACAGTTCAACCAGCACCAATTCAGCTTTCAAAAAACCAAAAATAAATAAAAATTATTTATTTTAAAACTTAGCAACACAAACAAAAACAAAAACAAAACAGAGGGAAAGAGGGAAGTAAGTGGCAATATATGTAAATAGGAGGGAACCTTGAGGTCGATATTGGAGCGGTGTATTAGGACAGGGGCAAATTCGGGATCTTTGAGAATGTTTTTCCACTTGCCCGGGCCGTGCTTTGCAACTCCGGCCAGTAGGCCTTCTTCCTCCTCCGCCGTCCATTTTTGCTTTTGGTTTCCCATTATACGTTCCTTCTCTCTCTCTACCCCTTCAAAGCTCTCTCTCTCCCCTCAAAGCTTTCTCTCTCTCTCTCTCCCCCCTCAAAGCTTTCTTTCTCTGCCCTCTGTCTAAAGCCCTCTCTCTCTCTCTCTCACTCACTCTGTCTCTCTCTCAAACAGTTTTCGAGGGAAGAGGACGACATCTGTCTCTCTCCCGCTTCCCGTGTCCTTTTATTTGGATAAAGCCCATGTTGGAAGATCAATGTCTCGATGGGCCCAGACACTCAAAATTATATTTTGTGGCCCAATAATTCTGTATAAATTCAAATGGCCCCCAATAAAATAAAATAAAAAAACTACTTCTCACAAGTGTGGAAGGTTTGTTGGTTTGGTCGAAGAAATGGATTTTGGCTCTTTGAAGCTATGAAGGTCTAACATGAGGAGCTTAAACAAATGGTTGGCAATGCTTGCAATTATTTTCAATGTTTGATTCTCATTGAAATAAAGTAAGTGAGAACTTAGCTTAAAATTTTAAAATTATCCCTCAAAAGAAATAAAAACAAACTATGGTTTTATGCAAAATCTGAAGGTCCACTCCATTATTTGGTTCAAATATATAACTTGATGATGCTCATTCTCCTTCCTCCAATACACTAGAATTGGCATTTCAAATTAGAGTAAGGAATGCACATTTCATTCATACAATTCACTTTACTTTACAATATTTCAACTTCCAAATTTAGGTTCCGAAATTGAACTTGAATCAACATACCAAACCAAGAACCCTAGAAACAAATTAATTTTTAATACTGGATGAAACGAGACATAAACCCTAAATTTGACATGGAATTTGGGACAAAAATCTGAACTAGAAACTTGAGCCTAGATTTGATTCCAATTTACAACCAAGTTATATCATTTCTATTTCACTCTCGTTAGTCATTTCCATTTCATTCCTTCATGCAACTAAACATCCCTATAGCATGGAGAATAAACTTTTGATTGTGAATCAAATCATTAGGAAAAAAGGCAAAGCAATACTTTTGGCATTTAGAATGTGTTTTTGGAGTTGTTTAAATAGAAATTTTGCGTGTAGGACATCATGTAAAAAAACTATATTGTAAATATGACTATCAATGTAGCCATAACATGTTGATACATTTTGTTAACGACAATAATATGAACACATTATCAATGTCATATCGACAATCCAATATTTATTAAAAAATTAACGTCCTGCACAGAGCCCGACTAGCGGTCGGTTTTAAAACCGAAGAATTTTTTTCACTAGACTATGGCCCCAACAAAAAAAAGGACCATTTCAGCTGTTAAAATTTGACGGCTCGTGAAATACAGCAGACACACCTACTCAAGTGAGGGAGTGAGTTTTGTAAGCTTAAACAAAGTTAGGTAATTCCAGAAAGGCGGGCGCCTACTCATCTCAACAAACAAACAAATAAACCAAGCCCAGCCCAAAAACTCTCTCTTTACATCTCCTCCTCCATTTCAGTGTCTCCTCAACGCACAAATATAATTCACAAAAACCTATATATATTTTACAAAGTCAGTGCGATCTGGTTCGATCATCGAACCCTAACAACCCTGCTTCACTGTTGTTTTTCTGGGTACTGTTTATTTGATCGGTTTGGTACCAGAAAAATGTCTTACGCATCTCATATCATCCACCACTCGAAAAAGGTGAGCTTCAATTTCACCATTTCTCTCATGAAAATTTTATTTATTTTGTTCACTTTTTGCCTTTTGGTGATAATTTTCAGAGTTTTAGCGATTGGTTTTTATTCAGGCATTGAGATTCTCAATTTAAAGCTCATTGCGTTAATGGGTTTGTCGCCAGGCACTGCGTTTTTACTGTTTTAGTTTCACAAATCTTGAATCTCAGTCTCGTTTTAGATTGATTATAGTGATTTTAATTCACTCGAAGACTTAAATTCTCTAACTTGGTAGTAATTGGAGGATACTGTTTATACTTTAGTATACCTTTTCATTCTTTTTGAGTAACTCAAAATTTGGTAGATAGTAGGGACTGTCTTCTGTATATATTTCTTTTGTATGGCCTTTGTTTCTTTGTTTTTTGAGGCTGGGCGTGTGTTTATATAGATGGAGGTAGGTAGTATTACTTTCAGACTGAATACTCTCAAATGGGTAATTTAGCTATACTCTGTCCAGGGTGTTATTAATTTGAATTTCACTAGTTTTGGAATTGTAGGCAGAGTATCATGCTTTTTGAAGTCTAGTTTTTTGGTGTTGATTGTTGATACAAGTTTTTCTATTTTTGTTTGTAGTTACCATGACCTAATAGTGTTTACAAGCAAACATTGCCCAATTAACCAAATAGTGTTTACTAGCTAACATTGCAGAATTAAGATAGGCAATTATATAGAATGTATTGCTCTTGGTTTTTTTTTTTTTTTTTTTTTTTTCTGTTTGTAGGTGCTTTATATCATGATTTAGGTATGTTTCAAGTATTAATCTATGTAACTTATGGTTCTTAAGAAGTAATTTTGTACAATATTTGTGTGCACTGCAGTTAAGGAATGCTCCCAACTTACTACGGCAAGAGCAGGCCCTCTTGGTTCGTTTTTTTTCTCATGATGCTCAACCATCTATTGGTAAGTGAAATGGAATGCCCCCTTTTTTCTTGTGGTATATGTATGTATTTGTTTCAAGTGTTAACTAGTTCTTCCTGTCAATTTCTCAAGCTAATCTTGCTTATGAGTACAGAAGTAGCTAATCCTGATAAATTGTTACCATGAATATGTTTGTTCAGACCTGATGGTTAGAATTAAGCAGATTAAATAAGGTGATCTTGAAGCTATGAGATGATGAAGCTGATCCTATGTTATTTATTTATTTGTTTTTCGTGTGAAAATGAAATAAGTAATAACTTGCTGACCTGATGACCTAACTGCATTAGTTTACTATGGCTGTCTTTAAGCTGGAGTCCAGGGATTTCCTAGTAGGTTTTTTTAAAGGTTTCTTGTTGTACAATGTGTGACACAAGATATATGGCGTCATTTGGATGCAACTAGCCACTTGGATTATTTCTCAAATGCTTCTGAAATTTTGTTTAGTTGATTTAAGCATGGTCAATTTTATCTCAGATATATGGAAGGCCCATCGCCACAGTTATGTGCCTTCAGAAAGAGCAAGAGTTTGTAGGTCTTTCAGCAGTACCACTGTAAGTTAAACTAGTTTCCATCATGTTAATATGGCAATAGATGCAAAAGTTTTAATCGTTTATCTTTTCTCTGCTTTTTTATTTTTTATTTTTTATTATTAATCTTTTCACAAACTTTTAAATTTTTTTTTACAAGGTGAACTTTGTATCAATTATTTAACACCATCATATGTCATGTTTTGTAGAAATCATTGTTGGGTACATTTACCAGGGATGTCTCAACGACAATGAAACTAGGAAATTCAATTTCTGGTTCAGTATCCAACAAACAGCTTTCATGGTATGCTGTCCTAGATTTTGTTACTTTGTATTTGTGTGGAAAATTCTTATTTGATACATCTACATCTGCTTTTCCCCTATATCAGTATGCAGGTGCAATTGAGGAGAGGCTTTTCATCTGATGCAGGTATGATCTTGGTCTTTTGCATCTATCTAATTTTGTTATGCACTTTTCTGTCATTGAGTGAACATTTGGTTTTTGGATCTCCTAGTATGATGATGCATTTCATGTTCCTTATAAGAGCTGCTTCAACTACACAAGTTTCTAGCATAGAGCCATAATAATTTATTATCTGTTCAGAGATTTCTCAAGCTCATCTATTTCTAGGTTAGTCATGATGGAAATAGAAAGTGTATTGTTGTCATCAATGACTGTGGCGTTGTTGTGTTGGTTAATTATTCATTCCCATAACTCTATTTAGATATTTTTAAGATTCGAGGGTAGGTACTAGCCATTAATCTTCTAATTATGATTTATTTATTATATTTTCAAGATCCCTGCTACTTTAATGCATAGGGAAGTAGTTTTCTTAATGTGAGTTTATTTGAACTTATTGTGAGTGCGTGCACATGTGTGCATGGATCAACATTTCTTATCTTCTAGTTTGTTCAGCATAATTGCACAGCAGGATTCCAAAAGGAATTGTGTGAAACTATGAGATTATTGTGAATATTTTATTTGATTATTTTTGGGATATGCATCTCCTTTTGAAGTGCGATCTTCTTTCATTTTGTACTTTTGAATTGGTCATCCTCAAAAGTGTTATCTTGAGTCATATGATCATCTAACTCATCTGTGCAACACCCTTCAGCCCTTCCTCCACACCAAGAACTTGGAATGCCTTCTCTTTCACCCACTATGTCTGAGGTACATACTGTTTTGAGGCTTATTGGAATGTCATACCTTCCAAAATTTACTGTTTCCTTCTAAGTCATGCTTTTATGATATGCAGGGTAATATTGCAAGGTGGTTGAAGAAAGAGGGCGATAAAGTTTCTCCTGGTGAAGTGCTCTGTGAAGTTGAAACTGTAGGTTCCTGTACTTTACATCCACTTACCTGTTGAGTCTGTTGATTGCGTATCTGCATATTATTAGTTTTATGTGCTTCTTTTCATGATGGAAAGCTGACGTGTACTTTATATCCACTTATGTGTTAAGGATAAAGCTACAGTGGAGATGGAAAGCATGGAAGACGGTTATCTTGCCAAGATTGTACGAGGAGATGGGACCCAAGGAATCAAAGTTGGTGAGGTATTGATTTAGTTAACTGTTTTGGATTTTGGGTAGATGTTTATTTCATCATTCCAATGGGAGTAAATTAGACTAAATAGAAAGAAACATCTTGGCATAATGTGAGTACTTGCTAATGGTGTTGGCACATAGGTGATTGCAATAACTGTTGAAGATGAGCAAGATATTGCAAAATTTAAAGATTACACACCATCAGCATCTGGTGCCAGCGCTGCTGCAGCTAAAGAGTCACCTGAGCCTACCCCTCCCAAAAAGGAGGTGGTTGTAGAACCAGTTACTTCTCCAGAGCCAAAGGTTTCAAAGCCCAGTGCAGCTGCCCCTTCTGGAGATCGCGTATTTGCTAGTCCTCTTGCAAGAAACTTGGCTGAAGAGCACAAGGTATGCCATATAAATTGCTGTGGCTGAGTTATTATCATTTGATGGTAGGAAACACTTACCGTCATTGAGCCAATTCTGACTTCTGTGTTGCTTTAGGTGCCCCTATCAAGTATCAAAGGAACGGGTCCTGATGGAAGCATTGTGAAGGCTGATGTTGAAGAGTATTTGGGTATTATCCAAGACTCGTGTTTAATAATTAATACTTTTGTCACTCTTTGTTATTTTAACTTTAATTTATTTTTGGTTCATTTCGTCCTTGAAACCTTTTGTCTACCATATTTTTCTTGTGAAGAAAAATCAAATCCAGCTGATGATTAAAAACTGTGTTTCATCTTTTTCTTTTGTTTTCTCATAATTATGTAGCTTCCTGTGGGAAGGAAGCTCCCAAAGCTAAGGCCGGGCACCTGCAGCATTAGCATTAGATTACACCGATATCCCTCATTCTCAGATACGGAAGGTAATATTAGAAGTAATTATTGTACCATTAATTATGTCATAATTAATGGTTTTGAGAGGATGCATGGAATAGTTTTTATGTGATATCTAGGCCAATGTCTTCTGTTTGTTTCATGTGTCGAGATTTGTACTTGTAGTTGGATCTTAACTACTGGGGTCTACTGCATGAATCGTGTTGGGCACCAACCTCATCAGGGCCATAACATTTCCTTCTTGTTTCTTTTTCTTGCTATTGCCCTTTCCTAGTGGCAAAATTGTTTCTATCCATTCCTTCTCACTGCTATATTTATTTCTTTGGTGTACCTGAAGTACTGTCTCTGAAAATTTTGGACATGTTTCTTTGGTTTGTTTCACTTACATGTTTCAAAGGACTTTTCATCTATTAATTGTTTAATCTCTGTTGTTACTTCAAAGTTTATTCTTTCTGAAGCTATATCTGGTCTGATTTTTGCAGATCACAGCCTCTAGATTATTATTATCAAAGCAAACAATTCCTCATTATTATTTGACTGTAGATACATGTGTTGACAGACTCATGGAGTGAGTATAATTTTCTGAACAATTTAAAGATTGTACTAATTGCATATCTTGCAATATGTTTAACTCTTATTTTATCTGCAGTTTGAGAGGCCAACTCAATGCATTACAAGAAGCATCAGGTGGGAAGCGGTTATCTGTTAATGATCTTGTAATTAAGGTACAAGATTTTTTCTTCACTGAATTTTTTGAGAACCCAATTGAGGTACAAATTTCCATCCATGGTAAGACCAATGGAATTTATGAGGTGCTTGAATGCAGAATGAGATAACGGGTTGTTGTAAACTCTAGAATGATGAAATGAAATCTCATGATTATTAGAGTGGCTTCTAGTCTATCAAAAAAGGTATATCAAGGGGGAGACTGATGGGTTCTAGAGATCACTAGAACCCAGATAAGTTATAAGTTCTTGTAAGAGCAAATAAAAAATCAAGTATACTGGAGGTATATAACACCTTTATGATTGTAGATTCACTCCAATGCTACTATTACTGCAGGCTGCTGCTTTGGCTCTTCAAAAGGTTCCTCAATGCAATAGTTCATGGACAGATGATCACATCCGCCAGTGAGTTTAGATACAAAAGTCTTAATTAAGTTGCCATATTACAGTTGAAATAACACTTTGCGGTTTTCTATTCTCAGGTTTCACAATGTGAACATTAATGTTGCAGTGCAGACAGAAAATGGACTCTTTGTGCCTGTTGTTAGGGTGAGTGATTGGCTTGGTCCTGTGCTGTTGGGAATACTTAGTTATAACGGCAGTTTACCTGATTGTACATTGTAAAATTTGTAGGATGCGAACAAGAAGGGACTATCCAGCATAGCTGAGGAGGTCAGGCAGCTGGCCCAAAAAGCCAGAGAGAACAGCTTAAAGCCAGAAGATTATGAGGTTAGTAACATTTCTATGTCCCTTATTGTCTGCAGGTAATAACCTTGTGGTTTTGATCTAAAATTTGTTTTATACTCTTTGAAGGGAGGCACATTTACAGTAACGAATTTGGGAGGTCCATTTGGCATCAAGCAATTTTGTGCCATCATTAACCCGCCTCAATCAGGCATTCTTGCAGTTGGATCAGGTAAGTTTGTAACTTAATTATGTCTTCTTTGGACCAAAATTATCTTTATGTTTATTCTGTGTTGTCCCTGAGCAGCTGAGAAGAGGGTTGTACCTAGTTCTGGGCCCGAGCAATACAAGTTTGCTTCCTTCATGTCTGTAACACTAAGCTGTGATCATCGTGTTATTGATGGTATGTCCATCTGATGTATTCTTGGAATTGAAAATCTCAAATCATTAGGATTAGCTGTATACGTCTCTGAAATACATAACAACTTAATGCCGCTTGCTCTTTGTTTAGGTGCAATTGGTGCGGAATGGCTTAAAGCATTCAAAGGCTACATTGAGAACCCCGAGTCGATGTTGCTCTAAATAAACGGCTTTTTGATCTTCAATTCAAATAATTTTGTCCCTTGTGTGATTTGTCAAGACAAGGGAATTGAATGATACCCAGCTGTTCTTCTCAGTCTTTCACTTGGGCTTCGGATGATTGTATAACTGAGGAATTCACTTTGTAGTGTTCATTATTAATTCAGAGTTGGCATAGCTTTTTGAAATAAAAGGGGTTGATCGAGGGTTCAGATTTCGGACATAATTTTGCACATGTAGAGTATAATACCCCATTGTATGCGAGAAGAAATTTGACTTTAACCAATGTTTTTCCTCAGATTATTGTGAATATTGGAAGGGTTAGATTTGTTTATAACTTATAATGCTACAACTTCTATTCAAATACTACTTTCTTACGTAAATAACTTTGTTGTTATCCTGTCCTAGCTCAGCACTCTTTATTTGCATTTGTAAGATGCATTCTTACTACCCTCACCATGCAGCTCCTTCTGTCACAAAGTGGTAACTAGGCCTCATTAAGTGCAGAAAAACTTGTATGAAACAACCCTACCAATTACATATTGTCACGTAGAAAAGTTATCACACGCATACCGTGATTGGCCGAGGTCGTTTCATGTAAGTGTTTCTCCATTAAGTGGCCATAACCTAATCTATGTAAGTTGCATTTCACTTTTATAGCAGTTTAGGGTTTATAAGTGGTTATAGCTATCAATTATCGCCTTCAGAAATACATTTCACATTTCTTCATGTGCAAATCTTGGGAAATTCTGAAAACTAACATTTTCATTAATACATAGACTTAACAAATATAGCCTCATGAGCCGTTCTTGAATGCTCAAACTTCCTTGACTGGTTAAAATTCTATAAGTCTAAAAAACTGGGCGAAACGTTTTTATATCAGTAGTTGATATATAGGTCTGAAATGTTTCATACAACCTTTTCGTTGAGGTGGATGAGGATAGTAGTGTGGATAGATAATGGAGCCACTATTAACTTCTAGTAGGGGATGATCCCAAATGTGCTTTTGGGACGACTTCAGGGATCACCTCCCATCGTGCACTGTTCTCATGCACCTCGCACAGCGGAGAGCATAATGGATGGAGCCGAGGCCACGACGACGACCACCATGATCATTATCTTTAAAACTAAAAGGATGTTTTGAAAAGACAAACATACCACTCTAATTCAATCCATTTCTCTTCCATCTCTATTTATATATATTTTTTTCTTCTTTCAATCAGGGAAATCTTGCACAAGGCAGATATTGAACTCCAAAAGTCCATACCTCACCCCTCTCGTATGCTTAACGAGGAAAAGTATCCACTAGGCAGGAAGACCAATTGTAGCATTATTCAATGAAATAGCTCATATGAGCAAAATTCACAAATCAACTTCACTGATTCTGTTCATATCCCCAATTGAAACTATGAATCTAGAAGTGGAAACTCCCCAGATGTCATGTAATATTCTGTTTAACCTTTTCACAAATTCGAAGTAAATCACAACTATGGCAATCCAAAATTGAAAGGGGGAGGACTTCTGTGGTTGAAGATTGTCCGGTCAGAAATACTGCCAAAGCAAATTATCTAATCATAAAGCACTGTATGAACTCAGTAAACCTACTTTCAACATCATACAAATACGATTTGTGATAATTCCATCGTATCACAGACTGCTGATCCTTAGGATGGCTCCAAGAAATTCATATTGGAGTTGAGATTCTTAGTACTTTGACGTTGGTTTCACATTCAAAACTACCCACACCACCTGCAGTAGCTAGTAAAACACTTACAGGGTTCCTGGTGAGAGATGACAGCATTCCAGGTGACAAAACTAGTAGCTTTTTTTGCTCAACCAGGTTCAAATACAAGGCAAAAAGCAAGATACAATAATGTAAGGAGAGAAAACGTCAAAGGCATGATTTCAATTTCATAAGATACTGCACCTAGTGGAATACAAGAGTAATATTACCACTACGGACAATGTGCCAGAGCTACGGTATCAAAGTAGTTCATAAAGATGTGCTATTATGTCTCTATTTCACTTTCTAGATGTATGCAACCTACATCAACAGAAGACCACAAAACAAGAATCTTATTATTCCCAAATCAAAATTTATCAGATTCCTAAATTCGCTCAAAATAAGGGTGCCCTGCACCACTCAACAAGTATTACTTGAATTGATATTCAGTGCAAGATTTCTACCATAACAGTATCCACACCCAATCTTCACATCTCCGTAAAGGTATAAGTGAACCAGTAACATAAGAGAGATTCTAACAATAAGAATGCCAAAGGCCACAATGGCCATCTCTCTAGCATCAATAGCCCTGAAGGGATTCATAATTTCGAACATGAAACGAAGACAGATTGAAACAAATTTGACATAGAAAGATAGATGACCAACATCTGAGGAAACCCTTTCATCTTGCTTAAAATAGCATTAGCAATATACATCCTTTGACAATCTTTAAAATCAGAACATGCTACAGACATAATGAATCAACTACTGAAAACAATAGATACAAAAGATGTCGACTGAACATCAAACCAAAACAATTCCACAGCAGAATAAGTAATCACTAAATACATTGAACATCACATGTTATTAAAGAAAGCAAATTTGAAAAATCATTGAATATACAATGCAACCGAGAAGTTTAAATGCATCCCAATTATTCATTATCAGGACAATTCGACAAATTACAATAGAACTTTTAACAAGAAAACTAGTATGAAAGCATGGTCACTACCATGCTCAACTACTTGTTAATCAAATAATCAATTCCATTTAAAATTCCAAGCACAGCAACACCATGCATTGCCCACATATATTCATTTATCATCAATTCCGATTCCTAACGGGACTATCAAAATTTCCAAACCCTAACGAGAGCAGAGAAAAAGCCAATAATACCACACCACTGGCATCACAAACGAACCCTCCCTGATCATATCGGCACGTATCGCTTGAGCGCCTGCTTCGCCGTGACCGCCACACCGACCAAGACTCCTCCGACGGCTCCGGCCACCGCGGCCGACCTCACGCCCCTCGCAGCTCGGTACACCGCGCCAGTCGTGAGTCCGGCCGCGACGCTATTCAAAACATCGTCCGTATCTCTCACCGCCTGAATCCCACTCTCCATACCCGCATAGATCAACCCGATCACGCCCAGCCGGTTTCCCCAGACCCGACCCGTGTGGCCCGAGGAGTTGAGTACCCTGTTGATCCTGAGCTTGGTGGTGTCGCCGGTCTCGAAGGAGCGGACACCGGAGACGAGACCGGTGGCGCCGCCGCCGATTGCGCCGGCCAGGTAGGAGCAGCCGGTGTAGAAGGTTAGGTTTTCTCCCCAGGAGCGACGCTGACGGCGAGCCTCTTCGACGAAGAGGAACTCCGGGGACGTTGGGAGCTGGTAGAGGTTTCGCATCGGGACCTGGAGGTCCTGGTACGGGTTGTAGAGGCGGGCCTTGGACGCATCGGAGTTCGGGTCGTGATCGGAAGAGGACATGTGATGAGCCATGGTAAAATGAGAGAGAGAAAAGAAGAGGCTTCTAGTTCTAGGGTTAGATTGGTTAGGGTTTGGTTGCCCCGGAGAAGAGAAAGAGAGGATTTTTACGTGTTCCCCAAATCGAACCAATAGTAGAAAAGAAAAAAGGAAAAGAATAAGTACCAGGTTGGTGGGGTTAATTGGGTCGGGTTCTAACTTCCTACGTCGGGCGAAAAACAATATTCTTATTCTAGGTATAAACTTGAAAATATCAACGATTATTTATTTATTTATTTATTATTATATTGACTTTTTATTTATTTTATTATTAAAAGTCTCTAAAATATCGGGTAAAGACTAATTAACCTTCGATTAAAATGCTTTGATAAAAGAAAAAAACCTTGGGTTAAAACATAAATACATGCATCAAGACATACTAACATGGCTAATAAATACATACTTCATCTCAAATTTTATGGATCCTTTCAAAAATGGAGTTTTCTCTCTTGATTGGTTTTTGCTAAACATTGTGATTGAGCTTACTTTTTATTTTATAGAGTGTGATCAGTTTGTGTATCAATTCTAATGCGACACAATGTACGAATTGATTAGTACCTGACATGAATTTAAAATGACACGATGTGGTTCGAGTGATCCTATTTTCACTCCAAATTCTTCTTCTTTTGGCAACATCACTCCAAATGGATTTAATCTCTCTCTCTCTCTCTAGTTTTATAATTCTCTGCTTGGAAACTGCTTATTGCTTTGCCTTTTTTTTCTTCTTTTGCTTCTAAGTTCTGTTGTTTGTGCAACTTGTGAATATGGTCAATGAATTCAATGAACACTATGATGTCTCATTAGTCGATAAAGAACATGTAAGACATCAACAACATGTCGTTTGTTTTGATTTAACATCACAGTAACATTACAAGTTCCATGTCAAATGTCTTCAATGAAGGCATCAAAGAATGAGTTCACTTCATTAGCATCCAAATGAACTGAACCTCTTCAAAGGTGGAGCATGAGGCACAGAAGAGCAATTGCTTACAAACGACCAACAACCCTCCATCTGCTTCTTGTTTAATTTTCCTGCATGTTTTTTGCTGCTGCTGCTGCATGATGTAGCAGAACCGCGTTTGAGCAGAAAACTGTTCTTGAAGCTCCACATTTTCCCAACAGACTCCATCCGTAGCAGCCTTCTTACATTGATCTACGTTGAATTTCCATTTTCCACATTAGGATTTTCTCTCATTCTTTCCTGATTATACATAATAAAAATTTACAGCTGAAAATCTAGTTGAGGGGAAGGCTTAATTATTCTAGAAAATGCTTGCTAATTAATGGTTATGTCATGTCCAAAATGCCAGTCTAGAGAAGTAGCTAAGTAGCAAATCAACCCTCTCTCTTTCTCTCTCTCTCTCTCTCTCTCTCTCTCTCTCTCTCTCTCTCTCTCTCTCTCTCTCTCTCTCTCTCTCTCTATGTGCTCAACATGCATGTGAGTTTGTGAGAGTGGCCTTTTCATGTTAAACAAGTTAACTTTCCTTTGAAGGAAGCTGGACAACTAAAGCTAGCTATGACTAACCTGGCTTACAGATGAGGTTGATCCAAATGGTGGAAGCGACGCTGAAAATTGTGACACGTATGGAGGATCGGCAACTTCACTCGCTTCATTTTTCATCCCGCGATCTCTTAGCCGGTTCAGCTCAGGCAGGATGACTGTACTGAGATTTGGCCTGTCCCTCCTCCTCAGTTCACAGCATTTCAAGGCCATTTTTGCATACGACAAAGCCTCTTCCACAGGCCAGTCTGTCACTGCAGGATCGAGTAGCTCAGCAAATGCACCTTTCTCAATAGCCTCCTCAACCTGGTGGGACAAACCCATTGCAGGCCTTGCTGTGATGATCTGCAATAGCATCACCCCTAAAGAATATATGTCTGATTTCACACCCAACATTCCTGTTTGCTGATACTCTGGATCAATGTAACAAAATGTACCGGCTGCTGCTGTCATGCGGTATTGAGTGACAGCATCAGCTACAGATGGTGGAACTAGCCTAGCCAAGCCTACATCAGCAATCTTGCTCACATAGTTTCGGTCTAGGAGAATGTTTGCCGGCTTGAGGTCGCGATGCACCAACGGCTCTGGTTTTGTCTGGTGAAGAAAAAGGAGGGCAGTTGCAATTTCAGCAGCTATTTTAAAACGGACTCCCCATGGGATTGGAGGAGTGTTGCTCTTCAGGAAGAGCCGGTCTTCTAAGCTTCCATTTTCCATGTACTCATATATGAGGCAGCCATACTCTGGGCAGGCGCCTACTAGGAGAACCATGTGTGGATGCCTAATGCAGCTCAAAACCTCAACCTGCATTAGAAACATCATTGTGCAAAAAAAGTTTATGCGATTTCGAAAAATGATACATGAGAAGCTTTTTCCATGCTGTGATCTTGTACTCCATTGAATCAATAATTTAAGTTATCTTCATGCTTTAAGTGGATTTTTTCCTAATCTTTTGTGCATGTTGTCTGTCTATGTATGTTTGTTTCCATACACCTGCTTTCTGTAAAAATGTACAAGGACCATAATTTACCTCTTGTTGGAATTGCCTTTGCCCCTGTGATATGTCTGGCCTCAAGACCTTGATGGCAACAGCAGTGTGATCAAGCCAGGCTCTATAAACAGGTCCATATCCACCTTCCCCTACCTTGTTTGAAATTTTAAAGTAATCTGTTGCAAGTTCAATTTCTTCAATGGTGTATCTTCTATACCGAATGTGGTTTTGTGCCAAAGCATCCATTGCTCTCCTTCTTTCTTCAGCCTCCTGCTTGGCTTTCCTTTCTGCAATTTTTCTCTTATGGGTTTCCATATCTGCTAGTCGTTGTGCCATCCGTGCTGCTTCCGTTGCAGCCTTGCTCTTCTGCCTCTCCACATCAGCCAAAGCCAGTGCAGCCTCTTCCGCAAGCTTGGCTTCCTCTAGTTTATGCTGTTCTGATGTCTTCCATTTTTGCAGGTCCCGCGTCTGGATGCACAAATACCACATTTTCAGGTTTTCAGTGGAATAAACAATATTGGAGACTGTTAAAAAATCATAACCATATCTTCTAGGGGTGGGTATCAGAACCGCAAAACTGAAAAACCGAACCAAATCAAACCGGAAAAAACAAAAAAATCGTGTTGACCGAAAAAGTAAAAAATCGGAACAAAAACCGAATCGGACCGATTTGGATTGATTCCGATTTCGATTTTTCACCTCAAGGAATCGGTCCAATCCAAATTATTTATATATATATATATTTAATATTCTATATTTATATATATTTATATTGGTTCTTTACTTTATATATATTTTACATGTGTATAATTTTATTTTATTTTATAAAATTATTTAAATCCAATGCTAATATTTTAATCTTATAACTAATATTTTTCCAAGACCAACTTCAAAACATCTCTCTTTGTATGAAATTGGATCATTTATTAATTTTCAAGCCCAACAAATAAAATTTTAGTTGGAATTTGTATTTAAAAATATTTTTAAAATATTTTTTTAAATAAAAAATAAAAAGAATCTTGTTCAAAATCGAAAATTGGACTAGAACAGGTAAGAACCGAACAGGCCAGTTTAAAAAATAAATTCACTAAAATTGGACCGAACCAAATCGGTTAAATGAGACTGTTTCGGTTCCAATTTAAGGTGAGAACTAGACCGAACTGGACCGTGCCCACCTCTAATATCTTCTAACATGTTCTTACCTTTTCTTTAGCTGCCAAAGCTTCTTTGCAGGCTGAAGTATACATATCCATAGTTTGCTTCAATTCAAGCCTTAATCTCCTCATCTCAGCATCCAAGGCGGACTGTAACTCAAGCAACAACATGCATTTCAATTCTCTATCCTCTTACTATCAAAAGAAATAAGTTCAAACCATGGAAATGAACATGTATTTCATGTCAGCATTCACTTTTATCTTTTCCTCTTCTCTTTTTTATTTTTTTTTATTTTTTATTTCCTTCTTTTCTGTTATTTGACAACAGTGTAGGTAGTACATTCTCCTACCATGTGAACTATAACCATCCAATACAATACCTTTTATGGTCAATTCTCATACAGTATGTTGTCATGATCTGGATAAATAATAAAATAGAGTGGTCTTACAAGTTTACGATCATTGTACTTACCGGCGTATGTGTGGAGAAAGAGTTAATGGAACCCTCCTTCATTGAGAAGTCTACATTGTCAGAGCCATTTGATTGGAAACTAAGTGGCCCTGAGAAATCACTACCAGATGATATGGAATTCCCATGGGATAGCTTATTTGACGTAACTGATGTAACTGACTGCGTTGGTGAATTTGTTTTGCTGCCAGACCTATGTGCTTTTGGCAGGACGTGCTTAAAATCAGCACTTTTGTCCAAAGATATTCCACCAGCTGAACTCCCTTGACTGAAATGCATTGTGCAATGCAGGAAAAAAGTCCAAAAAAGTCCACACAAAAAAAACCAAGCAGCATAAACTTGTTTGTGGGGAGATACAACATAAAACTTGTAAATGCAGGATTTGCAAATGTGAGTAATTCACTGTCTACCATCCAAGGAGTACATATATGTGGATACAGTCAGTATAAATTTATTTAATTTTCATATTCGATACGACATTTCATGATCCTAATGAGATCCGGAAATTGAAGATCCTGAGTTCCTGATAAGCTACATAAACTAACAATCTTTTCCCTCTATTTTCTCTTGCCTACTGCCAGATCTGCTGAACTTTATTAAGATACCTGTTGATGTGGTTTTTACTTGCTGAAACAACAAAGTCTTAATAAGAAATCATAGAACTGATAATATTAAGTCATGCAGAGACATTTTGAATCAGTCTCATTACCATCATCTACAATGGACGCAATTAGTCAGAATTGGCTAACATCAAGTTCCTGTTTACTAAGTTTTAACAATGATCACTAAAGAACTAGTGTGCATATTAGTGGCACGGAATTTATAGATTTGATGTCCAGTTATATTATCCACCAAACATGGTTTAAAATGATACCTGATCACATCTTCAAAGTCTGGCACACCGTGAAGAAAGCTGGAAAGTGGTGTCCGTCGAGAGCTATTATTCCTGGGAGTAGCTGCATTACTTTTCGGTGTTTGAGGTCCAGTTGCTGACCGTGAAGTCTGAATTTTTCCTTTCGATATAACATATACAGCACACAGGTTTCTGGTACAGATTTGAGTAAGGAAGTAGCCACATCTGCATGCCTAAATTTTCTGCATCAAGACCAGTACCAAGAGTAGCTGTTAAATAGAAAAAAAACACATAAACATGGTCTAATACTAGTTATCACAGAAATTATTTACTACTTTACTGTGGAGAGAGAGAGAGAGAGAGAGAGAGAGAGAGAGAGAAAGAGAGAGACCTTGTCAGAGCATTGTGATGGGAAGCACCAACAACAATATTGCATATGGAGTTGCTAACAACATAATCGACAAGCGCATTTGGAACATCAATGTCATGGAGGACAACTTCCTTGGCTACAATCTGAAAAGCTCATTGTCAATAACAGAAAAACCAGGTCACATCATGATCTTAATCTATCAGACAATATCCAAGTGAAAAGATTTGGCAAGTTCTTGTTAACCCTTCCATACATATATCTATCTACACATCCCTGGCCTGCTCTTTAGCACACATGAACTAACCAAGTCTGTGTGGAAGGCCATACATGATTGTGTTTTATCAAGAGAGAAATTGTAAGTTTAAACCATTCAAAAGCTAGCCAAAAAGCATATGCATAAGGACTAATTAAACAAAAGCTTATATATTTTTAAAGTCCACCATAACAAACACTTCCAATTAAGTGTTCCTGGTGAGCTACTATTAGGGTTGAAAAGGCTTCAGTCTATATGGAAATCAAATGATCAATCACTAACCCCTTTTCGCGCACAGAATCCTCGGTAGGGGAGAAAGAACTGTTGCAACTCGGCTTCAGTTGGTGGGCGGCCATCTTTAGAGACTGCTCCATGATCATCTGCAAAACCAAGAGCGCATATCACGCACATACACAATCTTAATGAGATATATGCCATGAAAAGGCAAATGATGATGCATGATCATTACATTTAACATCAAAATTAATGACAAAAAATTCCTATACACAAGGCTTATGGTGGGGTTAAGAATTAATCTTCTACTTGCACAAAAAGAAAAGAAAAAAGGGCTTATGGATATGCAACCATGACTGACATATGTTGCATTGTGACCATAAACCATGCACTAAGGTGCAAATGCCCCCTCCAAAATACAAAAAAAAGGAGAATTTTTTTAACTATATACCAAGCAAATTACAATGCAACCAATTAATATTATGTTCAGTTTGATCATATAGAATGATGATAATTATTAATTATGGTGGTGATGATATGATCATGATGATGGTGATGAAGAGACAGATACCTACGATGATGAAAGCTGTGGCTTCTAACGTGAATGAGGGTGCAATGAGCGTTCTTGTCGCCCAAAAGGTTGTCAACTGCCCATTTCACAGCACACTGGCTGTTCTTATCTTTGTTGATGGCAACCAGGGTGGGGCCGACGTCCTCACCCACTGATCTTGATCTGAAAAGCGCCATTTAAACCTGAGCACCGCCTGCTGCTGCCACCTCTGCCACGGGAGCTAGTAGCTGCAGGAGGGAGATTGAGAGTTGAGGAAGAAAAAAAAGGAAGGAGGAAAAGTGGTGTTTTGGTTATTGCTGTTGTGCTATATATTTGGATGGTGTGACATGGGAAAAACCAACTTCCACTAACCAATGTATAGAATGCTATCCTCTCTTTTCTAGCTAGCATTGCAAAGTGATGGGCTGGAACTTGGAGTTGGTTGTTCTCACAGGTCACACTTCTAGAAGTAGAGAGCCTGCCTTTTCTGGTTGTCTAGGTACTAACTGAACATCTAGCAACTGCAATTGAATTCATAAAAATAAAAAGAATTGGGCGTTGTTGACTATGGATTGTTACGAGTCTTAGCTCAAGCAGCATGATGAGTTGTAAAGACACATATCATAAATTCGGTGTTTCGTGACGTGCATATATGACATGTGTATTTTAAGGGAAAAAATTATAATTTTAGAAAATAAAGTAGTATTGAACGTTTAGCTCTCGCACTTTAGGCGCAAGTATGAAAATTGTGTGGTAAATGCCTTCGAACGCGTTTTTAACAAACATATTTTTCTTAAAATGCTTTCAATATACATCCATCTTTTTGGCTTGAAAGAACTCATAAGATATGTGGAAATCGAATTTGTGTTGGGAAATTTGACTTCAAATCTTAGTGAAAAATGGCGTTGAAATTATGTATTAATTATTACCCAAAAAAAGGAAGAAAAAATAGTAAATTTCAGCCTGTGTATCTCCTTGCCAATTAGATGATACTGGCCATCATCCCAATTAGGTGTAGTGTGCCCTTCATGAGAAATGTAATTTCAGCCTGTGTATCTCCTTGCAATCGTTACATTGTTTCCTTGCTGTTTTCTGGGGTTTTTTTGCTTTTGGTGCGTCGGGGCCAGAAGCCCAAAAGAAAGAAGTAACTACTAACATTACTTCTACGCCTGACAACTTGGGTGGGTGGGTGGGTGGGTGGGGTGGGAGAAAAACTTGGTTGAAGCGGGGATAAGCTGTTTTGTTATCAAACAATGATCATTATGTGGAAAAATTTGTCGTGTGGCAGTAATTGGAGGAATAAGCGAAATAACGCCATCTCCGCTCCAACCAAGCTTTCGTGGAGTGGGTTGGCTCAAAGTAGTTTTCCAACTCCAAGCCCACATCCCTACCAACAAACAAACAAACATGAGCCCTACTACCAAACCCGATCCATCGCCTCTATTGTCATAACTTAACCACCGAGGTTCAATCTGATTATAAAAAAATAAAAAAATAAAAAAACCCGCCTAGGTTCAATAGGTTAGGTATAACCGATTTAGATATGGGGTTTTACCTAAAAAAGTCTCAATGCAATTAATTTCTACAAATCATTTACTTTTATATTATAGATTATTGTGGTATTCTTCGATGTTAGATTATACTCGTTGGTTCACATTACTGGCTTGCGTTGAGCTACACAACCCCAAGAGAGACTTTCATCTGAATGCCACTAAACCAAATAATCAATGGCAGACTAAATCTCTTCGTAGCCCCAAGTTTGAGTTAGTTTTCATAATTTTCCGTTGGTTTTTAAGTTTTTGATTTGACCTCGCAGTAAATTGGAAATTGTAAACTGTAAATTGTCATCACCAAACGACGACCAAGCAACATCGAAATCGAGTGACAAGTAGCACGAGCGAATAAAAAGAAGAGTACTGTGCAGGTAGACAGACATTATTGGTCCTAATTAAGTGTCGTTTTCATTCCACGGACACGTGTCTTTCCTCAAAGTTTGTCTCATGAAAAGTCCATGGGGGTAGTTGTCTTCGTGTCAGCAGTGTCCTCTCCTAAGCATTTTCTGTCGCACAGAGACCTTCAAGTCATGTAACATTATTACATATCATCATGTATACGTGTCCCCAAATGGAGTACATAGTGAAAAGGAAAGGCATTTCCACACAACACAAGAATCTCTCTCTTTCTCTCCCTTGGAGCCTCCCTCCATGCCCCAAGAAACAGAGAGAACAAATTTAGGGAAAGAGGCTTCTTCACCCATTGACCGTGTTTTTCTGAATTCAAGTCTCTTCAGCTTCAGCTGGTAAGAACCCACTAAATTTTACTTATATTTTGTGTGATTTTTCTTTCCTATTTGTGTTTAGGAACTGATCAGGATCATGTATTAATTAGCATATCCAGATGTTCTGTATTTGTGTAATCTATTGTGATGGTTGTTGATGATTTGGGGTTGCCTGTGTTCCTTGGAAGAAGGAGAAGGAGAAGGAGAAGAAGATATATAAAAGATACTTTTTAGATAGGTTGAATGAGTTGGGTTGCCTTAGATCCAGGAAAACCCAAGTTCTATGTCAAAAAGTTTTCACCTTTGTTTGGTTTTCTTGTGATTGCTAGTGTTAGTTTCCTTTTTCCTAGGTTCTTTCTCATGAACCCTTTTGCTTTCTCTTATTGGATTTATAGATAAACGTCAGATTGCAGTTATTTTCATGTGCTTATGTGTATATTTGAGGGTTGGTGGTGAGGATAGGATTTTGGTATTATGTGGCTGATTCTCTGCCAGGAGGAGAAGAGTTTGGTAAGCTAAGCACTACATAAGAAGCCCAATTTACCTGTGAAGTCTTGAAATTTCTATCACTGGGAGATTAGATCCATTGTTGCCCTCCAGATCTGCTGACCCCATTTCATTCTGCTCATGTTTAGCACATACCCATCTCTTATTTGATCTTAGTGGTGTAATTGTTGTTTGTGTTACTATAACTGTGGGAGGATTGGGGGATCAGTGATATAATCTGCAAAAGAGAAGATATTGTCTATCCTTAAGAATTTCACCCTAGTTCATTGCTGGAAGGTGTTGGAGGGAATTACAAATTGTATATTTACTTTACTGAGTGGAGATTGAAGGTAACTGTTAAATGGTACAAAGACAAAGGAAATTGATGGAAGACGTGTCTCCAGCAGTTGCAGTGACACTTAGTTTAGGTAATTCTATATGTGATAATTCTGGAATTGCAGCCAATGTGGAGTTCACATGGCTAAAGCTAGTAACAGACCCGGGAAGTTTGTCATCAGATTCCATTAAGGTGGTGCCTTTAGAGTCAGTTTCATGCAGCAATGGAAGTTGCAATGATATACAAAGTCACGCTACTGTGGTGGCCATGTCATCACAAGAAGATAATGGTGGAGAGGGTTTGTTAAAGATGCTACCAGAGAATGGAAACACTTCTGTTAGTAATGATGCCATGGTTCAAGAAAGTGAGGGAGGTGAAATCTTATCCTTTAGATATGATACTAATGGAATTGATAGTGAGGAATTGCTTAAGTTAGAGGTGGGGTCTGCGATAAGCTTGCCAGATGTTGTGGAGATAGGAAATGCTGTCGAAGGTAAGATTGTTGCAAAAGCCATTGTCTTGGTAGAATCAGCTCTTGGGAAAATGTCTTCGGGTGAAGTCATTGTTGCAGCAGTTAGCTCGGCTTCTGAGTTATCAGATAAGTCTGAATTAACAACCTCTACAGTACTTATCCAGTCAAATGGGGAGAAGAATGTCAGTAAAGCAAGTATCCGGAGTGTTTTTGAGCTGGACTGTATTCCCCTCTGGGGTTCTGTATCAATTTGTGGAAGAAGACCAGAAATGGAGGATGCAATTGCTGCTGTTCCTCGGTTTATTAATATTCCAATTAAAATGCTCATTGGGAATCAATTGTATAATGGAATGAGCCAAAGTTTGACCCACCTAACCAGTCACTTTTTTGGCATTTATGATGGCCATGGGGGCCCTCAGGTACACGCCTTCTTCATACATTTATTTTATTCATTCAAGTTAAGGTTATTCTGATACAACAATTTCAAATTTATATTGCGAGGCATATTGGTAATTAATCAAACTGTAAGCTATACTAAACAACATTTTGGTGCAACACATGCTTCTTTACATTAATCTGTTTGATCTTTTTACACTTGTAAAACGATTTTAGAGTTATGAATTTGTGAACCTGATTGGAAGGAGTCTCCTTCTTGCAGGTTGCTAACTATTGTAGTGAGCGGCTCCATTTGGCTTTGGCTGAAGAGCTTGGAGTCATTAAAGACGATTTGAGTGATGGAACTGTGGGAGAAAGTCAGCAGGTGCAGTGGGAGAAAGCTTTCACTAATTGTTTTCAGAGGGTTGATGATGAGATTGAAGGAAAAGTTAGCGGAAACATCATCAAAAGTGATGGAAATGCTTCTGTGGCTAGCGTTGAACCTTTTGCTCCAGAAACTGTTGGGTCTACAGCTGTCGTTGCTTTAGTCTGTTCATCCCATATTATAGTTGCAAACTGTGGTGATTCAAGAGCAGTTCTATGTCGTGGCAAACAAGCCATAGCGTTATCAGTCGACCATAAAGTAAGCATGTGTTTTTGGTTTACTTATTTACGTGTTAAGAGAAAAAGCTTTATCTCTTTGCAGTTGCAGAAACCAATCTCTCTTTTATCTTTTTATTTTTTATTCTTTTGTTTTGTTCCCAGCCAAACAGAGAAGATGAATATGCAAGGATTGAGGCAGCTGGTGGCAAGGTGATACAGTGGAATGGACATCGTGTTTTTGGAGTTCTTGCAATGTCGAGGTCCATTGGTACGTCTAGAGACTCTAGACTTACCCTGATACTCTAGACTTGTGTTTTTTTCAAACGAAAAGAAATATAAAAGAACATTATGATTTAGAATGAGTGTGTGCCGTCCGTAAGTATGTTGAGTTGCTTGCCTTGTCTGAACAAATGGATTGCGTTCTTTGACTAGCATGTCCCATAACGAATTGAACATCCTTTACTCTTCTTTCTCATCCTACAGGGGATAGGTATCTGAAACCGTGGATAATTCCAGAACCAGAAGTGATGAACGTCCCTCGAGCTAGAGATGATGAATGCCTTATTTTGGCTAGTGATGGTCTATGGGATGTCATGACAAACGAGGAAGTTTGTGAAGTGGCTCGACGGCGCATTCTGCTCTGGCACAAAAAGAACGGAGTTACAGCTCTTGCGGAGAGGGGTGCAGGAGTTGATCCAGCAGCTCAGGAAGCAGCTGCCTACCTTTCAACGCTTGCCCTCCAAAAGGGAAGCAGGGACAACATATCTGTGATTGTGGTGGACTTGAAAGCTCAAAGAAAGTTCAAGAGTAAATCCTAAAATGAGGAGGAATGTTCACCCGCATTCTCTGGTTTCGGCTATGCCCTTATTTATCCGACCCCTTTTTTTTGCCTCTTTTTCTGGCATATGCTGATATATATAGAGAGCACGGTCCATTCGATTTTCTCGTGAGCTCAATTTGTGTACAAGTATAGAAATCTGTATGTACTATCTCTACTACTGTAGAAACTGTAATGCAATGTCGTATGTGCTTTTTCTATTTTTCGGGGTATGTGCAATGTTCTAGCAACTGGTTACATGAAAATGTGCTTTCTTCTGGTTTAGATGGATAGAGAACTTACCCTCTTTTTATAACAGTTTTGCAGAGTTATGCATCTTCACCCTTTTTCTTTGTCTGAATGATGGTGCCAACTCGTTGAGTCATTTACTCCATAAGTAAAAGAAACGAGGAGCGATTTATTAATGTCATTTTTTTTTTAAGTGCATGAGTTTTTGTTTAAGAAGTGAATTCATCTGTATAGAGATGTGGTCTATAAATTCATCTATGAAAATGTGATAAAAAGGTGGTCATGATAAAATTTAAAAAAATGGTCAAACTTTATAACATTACTGCCACACAAGCACAGTAAAATTAAAAATCGTGCAATAGAAACAAAACAAACAACTGAAGGCACTTTAGTGAAACTGCATCTAAATCTCACTTTATATGCCTGTAGAAAGAGCCCAAATTCTTCCATATGCTGTCAAACAATCCAAAGAATAAACAAAGCATTCATCTATTGCGCTTCTGCCGCCTCTGCCGCAATTGTGGAAATTGTAGAGGGACAGGAAGGGTAGCAAACATTACGTTTCTTTTACGTACGAGCTTGCAACCAAGGTTCTCATAATGCTTTCTCAAAGCTACTGCGCTCATTCTCAGATCCTTTGCTATATCTGTTAAATCTGTCTCGAATTCATCCACGAAAAGAGTAAGCGCCAAGACATAACTAATGAGGAGATTAGTTTTCTCATTTGATAGGCTCTTTGACTCCGTTGGAAACATAGTCGAAAACTTATGGAATAGAAGGTTTGGGATCCTGTGGGTCTTGGACGAGGAAATACCATCCATGGAATGCTGATCTTTGAACTTTATAAGATGCGTAATGTACGAGAATATGCAAGAAAGCTTAAACTTCTCCTCATCAACCTACAAAGATGGACAACATAAGAATGTTGATTATTCTGTTTTCTTCACCATTAAATTAAATAGATAAAAGGGGGAGCAAAGCATTCTAGATTGAACTAGAAGGTTCCACAAATGCAGTTGTTAGATAACGACATGTACAGGAAAACATCAAAGGATGAAATACAAAAACTAAAGTCTGCAGTTATTCACCCTTAGCTACAAGCCTACAACATTAAAGCAGCCCAAGAAACACAGCATATGTCTGTGTTAGTGCTTATAATGCAGAAAAGTAGTACCAGCCATTCTGGAGTTAAAAGGAAGAAACTCTAAAGCTGAAAATTAACAGTTTGTGCAATATAACAGTTTCCATTTTATCCTTTCCTTTTGTTTTCCCTGAAAATTGCAATCAACTGGAAAAGGTTGGCTTTTTAATTCAGCATGCTCTTATAGAAACAGAAAAGAGGATCGGCCTTATATGCATATATGCACAACCACATCAAGGTATTTAGAAGTATTCTATAGTAGTTTAATGGCCATCAGAAGAGATTTTCACTAATATGTTTCAGACAAAAGAAGGCATTTCTGCAATCTTACCTCAATATCCTGCAATTTATGGATTCTGTGGCAAACAAATCTTGGGAAAGCATCCCATGAAACTTCTGCTCCACCTTGAAAATGCTCATAAATATCTCCAAGTAGATCCCACTCTCCTGTGAGGATGATCTTGTCCAGTGGATACACTTCCTGGGGAGTGGTGGCAGATTCATTAAATGGTGGGATATGGCGAGAGATTTGGCTTTCAGCACTTTCTAGAGCCCCCTTGTTTGGCACAATGAGTTTGATTTTGGCATCCAAATCCTTTTGAGATTCAGGACCGTCTTCTTGCTTCAAGGAGCGCAGTTTTTTACTCTGCAATGTCATAGAAAATTCAGATTAACACACTAATGCTTCTCAAAAATCTCAATTGCGTTCAGCTTGATATAGTATTGTACAGAAATTCCCATATAGTCTCAGTTGCAAATTGCAAGTATCTTGAACCACACATAGCTCTAGCTGTCCTTTGATAAATTTATGCATCAAGAGTTTCAATTTTTGATAAAAGGAATGGATTATTGAGAAAGGTCCCCTCACCAACATTATAGCGACAAAATGGTTTCTAGTCATTATGTGGACTTCTTTTTCAATTTTATTCAACCCTTGATATTTTTGTGTTTAAAACTCAATACTGGCATATAACATTACAAATAAGCTATCTCTCATTAAAAATAAAAAATAAAGTAAATACAAAGCAGCCATAGAGAAAACAACCAGTGGTGTGGGGATTTAGTACAAAAAGAAAAGTGCTCGGACATATGCAGCAAAACCCATACTTATTCTAAAATTTTCATGTGTTCTTCAAAACATGCAGATTGGTCGCTGACTCACTGTATAATACATTAATTTTCCAAAAGAAAATTTTGAAGAATAAATTTGAAATGAATAACACTATTTGCTGAACTATTAGAATCAGCAAATGAATTCAAAGTTACGTGTGCTACTAGTCACTGCTTCGAGGACACAAAATATTCCACTGTATTCTTACTACATTCAATAACCTCCTTCCCCTTTACCTGGCTAAATTTATATAAATTATGAACAGAGACACTCAAACAAGGTGGCTGTGATTGCGGAAAATGCTTGTGAACCTTACTTAAAAACTCAAAAAAAGAAAAAAAAGTAAGTTCTTACCTCCCTAATTGCCTTCTTCGTTCCATAGCGACTCTGGAGCTCCATTTGCTTCTCTGCCTTCTCTTCTCCAGTAAGTTGTTCCTTCACTGAACTTTCAGGCTCCTTAGCAGAGTAGTTATAGCCTCTAACCATTGGTTGTAATCTAAATATCTGAAAATTCACTTCCCAAGTAAGCTTATAAGCATTCCTTGCAAAGCAGAAGCAATGATGAATACACACACTCACCTTAAATTCCTTGTACCAAAGTGTACTGTGAGATAACACATACATTCATATAAGCATATAGAATAAGGATGTACTTGATGTACATAACATTTTTAGAAGGCTCCTAACTTAGTTGTCCAAGCTAAATCCAAATCAAAATGACAACAAAAGCAACACCACCGAAGAAAAAGTTTACAAGTCACTAAAATATTATAGTTTCTGTTCTCAGCAATGAAACCCCAAAACAAAACAAAAATGTAAACTTTACATGTACTTTATACTCACTGCATCATTTTAACGACTTCTAAACCAACCCAACAAAAACTTATAGTCCCAACTTACCTTGTTGGAAGCAACGGGCAAAATCTTCAAAGTCTGGGTGGCCTTATCAAGAACACCAAGTGCAAAATTGCAGCTCTGCCCAGTCGTGGCCTCACCAGTATAGTTAGTGCCAACAAAATCAACATTGGTCCCATTTGGGGTCACCACAATCTGAAGTCTTCTAGGTTTTTTGCTGTCCCTAAACAACCCAACATCGGTTGAATTGGAGTATGGGCTCTTGGTGGGGTCGAAGCTACATGGGAAATAGCCGACCAAAGGAGGGGTTTTCTCTGGGATGTCTGGGACGACTTGGATTGTCGCTTGGACTGTTGGGATTTTCTTCTTCTTCTTCTTCTTGTGCTTGTGGGTTTGTGGCGTTGATGGGTTTTGGGTCATTTGGGACTTGGTGTCTTCTGCGTCTGATTCCATCGGTACAAGAAAAGAAAGAGAAAAAGCTGTGAGCTTTGGAGGTTCACTGATGGTGGTGGTGGTGGTGCCGGTGCCGGTGTGTTGCGCACGTTTCTTGCACAGTTAAGAGACTCTTGTTTGAGATTTGAGGAGAGGTTGGGGCCGCTTGGGTTTAGGCCACCCCAGCGCAAGGGCCTGGCCTGGCAAAAGGCAGCCCTAGGCCCCAAACCCATCTCCAGCGCGCACAGGCCAGCCCGGGCAAGGCATGGGACCCACCAGCTCACGTACGCAGTTAATCGACTGGGTTGTTGCCCAAAGGCTGCTCCAACGGTAAAAAAATTTTGAATTCAGCCGCTGACATCAGCGCTGATAGAAAGCAACGGGAAGAAGCCACATGGCGCTTCCCGGACGCTCCGATCAAATTTTTTTCAAAAATTCTACAGCTCGAAATTTTTTTAAAAAAATACCAAAAAATTCTAGAAATTTTTTATATAAATACCTTCAAATATTATTCACTTTCCACACCAAATCTTCATACAAATTCATATCATATCCAATATTTTTTACTTTCCACACCTAATATTTTTCTCCTTAGGGATTTTTAAAAAATACCAAAAAATTCAAAAAAAAAAATTTCTATAAATACCTACCAATATTATTCACTTTCCACAACAAATCTTCATACAAATCCTTCAAATATTTTTTACTTTCCACACCAAATATTTTTCTCCTTCACTAAATTCCATTTGTGTCCAAAAAAAAATAAATGGCTTCTTCCATTGAAGCCGGAGGCACGTGGACAACCGTTGAAGATATTTTCTTGTGTGAGTGTTGGGTCAAAGTTTCTCTCATATGTGGAGAAAAATTCATGGAGAATTTTGTGAAAAATCGGGCTCGACTCGGACGAAAATGGCCTTGGCTAGTAGGTGAAATTTTTTAAATAAAGAGTTAGGGAAATGGAGAGATGCATTGGCAAAAGCTAGGGAAATGGTTCGAAGCAGTGAAAATCTTGGCAACGAGGTAACAAATTTCTAATTGCCGTTTTATTTAATTTAATGTCATATTTTTGTTTATAATTTCTTCAATTTCCATTTTTAAAAAATAGATTCTTCAAGCACAAATGTGGTTTTGTGCCATTTGTAATAAAAGATTCAAAAATCACCAATGTTGGGACGTTGTGAAGAATTGTTCGAAATTCAATATACATGTTTCGTTCAGTTGTGTGAAGAAAACCAATACACATGGCTCCTCAAGTGAACAATGCCCGCAATAGGTTCCCGTGATGCATTCCGTGGAGGAAATAATGGCACGATTACTTCCTCCAAAGGAAAATACTCTACCACATTGTGATCCGGTGGAACTGCCTCCGCCAATGATTGAGCCGTCTTTGTACTCGATTGTGTCAGACTATAAGGACGGGAAGAATTTAAATTGTATGATGAGTGAGTAGGTATTTCAATTGTATGATGAGTGAGATGTGAATTTTTTTAATAAATATGGACACGTGGCAACCGAAAATCTTATCTGAAAATTTTATATGTTATCCGAAAATCTTATCCGAAAATGTTATCTGATATCTTAGATGAGAATTTTATAATAAATACTGACACATGACAACCGAAAATCTTATCAAAATTAATCATTTAAGTATAAAAAAATAGAAAATAAATTAAAGTGAATAGTAATTGCCCTTACCCTTTGGGGTGGAAACAAAAAAGGCAAGGTTTGCCACTATTCAGGTCCGTTCGGTAACGTTTTCGGAGAATGTTTTCTTAAAATATTTTCAGAGAATGAAAACAAGAAAACGAATTTACATTTTCAGGAAATGAAAATGCGTTTGGTAGATTAATTAGAAAACATATTCAGAAAACAAAAACAATGAAAACATGTCTGGTAATACAATTTGAAATAATAATATATGAGTTATTTTTATGAAAACGTTTCCCATGAGAATGAAAACAACTTTTTTCTGTTTTCTACAAGTACACATGAACTTGTTTTTATTTTATGAAAACATTCTCAGTGTTTTCTGTTTTTGGGCCATTGAATGTGTTTTTGCCTCATTTTTGTTCTCTGAAAATGAAAACAACCCCCTAAAACATTACCAAACGGAGCCTTAGCCTTCCTACATGGAGAACTCACGGAGGAGGTGTGTATCGACATTCCTCATGGATATAATACTACTCAGACTGGAACTGTTTTTAAATTACGAAAGCAAGTATAGTCGTACGTCTATACTCTAAAAATATAATATCTTAATAGTATAGCCGCACGGCTATACTCCAAAAAGAAATATTTTAAAGGAAACTAAGAAAACACCTCTCCCGATGAAGTTTCATTGGCACATATCTATGCGGCAAATATTTGCCGAATTAGACATCTCCCGACGAAATTTCATCGGGAGAGGTGTTTTTGTTTTTGTTTTTCATTTTAAAAATATAAAATTAGTTTCCTTACTTTTGATTTTTGGCCAACTTCTTTAAATTTATATATGTGATTAAATAATATCTTAGCCTTTTTGAATTACTTTAATTAGTAATTATGTATTAATTATTATTTCTTTAGTGAATATTTAAATATGTTACTGATTTAATTTTGCTCTGCAAAAAGGAAAAAATAAATTACTTATTTCCGTTTGGGTGTCTTAATTAAATTTCCCAAGAGCCCATGTCCCGTATTTTTTATAATTAAATATTATGTATTACCAATATAATATTTAATAACCAAATCGAATTAAGGTTCGTAGGGCTAGGTTTATCCCGATAAAATTCGCTGAGACATGCCTAGGTTAGGTTCGGCTACATCATACTAACCCAAGATTGAGAGCGAAACCAAAATCGTAAAGCCCTAGATCGAATTATGTGATTATCTAAGCCTAATCGAGTCCTAAGTGCACTAAAGTAGGTTTACAATTAGGATTTGAGGCTTTCGTCAGACAGGTTTTTGTTTTTTTTTTCATTTAAAAAAATATATAAAATTAGTGTCTTTACTCTTTTTTTTGGCCAACTTCTTTAATTTAATATATGTGCTTAAGTAATATCTTAGCCTTTTTGAATTACTTTAATTGGTAATTATGCATTCATTGTTATTTCTTTAGTGAATATTTAAATATGTTACTGATTTAATTCCGCTGTGCAAAAATGAAAAAATAAATTACTTATTTTCGTTTCGGTGTCTTAATTAAATTTCCCCAGAGCCCAAGTCCCATCTTTGTTATCTATATAACCCAAGATTGAGAGCGAAACCTAAATCGTAAAGCCCTAGGTCGAGTTACGTGATTATCCAAGCCTATCAAGTCCTAATTGCCCTACACTAGGTTTACAATTAGGGTTCAAGGCTTGCGAACGGTTATGAAACAAGTTCGAAAGCTATGGTTTTTGGTTCGAGACTTGAATTTGGGGTTTGGAGACTAAAATTCCATTTTTAGAATACTAAAATAATTTTCTAGAATTTTTAAATAATTGAAACTATTTTTAAAATCATTTTAAATTCCACAAAATTATTTAAGATAAATAATTAGTATTAATTAAGTAATTTTTATGAAATGAATTAAAATATTTAAATAAAAGTAATTAAAACATAATATATTCAAAGAGTATAGCCGCACGGCTATACTCTACAAATATAATATTTTAACGGTATAGCCGCACGGCTGTACTCTAAAATAGGATATTTAGAATATTTCATAAGTATAGCCGTGCGGCTATACTCTAAAATATAATACCTTAACAGTATAGCCGCAAGGCTATACTCTAACAATAGAATATCGTAACAGTATAGCCGCATGGCTATACCCCAAAAGGAATATTTTAAAGGAAACATTTCTCCCGACGACGTTTCGTCGGCAAAGATCTATGCCGCCATATATTGCCGGATGAGATCTCTCCCGACGAAAATTTCGTCGCGACAGGTTTTTGTTTTTTTCATTTAAAAAATATAAAATTAGTGTCTTTACTCTCTTTTTTTTGGCCAACTTCTTTAATTTAATATATGTGATTATGTAATATCTTAGCCTTTTTGAATTACTTTAATTGATAATTATGTATTCATTGTTATTTATTTAGTGAATATTTAAATATGTTATTGATTTAATTCCGTTGTGCAAAAATGAAAAAATAAATTACTTATTTTCGTTTCGGTGTCTTAATTAAATTTCCCCAGAGCCCAAGTCCCATCTTTTTTATAATTAAACATTCTTTATTATCTATATAACCCAAGATTGAGAGCGAAACCTAAATCGTAAAGCCCTAGGTCGAGTTACGTGATTATCCAAAACTAATCAAGTCCTAAGTGCCATACACTAGGTTTACAATTAGGGTTCAAGGCATGCGAACGGTTATGGAACAAGTTCAAAGCTATGGTATTTGGTTCGAGACTTGAATTTGGGGTTTGGAGACTAAAATTTCATTTTTAGAATACTATAATAATTTTCTAGAATTTTTAAATAATTGAAACTATTTTTAAAATAATTTTAAATTCCTCAAAATTATTTAAGATAATTAATTAGTATTAATTAATTAATTTTTATGAAATGAATTAAAATATTTAAATAAAAGTAATTAAAACATAATATATTCAATGAGTATAGCCACACGGCTATACTCAATGAATATAATATTTTAACATTATAGCCGCACGGCTGTACTCCAAAATAGAATATTTATAATATTTCATAAGTATAGCCGTGCGGCTATACCCTAAAATATAATACCTTAACAGTACTCTAAAATATAATACTTAACAGTATAGCCGCACGGCTATACTCCAAAATATAATATTTAGGATATTTTATAGGTATTGCCGTAAGGCTATTCGGCTATACTCTAAAAATAAAATATCTGAACAGTATAGCCGCACGGCTATACCCCAAAAGGAATATTTTAAAGGAAACATTTCTCCCAACGAAGTTTCGTCGGCAAAGATCTATGCCGGCATATATTGCCGGATTAGACCCTCTCTCGACAAAACTTTCGTCGGGACAGGTTTTTTTCATTTAAAAAATATAAAATTAGTGTCTTTACTCTTTCTTTTTTTGCCAACTTCTTTAATTTAATATATGTGATTAAGTAATATCTTAGCCTTTTTGAATTACTTTAATTGATAATTATGTATTCATTGTTATTTCTTTAGTGAATATTTAAATATGTTATTGATTTAATTCCGCTGTTCAAAAACGAAAAAATAAATTACTTATTTTTGTTTCTATGTATTAATTAAATTTCCCCAGTGCCCAAGAGTCTCAAGGCCCAGGTCTTTGATTAATATAATTATTATTAAGGAAATCCAAATTCAAAGGCGATCATATAGCCAAGCCCATTAACTTAACTCTCTAATGTTAACTATACTTATTAAACCATAATAGTGCTTTTTTTTATAAACACCTTTATATGAATGTGGATTTTCGATTTGGGATTTTCACATCTCTGTATCATCATCTCTGTATTTATTCAATTGAGTGTTTGGATTTTTGAATATTTAGCTAGCAAAGTTCTTGTTTCATTGAGTAGTGTTTGCAGCAGCAGCAGATTGCCAATGACATTGAGCACCCAAGACCCTCTGCCTTTCTTTCTTCAGCTGCTCAGTTGGGCCCTCAACGGAACCACGATGTCTTTTTGAGTTACAGGGGCGTAGACACTAGAAATGCTTTGTATCCCATTTATACCACGATTTGGAGCACAGGGCATTAAAACATTCAAGGATGATCCAAAGTTTGAAAGAGGGACAACTATTTCTTCAGAGCTCTTCAATGCAATCGAAGAATCCATGCTTGTAATCTTTGTTCTCTCGCCAAATTATGCGTCTTCTTCCTGTTGCTTGGATGAACTTACAAAGATTCTCCAATGCATGAAATCCAAGGGCACAATTCTACCAGTGTTTTATAATGTGGATCCCTTTGACGTAAGAAAACAGAGGGGTAGTTTTGCGTGCGCGTTCACTGAGCATGATGAAAGGTTTAGGGAAGACACAGGAAAGGTGCAGCGATGGAGATCTGCTTTAACAGAAGTGGCCAATTTATCTGGGTTAGATTCAAAGAATGAGTAAGCATGAATGAACAACTTATGTCTTAACAAGGCTTTGATGTGACACATGAATGAACAATTTATCTGGGTTGCTTGTATTGTAGGTGTGAAAGAAAGCTTATTGAAAAGATTGTTGAATGGGTGTGGAGGAAAGTGCATCACACATTCAAATTGTTAGATTCCATGGAGTTGGTGGGAATTAAGTTTGTAAGTAAGCACGTAGATTTGCTTTTAGCTCCTGATCCAGATGATGTTCGCTTTATAGGGATATGGGGGATGGGGGCATTGGCAAGACAACCATTGCCAAGCTAGTTCATGATAGCATTGGTATTCATTTTGAAGTTAGCTGCTTTCTTGCTAATGTTAGAGAGGTTTCTCAACGTGGTAATCTTGTTGATCTACAAAGAAAGCTTCTTTTCCCGATCTTGAAGGAACAAATTACTAAAGTTTGGGATGAAGAGTGGGGCACCTATTTCATTAAGAATTGCTTATGTAATAAAAAGGTTCTTCTTATTGTTGACAATGTGAATGAATCAAGCCAACTAGAAAAATTTGCTGGAAAAAAAAGATTGGTTTGGTAAGGGGAGTATAATCATCATTACAACTAGAGATGAACGGTTGCTACTCAAGCATGATATGCAGATATTATATAAGGTAGAGGGATTAGGTGATGATGGTGCTCTTGAGCTCTAGTCGGAACACCTTTAAAAAAAATGAGCATGACAAAGGTTTTTTGGAATTGTCAAAGGGTTTTGTAAATTATGCCAACGGCCTTCCTCTAGCTAGCCCTCAAACTTTTGGGATGCTTAGTGTATAAGAGAGATCAAGATGAATGGAAAAGTGAATTGGATAAGCTACGGAAAATTCTTGAGCCAAAAATTTTCGATTTCTCAAACTAAGTTATGATGGACTAGATGAGATGAACTAGAAAATGAATATACATGTACTGCATACATGTACATGAACTAGAAAATGATTAATTAATTAGGTTAACCAACTCATTTAGTATACATGTACATGAGCTGCATATTATATGCAGTCTAGCAAATGAATAAATAATTTACATTCAGCAATCAAATCTATGCCTCCCATGATCTCATTGAAGATAGAGTGAATGGTGGCATTCAACAAGTTTCAATTTGTGCCCTATTATGTAGGAGAGGAGAACAAATCTCTTGCTACATTTTTTTTTCCATTGCAAAAATACAAATATGCAGGTTGTCTGTTGCAATTCACATTTTGCTGTGTTGTAAATCTTGTGTTGTTATTCCAATCACTCATAAATAGAACATATTGTAATTTTTTTTTCCTGCATTCAAGTACATAGTGTATAATAACAAGACTGCTGTTGAAGCCAGCAAATTGTTCACTATAGCCAACTCAAATTTGGGGTCTTGATGCGGGATTTTTTAATCAACTCGAGCGGATCAAAAGTAGTTGTGTGCTTCTTGGCCAGGTTCGCATGAAATTTGCTCCTCAAGATCTACAAGCTCATTAGACCTGGCTTTCTTATACAAAACTTATGTGACTATTTGAACTGCTCTTCTCTGTTATGTACAGGAGGGAATAACCCAACAAAAATTCTCAATAAGACAGTGATCTTATCTAAAACAGATCAATTGCTTTGTCGGAACTCCTCCCTTGTCTTCACTTCATCGCTTTGATAGTTTGTGCAGTCTCTTTCAATTATGTTGTCTTTGTAAAACCTTACTAGGCTTTTTTTCTAAAATACTATCGGCATGAACAAATTCCCAGATTGGGCATGTACAAAAACCTAACCTTGATCAGACATGGCTTCAATAGGTGAGATAGAAATCTTCTTCTCCTTTGCAGTCCTTGAGTTCTCTTACTCTAAATGGGGTGAGATTTCTGTATGAGAGCAAAGATATCGACTGCTAGGGAAGGGACTTCTATAAATATATGCATTTACTTAAGTTTCCTGCCCATTAAGAAACATTCAAGCAATCCAGTTTGCATTAGGATAAGTGGTTTTAATCCATATGGTATTAGCAATTCTCAATATTCTTGTTTTCAATTAAAACACTCTTTTAACAAGAACTACAGATGATGTTTAAGTTTACATTCCTAGACCAATGCTAACTGTCGAGTCCTCATGTGATTAGAAGACCACAAACATGGTTAAGACAAGATACAATCTTCTATTTTTTAGCATATCTCAGTTTCAAATTATGTAACCGAATGGAATTTTGAGAGGATCATTAACATCACAATATGTCCAAAAAGAGAGAAGCCGAAGAAAACCAACTCCTGGCTCCAGCTAAGGCAGAACAACAATCACAAACTTGTCGTAATTTGTTTGATCATGGTTGGAAGATCAATCGATTAATTAATTGTTAAAGTCTTAATGCCTACTAATTTTGTAATAACACATGCACAAGTGATATTAATAATTTTGATTGAGGAGCCTCTTCACCACCCCATCTCCATGCAATACGTAACGTTTTTGTTACACTAAATTCCTCTTGCTCTGGCCTCTATATATAAACCCTCGGATCCTCCCTTCCTCACACATCACATCGATCTCTCAATCATCCACAAATTAAGGGATCAAAGTCAAAATGGCAGCTTCCAACCTCTTCCTTTTCACTCTTCTTGCTTTGTCGACCATGCCACTATTCATAGCCACCACTAGTGCTCGCTCTTTGAACTATAATCCGATTGGATCGATCCAGAACCCGAACCTCAAAGTCAGGTTGAATTTGGATGAAGAATATTCCAACTGCTGGGACTCTTTGTTTCAGCTCCAGGCATGTTCTGGTGAGGTTGTCATGTTTTTTCTGAGTGGTGAGACTTACTTAGGGCATGGCTGTTGCGAAGCCATTCGAACCATTGAGCATCAGTGTTGGCCTGCCTTGCTTGGCACGCTAGGGTTTACAACCGAGGAGACTAATGTACTCAAGGGTTATTGTGATGAAGCCCATCATATTCAATCTCCTCCATCGACACCATCACCGTCACCCGCTGCTAAGAAACCTATGAATTAACAAAACAGTTGTTCCTCGAGAATTTGCTTTTTGTTTTTTGTTTTGTTTTAGGGTAAGATTATCAAACATCATGTATGCATGTCTTGCTATTTTAATAAATGATTATTAGTAACGTTTTGTTTGGTCTTGCACCTCGATTAGTTAACTGGGTTCATGCTATGTTATCTGTCTGAATTGGCTTTTAGAAACTGTTTTTATGTCTTTGCTTATATTTTGTGATCTAGTTGGTGTTATAAATGATATAATTAAGAACACGGCATAGAGCAAGGGGCTTGTAGCTCAAGTGGGTAAGAGCTTTTACCTTGCAAGTCCGAGGTCTTAGTTCAACTCTCCCTCCCCCCCATATCGCTTATAAAATGGGAATCTTAAGAGACGAATATGTAACACAAAACATGATTAATATCACAAATATTGAGTGAATTTGTGATACATTTGCGTATTGTTTTAGTGGAATTTGTAATTAAACGGTTGGCCTTCTCTCTAGTGGAGTTGCATAGAAATATATCTGGAAGTATGGTGGTTCCTCTTTCTACAATGTTTTAACCATTACTTTTTGTTTAATTTGTTTTGGAACGCTATTATCTAGACTAAATTTCTTCATTAATTTTCAGTAATTAATTAATTTCTCATCTCAAACGAAAAAGCCTTTTCCTTCTTTGTTGATGACTTGGAGGATCAAAGTAAACATTATAGATTTTCCAAAAGGGAAAATTCTTGATGCTTTAACCAAATTCTCTGGCTTTGTAATTTTTTCAATGTTCCGATGAAGCTGAAGTTGTTGTTGGCTTGCTTCGTCTACATTTCCATAACTGTTTTGTTCAGGTAACCTTAAGCTACAGCATATGCAGTTTTTAGTTCACTGGTGTGAAGTGATGAGGCTTTTCAATGACACCCCATTATTTGAGATTGCATTATATTTTTGTTTTAAACGTTGAAATTGGTTTTTTTTTTTGTTCATTCTGAGCTGTTTCTCTTTGCTCCATTGGAAGAGGAAGTACAGGGCAACGTTTTCTTGTTGGATATTTGGCATGTTCGACTATCTAGATTTCCCTAGTTTTCCGACTTCTTGTTTCCTTTTCTTTGCTCTGAAATTTTGCTCCCCAACGTCCTTATTTTTCCTCTGATGGCATTGAGCACCCAAAGAGACTCTGCGTGTCTTCCTTCACCTGCTCAGTCAACTCCTCAACCACCATGTGTTTTTGAGTTTCAGTGGTGAAGACACTCGAAATAGCTATGTATCCCATTTATTCCACGAATTGCAGCACAGGGGCATTAAAGCATTCAAGGATGAACCAAAGCTTGAAAGCGGGACACTTATTTCATCAGGGCTCTTCAATGCAATCCAAGAATCGAGGCTTGCAATCGTTGTTCTCTCGCCAAAGTATGCTTCTTCTTCCTAGTGCTTGGATGAACTTACAAAGATTCTCCAATGCATGAAATCCAAGGGCACAATTCTTCCAGTGTTTTATAATGTGGATCCCTCCGATGTGAGAAAACAAAGCAGCAATTTTGCGGACGCCTTCGCTGAGCATGGGAAAAGGTTTAGGGAAGACTTGGATAAGGTGAAGCGCTGGAGAGATGCTTTAGCAGAAGTAGCCAATTTATCTGGGATAGATTCAAAGAATAAGTAAGCATGAATGAACACCATATGTCTTAACAAGACCCGACTTGGGTTGTTCGTAACCCAGTTTTGGCTTTGATGTAACTTTATACCTCTTTATAATTATGGATTATATTTTTGACATAATCATTGTTTTACTTTTCTTCTTTGTAGGTGTGAAAGAAAGCTTGTTGAAAAGATTGTTGAATGGGTGTGGGAGAAAGTGCATGACAGATTCAAGTTGTCCGACCAACAAACTATTCTTCTCGCATACAATTCTTCTTATATTTATAAATTTTTCTTAAGAAATCAACGTATAAAATATCGAAAAAAAAAACTTTAGATAAAAGAATTTCATAAAAATAAAATGATAATATTATAATTCATAATTAATGAAAAAATCAACATTACTTTGAAATTTGAGGTAGACATCAAAATTCCAAAACAAATTGGGAAAGTTACTACCACCACTGAATTCGGTGGTCACCAGTGGTTGGTGGTGGTGGTTTTGGTGTGGAGGGGGGGTATTGGGCTGCTTAATATCTGCTAACCCTCTTTGTTTTAGTATTATTTTACTTAATCCACATGGCCAACAATTTATAAAGTAAAAAATAATAATAATAATAATAAACTGACCTGGTTCAAAACGACCACATTTTGGCCAAGTCATTAAAAAGAAAACCAGACATAAGCTGCGCGCCTAGGGAAGAAAGGCATGCGCTGCTCCTGCTGCTTCTTTGGAGCAAAACATCAAACAGTTCGTGGCCGCCATGAGCCATGAACTTGCAGCATTGAAGGGGTCAAATTTTTTTTGCATAGTCGTTGGTTTCTGGCTTGTGGGGGTCAATTGACCACCCTTGCCCCACTATAGATCCACCACTGCTCGCATATGAGTCGAACCTGAGACATTCTTCAATAAAATGAAGACAATTATCGATAAATCAAATGTGAAATTAATGTGATTGTATTTTTTGATACAAACGATGCTTGAACAAGGAAATGGACGCAAACATGAACTTAACTAAAAGTTTGTTAGAGCGGATATGCTCTCTACTTTGCAATTGACTAAGATCTGGTCTGATAAAGAAAATCATTTGATTCAATTGGATCTGATAATTTGATAGATTATTAGCAAATAAGTTCATATTTGATTTAGAGATTTATTTAGTAAATTTGATCCAACAATCCGATTCAAATTAAGTTAATCCACCCGAAAACCAAGTTCAAATTCCTTTTTTCTACATAGTTTAATGGTTATCTACGAAGTTGAAATTTAATTTAATTTAGGAAGTATCAAGGTTTTGAATTATAAAAGATTATAACTACTCTTTCATATCAATTCAATGTATATATAAAACGTTAATATAGATTTGTTAAGTTAATGAAGGAATTATCAGGTTAAAAGTGGAAATCCATATCCTGTTAATTACACCTTCGATCTTTCTTTCTATATTTTTTCCGTTATGAGGTACGACATGCCGTTTAATGGCGTATCTTTCGTTGCAGCAGATTCTTGCTTGGTTCGCGCACACACACAATCATTTTAATTTTAATTTTTCTCGTTTCTTTATATTTAAAACTGTAAAACGTAAAGAAACAGAGCCTGTCTCTGTCCTCCCCTTTGTACTCTCAAGTTGATTATCAATGGAGATAAAAACGTTCGTACTTGATTAGAGAGAAAGGCACTTCGTACCAAAAAGCCATTTCTTCATTCCTCGTTATCAGCAGCTGCTTTTGCAATCATCAAAAGCACTCCTTCACAGAAAGCCGCTTCTGCTAATTTCAGCTCTCCGTTTGACTGTTTCTTCAGAGGTAAAAGTTTCCTCTTTTGCTCTTTTCAAAATCCGTCTTTCTCTTTCAGTCTTTGGCTCCTTTTTTTTTTTCTGGGAAAGAATTGGAAATTCCGAGTTGGGTTGATTTCTATTACTGCATGTTTGACTTGTTTCAATTTTTAGAGTGATCTTTCCACATGAATTCTTTGTTTTGATTATGGGAAATCCTTTGCTTAAACATGGGTTTTCTTATTTTTTGTAATTCTTGAATGCTTTTCGTGTTAATTTTCCTAGAACACTTCACTAATGTTGTTTGCTGTTATTTTGGTTATCTTATATTGGGATTTGCAATGTAATGTAATTCATAGTTTGCTATCTGAAAAAATAGAGGAAGGGTTTTGTGGATTTGTAACCAGAAATGCTGTTTCGACCCCAAAGAATAAAATAGAAAAACTGTTTGTGTTTGCTTGCTAGTAGTTTCCTCCCATCGAGTGCGTACGCCTTTCTATATACAAAGAACTGTTTTCACCTTCCTTTTTGGATGTTGCTAAAACCGACTTGATTGAGGTTTTCTTGTCTTCTACTTCAAGAAAATTAAAAGAAGAAGAAAGAACAAAGAACAAATCTTGCATGAGGTTTGCTAGTTGCCATCTTAAATCACCACTCCTCTGGCACTTCTGGAGAAGGCACAATAGAATAAAACTAGCTTGTGAATTCTTTTTGGCATGTGGCATTTAGACTCAACTAAAAGGAGAAGAGTTAGCGTCGCAATTGATTCTGCAGATCATTAGTGATATTTGCTGCATATGACAGCACAAGGAGATTTCTTATGCAAATATGATCTCTTGATTCTTTTATTTTGCAGAGTAATCTATTTGTAACCCATCAACCATATTAAGGTTCTGTTTATCCTGTTATTCTTTTACATGGTGGAAATGCAATTAACAATAAGAATCTAGAGTTACAATCTTAGGCCTTTATCATTGTTGGTGAAGTGTGATGGGGATCATCTTAGAGTGGAAATTTGATACGGAAATATAAATTCTTCATAAGTCAAAGATGGTGATAAATTTAATCTACCAGTGGAATATATATGGCTAGGCCTTCAGACGAAATGATGCAGAATTTATGCAGGATGATCACTTCCCTTCTGCCATTGTGATCTCTTTAGTTAGCTAGCAAGAGTGATTGTTCTATATTCTTTCCTTGTAGGATGCACCACCAATAATTTGGGCCCTTTATACATGATTTTCATTTGGAGGGCATTTCCCTTCCTTTTGAATCTTATCCTTGTATAGTTTTTTCAAGTTTTAGTATGAACTTGAATGGGTAACAGTTCTGAGTAAATGATGCTTGAATTGTGATAGATGTCTATGATTTCTATATCAGAAATTGCATCCATGCTTGAGTAGTTAAGATTATCACGTAATGAGATATGTTTCTCATGAGGTGCAGATCATTAAACTAAATGCAACCATATTGCGGTATGACTAATAAGTCTTTCAAGTCTGGACCTGTTAATAACTGCCTTCTCTTTGCGGGAATATCAATTTGCACAATATAATGACCTATTTGCTCTTGTCTCCCTTTACTTTTTATGTTGCTTTTGAATGTCTATGCTGTTTGCATCTTTTTATCTCAACCAATACTGTCACATTGTTACCTAAATGCAGCAGTTAAATTGTCTTGGATTGGTTCCTTCGCACATCTTCCTTTGTCGTACTTCAACCTATCTACACTTGTTTAACAGCATATACTTTTCATATAACAATTTCTTTTCCTTTCAGAAAAAAATACTACAGTTACTTTCAAGGTGGAGAGCAGAACTGAGGGTGATTGTGTTTGGGACGGATGGATCAGAGTATGCAACTCCTTCTGCATGCTAGTGCAATTTATTTTTCCATATAAAATGGGACTCTGCACAAATGTTTGTAGTAGTAAAATGTGGTGAATTGGATGAAGTTGTCATGCTATGATAAACAGTTTTGTTCACCACGCACTTGCATGTATTATTGTTACTATTATTTTTCATGCTTTTATTAAAAAAAATTAGTATCTGGCTCTCGCTTTTGTTTGTCATGCTCATGTGGGATGCTGCTGGCAGCTAAATGGTTAATTTTTTAGATTTGAAATCAATTGGTAAAGATTAAAATTTATATGAAATCAATGACCTGACGCATGTCTATATATTGAGACCTCCATACCAGTTGTTTAGTCCTCTGGAGCTGAGAAGTCTACATTTACCGTGTCAAATGTCAGACCATTGAGTGAAAATGATTTTTAGAGGACTATAGGAGTCCTTAACACCTAGGGCAGGTTTCAAATGTGTTCTGAAATTGTAGAAGTCATTTTCCTGTTTTTCTCATTATAATTTATCATTGGTGACTAAACTTATACAAAAGCTATGTGCTTAATGTAATAATTGATCGTTTCTGTTAAAGTTTATGGCAAGATGTTATGGGATTACCTTCTGAAAGTGATTTGGTGGATGTAGTGAACCATAGAAATGGCAACTATGCTCCTATCAGGGATCAAGAGGACCCGATATTGGGAATATTTGACAAACCGCTTCCTTGCTTTGGTTGTGGAATTGGATGGTTTTCGTGAGTATTCCTGCCTTCTCCCTCTCGCTCTTCCCCCGCCCATCTTTTCTCACTAATGGATGCGCCTTCTTTTTTCAGTCTTTTGCTTGGATTTGTATTTCCAGTGATGTGGTACTATGCTGCATTTCTTTACCTTGGGAAGTATTATCATAGAGACCCAAGGGAGCGAACTGGGCTCCAAGCTTCAGCAATAGCTGTAAGTTTTATGCTTCTGTTTGCACACCTTTTTCTTCTCACTACACCACCAGATATGGTAATACTCATTTTACCTTTATTTATCCGGTTATCTTTTTCTAAAAGAAGAAGTTTAATTTTTCCTATTCCTCTCCTCCCCCTGCCCTCTACCCCTCTCTGATCCTTTTTTTGTTCTTTTCTTAGTTCTTTTATAAACTTTAAAATACGTGAGATTGAAATGGGAAAGTTCTGAACTTTTTTTAGGGAGGGGTTGTAATGAATAAAGAATATTGTTCTGCATTGTTATTTGTGGCCTTTATCATCTTTCACTAATCACAAATGTTGTGACTGTTGCAGGCTTTGGTTTGTACAACTGCTGTGTTCATAGTGGTAGCTGTCTTTGTTTTCAAATCCTTTCTCCCATAACCTATGTCGGCGTCATACAAAATTCTCTATGATGATGTTTAGCTCAATCGGCCTTCCTGTAATCGTATCAGGTGCAAGCCAGGAAAATGTTGGCATCACGGTGTGTCCAGCTACTGATACCTGAAGCAGTTTGGGCAACCGTGTATATATGCTAATGCTTAGCTCCTATATAGTGGGAATTCTATGTACAGAAAATATTGTGGATAGGTAGCACATTTACAAGTACACATGATATTATCATCTCACGCATGTACACATCTGCAAATCAACTCAAGTGCTAGAGGCTGCAAATCAGGTTTGGTCCATGTTTAAGAATTAGCTAGTTTGTATGCATTGGAGGGGAGAAGAAGGTATGATGAGTTTTCGCTTCAAACTTTGTATGCGTAGAGATGGAATGGTCTGCCTCTTGGTATACACTATTAATATGCTATCCTTCTGTGCCTTGGCATGTTCTTAGATTGCATATTGGTATAAGATTCTGCTGTGCAAATGATGCTTTTGTCCGTCATTCGGGTTGATCCAAATGGTGACGAATGCTAGGGAAATCGGTTAGGTCAAGAGTTCGATCCCTTCTAATGATCCAAAACTGATGCTTTTGTCTTGCTATTGCCACTTCCAAACTCCTACCAAAAAAAAAAAAAAAAAAAACCAATTTGATTGAGTTATTGCAAAGTCTACCTGACAATTTCTTTTCTTTCTTCTTAATTATTCAATGCTAAAAATCCTTTATCCAAGCAAGTGATAGGAACTTCTTTGGGAAGTCACAATTAAGAAACCTAATCTGTCATTATACCTAACCCCTTTTCCCTCACCACCAACTTCACTTATTCCCATTGATACATTAAATATGTTTGTTGGTCGCTCTAAACACCCTTTTTTCTTTTTTGGATAAAGGCAGCGGGAGGACCACTTTCACCATAAATTTCTAAACCAATCAACTAGTTTCATATCACTTCATGTACCAAAAAGTTGTATAAAAATTAAGTTAAAAACGTTTGGAATTTGTTTTCATGCAAAATCCAAACTCTGCTGGTTTCAGTTTTTCAGCCGTGGAACTTTTCTCTGTGTGCTGTTTTACCAATCCTTTATTGCTCAAATTATTTACCTTTTAGCCTGATTTCTCACGTGAGCTTGGGATCCCATCCCACCTCTGGCGATCAAACCTGTTACACTGACACGAGAAGCTTTCGTTTGGAGGGACCCCCTAAACAGTGTAGTGTATTGAGTGCCTTCCCTACCTTAGTCAAACCAAGGTCCTTATTTTCAAGAATTTTGCAACGGTTCACATACAATGCATCAAACTTCAAGCATTTCACCGGCCGCGTGAGCGACTGATCATAACATTTATTTATGTTCGTTTCTATAATTTTTTTAACTTTGTATTTTATTAAAGAGTGAAAAAATATGGGAAACTAAAGAGGAAAACTATAAATTATTTTTTCAAAAAGAGAAAAACTAAGACAAATTCTGAAAAACAAATATATTATGAAATAAGATCTTTAATTATTTTTCTCTTCTCTAGTTTAGATATCCATACATCCCCTCCCATCCTGATTCCTGACGGTGTCTTAAAGCACAAGTTCACAACGTGCAAGCTGTAGTTCTTGCGAAGACTGGGTTGCGGTGGGACACCTGCCCACAAGACTAAATTATTCAAAAACAATTTACCAAAAACCATTACAATTATAAAAATTATAAATAAATAAACTAATTACCAAAAACCACTAGACTAGAAAAATAAAACTAATTGCTAAAAACCAACAAATTGAAAAAGACAAAAAAAAAAATCCAAATTGCATGTAAAGCTAAAAAAGAAATCGGCGCTATAGATGACTTGCTAGGTCAATTTTCTTGCACCCAAAGCATGAGTACCGTAGAGTAGCTATATCCAATATTAAATAAAAATATTTTTGCTCACCATTTTATCTTAAGGTATACTTTCACTACCCGTCTCAACACTCGACAATTGTCTATGGGCCTAACCATAATTAACTCTTTATTTTGTATTTGTGGAACCATAGTTATGCTCATGAACACGAGTCAAGTGTTGAGAAGGGTGTTGTTGATCATACACCTTAGATTAAAAGAGTGAGCAACGATGCTCTCAAATTTAATTAGAGCTAAAAATACCCAAAAAAAAACACAACAAAATAGATGAGCCTCAACCACTAGCCACTTTCTATCTATAAGCTAATACAACGTTTATTTTTTTAAATTAAGGGTTTAATTAAAATATAATTTTATATGTGAATACGATTGTCATACGCGGAAACGTACGAGTGCATGACCATGACACCAATTTGAAAAAAAAATGGCCTCAAAAAGCACATGGTTTACTATGAAGAAAATCAATTATCTAACCATTCATTTAGCTGTCATTCTAGCAATGACAGGCAACACACAAACAAATATGCTTTGCTTGCTTTGGCTTCTGTCTTTATATAAGCAAAAGCAAAAGCCAAAACCAAAACCAAACCCAAAAGCCACAACAACAAAAGCAAAGTGTGTGCAAAAAAAAGTTCACTCATTGCTCTCCAACTTCAGCCTTTCATTTCTCTCTCTCAACTCAAAACACCAAAAGTTGAAAACCAAACCAAACAGAACCCAAAAACAATGGGAGAAGAGGAAGACATGCTTCCACCATTCTGGCACCAACCCTCCGATTCTTTCGGGCAAGCCAACCGCCGCCTCCGCCGCTCCTCCTCCTCTGTTTTCTTCAGCTCCGGCGCCTTTATCCTGGCCTTGCTAGCCATAGCTCTTGTATTTTTTTTCTTTATAATCCCATCAGTTTTGTCTTTCACTTCACAAATTTTTAGACCCCATTTGGTAAAAAAAAGGCTGGGATTCCCTCAATTTGGTCCTCGTCCTCTTTGCAATTGTCTGTGGGTTTCTTAGCAGAAACACCAACAATGACAGCAACACCAACAGCCCCAGTTCTTATGATCAAGTTCATAATCAAACTGTTTTCAATTCTTCTTCACCACAAGCTCCCAAGTCAAATCCATCAACCCCGCGTCAGTGGTTCGATCAGTATTCAGATCGGACGGTCTACAATCACAGCAGTAGCAGCACCAGTGCCGCCATGAACAGAGGAGTGAGGACCAGCAGTTCGTACCCGGATCTGCGGCAACAGGAAGCCTCGTGGGTCGCCAGAGATGATCGGTGGCGGTTTTACGACGATACCCATGTGGCCAATTATCGGGTTTCAGGTTCGGATCCGCTCCATCATCGTCGTCATCGGTCATGGCATGAAGAATCCGTACAACTCCCAGTAGAAGAAGAAGCAGAACAAGTCCAAACCAAGACTATACAAGTTGACACTTTTGCAATCCGTACGGAACAAGTTAATTCACCACACACACAAATTCCAACTGCTCAATCTGATCCGCCGCCGTCGCTGTCACCGCCTCGGAGGTCACCATCTCCGTCACAACCGGCGCAGCCAACGACGCGCAAGTCCAAGAGAACGTACCAAGCTATTGGACAGAAAGAAAACTCGGGTTCTACTCAAAGCCTTGAGAGAAATGACAATTTGGAAGCTAAGAAAAATCTCCCGCCGCCACCTGCCCGGCCACCGCCCTCTCCGCCGTCACCGCCACTGCGGATATCGAAATCGGCTGGGAAAGATGTGAAGAAGAGAGGGGTGGCTACTACAAAAGAATTCTTGATCACGTCATTGAGGAGGAAGAAGAAGAAGCAAAGACAAAAGAGTGTTGAAAATTTCGAGAGTCTCCTCGCGTCTGCTTCTTCAGCTCCTTACTCTTTACTTCCGCCTCCGTCACCGCCACCTCCTCCCCCGCCCCTGCCGCCGCCACCGTCGGTGTTTCACAACTTGTTTTCTTCAAAGAAATCTAACAAACCCAAGAAAACAATGCAGTCAATTCCACAACCGCCGCCGCCACCTCCTGTAGCGGCAAAAGCTTCCACAGCGCACTTGTCGAAAACCAAGGCCCAAATTAGGCCCATGATGGCGACCCAAAAGCCGCCATTGCCGGTTAAGGTGAGCACCTTCATCAACGGAGATGATGAGAATGCTGACAGTGGCGGCGAGTCTCCATTGGTTCGGATACCACCACCGCCGCCTTTGCCGCCTTTTAGAATGCCGGCGATGAAATTTGTGGTGCACGGAGACTTTGTGAGGATCAAAAGCAACAACAGCTCACGCAGTGGCTCCCCTGATTTGGACGATGGGGATGATCCGGATTCAGCAGTTTCATCACCAACCATGGAAACAAACAGGACGCCATTGGAGAGTGGAGAGTCACCAAAAGCCATGTTCTGCCCCAGCCCAGATGTTAACACCAAAGCCGATACTTTCATTGCAAGGTTCAGAGCTGGTTTGAGGTTGGAGAAGATGAACTCTGTGAGGGGGAGGTCCAATCTTGGCCCAGATACAAGAGGAGAAGAAGGCCCAAGTTACTAAATATGTTTTTTTTCCTAATTAATTTTATTTATTTTAATTTTATATGGGTATGGATATTGAGGTTGAGGAAGGTAGATAGATAATTTGTGGATTTGAGTTGTTTTCTGACATATACATTGGAGAATAGAGAGGTACATTTACATAGGATTTTTAATGTATGTAATGTTTGGTGGTTCGTACAATTCTTTTATTTTATTTGGGTTTCTAAAATTCTTATACACTAGGGTAGGGGGAATGCATTATGCATCGTGTTGAGTGTTGGAATTGGGGATTTCATGATTGTCATAATTTGTATGGGAATGGAATTCAAGATTTGGTACTAATTTTTATTTACATTATTTGGATTAATTGGTTGTTTGCCATACAATTTTGTGTGGTTTTGTCATGTACGTGCATGGATGTAATGGGTCTCTGTTGGCATGTGACATAAATAAATATTGATCCTTATGTGTGGAGGCGATTTTCCTGTCTTATCATTGGAATAAGTATGCAGACGTAAAAATACATGTTTGGAATCCTTCTGGAATGGCTAAAAACTTGTTGACAATCAAAAGAGTTTAGGGTTTGTTAAAAGCGTTTTTGACAGTGTTTGACAAAAAAAGTTCACAAATATTTTTGGATCTTAGAAGTGTTTTCTAAAGAAGCACATGAGGAAGCACTGCCACGTGCTTTTCCAAAAATATTTCAATTTTTTAATGAAAATTTCAACGTCTTTATATCAAAAACATTTTTTTTTCTTTCTAAAAACACTTATGATAATAAATGCTTACTAATCAATTCATTACTAATTCAAATTGGACGCTAACATATTTGTATTGAGACCATTTGCCCATTTTCAAGTGGAATCCAATGAAAAAAAAGTACACAAAACCTGAAGCACATCACTGTAATTTGTTTTCAATAAAAGAAAAAAAGTAAGCACTTTAGATCTTTTTTGCAATGTTGTCACCTATTACAATGAGAATTCGAGTGTAGATTTACTATTGCAATTACATTTCATCATTAAACTGAATTGTTTTCACAATATTCATTACCACTTGGCAAGAACATTGTCATGTAAATTATTTTTTCCTTGAGTTTCTTATATGAATTATACTAGAGACATCAACTCAATACATCAAACTGATGTAGCAATTTCTCGTTTGCGGTTAATAGTAAAATCTAGAGTGAACCTCAACCGGAAAAAATAAAAGAAAACTGCCATTGTTTTCTTAAAACAAGTCCAACTACAAAACCTCATAAAAAAAAACTCAAAATAATTAATAGGGCATTAAATTCAATAGGGTTAGCTATCATTTTTTGGATTTTTTTGGGTTTGTTTATAGAAATTAAATGGCGTATGGTTTATCTATATTATTAGTGCTAAAAATAAGTATTTAACTAATTAGCTCAAAAATAAAAGGATAAGGGACTATTCTATCAATTAGTAATCAAAATACTATACTAATACTATCTAGAGAGAACCTTCCTTCCAGAAGTGTAAAAATATAAAATAATTGTTGGTCTACATCATTGGCATTAGACAGCTGGATGACAAAACTCAATTATGGTCAATTGCTTTTAGAACGAGGACTAAACGCTCCCTTAATTCAAGGCATATAACTTGACGTAACTCATTAAAGATATTGCACCGCAGACAGTGTGTTTCTTTCAAGAGGTGACTTGGCTTTTGGGCATAAAATTATTTAAGTAAATGCTAATGATGTATTTGATTACGACGTAACAAGGCGGCTTATAATTAATTCTTATTAGACACATTTTTCTCTTGAACATTGGTCAACTAGTGCATGCAATTAGAGCTGTCAATGGATCGGATTTTGATCCGAATCCGATCAAGTTGCAATTCAATTAAGAAAATTGGGAGCATTTTTGCTCACCACTTTAACCATAGGTGTACTCACCACCACCTTCAATGCGACACATGTTCATAGGCATAATTATAATTAACTTTTGCTTTGTATTTATGGAACCATAGTTATACCTTTCGACACGCCACAAACATCAAGGTGGTGATGACACCTATGGTTAAAGTGGTGAGCAAAAATGCACTCAAGAAAATTGTTAGAAATCAATTAAGAAAATCTCTGATTTGTTTGTGTTTGACCAACAAATTAATTGCTTTATACCAAGTTGGCATCTTTAGAGGCAAGCAAACTCTCAAGCCTCAAGCAGTACAGATTCTATTAATTGACATTTTAAGTTTCAACTTATACAAGTGACAGGCAATCATTTCTTGCCCTGCTAATTCTTTGACTAGCTCTCGCACAGATTGTTGTTGCCTTAGAAAGATCTCCAACCGACAGTCAAAAGTGCCACATAGGCATTTAACAGCTTAGAAATAACATCTCACGCCACTCCAACCGATGTGTCAAAGCGATGTGGAATGAAGGCCTGGTTGAGATGTTATTTTTGACATCCCAAAGCAAGATGTCAAATGAATATTTTATTATTTTTCTTTTCTTTTCTTTTTAATTAAAAACAAATCAACACTAAAGTATAATAAAATAATAATTTAATTTGACATATCGGGAGCAGTAAAGTTCAGATGATGTCAAATTCACATCACCATCAAATTTAAATTTGATGTTTGGTATTTGACATCTCCCTTGGAGATGCTCTTATGTGTTCAACCCACCTCGCCTTGATTCGGACCTGCGCAATGCTTTGCTTCAAAGTCATAGAAATCGCAGGATGCACACGGCTCGCGAAAAATTCTTCCACCTCATCAGCCTTTTCATTGCTACATAACTGCCAGTGAAGACTTTATCAGTAATGCAAAATGGATGACGGAGGCAGAAAATGTACCTTGTTTTACAAGGTCCAGTCCAGTTGCCTAACAGTGCAAGGACAGAAATACATTTGCTTACTGGTGTCACAATGTCTCGTACAAAATGGGTGAGTAGCATTCCAGCACCATATTTGCTCAGGATCAGGTCCCAGTTCTCCTGCATTCATAACCAAACAAATTTAACTCTTCAAATTGTGAACTTCAGAAGTAGAAGGGGCTTCCTAATTCCAATTCACAATGCCAGTTATTTCCCATTATGGTATTGACTGATGTGATATTCATCTAAAACATGTTTCCACTTTCCAAGAATGAATGAAATCCATACCTTCAACCATATCCATGCTATTTCACGGCATTCTAAGCTTATACCAATAAGTCCATATATAATATCCTGATCTCGAACCTGAAAATAATATATTGAGATGAAACATCTGTAAAACTGGCCAAGAAAGTGTAGGTGTTTCAAGCAACAATTTAGTACTGTAAATAAATACCTCATCCGATAAGAAAAAGTTCAGAACCTCAAGAACTGTATCCGGGTCTAGAGAAGATGCAAAAAAACCTGCACAAGGTCAAAACATAATGCAGAAATCCAAGTTACTTTCACCCAGACAAGAGACACATGAAAAGGGAATGTCAAAGAATGCATTTCAATTCACCATTACAAAATCTTACGTAGAATCCTTTCCTTCTCTTGCACTGTATTGGCTTCTCTGTAAACATTTAAAAGAGACTCAAAATCTTTCCTATTTGAGATGCTAGCATTCCTCATCACGGCAATGTATGCAGCCTGCAGGACAAGGTTTGGAAGTTCTACATATTATCTTTGAAGATGCCTACTATAAGGATGAGAATGTAACATACATATAAAGATTTAATTACCCCTTTTGTATCAGCTGAAAGAAGTGGAGTGTTTCCATGATTCAATAATGTCTGAAAACGGTCTAAAGCTTCTTTCTGAGTTTGATCGTGGCCAAAGATAACCAAGGCCTGCAAGATTTCTGCTCTCAGAAGTGCACTGTAATGATCCTCTCCAGGTATTGATTCCCAACCTAGTTTTCTGCATGAAAAAATTCTGATATGACATCTAAGTATGGTAGCATCAAAGTTTTGTTTGGCGATCCTAAATGAAGTATCAGCCGCATAAACCGGAACATTACTGCAAGCATGACCTCCATCATAAGGACAAACACCGTTCATTTTAGCACGTATACAAGTACGTATATAACCCAATAAGTTTAACAAAGAATGTATTGCCATATTAAAACTGTATTAAAGTTGTTCTTACTCTGCTGGAAACAGAAGGAGATTGATGAAAAATTGTTTCAAATCATTTACTGAATCTGGGATGGCCTCACTTGAGATTTTGACGACATTATAACAAACCTATTGGATACATAACACAAAAGGTGATTCTACCATAAATAGTTGGTGTAATTGACAATCACCAACAGAAATACAGAAATTTATCCTTACATCGATCAATTTTGTTAAGACAATATAATCAACTTCTTTTCTGTATACATCCATCAAGGAAAGCAAAGAGGAAAGTGATTGTTCACAAGCTTCACAGAGAGCATATGCATCATCCAGAATGCCTGAAATGAGACGTGGAGTTACACATCAGTTGGTCATGAATGGTTTATAGTGCCACAAAACCAAGTAAACAATCTAAGAAGTGAATCCACAGAATAAACTATAATATAGGTGGCTTATCATTCATCCTATTAATTTGGCCGATTTTCATGCTAACCAGGACAAGCCCATTCTTAATAGTTATCATAGTGCAATTACTGTTACTTTGCCTAGTGAAGATAAGTTGTCCTGTTACAACATCCAGCAAAGCATGAAGCACCATAGTATCAAATCAAGCATACAACACTAACCGGTTGTCAACGAATACAAGATGCATAAGACAATACAAAATCATTTCTAGTTAAAATAGTAAGTGGCACATAGCACATACCAAACTTGTCTGTTGCTTCCAAGCTATTAAGCTCAATAGCCTTCCTAAGTCGAGCTGCAAGCTTATCTTCATAATTGACTCTATAGAAACCACTCTGGTCGATATTAATCTTCACCCACAGTTGTTCATTATCAAAGGAATCAACAAGATCTGAAATGTCCACTTCTCTGGACTTTGTTTCCAAAAGGAAACTCTTGTGTCTGTCGTATGAACCAAGTGAAAAATTTATTGGAACAACCCAATTCCCATCACCTTGCAAACCGGATGACAGGAACTGTGTCTGCAAAACAAAACTTTATTAGATTTCTGCAGATAATAAGATTTTGGTATTGATCAGTAGTACCTGCTCAAATTCCAAAATATGCTCCTTGGCTTTTACAAATATAACAGGATATCCTTTTTCCTTTGTCCAAGCATCCATCATTTCGCTGACTTTGACACCAGATTCCTCCGAAAGAACACTCCATAAATCTTCTGTCTTTGCATTTTTTCCAGAATATCTTTTTATGTAGGAACTTAACGATTTCTGATTTAATATGAAGCAGCACAGTTAAAAGAGATAAAATTGAACTATGTTAATAAATTTTCACTCATTACAGAGTAAACTGATAATGAACTGCAAACTAGAATGACTTCAGAATAAACAATATAACTTGTCTTTGCCATTCAGACCTTTTTGTTCAGAACTCTACGTGCATTGGCAGTTTTCATGGGTTTATGTTTATATTTTAAGAGAAAAAATTGCTCAGTACTGAGCATTAGATTGCACATGGCATTTCAGAAAATTTCCCAGGTTTCGGGGCTAATTTCAAGCAGTGCATTTGGTGATAAGAAGAGTATTTCCACATACAATATTCACTATGAAAACTTGAAGTTATTGGTGATGCATGAAAAATTAAACTCATTGGTACTTATGGACATCAATAACGGTACAAAACTCGATCAACCCCTGTCTTCCATGGATTATTTGATTACGTAGTTCGACTGGATAGTTTAACCTGGTTTTGTACCTGGAATATGTCATCCCCAAGATAATTCTGCAGCATTCGAATAACAGCAGATCCCTTTTTATAGCTGATATCATCAAAAACTTCAAGAATTGAACGAGCATGGTGTATCTCCACCTGAAATTATGTGAAACAGCAGTAAGTATGCTGCATGGAGCAGTTTCCCCTTTCTTTCTATTTTCAGGATCAATGTTAAGATAAATATTGGCACTTTGATCATTCAAGTGAAACTATTATATTCCATTGCTCCTGGACTTCTTACTGCTCCATATACATACATAGACACTACTGTTTTCAGCAGTTTTCACACTGAGCAATATTATTTGTTGTTCTTTACCTCAATTGGATGTGATTGTTCCAGTGCATCCTTGACTAGGCCACCAGTAGTTTGTTGAAGAAATTGAGACCATATTTTCCACTCAGGAAATAAAATATCAGTGGCCATGTAACTTACCTGCCAATATAAGATCAAGAAGGCACACAAATATCAGATAGTTACATTTAGTGCAATGCTATTATGTTGGAAGGTAGAGTAATGAAAGACTCAAAAATTACCCATGTTGCAAAACCCTCATTAAGCCATAAATCAGTCCACCATTCCATTGTTACCAGATTGCCGAACCACTGATGTGCTACTTCATGTGCTACAACAATTGCCATCTGAAAAAACAAGAAAAAGGGTATAGAATAGAACATAAATCACCGGACTTTTCAGAGTAGAAACTATACAAGAGAAACTAAAGAAAGCTCTACTTTCCCTTCAAATGTTGTGATTTATGTAGAGTATTGTATGACTGCAAAAGTGTAACAAAGCTGAAAATATACTCTTTGCTTCCTTGCTGTTGTGGAATGCAAATGATCATAAAGCATTTCATTTTCACGGTATGTGATCAAACCATAATTCTCCATGGCCCCACCAGAAAATTCAGGAACCGCAACCATATCAAGTTTGGGAAGTGAGTAAGGCGTTGAGAAGTATCTGGATGAAACCATAACCAGGTTAGAATTAGCACAATAGAGAACAGAAAGAAAGTTATGTATAATTTGGATTGTAAATTTACGTTGTTTCTTTTCAGGGGTAGCCATGACCCATGGGTAATGACTCCAGGTTCTCCAGAGATTACTTTCAATTATTTGGGAAATGATTGGAGGTGGAAACTGGAGACCGCAAAGGGTGGAGGGAAGAAATTCAAGCTGTTCCAGTATTTTGCATTGATATTTAGCTAGGGTTCAGTGGTATAGTTAGGAAGATATTTGGGGAAAATTAGTTAAAAGTTTACCTCCCCTTGAACAAAAGGGAAGGCCAAAAATCATGGGAATGTTTGTTGGACTATAGAGTGCTGGATCTAATGTCATTCTGTATAAACAAAGAATCGAAATACATAAACTTAAAAATTCCCCATCTAACAATGAAGTAGATTACTTGGAGAAAAGATCAAGCGTCTTAACAGCAAGATTTAAAGCAAACTCCCCTTTGTCACTCTTCCCAACAGGGCAATATGCACGAACCTTTACCCCTGCAAACAAATTTTCAGTAATCTCTAAAGACGAATCGGTTAAATAATCGAACAGTCTCCCACCTATATACATACCATCAGATGTTGTATCTTCAATATGTTCAAATAGGCCAACAACAACAGCTACTAAATAAGTTGACATAATAGGAGATTCCTCAAAATAAACAGTCTTAACATTTGCATCAAGCTTTTCACTGATAATTGGCATATTGGACAAAGCTGTCAGCTCTGATGGTACATCTACTGCAATCTTGAAGGTGGCCTGTCAAGAATGTACTAGTAATGTCAAAGCAGAAATGAGCAACTCTCAGATTCAAGCAAATCTAGAACAACCAAAAACACATTTATACAACCGTTTGACCAATGTGGTGGAGAAAATATTTAACTTTCCCAGGGCTTTTTAGCAAGTGAACACGGAGGTTGCATCAAAAAGAGTTTCAACAATTACGGGAACATCTCGAATATGCATACCTTGAGCACAGGTTCATCCCAACAAGGGAAGCATCGCCTTGCATCCACAGGTTCAAATTGAGTGACGGCCATATTCTTTTTCTCTCCTCCATCCAAATAAGTGCTATGAAAATTGTCAAATGCTTCCATTAAAAACCTTTTTTGGTAGCAAAGAAACTACAAGGGATAAAAGCAAATAAAACACAATTAAATGCCCACTTTCTTTGGTAAATGAAATTTTTTCCCTCTATTTCCTTCCAAACTACAGGAGCTTGTACTTGTTTTAAATTTAGCTAATGGTAATTCTAAATGCTGGTTTTTTCTTTTATTCTATCTCTATCTTAGCAACCAAACAGACAGGTAAGGATGAAGAATTTATGTAACTTGACAGGACAGCCTACAGATTTTTTCTTCCACAAAAATTCCGCCTGAAAGTCGTTCATTCCATTGCCTTTGGAAAAATAATTTTTCACAACTGCAACTTATGATTTACCTACAAAATGATACAAATTTTCTTACCATTTATAGAAGCCTTTCAAATGCGCATTAAGGACCGCAGAAAACCCAATCCCCAAAACTCCTTCACCAACACCAAGTGCTTGATCAAACACCAAAACAAGAAATTCTTCATCACCATCCAAAACAACATCACTTGGGCGGTACTGCTACAAGTAAAGAATATAAAACTGTCAGTTAAAAGAAAACCCAATAAACAAAATCGAATCGGATCAAGTCGGTGATCAGAATCAGTTACTTGTCCATGAGAGTTGGTGAAGCAAACTTCATGAACATCAAGTTCAAGAGCATTCAAGACAAGAAACTTGGTCTCTTCAACAACGCTAACGTTAATCTGCACGGTGCCGGAGTACGTGCATGCTGAGAGATCAAGCTTGATATGAAGATCATAGCGCCTTGGGATTGCAAAGTTTGGTAGCCGGGCTCGGCCTTTGAATTGCTCTATGCTTTGTTGATGCTCCATTTCGGAGAAAAACTTCAGAACACAAGTTTGTAATCTAAAGTTTATTTGCTTATATCGTGACCAGGCGGCAATGGCAGTTAGCTGCTGATGCTTCAGCCGTGTGCTTTTGCATAAATAGTCAACATGCCTATGTATCCTATCTTGTTTGTCTTTTTAGACTTGCGTTTGTGGGATTGTCAAGTCAAGTCGTTCATTGACATAAATGGTGGAAAAAGTGACGTTAACAATCATTTCATACACAGGGTGGAAATTAAAAAGAGCTTTTGGTTGTGCAAATACGTTTTTAGATTCAATCTTGTAGATTAGAGATCTCAGAAACTCCATTTTTCTGTAGTTTATAATACGTAAGATAATTTTTTCACATATTATTGTATTATTAGTCGTGAATAACAGTGTTATACCTATTATAATTAAGTTTTTTGGTAATTTAGACTATTATTTTTACTAAAAAAAAAGTATTTAATCTATGATTAGATGCATCACACGAGCAAGCAATACCACATGCGAGACAGTTTACATATTATCCTTCTATTTCTTTAGTATAGATATCTGTCATTTTCAAGAGTGGGAAATTTTGACCATATCTTCATTGAGACTACAGATGCATGAATCTCTTCGAGGGTCTCGATTAAAAGAGCAACACTTGGGCCCCCACGACTTTAAGGTACGTTCGGTTAAACTTTAGGGGGCTGTTTTTATTTTTATAGGACAAAATACTGCAAGAACTTGTTTGGTGGGCCAAAAGCAGAAAACGATGAGAATGTTCTCATAAAATGTAAACTTGTAGAAAATAAAAAAAAGATGTTTTCATTCTTACAGGAAACGCTCAAAACAGGGGAGGTTGAAAAAGAACAATTGCCACGGCTCACTGTCGTCAATCTCTCGCTCAATCTTCTCCCCCCATTAGACCAAAAAAACAAAAATATTCTCTCCCCCTCGCTCACCCTTCTCATCTCTCCCCCTTTCTCGACCCAACAACCACCACCCAATAGCCACTACAGACCAATCGAACTACAATCACCACAACAGACCAGCCACCTACTAATCGCACCACCACCCAGTCGAACCCCAATCGACCCTACCATCAATACCACCACCCACTCAGCAAACTACCAAGAGAGAGAGAAATATCAGGCCTTGGATGGGAAGGAAGAAGAAAAGAGAAAGGACAAGAGGAAGAAAGAAAAAAAAAGGAACAGGGCCTGGGAAAGAAGAGAAGAGAAAGAAGAGAAGAGGAAGAAAGAAATAAAGGAGGAGGAGAAAAAAGAAAAAGAAAGGGACAGTGTCGGCTCAAAAAATAGAAAAAATAAAAGAGATAAAGATAAGTTTTAACTTTTAAAAAATAATATAAGTTTTTATTAGTTAAATTATACAATTTTAAAAATATCCTTTTAGAACATAAATTCGCAAAAATACACTTGAAAAATAACTCACATATTATTATTCTCAAATTGTACTAACATACACATTTTCATTTTTTTTGTTTATTGAATTTGTTTTCTAATTAATCTACCAAACGAATTTTCAAATCCTGAAAATGCAAATTCGTTTTCTTATTTTCATTCTCTGAAAATATTCTAAGAAAACATTCTCCGAAAATGCTAAAGCATCGAAGGAATATTACATTAACTCCAAACCATAAGATATCATATCATATTAAATTAAAACCCCGAAAGCAAATAGGACAGAAGAAAACCAGAAAATTCCACCCACTTACAAACAATTAACCAAGCAAGTGATGTAACAGTGAAACAAGAAGTAAAAACTTGGGAGCTAAAGAAACTCACCATAAAGAAAACTGATGAAATTCGAATGATAATTACCTCATACAAAATTTGGCAAATTATGCCTCAGAATTGATCCCCTGAGTGCTATAAACTAAAACAGTTGCTCAAAAAGCACATAGAAGATGCCTAATTTTAAACCAAATAACAAGAACATAACAGTACACACATAAGCAGCACTTGAGCAGAACACACTCACAATGCCCCCTTACAAAACTAACTAATTCTTCGGGGCCTTGCTCAACAAATACTTCTTCAGAACATCCATCACAGACCCGAAATCCGCCCTCACTTGCACCGGCGGGTTAGCAAACCGGCAAGCCAAATCCTTAATATCATTCGAATGATATTCGATCTTTGACTGCGTAAATTTCAACCCATGAGCCGTGCTCACCACCACTGTCCGGTCGTTAGCCCCTATGATTCCTTTGTTCCGAAGTTTAATCAATGCAGTCAATGCCACACCAGTGTGAGGGCAAATGAACATGCCAGTGGAGTCAGCTTGAGCCATGGCATCCATCAGCTCCTCCTCAGTGGCTTCCTCCACAATCCCATTCGAGTTCTTCAGTGCATACACGGCTCTATCAATAGAAACCGGGTCGCCAATTTGGATGGCGGATGCAAAAGTAGTGTTGGCCTTCACAGGCTTGAACTCTTGATCCCACCCTGACTTGTAATGCAAGTACAATGGGTTTGCATTTGCAGCTTGGGCACAAACAAGCCTAGGGATCCTATCAACTAGCCCCAACTCTTTGCACATATGAAACCCTTTATAGAAGGCATATATATTTCCCAAATTGCCCCCAGGAACAATAACCCAGTCAGGAACTTCCCAATCAAACTGCTGCAAAATCTCTATAGCGGCGGTTTTCTGACCCTCTAATCTCAAACTGTTCAAAGAGTTGGCCAAATAAATCGGCAGCTCCGACGTGACTTCCCGAATCAACTGCATACACCCATCAAAATCAGTATCAATGCTCAACACAAACGCCCCATTGGCAATCGGCTGAACCAGCTGAGCCAGCGAAATCCGATTGGCCGGCAAAAACACAATCGAGGGGATCCCAGCGGCGGCGCAATAGGCCGATAGGGCGGCGGATGTGTCTCCGGTGGAGGCACAGCCGACGCCGACCACAGGGCGGTTCATTTTCCTCAGCCGGTTCACCTGGCTGACCAAAACAGTCATGCCCAAGTCCTTAAAACTGCCGGTGTGGCTAATCCCACAGTGCTTGACCCACAAATCGTTCATGCCCAGAAACTGTTTGCCATAACGCTCAGCCCAGAAGAGATTGGAGTTACCTTCGAAGGCGGAGACGATATCGTCGCTGTCGATCTCGGGTAGGACCCACTCCTTCTTGCTCCAGACGCCGGAGCCGTAGGGCCAGGTGGTCTTGCCGACGCGGGAGTCGAAGAGGTCGCGCCAGTACTTGCCGTCGTACTTCTTGAGGGCGGCCATGTCGTGCTGGACGTCGAGGAGCCCGCCGGAGTTGGATCGGTAGACGATCTCATCGAGGGAGTAGGACTCGGAGTCTGCGGCGGCAGCGGAGGAAGGGTCGGCGTTGAAGGGGACGTAGTGGGCGGAGAAATGTTGAGTGTGGGTGGTGTTGTGGCGGCGAGCTTCATCGCGAATGTTGTGGTGGGGGTGGTGGGAGGGAGGAGGAGGAGAAGGAGGCTTTGGGACGAGTGGTTGTGGTGGGGATGAGGAGGAGGAGGAGCATTTGATGGTGGTGGTGGGGAAATGGGGTTTGGTTGGGGGTTTGGGGTTTTGGGGTTTGAGGGAGAGATGGGGAGATTGGAAGAGAGAGGTAGATGCCATGGTGGAGATTGGAGAGTAAGAGAGAGAGAGACACTGACTAGATGTGGGGTTTGGTGGGCGGTTTGTTTTTATATATCTGGGTCAGGAACTGAGGGGGCAGATCTAGAGAAATTATACGGTCTCACCACGTGAGTTGATGACACGGTAACGGTATCATCACGTCAGTTGCTGATATGATATCACCATGTCAGTTGCTGATACTTTTGCTCATCACATTAATTGGTGGTATTCCTGCTCAAAATTTGCTAAATATCTATTTTGTAAATTAAATTAAAGGAAAATTTGTATAAATATAACATGAACTTTTAGACATGTGCGCTATTACCATCTGAACTTTTAATTTTTATTTTTAACTACCTCAACTTTGTTAAGTGTTGTAATTCACTACCTAAAAGTTTCTGTTAAGTATGGGGCATTTTCATCAACTCACTAAAACTAAAAAATAAAATAAAAATAAAAACAAGTAAAAAAGAAAGTTAACCTAATTATACCATACATTCCCCTACCCTTTCCAGCCCCACACCACCCCCCACCTTGCCCTTCTTCCTTTCCCTTTTCCAACGCCACTTCTCCCCAAACTCCCCACCCTCTGCATACACCACTAACTTATCTGTCTTGCCGTCTCTTGAAGTGGGTTGTTGAGGGAGAGAGAGATATATAAAATATTGAGTTTAGGTGGGCAGGGAGGACAAGTGAGGAGGACGTGAGGTTTTTCTTGTGTTTTCTTTGGGTAGAATAATGAGACTGGGCATGAGGAATCTAAATGCTCATGTATATGGGTTCTTTTATATTCTATTCTCATGGTACGAGTTATGTTTTCTATGTTTCAGAATTTGAAAAAATACAGAGGCAACAGTCCTTGCAACTCCCTCCAAAGCCTCCCCAAAAGAGATTTTTTTTTTTTAAAGTTAGGGGTCTGCAGAGGGTGGGGAGTTTGGGGAGAAGTGGCGTTGGAAAAGGTTAGGGGTATGGGAAGACATGATATAATTAGGTTAACTTTTTTATTTATTTATTTTGGTTTTAAATTCTTTTTTTTTTAAAGTTCTATTGAATTGACAAAAATGTCCTTATATTTCATGGAAACTTTAACGGAGTTAGACTTAGGTGGTTGATTACAACACTTAACAAAGTTCAGGTGTTTAAAAATAAAAATTAAAAGTTCATGTGGTAATGGTGCACATGCCTAAAAATTCAGATGGTATTTATGCAAATTTCCCTAAATTAAATTATTTTCACTGTTGGACTTTATCTTCGAACTTTACCCTTAATAAAATAAAATAAAAAAAACAGGAAAAAGAAAACAAGAAGACTGTAGCAGTTTCCATTGTCGGCAATCTGCCTACCTTGCACTGTCGCCCCTTGACTGCAGTCCCCCTCTAATAATATCAATATCAAACATACCCTTCTTTCACTAGTGGGTTGTCGTCATAGGAGATGTTGAAGATTTTTGTTTTATGTTTAATGGGTTTGCACTGATTTTCAAGATTTCTCGGTTATTTTAATGCGTTTAACTTTTTACCTAGAATGGGAGGCACGAAAGGCCAAGGTAGGTGGTGAGGGAGAAGGGAAGACGACTGGGTGGCGAGGGAGATGCAAAGACGACTAGGTGGCGTCGATAGCACAGGGAAGACGGGGGAGAGGGGTTAGTGTAATTAATGTTGAAGGGTAAACTTGTAAGACAAAGTCCAGCTGTAAATTTTTTTAAATTTTCTTTTCAAAAAGGACACATGGCAGATTTTGAGTGAGAGTATCACCAACTGACGTGGTGATACCGTATCACTTTATAATTTCTCACACATCTAAGAGAAAGATTTCCATGAAAAGGAAATAACACTATTTTTTATTTCCGACTAATAACACTATGATATGTGTGAGACTTCTAAATAAAATTTATGAAATTAATTAAAATATTTAAATAGTAATTATTTACTAAATAAATTATAATTAAAATATTATTACTAATTAAGTAAAGCTAAGATATTACTTAATTACAAATATTAAACTAAACAAATTAATTTTTATATATATATAAAAAGTCAACAAAATAATTTCAAATAATTAGTTATTATTTCTTAAGTAATTGATTAAATTTTTAAATACTAATTAATAAGACTAAGATTTTACTTAATTACAAATTTTTAACTAAACAAACTAATTTTTATATATATTTAAAAAGTTAAAAAATTAATTTAGGGACCTTTTCCGGTGAACTTCGTAGGGAGAAGTATATACCAACGCATTTTTTCGGGTAGACCTACAGGCCAAAGTCATCGGGATAGACCTTTTTGGGCGCTCGGAAAGGTCATGATAGTACCCGACCCAAATTCCTCTTTGGAATCCGTGCCGAACCCAATTGGACAGGACCCGTCCTAAATTCTTCCTCAAAATTAGTAACGAATCCAGCATCCTCGTCCGGCATCCAACCGTTGCCGATCCTACTTACTACAGAACAGACTTCCTCTTCCCGAAACAAGGGAAAATGGCCGAGACATTCTGCTAAAATTTCGACAGAGTCTCCCCTGAAAAATGGACTTTCCCAAATTTTCAACCTGAGAAAAACATCAAATAATACAACCCAAGCACCAACATGCACAAAGCAAAGCACACACACAAAACAAAATGGGCCTCCAGCCTCCAATTCAATCGTAATACGGCATAAACAACGGAATGAACAAATTTGTTTCAATACTTTCAAGGACCTAGGTTAGCCTAGGTTGCCTACGTACCCTTTCAGATGGATCAAGCCACACGTAGTTCTTTCACAGACATAAAATCACCATTCACAACATATGATAGAATTGAAGCAACCTTACGATTAAACCTGACTCTTAAGTTCTTTACTTTCATTACTACCACTCAAACCAAAACCCAAACTTCAAAACATACAAATCAAACCTCTAATCATCCACATAGCTCATACCCAGATATCACCCACCATGGGGTATATGGAACTTATAGTTTTTATCCCAAGGCAACCGATAGAATTATATATATATATGTATAAATATTCCGAGGGCAACAATATGAATTCTCGAAGGCAACCATTTTTTTTTCCGAAGGCAACCGGGGGATGGGGAAACTGGCTAGTCACCTGTGCAGTTAAATCGGGCAGGTGACTAGGGATCCGGACTGAACACCTGTAGAGCAAGCTCATTGCAGGTCCGGAAAGTCACAATAGGCTACCGGGGGATGGGGAAAACTGTTCAACCACCTGTGCGATCAAATCGGGCAAGTGGTCGGGAAAGATCTCGACTGCACTTCGCAGAGCAAGCTCAATGCAGTCCAGGCAACTCACTACGTCCAAATACTTTACCACACTCGTAACGCCCCTGACCTTAAATTAAAAATAAATGAATTAAATTTAAATTGGTAATTTAATTGGGAATTAAAAATGGAATTTAAAAGAATAAGAATAAAATTTGGAATTTATGAATTAATTATAAATCTAAGGGGCATTTTGGTCCAATTAATTATCGGACGAATTTGGCTTAAACAAGTTGCGCCATTGCGTCCGGCTCGTAAACGAGTTCGCTGACGGTGGCACGCCACGATACGAGCTGTCGTGAGCAAATTAAGCGACATAATCGTCATTTGAAATATTGCGAGTATAATATGATATAGTCCACGTAGGACCAATCAGATTTCACAATTTCACTCTCTCTCCTCCAACGCGTCACTCTCTCTCCTCAAACCCGCACCGCCTCTTTTCTCTCTTTCTGTCGACGATTCAGAATCGGCCGAGCACGAGACCACCCTCGCGCTCGACTCCTCTCGTCCTCACTGCCTCTAACCCACCCCATTTTCGAGGGCCATCTCGCGGCCGCTGACTAATTCGAACCCCCGCAACTTCCTACGATATCCGGTCTTCGCTCCGCCGCTTCCTGGCTGCTGATCCGTCACAGAAGGTATGTAAAACCTTCCTCTTGACTACACTCAAGATGATTTCGGGGTGTGTTGCCATCGCTTAGCCTGCTCAGGTAGCTCGATCCAAAACCCGTAAATGGCCGGTTTTCAATCTTGATTTCCGCCAGTTCACGGCCGGTTTTGGAGGGGTGAGGCCGGTTCTGGACTTGGGAGGCGGAGAGGAGTGTTTTGGTATAGGCCGTGGTCGAAAGTTTCGACTGCTTTCAGTTGGCCGGTTTTGCTTGTTCAGCAGCACCCAACCCACGGCGGCGCGTGTGGCGGCGCGGGCTGCGGGTGTGGTGGCGGTTCGAGGTTCTTACACCATCCTCGTACGCTGCGAGCCCGTGGAGTTGACGGATCTCACCGAGATCGCTTCGCCATCGAACGATCTCGCTTATTGCGCGATTCCTGGTTCGATAGGATTGAACGGTTGGATCGCATTCCATTCTTGGATATGTTGATCTAGATAATTCTAGGATCATATAGATTGATTTGATCGCGGATTCGAGTCCCTGATACTCCGAAATCACCAACCCTAGCGTTAGTTTGTTAGAAACCGTCCGATCGCACGCTCACAGGAAACTGACCGTCTGATCGTGACCAAACTTTTGGGACATGTTCTTTAAACCGTAGTGAACCCATAGGAACTTCCATCTAAGTTTGAGGTCGTGGGGTCCCTTGGGCCCGGCTTGACCGGCTTGACCAACTTTGACCAGGGTTGACCGAGTGTCTCTCGAGGCTCAGCCTCGATAGCTACCGAACGCCCTTGATCTTAGAATTTGTCGTACAAACGTTTATGTACATCGGCCGGGTAGTTAAGGGTTAATTTTCAAGTTATCGCTCTACGGTTCTATTGTTAACCCGATACTTGTATTCTTGGAATAGGTACCAGGCACTTCCTATCGTGACAGCAGTGACCCTCCCAGGGTCGCTTCTCGGGACTACTTCGTGAGTGGACTTTGTTTAACCGTGCATTTATTCCAACGAATAAACAACCATGCATCCGATTTGTGTGATTGATGCTTGTGACTATTTTTGAATATCTATATTGGTTATATGTTGAAAGACATATTTATATCCTAATGTTTAATGGTTGGGTTTGGGTACATGAAAATGGTTTGAGCGATCGGGTAAGAGTCCGATTGTGTGAAAATGGATTACTGAGGATGTGTTGATTGGAGTGTCAAGCGCACCACCGTATGTACTCTCCCCTGCTCGATAATGATTATATTATATTATAAATCCGTATATCGGATATCCTCAGTACATCCTTAACGGGATGTGACCGTAGGCCTTTGATTGGGTAGTCTACGCCGCGTAGGACTTTTTGTTTCGAGGTATGGTATGAGGATTCTCGCCATATAGACTCCGTGAGTTTAGTCCCTTTTTGGACGGCTCAACCCTCGGGCACGGACCTTTGCGATGCGGTTCACGGGGGCCATCACCATATGGTTCGTGGGCCCATTATGATGTCGCTCAGCAAGAGTCCAGTCAAACGATCCCCTGGATTGTTTCCTGCATCGTGTTTGGTGTAAAAGTGTTATACTACTATATATGTGTGTGTTATTAGCCTCTCGTATTCGTATTTTATTGAGTAAGGATCCTTCCTTGCTTGTCGTGCCTTTGGGCCTCAGAATTTATGGGGTTTGAATTTGAATGGGAAACAGTGGTATGATATTATTACCTCGGTGTTTACGTTTCTATAATTGGATTTTGAATCCTCGCTTGATACTATGTCTTTATGATCAATTTGCATGTTTGCATCATCGTTTTGGAAACGGGTGGGTTAGTATCTTGTTTTGAACTACAAACACTTATTTTTGTCCACTCACACTCTTTTCATTTGCGCCCCACCGTGCCGTAGCCGTAGTATCTCGGACGTGTAGTCGTGTATACTGCTTCCCGAGCTTGTGACTGAGAGTAGTACTTTTGTCCTTGTACTAAACTTTGAATTCCGTGAATCGAACTCGCTTACTTGTAGACTTGCTCAGACACCCGTTGGGTTGAATTTGATGGCCTGAGGCCTTGGTTGTATATTATATGCATGCCGCAAGTTGGTGTATATATTTATGTTGTTTTATATCGTGTTGAAATTTCTCGGTTTATCCATATTTCGTGGAGACTCTACCCGCTTTTCTAAGGTCTTGTCCCCTTTCTCTCGCTTTGTCTCGGGAAGAGGAACTTGATTAGAAGGGGGCCCGACATTGGGTAATGTCGGTTTAACCACAGGACTTGGCACGAGTTCCGAGTGGTGAATTCGGTCGGGTCCTCACAACACGCTGGACAATCCAACGACATGTGTGGTAAAGTATCCAGCAGTCAATGAATATAAGACCCCATGCTAGAAAATTCAATGCCACGTGTGGGTAAAGTAACAATGAACTATATCCAAATGAGCCCACACGCCGGAACTATCCAAGGCCATGTGTGGCTTAACTGCCGCCAAGGCCTACGATACACCCGACCAAAGGTGCCCGGACCTCTACTACACACTGGAACTATCCAACGCCACATGTAATAGAGCAACAGTAAACCAATGGGTCCCCACACTCTGGTACTAACCAACGCCACGTGTATATAAATATGAGTTGTGAAACATAATAAACACAAAGGAGCCCTTACCGTGGTGGAAAACTGGGAGAGCAGCATGATTGGCAGCAGGGGTTCGAACCCCAGGGGTGAGTGGTGTTTTGAGGGTTTTTTTTATTTTTCCAAAATTTCTGAAATTTCCGAAAGAATTACGAAAATGTCTTGTACCCCTCCGATAATTTCGGCCTCCCATTTTCAGTGAAATATCGGCGATATTTTCGATTTTTTACTCCATGCCTTTAAGTAATTGATTCGGAGTATCCGGGACACCGATTCTCAATCTGCGAATTACCACACGATCCTAGAGGTATGAGGAACAACATAGTTGAAATTGGAACCGACCCAACGGTCCAAACATATCGAATCCAGATATTGCCTATTAGGCATAATATCCGATCGACTGTCATAAGATAACCAAATTGAAATCCGAGCATAACGTCGTGCTTGGGATGACACAGTGAACATTTGGGAATGAAAATGGGCCGCTACAACCTGGCCCACGTGCCGGGCAGGTTGGGTGTCTTGAGCCGGAAATTTCTCGAAATCACCTGCAATACCTATACCAAAATGACAAGGACAACTAGTGGAGCAACTTATTCAACTAGCCCAACCTCCAACTTATTCAGCTAGCCCAACCTCCAATTTAGTCAGACAAAACCTAGTTTCTAATTGAACGCTCAAACCACCAAATTGATCGAAACCAACTACCAAAGCATCAAGGACACATCAAGGGGATGAAGATTGGTACCTTAGTCGACGGAAAATCGGCCGGAATCGCGTAGCTGACGTTGGAAAAAAAATCCCGAAACTTTCTCTGTTCCCAATCATTATACGATGCGATTTTGAGCTATAAAAAGTGGTGGGTCGGATAAAGGGAAGAGAGGTGAGAATTTTGGTTGTGGTATGGCCTGATTTGGTGGTTGGACGGTGGAGAAATCGCTTTTCAAAGTTTGAGTGAAAAAATGGAGTGAGAGAGAGAGAGAGAGAGAGAGAGAGAGAGAGAGAACTAGAAAAATTCTGGTTTCTCTCCTAAAGGAGAGGGTCGATCACCGTAGCGCACTGTAGCTTTTTTTTTTTTTTTTATTTTTTATTTTTATTTTTAATTTTTAAAAATAATAAATAAATTTTGTTTTTAAATTTATAAATTTTATTTATTTAAATTATAAAAATTAATTTAAAAAATTCCTTTTTCGTTTCTATACCTTGGAATTGAGCGTGCCACCCGCCTACGGACTCGTTTCGACGAGCCGGACACAATGGCACAACTCGTTTCCCCAAATTCCTTTTCCAAACTTAAAATGACATTTTTTGCCCTTTTAAATATTAAATAATATTTTAATTTCAAATTTTTTTTAATTAATTCATATTAAATCCACAATGGTCAGACCAATTAAGATGTTAAGCGATGAAGGTTGGTTGAGGATGGGATCGAGGTACGGTGGGTTGGGTTTGGTGGTGGTAGTCGATTCAGTTTTGTTTGGGGTGACGATCGGGATGGGTGGGGAGGGATGGGGGTGATGGGGTTGGGATGGGGTGGGTCGGGTTTTTGGGGGTCACTTTTCGTTTCGATCTCTTGGACCAGGGTTCCAAGAGATTTGTGGTCACTCATCGTTGGATTTAAATTCAACGGTCCACCCACTCTTGCATTCATTTTAAGAAACTTTTTTGAACCGTTGGATATAAATCCAACGGATCCAATGGGTGACCACAATCTCTTAGACCCCTGTGGTACAAGAGATCGGGACTAGGTTACTTTTTGTTATTTTATTTTATTCTTTTAGTATTTGATTTTAAAATTTAGAATTAATTTTAAATTTTTTTAAAATTAAATTGTAGGGCTAACGAAAAAAGACCCCCTAAAGGTTTGGGGTCATTCTCAATATGGGTCTTAAGGTATCAATTTCATCAATTCACACCCTAACGTTATTAAAATTGTCCAATTTTATCATTTCATTAAGTTGATCGTGTGGTCAATCGTTAACAGCTGACGTCGCATATGTGGGACCCATTTCACCAACTGACTCACCATTCTACGTAGGATTTTTGGGGTTGGAAAATTTAAAAAATAATAATAATTGCCTAACCATCTCATTCTTTCCTCCCTCAAACCCATCTCCTTCTCTCCTCCCTCAAACCCAGAAAACATCCGGTGCATTCGCCACCCTACCAAACCATCAACCCTAAACCCAACATCCAACTCACAGAGCCACTGTCCAAAAACCCCAACCCGCGGTCATCCTCTTGAGATCGACGTCAACGGAGCTCAGAATGCTGACACGTGTAGGCACCATGGAGTTCGCTACTGATGGAATGCGAGGTTGCCGATGGACTTCAGATTGGGGCGATGAGGAAGGCGAGGCCGCCGCCTATGGACTTCTTGAACCAATGCTAATTCAACTTTGTTGCTAGAGTTGTTGATTCTGAGAGTTTTTTATATTGCCACATGCTTGCCTTGTATAGAAAATTTAACTAGTTTAATACTTCAATTGATACCCCTATAGTGATGTAAGAACATAAATTGGCATGCTATTGAAATATGTTTTGGTAAATTTGATTTCTCATTGTGCATTGGCACATTTTTGTGACACCTCATCTAATTAATTCTATTTTGGTCTTTTGTTAAAGCTAGGAGAAGACGGTTGACTACCACATCCTTGGGCAAGGGTTGATGCCGGCAAGCTTTAAAGTTAAGATTGTGTCTCTTGATGGAATGAATGGAGCATTTGAGGAAATTTTAGATCCTGATTTTGGTGAATCAACCTTTGGCCATGTTGCACCTGTTGATTCAGGTAATGTAATTGTATTTTGCTGGTCACTGTGTCAGCTCTCATAGCTGCTGCATATATTTTTTTCTGTTTTCTTGTTTCTTTTCATTTTGGGTTGGGCTAAGTGCTGCATACTTGATGTTCGATAAACAATCCCTTCATGGTATAGTTTTAGGATAGTATATGGACATTACAATCTTAGGATTGGCATAAATAGTGTCTAATTTATATTTTAACTACTTTGACAAGATTGTGGTAGATCGTCTTGTTGAGAGCTTATGGAAAGATCACTGGTGATTACGCATTACAAGAAAAGGTGGATTTCCAGACAGGCATAAGGTTGGTCCTTAATCTCTGCAGATGCTATCAAGATCAAATTCCATCTTGGTTAGTTGATTGGATTCCCGAGGAAGGTGGTTACCTCATTGGTAATCTTCAACTTGCTCATATGGATTTTAGGTTCTTCACTCTCGGACATCTTTGGTCTATTGTATCATCTTTGGGTACCCACAAACAGAATTAGGGTATTTTAAATTTGATTGAAGCTAAATGGGATGATTTTGTGGCTCAAATGCCCCTAAAAATTTGTTACCCTGCTCTGGAGTATGAAGAATGGCGAACAATTACTAGTGGTGACCCAAAAACCCCAACCCATAGAAGTCCATTGGCGGCGGCCTCGCCTTCCTCATCGCCCCAATTTGAAGTCCATCAGTGGCCTCGCCTTCCATCGGTAGTGAACTCCATGGTGCCTACACGTGCCGGCGTTCTGAGCTCCATCGACGTCGATCTCAAGAGGACGACTGCGAGTTGGGGTTTTTGGACAGTGGCTCTGCGTGTTGGATGTTGGGTTCAAGGTTGATGGTTGGGTGGGGTGGTGAATGCACTGGATGTTTTTTGGATTTGAGGAAGGAGAGAAGGAGATGGATATGAGAGAGGAGAAAATGAGATGGTTAGGCGATTAATATATTTTTTTTAATTTTCCAACCCCAAAAATCCTACGTGGAATGGTGAGTCAGTTGGTAGAATGGGTCCCACATGTGTCATGTCATCTGTTAACGATTGACCACACAGTCAACTTAATGGAATGATAAAATTGGACAATTTTAATAATGTTAGGGTGTAAATTTATGAAATTGATACCCCATGGCCTATATTGGGAATGACCCCAAACCTTTAGGGGGTTTTTTGTCGTTAGCCTTAAATTTTAAGTCCATGTGGTATCTACCTAAGCAAAAAAATCCACGTCGTCATTTAAAAGATTTATTAATGGTCTGACTAACATAGGCACTAATTTGTATATTTTCCATGTGGTCGGGTATATTGTAAAAAGGTTGGGTACTAATTTGAAATGACACACAAAGGTTGGGTACTTTTATGTAATTAACCCAAATTAAAATGACACACAGTAAAAAGGTCACCTGCCAAGGCGGTGTCGCGGCGCCCTCCAAAAGTTCAAAACCCTGAATTTGGTTCTTATATATAAAACCTTTACGCCTTAAAACCCTAAACCCTGAAACCAGAGCTAAAACCTCCGAGGCTGATAAACCAGTAAACGAAAAAACCCCAACTTCGAGCGTTAGGGCACATCCTTTGTCAAACCCTAATTTCTATCTGTTTCCTGGAAAATTGGTGTAGTGTTTTGCATTTTCAAATTCTGGGGAATCCCTTTCGTCAAATTCAATTTTCTACTGAAAACAAAACGGGCCTGAAAGCCTAGAGTTTTGAAAAGAATTTTGGCAATTCTTTTTTGAACGATATATATATATATATATAATTTTGGTTTGCATTACATATACAGAGGTTGGACCAGTCCGTCTAAGTTGAATTGCTTCTGTGTTGTGAATTTTTGTTACTAAAATTACCTAAAATATATATTTTCAAACGTATATAATATATATTACTAGTACAGGTTTTTAATCGTTATATTTGAGTTTTCAAATGGCTATGGATGGTAGCTTCAGCCTGGAATCTGCACTGGAGAGGTTTCTTGCCCGTTGTCCAAAGCTCCAATCTTCTCCAAAGTTTGTTTTGCTGACGAAAAAGGTACCGTGTTCACCCTCATTTTGTCCAGCTTTATTTGGTTGTTGAAAAAATTCAATAAGAGATATTCGTTTTTAAGGTGTTACAAAATTAGAAGGAAGAAAACTAAGGATTTGCATTGATTTAGTTTATTTTAAATAAAAAATTGGGAATATCTTTTCAAGGGTTTAATAATGTTCCTATTTACTTTTGTTTTTTCCTTGGTTCATTTGTGTTTATGCAGGGAAATGCAGTGACTCAAGATGAAGTGGTGAAAGCTCTAGTTGAGTTGTTTGTGCATCCAAATTATACTATTCCCTTGATGGGATGTTTTCGTCCAATAGCTCAGAAAATCGTTGACAAAGCTGTCGAATTGCTTCGGCTTGTGCCCAATTTGCAGTCAAATTCTGGCAGGGGAGTTGTAGAAGTTGGGAAAGAAAGAGATTTAAATGAAGTTGAAAATGTGATTGAGTTCTATAGTGGAGCTGGGAGGGGTCTGGATCTTCACGAGCTTGTTTGTTTAGCCTTCTGTCGCGCCCTTGAGTTGGCACCTATTTTTTGGGGGTAAGTTAATTTCTTTATGTGAATAGGGTGATATATAAATTTCCATGTATATAATATGTGTATGTATATGTCTTGTATGTATTCATATATATTCAAGTTGTGTGTAATTGTGTATGAGAGAGCCTAATGAACCAATGTTTAAAAGTGTATTCGTATTACTTTATTTTCCTCCTTATTAATTTTGTTTCTCCCTTTATGAGTGTTCCGGTGACTTACTAGAGAAAGACAAAGTTGAGGGGATTTTGGAGACTTTGCATTCCAGAGTAGTGTTGTTATTGTGTTTACTTGCTTTTGAGGTTTTTGCATTCTTATCTTTTCTGTTTCGTAAGTAATTTGTTTGCAATTTTTTGTTATAGTCGTGGAAGACAAACTAAAGTATACTAACTCAGATATTATAAATATCAAATGAATCCTAGGATCAAGTGAAGTGAGATTATTTCACTAGTTATTTTCTTTGATACTCAAGCTTTATAATGAAGCTCGCAGCAGTTACTAGGTAGTCTATGATGGTGAGAGCATATTCGTCTTCATTTCTCTTGCTTTGTTTGGAGTTATGAGTCATCACCATTGCTATGCTTGTGTTGAAGGAATAATAATTCAAAGTTAAATTAAAGAAATATGTTCTGTGGAATACTTTCATATCTGCCTGGATCCCAATCTTTGACGTGTAAAAAGATAATTACATAATTGGTTCTTGCCTTATTTGGCAAATCAAATTGTACCTTCTACTCTAAAGATTGTTAACCAAACAATACAATTTTTCAGGCACCAGCTGCTTCCCCCCTTCCCAGGAAACTAGTGAATAAAGCTCTGATTATATTTTGACCAAAAAAGGCTCTGATTGTTCATTTGGCAATATGTCCTCTGTCAGCAGTCTAAGATGAAGCTGATGATAGTGATAATATAAAAAGTCGACCCTGTTCTCCAAAACACTCTCCCTCCCCCGTGTGAACGAAAGAAAGAAACCAAAAAAGAAAATATCTTGAAGTCTTTCTTGATCAAAAGCATGAATAATTAATTAAAGAAATTTCTGGTTCATTATAGTTTCTTTTGTCTTCTGTTGGAAACTCATACTGTCACTAGCTCTACTTCACGTGCCTTTATAAATGGTATATCGTGAACAAGCTTTTGAGCATTGTTTATATATTATATATGTATATATATTATTTTAAAGAAAATCATTTTCCCTCTGTAAGGATTCTCCTAGTGGAGATACTGTTAGATGTGCTATGTGGTTGATAATTGGAAATTTAATTGTAGAAGCTGTATCATTGTTTGTTTTTGACTTTCCTTTTCCCCTTTTGGCAGGTCTATAGTAGGTTACTTTGAATTTGCTCCACCTCCATTTGAACGCATTTTGATGGGACCAAAAGTGTCTGATCTCTGTGTCGAGGTTTGTAAGTTTTGTAGCACATATCTGTGTAAATATGGAAAATCTCTCTCCTCCCGTCCTCTCCCCTCCCCCCCAAAAAAAAGATTCAGCATTTATTTAGAATACTTATTTGCATAAATCATATATGTTTTTTTTGTTACTTCTTTTTTTAATGATTGTTGTTAAGGGAGTTGAACAAGTAGAAAGAAAGTGATTTGCCTTCATTTAGATTTACTTTTTCTTCATATATTGGCCAATGGTGTAGTTTTACCATTCCTTGTCCCAAGAATCATGCTTGATGTGTTTTCACTGAAATCTAACGAACACTAACAGTCTCACATTACCTTTTTGGTTTTGCTATTTTTCGGCCACTATTTTATTTTTGTGTTTAGTATTTGCTTTAGGTTTAAATGAAAGCAGGAAATAGCGGAAGCATATTCTCATTGGTAATAAACAAAGCACATAATAAAGTTAGTGGTTGAAACTTGAAACTTGATGTAATGTTGTGAATAAATGGTTCAAAACATACCCCAACACACTTTGGTCACTTGCCATTTGGATATGCAATATGCAATCTGTGTTTTTTTATCTGCAATTGCTAGCCTTGCCTTGTGCTTTCTCACGAGCTGGAATTTTGTTTTGTGAGTGTTTACTCTTGAACTTGAAATGGTTGTCAGTGAAGTGGTAGTGCTGTGAGTTCTTATGCGAAATCAAAATGAATTTCAATTCTTGTTGACCCCTTGCATTTGTGAGTTTAGAGTTCCACATTTTTCTATTGGTTTCCCTTATTGATAATTGGCTTTATGTCATATTTTTGCTTTTGTAGGTTGGAACACGTGTATTGCTTGTGGTAGGGGTGTCCTACCGCCTCCTCTTAGTGAAATATGATTTTTTCTCTAAACTTCAGAATTGGTCATGTTTCTTGGACCTTGTCGAGCAGTCCGCAAATCTTGATATGCACAATAGTACTTTGGATACTGTGGAGGTCATCGCAGACATAAGATGGTGTGGGCTACAGATAATTTCCCTCATTCTTAAGTTAAGTTGTAAAGCAACCGAAAACTTGGGCTTCACAGATGAAGACACATTTTCATGTTTATTACGGTTGGTCTTGTTTGCTCCTTTTAGAAAGTTATTTCTGGATTACAAATATAAAGTTTCTAAGGTAGTTATGGCAATATTTATGTTGATATTGTCATTTCAGATGGGAGGAGTTCTGTCAGGACGTATCATTTGAGAGCGCTGGCTGGTATGTTGAATCATCCAGACTAAAGGGCTTAGTGTCTCTGGATGGAAGGAATGTTTATTGTCAGAAAAGCTGTTTGCAGTCTTCATCACAATGTTATGACATTGAGCCACAAACTAAGCGTCAAAGGTGTGCTACGTGGTATTATCTTTTGTTTTTGATAAGAACATGGTATATTATCACTATGCAAATTTATGAACTATCCTCTCTCTCTCTCCATGATGAAATCTGTGTCTTCATATGGAGCAACCTGTTTTCTCTTCTGCCTGTCTGCATTAGCAACTATTCTTTTGGTTTCTTACGTTGCCACTTAACTTTGTTCTTTAGGGATGAGAGATCAGCTGGCGATCCATTTGTTCTAACGTCAGCAGTGAAGGAAAGTTTTAAGATGATGCACTCAGCTGTGAAGGAAAAGTGGCCTGTTCTTCTGTATGGTCCCACTGGCTGCGGGAAATCTGCTCTCATTAGCAAATTGTCCCAGGACAGTGGAAATCAAGGTATACATTGTTCTTCATACTAGTTGAAAATCTCTCCTCTATTGTGTTCTTTAGTTTGTGGTGCTTTATACTTGCAACAAACTGTTTACCTTTTAAATATAGGGTGGGATATAGGATTGGCAAACAGTGTTTCTTACTACCTGCATTTGAGGCATATGCAATTTGATATTGGATTCAAAATAAATCGACATAGTCTTACCAAAAAAATAGATTGACATAGTCTTGCTGAAAAATAATTAAATCGACAGTGTGTTCAAACAATATGACGTAACTTTAGATTCATGTAGGACGTAGTGTTGATTTTTTATTTTTTAAAATGTACTGTGATTATGCATACCTAATGTGCTTGCTTTGGTGCCTTACATAAGCGACAATTTTAATGCTTATATATGGCATGGTTTCTTTGAAATTCTCATCTTAGGAGTATTTCCTTAGGTGTGAGCACTTCCATATTATGGTGGTTTCTAATGTAGTCCATATTACTAGATGAATCTAGAATTTTTATTTTTTTTATTTTATAACTTGTTCAGTTCATTGACATGGGAAACCCTTTAAATTCTGGTTGCCATTGATTAATGCATGAGACTTGCACCTTACAAAACCATCAAAAAGAGTAACTTAACTCTTCTGTGCAGCTTCATTTTGGAAATATAATACCCCTCGAGTTTCTTGTTCCTAATATTCCCACTTACATGATAGAAAATTATTGGCTTATGGAACAAGATTGGGTTCTTCTCATTGTTTGAACTTTTTCTTAGTGAATAGAGATAATTGAGAATTTGGGTACATGCATGACGACTTGGGCTTGCTATCGCACAATACAGGTGCTGGAAGAAGCAGAAAATGAAAACAAAGGCCATGAAGAAATTTTGTATTTTGATTAACTGTTACACTATTAAAATAACATTAGGCATCATATTCAGATAGATTGTATGCCGATGTTTGGTCTGAAAATAAATGCTTTATGTAAAAACGTTTAACAGCTGCAAATGTTAGGAATTTGTAGTGGAAGAGCATTATGGGAAAACTGGTCTTCTCTTCTAGAGAAATTCTTATATAGGCCTTATACGTCCTGGGGGAGTGTGGTGAAGATGCTTTACTAATAGTTTAGTGAATTATCTAAGTATTTACATATCCTTTGCTTTCTGAGTACTTTCCCTAGCTGTTCCATTGGGTCTTTTCATACAACTAATATCTCCTCTCTCTCTGTTTCACAGTTCTATCTATTCACATGGATGATCAAATTGATGGTAGAACATTAATTGGGAGTTATGTATGTACGGAAAAGCCTGGTGAATTTAGATGGCAGCCAGGGTCACTTACACAGGTTTGCAATCATTTTGTCAAATGAAAATGTACATGTACTATCGTATGCTCGTTAACCCCAATTTCTCCTTGTGGCAGGCTGTTTCTAATGGGTATTGGGTTGTCTTCGAGGATATTGACAAAGCACCCTCTGATGTGCGTTCTGTTATATTACCTTTACTGGAGGGTGTAAACCTATTTGCAACTGGGCATGGACAGGTAACCGGTTCTTAGTTATTCTCCTTACCCTAGAAATAGACATTTAAATATGCCTTCCTGCTTACTTTTTGATCCGTCAATCTTACTTCTACTTGAGTACTCTGATATGCTTTTTTGTTACCCTTTTTTTTCAAGAGCTTTTTTTGCTACTGTTGACTCCACTTAAAAAAGGAAAAATCTACTGTTGTTTTCAAACAATGATAGGGAATTTGGGAGGAAGTGCTATGAAAAGCACATGGAAGAGCTGCTTCTTCGGGAAGCACTAAAAAGTGCTTTTATAACCCATAAGCACTTTTGAGGATTCGATTTAACTTTAACCAAACTTTTCTAGCTGCCACGAAACACAATAATAAGGCTTAAACACCTACCCCAGGTTGGCTAAGAAAGCTCCCAAGAATGTTACAAACCATCAGACATATTGCATGGACTAGCTTTCCTTTTTATTTTTTTGGACGTTGGTAATAGTTTCTGCCCATTACCTTTCCCCCTTGTGTTCTCTGTAGTTTGTGGAATTTACTGGACTAAATCGTAAATAGGTACCATTTCCCTCCGTATTGTTGAGGTTGAATTTGAATCTTGATTTGAAGAAAACCTTTAACATTACGAGTTCCTATCTTTTTGTGTTTGGAAGTTTGTTATCTTTTAAGATCTATATGGGCCGGATTTAACCTAGAAATTCTTGATTCCCCCACCAAAATAAAAAACAAAAAGCCAAAGGAAACAGTTACTTTTATTATTTGCTTTTCAGCAAGGTATGTTCCTGTTTTTATTTGTTAACTATGTGCTATTCATGATTTTCAATTTCAATTTGTATTGTGTCTGGTGTGTCCTTCCTGTTTTGTTTTGAATTTTGATGATTATTTTTGTTGCCCTGCCATGTATGGGCTTTCTTTGCCTATCTTTGGTGTACTTGCATTTCTATTGTAGTTTTTAAACGTGCTTGAATCATTTTGGGATATGTGCAGGAAATTACGGTGCCAGAAAGTTTTCGAATTTTTTCCACAATTTCAACCTCTAAGCTTGATCCGTCTTGCATTGCAGAAGGTTTGTGACCCTCCATTGAGCCACCCCTGGTTTCTCTTTGTCCTTGGGCATAATGATTGTACATATCACTGTATAATGTTATTCGTTTGTCTGTTCATTATTTCTTTGTTTGCTCAATTGCCATTGGTTAATTTCTTTGAAACTAGAGTTTATCTTGTTTTAGGAGAGATTTCTGGCTTCTTAGGGGGTTGGTTGGGATTCTGCAGATTTTCAATTCTATCATTGTAGGAATCAATAAAAAACGTATTGAATTGATTTATACAAGTTTTTTTTATGCTGTCAACCATTGTAGTCATAGATGGAATAGTGTTGAAAGTTCATCTGTAAATTGGAACAAATGTGCTATTATATATAAATTCCAGGACATATTACAAATGAATTTATTTGCGGCAGGTGGGAATTCACTTTCCATTTTTTTTAAAGTGTATGTTTCACCCTCAACTAATGAGGACTTGCAAAGCATAGTGAAAGCGTGGTATCCAAGTTTAGAGCCTCTTGCTGTGAAACTCACAGGTGTGTCATGACTCAGACAGCATATTAAGAATGGTTCATATTCGATTATTTTTACAGACTGCTAACTAGTGACTGCTTCCAGAAACATTTGAAAGCATTAACTCTGCCACATTACATCAAACTGGTGGATTTCAAGCTGGAAATTCTGCTTCTGTTAGTTACCCAAGTAGATTCTCCTTAAGGTAAGTAAAGTTAGTTACTGGATTTCATATTGGTTTGTTTGGATTTCAATATTTGTTCTATTCCATTTGATGGCAGGGATCTCCTCAAATTGTGCAAGCGTATGACAGGCCTGGGTTTTAGCTTTGAGGGAGATGATTTGTCACCTTATGCACGTGATTGTATCTATCAGGAGGTCTTAATCAATGGCCTTCCTTTTATCGTATCGTTTGTTTTGTTTTGAATGACTAGCTTTCTGTATTAAAATTTTGGAACATTGTGTTGCGACGTAGGCGGTTGACGTATTTGCGGCCTTTTCAACGTCTACGAAGAACCGGTTAACTTTAATGCAATACATCGCCAGGTTGTGGGATGTGCCATCAACTGTTTCAGATACCTTGTATCCTCCTAATAAGCCTGTAGTCCAGGTCTAAGTTAATTTCAGAATTCAGATTGCAACAAACTTTGTGCCTGGTTAGGTAGAATAAAGAATTTCTCATAATTGGAGCTATATTGCAGGATTCACTCTCACATTTAAGAGTTGGACGAGTTTCCCTCCCTCACACTCGTACCACTGTGAGTCAAGGCTTCTAAAATTGTCTTAATGTAAGATATCTTCAATGCAGACTTAGTGATATTCATTACTCTTGCAGAAGCGTGGAAAGAAAGATTACAAGAAGAAACCTTTGGTTGAGATTCGCAGTTCGATTCACTTGCTTGAAAGAATTGCTTCATCTGTTAAGTGGAATGAGCCTGTTCTATTGGTTGGTGAAACTGGGACTGGAAAGACTACACTTGTACAGGATCTGGCAATGAGGCTTGATCATAAGCTAACAGTCTTGGTAATACTGCTTTGCCTCTTTTTCTCTTTCTTACTCTCACTGTCTGGGTTCTAACTAATTTACGGGTGTCTCTTTTAAAGGTTGATCTAATGTTGATTTCTGTTTTGTTCCAGAACTTAAGTCAGCAAAGTGATGTTGCTGACTTGTTAGGGGGATATAAGCCTATGGACGCAAAGTTTATTTACCATCCGCTGTATAATGAGTTTTGTGATCTATTCTCTAAATCATTTCATGTACAGGTATTGTTTATATCAAATGTTATTTGCTTGATTGTGGATTTATAAATTGTGGCAATAACCTGTGCTGTTATATGCTTATATGCAGCTTAATCCTAAATTTATTGGGAAATTAGAAGATGCTCTTAAGAAGGAGGATTGGGAAAGGTTACTTAAGGGATTTGAGGTTGGTGTTAAAAAGTTTTTCCAGAAAGTTGAAGAGGCAAGATCGTTAGTTGAAGAGTCTGGAAAAAAGCGCAAGAAAGCTCCAGTTGAGGAACAAATCAAAGCTTGGGAAAATTTCACACTGAAAGTAGAGAATGCCAGTGCACATGGAATGATATTTTCATTTGTGGAAGGAGCTTTTGTAACTGCACTGAGAAATGGTGAGTGGATTTTGCTTGATGAGGTGAATTTGGCCCCTCCCGAGACGTTGCAGAGGGTAATCAGCGTGCTTGAAGGGGAGCATGGATCACTTTGTTTAGCGGAAAGGGGGGATATTCATTATATAGATAGGCATCCCAGCTTCCGTTTATTTGCTTGTATGAATCCTGCAACTGATGCTGGCAAGCGAGATTTGCCCTTCTCTTTGAGGAGCAGATTTACAGAGTATTTTGTTGATGATGTGTTGGATGATGAAGATCTAACACTATTTGTTGGTCAATTTTTGGGTGACCGAAAATCAGATTTGCAGTTAGTATATAACATTGTGTCCTTTTATAAAACTGCCAAGAAACTATCTGAAGAAAAGCTGCAGGATGGAGCTAATCAAAAACCACAATATAGTTTGAGGTCTCTCTACCGTGCACTAGAATATACAACAAAGGCTGAAAGAGAGTTGGAATTTGGATTTCCAAAAGCAATATACGATGGGTTCTGTATGTTTTTTCTCACTTTATTGGATAAAAGCAGTGCTTTGGTTATGGAAGAAACAATCTTGAAGTATTTGTTAGGTGGAAAAATTCCGAAGGAAGTACCTTATTTTAAGTACTTAAGTGACTCAACTATTAACAGGAGCTCTGATAACATTATAAAGTATACTGTAACTGAAAGTGTTGAGGAACGTCTCAGGAATTTGGCTCGTGCTATTTGGATAAAGAAATACCCTGTTCTATTGCAGGGACCTACATCCAGTGGCAAAACTAGCCTTGTTCAGCATCTTGCTGCAATAACAGGTCATGAATTTGTAAGAATAAATAATCATGAACATACCGATTTGCAGGAATATCTTGGTTCCTATATAACGGATGCTTCTGGGAAGCTCGTCTTCCATGAAGGTGTACTGGTGAAGGCTGTACGAAATGGGTATTGGATAGTTCTGGATGAGCTTAACTTAGCTCCATCTGATGTGCTGGAAGCATTGAATCGATTACTAGATGATAATAGGGAGCTTTTTGTGCCTGAGTTGCAGGAAACTATTCATGCAGATGACAATTTTATGCTTTTTGCCACTCAAAATCCTCCTGGTTTTTATGGTGGGCGTAAAATGCTTTCTCGAGCTTTCCGCAATCGTTTTGTAGAAATTCATGTTGATGAAATTCCTGAAACTGAGTTGAGCACAATCTTATTAGAGCGGCGCCCTGGAATTTCTAAAAAGATGGCTAAGCAAATGATTATTGTGATGAAGGAATTGCAATTGAAAAGGCAGATGAGCAAAGTTTTTGCTGGGAAACATGGGTTCATTACTCCGCGAGACTTGTTCCGGTGGGCTGATCGTTTCATAGAACTTGGGGGTGGTTCTGATGTGGATTTGGCCCGAGATGGTTATTATCTTTTGGCAGAGAGGCTCCGGGATGAAGGCGAGAAATGTGTTGTTCGAGAAGTTTTGGAAAAAAATTTCCGTGTTAAACTTGATGAAGACAACTTGTACTTTCAGGTTCTCTCTCTCTCTCTCTCTCTCTCTCTCTCTCTCTCTCTCTCTCCCCTCCCTGCGTTGGGGTGTCTGTGGAACATCCTGGTTTTTTGCTTTCTTGGTTCCTCATGTGTTCTGGTTGGGCTAGGGTTGCATTTGTGATTTCTTTTGCAGTTGCTTGGCCTGGAAATTCCTTCTGCTTAATAAAATTTTGCCAACTTGGATTCAGTAATCAGTATTCAGTAAAAAAAAACTTATAATTATTGGATTTGTTGTCGTTATCTGTTAGTAGAAGGATTATTTGAACATCACATATATGTTGTACTCATTTCCTATGTAGTTAGTCAATTGTGTCCTGTAAACTTAAAAGATTTGTCTCCTTTTGTATTGGTGGAGTTCATTCAGAAATTGGGGGAAAAAATTATCAATTATGGGGGAACCTGATTGCTTTCCAATACTTTCTACAGTGCATGAAAATGAGCAACCAAATTGGTTTTATAGTGAATGTGTTCTGACTTCTTTTTTGTACTTTTAATAGGAACCTGTTCCCAACTTGCCTGATGGTGCTGAAGTTCCGAAGAGTCTTCAAAAGTATGGGTTAGACTGTAGTTTTGGTTTGGTGCTAGTAAGTTTTCATTATTTTTCGAAATACTGAAACTAATTTCTGTTCAATTCGGTGTTAGTTGGACTAAAAGTATGCGAAGATTGTACTTCCTAGTGGAGCGTTGCTATAAAGTGCGGGAACCTGTACTTCTTGTTGGTGAAACAGGGGTTGGGAAGACAACCGTCTGTCAGTTGCTGAGTATTCTTTTGGGTTCAAAATTGCACATCCTGAACTGTCATCAGTACACCGAAACCTCTGATTTTCTTGGGGTTGGTTATGTTTTATTTATTTATTGCATTTGTAGTTGTGCTTTTAATTCCTACTACTGGGTACTCTGCGGATGCTTAATGTTTTTAGAATGTTAGTTTTATTTTGATACCATTCAAGATTGGAATGATAGTTAATGAAATGCATTACAGGGGTTTTATCCTATTCGGGAGAGATCGAGATTAACATCAGATTTTAAAAGAACAATTGAAGAATTCTTGATGACAGAGGCCTTTAACCAGTTTCATCTGGACTATGTAAGAATATTTTATTTGTCTATATTTTCAATTCTGTTCCTTATTCCTTTTTGAAATACTACCACTCATGGGCTCAAGCACGTGTGAGATTACTTTTCTTATTTTTGTGGGATTTACTCTAGAGTGTAGTATGCTTAGATACATATAAAATAGCAGCTTCAGGTATGGGGTCCCTATTTTTTTCTGCTAGAAGTGGGTTATCGCTCGTGTGGTCTACTCCACTTTCTAGTTAAATGATCCGAACCGTGTATTTCTTTGATTTTACTGCAAGGATTATCTTGCGAAGGATCAATCAAATTGGAAGTTGTTTATCCATTTGATTATCATCATGAAATTTCAGTAGTTATTGAAGGTGTTCATCTATGTATTTTATGTCAATGATTTCTAATTTGGCTAACTTTTTGCATGGATGATCTTTGAATAAAGACTTTAAAAATAGACGGTTTGGTTCATTGAACTAGAATGCAAAGTTGGCCCCACAAGGGATTCCCAAGAAAAAAATGAGGATCATCCTTACAAAAAAAATTCCTAAATCGGAAACAAGTTGGTTATAAACAAATAGACGAACACAAATTTTTCTGACACACTTAAAAAAAATGATGATAATCAAATGACTAAATGATTTCGAATTTGGCTGATGTTTTGTAAGGAGAATTCTTTAGTGTAGATCTTAAAAGTAGGTAGTTCAGATTCTTGGATCACATCTAGAGTCTGCAGATGGTATCCCTTACTTTTCCCTTGAAAGGGATCCCTCCTAAGAAGCTCCCATTATATCTATATATTTATTTGAAGTAAAATATGTTTTAGCAAAAGTCAATTTGAAGAGTAGTGTATTTTTGAAGATAAAAATTGAGCAATTCTAAGGCGCTTTCACGTTTTTATGAACTTTAATGTTTCTTATTAAAAACTCCTCTACATTTATTTGCAAATGTTCAATGTATTGTTTTCCTACAAAACAATTTATTTATTTTTGAACAATAGTTGGCAATGCTCTATGACTTAGGTCAAGCGGAGATATGGGTTGCTTTATTTGGATTATATTTGTAAGTTTCTCATCCATCTCTTTCTTTGTAGACTGTCTCTTCGGACATTGGTCAAGCCTCTGCAACATTGTCCAATCTGAACAAAATGATAAAAGATTACAAACAAGGTCTGATTTTAAATCCTGATGCCACCAAGCACAATCTGATGACTTTGGAAGGGATAGTGCTGAAGCTTTCTGAGATGCACCAAGAGTGGCAGAAAATGTTTGTATGGCTGGATGGGCCCCTTGTTCAGGCAATGAGGAGTGGTGATCTCTTTCTGGTGGATGAGATTTCCTTGGCTGATGATAGTGTACTTGAGAGGTTGAACAGTGTCTTGGAGCCAGAGAGAACACTGTCTTTAGCTGAGAAAGGAGGTCCTGATCTGGAGAAAGTTGTGGCTCACGAGAGATTCTTTTTGCTTGCGACAATGAATCCTGGTGGTGATTTTGGTAAGAAAGAACTGTCTCCCGCTCTTCGTAATCGGTTCACAGAGATATGGGTTCCCACTATTGGTGATAGAGGTGAGCTTGAAAGTATTGGTCTTGCAAGGATAACCTCCCCGAAGCTCTCATCCATTTTGGATCCTTTGCTGAATTTTTGGGAGCAGTTCAACAATCTAAAACCAGGGAGAACACTTACTGTGAGAGATCTGCTGTCTTGGATTGATTTTATTAATGTGACTGAAAACAACTTAGGATCTGAGTCTGCATTCCTTCATGGGGCATTCCTTGTTTTGCTTGATGGACTGAGTTTAGGGAGTGAAATTTCAAAAGGGAACATCATAGATCTGAGGAATGAATGCTTCAAAATCCTTTTAAAGCAGGTGAAGGTCTGTTTGGTTTCCTTTATACCATTACTTGTTTGTTGAGTACTTGAATTCGTTATCTTATTTGTAATCTTCTTGGATTCTTCGCACAAGTGCATACGCTTTCAATTCTGTTATCTTTTGCTTCACCTGTACATATATTGGCTTTGAGTGTGAAACATGAGTTCGAGTGGTTTGGTTGTCAATCTAAAGCCATTCTTGCGTACATTTGGTAACACAGGGAAACGTTACTGAATTGGAGTACTCAAAACTTGCAAGAATTCAAAACTATGGTTGGGGCGATCCTGATACAACTGAAAGTGATTCATGCAGTGATAGCATGCAGTGTGACAATATCTTTGGTGTGGATCCGTTCTATATAGAAAAAGGTAACTACATCATGCATCATGCTTTCCCTCTGCTTAATTGTTTTGAAGAGGTTTTTCTTAGGCACTGTATGAACTCTTTCCTTCTCTCTCCCCTCTCTCTGTTTCGTGGTACTGAATCTTAAATGTTTGTCATTAAATTTCCTTGATGTTTAGTATTCAATTTAGATATTGTCTTCTTCTATGGTGTGCTATAGGTTCTGTAAGTTTTGATGCTGAAGGGTTTGAGATTTTGGCACCAACCACCAGGAGAAATGTATTGCGGGTACTTCGAGCTATGCAGCTTCCCAAACCTGGTATGCCCCTTTCAGTACAAGCGATCCTTCCGAATGTTTTCTTTGTCCGGAGTTTTTGTTTTTTTTATATCCTAATTACTTCTTTAACATTCTTAATTGATTTTATGCATTCCAGTTCTATTAGAAGGTAGTCCAGGTGTTGGGAAAACTAGTTTGATTGTTGCATTGGGCAAGTTTTCTGGTCACAATGTTGTCAGGATAAACTTGTCTGAGCAGGTCAGTAATTTTTGGGTTATCCTATTCTCATATAACATATATATATTTATATATATATATTTATTTATTTATTTATGTTTATATATATAGATATGCATCTTCTGCTCACTTTTTTTTTTTTCTGTATGCATCTGGGGATGGTTCATATGATTCTGCTGCAGACTGATATGATGGACTTGTTGGGTTCTGACTTACCGGTTGAAAGTGATGAAGGAATGAAGTTTGCCTGGTCCGATGGGATCCTTTTGCAGGTTAAAACACCTTATCTTGAAAGTTTAATGTCTTTACCTGTGGCTTTGAATTTACCTTCCTCTCATTTTCTTGTCTTACGTATTAACTCTTGCAGGCTTTGAAAGAAGGCTCTTGGGTTTTGCTTGATGAACTTAATCTTGCTCCACAATCTGTATTGGAGGCATTTCCATAATCCCTGTTTGTTATTTTATGCAATTATATTCGTGTAGTTTCTTGTTTATAATATGTTGCTCCTGCACTTTTTAGTAAGTTATTTTATTTTTATGTCAATTATGATTAATGGAGAATTGAATCATTTTAGGGTTTGAATGCTATTCTGGATCATCGAGCTGAAGTGTTCATTCCAGAGCTGGGTTACACTTTTAAGTGTCCCTCATCCTTCAGAATATTTGCTTGTCAAAACCCTTCCTATCAAGGTGGTGGCAGAAAAGGCCTTCCAAAGTCTTTTCTCAACCGTTTCACTAAGGTATTTGTCTAATTGTCGTAGGAATTTTAGACTTGTGTGAAACTGATGTTTATTATGAAATGGTCACACCAGGTGACAGTATAAATATGATCTCTCTCTTTGTTTCAGGTGTATGTGGATGAGTTGGTTGAGGATGACTATCATTTTATCTGTAGTTCACTTTATCCATTGATTCCTATACCTCTTCTTTCAAAACTGATTTTGTTTAATAAACGGTTGTATGAAGACACTATGGTGTATCACAAATTTGCTCTGGAAGGTTCTCCTTGGGAGTTTAATCTACGAGATGTGATTCGATCATGTCAAATCATACAAGGTTTGAACCACTTTTTTTTTTTTCTTTCCATTGTTAATTCTTGTGAACAGTGTATTGTTGGATAATGCCGGTGTCGAATATTTTGTTTTCAATTTAGATGCACCCTCTGAGTCCAAAGATTATTGCTTCCTGGACATCGTCTATGTTCAACGGATGCGTACTGAATCAGACCGAAGAAAAGTCCTACAGCTATATGAGCAGATTTTTGAGATAAAGCCATATATAAATCCTTATCCACGAGTTCACCTCAATTCTGAATACTTAATGGTTGGAAATACTGCCGTAAGAAGGAATTGTGTCCAGTCATCTAGACTTCCTAGCAGCACACTTAAAATTTTGCCTGGAATTCGTCAAAGCTTGGAAGCTACCACACAATGTGTAGAGCATCAATGGATGTGTATCCTGATTGGTCCAGCATCCTGTGGTAAGACTTCATTGGTCAGGTTACTGGCTCAGCTCACTGGAAACGTGCTAAATGAATTACATCTTTCATCTGGGACTGATATATCTGAAATACTTGGATGCTTTGAGCAATATAATGCCTTCCGAAACTTCCACTCAGTTGTTGCTGAGGTTGACTCCTATGTGAAGGAGTGTTGCAGTTTGCGATTGGAGTTTTCGAAGGAGGCATTTTTACATGATAGCAAGGGTCTTATTAAAAGATGGTTTTCTTTTGTATCGAACATAAATTGTGATTCTATTTCTTGTTTTAGTTCTAATTTTTTGGAAGATAGAGTGAGATTTTCCAATTCTCTTACTTTGTTAATGGAGATTGTTGAACATCTAAAGTTGGTCGTGGAGAAAAATGTTCCATCCATATCTTGGTCAAGCAAAGAAATTGATAGAGTTACGAGGACAATTATCAAGTTGCAAGAAGGTTATGAGAAAGGACCATTTTCAGTAAAGTTTGAATGGGTTACGGGAGTATTGATAAAGGCTGTAGAACGTGGAGAATGGATTGTTCTAGAGAATGCGAATTGTTGTAATCCCACAGTATGTAAACTTTGCTATGCTTATGACCTTTATTATCCTCTAACATTCATGTTCTCATGCTGCTTTCCCGTGAAGTTAATATGCCCCATGTTTATTTATAGTGTCACCTAGTTTCTAATTTGATTGTTGAATCTAGGTACTTGATAGGATCAACTCTTTAGTGGAGCCTTCTGGATCAATTACAATTAATGAGCGTGGGGTTGTTGACGGAAAACCAGTTGTCATCCAACCGCATCCTGATTTTCGGATGTTCCTCACTGTTAACCCAAGTTATGGTGAAGTATCCCGAGCAATGAGGAACAGAGGAGTTGAAATATTTATGATGCAGCCAAATTGGCTACTAGATGAGAGCAGCAGATACAATTGTGAGGAGACTGAGCTAAATGACGTGAAAAGATTTCTTGTTCTCTCAGGAGTTCCCTTTGCTAAATTGGTGCATTCTATGGCCAAATCACATATATATGCTAGAGGAGAAGGATTACGTTTTGGTGTTTCCATCACGTATCTTGAGCTTGCTCGCTGGGTTCAGTTGTTCAAACAACTTCTCATGAATGGAAGCCAGCCTTTGTGGAGCCTTCAAACAAGTTGGAAGCATATATACCTTAGTACGTTCGGTGAGGCTGTCGGAGGAAATGTTATTAGTCATGTGAAATGCACATATTTATCGGGAACTGAATTGTGTGAATCTGACTCGTCACTGCATCCATCTTTGTGTTTGCCTGGAGGATGGCCGACACCATTGAAGCTGAGGGAACTCGTGTGGCACTCGAAACAAGCTCTTGTTAAGACTAATTGCATGTACCTTGAGTTTCTAGGGGCTAAGTATGCGTCATACAAATTTCAACTCGCGAGGAGCAGGTGCAATATGTCCCTGGATTCAACTGCTTGTGGCTATGTAGTGACTTACTTGAGGGGTATGGGGGTGTTAAATGAAACTATGGTTCACAGGGCTTCCACTTTTTTGACTTTAATCTCGGTCGAGAATACTGAAGTTGATAAGGTATTGGCCAAGGTTGAGAAAAAGTTATTGTTTGCCGCCAAATGGGCCATTGAACAAGCTACTGAAAGTGATCTCAAGCTGTACCTTCTGTGGTTTAGCTGGTTTCATTCTCGATTACAGCCTTTCTGTCAGTTCTTTGATTCTTTTGTAAAGTCAATTGCACTAAGTATGGATCATCCTGTTTGGGAATATACGTCCATTCGATGCCATGACCTTGCATCTCTTCACAAAGTAGAATTTGAAAAGCAGCTGATACCACTGCTCTCATTAGGGTTGGTTGATGTGATTGAATCAAATGAGAAGTTCAAAATATCCAGTGAGTTTCTCCACAGTGCTGTGAAGTACGTCAAGCAACTGAGGCTCACTTATCAAGAGTGGAATAATGAGGACAGCTATGCGTCAAAGGAAGCTTGTTACTTTGAAGAAGTCTTAAAATGTTTGCTTAAAGAGAGCAATAATCTGGACAGTTCTTCGCGCTTCCACTCAGGGAAGTCCTTGCTGTGGGTTCATGGTGGTCACCCGATTTTGCCGTCTTCTTCTAAACTGTTTGAAAAGCAGCTTCAGATTTTGGAACTTTGTGAGTCGGTTTGGCCAACTAGAACAGGATTATTTGTCCATGGTAGGATATTATCGTTATCTGTTTCTTCAGTTACTTTGATTTTAAAGCTGATATAACACTGTCGTAATAGGAGGATTTTTGAGAAGTATGAGGGTGTGGGGTTGGCGAATTATGGGATAGAGTTAAGTTTTGGGCAGCCTTATGGGCTTCCGTCACTTCAGATTTCAAAGATTATTCCTATTCCACTATTTTGAGGGATATGGCTGCTGCTGTGATGTGATGCTTTAGTGGTATCTTGTGACTCGGTCTAGTTTTGTTTTGTTTCTTGGTGGTGCAGTCCTTTAGTTAGTTTTGGCTGGTGGTTGTGCTTAGTGTTGTTTGTCTTTTGTTGCCTGCTTGGCTTGTGGATGACTTATCCACTTCTGTATTCCTCTTTTTCCTTAAATAAACATGTTTCTATTCAAAAAAAAAAAAGCTGATATAACACTGTCTTTGTTTGGTGGCTGTTACAGTGAATGATCCTCTGATTGGAGTAGTTTCTGATCTTCGCTCCTTTGTCTTGGAAGGTAGAATCTTAAAATACTTCTTTGATTTCTGTCATCTGAAATGGTTTGAGGACGTGTCGTTACAAATTCTTATGATATTTATAATTGACGTAGGTGTTTCCATGTCATCATGTATCACTGGGAAATCGGATTCTTGCGAGGATGAGGACCATGTTGTTCAACAGTTGGATCGCATTTATCAGGTTGGAGGCCTTTATGTTTTTCACAATCATCATTTTGAATCTTCCTATCACATGTTGATGAAATACATACATATATGTTATATAAATTTTCTGCAGAAGCTTTTGCAATTGTTTATAAAGGAAAGAATCAAAATTGAGGAGACCTCATGGTCGAACAAGATTTTTTGTGGAGCGAATGGATCTTTTTGTTGTTCTTTGTGCATCGTGGAATTAGGTCAGGCATATGGGTACGGCTGTTGGCAGGACATATTTCCCTTGATGGATAGTACAAGCTTTGCCCTGGATATGAAGCTACTTCAGGAACTATCATCTGTCATTCTGGTCAATAACAAAAGATTACATCTAGTAAGACCATCTAAATTGTTGTACTCTGCTGAAATCTATAACCATAAACTATATGTATGACATCTTTCATTCTGGTCATTAGTAAAAGATTACAGCTGGTAAGATCATCTAAACAGTTGGCATCTGCTGAATTCTATATACATGAACTATATATGATATAATTCTGAGCTTAAGAGGAATTTGCTTACAAATCACTGATTTTCCAACACTCAGCTGAATTTTTGCTTTGGTAATTTTTGTTAATGGTTTGGTGACTTAGAGTTCCATCTTTTTTTTGACTTGAGGTTCCAACATTTGATATCTCGGTTGGGTGTCACTTATCTAACCAATTTAGTTTGCATTTAATTGGGTGGGATTTTCAAGTATTCTGGCCGAAGGTTCAAGTTGATGTTCTCAGAAAGATGTCTCTTGAGGTCAGGTTGGCATTCGAAATGGATCAAAGGGTTTAGGTTTTGGGAAAAGTTTTGGGATTTTTATGCAAATCCTTCTTTTCCTTGAGTTGGGATATTGGGTTTTGATTTTGAAGGAACCTAAACCATCAGGTGGTGGGGGAGTTAAAAATATTTATTGGTTCTTGTTGAAAAATATGAGTCCCACATCGGAAACTTGAGTAAATAATATACAAAATATAATGAATGGTTCTACTATTAATAATACTGAGGCCTTTTGTGATAAAACCCCACACCTACTGGGCTTTGTAGGTGGTTAAGTTGGGACAATATCGGTGTTGTTAGTAGTGGGCCGCTAGCCCTTCTCTCTGAAATTTAACAGTTCTTATTGAATTTCTGTTGGTTCCATCTAGGTTGGTTAGAAGATTATGGAAGTTAGAGTCATCAGGAGTCTTCTCATGTAAATCTTACTCTATGCAATCAATGGCCGATTCTTCTCACTGCTTGTGGACCCTCTCAGTCATTTTCGGAAGGCCACAGAATAATTTTTATTTGATTTACAGGAGACGATTTTTTTGGTGATGCATGTTGAATCACTGTTGCTTGATGTGTGAAAATGTTGAATCACTTTCTGTTTCATTGTCCCGTTGCGCTCTCACAGTGGCAGAGGTTGTTTGGGGAGACCCAAGCTGGGTTGTTCTACTTTCATGTGATGCATTACACTGTGAGAGGTATGAGTTTTTTCAAGGCAAAAGGAGGGGATGTGCTATGGTATGATGGCAATTTCTTGGGTGGAATAAATGGAGAGGAATAGGAGAATTTTCCGCAGAGCAAGGGCCGAGGACTTGCCACTTGTCACAAGTAACTTGTGGGTTGTAATTGGTCATCACTATCTTCAGAGTTGTGGGCTTTTTTTCTTGGTTTTTTTTTGTGATTGGCATTTAGCTGTGCTTTGGCTTTTTCATTTCTGTTGTTTTACTGTTTGATGCTTGTTATTTTATTTTTTGTATTTCAGTAGATGTCTTTTTCCCTGTATTGTTTTACTGTTTGGTGCTTGTTACTGTTATTTTTTGTATTTTGGTAGACATCTTTTTCCCTGTATTGTACTGCTGTTTTCCTTATTAATGAAAGTATGTTTCTTTCCAAAAGAACAATTGATATATATTTTTCACTTTTCTTTGAATGACAGGATTTAGCCAAAGTATCTAGCCATCTGAAGTATGCGTTGAAATTCTCATTGAGCAATTCATCTAGACCACCTCAAATGTTTTCTCCCCATCAAAAGATTCTGTGGATACTGGATGTGTGGAGTTCAGTTGATGCAGGTCAATGAAACTTTCTGTTAAATTCTTCTACCTGTTCTGTCATCAGTATGCTTATGTCTTTCCTTGTGTTGCAGTCAATGAAAAAGTTTCCAGCTTCGTACTTGAGATGTGGTTCAGGTGGCATCAATCGCTGTGGATGTATTGCCCTGTTTCTGTCAAGGTATCTATTTTTATCTTGTGTTGTGGACTTTCTGCCATTTCAAATTTCGTTTTCATTGACGAACTTCCTTTTTCATGTTACTCTAATTGCATACAGAGCTTCTCAAGCACTGCTGTTTATGATATTCCAGTACCTGATGTTCTGATTCAGCCGGTGGTAACAGCAACCGTATTCCAGATACTGTAAGACATTGGTTTCTTTTCGAAGTATTACTGATTCTAAAAAATTTAAGAAGTTGAAGATAAAAAACATAGATGAGTACTGAATGTTTTCTTCTTGGCACTTGGTCTGTTGTAATGGATCTTGGTAGAATTTCTTCTTGATGATCATCTATATTTATGGTCTTAATGTTGGTTCAAAAGTTTGGTCATCATTCCATAGAACTTGTAGGTTTTGTCAGTTTGAAGTCTTATTAAAGAGTAACTGCAACAGTTATAGGCATAAGGTATTTCTTCTTATGAAAAGAAAAAAATATAAATGATTTAGTGTAAAGTTTGAATTTGGTGCAATTGAACGTTATTGTTGAATAGGGTTTTACATTTATGTTTGTTTTTTGTGTTGATTGCTATGTTTCCTATCCCCACAGATGTGTCTTTCATATATGATGTTCCTCTCTCTTTCTCTTTCCATCAAATTAGGCAAAGCACACCTGCCATCAAGGATTATTTTGTGAGCTCTCTGAAGCTTAGAGTTGCATCATGTAATCTTTGGCGTGGCTCTCTGCCAGGAGCGAATTTACCTTTTTTTCTACTTTCCGCTGCTCGCTCTCTGTTCCAGCAGGTAGAGTAACTTATGTGCGTTGTTGACTAAGTTTTTTGGAAAGTATTTACAAATTTTTCACATGATACTCTGCTTGCAGATCGTATATGCACATGAGAAATCTTTTGATGCTGATCAATTCGCTAAAATCAAGTCAGTTTTAGAGGTATGTTGTTTTAAGTTGTCTAAGTAGTGAATAATATGCTGAACTATTACGTGCTGCTTGGAAATTGGTCATGGCACTCTATTATAATGTTGGGTTACTTGTCAGATTCAGAATATTGTTGATATTCATTCCTCTCCTGTAAGGTTATGATTTACTTTTCAGAATGCCATTTCTTGGAAATGGTTCATAAAACTTTGTGGTTTGTAAGTGGTATACCATGAGATGATGACAGATTACTTGGCAAGGCTACTCAATATGTGCTGAAGAAATAATAGTCTAATCATACCATTTCCTCTATGTTTTCTGATCACAATGATCTTCCAAAAATAATAAGATATTGACTGCACTATTGTACCTTGCTATTGTGACAGCAAGGAAGCGGTCTTGTGGTATCTCTTATTTCGAAGTCAAGTCATCATGGGCTGAAAGACTCGGTGGATATGTTTATCAAACCACTGCTTCAAAACCTCTATCCTCATTGCTCATCTAAAGGTAATTTCTTTATGAATTATTTTGTGCATACATTTTTGGGGCATGTGACCCTATCTGTTTCATACTGTTGGAATCTAATCTAATACTTTTTAAAAAATTCATACTGAATGTATCCGCGCATATCCAGATTATGGTTTCGATTTTATTCATTTTCAATATGAGAATTCTCTATTTCCTTGTAGGACTATATATTGGTTTATAAATTATTTCCAATTTTTTTATTTACTAATTAAATGTTGACTGGACGTTTCAGAGCCTGGATTTAATCATGGGTGTGTTTGGCTGCGGCTTGGGATATTACGTCTTAAATTATTGCTCTGTGGTGATGATATGGATCCCGCCATGAAATACCATTGCAAGAATTCACTGTTAGCAGAGAAGATATCTTTGCTAAAACTTGAAATTCAGGTTTCTTCCTTGAATATATTCTTCTATTGATGACTAGTTTCAAAGTATTCAAGTTTTGGTAATGCTTTTCAATAATCTCAATATCGCGCATTGTTGTCGTTACAAAAATTTATGTGAAGATGTACTGCTATTGTTGCTATCTTTGCTGACATATTGGTTGGCATATACATCTAGATATGTGTGTTAATGGACCTAATTGCTTTGTATGTGCAAGCACATATTGGTTGGCATGCACATCTAGATATTTGTGTTTTTTAATCTTTTGTGTTCTTCCAATGAAAGTTTGTCACTTGTGAAGAAAATTGTAGATAGTGCTTATGTGTGCATGTGTGTGCAGCAGCACATATAATGTGCTGGAAGCAATTCAGGTTTTGTATTGATGTATTCCCCTTAGGTGTCTCCTGTAATGCTTCAGATTTTGTGTTTAGTTCTCTTGTACAAGTAGACTTGTTGTTCACTTATGTGGTACTGTTTCATTTTTTAAGGAAGAGTTGTGTTTCTTATTAAAAGAATGCTACGGAATCAGTTAAACCCCAAATAAGAGAAATCTATGGAATGTAGATAAGCCCTCTCTGTAGTTGGAAAATCTGTGAAAATTCTCAGAAGCTATTATCAAAATGATTTGAAGCCACCGCAATGCTACAAGAGGGGTTTATTTATGGGCCTATTCTACTAAATAAATCAATATATTTAACATTCGAAACTTTGGTTTGCAATGTACTAATCGTTATTAACATTTGTATATTAGTTATAAATATATGTTCCTGAACATTCAATTTTCTACCCTGTACTTTATCAACATGCATGAAGCATGTGCCAATTTATGGTCGATGTCAAATGAACTCTGAACTTCTTTGTACTGCAAGATGAATTTTGTTTGATGATTTAAGGAGAGTAAAGCTGAATATCTATTGAATGAATTTTTGTTTTCCTGGTAGGTTCGGCAAAAATGCGAATACTTGGCAGGGCAGATTTCTACAAGATATTCTCATGAAAAAAGGGCTCAGGCATTGAACAAGCTTGAAGCTGAGCACAAAAGGCTGCAGAGAAAGGTCTAACAATTTTACTTTTGTTCCGTTACTAGATCATTATATTTTGGTAATTCGTATACTTTGGTAGAGTAACTATTTGTCTGAAATGCGTCACTCTGGTAGTTACCTTCTCCAGTGCAAAAATTATGCTGTGCATAATTAGTGAAGTTTACTGCAATTCGAATGTTGCCTGTTGAGATAGATGAATGGTGAACTTATTGTTCAGGATTCATGGGTTTTCTTTATGTCTAAAAGTGAACCTTCCAATCACTCTAGCTGTTGTACCACTATTTCTTGCTCACTGAGGTCTTTTTGGGTTTGGGGCATACAAGAAGGCTGCCACTCTTTGGGGTTTTGCATTGGTGAGGGGTGAGGGTCAACCGGAAGTCCATGTGAAAATATCTGCCGACTTGAAAGGGAAAAAAAACCCCAAGACACAATGCTGGGTATCCTAACTGAAATTAAATTACAACTCCCTTCTAAACAAATATCAGAGAAGAAAAAAAAAGGTCAACTCCCTTCAAATCTGACTTTGCTCACGGTTCCTCTACTCAATCAAGCTTATAGGGGAGTTGATATGATTTTTATTCCGAACTAAGCATTTTAGGAGTTCACATTAGAGTAATTCACCCAACTGTATGTGACTTTACTTGTGTTATGTTTTAATGGATCTCGTATGGGTAGACTACTTGTCCATCTCCTCTTGTAATTATGTGATTTTATTATACAGAATTGTAATGCAGGCTTGCTATAGAATTTTAATTTTTTAGTTTTAATTGTATGGAGGAAGATCTCACTTTCATGTTTATGTTCTTTCTTTGTTTAGATGGTCGTGTTGTTTGATATTATGTTCATTCCTATGGTTCGTAATACTTTTAGGTTTGTTTTTAACTTTTTATAACTTCTTTTAAAGATTTTTTCTAGCTACTATCCTCCGTTGCCTTTCTTGTTGTACTTCAGCTGTCTCCTGTAATGCTTGTTTTGTGCAGCCTTCTTTTGAATGCATTGGTTACCTTTTATTGACTTGCTTGACTGAATAGGATACCGTTCAAGTAGCTGGTTCTCCTTTTAGCTATCTTTTTCTCTTTTTTCTGATGATAACTTTTTCTCATTGGTGCCTAGATCGTCTTCCGCTCTGACTACCGGAAATTTAAGGGCTTAAAACATGAATGTGATGAGTTTCTTGAACGTGTTACATCTGATGAGTTTTTTCAACATGTTACGTCTGATACGTTTTACAAATACATCACATGCTCAGAAATTTTAGTTGGTAGTGTTGATGCCATTAACTTACAACAGATTCTTGAAAGAATGAGTGGGTATCAAAGGGAGGTGAGTGCAAGACACGTTCCGAAATTCTTTCAGGTAGAGAACAAGAATTACAGAGTAAAGATCGATGAGCTGTCGTATGGGGGTTCGGTTCTTATCACGGAGATGGCCAGAAATCGATTTTTCCACTTATCCCTGGAACTGGGATGCGTGGGATGGTTGGTGGAACAACTGCAGGAACTTTTAGAGAAAGCAGGGCAAAGATTCTTTCGAAGATTTCGGGGGACTCCTACCAATTTTGGATGGAAAAATTCAGGAACAAAAATGGGTGGGTCTTAAGCTTGACTAAGAACAGACACGGAGTGCTGAAGACTGTATTGATCCCTCAAGGAAGAGATGACGAAGGATGGTGGTGCATCAAGGAAAACTTACGGGCAATTTTAAATGGGGCAAATAATGGAAACAACAGGGAAAATTCAGCCACACATGAACGGCAGGGCATGGGAGATAACAAGTGGATTCACGACAAGACTTATAAGGAGGCAGTTCAAACGGTCAACGAAGGAGGAGAAAAGGAAAAAGCAAGGGAGAAGGGGAGGGAGAGTCAAAGTGGAGCTGGGTTGTCGTATGTGAAAGACAAGCGGTTCACCAGACTTGGGAGGAGGTCAGTAACGCTTTGATAAGCAGGTTCAAGATAGACTGTAATCTGGTCCCTTATCAATGTAATAGGGCCTTCTTTGCATGCGATAGTAAGTTGGAGGCATTGAAGGTCCTTACTACAGGAAAATTGGAGATGGAGGGGAAACCAGACGTGCTGTTGTTTAGTTGGGAAAGAGGGCTGAAAAGCAACGAAACTAAGATAGTGAGTTATGGCGGCTGGATTGCAATCAAGGGACTTCCAATGCATTGGTGGTCCAAGAAGTATTTTGAACGTATTGGAGCGGCTTGCGGGGACTGATCGAAATTGCGGAGAATACTGAAAATCTCAGCTATCTATTTGAAGCCAAAATTAAAGTAAGAGAAAACAGCACCGGTTTGTTACCGGGTATATTAAAGCTGGTTGAAGGTGGCGAGGTATATTACGTGCTAATTAGGCCGGTGTCTCCGGCAATCCGACCTCCAGTGCATCGCAATTTCAGCAGCTATGGTTCAAGGATGGGCTCTAGAATCGACCGGAAGTTTCATCACCCAATAGCTGGCCGGAATCCGATGGGAAGATGGGAAAGGACGGAACAGGGCGTGGGCTCTGACAAAAGAACTGAGCGCGGAGGGGATCGAGGCTCTCTTGATAAGAGGGGAGTAGTGGGCAACTCTTTTGAGGCTCTGCAGGACGACAATATGGGAGCTAGCATGGTAGCTGGAAGCAGGGTGGTGGGCAGACAAGAGACTGGATCGAGGGAATGTTTGGGGAGTCACAACAAAGTATTATTTAAGGAGGGGGCAATTTGGAGATGCTAAGGGTGAGAGGCACGTGGGTATATTTGAAAATGGGAGTAATGGAGTGGGCTTGAATGCAGTCCGGAATCAAGAGGGCCCAAAAGCATGTGAGCTAAATTACAAAAGGGGAAGGAGTGGCAATAAGGCAGGTGGGAGTGTCTTCGGGCCCATTCTGCTGATTGGGCCAAAGAGATGGGGTCTGTTGTGTTACCTTACTTTGGGACAAAAAGTGACCCAAAAGAGAAGGAGGTATTAAGTGAGCAAAGGAGTTCTGATACTAGATTGAAAACGGGATCTGCTTTTTACTCAAAATACGGCTCCTCTTCCAGAGGCACAAGGCGTCAACGAGTTTCTCATCTTCAAATGAAGCCGATGGGTTCGGGTGGGGTTGCGAGGCCTGGCGCTTCACCTGTAGAGACTGGGTCCTCAGTTGCGAGAGATGGGTCGACACAGGTAAAGGGTGGAGATGCCGACAGTGATTCCTCCTTCTGCCCAAATTCTGTCGAATTAGATGATGAGGTGCAGTCCGCCTCAGATTCTGCAGATGACACGGAGGCTTGCGTTGAGGAATCTGAAGATGAGAAGGCCAAGCTTGACGTATTGGAAGATGATCCTGGGTTTCTTGCCGATGTGTTTGTGGAGGATCCTGGGTTTTTAGCTGAGGTGGTTGTTGATTCGGTCGGCCCTAGTGATAGGGGCCTAGAAGCCGAAAAAGATGAAGAAGATAACTGGAGGTCTCGACCCAGCAACGATCCGAAACTAAAATACAGTAGAAGAAGACTCGGGCGAAGGAGTGCAGACCCAATTAACACAAGGTTCAAAGCGGGAATCTGATGTCAAAACTTAATATCTCGTTGGTCCCTCTTAAGAGAAACCTATTTCAACGCAAGGGTGGGAAAGTAAGCAAATTGAAGTGTGTTTCGGAGTCGGCAGCTACTGGAGGAAATATCAGGGCAAGGACAGATCGAAGGGACTCCACTTCTATTTAATGAAGATTATAAGCTGGAATGTTAGGGGTTAGGCAGTAAGTCAAAGAGGTTGTTGATGAAAAGCCAATTAAGGCGATATAAGCCAGACATAGTAATATTGCTTGAGTCCAAAAAATGGTGGTTGATCGAAAGTTGGTTGCTAGTGTCTGGGGAGTGCGGTATAGACAGTGGGTGTATGCTCCCTCGCGGGGAAGATCGGGAGGAATTGTGGTTATCTGGAATACGCAGTCGGTTTCCGTTGTAAACTCAGTAGTGGGGTTGTACTCGGTGTCAATTCAAATGGAGGAAAAATCAGGTGGCTGCTGGTGGCTCTCTGGCATATATGGGCCGTGCAAGCAGAGGGAGAGGAGATCATTTTGGGAAGAGCTGGCTGATCTTAATGGTTTATGTGGGGATAATTGGTGCCTCGGAGGGGACTTCAATGTCGTACGATTTAATTCGGAGAAATCTAATGGAGGAAGGGAGACAAGAAGCATGCGTGATTTCAATGGTTTCATACATGAAACGAACCTGCGAGATCCATGTTTGCTAAATGCGTCTTATACATGGTCCAATCTTAGGATGGGAGCTGTCTGCAGGAGACTTGACCGATTCCTATTTACAGGTGGGTGGGAGAATATGTTCCCAGCAGTACGGCATAAGGCATTGCCTAGGATCGTTTCTGATCACTGCCCTATAGACTTGGATACTTCAAATTTAAAATGGGGGCCCGGGCCTTTTCGGTTCGAGAATGCATGGCTGGAGCACCCTGATTGTAAGAAAGCTCTGAAGATATGGTGGAGGGAAGACCAACTAGAGGGCTGGGAAGGCTATAAATTTATGAGGAGGTTAAAGCTGCTGAAAGCAAAATTGAAAGGGTGGAGCAAGGAAGTGTTTGGAGATCTGGAGTTTGCTAAGAGGGAGGCTGAAGCTAGACTTGCTAACCTTGATATTCGGGAGGGGCAGGAAGGATTGGACAGTGACCAGCGAAAAGAAAGGGAAGACCTACAGTTTCTGCTGAATGATATTGTTTACAAGGAGGAAGTGAGGTGGAGACAGAGAGGAAAAGTCAAATGGGCAAGAGAGGGGGATGGCAATACCAAATATTTTCATATGATGGCAACGGGCTATAGGAAAAGAAATTTTATAGATAGACTAGATGTGGAGGGCGTTGGGATGATTGAAAGTGAAGAGGGTATTGAGGCGGAGATTATTAATTATTTCAAGAGGTTATACAGTAGTAATGAGGATGCGGGATGGGGTGTGGAGGGGTTAAACTGGTGCCCCATTAGCCCGGCAAAGTCAGCATGGATCGAGAGGCCTTTTGAAGAGGTAGAGGTGCGCAATGCTGTGTTCGACTGTGGGAAAGATAAGTCGCCCGGAGCAGATGGATTCACCTTGTTCTTTTTCAATCTTGCTGGGACATCGTAAGAGATGAGCTGATGAAGGTGATGGAGAATTTCTATAATACTGGGATCATCAATGCAATTACAAATGAAACATTAATTTGTCTTATCCCTAAAAGGAAAGGTTCTGTTCAGCTAAAGGATTATAGACCTATTAGCCTGGTGACAAGCTTATACAAAGTGGTGTCCAAGGTTCTGGCTTCGAGACTGAGGGAGGTATTGGGAGGGACTATATCCTTGTCCCAAGGAGCCTTTGTGAAAGATAGGCAGATTCTGGATGCGGTTTTAGTGGCAAACGAGGCTGTCCAGGAGGTTAAAAAGTGCAACAAATCGGGACTGGTATTTAAGATTGATTTTGATCATGCTTATGACCATGTAGAATGGAACTTTGTGGACGATGTTTTGGAGAGAAAGGGGTTTGGGGAGATGGAGGAATTGGATCAGAGGATGTCTACGGTCGGTCAACTTTTCTATTATGATTAATGGGAGGTCCAGAGGCAAATTCACAGCAACTAGAGGGGTGAGACAGGGGGATCCGCTATCCCCTTTCCTATTCACGCTGATTATCGATGTGCTGAGTAGGCTTATGGAGAAGGCCCAAGAGAATAATTTGATACATGGCATGATGGTGGGGAGGGACAGAGTGGAGGTTTCTCATCTTCAATTTGCCGATGACACTTTATTCCTCCTCGGGGACGAGGAGGAGTATTGGGTTAACCTGTTGCAGCTGCTGGACTTTTTCTGCCTTGTTTCTGGTATGAGAATAAATAAATCTAAGTGTGCTTTGGTGGGAATTAATTATAGTGCTCAATATCTGAATTTGTTGGCAAGTGGGTGGGGATGTGAGGTGGGAGAGTGGCCCTTGAAATACTTAGGCATTTCCATAGGTGGTAATCCTAGAGCAAAAGTTTTTTGGGATCCTGTGGTGGAAAAGATTCAGAAAAGACTTCAAAAATGGAAGAGAGCCTTTCTTTCAAAAGGTGGAAGGCTAACTTTAATTCAGGCTGTGCTAAGTAGTATCCCATCCTATTATATGTCTCTTTTTAAAATGCCAAAGAGGGTGGTTAGTCAAGTGGACAAACTTATGAGATCCTTTTTATGGGAAGGGGTGGAGGAAGGGAAAAAGGATCATTTAGTTAGATGGGAATTGGTGGCCAAATCCAAGAAGGTAGGAGGGCCTGGAGTGGGTTCTTTAAAGGAAAAAATGAAGCCTTGAGGGCTAAATGGCTGTGGAGATTCCCTTTGGAACCTAGTGCTTTGTGGCATCGGGTGATTAGGAGTAAATATGGGATGGCCAGGAATGGGTGGGACTCTAATCCGGCTGGTTATGCATCAGCCTATAATCCTTGGAAGGATATTTCTTCTGGTTATCAGTCATTTCTACAATGCTGTAAGTTTGAGGTGGGAAATGGAGCAAGGATTAGATTTTGGGAGGACAGTTGGACGGAGGAGGGGGTCTTAAAGGAATGCTTTCCCAGATTGTTTGCACTATCGACGAAGAACACTTTATGTATCTCTCAGTTTGCGGATATGCAGGTTATCCCTCACAATTGGGACTTTGGCTTTAGAAGGAATGTGAATGAGAGGGAATTAGTTGAGCTGATTCAGCTATTGGGAGTATTGGACAGAGTCAGAGGGTCTATTTCAAGATTGGATAGGAGACGGTGGGAGCTTGAGGGGGCGGGAGGCTTCACGTGTAAATCTTTCCAGTCTTTTCTCTGCAGCAACGGGATGGAGGAGATCTTTCCACCCTATTCGCTAGTATGGAAGGCTAAATCCCCTCCTAAGGTGAAAGTTCTAGCATGGCTGGTGGCTCTTGGGAAAGTAAACACTCTGGACCTTGTTCAAAGGAGGAGACCCTACATGAATCTGTCTCCACAATGGTGTGTGCTATGCAGAAAAAGTGAGGAGAGTGTGGATCATCTCTTCTTACATTGTCATTTCTCGTTAAGTCTGTGGTGGAGAGTGTTGAGGGAGGTTAAAACTGTGTGGGTTATCCCTAAGGGTTGCTATGATCTTATGAGTTCCTATTTTGTCATCTGGGGCAAAGGAAAGAGGGCTTTAACCTTGTGGGGATGTTTGGTACACTCAGTTGTTTGGAACATTTGGATGGAGCGAAATAGGAGGATTTTTGAGGTATATCAGGGAGTGAGCGTGGGGGAACTATGGGAGAGAATTAAGTACTGGGCAGCATTATGGGCTTCTGTCACAAAGGAATTCAAAGATTACTCGTATGCCACAATATTAAGGGATTTGGAGGCAGCGGCGATGTGAATATTTTGTAAATGGTGTTGTTTCAACCAGCTTCTCTGGTTATGCAGTCCCGTTGGAATTAGTTAGATGATGCTGTTTGTGTTTTCTGTGTGGTCTGTAGCTGGCTGGTGATAGGCTGGATGGTGGATGACTTATCCACTGTTGTACTAATTTTCCACTTTTTAATAAATTTCGTTTCTATTCAAAAAAAAAAAACAACAGATTCTTGACCAAGGCTCTAACTGGCAGGTATACTTCTACATGACTTGTAATGTGATGCTTGATAATAATCATTCTTTTCATTCTTGTTTTAAGATCTTGTGTTGTTCTCGGCTTACTAATTATTCGTTATGTCCTTCTTATGTATATCTTAGAAAATGGCAACCGGTTTTATTGAACAACTATTATCAGATGAGTACCGTGAGTACACTGATATTGTTCAACCAGTTCTGGTTGCATTATATGAAATAAAATTGGGCTTGGGGCTGATTCTGTCAAGTATTGTGCAAAAAATGATCCTGACTAAAGTTGAGCTGGACGATGCAAATATGATTATGGTATTTCTTTTTTCTTTTTTTGTACTTTGATTTTTGGGCTTTCTAGTGCTGTCTTGTTGCTTTAAATGGCTGACTAGGAGAATGTGGCAGGGGTCTATTTGTTCATTTATGAGATTCCCTCGAGTATCTGCTTCCAAGAGCATTTCTGTTAACTTAAACACTGGCTCAAGCAAATTTCCCTACAATTTAGAAATTCCTACAATCTTCAATGCTGAGGATATAAGTCTTCTCGAGAAGTTGATTACTTTTTCCAGTGGCGTTCTGACTAATAAAATGGTATAGTCTTTTAAATTTTATTCCCTGCAGGGTAATCCCGCTCAAGTGTTGCAGTTTCTCAGTTTAATTCTAGAAATTTTACTCCAGTTTTTGGCATAATAATCAAGACTAAGACTCGTACCTGTTTTGCTACAGGTCTCTGTTACACAACTTAAAACTACTCTGCACAGAAACATTCTTGTCCGTGTTTCACATTCTGTTGCTAATGCGCGGCTGATGGATTATGCATCCTTTATGGTCTGTTTCTTTCCCATGGTCTTTGAAATCATGAGTGGAATTTATTTTAGGAGTTATTGACGTCTGATAATACCTTTTTTTGTTCTGAATCAGCTCCTGGATAAGACATATAGCGAGATTACAGATCATTGGATGAGTATGAAGATTCAATCTAAAAACAAACAGGACTATGCTTCTTTGAAATTCAAGTTTAAGCCTCGTGCGTTTAAACTTGAGAGTATCATTGACCTTGATATATCGGCTCTTGGGAAGACATTAGCAAATCAAAGTTTTTTAGATTGGGAGGAATTTAGTTCTTCGGATCAACATATTGAGAGGGTAATGTTTTTTTCTTTTATTAGCACAAAGTTTATGGATTTGTTCATTTTCCTGTTTTCTGGTTGCAAATTTCATGTATGCATATGCTTCCTGTGTAGTTTATACTTCTGTACTTTTTCCTGCTTTCATCATAAAGAAATTTTTTCATTCAGGAGGAAGCTCCGGAGGAACAAGAAGATTTGGACGGGGAATTGAAGTTCATGGAGGATTCCATTGTGAAGGACGTGGTCAAGACTCACAATCAGTTATTTGGGTCAAATAATCTTGTTCTAGCTGTAAGTTGTTTGTGAAACTTAATGGTCAACAACGTATGTTTACTGCTGACATCTGGGGCTTTTTTTGGGGGGCTCTATGCAAAGAAATTTGTTTGATGCCAATTTCTTGGCTTGTGTAGTCGTTTGGGGGACATAGGCGTAATTAAGCCATAAATAAAATCCAAAAGAGAAAAACAAAAGCTCTCAGCCATTTCTGTTTCACCCTAATTTTTCCTGGAGTGTTAGCCCTATGTTTAATCTTTCAACTGATTGATTATCATTGGAGTAACGGCCTCTTCATTATCTGTTAAATTCTCTATTGAAGTCAAATATTAACTTCGTCAATTCAAAGCCTAAGATATACTTGTTTTTGGTAAGCCATATATGGACCAGTTTGATTCTTTGTTTTCTAATTAAGTTGCACGTACTTGGTGTGTGATACCTATGACACGGTACAGAGGAGGAACCTTTATTGGATCCTTTCTACTAATGGTGTATGTGCTAAAGAGAAGTTGAATGCTTGAATCATTGGATGCTCCATTGTTCAGTTGTGTATTCGTTGTGGATGAGGCTGTTCAGGAATCCAGATTGTGTTGAGCAGTCCCAGAATCTTGCAATGCATTACTATGTACTGTGTTGCCAAATTTTGGGGTTTGTTGTGTGGAGAGAAATAGGAGAGTTTTGGAAGGTGTTAGGGGGAGGATGTGGATTATTATTATATTTTTATATCCCTACCTTTTTTTATTTTTATTTTTTGTATTTGGACCTTGTATATTTCCTTAGATACTGTTTCTTTTTCATTCAGCCGGGTGCTTTCCATGTCAATGATCTCGACAGAACACTTTCATTCACTGATTCACATACAATTGGAGTAGGGATGGTCAGAGGTAATTTTCTTTTGAAGATTCTCCTTTCTGGATGGATTCTTTTTTACTATACCCTTTTTGTATGTTTATATTCCCTTTCATGTCCAGGTTTAGGGGGTTCATTTCTTTCCAGTTTGGATGCTATACTTGTACCAGAGAATTTGTTTCGTATTTGCGTGGAGCATGAGTGGAAGTTTGTTTCTTCTGACACCTCAGCCTGTAAATACAATATTTACAAGGTTTAGAAACACCCACACCCCAGTATGAAAATTTTTCTTTACTCGCATAGTATTATTATATTGACTTCCATCCTTATTTTGTAGGACCCAAATGCCCCGAAGATGTATGAAATGGTGAAATTGCTTACTGCTCTTAAGCAGCAAATTCATTCCCTTTTAACTGAGTACGAAGAACATCATGAACTTCAGAGAATCTTAGATTCAGTTGAAATGCTTTTGAATATTCCCCTGAGCACGTCCCTAGCTAAGGTAAACTGGTTGTCTGTAAAAAATCAATTCACTGTTTATCTGGATTTATTGTTGCTCTCCACGTGCTTCTTGTCATGGAGCTTTTAGCAGCATACATGTATGTGTGCATGGGCACGAAAGTACATGCATCTACAAACTTGCATGCACAGTTTTTGTTGTTAAAAGTTATCTTATTGTGAAGACTCCAATATTCATCTATTTATTTTATTTCCCCTGCGAAGGCTCTGTCGGGATTGCAGTTTCTAATTAACAAACTCCGTTTATTACAAGAAAATGGCTCGCGCTTCGCTTTCTCTGGTAAGAGTTCTCATTCAACAAGCCTTTCTCTCGTGGTGGGGTAGGTGCATTTTTCTCTGCTTACTTTTTCTATGTCTTCTTATAGATCAAGTGAAGCCTATTTGCGATCTGGTGCTCTTGTGGCAAAGGATGGAGTTGGAGTCCTGGCCTGCCTTGCTTGATGAGGTTCAGGATCGTTATGAGATTAATGCTGAAAAGGTAAATCAAGGTTATTTGTATTTGTGAAATTTGTACTATCAATACAAGTTGGATTGACTGGGGCAGTGTTCAAAGTTCAGACTGTATGTGTAGGACTGGGAAATAGCAACAATAAAAAAACAATACAAAACTTAATTAACAACAATAACATTGAAGAATAGGCAAAGAAAGTATACATTGAAGAAACCTGACTTATTCAGTTCCTGTTTTCATCATATCACTTATTGATTTAATTATGAAGTATACACATTCTAGATAGGAAAGATGGATGCCTTTAGCTTCAGGGTGGACCCAACCTTCTCATAAGTAAACCCAACCCTTGAGTGAATTATAAATTCCCACTACAAGCCTAATGACATTAATAATAAAAAACTACTTAAACAAATACTCCTTATACCCACCCACATCACTTGTCACTCGTCTCCTCCTAATAAGAACCCTAAACACAACTCCTATCATGTCTCTCTAAACCCACCCAGCAACTTGTATCATTCCTCCCAGTAAAAACCCTACACTCATTAATCAGTTATTAACAAATGGATGCTCAGATGCCAGATCGTAGTTTGGGAGTCTAAAAATGGGCTATAAAATAAAAATATTTGAGTTCAACCATAGATTTTTCGTACCTCCTAAAACTGGAATCGCATGGTGTTCTGCATCTCCTATATAAAGTTTAAAACTCAATAACCAAACAACATAAATCAAAATAATCTCGGTTTGTTCAGTGTTTGCCAACAGACCTTCTTTGAGTTGGTGGCTTACTGCAGAACTAACTTCCTTGGAGTTCAACGAACCAGTGCCTAATACAGTGCTGAAAAGTTCAGTTTTTTAACCATCTTTTCAAGACCCAGCATTTAAAATAAACACATGGGTATTGGTTAAGTGTTGAACATTACTTGAATGGTGCTTTGGCGGTGAGTGATCTTGGCTGTGAGGTGTTTTTCGGCGGTGGAAATTTGGGGTCTGAGTTTTAAACATTGATGACATCAAACAGATTTGGGAATGTAGGGATATGATGTGGTTAAGCATATATGTGTCAGTTGGGTTGGGTTTCAAGGACGTTATTTTAGAAAGATGGTACAGTTTACTTATGGAATGTGGGATTTCTAAATAAAGTGGTGGGTGTCAATAGAATGATGGATTAACTTATGAAAAAATTGAGTTCAAATAAAGCACCCTTAGCATAATTGATTAATGCATTGATATTTTAGTTCATTTCTTTCATATGATAAACTGTGGTGCTTACTGTTATTGTCTTATTGCAGTTGTGGTTTTCTCTTTATTCAGTTCTACGACACAGGCTTTCTTCTGATGTTGTTGAATACAAAAAATCTACTACCGAAAGGCATGTTCAAAAACCTTTTTAAAATTTAGTGCTGGTTTATGTGGAACTTTGTGGTTTATTAGTGTTTAAAGTTGTGTGACACAAATACAACTTTGCAGTTTGGAGGAGTTCATTCATTCATCCAGCATTGGTGAATTTAGAAAACGCCTTCAACTTCTTTTTGCTTTCCTTGGCCAAATAAATACTGGTATAAGCCTGCAGGTTTATTCAAGGTATGATCTTAAAACCATGATATACTTAACATTCCAAGCACTTAATAAAGTTTAATAGAAAGTTTGCACATCTTTCCTACTTTTTCCTGCTCAATCTTACTGGCATAAAATCCTCACAATGGTTTGGTCCACACGGCGGCGACATGTTGTAGTTCTTAGCTGTAATTGTTTCCATGTAAATATTTTTTAGTTTAGTGTTAAGGGATACTAACTGTCAACAACTCATGCAGTGGTTGTGAGAAGAAAAATGTGAAGATTTTGTACAATGCGTTTGGATATTACGCGCAATTCTTACCGGCGTGAGTTCAGTCAGCTCATAATGCTTTGTTTTTCTTCCCCTACCCCCCTGTTCTCTCTGTTTTTCCATTCACGAACATTGAGATATTGTAATGCTTTCATTCTAGAATTTTGGCACACATGGATTCTTCTAGAAGAGATATTGAGATGGAACTCAAAGGAGTACTCAAACTGTGTCAGTGGGATTTTCTAGCCATTGAAAACTTCACAAGTACAAGGCAGAAGCTGAGGAAAATTATAAAGAAGTACACAGTAAGTAATGTAGTATCTATTTTATTTCACAAATCAGAATAAAAGCAATCAAATAAATATCCAGACTGCCTACTAGTCATTCAGGTGATGTTCTTGAATGCTACATATATTGATACTTTCCTAATATATTCTGTGCATGTCAACATATATTGTTTTGGCACTGAATCTGATAGGTGAGGCCACATAGATTATTTGTGTAGTTCAAGGTCACAACAATGTTAACTAACTTCTGATTTTGAGAATATTTAAGATATAAAATTCCAATATCATATTTTTGGTTGACCTTTCAGTTCAAGGTCACAACCTTTGTCTCTGATGCTTTCCTCAAGATTTGTGTTTCTAAAATTTTAATATCCCATTTTCAAGTAATTTCTCTTCTTTGTATCTGAACAGAGTTTTTTACTATAGCATGCCTGGTTGTGACTAAAACATGCATGGTTGTCAGTTATGTGTTTAGTCCACATTTGCTTGGAGGAAGTAATAAAATGCCTCTGTTCTTGTTCGTATAGGTGGTTCTGGAACAACCTTTAATTGTTTTCCTTGGCCAACATATCGCGAAAGGGGCTGAATCCCAACCTCAACAAGGTCAAAAGTTCTTCGTGGATGATGTGAACCGAAAAATAGGGACGATGGATGCTCCGTTTGATTTGACAGTGTTTAATGATGAAGACAGGTAAGTCTCTTTATCTACTAAAATCTTCGTTTTGCTTCATTCTTTCGTAAGAGTTCTAAATCAAAAACTGTGGCATGATCTATCTGATATAGGTGTATGTGGTACACTGGTTGGATAAAAGAAGCAGATGCTGCTCTGAAGAAGTTACGGCGTGACAGAACACTTGAATTTGGATATTTACAGTCTAACGGTGCCAACATTCTTTGCTCAGACGTTGCAGGAATATTAAGGCAACGCTCAGCTTCTCTGTCCACTTATCCTCTATACACAGAAGAATGGCATGCTGTGTGGCACACACTTCAAAATATCTTTGATGGTGCTGTGGACTGCTGTGATCTGTGGAAGGATGCAAGCAAGAGTCAAAAGAAAGGGCGGGCTTTTTCTTACCTTCTAAATCTTTTAAAAAGCAGTGGGTTGTCGAGGGACATATTTACTGAGGTATGAACATGCTTCTTCTTTAGAACATATTCTTCATATATCACCATATATAGCTGTGCTCAACTGAGTGACTACAAATAAGTGTTGGATGAGCGCCTGAAAATAGATCCAATGGTTCTATTGTTAATTCTATAGCTATACAAATTACAATCACATATAAGCTAATTGCTGATCTTATACCAAATGGCTTCTAATAGGATGAAGTTAAATCTTGGTGGTTCGTTCATCCATCATATGATGTTCAGCATCTTCTGCTGACACAAAGTAGACTTCCCTACGGAGATTCTGTTGCTGCTCTTCCTTTGCCCCATCAAGATCTTGTTACTGAATGGAAAACAACCAATGAATACTACTTCAGTAGCATAGCATCTGTGCTCTTTACTCACAAACAGGTTAATAATAGCTAGATTTCAGAAGCAACCTTTACTTATCAACTGAATCTTGTCATTTTGCCGTGACCACTGAGAGTTTGTGTTAATGTTATATGCTTTGCAGATTGGCAGGCCAGACCCTTTTCTTCACCAGCTCATCAACATACAAAAAAATCAACATAAAGCTGCCAATAAATTTGCAGAGCAGTTGAGGGACTTGAAGGAATGCATTTCTACTTTGGAGAATTTGGATTCCACTGATACTGAGGATAAAAGTGGCAATTCCTCTATTGGTCAAAAGCAACATGCCACATTCAAATACATGTGGCAGCAGAAGGTAATTTTTAACTTTGGAATTTCACTTTTTATTTGAATTATCTGGCTTTTCCTCACAGTTAATGGTAATGATGATTTTTTTGTTGTTGCAGCAACTATTTGATAGTTTGTGTGCCACTTCGCATGAAGAATTGTTGTTGCTAAAGACATTTGATAATACCCATTTAAAGGGTTGTCAAACTGTCAAGAATGAAGGAAATGAGTTTCTTGCTTCCATCCAGAAATTTATTCCAGTTCTACAGAAATCTAAGGTTTGTGTTTTTTGTTCCTCGTGTGTTCTACATTTCTACCCTGGATTGGGTAAGCTCTCACACTACATTTATGCCCGACTCTATAACAGGAATCATTGGACAATTACCTTCTTGGTCCTGATAGAGCTATAGTTACTCTTGCTGGCTTCTCACAATGCGTTCTTATTTCAAAAGACATGGAACAATTGGTGTCTCAAAACTTCGAGGTTATAAAGGAGTTTGAGGAGCATCTTCTTGCTTTCCATGCGAAAGATGTGGATAAAAGCTCTGTTGAAGATATTTTGCTCGGTCATTTTGTAGATATACTTGAGAAGGTATCTCTGGCTTTGTACTTTAATATTGTTAGTATAGTAATGTGCAAATGATTCTGTAGCTGTCATGGAGCTGTATTATTGAAATATGATGGAGATTTCTTGGCAAATGTTTTTAGGCTTTTTGGTTGACTTAAGTTGAATATTTTTCTTTCTGGATTTTCCAGGGGAGGTCAATGGAAGTGGAGTTCAATTCAGTGATGGATGAGAAAAATGTGTCAGTTGGTGAACTCGAAAATGCATTTTGGGAAGCCCTAAGAAGTACATTTGAACATATCGTGGGGGCAATGCAAAAATTAGGTTCACCCAGTAATGACCATGTTCATCCAGACAAATTGGGGCAAATTACGTCCTGGAAAAAAGTATTTGACTCTTTTTTGAAAAATCTGAGCTTGGACGATTTACGCGATAAGCTTCTGAGGACAATCTTTTATGCTGTGAGTTTTGTCATATTTATATATTTTTTATTTTTCACTTGTGTATGAATACACAATAAATTAGCTATTGTTCTGTGCTCAGGGAGAACTGGTGAATCATTGCGGTGGAAATTCTCTGAGTCTTTTACTCAGAATTGAAGCACATTTTAAACATCTATGTAGGTGTTTGGACATCTTATTGAACTTTGGTCATGCTCTGATGAAAGAACTTTTAGCTATGTGCAAAACTGTAAGTCGTTTTCTCTCCATTTCAATCATGGGTATATCCTTAGGTGCATCTTTGTCATCTCGCAGTCCTTTTTCTTTTAGTGGGTTGGTGGGGCAGGGAATGGGAATGAGGAACTAAAGTTTCATCCAGTTGCCCCCATTCCCATCAAACCTTATTTTCATTACCCGAAAATTGGGTTTGAAAGGTTTTCTCTGGTGATTCTTATGTCTCAAGGATATCTGTGTGTCTGTGAATTCTCTTTTCTTTTCTGTGATCCTTCTCTTTACCAGTCTTTCTGTACTGAGATTTGACATGGACGTGGTAATCTAATTCTTCTCCAAGTGAGTTTTTCATCGCTTTACAACCAGTAGTGCTACTTCCAAACAGAAATAATCCACCATGCCGCTCTCGGTTCTTTTGCCCTTCCAGATTTCTTCGCCTTCCTGCCTCCACTCTGCCATGAAGGCTAAATTTATTACTGACCATTTTAACTGAGCAACAAGACTTGCATGCCATTATGTATAAGCTGCAGAGGTGGAACTTATAGGCCATTCCAGCTGTTATAATTATGCAATATTGAACAGAAGTTGCCAGTTTCAAATTCAGTGTGTTGAACATTCACTTGGTTATGTATAGAAATTAAATTATTCTTGTCAGTGATTCTTGAAATTTGTATACCATTATGTCTTCATTAATGTATATGTATGTGCAGGTATCTTTAATAATTCATAAGCTTGCAAACGTTTTGGCTTTATATTCAAAGGGATCTGGGATTTCTTCTGAAGACAAAGAGGATGATGCTACTGGTGATATATCTCAAGATAAAAAAGGAACAGGTATGGGGGAGGGTGTAGGACTGAATGATGTCAGTGATCAGATTACCGATGAAGATCAACTTCTTGGAATATCTGAGAAGGTATTGATTTGAGCACATTGAAATTTCCAACCAACTTATCATGCGTTATATCATGTGGCAATTTGTCACAAGATGTCACTAAATTTTCTTTTGCATGTATCTGCAGGCCAGTGAAGAACAAGATGCCTCAGGTGAAGTCCCAAGTAAAAATGATAAAGGGATAGAGATGGAGGAGGATTTTGCAGCTGATACATTTAGTGTCAGTGAAGACTCTGAAGATGATGCAAATGAAGATGATGCAGATGAGCATTTAGAATCTGCAATGGGAGAAACAGGAGTTGATGGTGAAACTGTTGATGAGAAATTATGGAATAAGGATGAAGATGAAAATCTCAATAATTCAAATGAGAAGTATGAATCTGGGAATTCAGTTAACGATAGGGATGCAAGTTCTAGGGAGCTTAGAGCCAAGGATGACTCTGCTGCCACCACCAACGAGCCTGGAGAGCTTGATTTAAATGAAATTGATGAAGATAATGGTGAGATTGGAAGCCAGGATGATCTCAATGATGTCGAGAATGTTGAGGACATGAACCTGGACAAACAAGAAGCAGTTGTAGATCCTACAGGATTAAATCCCGATGATTTGAATCAAAACTCTGATGAAACTATGCAGTTGGATGATCCTGAAATGCATGATGAGCATGCGGAGAATGAAGACCATGAAGAAGAACAAGCATTTTCAACTGATGAAACCATGGGAGAGGCAGAGACAGAACAAATAGATGCAACTCCTGAAAGGGATGACGCGAGTAAGGATCATGAAGATAATCCTGAGATAAATTCAGGATTACGTAAGGATGTATTCGAACTGGGAGTGTCTGACTCAATGCGTGATGATGTGCCCAACACAGAACCTTCGACACAACCTAAGAGTGACTTGAAGGCATCAGATCCAAGAGATGTAGCATCAGAATCAAACTGGGCAAATAGCAATGATATTCATAATGAGCTTACTCCTATGAGAGGTTTACCTTCCACAAATACCTCAGAGCTGGATATGATGATTTCTGAGGCATCAGATAATGGTAAAAATGTTGCTGAGCAACCAAAAAGTCAACTTGCTAGGCAAGAATCTTCATATGAGAGGAAAAGCAAACCAAACCCTTACCGTAGTGTTGGGGATGCACTCAAGGAGTGGGAGGAAAGAGTTAGAGTGTCTGTTGATCTTCAGGAAGGTGACATGGAGCCACAGGATGAGATCAAGAATGAAAATGCAGATGAGTTTGGATATGTTTCTGAGTATGATAAGGGGACAGCTCAGGCTTTGGGACCTGCAACATCTGAGCAGATTGACAGAAATGTAGATGGTAATAAGTCCAATGCGAGTGAAGATGATCGTACAACGCATAAAGATGGCCTTGTTGACATGGAAATTGAGAATAAAAAATATGAAGCACAGCCTAGCAGGAGTCGTGCTTCAATGCTCCAAGATAAGATAGAGGATCAGATGCATCTTTCTGGTATAGAAAAATTGCCAGGCAATGAGTATCAAGATATTCATAGCCGTCGTGATGGTGGTCCCGAAAGCATAGTAGAGGATGTAGTCTCTGTGAAGACGTCCTACTTCAGTGATGACATGCATCAGCTCAGTAAACTTTCTGTAAATGACAGTGACATGGGAAAAGCACAAGTTGCTGGCGAATTTTCTGATGATGTTGTGGGCAATGCTACTGTTCTCTGGAGAAGATATGAGCAGACCACAACAAGATTGTCCCAGGAATTGGCTGAACAATTACGTCTTGTCATGGAGCCTAATCGAGCCAGCAAGCTTGAAGGGGATTATAAGACTGGCAAGCGGATTAACATGAAGAAGGTAAGATGCAAGATAATCCAGTGTGACCACTTCAATTTTTGTAAATATATTTTAATAAGTTTTCCTTGTGATGTATAATTTCTTAGGTGATTCCATACATGGCCAGTCATTATCGGAAAGATAAAATATGGCTGAGACGGACCCGTCCTAACAAACGTGATTATCAAGTTGTCATTGCTGTTGATGATTCCCGTAGTATGTCTGAGAGCTGCTGTGGTGATGTTGCTATTGAAGCTTTGGTAACGGTATGTCGTGCAATGTCCCAACTAGAAATGGGCAACCTGGCTGTTGCAAGCTTTGGAAAGAAAGGTAACATAAGGTTGCTACATGACTTCGATCAACCTTTTACTGGAGAGGCTGGAATCAAGGTCAGTGCCCTTAATATCAGTAAATAAATAACATCATAGATCCTTATTTTCATATTTCTATTCAGTAGTTTTTCTGTCCTATGGTATATAGCATCTAAAGTGTCTTACTGATTATTGTGCAGATGATCTCGAGTTTGTCATTCAAGCAGGAGAATACTATTGCTGATGAACCAGTTGTTGATCTTTTGAAGTATCTAAACAACAAGCTAGATGAAGCAGTTGCAAGAGCACGACTTCCCTCTGGATGGAACCCACTAGAACAGCTCGTTTTGATTATTGCAGATGGTCGTTTCCATGAGAAAGTAACTTTCTTTTTCTTTTTTAAGTGGCCAAGGGGCTGTTGTTGCTGCTTGTCTTCAGTTTTATTGTTTTCTTTGTATTTAAATTTCATCTTTGCAGGAGAACTTGAAGCAGTGTGTTAGGGATGCCTTAGCTAGGAAACGGATGGTTGCATTTTTGCTTCTTGATAATCCACAAGAGTCCATAATGGACCTCATGGTAATTCTCCATACTTTCTTTTTAGGGTTAACAGCCATTTTACCCCTGACCTATCACGCAACTGTTAATTTCCCTCTAGGATTTTTTAAGGTATATTAAGGACTTAAACTATATAAAATGGGCTTACCCTTCTTTTAAAGTATAATATCTGTAAATTTCCTCGTTTTTGTTTTGTTGGAAAAGTGGATATCTAATTCCAGGATTTTCTTTCGTGCAATGCATCTTTGTAGGAAGCATCTTTCGAGGGTGGGAATATTAAATTTTCAAAGTACATGGACTCTTTTCCTTTCCCATTCTACATTGTACTAAGGAACATTGAAGCACTTCCTAGGACTCTTGCTGATTTACTGAGACAGGTAAGCACATAATGGTTTAAATTTTGCATGCCCTCTTCTGTTTGACCCTAAAATTTAAAAATAAAATAAAAACTTGTTGCTTTTCTATTATCTGAAATCTTTGACTTCCTGCTTGCAGTGGTTTGAGCAGGCATGCAAAAATACTTGAGTGGCTTAAAGGTCATTTTCCATAGAATCATAGCAGGTTAACTGGAGAATGAGGACGATGCTTATTGGTAGCCAAAACCATAGACGGTAGATTTGTTATCCCAAGAATAGAAACTTGTATAGGGAAACACCCACCCAACAAAGGGAAAAACTTGTACAGGAAACAATTACAATCCTCCTCATCAATGAAGATCTACAAGTTTTGCATTCTTGCCCTTTTTTCTAAGCAGAATAAATAAATAAAAATCATTCTTCATTGTTTTGTTGTGCGGAGGATATGTTCACCAGCCAGGTTTTGTCGACGTTTTTTCTTCCATGTCTAAAGTATGGCATTAGGAGATAAATTGTCGACTTCATAGCAGAGGATGCTAATTGACCAAATGCAAGTGACCATAGAATTATGTTCACCAGCCAGGTTTTGTCGACGTTTTTTCTTCCATGTCTAAAGTATGGGCAAAGTGACCAGCTGCTATACCTATACCCCACTGACTTCGGCAAGTGTTTTTAACAATCCATAGTTTTTTTCTCTCTCATCACTCGATGAGTTACATGATTAATCCGTATGTACATTCTCTCCATCTCCATCTCTCTTTTTTTTCTTTGATAAATATCTTCACCTCTCTTATCATGCGAAATTATGAGACAAGATAAATAAAAAGATAAGATAAACTAGATTTTTTATTATTGGCAACCAAAAAAAGAGATTTTTTCTTTTTTTTTTTTCTTTTTTAGGAATTTGGTGTGTGTTGAATAATTACACGATTTATTTAGAAGCAAATTGCTAGAGTGTAATTAGCAAAGAAATTTGTAGGGAGTGAGGGACCCACGTATATTAAATAGTTATTTTCTTTTTCCAAAATGGATAGGATCAGACACGTCATCCACTGTCGCTCGGTCCACCTGCAAGTTTGCAACCGAACAAAACAAAACACAGCAAACAGCTATAAATCGCCACTACCCTAATCCATAACCGACACGTGTCAGTTCCTCCTCCTTTAGCCTCCGCCTAAAATAAGACCCGCCATATAGGGATGGCAATGGGTCGAATCGAGGAGTGGGTATGCCATTCTCATCCCCATCCCCATTAAGATTTTTTTCCCATCCCGCCCATCACATGATATTCGTATCGATTCCCCATCCCCACCTTCGTTGGGAATGGGTTCACCATTACTAGAAAAACCATTATAAAAATCTTTGTTGAAAGAAAAAAAAATGATTAGGACAAGATAATGAATATATATATAAAATATTTACGTATAAAAATATAAGAATGGTTACATATTGATTATAATTTAACTAAATATATAAGTAGTGTGGCTTAAGATTCATATTAGTTATATAAATATATAATATAATAATAGAAAATATAAAGTTTTGTGGCGCAATCACTTTAATATCATATTTATATATACTATAATATATATATATATTAAGCGGGGAGGGTTCGGGTTGGGGATTAAAATCTGTCCCGCCTCCCGAACACCATACCCAAAAAATCCATCACATACCCATCCCCATACCCGTTTTTACCCTTCATACCCGACCCATTAGAGTCGAATCCCCGCGAAGACCCTTACCCGTGGGGAAAATTGCCATCCCTACCGCCATATTATACCCACCATTTTCCTCCCCTCTCTCTCTCTCCTTTCTCTCACTCTCTCTCTCTGTTTGATGTCCATCGGAACCCTAGTTTTTTTATGTCCATCGGAACCCTAGTTTGCCCCCTCGAGCTTCTCCGGCTACCGATTATCTCTTTCCGGGTAAGATTCTTCGATACACTTCTTTCTTGTATCTAAAAATGCTAGATGCATTCGGTGCGGTTCTTGTCCGATCCAAGACCTGGTTCCACAGGAGGAAAAAGACGCTGATTCGTTGATATCGACCCCTTTTAATTATGGAACTTATCAAATCTGTATCATATTTGAAGGCTTCAATACTGTACAGCCCGCACAAGTAGTTTTTATTTTTTTCCATTTGTAAATTTTGTACAGATAGGGTTTGTAGATAGAACTGGTGCGAGACTGGAGGAGATTTTGAATTTGAACGTTGGAATTTGTGAAGTTTTGAGGGGTTAAAAGGTTATTTGGAGGTAATTGGGGTCTGGGTTCAATTGAATTGTGTCAAAGTTGGGAAATTTGAGTCGTTGAGAAGGTGGCCAAGATGAATTTGAGCACTGCCGAGGAAGAATCGGCGCAAGAAATTCATATTCCCGCTGAAATTGATTGGCAAATGCTTGATAAATCCAAGTTCTTCTTCCTCGGAGCAGCTCTTTTTTCAGGTGTATCGGCTACTCTTTACCCTGTTGTGGTGTTGAAAACCCGGCAACAAGTAGCTCAATCCCAAGTTTCTTGCTTCAAAACTGCGATTTCAATGGTTAGGCACGAGGGTTCTAGGGCACTGTATAGAGGATTTGGGACTTCTTTGATGGGTACAATACCTGCCCGGGCACTGTACATGGCAGCGCTTGAGGTCACTAAGAGTAAAGTCGGAACCGCGACGATTAGGTTAGGGTTTTCAGAGTCCGCGGCAGCTGCCATTGCCAATGCAGCTGCAGGGTTGAGTGCAGCAATGGCTGCACAGATTGTGTGGACTCCAGTTGATGTTGTGAGTCAGAGACTCATGGTGCAAGGTGGTGTGAAATCAAGTTCCAAATTTGCTAATGCATCTGATTGTAAATATGTTAATGGGATCGATGCATTCAGGAAAATTATTAAGACGGATGGGCCAAGAGGATTGTATAGAGGGTTTGGGATATCTATTTTGACATATGCACCATCCAATGCAGTTTGGTGGGCATCTTACTCTGTTGCTCAAAGGATGGTTTGGGGTGGAGTTGGGTATCATTTTTGTAAGAAAAGTGATGAAAGCAATGAGGATGGGGTTACCACATATACACCGGATTCGAAAACAATAATGGCAGTTCAGGGAGTCAGTGCAGCCATGGCCGGAGGCATGTCAGCCCTAATCACAATGCCCCTCGATACGGTTAAGACAAGGTTGCAAGTTTTGGATGGGGAGGACAATGGCCGGCGTGGACCAACAATCGGACAGACTGTTCGGAATCTGGTCAAGGAAGGTGGATGGACAACTTGTTACAGAGGATTGGGGCCGCGGTGGGCTTCAATGTCGATTTCTGCAACCACAATGATCACCACCTATGAGTTTCTCAAACGGCTCTCCGCAAAGAACCAAGAGGTTTTGACATGATAAACAAACAGTAGAGGAAATAGATGTATGATCTTTGTCTATTCCTGTTTGATTTTCTGTTAAGTTGTCTCTGTTGTTTTCTCTTCTTGCATTGCAATTTGCAACCAAGAAGTTGTTTCTGTTTTTGTTCTTTCTTTCTATTAACCTGCACACACTTGGTTGATCAAATGTAATACAATGCAGGCGTAAATATGTAATTTTCAATAGATCTTATGCAGAAGTTGAACTTCTGATTTATGCAGTACTGTACATACAGTAACGTAACATATATGAGATTTAATGCAGAAGCTTTAGATTTTTCAAACATTGCTTGGATTGAAAAATCTGGAACTTTAGTGTAACTTAGACTCTTGATATGTTTATTGGATTGGTCTTAAATCTCAACCACATCCACAAGTGATGGTGTGACACATACCCACTCTGTTCCTTTTTTCTTTTTCATAATATTTGTAATTAAAGAGCACATGCTAGTTAGTGGAGGAAAGCTCAAACAATTGCATTTGGTTTGGATGTGATATGTTTTGGATAAGTCTAATATAAAATGGTGGGGTTAACACCCTAATCAGTAATCAATGGGGTTTTAGTTAGATTGGCTCACCTTCCTCATAATACCAGTGCGTGACTTTTACTCCTCTCCTTCCTAACTTTGACGAGGAAAAAAAAAACACCCTATACCTAACATGTCTTTTCATCCTAAAATTTATAGATTTTTATGTTCTCGATTCTATAGTTGTGATTCATAATTTATGTGACGAATCTTTTTCCAATGGGGTCCAACTTGGTTCTTGTGTTTTGTTTTTTTAAACTTGTATTATTAATATATTTGTATGCGCATCCGGATTTGGATGATTATGTAACGCATGTGCTGGACTTTGTAGCAGTTGCTCTTGCTGAGGTTTGTGAAGCTCTTATAATCCATTTGGAGATATATGCTTTTGCAAGTAGTTGTTTTATATCACAATCCATCCATCATTTGTAGTTAGAACTTAGAATGCTGGTGATGATCTGTTTCTGACTTTGTTTGTGGGCACGCTCATAAACGCTTTTATTTTTATAAATATGCTTAAAAACAAAATTTAAGAAACTATAAGAAAATGAGAAAATTATATTTGATTATAAAATTTTAATGATACGTCCTACGAATTTTGATGACAAGTCGTATCATGCATTGTTTACACGACACGTTAAGCATGAATTTAAGGTTGATGCCCAAAAGCAGCATGTGGTATGGTGCATCTTCTGTTATAATCTTTTAACACTGCTCGTTGGAATAAAAAATAGTAATAATAATAAAAATTATGGCATCTTATATAACTGGTGTATGGAACGCCCGGTCTCATAATAATTTCTCACATGTTTGTTATGTGATTATTTACTGCAAGAATGAGATTAAATACATCCGTTGTATACAAGAATTTTTCAAGTCCCCGTTGGTTTGGTTTTTCTGATAACTATTAACCACATCTAAGGTCATATGCCGATTCACTTGGGGCATGTTTACTAATCAGAAATCGGGGTAACACATGAATCAGAGTACTGAGAAATCGAAGTAAGCACGAATCGGGTTAACCGGGAATCAAGGTCATAATAACCATGAATCAGTAGTGCCATGGTGGAAAAAACCCTTGGAAGTAATAACCACATCCAAGGCCATTACCGAATCACTTGCTTCAACAAAAGAAACAATCGTATCGTAACATAATGCCTCGTTCCTTTTACCATAGATAATAAATAATAAATAAATAAATAACTGTTCAATTAAAATTCCGTGTGATAACAAGATTGTCCACCTTTCATGAAGGAGTTTTAATTGACACTTAGAAAAAATGGAGGATGTTTAATACTAAGAATTACTTGGATAGATATATGAAAAGAGTCACAAATGTTTGGTAGGAGACCAGAAAGAAAAAAAGAAAATCTGTCACTAAACGTAGCCTGGAAGAGAACACTAGAAGCAAATTATAAATGCAGGTTACAAATAGTCTTAAACTGATCAGATTTTAGAGAACAAACTTATAAGAGTATTTATCAAGCTATTGGGTGCTTAATTTTAATCAGGCCTAGCTCTCTTGTTGTTGCATGAAGGGCATTTGTACTGCTTAATCTGTTTTGCTCTTGCAGGGGTTATCTTCACGCACTTCATATGGAACCATGTCTCACAGAAGTCACAAAAAATCCATGGTTCATCTAATGAGGATGGTCCGCCTCCACCACATGCCCCACATGTCTCTTCACGTTCATCTTCCTCCTCTTCGTCCAAGCCCTCGTCTTCATCCTTTGGCTGCACCACTTCTGAATGTCTTCCCTGAGATTCTGATCCTCGCTGCTTTTTTGTGACAAAAATAAGTAAATCAAATTGTTGCCATCAAATATTAGAATTGAACTCATTTAAAATCCAGGGTGACTGGAAACTCCACTGAGCCACAAACAGATTCAGATTTTAATGATGAAAAAATACCACCAAAAATTGAATCTTTACGTTTCAATAGCGGGACAATGCCTCTTTCATTTGAGGTGACATATCAATAGAACCCATTATGTGCAAATTCCATGTAATCTTTTGCATTGCCAAGATTTACCCATTTTATGTAATTTTCTTGAAACAAAAGTATGCATGGAAAGTAATTTTACCGCTTTGGAGTTCGACTTGGATTTGTTGCTACCATGATTTGAAGATGACTTCTCTTTTACTTGTTTTTTTGCAGTACCAGTCACAACTTCAAATATTGTTGGAAGTTCATTAATCATATTAAAAAGTCGCTTCCTGCAAGAAAAGAAAAACAACAATATATTTAACAGAAGCCCACAACCTCATGTTTACCAATGAGAACACAAAAAATGAACTTTACTGACAACCATGCCGCGTCTGATCAAGATAAACTCTACAGATTGGTTGCAACTTACCTGTCAGCCTTATCGAACCCAAATCTGGCACCAAAGTAGAAGGCAACAGAAACTAGCCATGCATCGCTATGAACAGCAACCAAAGATAGCCAGTCTTTTTCTTGCATACCATCTCTTGCAAAGTTGATACCAAGTGCAGGCTCTGGCAGTTCTGGAGGCACTTCTTCAGCAGGTAGGTTGACTTCCCATTGCTCACTAGGATATCCATATAAGGAAAGATTCTCCTTCTCTGTAAGAAGAAAATAGCTCATAAAGACTGCTTGAAACAGAGCAAAACCATAGCCACAAATAGGAAGTAACACCAAAAAATTGACAACTGACTGGGAAACCCTTTTTTTTTTTTTGCCAGAACTGGTAACCCCTATTAGATACAGCTTTAATTGTCAAACAGCTCTGAACATCAAAGTATCACAGATCAAGCTTTGAAAAGATTTTATGAGGCCTTGAATTTATATGAAGGTCCAACCATTCAAAGAAAATAATTATCATTGATTCTGAGAAACCATTAAATTCATTAAAACAATAATGCAAAAACATTATATCATAATAACAACAATGATCATCATTGTCATCTTGACTTCATAACAACCTTGTCCAGGATGCAACATCGCTAAACAAAAAATAGATTATTCTCCTTTGACTACAGCTCTAAAGAAAATTATATAATTCATAACACAAGCATACATGCAACACTGTATTTAGACAAACCTGGGTCACACAGCATGCACAAAAGAAAATTTAGCTTTTCTTCTTAATTCTCAAAATCATATTACTTAGCTGTTTCCCACTATAGATTATTTCATCATGTAGAATGAACTCAATAACACCATGATTTAGTCACAATTTTCAAAAACAAATAATCGACCAAAGAAATTCTTACTAAGCTATGGTCATTTTTAGCTTCTTTTTTTTTTCTTTTTGTCTTTTGTCAATAAGTGACTTCACAAGCATGTCCATTAACTTATTTGAACAGAGGCTCCTTTATAGAACCTTGAACATGCTCATAACACAAGAGTGCAAACAGCTATTGTCGATGACCAATATATTAGATTCCTGAAAGAATGTAATGACAACCTAGTTGAACATGCTCATAACACAAGAGTGCAAACAGCTATTGTCGATGACCAATATATTAGATTCCTGAAAGAATGTAATAACAACCTAGTTAAGTTCCAAATTTGTTACAGACCTCTCATTTACAGCCCCAAAGGAATAATTTATACATAGCACACAAGCTATTTTAAAATTGGAAGCCACTTTTATGAAATAAACTTATAAAGCATACAGGACTTACCAGGATCACACATCTGAAAGAACTTTTCAACATCTGCAACAAAAATCTAAAACATCAGCAACAACTAAAGCTCCAACAAACTTTTCAAAATCACCTCAAAAATAAAACTAGAGTGGCATGACAAAAAACTAAAACACATACAATTTACTTATGTCATGGCTCTCCATTCAACTGATCTCAATACGTTAATCTAGTACAACAGTATTCAAATCTAGGTCTTTACATTTATCTATTTTGTATCCCTAAGTTTTCTTCACATCAAAATAGAGGTTCTTTAAATCAAAAATAAAAAGAGTACAAGTGGACATATTCATTCATTCCTTGATTCATGAGAAAAAGAGTAACATATAATCAAACTCAAAATTCCCAATATTAAGGTTTTCTTTTTTAAAACAGCTAATGGCATATTATCCTCCAAATAATTAAGGAACAAATATCTACTCCAGTTTAGAAACCTTCCATTTTCACACTAACTAAAAAGCACTGTCATTGAATTTTCTCAGTTTACAAAAAATGGGGCCAAAGCACTACGAAAATAATATCATTTCCCTTCTGCTCCTCAATCTGCTCTAAACAGAGATTGCATGAACAACAAAACAATTATAGACAGGCCCCTTTTTCGGCTTTCTCGCAGAAGCTAAGGATTAATCAAATAAAACCACTTTTCCCCATTCCAAAACAAAGAAAAACATCTAATTGAGAAACATTTTCTTCGGCATACCTTTATTTACTCCCAAAACAAAGACATGAAAGAATTTTCAACGTAATAATGGAATTAAACACTAAATACGTGGTAGTGAAACTAAATTTGTGAGAAAACAAAACGTAAAACACGAACTCGTCAGAAATTTTCTTCCAAATCACAAACGAATATAACAACCCTATATGAAGTATCATTTTAGCATCTCTTCTCATGTAATTTATCTGAAAACCAAACACCAAAGCTATAAAAACAACTTAGAATTCCAAAATCAAAAGAATTTTTTATACAAACCTCAACGTGCTCAAAAACCAAAAACGCAGAATAAATAAGGGCATAATTCCATTCATAAATGAATTTTAAGTACTCAATTTAGCAATCTTCTACCATTTCTTTTCTTTAGTTTTCTCAGAAACCAAACAGAAAAGAGAAATGAGCCGAACCCTATTCAGAAGAGGAACAAGGGTGAATTCCCTACCATTTCCCACTGGTAAACAAAACACATTATTCCGAACCCAAAACAACATTAACCGCTAATATTCATAATTTACTGTCCTTTTTCTTTCTAGATTTTCTCTGAAACCAAACCCAGAAGCTAAAACCAGTAAGGTACGAAAATATCCAATTCAAACTCAATTCAACAAAGAAACAAAGCGACGACCAAAACACAAGACCAATTTCCAAATCTCAAATCAATATAACCCACTAATCAGTGAAAAAACACCAAATTCCTTTCTGGGCTTCCTCAAAAACCAAAGTAAACCTAAATTAGTAACAAATGAAGAAAAAAAAAGACAGAAAAATACCAGAAGTGAGAGCCTTGATCATGCCAGCTCTGCGGCCCTTAAAATCCCTGAAAACCTCCTCGACTGTGCGAGGATTGTAGAGTGCGGCATCAGCTCCCTTCATTATTCTCTCTCTTTCTCTGCGTCAGAGAAAACCAAGTCAAAAACTCAATGAGAGAGAGGGAGAGTATACGAAGGTGTTAAAAGGGGAATTACAATTTTGGTCCTGGGGTTTGTTTTGATTTTAATTTTTGTTCCCTCTTGATATTTGCAGTTAGATCCTTATATAGTTCTATATTTACCTTTTATCTTTTTTTTTCGACAACTCATGCTGAAATTTGAATCTCCTAACAAAATAGAGACACTACCGAACCAGCTAATGACCATTGACCACTTAACAAAATAAAACTATCTCTTAATCGGATTCGGATCAAAATCTGATCCATGAACGACACCGTGACATGGTTTTCCATGGCAAACAGAGATTTTTTTTAAAAGTAACTTTCTTTAAAGTTAAACTTATGTAATAAGACTATCTCCAATCATGTTGAGGCTAAATTCAAATTTTCATTGGATTCAAATTGTTATTTCCTCCAATCTTACAAACTCATAATTTGAGTCTGTAACTTTATTTAAATTGCTTTAAAATGGTTAACCTTTATTTTTATTTTTTTGTCGTTAATTTTTTTACATTATTTTTGTTTCAACATTCGTAATTTAATTTTCTGAACATTTTAACCTAAAAAATCTAAAATTCAAAACATAATATAATTTCACTTTTAAGTACAACAAAAAAAAAAGCACATAAACTTAAAAAAATTTCCGCAAAACAGAGCAACTTTAAGTTGCAAGTTTAATATTAAAAAAATGAAAGAAACAACTACAAATGGTGAGCTGCCACTTGTCATGCGAAAGCAAAGGAAGAGCAGTAACTTTTTGCCATGCGGGGCTCACTCCATTTTTCCTCTTCACGTGGGCTGTGCAGCATGAGTTGGGGTCCACAAAAAATTTCCAGTCCAGGCAAAACCCAGACTGGAATTCCGCCCAGAATTCCACCAATCTCAAATTTCCACCCCTTAAAATACATAGGTTGGAGATGGATTTTGGGCTCAAAACTCAAAATTTGAGTTTTCACCTCTTGAGTTGGAGATGGCCTAACAATATTAAAATTTAAAAATAAGAGTAGGAGAAAATGGGAGTGGAAATAATTTAATTAAAGAAAAAGACTAACAGTTGTCATTCGCTTAATAAATGAAGGCAATTGGTAGTTCATATGGAAAGAATGTGATTGACCACCTAGCAGTTATATGATATTGCTACTTGCAGCCTTGCAGCCTTGCAGGCAGGATGAAGTTGCATTTATGAATTGTGTTCTGGTAGAGCGCATCATCAAGGTTCATTTTAAAGCCATGAAGGAACCTTAAATAATTAATCAGATCAATTATTATTTTTAATCTCCTTTTTGGCATTAATTGCTTGGAAATCCGGAACTAGCACTTTTACTTTGAGCAATCAATAGAATTTTCAAAACCAAGGTTAGTTTTCAGAACAAACCTAATTTTTCATCACTTACAGAAACTTTCAAATCCAAGGTCAATTGTCTGCATAAATACGCAGATTCTTCATCACACACAAGAGTAATTATGTTCTTGTCACCCTGTATTAGTTAACCGTAGTTCATCAGGAATGCTTGTGTTTGCCCAAAAACTAAATATGAAGGTTAACAACTAGAAAAGGAAATTTCAACTGAGCCGGAAATGACTTCCCGAGGGAATTTGAAACGTAACTGAGCCAAGGATGACTTCCCGAAGGAACATAGCAGTCGTACTCTCCAACAGAACACTGAACACTGACTGCTATGGTGATTGCTCACCGGAGGAGGGAAATATGGTGCTGGTTCCCACCACCACGCACATCAACAAAGGGAACTTGCATGGTCCCACCAATGTGAGAGGGGTAGCCAGAGAACCTGAAATCTTGCCGTGGAAAGATATTATCACTGTTGGAAGTGCTTGTGACTTCAGAGCACGAAGTAGTGGAAGCACCATCTCTATAGTTGTCAGGCTCATGAACTTCGGATTCGGACATATTTCTGGACATATTTGTGGTATTAGGCTTGGAATCTTGGACCTTCTTCATGTTGAGAAAGCGCCCACCAGATCCTCTAGCCCTCTTTAATGCATGAACATGCCGAGATTCGTGAAGATAGGGCTGCACATATTTCAGAATGGCCTTTCTTAGAGAAAATGCTTGTCAGTCAAAAAAAGTACAAGTCTCCTTAACATAAAGCCCTGCACAGAGACATTTACAAATCATTAAAAAAAACTTCACATACCTTACGAATTTTGACGAGTTTGTTCTGAGCTTCAAGCTTGGCACGATATTGTCTCCTCCTTAGGATTGCACGATACTGTTTTGCATTTACATAAATGGGTTCATCTTCTGTAAGATCAAGAGGCAAGGGAACCCTAGCAGGAGTAATCCCCATCACCTGGGGATGATGAATCTGGAGACATTTAAATGATGAATATCTCATAAAATGGAAACAGAAGAGGCACATTCTTATGCAAAAACCACCAGATGTGGTCCTTTTTTATAAATCTTCAGGTCATGGTTCGTTTAAAGGACAAAAGAATCAGAATCTATATCAAAACCACTAAATTGTAGAATCCACAAGGTAGAACCACAGAAGAGATATAATATAATATCTTATAAAACTTTTGTATTTTGATCCCAACAATACTAGGTCTTCAAGATTCCTCACTCATTTTGCATCTATGCCTTGAAGGTTGAACTTCATAAAGAACTGGTCTAGGGTTAAAAAAATAGGCAAGAAGAAACTTTATTACTATAAATAATTATTAATAAAGGAGAACAGAAAGGAATAAGAGCAAAGGAGATGCAAAGCAAAATAGAATCAAAATTTATAAGATGGCAAAAAAAACATTAGCAAACCTACTTTAAGAATATCAAACTATCTGTTGTACATTGACTTTAAATAATTTGCAAGAAAAGATGCCTAGGAAGGTGCTACATGGCTAAAAAGATTTAGGGTCTAAACCTTGAAAATTCTTATGCTGAGTTGATAATGAAGACAGGCATATAGCCTTAGCACTGTGAAAAGAGAATGAACAGTTTGAAGTGCAACATGCATGAACACAAAGATTTAAATAATTCATCCTCAAAGCCGGACCTAATGTTGTAGCATCTGCAGCATAATTGGAAAAAAACAGCCATTTAAAACTTCCTCCAAGAATGATTTTCATGTTTTGAAAATCCTGCAAATTGAAAGAATCTATTATGTGTGCTTTCTGGGTGAAGGCATGCCCATGATTACTTCTATTAACAACATCAAAACATCATTTAATGCCAAAGGCACCATATATTGTTCAAGATTTTGCGCAATCACATTGAAGGAAATGACAAAGCCTCAATTTACTACTCAGAATTTTCAAGTTCTAATATAATTTGAACTCTATTGATATAATTTGATGTGGAAAATATTGAAAAGCATAATTTTTAGGTTCCCAGCATACTATGAAAGCAAGCTAACACAAAATAGAAAAGAGGTTCTATTAGTATTCACTTTCAAGCACTCACCGTAGCTTGTGGCCCACAAGCAGCAGCAAGTAAGTTACCAAAGTATGGTTCAGCATAGTGGAATGGAATGTGACCCTGAATGTAATCAGAAAAAGTATAAGATTCCCAGCTTTCGGCAAGACAAAACACAAGCAGATCTCAACTTACCATTGGGTGGCTAAAATCAAGTTGTGACGGGAAGACAAAGCCCTGACTTGCCATTGACGAGAGTGATTTCAGGTGACCACCAACAGGCTTCCCTTGTCTTTCATTATATCCTGCATGAACAAGACTAACCAAATTAGATATTGTTCGGGCGTCATAACAAAGGAAATCAATGTGAAGATCCCATTACTTCATTGGGGCAAGTTCTCTGATAAGTAAAGTAGTAAGCCAACTCAGACCACATTGATACTAGTTTTGGAAAATGGAATAAGGAGCATAATATTAATCTCCAGATCATTGTTGCTGAACATTACTCCAAGTGGTACATAAATGCAGAATCGATTATCTCTTTCACAATTATTCTGTTTCTTGTCAAACAAAAAAAAAAGCACTAATAACCCCATATATACAGAACATATCTACATATAAGGAACAAAAAATCCGTAGAAGCATCAATGAGAAGCCAGTTTCCACAAGCATAGGTTTGAAGGGAGGAAAAAGGAAAAATAAGGGAACGAAAACATAGAGATGAACCAACCTGATTGTGCTGAAACTATGCCTTCCCCACATGGGTTGCCTTCTTTCATACTATCCACTTCAGAGTGAGATTGACCAGTTGATTGAGTTGACGACGAATCCTGATCTTGAAAATGAATTCCAGATTGCTTTCTGTTATGACAATTTTGTAGAGGCACGCCCATCTTGAAGATTAAACTTTTGGAGGTAGACTGTTGGACATGTGTTTCAGTAGAATTCTCCCTTGATGACGATCCAACAATAAATGGAAATGTCAAATGTGCAGAACCAATATCAGAGTTTTGCTTATACAAATTCTGCATTGTCTACAACAATGATTCAGGTTGTCTACAAATTGTGGCGTTGAAACTTTATAGATCTTCAAATATGTTAAAAGAGAAAAACCTGAACTTTTACTTAAATTGTCCACTCATCAGCAACCAGGAATGCAAACTGCGATAATGCTACTACATTCAAGTCATAAAGAACGTTGGTAAATTAACTTTTCATATGCACTGCAAATTGCAATACCGAAATTAAGAAATCAATTTAAGAGGAAAGAACAATATAACATCACTTGAGTGAACTACGGTACTGATAGTAAACATGATGCATAACAGAAGATATATCACATCCACTGTACCCAAAAGGGCACACAAACAAGAGTTGATGCAGCAGATATACGAGTGTACTATACGGCATGCCGCATATACAGGATCCTAAGTGGTGGATATAAAACTCCGGTAAGAACCACAGGTGGAGGGAAAACTATCTAGGGGATGATAAAAAGATATTCAAACATATCTGGGACTAAATAGGATTCAGATCAACTTATCCTCAGCAAGGCAGACCTCCATCCCTTCCATCAGTTAGAATTCGATACAAGGACCAAGCCATAATCTCGGTCACTGGGTGTAGTGATGATTTCTAAACCATATATAGTACTAATTTGGATATTGATAAAATGCAGAAACCCAAAACACATGCAAACACCCTTCTTTCCCTCAATCCTAATATCAACAAAACATTGAAGTACTTAAAAGGCATGGAAGACAGCTCCAATCAAATCACTAGATATACACAGTGCTACTGTTTTCTATATCTAGGGGGAAAAGACAAGCATATATTATGCTCCACAACAAAAATACCAAATTAGGTAATCAACTATGAATTTTGTTAAATATCAGAATGTGTAAAGCAAATGAATATTAATTTAGTTGTTTTTTTAACATAAACTTCAATTATGAAATGAAAAAAACACAAAAGAAGGAAAAGGCAGGGCTGAAAATGTTGAATAAACTCTCACACAAAAAAACTCCATACTTTATCAGAAAGCCCATTCTCAAATTGGAAACCATTTTAAACATGCAATACCAAGAATTAAAATCCCAAACAAGGAAAAAATAATGACAATTGCGCCCAAGAACAATAACTCCTCCCAAATCGGCAAAACACATGACTCTGAAGTCTTACCCAAAATAATTATCAAAACAAAAGTCATACCCAAAATAAGAAACCCATCATCTCAAACCCAAAAAAAACACTAGAAAACCAACCTCACCATCTTAAGCTCCACATGCAAACAAACCACAGGCTCGCTACCAAGCAGTAAATTTGAATAACATTATTCCCTTTTTTTTAAAGAAAAAAGATATATTTACCAATCAAGTTCAGACAAACTAAAAGGAAAGAAAGAAAAATAAAACAAACCCAGGTCAAGAAAAAAGGCATGAAATTTAAGCAAAAAGAGTGAGTGAGTAGCGAGAGAGGGGACACCTTTGGGATAATATGGTAAAGTGATTGGAATTAAGAAATGGGTTTTGCTGTAAGCTCTGAATTGTACATGTCTTCTTCTTCCTTAAACCCACAAAGCAGACTCTCTCTCTCTCTCTCTCAAAAACTTACTCTCATTTGGTTTGGCTTATTTGGTGCAAAGGCTCCATCTTTCATTTCCTTAAACGACAGATTTCCTTGCATTAAACGCACTCACAAAGTCACAATTCAATCTCTTCTCACCCCACCACCTCACCTCCCTCCTTTCACCACCTTTCCCATCTTCCTCTCTCTCCTCTCTCTCTCTCTCTCTCTCTCATATAAACTAATATTGTTCTATGTGTCATTTAATTTAAATTGTGATTATTTATTGCCAACATTTTATTTGGATAAATTTTTCTCGTTTGGTACTTCGTCTCTTTCCTTCGCAGTTCGCTTTTTGTCGTCTTCTGCTCCTCAAAAAATAAATAAATACTCTGAATTTTCATTTTCATACAAAAAGAAAATTCATTCACACCCAGAAAAACAAAAATGAAATTAAAAATAAAACCAAATAAATAAATAAAATACATAAATACGTACGCATTCACCACTTGGCCAGGTAGACAACTAGCCGCCTTATATCTTCAGCTGGTTCTGAACCACGCGCTCCTGCTACGCGTGGAAGGTAGACCACATTCTTAGTCAACGACGGGACTTCTTCGCATGTCCAAATGCTTCGGCTATCAAGGAACCGTTGGATCACGTAACGCCTGCTGTCCCCACCATCCAACGGTCATCTCTTCCTCATAATTCTCATGTGTTAGAGAATCCCATTGCCGTCCTTCTGGTAACATGTTTCCTACCATGTCTAGTGTTACCGTGCTGGGAACAGTTGCTAAATAGTCATATGAGTGGGTTAAAATTGTAGTAGTAAGCAGACACATACCTACTAAGAGCACTTCCATCGGTCTTATTTTGTCCGGGCAGGAGGGGGTCTAGGCCCAGTAATTGACTCCAGCTAGCAAAGGCAAGACCGGACAGTTCGTGAGCTCCACAAGCCTAGAAAAGCCCAAAGGCAAAACTTGCCTGGGTTTGTTGACGTCAATAACGAAAAAAATCTAAAAAAATACCATGAATTTTTGAATTTTTTTTAAATAAATACCTAGTCATATTCTTCACTTCCCACACTAAAACTCTATACAAATTCCTCTCCTCATATCTCATGTGAATAGTAGTTACCCTTATGTTGCCATGGCAATGAGTGGAAACACACAAGCTTTTTGCAAGGACTGCCACTATTCATGTGAATAGTAACAGTCATTGTCTTGTCCTTATCCTTTGCCATGACAAATAGGTGGAAGTACTCTAACATGCTAACTTAGGCTAAAACCCAGGTAGCTTGTTTTTTTATAGACTAAATTATTATTCTAGCCTAGGTCACCTAAATAAAATATTATTAATTAATCCCATTAGGACTAGGTTGATTACCCAAATAAAATTTTATTAACTAATCCCACTAGGACTAGGCTGACCAACAAATAAATAAAAAGAACAATATTAGCAGAAACATACTACTTGATTGATAGATTAATTCGTTTGGTGCTAACTCTTCCTGTGTTTACAACAGAATGAGCATTTTCATGTATGAGATTTATTAAAAATCAACTTCGGAATAAGATAGGTGATGAGTTTCTTGCTGATTGTATGCTACTTCATATTGAAAGAGAATTTGCTGATAATATAAATAATGAATCAATAATTAGTGATTTTAATGCTGTGAATACTCGAATGGTGCAACTTATATAAGTGTTATTTGAAGGGTAAGTCTCATTATGTCCCCCCATGTATTTTTTTTGTTATCAATGAAATTCACACATACAGTTGAGTTTTCAATAGGTTTGTACGTTAGGTAAATTTAGACCACGTCATTTTGAAATCCTGAGTCCGTCCCTGGTAGTAAGTCATTGCAGAATGCTAGCATCGGTCGCCTTTGGGCATGTGGCACATTTCCAATATTAAATGATTGCAATTTGATATGCTTGTCAGTTTAAAGTGGAAAATGTGTCGATCCGACAATATATTTATTATTTTAAACAAACAAGAATCATATTAAGGAAAAACTCTCCAAGACGAAGAGGAGGACTGAGGTTGGATCATAATCAACATCAACTTCTTCTTTTTTCAAAGTTAGGAAAGTGGAATGTAGTTTTTTCACACACACTGTCAAGGTATTATCGGGATTTGAACATGAGATCACACTGATTTGCAAGTCAAAGTCTTTTTCAACTGGATTAGATGTCGTTGGCGAAATTCAACATATTAGACAGCATATATCCAATTGAAACTCTCGCTACCTAATTGTGATGAGTTAGAAAGAGATCTTCCTTTCCCTTAGGTAAATAATTTATCTTCCTTTTTCTTAGGTAAATAATTCATGTTCCATTTATATACGGATGCATCTCCGAGACTTCAATTCATAATTGGACGGTATTCCTAAAGTTGGTCAATAGTAAAAGAAACTGCGGCAAGGAGATTAATACGCGTTTGGAAAGAGAGTGGAGAAATGCTTTTGGGTTTTTCCATCACCTTTAAAAAAAGGCATTAAAAGCTAAAGCACTTGATCAAAGATAAGGCAGCTCCCAACACTTGCCCCTCCACATGACATTTAATACATTAGTACCATCTGCCATGACTTCCATTGTTAAATAAACTAAAACCGGTGTCAGTTTTAGAGCATCTCCAACAGCCTCTTCAACAGCTTTGGAATTCTAAAATAGGTGAGCCACATCAGAAAAACTCTCTCCAACAGCCTCTTCAACCTCAGTCATCAAAGCTGCAACCTCTTTCTCTCTCTTCAGGACTGGTAAGTTGACTTTGGCTCTTCAAATATTTAATTTTACATTGGAAAAACAAAACCTACCTTGAAAATGTTAAAAACATGCATTTTTTTCTTTTCATATAATAAATACATAGACATTTTTCACATGTTTTCATATTTTTCATTCTTTTCCATGATATTGCATTAATTGAATTGAAGAGTCTGTTTGAGCAAAAATTATTCAAGTAGCAAATAAAGCTTTTCAAATTGCCACATAGGTCAACAAACTTCAATTTGAAGAGTTTTATTTGCTACTACTCTTGGAGATGCTCTTAGTTTAAGTTTCTAATTGAGGGTCGCAATTAAAAACAACTCACATAGCCTTCCAAAATCTCCAAGAGTTATTGTTTTAAAATATTTGGCTTGTAATGTTTGAATTAGAACCAAGCTTTAATTTTCAAGACACAAAAGTTCAGAGTTCTTTGTCTTGATCTGACAAATTAAGTAACGTTAATGCTTTAAAATTCGCTAATTGATGTTTTGTAATAACACACAAAACTCAATTAAAAATGATTATCCTACATATGGTTTCTTCAACGATGCAATTTAGCTCATATAGACAAGTATACGTTTCTATTTCATGACTGTCTGATTGAGAATATGAAACTTTGAAATGACTAAATCTAGTATAAAGACCCAAATCTAGGATTTTTATTTAAATCTCTTGAATTGTGGCAGTTTAGAACATTTTAATCTAATTACAAGTAGAGGCCGACAACATAATCTCCGAATTGTATTTCTCTTGCCCCTTCACTAATATTTAAATCCAACACTTCACTTACATTAAAACTACACTTTAATTAAACTTAAATCAAGATCAAAAGAATTTGTATAGACTAATTAAACCCACCCAACCTAGGACCAAGGGCATTGTTGTCATTTTTACGTATTAATTAGTTAATATACTCTCTCTTTTTTCTGCCTTCATTGTAGGAAGATAATTACATTTTATATAAGCTGAACATGGTCTTACCTTCCATTGATATATATTTATTGCCACTATAATGACAAGCATCATCTCCAAATACATATTTAATTGAGGGTTATTCATGTCAAAAGATTACTAATTTTAGTATTTTACACCTCATTTTTCCTTGTGGCACTCTGAGTCATATACCCAATAGAGAGAAAATCATAATCAAAGATTCTCCATCCAATGCATCAAGTAATTTTTAATTTTTATAAAACAAGTATTTATCAGTTAACGGAGTCTATCCTAGCAAAAAAAAGATTTTAATTTGTAGACTAGTGATCTCATGTTCGAACCCCTATAGTACATTGGTAGTCCTTATAATTTAAACTATCATATGTATTCCGAAATAAAACGCTAATTGATCAGTTAAATTTTTCTTTCAATAATGTTATTCAAATAAACCAAAGAGAGTTTTTGAATAATAGAAAATTCATTAGTTTAATGATAAACGCCAAGGAATCTAACATAAACCAACCAATATAAAATATTATCTGCCCAAAAAGAGAAGATAAAATACAAGGCATTCTTAATCAACTTTCTAAAACAAAAATTCATTTTAAATTAGGGCTTATGGGTTATGGCCATCCGTCATTTGGACAACTAATCAACACGTCGCATGCTGATTCTTTGTGAATCTGAATTTTAGCAGTAATCAAATCATTTGATTATTGGAATATTATTGTTGTTCCTTATCATTTCCAAACACTTTTAGGTTGAATTGGAGACCTCGTATACATAGAAATTATGTACGATGAAACGGGGCAAGCAGGGACGGATCCACATAGGAGTGAAGGTGGTCAAGTGACCTCTGTAACTCTGGAACCCGTTATTAGAGGGAAAGAAATTGACTATCGCAAGGTGTTTAATGAAAGTCCCCAAAAGGCGCGTAACATGTTCTCCTCGAGGCTCTAGCGCACATCCTTTTTTTTTTTTTTTTTTTGGTATCCCTCGACGTCAATTTCTATTATTCTTTCCTCAAATCCTAACCCCAAATTCACTAGCCGATAATCATACCCCAAAACCCCAAATTTATGTTAATGGATGAAAAGGTTCGGAGCCTCATTTATTTGGATTGTGGGCTGGAAGTACTTACCCATGTTTTCATTCTCTTCCCTCTCCATCTCTGATTTTAATCTTTTGGGTCATTATATAATGGGGTTTTGTGTGTTTCTAGGAGGTGGAGATTTGTGATTGTAGCTGGTGTCGCCGCCGCCTATTGGTGTGAAAAAGCTCATAATATTTAAGAAATTTTTAAACTCTAAATCCCTAATTGATGATAATGCCTAATATTTTTAATTTGTTGAAATTTTTATAATGAGTTATTTGATGAATATTGATGATTTTGTGTGTGGATAATGATTTATTGGATTGGATGAATATTAATGTTTTTCTTGATTAGTTGTTGAGGGTTTTTTTGTGTTTTTTGCCAAGGAGGTTTTATTTTGGTTAGTTACTGTTAGTTTGAATAAATTAAGGGTTTTTAAATAGAAAATTTTTATGAGTCTATTTTGTATAGAAATTTTTTTAACCCTTTAGACGTTGACCCTTGAAAAGAAAATTCATGAATCCATCCTTGCGGGCAAGCCAAAGTGAGCCGATGTCTATTGGGAGAAAGGCGGCAAGGGCCAAGAGAGAGAGAGTAATTCCACCAATGATTGTGCAAATTTTTTGGAGCAAATTGCTATGAACGATACAATGAGAATTGAGATAGACATTAAATGAGATGTGGATGAGAAGGCAAGAGATGAAGCATTTGCAAGAGAAAGGGAGTATGCACATAAACAAGACATGGATAACAAGGATCGAGAAACCATGGTCATGGATACGAGCAATATGTCCCCTGAAACAAAGTCATTTTGGAAGCTAAAACGAAGATGTTATAAGAAGAAGACTTTTATGTGACGATGGACCTAGCAACACCGATTGGTTAAATGATGAAAACCATTAGGTTGTATTAAGAAGAGTTGGCATTTATTAATTAGTTGTATTGCTTGTCTTTTATTTAAATATCGACACGTGGCTACCGAGAATCTTATCCGAAATTTTGAGATGTGAATTTTATAATAAATATGGACACGTGGCAACCGAAAATCTTATCCGAAATATGAGATGTGAATTTTATATAAATATTGACATGTGGCAACCGAAAATCTTATCCAAATTAATCATTTAAGTAAATAATAATAATAATAAGTGAATAGTATTGCCCTTTGTCATGGCAATGGGTGGAAACACAACAAGCTTTTAACAAGGACTGACACTATTCACTTAAATAGTAACAACCCTTACCTCCTCTTGTCATTTGCCATAGAAAATGGGTGGAAATACTCTCATGTCACTCAAGCATCACAAAAGACACAGATGGGAAGATAGATTTTGAGAGAAAGTGACAAAAAATATTAGTTGTTGCCAAAAACCGAAAATAAAATAAAATCATTGTGATTCATTGCGTTTGTTTTTTTATGATTATGTGCTAATTGATTCCATCCAAGACAAATTAGTATCTTAATCACATTTGGTATTGCGAGTGAAAGATACAAGAATTGAGAATCTGGTAGTGATGGTGGCTTCATGCATGGGTCTCAAATGACATGACAAAATTATACCATAATTATATCATTTTTTTAAAATTGATTCTTGTTAGTTTTTTAGTAGACTGCTTAAGAAAGTAAGAAACATGTGTTAAATTTCAAAGAGACTAGTCATTGGTCTACTACTAGCAACACTTATATTGTTCCCAATTTAACAACTTACAAAAAACAGTAGGTGTGGGTTTTATCACAGAAGGCCTCAATACAATTAGTAGTGAAACCATTCATTATATATTTTATTTTATTTTATCAAATTTTTGATATGGGACTTTATTATTCAACACCACGGAGGCAGAAACTTCCTTGGAACTTGAAAGGAGGTGGATTGGTGGTGTTCTCCATAACCTATAAGGACCAAGAGTTACTTTGTATCAATGTTTTTATTTTATTTGTAGTTTGTTGATATGAATTAGAAAGCAATACATAGTTAGATTCATCAAGTATCCAGGACCTGTCCTGAGTGATTGGAGGCCCAAGGCAAAACTCAAAGATTGGGCCTAATTAAAATCTTGTTTTAGAAAAATTCAATTTAATAAAACTCAAACTAAGGAAAAAGAGTACCATATATATTATCCAAAAGTAGATTTTCATTAAAGAAACCAACGAAACAATACATCAACTTATAAACAAGGTGGAGGAGTCAAATTGTGGCCTTATTAAAACCTTATCTTAAAAAATCCCCAAAGAGAGGAAAATCCGGTCAAGGAAAGAGAGTGCCACGACTCCTCCCAAAAGCAAACAAAAACTAGTGGTTCTGTGTCATTGAACAATAAATTAATTTTGACTTGTCTATTCACAATAATCACTACTAATATCTTACACAATTAATCATAACAAACCAGCATCATATGCACCTATACAATAACAAAATATCATTTAAAATGTCTTCGTATTGCTATTTTAGAAGCAAAATCATCAATAATATTATCATATTTAATGTTTTCTAACATATCCCTTTTAATGCATAACATTGCTAGTCCATTTAGCCTATCTTGAGCCATTGTGGTTCGCAAGTAAAATTTTAATTATTTTAATTTGGAAAAACTTCTTTCAACAGATGCCACTCTTCCTTTTTTTTTTTTTCTTTCTTTGTCTCTTGAGGTTTCCAGAAATGTGTTTCTTAAACATGTTTAAATTTGTATCATAAACACAAGACAAGCAAAGCAATAGCAAATTAAATTAGCAATAAAAGTATAACTAATTAAATGAAGGAACAATAAAACCTGAATTTTAGTTGCTGCCGATCAGATTCAGAGAAAGCCTCCATGGCTTTTCTTTTTTCCTCCGAAGCTGTGTTGTTGTGTGTGTGTGGTGGCTGAGGCTAAATTCTTCTTCTTCGAAAGGAAATGTCTTTCTAATTCTAGAGGCTTTCTCAATTTGACTATTGCTTGCTTTTTTGCTTTGTTGTGCTATACATGTGCTCTGTTTTGCTTTGTTTTGGTTTAAGTTAAATGAAATGAGGTTTTAATATTACTTATTAGATGATGTAGTTTTGATTTTTTGCTTTAGATGTTGTACCCGTGCTTTACTTTTGGGACTTTTTATGAGGCATTTTAATTTTAATTTTTTTTGCATATACATATATTATATAATAGGTTTTGTTTTTTTGGCCCCTTTCAATCTTGGGCCCCGTGCGATGGCCCTGGTTGCCCTCCCCAAGGGCCAACTCTGCAAGTATCTCCCAGTTGAACATAAGAAGATGCCCTAGTTTTTCTTTTTCCTTTTCTTTTACCAATTCCAGTTACATTGTCGTTTCTCTTTATGTTCCTCCTCGCATAATCTATCACGTGAAAAAAGATACATAGAATCAAAACAATACAATCGGAATAATTAACTCTCTTTTGGCTTATTAGAAGTTTCCGTTACCTATAAAGACATTGCGTAATCATTGAAGATAGGATCCATATAATCGAAATTAAGTGATAAATTTATATATTCTCCAAAGATGCATCTAATATTTAAAAAATCCAAATTAATCTGGATTGGATTGAGCAAGAAACATAAATCTATCTTCAAAAATATGCATTAGCAAAATAAATCAGTGGCGACAAGTCCAGTGACACAGGCCTGACCCTCTATATAGGCCAGGAGGATCCAATCCTTTTTCATAGTCCCATGAGATGTGCTCAACCCAGCACAAAGACCTCCCAAATTCCAACCCAAAAAAAAAATTCTCACCAACTATGCAAAGCCCTAACCCAATTAATCCATAGAAGACATTTCTGGACCACACTGTACATCACATTTTCTAATTGGGTAGGTGTGGTCCAACAATGCACGGCTCATATAGTTTTTTTGGGTCATTCATTAGGCAGGGGGAGGGGAGGGGGAGTATTAGAACAAACCTAATTAATCATCCATTGATTGAAGGCATCAGAGACGGGCCAGTTGACTAGGCCCGATTAAACTCAAATCAAACAAACCCCCTCCCTTCCCCAAAGTTATCGATGTGGAATTAGTTGCACGTATGAGGAGTGTTGAAGAATACACGAGTCCCACATCGGAAACTTAACAAAATAGAAAGTCTCATATAATAAATGGTTCCACTCTTAATAACATCGAGACCTTTTGTATAAAACTTCACACCTGCTAAACATATGGTTAAGTTGGGGACAATATCGATGTTGCTAGTGGTGGGTCAAGGGTTTGTCCCTCTGAAATTTAACATGGTATTAGAGCGGGTTGATTGATTGGGTTTGAATTACTGGGCCTTTACCTTTACCCTTTACCCAACATGTAGTGTTCACATGTTATGCTTGAATGTTTACCCTTATCTAATACGTGGTGCTCACGTGTTGGGCTTGAATGTTTGACTCGATGTGGACTTGGCTCCACGTGTGGCCTACTATGTGGTGGTCCCACATGAGGGGGTGTGTTGAAGAATATAAGTCCCACATCGGAAACTTGACTAAATAAAATACAATATATAATGAATTGTTCTACTACTAATATCACCGATGCCTTTTGTGATAAAACCTCACACCTACTAGGCTTTGTAGGTGGTTAAGTTGGAGACAATATCGGTGTTGTTAATAGTGGGCCGCTGGCCCGTTTCTCTGAAATTTAACACTAATTAAATCCACTTTCTTTCTTTTGGGGTGCTATATGCTTGTCCCAAATTAATACAAAGCTCTGATAGACTGTTTTTTGGATAAATAAAAAAAATAAAAAAACAAGGGTTTGGGGATGGGGAAATCGAACCCTGGACTTCGGATGGGGGCGGGTACAAAGGTAAATACTCTGAATCATTTGAACTACATGTCCCTTACATCAAAATACAAGTTTTGTGAATACAAAAGGCAAAAAGTTCACTTGTTGTTTGTGCTTTTTAGGATTGGTTCTGTACTACCACTCTGCATTGTGTTTTATGATCTCACTCTCACACAATGCAAGAAAAGCATATATATGATCCTGCAATATTGTTTCCATTTGAATATACAAAGTGTTGCCCACAAAGCACAAACACATAAAGTTATTAGGCCTGCATAAAATACATATAAATGCATCTATCTCCCACCACAAACAATCCAAAACTTGGGTTACAAGGAGACATAAAGGCACCCTACAATAGACTTAGTTGGAAAACTACTTTACCCTGCATCATATTATACTGAGTCTAGCCTCTTTTGTGAAGGAACAATAGGGACTTTCCACATCGGAAGAGGAACACGGTTGGTTTGTTGTCACCCTAAAGAAAAGCACAACACAATAATGGAGCTTTCTCTGCACTCAATGCCATAGGCTTCTAGACTTCAACTCCACAAATTTGCATGTTACGAATCATTTCATTTGGGGTACATAAACTTATGGGTATGTATATAATAATATTATTCGGACTACATTTAGTAACTAATACACGAGATCGATTTTAACACAAACAGTAACAGAATTGACGACAATGACAAATGTGAAATACAAGAAAAAGTTCGAGAAATATAGAGTTCAAAAAACCAATTCATGGATTAAAAGTAAGACTCGGATAATAGATCATGGACTGTTGATACAATTGCTCCATTTTTATTGCAAGTTTGAGTATATGTGCTTCTGGTTGCTAATTCGGGAATTTTAATCATTTTTTGGGTTGTGCATATTCTCTCCAGATCAATTCAGTTTGTTATTGCGTTTGGTCATTGGAGAAGTTATATCCATATTCAGCACATTAGTTTCTTTGTATTTGTTTTTGTTTATCTTATCAATAAAATACTATCATTCTTTTATAAAAAATATATATATAAAAGACACAATTTCCCAAATGGAGCTTAGAATTTGTATGGTTGAATTGTGTGCTTCTCGGAAATGAGAAGTCCTATTTGGATGGCATGGTATGCATGTCGGAAATTTGTTCTTCGGTTATACTTGTTGAAGGTTAAAGTTATGAGAGCATGCATGATATTGGGAGCACACATAATTGAGATGTGAATCATTAAAGGGCAACAAGGGAACATGCATGTCGTTTTGTTCTTCATCCTGCATGTGGCCTAATTAATGAAGACCATGAATGATTTTTGTTTATGTACACCACGTATGTCGGGATGAGTGACATACAAACATAACACGTGTTATAAAATCTAAATTATGATAAAACATGTAATTCAGCTTATGTTAAATTCAACAGTATACGTCACTCATCTTATCATGTGACTATAAAATTTCTATCCAAAATATTCTCCACCATATGAGGCTCGAGCAAGATGCGAAAATAAATTAAGGAAAAAGTTGGGTTCTATAAACTTTTTTTGTCTGAATTTTTCTTTTTAACGTTACATAATATATTCACCTTAATAGAGAAGAAGATTAAAAGAAGAAGATTAAATTAGCTTAGGCTTTATTAAAATTTTCTAAATTAGCTTAAGCCTTAAGACAGGTAGAAAGGACCAATGGGCTCCTCCCAACATGTGATAAGGTAAACTTGAACCTTTTCTTTTCTTTCTCTAAATAAATTAATATAAAATTGTTGATTAAGAAAGTGTTAGGCTCACGTGACATTGTGGTTGTAATTTGCGAGTTGTGAGACTGAATCTTGCAAAATTATAGCATGGATTCTCTATCCGTACTGCTTTTCTACAAGCGTGCTCACTATTGACCAAACACAGATTCAAATTTGCTTTCGTTGAACTTTGGTCGTTAAGCACTTCCTATTGATCATCTGCTTTTTTCGAGAAGACACCAATTTTTGTTGGCAAGTAAAGAATTGATCTCTATGTACTAAACAATATCACTTTTGACATAAATTAGATTCTAAATTGACATCCTACTGTGTGTTTTGATGCCCTATTTAAAGATCATGTGTCAAAAAATCAACCAAATTGAAATTGTTTAGTCGTTTAACTGTTAACAAAATGGGCAAACTAATCGAACAATGGTATGCTTGATTATAGATTTAACGTCGATAAACTTAAGATCAACAGTTTGTTCGGCGGTTTGGGCCTTAACCCGACCCAAACCGCACCACACCCACCCATACAATACCTTTACATGGTCTAAATGAGTAATTGTTTCTTTACAAATAAATCCACTGTTGCATAACATTCCATGCCATCCCAACTCGTGTTATGACTAAATTTATTCTTGTCATAATTGCTAGATATTTGCGAGTTATATAGCTCACGAGCATTATCTTTTCAAATGAATGCTCTCACGTAAATTGCATACAACCCTCACATACACCAAGAATTGAAAAGGTCTAATAATAATGTCCCCCTCTATCAATAGGGTCTAGCTCAATAAAAAAAAGGGCATTAACTTAGGGCTCGTTTAATAACAATTTCAATTTTAGTTTTTAATTTTCATTTTTTGTGCTATAGTATAGAGGAAAAAGATGGATAATGGAAGTGAGAATGAGAGTGGAGATGAGATTGAGAGGAAAAATGAGAGGAGATGATGAGAGAAAGGAGTAATAAAAGTGAAAACAAAAACTAAAAACGGAAATCTATTTCAAATTGTTTTCCCTTTCAATATTTTTTTTTCCACTTTTGTTACTCCTCAATCTTATCCTCACTTCTATTCTCACTCTCATTTTCCTCTATATTATGGGTTCAGATCTTCTGTCTATGTTTTTGTGTGTCCTTCTCTGTCCATGAGTTAATTTTATGACACGTGACATTATTTTATTATTTTATTTGTATTAAAAGATAAAAGCATTAATTTATTAAAGTATTATTAAGTGGAATTTCACATGTCAAAAAAGTAATGCATAGACAGAGAGGGACACACAAAAACAGGGACAGAGGATCTGGACTCCTATATTATAGCGCAAAAAAATAAAAAAAAATGAAAATGATTATCAAATGGACCCTTAATTAGTAATCTCATATTCGAATTTATATGACATTTTGATAGTGTGTATTAGACTATCGTTTGTTTTTTTTTTTAAAAAAAAAGAGTATCCCCAAAAAGATAGAGTAGGAAGGAAATGTAGCAAAAGTGATAAAACTCGTCGACAGGGGCAGGTGAGAGAGAGAGGGTCAGAGCGCTAGCATCTGGTTTCCACCTTTTTCGCTCGTTTAGGGTGGCGCTGGGACGCACGCATGACGCAGACACACACAATGGCCCACGCCCACACCCACACAGGGCCAGCCAGGCCACATTAATTACTATAATGATAATATTAATAATTTTCATTCTATTATTGTTATTATTATTTTTATTATTTTTATTATTGCTGCTTAAGCCCTCACCACCAGTTTTGCAATTTGCCATTGCCCAAATGTCCCCCGAGTCTCAAGCAAACAGAAAGAAAGAGAGTGACAGATACTCATTCTCTTTATTTATTTATTTTATTTTATATTTGTTTTATAGCAACAAATCAGAGTTTGCCAATTTTACCATATTGGACATCATAGTTTCAATTTTATTATACATTTTTAAGTTCGTGTAATCTAGAAATATGGTACAAATTCGGTCAAATTCAATCCAATTATGTTTCGTTTTTAGCATGAGATTTGACATAACAACAAAATTAGAAGGATTTTAACAAAATTTTTAAAGCATTCTCAAATTTAAAATTATATGGATAAAATTTAGAAAATTAAAACTACGGAGACTAAAGTGATACATGGATGAAAATGACTTTTTGCCATTGTTTCAAACGAAAAGACCCAAAAATGAAAGGGGATGGGGTTTTGTTTTGTAGGTAATAGGTATAAACTTTACAAGTCATTCGGATCCAAAAGTAAACACACCCTTGCAAGTTGCAAATCGCCACTATCACACACACCCTTCCTTGGCCTCTTTCCTTCATTAACGGTCACCTCCTCATCCTCTCTCTCTCTCTCTCTCTCTCTCTCTCTCTCTCTCTCGCTCTCTCTTCAGTGTACCAACCAGAGCCCATAAGCTATTGCCATTTTTCCATGTGGAGGTTCTGTGGAATTGAATTCACTGAAGAACGAGATCTTCAGCTTGTTGCTTATTGGGTTGGCTGTGATTGTTCATTGGGGCTAGCTTGGCACTTTGCAGAGGCTCTCTGATCCAAATTCTTGTTCTATTTATTTATTTTTCGATTGGGAATCGGAGATGCTTACTTGTATGCCCTGCTCCAAGCGGCTCAACAATGGATCTCTCCATCACCAACAAGACGAAGACGATGCCGTGGCTGGGACTCCTAGAACCAAGCAAGCCATCAAAGCTCTCACTGCTCAGGTAATCTCGTAACTCATAAGTTTTTAAACTTCTGTTTGGTTTCACAGAAAATGTAGAGAGAAAAAAAAAAGGAGTTCAATATTGCTTTGTTGAGCCTAATTGACATTTGGGTGATGAGGTAAAGACCCAGAACCTGTTTTTTTCTTTAATTCTCCCTTCATTTTCTCAGGAACCAAACAGAGAGTAAGGTTTGTGTTCTGTTCTCAATCTTTGTAAATAAAACAGTGGGAGTGTAAAAGATTTAATTCAGCTGAAACTTCACAGTTTTGTGAACAAAACAATGGAATAAATAAGACCCATATATATTTTTTTCCTGCATTTTCTAAGAACTAGTCATCTTTTTCAGATCAAGGACATGGCATTGAAGGCCTCAGGAGCCTACAAAAACTGCAAGCCATGTTCACGGTACTGCAATGACAACTGGAACCGGAACTATGCTGAATCCGATACCAACTCGGAGTCAGCGAGGTTCCACTACTCGTACAGGAGAACAATGGGGAGCTCGAATTCGACACCTAGGCTATGGGGGAAGGAGATGGACAGTAGACTTAAAGCCCTATCCAGTGGGGAAGCGACGCCGGCGTCAGTGAGTGGACGGACGGAGTCTATTGTGTTAGTGGAGGAAGATGAGCCTAAAGAATGGGTGGCACAAGTGGAGCCTGGTGTGATCATCACTTTTGTTTCTTTGCCCCAAGGAGGAAATGATCTCAAGCGTATTCGGTTCAGGTACTTTCTCTTGTTTGGAGTTGATATGATGGTGAAGATTCTGATTTTGGTGGAGTGTGAATGTGAATGTGTGACCACATGCTTTTGCTATAGTGCTGCCGTTTGAACCACTGTATCTTTTTGTCCTTTGTGTTTTGATCTTTTTCTGTTTGTTCTTGATCTGGAAGTGTAGCTTCTGATTCTTTGAATGTGACTACTTGTTTTTAGTATGGGAATGTTGATTGGGGTTGGTCTATCGTCACATTGTCCTTTGTAGTTGGACTTTTAACAATATAATGAGAGTGTGGGATTGTAGCAGGTAAGTTGCATGTGAACTGTCATTTCTCACACTCATTTGTGTGGTAGGTGGCCCTAGATTAAGAACCAACTGATACTCTTCAAAGGCTTGAGCTGTCAAAGAGTTTTATTTTGTTTTTAGGATCTTAACATTCTACCATATTCCCAAGACCTGACGTCCTCATCATCAGCCGACCCTTTGACACTTATCTGGTGGTACTCTCTCCTTTCATGGGTAGCTTTACTCATCTACCAGTATTCAATGACTTAACATCACGCCAAACATAATACCAGTGTATATTAATCCATTCTATGCAATCGTTCCGTGCTAAGTCGAGTGTTGGATGTGGTGTCAAGGAGAGAAAGACTTCATTGATGAGACTTTAGAATTGTAACACACTTTGTATGGGTCTTAAATATGGGGGAGGCCTACATCTCTATAGCTTTGTTTCATTTCCATTAAGTTATGCTAGGTGATTACAAAGTGGTTAAAAGCAGCTCATAGGAATATCTTGCCTTTCAAAAGAAATACAGACGTACAGTAGCCCCATGTTATGTGAACTTATGTCCTGTACAGAAATACTATTAACTGTTTGTTAGGTTACAAGTAAGAGTTCTAAATCAGCAAAAGAGTAGTCCCAGTCTTGAACCAATGTCATCTAATTATATGTTGACATCTTTATCGGTCTTGTTCCGCAGTCATAATCAGCAGGACTTGGTGCTTATCCCAAAGTTCTGTTTGCTTGAGTGAGCTCTTATTCACCCTGTGATCTCTGCATTGAAGCCTAACCAACTTATTGGTGGGTTCAGCACTCCTTTTGTTGCCAATGTGTTGATCATGTTTACAAAAAGGAACCTAATACTTTGTAATATGCCCTAATTGTGTTACTTGTTTATCTTGTTCTTGTTGATCATGTTGTGAATATACTAAATATACTAATCACTGTCTTGTAAATTTGATCAGTCGTGAAATGTTTAATAAATGGCAAGCTCAAAGGTGGTGGGCAGAAAATTATGACAAGGTCATGGAACTATACAATGTCCAAAGGTTCAATCACCAAGCAGTCCCACTTCCAACTCCACCTAGATCTGAAGACGAGGTGAGCTCATCCCCAATGTAATTATGATATTTTCTTGTTATTGGTAACCTAAGGTAAGTACAGGTCAAATAAATTTTATTTATCAAGTATTCATTATTGATTCTTGAAGGATCAACCAGAGAACTTCATCTATCGTAATTTGGGCATGAGGTTGACACATTTTTTATCACCAGCCAAGGTTGTAATATGGAACATTTTGTTGTCTGTTGTATTTCAGATCAATTTAGTTATAATATGTTGGCTACCTCCATCCCTTTCATTCTCACTAAGTTACTTTGATTCATGAATTGCTTTGCTATCTTAACAACATCAACTTTGGTGATCAATTTTGTATGATTGGAATCACATTCTAGCGTTAATGATGTACATTTCTAATGTTTAAAAGTACTTTTTTTCTTCGCCCTCTTCCAGAGCTCAAAGGTTGAATCTGCTAGGGACAGTCCTGTGACTCCCCCACTGAGCAAAGAGCGCTTGCCGCATAACTTCCACAGACCAATGGGAATGGGGTACTCTTCATCCGATTCACTTGACCACCATCCATTGCAATCCCGTCCTTACTGTGACACCAGTGGTCTTGCTTCAACACCTAAACTTTCCAGCATCAGTGGGGTGAATGAATCATCATCAATAGATGGTTCTGTAAGGACTAGTTCAGAGGCAGATCGCTCAGGAGAGCTTTCAGGTAGCAACGCTAGTGATATGGAGACTGAGTGGGTTGAACAGGATGAACCAGGAGTGTACATCACTATAAGAGCATTGCCAGGTGGCACTAGGGAGCTTAGACGTGTCCGGTTCAGGTAACTAGGTTTCTATATTGTGAATAGTTAAGTTTTGAGTTGATTATTGCTAAGTTTTATTTTGTACTGCCTTGCTTGTGGCATTAGTGATTGTTTTGTTCTCCACTGCTGTCTGAAATAGTGAGAACAGAGACCGGGTCAGTACATTTGGTAGTTTTCTTTTTTACATTCCGGTGAAGTGTGGATTGTGACACCATTTCCCTGTGGATGGTTTCACATGCAAACCAAAGCATTCCTGTTCTTTTACTGTTATTTTTTTGTTTGACTTGCAAAGTTGGACCTTAATTCCACAATGAATTGAGGCTTTTCAAGTATACCAATTTATCTCTTGCACTGGTCAAATTGGCTTGAATATGAAACTTATTTTCTGTATCCTTTGCTTATGCAGCCGGGAAAAGTTCGGCGAAATGCATGCGAGATTGTGGTGGGAAGAGAATAGGGCAAGGATTCAAGAGCAGTACTTATGACTTCGAAGTTAGCACATCTTTCAGATAGTGGTGGCTCATGGAAATTGCATTTCCTCTTGAAAATTACATTAAACAGCTGTATGTTCTTAGGCTCAATCTCCTCAACAAAGCTTTCATTTATCGACTGTGCCCCAGTTATTAACTTAGGTTAAATATATCTCTGTGAATTCTGGAATTTCTTTTTTCAATTTCGGGTGGATAATGTTGTTTTGGTAAATGGGTGCATAAAATAGGGATAATGAGAAATGTTTACAAGAATGAAATTTGATCTATAATGGACACATACTTTTCATTTTACTCAAAATGTATACTGCTCTCAGTTTCTTAATCTGAAATGCAATGTTCTTGGTTGGTAAAAAGTTTTCATGTTTTGTGCTCCTATCAACATGCTATTACATTTGCTTGAAATTAGTGTGGCTTTCTTGAAGAGTTGTCACTCACTTTCCCCCTCCTAAAAGCAAAATGAAGTTTCTTCCTTTATCACCCTCTAAGCATCATAAATTGATGGGTTTATACTTCCATCAAAATGTAGATAAATAAATTGATTTTATGCCAAATAAATAAATAAACATTTGTGCAAACAGAAAGTCCGAATGCTCATTTTAGTCCTGGGACTTTCGCCTCCCAAGCGATGGATTTCATTCAATCAATAGGAAGGATAACAACTTAGTGTCGTCATGTAAACTGTGGCCGCGTTAAAACCTTTCCTGAGAAAACAACACGCGACAAAACCATGGTAGTCTTTAAGGTTCCTGGGAATTTCTCAAATTCTGTTTTACAATTTGCCAAACATGTTACTCTCTGACCATATGGGACTTTCAAATTCCACATACCCCAAATCCCATCTCAAAGTCCCTCAAAAATTCTGGCAAAAAAAAAAAAAAAACACGCGCGAGATGTGACGACCCGGTCTAGCAATAGACCAATCACACAGCAACAGCTGTCCGTCTGTTCATATAAATTCATTCTTTCTTTTCTTACTTATTTCCCCTCCAGTCTGAAATTTCGAATTTCGTTGCTGCCATGGAAAAGAAAGAGAAAGAGCCTGAAAGAAATGGCGGGCTCTCTGGTTGTGGTACCATGCGAGCAGTGGCGGAGCGCCATTAGAATTTAGAGAGAGAGAGAGCAGTGGGAGGTCCACTTCCTCCTCCGGCTACCTCCACTCCACCACGTGACCCGATCTCGTGCCTCTGGATCCAAGTACAGAAAGCGATGGCCATTTGAAAGATGCATCTCGATTCTCTTCCAACTCAGACGTCGTCCTCACCGTCTTTATCACTGGCAAGATTCTGGTGAGTCTACGCTGTCTGTCTCAAGATTACCTTCTCGTCTTTTTTATTTAATTTGCTCTTTGAAATTTTCTTTCAACTGTTTATTTGCGTTTGGTTGCTGTTGCTGAGAAAACCAAGGGAAAGCGAATTGAACTAGTAGTAAGATTGAAATTCTAGTATCTTTCATGGCACGTCTCCACCGTGACTAAATTCTAGTGCTGAGAATTTTTCTGAATTTTTTTGTGTGTGAAGAATTTATTTGAATTTGAATGGCGTGAGCAATGAATGATACAATGAAGAGAATTTGTTACTAGTGTCAAATGTTTAGATCCTTCTGGAAATATCCTTAACGATCTGACTGATAATCGCAATTTGTTATTGAAAAGGTAGAGTGAGGAATTTTGAGAATTGACAAGTACAATGATGAAGAAAATGATAACTTGAGGCCTACATAACTCTATTGACAAGTATTTACATCAGTAGCTTACAGTAACTCTTTTTTGGATGAAATTCTTAGATAGGTCTATAATTGTTTGTTTTAGTACTTTTGGAAGTTGTCTAATTGTTTGTTTTAGTACAAGAAGTGAAAAGAAATAAAAAAAAATCTATATTTACAACAAGTGAAAGTGATTCGTTTACCCAAATATCTCAAACAGTAGTTTCTGTAACACATACACGATCGCTAATTGATACCAAATATAGTGATTCTTATGTAGTTTAGTAGCTCCAGATGTGAAGTACATATCTGCCACTCCTGGTTCCCCTGTGAAGGACATTTGTGGTGTTGTTGGCAGAGCTGGTGAAGGAGGAAATGGTAGGAGCGGAGCTAGGGGCGTAAACGGCATAGGAGGAGCTTGTGGAGGCCTAGTTGGCAAAGGCAGAGCTGATGGCGCACTCGAAGTCGGCATAGGCGAAGCTGGTGGAGGTGTAGCCGACAAGGGCGGATATGGCGGAGGTAGAGGCGAAGAGAGAGGTGGAGATGGCGGAGGCATAGCAGGCAAGGGTGGAGATTGTGGAGGCGTAGCCGGCAGGGGCGGAGATGGCAAAGGCAGAGGCAGAGATGGCGTAGGCGTATCTGGCAAGGGAGGAGGTGGCAAAATCAGAGCTATTGGAGGTGTAGCCAACACAGGCGGAGATGGTTGAGGCATAACGAGCAAAGGTGGAGATGGCGGAGGTGTAGCGGACAAAGGCGGAGCTGGTGGAGAAGTAGTTGGTTTGTCCCCTGACTTGAGGCAAGGTACATTGGGCACAATAGTGCCAAGGGAAGTTCCAATAGCATTACTGCAAGAGGCATAAATCTTCTTGCCAGGAACCGCAGAAGTGATTTTGATGCGATCCATTATAATGCTGTGGCAACCTGAATTCTGGTCACAATCTAACTTGATCGCCTCCTCACTCGCAGAAGTTCCTTCAAAATCAATGTACTTCACATAATCCACCGACACAGCCGAGGCCTGACTTTTGCAGTCGTGATCACGGTCACAATAAAACTGGTCAATGATGATGGGATTTTTAGCTGCATCGAGTGTGATCTTCTCAAAGGTTATGTTCCTAGCATACCCCGATCCGCCCTGCCATGTCTTGATTCTAGCTCCATTTGTAGTCCCACTGAAACTACAATCTTTCACGTACACATTGTTCACTTTCTCAAGTGCCCCATTTGCTCCCAAGCTTCCCACACTGTTTGCAAAAGAAAATTTTAAGATAATATGATATTATAAGCGAAACTTTTTCAATAAGGATTTGTGTTAAGGACTACGTACCTTATACCATGGCCTGGCCCGCACGCGATGTTGGCTATATTGAGATCGGAGCAGCCACCGTTGATGGCTATACAGTCATCGCCAGTTCCGATAGAAGTGTGTTGAATAAAAACATTATGTGAGCTTGAGATGTCAATTCCATCTGTGTTTGGACTATCTTCAGGTGCGATTATGGTGAGATGAGAGACAAACACATTGTTGCAGTTACTTATAGCAATGTGAGCTCTTGGGCTGTTTAGATGAGTAAGTCCACTTAGTTTAAGATTATTGCATCCATGGAAGTGGAGAGCCTGCAGTAACATTCAAATTAGTAAACCCAGCTTTAGTAATTAAAAAAAATTTGAAATTTATATCCATACATCTGGTGGTTTGCAATTCTTCTTATTCATCTGGAGTTTGAGTGATAATCTGTCAAATTGGTTGGGAGTGGTCCACCAAAATGAACCCTGACCGTCGATTTCTCCTGAACCATCGATCATGAGATTGGCTACATTCGAAAATTGGAGCCAATCATCACACCCTTTCCATGCATCCTTCGTTTTGGGTGCCACCAGTTTGCCTAGGATCTGCTCACCACACCCAATAGGATAGGAATTTTAAAAAAAATAAGTTTTCAATAATATTGTTGAGAAAAGAGAAGAATAATTTGAATGATTTATTACCTGAACATGAACACTATTTGAGTTACAAGGACCTTCAAACTTGATGGGCTGCAATAAGAATGTTTTCGTCTCTGGTATAACAAGTGTTGGTATGTCATTAGCTTCATCAGCTGCTCCACATAACTCTCCCCATGCTGTTACAAAAGCCTGTATTTGTAAAGTGAAGAAACGGTAAGTGATTGCTCCCTTTGTAATTTGGTTAGTGTGTGTTTAATTTTTGTATTATATGTTGTTAACATGGATTTGAACTGAACTAGTGTGGTTAATTTGATTATGGTGAAAATTAGTTTCGGTTGTTGCTTTGAGAAAAGAAGAGGTAGATTTTTTTCTTTTTTCCTTTCATTTTGTATGAATATGTGGTTTAAAATTCAAAGTTTGACAACATTAACACGTCAAGCTAATCTAACAAATGAACATTACTCGAAGAACTAGACGCATTTGTTATGAGAAGTTAATTACCTTTGAATCATCAGTTTTTCCGCCTCCAACAGCACCATACTTGAGAACATCGAATATTCTTTGGCTATACACCAAACCAATCAACTGAGATGAAGCAATGTAGAGTATCAAGAGTCTAACAAGCATGTTCTTCATATTGTTTACGAAACAATGAAGAAGAACCCAGAAAGATGGCAAAGTAGCTAAAGCTCTCGGGCACTAGAACAAAATTATCCTAATAGCAATAACTATATAATATAGTAGGGCGTAGTATATATAATATTCCCAAAAGGGCTCCTAATTATAATAAGTTTTGTTTTCCAATTAGGAAATAGAGTTGTTTAAAAGGGTCAAAAGAACTACATGCTTTGAGTTTTGCATGCATTAATTAGACTGCCTTTCCAAAAAATAAAATAAACCAATATCTAATCAGGAATTGGATTAACAATCCCATTTCAATAAGGAATCGGATTAGCAATCAGCCTTGTTTTTAAAGCTTCTTTGTTTGTTCTTTAGAGAAAACAACAATATTTTCTAAATTCTAAATCCGCAAATATTTTATAATTAAAAAACTGCAACACATTGTTTAAAAAATTTCTTTTAACGAGTATTTTCTAAGAAATTAAAGTTTAATTCAACAAAAATATATGCAAGCCACCTAACATAATACGATGGTGTACAAGTCTTACTTGCCAAATACCAACCTAATTAAATTGAGACTGGAACTAATACTTACCTATTTTTGCTCAAAATCTGGCTAGGAAATTGCTAATTTTTATGTGTTGCACTTGACAGTGACTAGTATAACTCTTTCCGTTCAATAATATTGCAAGCATTATAACAATGGCTCATGGGTATAATGGTCTTTTTATTCAACTATTCATTAGTTGTAGAAAAAAATTCACTGTGATGTGTCATGGTAATACTACCATATGGTGTTACTAAATCCAATCTTATGATATGGGTGAGACCGGTTTATATTTTAGAATATATTTTTAATAAAATATACATGTGTTATAATGTAAATAAATTAATAATACAACATGACAATGTTACGGTCATCTACAAATTTCTCTCCACGAGACCTCAAAACAAGTTGATTTCTTATCTCTTAAAATAATCAATCTTTAAACCCATCCATGCATAACCTATGCCACTACAAACTGCTCCAAGAAAATGGGTTTTCATGTTATTTGGTCGCGGACTGTTACATTGAGAAGTTTTTCTTATTCTAGTTCGTATTTTGTTAAAAAAAAAAGTCATGATTCAATGAGAAATGAGAACCAATATGAAATATAATTTTGACTATTTTTTTAATCTATAGGTTTGTTAAAGGATTACATGATTTTGGGTAGGATTAATCCTACTTTTTGAGTGTGGGAACACCTCGTGGTATTTATAAAAAAAAAAAAAAGTAATGTAGCAAACACCAAAACAAATCCCACCAACAAAATAATTTGCCACTTTACTAATCCCATCACTTTGTAGTCCCTCACTTTAAAATCTCATTTCCTTACTTTCAAAATCTCATCACTTTAAAATCCTATCACTTCAAAATCCTTTATCCTCACTTCTAAGTGAATTGGACGAATTTAGTGTTGTGTATGTGAAATTACTTGTAGGATGACTAACAATGCCTAAAGGAGGGTGATTAGGCCAATTAAAGATTATAACCAATAAACAAAAAAATAAACTTTGGTAGCAGGATTGATAAACATATGAACATAAAATAAATGGAACACGCAGAGAATTATTTTACGTGGTAAAACCCCACCTCCTGGGAAAATCCACGACTCCTCACCCAACTCAAATCCACTATAGAACGATGATTACAAGAAGTACTCACACACTTATCATAGACACCTTCTAGATAATGTTTACCGACTTCTTCGTAACTCAACTTCTCACGGATGATCTTCGACACTCCTTATGTTGAACGCACATCGGGTCACGATTGCTTCACGCCGCCGAAGTAAAACCGCCACCACGGTTTGATGCCCTCAACCGTATAAGTCACCGAACAATGCAAATGAATGCAGTATGAATGATTAAAGTGTTTGATAAATCACCAAGTAAACATGGAACACTTGATGATTTATCTCAAATATGCACAGTAGCTTTCTCTTGAAAATTCTATATGCTCAAAATCAAATATGTCGAAAGCCCTGAGTTCTAAAAGAAAGACACATGTTTTATAAAACGTTGGTTCTCTCTCATCAGAGAGAAACCCAAGAGGCACCTAATTATCATTCAATTAAAACACTCAAACCTAGTCCAATATGGACTCATAGAAAAAACTCTAAACAGAGGACCACCGAATGTATATAATCATTAATCTCAATATTGAACTAATGTGGATTCTTGTGAATATAGACTATGGTGAAAAATGTCCAACATGGACTATTCAACAATGAATATCAGTTTTGATTCACTACTCAATTCGTCAGCTTATCCAATCTTATTAAAATATCACGTTTATATTAAAAGATCATATTTTAATATAAGTCATGTCTTTTTATTTATTGAGATAAAATCTAACTAGGAATCCAACTAGGAAAGAAATCTCAAGAGATAAAATTTAATCATATTAAAAATAGGATTAACATAGTGAAAATAACTCCAATTAGGAATCCTATAATGAATGCATGATTATGTCATGATTTACCTGAAATCAAGTTCCTCATATCGATCAAGTCTTTCTTCGAAAATCCAGGATTGAATGTGTTGCGCCAAATTTTCCAGCAAATTATATTCACACACTAATTCCCAACCTATGCTAGAGTCTAGGAAATGACAATACAATTTTCATACTAACAGTATGGATTTAGCATGAGGTCCAAAAGAAAATTTTCTATGCATTTTATTTCTTTCGTAGTGGTTCTATAGTTAATAAAATACGGTGAGAAACACCAAAATGCCATAATGTTTTTTCTTCTCAACATTGGAAATTAAGTTATTATGCAATAAAAAGAAAACTCATTGATTACAATAACAAATATATTTATGCAAATAAACATAACTTTACTCGTTCTTATATAAAATACTGAATATATCCTTATCACCTTAAACGTATTGAATAAAATAATTTGAAAAAGAGAAAATGAGACTAGTACATAGTAATAATCACACATTGTTTTACTTCAAAATTGGTTCATAAATTCAATTCGTCGCATGTAGCTCAATTTATTTATTTTAATTATAACTCTCATCAAGTTAAATGCACTTTAAAATAGTTTTGCAAAAATATATATATATATAACTCTCATCATGTATGTAATAATAAAGTTTTTTTTTTTGGTTCATTCACTAGGCAAGGGGAGGTGGAAGTATTATATTGGGTTGCCTTAAGTGCACTTCCAATGAGAGGGCTTGTTCAGGCAAAAGGCCCCATGGTCTCCCAAAACCTTGTCCCATAGGTGCGATCCAGCTCTGGCAGGAGCTGGGCCCTACTAAGCCCGGGCACACCCAAAGACAAAACTTGTATGGGTTGCTGCCTAGGCAAGCTGATGTCAGCGGCCAATTTAAATATAAAAACAATTGAAAAAAAAGGAAAAAATAAATTTCAGATTTTTTTTCTTCTATAAATACTTAGCCATGTTCTTCACTTCCCACACCAAAACTTCATACAAATTTTTCTCCTCATATCTCATGTGAATAGTGGTTGTTTTTAGGTTGCCATGGCAATAGGTGGGAATGCATCATAGAGCGGTCAATATTCACGTGAATAGTAACTCCCATTGCCTCCCCTTACCTTTTACTATTGCAAATGGATGGAAGTGCTCTAAGATTGTCTCCTAAGTGAATCAAACTTGGATACACTAGGGGGGCAGAGGGGGAGTGTTTGGCCCACTTTTCCATTGTGGTGCCACCCATGTGCAAATGTAATAATAAAGCTTGTGTGTCAATATATCCCTGAAGTTAATCCAAAACTAAATGTTTCTATAAGTGCTTCTAGCAAAAACGTTTTTATTATAATAGAATTAAGAAATCCAAGTGCTACTTGTAAAATCCAAAAACACTTGAGGTTCTTCTCAAGTGCTTCTTCAAAAAGTGATTCTATGATCCATAAACACTTCTTTATTTGTTCGTCAAACGCTATTAGAAGCACTTAACCCTTTCAGAAGCACTCCCAAACACTACAAAAAAGTGGCAACAAAAGCCTTTAGTTACCCCCACATTAGTCACCAAATGTCACCAATTATTGGTAACTGTTGCCACTTTTTTTTTTGTAGTGAAACAGGTCTAGCCCGAAATATGTGAGTGTGGCATAAGTAATTGTTAAATAACTATATAGATATAAGAGATATTGGGAGAAATGAAAATCGAATATAAGACCTCATGTGCAGGAGTAAATGCTCTTTACAACTTGAGTTACGAGCACATTACTTGGACGATTCAGACTTTTTTTACCGACAGATAAATACAATGTGCAAATTTAAAACTACAGAGACAATACCTAAAATTATATAAACCAAATTTGTAATTTATTCTAACAATAATAGATAATTAATTAATGCAAAATTTTAAAGGATGTTTGATCGGTGCATAATTACATATCATTTTGTACCCTTCTAACTTATGATTTGGTTATGTTTTTAGTTAAACTTGTGCTTTTAATCTATTTTGTGTTTGTTTTGATGTAATAAGTTTGGGGACTCGTTTAATGCGTTTTGGAGTCGAGTTAGCTCAAAGCGGTGTCTGCAGATCAGTCAACTTCACGGATTGGACTCTACTTGCTCAAGAAGAACCAGATAATGAGCCATACGTCATTGGAAAGATACGGAAGTCTATTTTCTGGATCATTTTACGGTTCGTGATTCCGGGTCCTCTAGAGGAAGTTATACAAGTTTTGGCAGCTTAAGGTCAAAATCGGCGGGATCTGCGTTACTGGGCCAAAAATGACTTTTGAAGGCCTTCCCGAATTTTCCTTGAGTTGGGCTGCATATGCTTGGAAAGATAAGACAAAGAGCTTCAAGATCCATATTTTTGCAGATTTGTTAGAGTGAAGGAACAAGCCCAAATCGAGCCCACAAGCTGACTGCAATGCATTGTCATGCATGAGCTAATCATTTTAGTGGTGAATTGAGTGGTGTAAGTTGGTGAAGTGAGTGTGATTAATAAATTCAATTGTATAATCAGATTTATACTTCCCTAGGCCTATAAATAGTGAGTTCTCCAAACATGTAAACACACCCCAGGGGGAGCTCTCAAACATCTCTCTAGAGCTCCTCTCCCTTCTCTCCCTCAAAATTCTCTTGGTTTTCCTTTTTAGTTCTAAATTGTTGTAACAAAATCCTTTGCTAAATTTTCCTTTAAGTTTCTCTTAGTTGTAATTTATTTTTCATTGTAATGTAAATTCTTTTCTTAAGTTTTCAAGTTTAATTAGTTTCCAAGTTTCAATTGTAGTTCTTGTTCTTATTCATTATGCTTATAAGTTAATATGCTTGTTTGAATGAGTGATCACCATTAAAACTTGTATGTTAGCTATCTTGGTTTGAATTAAGAGTAGACACCATGCATTAATTCAAATTGAACTATGAATAGGAAGAGTATGTATGGACATTCGACAACAGGATTATATACATGCTTGGTTGTTTAAAACATTCTTCTTTGCTTAATGGATTTCTAATGCTTAATTTAGGTTCGAAACCAATAAGGATCTAATTAGGGAATTAGGAATACAAGGTTAGGACCAGAACACCATGGCTTAATCATACTTTAGCTAGAATCAATCTAAGAATATGAATTGAACTTGGTAATTAATTTGCTTTGAAGTTAATTTCTTTTCTTTCTTTCTTGTTTTATTTATTTTCTTTTGGATTTCTGTTTTGTGCAGGGAATCAAATTGAATCAATCTATCATCAATCCTCGTGGGATCGACCTCGTCTTACACAAAAGCTATCTTATCCAATGGCCCGTGCACTTCTGCGAGTTAACAATGTTGTTAAATGAACCCTAAAATTAGCGAGTACACCCCTATGATCTAAGTACACCATAATATTTAAATCAAAATGTAAAATTAACTAAGTACACCTATTTAAGTATCAAAAATACCCACGATACACCATAATACATTCTATCACACAACACTCTAATACTAAATGCACCTATTTTACATGAATTGGTGCCCTCTTTTCAGATTTTAGGTTTGCATCAAAATCTTTAATTTCTTAAGCTTGATAACTCTAGTGTCAATTACCGGGGCATTTGTGCGTGACCTTCTACAAAGCTGACCAATATTCAGTGAAAATATGCTTGATCTAGTCACCCAGTCAATGAATCATGATTCATACTCTTTCATCTAATGAGGAGATTAGTGCTGAGGACATCCGCAGGTTGGCATCATTAATGTTCAAACCGTAAACCCATTAAAGATGTATTCTTCTCAGTTTATATTATTTCTTCACACATTGCTGGTTGCACATGTCTTCCTAACGCCACTTAGGCCATTCTATTCAATCAAAAACCAACACTGGGGCATACGTCAGAAGCTTAAGACTGAGAAAATTGGAGAGATTTGGGGATTAAAAAAATTTGAAACTGGTGAAAGGGCTCCTTGGGAAGCTCATCGATTGGGGTTGATAGCAAGTAAGGGATTATGTTCAGCAGCTTCAATCTTTTCTCCTCTCAAAGCTTCTTCTTCATTGATATTAGGAACTATGTGAGTGCTAGAAAAAATTTGACACTAGACAAAAACTTTGAATATTTATCTCAAATATGTTTGGAATCAAACTATGAAATTAATTTGATTATGATTGAATATGGTGAGTAGGGTGTCTTATTAAAATTACATTTATTTTAAATTGATATATCGCTTTTACAGTGCGTTTTATATTAGGGTAAATTAGTATTTGATAAATAGTTTGGTAGTAGGGTGTCTTTCGATTAATTTTAGGGTTCGTTTAACGAGTTAACACCACGACCCAGCCACTAGTGTAGTGGTGGGAGAACTTAGAAGAAAACTTGGGGTTTAAATTCTAAGCCGTTATGACCCAAAAAATAAAAAAAAAAAATCTAAGCCGTACAATCGGCTGTCCCGTAATTTAACCTAAACATCAAGGGCAACTCCTTCAATTCCCAAAATTTCAGGTTTTTGCCCCTGAAGTCTTTGAGTGGTAAAACGTTTTCAAAATCCCCTCTTTCACTCTCTCCCTTTTTCTCATCGGATGCTCACAAAACCCTAGCCCTGGCTTCTCTCTCCCGCCCTCTGCTAGATTAGGGTTTTGATTCCGTCCTATATATATTGCACTATATAACGTATATTTATCATATAATATTTGGGTTTTTCATTTTTTCCCTTTTTTTTAAAATTTTAATTTTTTGACGAAGTAGAGTTTAGAGATGGTCTCTGGTTCGCGAATCGAAGGTGGGACTCAGATAATCTCTGCGGGAGTGAGAAAAACTATTCAGTCCATCAAAGAAATAGTGGGTAATCACTCCGATATTGATATTTATTGGGCTCTCAAAGAAACCGACATGGATCCTAATGAAACCACCCAGAAATTGCTGAACCAAGGTATCTGCCTTTGACTCTGTGATGCATAGTTTTGTAGCTCCGTGGCTTTGTGCGGTGGCTTTTTTGCCATGTTTTGGGTATTGGGTTTTGTTTGTTTTTGTTATTTTTGAGGTTGGTATTTTCCTTATTGAGAGGTTACTGTGGTGCTCACTGAGTCTTTTATTTTGTTTTCTACCGAGTTTAAATTGTCAACGGTTTGGGTTATTTTATTTAAGTATTTAGTTTGTGAGTTGTTTTGTGGAATGTAGAACAAATGTTTGTGTTATTGAGGTTATGCCAGTCTAAAAATTTCATCTTGAGCTCAGTTTCATGAGCCTAATCATTGAACTGTTTAGTTTTCAGGTTGAATTTTAGTGACTGGGAGTGGTAAACCAATAACTTTTTGGAAAGAAGTAGTGGTTTTCAATCTCCTAGGCGTTTATTCCTTCATTATACTAGTATCTCTTTAAGTTGTGATTATTTTCTCACGGAGTTGGTACTTTGTTTTGCTGAAACCCATAGATAGGTCAACTAAGATTTTGATTGTTGGTGGCTTCTAATGTTGCTTTTTGAGAATCTCCTCCCATTAAACGTTTCTCTTTAGCTATATTTTCATATATTTACATATTTATATGCTTGCATTACACTTTTGAGACTGTATTGGAAATTGTATTAGTTTTGCCTTATTTTCTTAGAACCTGTCAACACAAATTTTCATTGTTGATTGTGTTATACCTTTTTTGCTTGCAGTTTTCTTGTACTATATATTAGTGCAGTTTTCTTACTATGATTATTCTCACTTGTTTTTTTATCCAGACCCATTTCATTTGGTGAAGAGAAAAAGAGATAAAAGGAAGGAGGTATCCTCTAATGTAAGTTTTGGTTTGGCTTTGAATTATCGTTTATTTTCTTTGTGGATCATTCTTTTCCCACCTTTAGCTTTGCGTGACATTATATCTTAACATCATACATGTGAACAACTGGACAGTAGTTTATTGTTCTGTATGAAGATCTTAAGTCTTTTCAAAATAAGGGTGTAATGAGCTTTTTAGACTACCGAGACATGCATGGGTGGTTTTATACTTTTGGGGTTTTGGCTTCCTGAATAATACAAGTCATCAGTCAATAGTGACAGAGACACACTACTGTACCGCTAATCTACTGGTTTTTATTTGACTTACTAAATTCACGGTCTTCTTGGCAAAATGATCCCCAGAAATTCAGTAACTAGCAAATGCTCTTATCAAGGAATTTATGTTTTGTGGAATCAATGGCTCACCATAAAAATTCAACCAATTAATCTATTGTGATATGATGAGCCTTGGTAATCAATTAATGAACTCTGGAGTAATTCAACATTGTGTGTTTCAATTCTTCAAGAAACTTCTTGGTGCTCCTAACTGAGCTTGTTAGTGGACTTCACTTGAATTTTAGCTAAATTGTAAATGCTTTTGAATGATCATATTGTGCAAAAGTTATCGTTATATGATTTCTCATTTGTAGTTTAATTATTTGGAGAGGCAAAAAGTTGTAGGATTCACTAAGTTCTTTTTTGCAATTAACATTATTGTAACTTTTTAAATGTTAAATCATTTTAAATTGTTGCAAGGGGAACTTATCGTAAAGCAAAAGTTTTACTGGTTTAGTGTATTTGTAGCTTCAGAGTATGGGGCACAAGGTTTCTGTGGAGCCAAGAAGACATTTTGAGAGTGCAGGTCAAGGACCAAAATCAAATACATCTTCTGATCGTAATGTTAGGAGAGGAGGTTATGCTCGCAGTGGTGTAACTGGTAATTCATTTATGTCTGAATTTATTTACAATTTTGTTTATATTTCTCCTGCTATATTCTTTTTGACTAATAGTTTTTAATTGGTTGCTTTGTTCAACCCTGCTATTTGAGTTCATGCGCCTAGTTGGTAAAGAAAGATAAATTCTTGAAATGTCTTTGACCAATACTTTATCGCATTTGTTATCTGGTGTCAAGGGTTCATTACATTAAAAAAAACGTGTGCAGTCTTATGTGCCTCATTGTTCATCAAGAAACATTGTTTTTTTTTTCTTCTGGGAAGTTAGTTACTGCTTTGTGGAATTTTGTTGTATTGGTTTCTTGAGTTGCTAATGTGCTCTATTTGGATGTTTTTGTTTAGTGCAACACCTTTTCACCTTTAATGTAAATTTAATTAAGATATGAATAAATGTTTTCTATATTTCCTATAAAAAAATTAAGTATTGAAGAAGATGGATGCATGATGGATTGGTGGGCTATGTATTGGAACATTGTGTGATTTAACTAATGTAAAACAAGTGGCCCTTTACATGGCTGAAAGGAAATCTGTATCTAGATTTAGAAAGTCCAGGGTCTATTTTGCTAGGTTTTATGCTTCTTATATTCCCAAAGCTTAAGGGATTGGGGAACCACGAACTATACAGTGACTATGAAGTGCAGCATAAGGTTTTCATGTTGCAAGTGGATCAAGAATCGTTGAGAGTATCTAGTAAGATTACTGAAATAAATGGATTGCAAAGTTCTCTGATAAATGTAGTTTTAGGAACGGCTTAGGAGTTGATGGAAAGTTTGAGAGAAGCGGAAATAAGGATTAGAGAGCTGAGTCAGCAAAGCTGACAAAGTGGAGTTCTGGGATTTCAAAAAAAAAAAAAGTTAATGATTCGAAACTGGAAAAGACTTGAATAAAAGAGCCTAGTATCTGGAAGTAGTGATGTTAGATAGGTAATAGATACTATATCATATTTCCAAGAGGTAATGATGTGCAGAAACTTAAATGCTGTGAAATTAATGAATGCAATTCTGGCTGGAGAGCGTAATACATTTCAACAATCTCAGAGAAACATAATCAGAGATATGACTAGGAAAATTAGGTACAATACTATAAAAATGGATAACAAATTTGCTGCCTCTTATGCGATGGTAGTTGGTCACGCCTTGAACAGAGAGCATACAAAAGATTCCCGGTACATTAGGGCAGTGGGTCAGTTGAATCTTTTCAAAGCTGGAGATAGTAGTGTTTGTGAAGAGTGACAGATGGGACTATGCTGGTCGGTGAGAAGATGAAATGGCGTGATTCATGGTAAAAATTACAGTGGTCCCTTCAACATTACTGAATAAGAAGTTAATTCTATATGCCTTCCAAAAACAACAAGCTTTATTATTTTGTAATAGCAAGCAGGAGGCAGTGGGGATTGGCTACTGTGGTAGGTGCTTTCTAGACCATCCCTTCCTGCAATTTCTCTCAATATGGAATCCAGTTACAAATGGGATGAATGCTGAGATGTCAGCTATGGAGGGTTATGAGGAGCCTGAACTGTTGATTCTGATAAGCCTTGCTGTATCCCAAGCAGTTTTTACAAGAAAAGGTGTTTTGTCTTTTAGGGAAACACTTGATTTCTAATGTTAAATGGGGTGCTTGGGGGATGGTCGGATGGACTCCATAGGCCCAGAGGTTGAAAGGAAGTTAGAGAGTGAAGCTAGAACTAATTCTGGTTTCAGGTCGAGGACAAGGCCAAGTCACCTTTTTACTGTCAACCTGGTCCCTGTTTTGTCGACTTGTAATTCAAGGGCTTCTTTTGGGGTTCTGTGGCTTTAAAAAAGATTCTAAAGAAGCTTTAGTATGAATCCAGTGAACAAGTGTTTTGTTAATATCATATAAAAGCTACTGAAATTAAGCAGAAGCACTGGTTGAGTGTTTGGTATATTTTATAGTTTGGTAAATTTTGTGATAGAAGTGTTGTGGAATTAAACATTACCAAATGAACCGAGCAATCAGGAATGCATGTTGATTCTTTTGGTGTATTATAAAGGTGAGGGTAAATGTCTAATAAAAAACCAAAAGCAACAGTAGCTTTTGAACAGAAACTCCTGATATAATTAAAAAGCACCTGTTACAAGTAGAAAGCACCTGGGCAAGAATTTAACACACGCTTATGTGTTTCCTTAAAAGCACTGGCTCCCTGTTTTTGAAAACAATCCCAAAACAACGGCTGATACTACTAATGGTAACTTTATATAGCCATGTTTACTGTGTTGATTTCATTTCGAAAACTTTTTGCATGATGTGTTTCCGAAGAACTTTGTTGCAGTGTTGCTGGCTATGTTATTCTCCTCTGTAATGTTCCTTTGAATTACTTGGTGATGATATAATCTTACTAGGTACAGGAATCAGCAGAGAGTTTCGTGTTGTGAGAGACAACAGAGTTAACCGAAATATCAATAGAGAAACCAAGCCTGCTTCACCAGAATGTACAACATCCACTAATGAGCAAGTGTCAAATATTTCTGAAAAGGGGTATGTTCTGCTATGCATGTTACCTTGTGTGTCTATTAAATGTATACCTATATTTTAGTCTTTGGGATGAATAATTGCCACCATCTTTATGTATTTTAAAAAACAGTAGCAGCAGTTAGTGTTTTGTTTGATATAGAGATCTGCTGGGTGTATTGTCACACATTGAGAAATAGAAACTGAGATATCAAGAAAAGGAGAACTGGTAGCATTCGAAGTAATGAAATCTTCTCACCTGATGAAGCTTGGCCGTTTAGGATTTGATGTAAGTGGAAATGACAAAGAAGATACAGCCTTTAGGGATCTTATGGTGGGGTTTTTTTTTTTTTTCCTCCTTGCTGGGGTGTAAAATGACCCACGGAAGTAAGGAGGGGTAATATTATTTCTTCTTGTTGTGGGATAAAATGACATCAGTAAATATGGGTAATTATTACGTAAAGTAGCAACCCAGAGAAAACTGAGAAGGCCTTAAGTTTCAGCGGTTAGTTTGTATTTAGTACTTCAGTTGTTTAAACAAGAATCTTTCCTGCGTATAATTTTTTAATAGTTTTGAAAAATATGTGTTTGTTTTAGCCGTGTAATTAATGTGTTGATTTATGATGATTGTTTCGGTCTGCTGTCAGCCCAACAGGAAGTTCAAGTAGTCAAAAGCCATCTAGCAGACAGAATTCATCTAAAGTATTGAATGGGCAAACTGATCCTCAAATTAGAACCAGTGATGCTAATGCAACTGGTTCTGTAAGAAAAGAGACTTTGGTGGAGAAGCGAGTTACTCTTCCAACTGCAGCTCTGCGGGTGCAAGCAGTGAAGCCAAGCAATTCCCAACCACAATCTGCAGTGGTGGTGTCGAGCAATTCTGTTGTTGGGTTGTATTCTTCTTCCACAGATCCTGTTCATGTGCCATCTCCGGATTCCAGACCATCTGCTTCTGTTGGTGCTATTAAACGGGAAGTTGGTGTTCGGAGGCAATCTTCTGAAAACTCCAATTCATCTGCACCTAGTAGTTCTCGCTCAAATTCACTTTTGGGAAAAGAGGGTTCTACAGAGTCATTTCGACCTTTCACTGGCATCTCTAAAACTGATCAAGTCGGCCAAACCTCTGAATCTGTGATGCCTAGCATGTCAGTCAGCAGACCATTCTTAAGTAATCAGCACAATGCCAGGCCGCATCAACAACCCGTGGGTCATCAGAAAGGTATGTTTGCTTTAAGAATGGGATAAAAAATTAGTGAAGTTCCTTTTGAGTATGAATCTGTCTTCACACAATTACTTTAATAGCAGAAATATGTTAAACAAATTTATGTTCTTGTCAGAAAACATAAGAGTTATTTGGTTAATTTTTTTTTGGAGGTGTGAAAATTAACCTGTTCTCTGCCAAAGCTGAAACAATCTGGAAGATGTTGACAGCCAATGCATTGTTACTAGTCAACCAACAGTAGATAAAAATTGTCATAAATAAAAAACCAACAGTAGATAAGGTGGAATTTGTATTGCTATTTTCGTGGGATGAGAGTGGTACATGCTCACATACTTTCTGTGTGCTGTCATATCTTTATGTGCCTTTTGAAAACCACTGACTTACCATTGAAGAAAACTTTGCTGTTTACCAAAACAATTTTTTTATTTAACATATTTTGCATTTTTGTTTGAGAAGATTTGTCTTCACTTTTGTATAACTTGAAATTCTAAAAAGAGTTTTAATCATGTTTCTGGATGCAGCTTCCCAGCCTAATAAGGAATGGAAACCTAAGTCAAGCCAAAAGCCAAGCTCTAATAGCCATGGAGTCATTGGAACACCAACAAAATCTGTTTCATCTCCTTCTGATAATTCCAAGGTCTCAGAGTCAGAAGCGGCTAAGTTGCAAGATAAGCTTTCGCGAGTAAATATATATGATAACTCTAACGTCGTCATAGCACAGAATATTAGGGTTCCGGACAGTGATCGTTTTCGGCTAACATTTGGAAGCTTGGGGACAGAGCTTGATTCAACAGGGGATATGGTTAATGGATTTCAAGCAGGAGGTACAGAGGAGTCAAACGGGGAACCTGCAGGAAGGTAGGTGTTAGCTTTAATTGTAGTAAGCAAGTGTTCAAATTTTGGGAAATCTAAAATATGAATATTCTTAAGATCCATTTTCTGAACTGTATCCAACTCTATGGACGGTAAAGTTTCTGAATCAATTCTGCTACAATAAAGAGGGTGCTGATGTAATTTAAGAATTTATTTATTTATTAATTTACCATCTCCTTGCTGTGTAGTTGTATTTACATTGCTATCTATCTATAAATTGTGTTTTTTTCTTTTTTTATTCACTTGTGAGGTGAAAAACATGTTTTAAGAAAGCAAAATAAGAGTGGTAAGATCTTTGGGTGATTCCCTTCGACTTAATATATGCCTCTATTGTGCAGTTTGTCACTATCAGCTCCACAGTCCTGCAGTGATGAGGCTTCTGGCATCAAGCCAGTAGATTTGTTAGATCACCAAGTTAGAAATTCTGGATCTGATTCTCCAGCATCAGGTGCAGTGCCTGAGCGTCAATTGCCTGAGAAAAAAGAGACCTCAAGTCCGCAAACTTTGGACAATTATGCAGATATTGGTTTGGTTCAAGACACCAGTCCGTCCTATGCACCTTCAGATTCACAGCAGCAAGAACAACCAGAGTTAGAAGATTTTTCGGTGAGTACACTGTTCATACTAGTGCCACCTTTTATATATAAATTTATTGTCACTTTTCAAATTTTACTTGCCAACCAATTTTCCTGATCTGATGAGTGTTAAGTGTGATTTTTGGTGTTTTCTAAAACTTCATTGTTTGCTATGCTGATAGAAGGCCTCAGTTTGAAAGAAGTATATGTGTATTATAACATTCCTTGAACATAATACCATCTTCTTTTTACAACATCTTGTGAATGTCCATTCTGACGCTTTGTGTTTGAAGCAGGCGTTTGATCCTCAGACTAGTTATAATATACCTTATTTCGGACCACATATGGATGAAAGTGTACGGGGACAGGGTCTGCGATCTCCACAGGAGGTAGGTTTAAGTGGTTACTTTATTGTGATATGTACTACAGTTACTGCTACACATTTTAGACACGCCTTTGGACGCATTACAATTGCTGCTTGATACCTTTGTGATATTGATGAAATCTCAGGGACAGGGTCTACCATTTCTATGTACATGCCCTACACACTGAACCCTGTTTAAAACACCTGTTTTCCATTTGACACACTAAAACTGCTGCTTGATACCCATTTGTGTGCAAAATCTATTCATGTTTTGTAGGGGACCCTGTAATGAAATATTTGTTTTCCTGGCATTTTTGAAACAATAGTGAAGGGAATATTACTCTTTTCTTCTCTACAACTCATAGCACATCTTTGATAGATGCTATTTTCTATGATTACAGGCATTGAGTTCACATAATGTCAACACCATCGCTGCATCGACAGTTGCCATGGTTCAACAGCAACCACCCCCTGTGGCACAGATGTACCCACAAGTTCATGTTTCACATTATGCTAATCTTATGCCATACCGCCAATTTGTCTCACCAGTTTATGTTCCACCGATGGCCGTGCCTGGCTATTCCAGCAACCCTGCCTATCCTCACATGTCTAATGGCAACAGCTACTTGCTGATGCCTGGAGGTGGATCCCACCTAAATGCGAACAGCCTCAAGTATGGAGTTCAGCCGTTTAAGCCTGTCCCTGCTGGAAGTCCCACAGGGTACGGGAATTTTACCAATCCTAATGGGTATGCAATCAATGCCCCTGGTGTAGTTGGAGGTGCCTCAGGGCTCGAAGATTCATCTAGAATCAAGTACAAAGAAGGCAATCTTTTTGTCCCAAATCCACAGGTAAAATTAAACATTTGTTGTAGGGACACAATGAATGCCAAAATTAGAGTACTGTGCAATAAACTATTTGCGTTAAAATAAATTGATTTTAATTGTTGAATAGTATAATTAGCTGGGTTGGAATCAATGTTCCATCAATGCCGTACGGGAGAGCCTGAGAGAGTTTGATAATGTCTCATTTGTATTGATTATTGATCACATCAACGCATCTGGTCTTAATTATTTTCTTAACATTTGACCTGGCAGGCTGAGACATCAGAGATATGGATTCAGAACCCAAGGGAGCACCCAGGCCTGCAATCCACTCCATACTACAACATGCCTGCTCAATCACCTCATGGTGCTTATATGCCATCTCACGCTGCTCATGCTTCCTTCAATGCAGCTGCAGCCCAATCTTCCCACATGCAATTCCCAGGTTTGTACCACCCTCCTCAGCCTGCTGCAATTCCCAATCCACACCATTTGGGTCCTGCTATGGGCGGTAACGTCGGAGTTGGGGTGGCAGCCGCTGCTCCTGGGGCACAGGTTGGTGCATATCAGCAACCCCAACTGAACCATATGAATTGGCAAACCAACTTCTGAACAAAGAAAGAACAAAAAAAGTAAACGGAAATGTGAATCTAACTCCTTGGTTGTAAGGGCTGAAGTAGAGGTATAGCAGGGTTTTTCTTTGTCAAATGAATATAACCCATAATCTTTTCGTATTTAATGAATCAATGCTTCATGTGGTGTTCCATTTTTCAATTTTCTTCATGTGCCATACCTAAGGTCCTATTGATTTCAATATTTTCTTATCCTTAAAATAATAAACAATTTGGGGGCTGGAGAAGGGTTCGAACTTGCATAAAACTATTTTTTTTTAACAGTAAACAATTTGAGGGATTATAGGTTGAGGAGTTGTGCTGTGTGTTCAGTTGTCTACTGAGTGCATAAGCCATATTTGACTGTGGTTGTTTGTAAAGTGATTTTTGACCGTCGGTGCATGTGAGGCTCACGTACAATGAACGGTCAGAAATTGCCTCCTGAAAAAAAAAAAGTATTCGAAAGAACAATCCAAAGGAAATCGAATGTAGCTTTCACTACAGTAAAATAAAAGAACAGAGAAAAAGGAGAAGGTCCTCTAGAGACATGGTTATGACCTGGGCTTTTAGCAGAAGAAAGAAGAGGAAGAGGTTGGCTTTATTCTCTATCATTCTCCATTCTCCATTCTCCATTCTATTCTACTAGTGAGAAAGAAAGAGAGAGGCAGCTATATCATTCATGCTTTGTGTCATTGATCTCTTTAAGAGATCTTAGAAATGTTCTCATTACCTCGGGATTGCCAACACAAGTCTTCACTTTTTTTTCTTTTTCTTTTTGGTTATGTCTTTCATGATTCTGCACACATGACACGACAAAGCTATCTACAACCCCACAAGGCTGAAGCTGAAGCTGAAGCTGAAGCCCCATGTTTATAAGTTAGCTAAGCAAATCCAGATGAGCTTTCAGTTTCCCAAGTTGCTGCATCCATTGGCTATGGCCTATGATTTTGCTCATCCAGCGGTTGGGAATTCAGTTGTCTTGTCTACAAGCTTTCTGGCTCAGTTCTCTATAATCTGGTGGTGATATACTTCCTCAAAAGCTGAATATTTATGTGTGGTTAACCCTATAATAATATTAAAAGTGAGATTCCATCATCTGAATTGCGGGACTCATTGATATTGTATTTTAACGGTATGAATCGTTGATTTTTCAAGCATTCATTCATAAATCATCTTTAGAAAAAATAATAATATTAAAATATTAAAAAAAAACTTATTTGTGATGAAATAAATAGACGAAAACAATGTTTTCAAAGATATAATAACTAGCATTTAATCATAGGTTAAATTAGGTGTGATTGGATGATTTTTACCGAAATCCTCTATGAATGAGCACTTTCAAAATAAACGGTTGGATCATTAAAATATAATATACGATGAACTTTACAAAGGTATCTCTAAGTTTATTTGAGGAATACCTCAAGCTCTCTTCAAATCCATAAGTTGGTTAAACATCAACCATTGGTTGGTGAGATTTCAAAAATCAAATTTGTGGATGTGGTTAATGTTTATTAGTATAATTAGTTTAGATTTGTAGGTTAGGTACTTTTCTTTATAATTAATTGCCAACGAGGTTTAGCCTAATGAAAAAGGGCATTGACTTGCAGACCAGTGGTCTTAGGTTCAAACCTCCATAACACATTGGTAGTGTATGTGAGAAACCCCCCCTCTTGTAGTTTTAGACAAAGGGTGGGCATCTCATCTGAAAAATGCGCCTATCAACCATATTGAACCAACGGTTTGGTTTGGTAAAATTATTATTATTTTTTTTAATTCTTCCGATTCGATTGGTATCGAAAAATTTGGTTCAAAGATAAAGTAAAAATATCCCTAACTCGATGAAAATCTGTACTGAACCGATATTTATAATTATACTATTATTTAAATACTAATATACGTGTCAACTTATTAGTGGTTAAATATGAAGATTATTAGGCCTCTTTTATGTAGTTTTTGGCTCTTTGAAACTAATTTCATGATGCTTTGTAACATTATTTGCTATTTTATTATGTATTTTTCATGTTCGTTTGTAATTTTAAAATTAATTTCTTTGATTTCGTCCTTGAATGAATTAGACTATTGATTTTTTTTATTTATATAAATCTTTTACATGGATAATTTGGAATATTTGTTCAACAACTTATGTTATGTGAAATGATTATAAATTGTATTTTTATTACATAGTATTTTTTTGTTAAACGGTGATATTGGCATACCGAACCAACTTGAACTAAATATTCGGTTAACCGATCCGAACGGTTGAAGGTCTTAATATTCGATTACGGAAGAGAAATTGGCCTACTGAAACTTTGGTACGGTAAACAACTGAGCCCTCTACCGTTCTGAACAGACTCATGCCTATACCTAATTTAGACTATCGCTTGCATTAAAAAGAATGCAACATGATTTCGCCAACGGGGGGTGTGGGCCAGTGGAAAAACGCCTTTACTTGCAGACCAATAATTTCAGGTTCGAACCCCCATGACACCTTCGCAGTGTGTGTTTGAGAAAAATCCCCTCCCCAATATTGCTTGAATTAAAAGAAAAAGAAAAAAAAAGCTACATGTTCTGGCTAGCCTTTTAGGTAATATTCAATCCCTTTTACAATTATAAAATTCTCTCTCGTTTTGTATTTCTCATCACTGAGAAATGAACCAAAGCTGCAGTAACTTCTGCTGGTGGTGGTCATCTCCTCTTTCATATATGCCTTCGCACGCATGCTCCCTTAACCTACCCTTTTTATTACATTCATGAATTTTTTTTTACTTTCTGGATATAATTGATTCCCAAATTCAAACTTATTAGGTTTCGAAGTTGAGATATTTTCTAACATTAGAAGAAAAGTATCACAACACCAAGAGTTAATTGATTTATACGTTAACTGTTTCAAATGAAAATAAAGTTGCGTACACATTTTGCATAAAGATATTGTGTTTATATAGTTAAAATGATGTCATTCCGCGATTTAAGATCTAGCTGCTACGAATAAGAGAAAATTAAATTGGAGGTTTGCAATGACAGTTTTGAGATCATGCACATTGAATATCAGTACAGTACATAACATAACACATAATTAATTAGGACCCATTTGTTAAAGAAAGATCAAACCCTAAGTATAGCTAAGGATTTGAATGATGAGCAATAGTGCAGGCGAGGCATTTTTATATAGTTGTGTGTTGTTTATGCAGTTGTGAGTTGTAAATATATGGTAGCCTTGGCTTTACAATATGATGATTGAGATGGGGGCAAAGCAATCTATGGTTTTAGTAGGAGCTACTAGCTATGAGTTGGGTGACCCATGCAAGGTTGAAAAGAAAGATTGAGAAGAATGATGGAAAATCATGGACCAAATTAATTTACAAATTTCAACCATCCTTTCCAAGTACGCAGGATGATGGTGTAGTGTTGAGGTATTAGCATAATTCTTTTTTAAAAGATTTATGGTTGATGATAAATAATGAAAAATAGGGGGGAAATGGAAAAAAACAAAGAAAAATGAAGTCGATTTTTTTTGGGGGGCCAAATATGCTGCAAAGTGTCATGAGGATTTGAACTTAAGATCATTAGTGTGCATGGTCAAAGTCTTTTTCCACTGAGTTAGACCCCATTAACGAAAAATGAAGTTGATTGATGCGATCAATTTTTCATATCTGTTGTGGATCCACCGTAACACCACTTGGGGGTACATAAGTTGGTGTTGCATGTATAAGACCAAAATATCAAATCCAGGAATATATATATATATATATATATATGGTCCTATTCTGAGTGCGTATAAATATGTGTAGGACAAATTAATTGATGTGCTATCATACAAGAAACATAAGCATAAATGTTTAAATCACCATATACAACGCTTTTGTGTCAATATGTCACCAAACAAATTGAATCTTTTGCTTCCCAAATCCGAAAATTAGGTTTTCATTACGTACTTCTAATCTTTAGGGATCAGAAGGTGCTACTAGTTCATAAACCATTTTCATTAAGAAAATTCTTGTTTTATTATGAGAATTCATATTCGAAGTCTTGAGTGTGAGGATTAATGCTCTACCTCAATAGTTATAGAAGTTTAGAAGTGAAAAATCAGACAATCGTTTTGATTTCATTAATCATCCACCACATAGTACCATATATGTCCCTGGACATGTCTAATTAATCGATTTAATTGGATTAGATGGTAGTGGAAACTGAAATATACATCCACCAAGAGTATTGTCTTCATACGTTCTCGAGTGGGGATGATGGTGGTGGGAATGTGAGGTACAGATTGAACTTTTTCTAGGTTAGGCCATGTCAATGTTACATTCAATTGGTTTTTGGGTCCCCAAATTGGTCATTCCATGACCTGAATGGAATCTTCTTGCTTCATACTTCTCACATCAACCCCATGCCCGTGATATGAAATGAAAGGAATCTCAATCCTTTTCATAATAAGCCTAGCTACTCTGTATTATGTACCTAGTAGTAGACCACAAGGGCATGTACCAACCACCCACATGTGATGAAGAATTTGGAAGCTCAAAGTTATCTATGTTTTTTTTAAACAAGCGAGATTTTACTTTAATCTGATTTAAACTATTAGAGAGAAAGGATTCAACACACTTTATATCTGTACATGCACTAGTGCAAGTGGGACTTAACATCAAACATTTAAGTTGAGACGTTCGACTTTCGCTTTCCTCATTGTTTTGAACTAATAAAAAATATATCAATATACAGTCTCCAAATTAATATTTTACTTTTAATAAAGTACAAATCAAATACATTAATCCCATTGCATGAGTGTAACATAAGGTAAAACAACTAAATAATTTGATAGTCAGATTTCCATATATAGCTTAGAGTGTAAATCTTTACCCACCATTTTTGGCATATGAAATGGGATTTCATGGCTGCAAAGCATGATTAATATGGGCAAAGTAGTAGGGTTTTGTGGATTATAAATATACACGAAGTAGAGAATACAATGATGGGGAATTTTCTTGAGCTTGAAGCCTTCAAGGGAATACATGCGTGAGGAATGGGAAGGCAAGGGAAGAAGAGCCAACGGCACACGCACATTGCTTTTGGGAAGCCTTTTTGTTTGTTTAGTGTATTAGCTTAATCTTACTTTTTCTCTCTTTTTTCAATGTACGCATTCTCTCTTTGGCCTAATCCTTTGATAGATTAATCAAATCACTTCTAGCTAAGCTCACTTAGTTATTCGTTTTGGTGTCTTCTAATTAGATCTCTATCTCTAGCTCACCACTCTCTGGCCGAAAAGTTTAGAGCCACGAGTGCAATCATTGTACAAATAAGCACTACCCACTAAGAACATGCAACATGCTCTCTCTCTCTCTCTCTCTCTCTCTCTCTCTCTCTCTCTCTCTCTCTCTCTCTCTCTCTCTCTTAAAAACACATTTTGGCTAATAATAAATCAAAATATGATAAACTTATAAGGGTTTTTCTGTCATGAGACTTTCTATTGAATGCAGTTACAACCGTTAAATCCGCGAGTTCATTCTACTTTATCAGATGTACGGTGTTGTCATGTCGAACACCCAACTTCTAATCGATACTTGGGGTTATAAAATTGTTCTGATCAATATATCATTTCAACTTTCAACATAACTAAAAGTTACATACATTCATGAATATATTACACATATATATAGTTATTCTCTTATCCGAATGTACGCAAGTTATTATCATGCGGATGTTATTATAAAGAGACATAAAAGCAGAAAAGAATAATACAAAATACATGATGTCTGCATAATAAAAACATTCGGATGTCCGCATAAGAGAATTTATACATATATCATATGTTTATTGGTACAATGAAATGTTGGGACAAATAATATACAGCAGGTAGTTGGTAATAATGGATTTGATTTGTTTACCAAAAAGTAGAGAAATTTGTCAAAGGTAGCAATTAATTTTAACAACTTGGTCGTTTTATTTATGTGCTTTGAGGTGATCGTCGTCATTGAAGTCTTAGCCATGGCAGAAGTGAGGCCGCATTAGTTGACTGTCCAAGGCTGACTGAAGCATGCAAAAACAGCTAGGGCAAGGGCAATAATTCTCTATCTCTACTCTACTTCTTAATCATACAACTGTTCACGCCCTAATTCCCACCTTCCAAACCCATCATCATCTTCCTCCAATGTTTTTAAAAAAAAATAAAAAAATCAAAAGTGTACGGAGAGAAGCCTCGAGGGCATCCAAAGGCAAGAGAATCTCAGCGCCAAGCAGAATCTGCACATAAGGGAGGATGTGAATGGGAATCCTGAATGGAATGACCTAAATCCGCAATCTTCTGTTACAAAGTTAAAGAACTCCAAAGCCTTTTGATGGAAAATTTTGAATATTGGTGTGAACTTGTTTGGTAAGTAGGAAAACCTCTACTACCCATCTCCCTTATTATTATTTTTATATAATTATTTGTAGTTATAGTGAATTGAGGAAGATGCCTTCAAATTTAACGGAACTTTTAACAGGAATAGACGTAGATGGTGGATTGAAACAATTTACAAAGTTCAGGTGGTTAAAAATAAAAATTAAAAGTTTAGATGCATGCTTAAAAATTCGGGTGATATTTATGCAACTTTCCCTTTAGACAATTGGAAAATTTAAAGCAATAAAGGAGGGAGCTTAATTAATGAATAAAAAGGTGTGTAGTAACGTTAGTATCAACATCTTGTGTTTATGTCCTACACTAGACATTAATCAATACTTAATATCCCTTTATTTTTCTTTAAAGCTTTAAAGCAAATCTTGGGGTCACCTCAACTGAATATTTGAGAGCAGCGAGCGAGGCAAAGCAGAAGAAGAAGTAGAAGCCAATCCAATAATGGCAGAAATTATGAGAAACCCTTTTTAATTTAATTAATCAAATAAATAATATACCACGTCATCATTGTCAAGGCTGGACCCCACTCCAGCTTGGACTCTGCATGCTCGCCCTTTCGCTCCCCTTCTCTTATAAGACCGTGTGAAAAAAGAGAACCCTCACTCTCTGTCTCTCTCCTCTCTCTCCCCAGTCTACTTTGCTTTGTGCTCTCTGTTTTCTCTGTTCGAACAGGCGTGGCCTCTGGTTTTCATTACTCTGTCTCTTTCCCTCTCTCTCTCTAAGCCATCAAAAACCCATCAAAGCCCATGCCTTCTTTTCTTTGTTTCTTTCTTCTTTAGCCTCACACACACAGACACAGTGATGAGAGAGCAAAAGCAGAGCAAAGTTAGAGTCTTTGTCTTCAAAATGTCCTTCCCATAATCATCTCTGGCCTTACCATATTCTATTTCTATTTCTCTCTCTGTCTCTCTCTCTCTCTCTCTCTCTCTCTCAAATTTACAGCAGACAAAAGTGAGAGACCTCCATAATTGAACATCATTGAAAACCCAGTACAACTGTTTCCCAATTTCGTACTTGTACAAGTATAAAACCAGACAAAAATGGAGAAGTGGGATATCAAAACACTGCAAAAAAACCGAGAAGCTCGAAGCAACCGACACAGTAGAGAAAACCCATCTTTCTCCTCCACTCTCCTTGACACCATTTACCGTTCGATCGACGAACCCAACACCGGTGAAGGAGTTTCAAGAAGAGAAGAGCAACAACACCTTATCTTCTACAAAGAAACCGCGAAGAAAAATCAGAGCACCACCGCTGCTGCTGCTACTACTACTACCAGTGGCCGCCATGGCCTTTTCAAAGAAGACCAGGAACACGAAATTATGAGCCTCCGAAGAGCCTGCTTGATCGAGAAGTGGATGGAGAAGAAAGTGACTGATAAGTCCTTACCTGTTCGACGAAATTCCATGGCGGATTTCGACACGAAAAAGTCGAGCTACAATCGTAATGAGTTTCTTATGAATTCGAGCTCCAGCTCTTCGGACTCGAGCTGCGGTGGTGGGTTTTCTTCATCGGAGTCAGAGTCCATGTATGGATCAAAATCGAGGTCCTCGTCGTCATGCTACAGCATGCACAGGCCTAAGCCAATTCGAACCAGCATTTCATCCGAGAAGGTCCACTTTGAGCAGAGAAATCACCATAATTCACAGAAGACAAAGCACGAGAACAGTTTCGTGAAGACGAAATCGAAAGCGCTGAAGATTTACGGCGATTTGAAGAAGGTGAGGCAGCCAATTTCGCCGGGTGGCCGGCTCGCGAGTTTTCTCAACTCCCTGTTTAATGCAGGGCATGTGAAGAAGTCCAAAATTGATGGTTTGGGTGTGGAGAGAAAACCATCATACGATTTGGGTGCGGAGAGAAAATCATCCTCAAAATCTGGACAACAGGGGTATTCAAACTCGAGCAGCACTTGTTCCTCAGCCTCTTCGTTTTCGAGGTCTTGTCTGCGAAAAACACCTCTTTCGAGAAGCGACTTGAGTGGCATCGGCAGCAACAATGGCGATGTCGCGAAAAGGTCAGTGAGGTTCTGCCCTGTGAGTGTGATTGTGGACGAGGACTGTCGGCCATGCGGGCAGAAGACTCTGCATGAAGCAGAGCCGGGTTTAATGGCGGCGGCGAAAGCCGTGAAACCTCCAACAATTGAAGATATTGGGTTTGAGTGTTGTGTAATGGAGGTTGATGACGACGACGAACACCTTCGGAGAGTTGAGCAAGTTGCTAGAGATTACTTGTTGTTGAAGAATTATCAGAAGAAGAATGATGAAGAAGCAGAAGATGAAGATGATGACGCAGAGAGTTATGCAAGCTCTGATCTGTTTGAGTTGGATACTGCCGGGGTTGAAGAAAGGTACCGTGAAGAATTGCCTGTGTATGAGACTACCTTTTTCGACAGAAATCGACCCATTTCTAATCGTTTGATTTTGTAATTTCTAGTAGAAGAAGAAGAAGGAGAAAGAAAAAAAAAAGAGTTGGCGAGAATTTTATTAGCTATTTTTTTTTCCTTTTTTGAGTAAATGGTTTGGGGGTTTACATCAGAAAATAATATTAAATAATTTCTATTATCTCTTGGCTTTTTCTATTTTCCGTTTTGCTGCATTTGTAGTAAATGATGTTTGAGCACATTCGAGATACTGCATAAAGGCTTATAGTTTTAGTGGCAGAGTATTTCATCTTTCTGATTGCTAAGGGGCTTGTACTAAGGCAAGGCAAGGCAAGGCAAGTCACGCCAAGCGTAGATGGTGAGTCAAAATTAAAAGATGGCGTTGTGTTTCACAAGAGAAATGGAAAAAGAAATAAAGAGATGAAGATGAGGTGAGGTACTTAAAAGTGAAGGCAGATTTTCTACACATTCTCTCATCACCATGTGGGGACCTCCCCTACTTGAACATAACACTATCTTAATGCACTACATACATATATATATATATATATATATATATATATATATATATCATATATGATACGATATATATGGAGGGATTAATAGTCAAAAAGCTGGATCTTGTTAATCCACTTTTTTGTTTTTAATTATACTTTCTTTGTACAAATAAATAAATTATTATTCGATTAAAGTTATCCACTGGCGGCATGGATTTACCGGCAGTAAAAATGAGGTGAATGATGAGTTGAAGGGAAAGAAAAGAGTGAGATAATGTATGGTCTCCAAAGCTGTGGACAAAAGGATCTAATCTTTGATCTGGTCGATCTACAAGCCTTCATGTCAAATTCGGTTGGCTTCTAATTCTAATCTAAGAGATTGGCTCAAAAAGCATTTTAAAGATATTTTCAAGTATATATATAGTTATCCTCTTATCCAGATATCCGCACGTTATTATTGTGCGGATTCTATTGTAAACATGCAGGAAAGTATGGATGGATAGTACAAAATACATGACGTACGTACGATAATAAAATTCGAATATCCGCATAAGAGAATTTCTGTATATTATATATATCTAAAACACTGCCCATAAACTTCATTTTCAAACCACCATGCAATATCAGTGTAAAGCAATGTATATTTTGTGGTATCTCTCAACTTTTCCTCCTTTTAGTTTTTACTCCTATGTATACAGCGCAAATTAATACATATAGTAATGGAAGGCAAGGATCCAAACCTCTCTCGTGATAGCATTTATCCTTATAATTGAGGTCTCAAGTTCGAATATTTATTCTAATATTATTTGATTGAAACAAAAGTAAAACCATCACATATAAAAACTTATGAGAGTCATACAATGTCATTAGGGTAGTGAGTTTAACGATTCACAAGGCTTCATGCATTCATATAATTTTGTAATGAAATATTATTTGTTTTGGTTTTAACACCATTGCATGTATTGAAATAAAAGAAAGCGTTGAATTGTTGATCGGTATGATGACGTGGTACAACTTGCATACGCAATTTATTTATTACCTGTTTTCAACATTTGCAGAGCACATTCGATGACTGTTTTATTTTAAATAGTAATGACAAAAATGATGTTTTTATGTAATTTACTAAGAAAAAGGAAAACCACATAGACATATATCTTACTTAGCCATGTCTGGTTCTTTTTCTTTTTTTCTTTTTTTTGGTGTCGGTTTTATTGTTGGCTTGGTCTCCATGATTGGTGCTCAGAAGCGCGGCAAGTGCCTCAGATCAAAATGCAAAATGTCAAAAGACAGAAGCTTTAACATTTGTGTTTCGAACCAATTAGACTTAAAAATATATCTTCTGCTACTTCACTTGAACATAAGGTGGTTTGAGGAAAAAGTTAGGAGCGAGAGACAACTTTATAGGGAGTCACAAACTTTCTTTGAATTTAATATGCAAACACATGGGAAATTTTTTGGACGATGTGAAGAATTTGGTTGCCGAGAATTTTTGGGAAGAAATTAACAATTAACTAGAAAAAAAAAAGTTTGTTATCCTTTTTAGTACAAACGATAGTTTAAATTAAAGGAGGAGGAAGATTTTTCACACACAGAAAACTAAAATGCTATGGAATGGAAGTTCAAACCTGAGACAGCTAGTGTGCAAGTCAAAACCATTTTTAACTGGATTAGACCTCGTTAACAAGCTTATTATCTTTTATGATCTCTAAAGTATACTACGAAACAAGTCAGGTAAGAGACTTGTGAGGACCACAAGATCATAACAGTTTGATATGCTAATAATAAATTATCAAAACATCATTCTTAACTAAATTATTTTAAGGACGCAATATTATAAAAGCTAGCTTGGACTGTAGGAAAAGAAAAGGCTATATGCCCTATGGTCAAAAGTGGTATAGGGCTGTAATGGCTATAGATTGAAAAACTGGCCGGGATTGGGAATGTAACTTGGTATAATAATTGATATAAGTATTATGATTTTGTTAGTGCTTTGATCTCTTTGATTAATATTCATCCATAACGATTCCACACTTATTAAGATTCTAAAAATAAAGTAACATCATGTCTTTTGAGCTAGGAAAATATCCATTTGGATCCCAAAATCATTGGCATCAAAATTTCAATGTAATTGCGAGTTAAGAGTTTTTTATATTATAAATATAAGCGATAGTCTAAATTACAAGGAGATTAGGATTTTTCACACACACACTACCAAGATGTCATGAGAATTTAAATTTGAGATCACTGATCTGTAAATCAAAATCATTATTTTTTTAATGGGCTAGACCCCGTTGATACGAGTTAAGATTTTCTAAGTTAAAACATTAGATTAGATTTCTCCTGGTTGGAAGAAGGAGAAGATGAGAGCTGGGTTTTGATTGTGTATGTGATAATATGGTAGGTGAAGTAGGAGGAGTTGTTCTCAATGGAATGATAGTGGGTTATGAGACCACCTACCCACCCATGCGTTGACCAATTTTTTATTGGATATTAACCCTAAATCAGGATCTTAAAACGCTCAGCCCCTAATTAATTACAAACCTTTTCCCGTCTGACCATCAAAAAGCCTATAAAAAGGTAAGCTTTCGGCTAGAAACAATTTTGCGTTCGCATGTATATAAAGTGCCCGCAGAACATGTACACTATGCAATTTGGTTATGGCTGCCATTTATTTTGCAAACAGAATCGATCGTTAATAATCAAGCCATAATGCTTTGAAGGTTGTTTGTTCCTAATAAACTCATGTAGCTTTTAACGATAAATAAACAAGTAGGGAATTAGGAGGGTTGAAATAAAACAAGGATAGAATTAACCGATTAATTTGTAAACTCAATTTAAAGTAAGCCGAAAATTTATGTACCGATAAGTACTCTCCCATTAGAGTTATAAACCTTCGTCTTACTTCTTAAAAGTGTTTTTATACACAATTTGAGGGGATGCCCTAATAGTATAATTTTGATCTTTCAATTTTGATATCCCAAGAATTCTAAATCCCTTCCATTATAACCACCCAATTGCTCAAATTTCCAAGGAAAGCTACCTATGAATTGAAAGTTATTGTCGTTTCTCCAACAAAAATAATAGGATATGGATGGCCCGAGTTGTTTGGCAGCATCCATTAGGAAACATCGTTGTTCTAATAAAAACGACTTGTTGAAGCACTAGGGTTATAAGCCTTTGGATAGTCATGTCACTTTACCAACCCTGCACAAGTCACTGGCACAATTAAAACAAATTAATTAATTAATTACTAAGAAATTAAATGCGATCAATCATTTATTTTGTATGTGGCTCTTACCAATTCTGGCTAGGATCCAACCCAAGTATAAACCACAAACGACTTGATCACTGGGGTTGGCCATGTCCATGTACAAGGGTGCATGTTGGGTCACACAAATTAGACCAATAATCTGTGTTTGTATTTTGCAATAATATATTGGCTGTCAATAATTTGAGATGTACTCTTTTTAGAGGGAAAGCCAACAAAGAAATATAGGTCATAAAATCTGTTGTGTCATTTATTCTTTGTGGTCTATAAGTTTGTTCTTTTGTTCATGAATTATTCATATAATATTTACTTGAATTCTGTCAATTACATTTCTTAGGCCTTGCAAGATGGTAATTGAAGTTAACATTCACCTTAAAAAAAATATAATGCATACGTGAATTAGGTCAATTGACCAATGCTAGTTAGTCCCCTTACATTCAAATTCGTTGTTAAAGTACCCCATGTGGTGTAAAAAGAAAAAGGCTATAGACTTTTGAAGTGGGAAGATGGTACCTAAGATGGGGAAAATTAATATATATATATAATCTGATATATCCACAAAAGTGGTTTGGTGATTTCAGCAAATCAAAACAAAACTACATTTACTTTGCTGCATATAATATTTTTATGAGTAGACTTGGTAGACCATGAATTTGTAACAAACTGAACTTGTAAGAATTTAGGTGAAGCAAAAAAGATCTAGCATAATATAAGTGTTTAGCAGAAAAATATCAAAATAATTCAGTATGACTAGTTCAAATGGTTTGCAACAAATTTACATGTGGATCTTCTTAACATAGAAGATCAACACTTCTTCTAAGTCTTACAAAACAATCCACAGTAAAAATCCAAATTCAACTCCCTCATTTCAAACCTATATATCCAATGCAAGCAAAGATTTTTCCTTTTTTGGGGTCCAAAAGAAATAGCGTTTTCTTTTTAAAAGAAAAGAACCTTTCTCCAACCCTTCTCTTTTGCTCATCATATTCACACTCTCAAATTCAAATTTAAGCATTAATTCCTCATTTGTGGGAAAAACCTTGCTAAGGGCTTATAATGAGTGTGTGACTTTTTACCTTTACATTCTCATAAGCCCCGCATGTGTGGCGAATTTTCAAGTCTAACACATAGACTACACATTTTGGGTGACTTAGAGTACGTGTGGTCGTTGGACTTTCATACGTGGATAACCTGTTCTGATACCATGAAGGAAGTTGAGGTTCCACCCCTATAACAAAACCCAAAAAAACAAAGAATTTCAGTCGTTTTACCCCCTGTATTATGACCCTTGTAGAAATTAACCCCATGAACTAAAAATTCAACCAATTTAGTCCCCGAATTAATTAAAATTGTTAAGTTAGTCCTTGCCGTTAATTTTTTTCGAATTTCATCCATTTTTCTGTCAAAAAAGTCACATGTCATCCAAGTGACTTACTATTTGATTTATTATTATTATTATTATAAAAAAATAAAATAGTTAGAAAATAGAAAAATGAAAGGAAAAAAAACCAACTCTCTCTCTCTCTCTCTCTCTCTCTCTCTCTCTCTCTCTCTCTCTCTCTCTCTCTCTCTCTCTCTCTCTCTCGCTCCTCTGTTCCTTCCCAGCAGCAAAACACCCTCGAAATCTAGATTACCCAGCCCCTCCAAAACTCAGATTTTCCAGCGACATACAAATTACGTAGTCCCACCCATAACCTCCTCCCTCCAAAACCCAGCCGACATCATTCATGAAAAAGGCAATGCTTGAAATGTTGAAAATTAAAATAGGCTAAAGAAAAATAACCAGAATGTTGGAAAACAATAGGAAAGGCTGAAAGACTTCAACTTGATTCATTAATATACTTGAATGAAAAATTACATCTTAAATAGAAACACCAAAGTTACTGCCGCAAGTAACTCAACCACAACTTTCAGATTTTGTGGAACTACATCCCACGATTAAAAACATGAAGAAAGACAGACTAACCATGACTCCTACAAACTAGGGATTCTCCTATAGACTAGGTAATATTAGTCTCCTATCTATAGGCAACAACCTTTATTGAAAATACATAACTTTTAAAATAAATCTTAACACCTTCCCTTAAACTATTTTCGACATGAGGCAGTTTAGAAATAGAACATTGTCTTCAGTCCTGTGCAAATCCCCTCCCTTAAACAACACCATGTGAACAAACTCCAAGCATGTTTTGTAGCTTTACAAACACTGGTTATTTGAGAGGTTTTGTCAGAATATTAGCAGCCTGTTCTTCACTTTTGCAAAATTTCAACTCAATAACATCATCTTTGCACAACTCAGGCAAGAAGTGATATCTAACATCAATATGTTTGCTCCTCCAATGCATAATTGGATTCTTTGAGAGCTTAATGGTAGAAACATTGTCACAATAAATTGTTGTTGGACCTTGCTACTTATCGTGTTGCTCCTCTAACATCGTGTTGCTTGTTTCAGCCCATATAGTGCTTTCTTCAGTCTATAAACTTTCTTCTCATTGCCTTGTTGCACATAACCTGGGGGCTGATCTATATACACTTGATCTAATTGAAAAATAGGCCAAGAGTTTTGAGCAGCTAAAGAGATTACCAAACGAATTGTATCTTGTCGTACAACTAGAGCAAACACCTCTTTATAATCAACTCCATATTTTTGCTTGTATCCTTTAGCCACCAAACAAGCCTTGTGCTTGTCAACCTCACCTTTCTCATTCAATTTAGTTTTAAAAAACCACTTCACTATAATGGTTTTCTGCTCCTTAGGCAAATCAGTCAGCTCTTATGTATTATTTTTCTCTATGGACTTGATTTCAGCATCCATTGCCTTTTGCCACTTTGTGTCTTTGACTACCTCTTCAAAAGAAATAGGATCCAAATATACAAATAAAGCAAAATGAGCAGTAGTGTCATCATCTGAGAGTTCATCTCCACTTACATAATCAATCATCCAAGCTGGCCTCTTTCTTGAACGTTGGTTTTCGGGTGGCTGCTCATTTGCCAGTGGAATTGGTGAAGAAATGGGCATGTGTTCATTTGAGGACTACATCTGTTGTTCAGTCCTATTTTATGCATCTTCAAAATTGATTGGAATCAGCTGCTGTTCTTTGACTTTTCCATTCCAATCCCACATCTTTTCTTCATTAAAGATCACATCTCGGCTGGTAATCACTTTCTTAGTAATTGGATTGTACAATTTGTAGGCTTTGGAGTGTTCACTAACTCAAGAAATACACACTTCTTGCCCTTGTCATCTAGCTTTTTTCTCTTTTCATCTGGAATGTGTGCATATGCTATGCACCCAAACACTTTGAAGTGATCTACGGTTGGCTTCCTTCCACTCCACGCTTTCTTAGGTGTCATATTTTAATAGAAAAAGTAGGAGATCTGTTTAAAATATGAATGGACCATAGAACTGCTTTAGGCCAAAAACTTTTTGGAACTCTTCCCTTGACCAACAAGCTTCTAACCATGTTACCCATGCCTTTCGACTAAAGTCATCGATAAAAGAAACAAAAATATTTCTTTTTACCATTTGAAATTGGATTAATTGGGTCACATATGTCTGAATGCACCAAATCCAGCAGATTATAAGCCCTCCACACCTTTTCTTTTGGGAATTGATCTCGGTGTTGCTTGCCAACAATGCAATCTTCACAAATTTTGGATGGTGGTGTGATCATGGGAAGGCCAGTCACCATTCGCTTTTGATGAAGTGTCCTCAATCCATTGAAATTCAAGTGACCATATCTAAAATGCCACAGCCATGACGGGTCATCTTCCTTAGTCATCAAACAAGCTAAAACTGTCTTTATCTTCAGCGGAAACAATCTGTTTGTTGTCATTTGAACAACGGCAATGGCACCCCTTGGTGGATCATATATTTCACACGCACCTTTTTGAATTGTTATAACATAACCCTTATCTTGTAATTGGCCAACACTCAACAGGTTAGTCTTCAAATCATGAACATAAAACACATTTGAAATTGTCTCAACAAATTCATTTTTATTCCTAATTTGAATATCACCCTTTCCCAACACATTAATAGTTGAACAATCCCCAAAACTTACAGTAGTACGAAAATCTTCATTTAAAAATGAAAAAGAAGACTTACTACCACTCATATGGTTGTTGCGACATGTGTCAACATACCTTACATCCAGCTCAGGTTCCTCCTTGGCATGGAAAGCCATCAAAAGTGTTTCTTCTTCCTTCTTTTCAGCAAAGTTTGATCTTTCTCCTTTTTCTTTTTCTTTGGGCAGCTTCGTGTAGCACTCACTTCGATAGTGCCCAAGGTTGCCACACCTATAACACTTAATTTTGGACTTGTCACTTTGTCTTCTTCCTCTGTTTTGGGAATGGTCATCATCCCTCTCGTAATTATGAGATGATTTGCCTTCATCTCTATTGCCTCGACCTCCGTCTTCATCTCTGTTTCCTCGACCTTCTCTTCCTCTGCCTCTACCTCTACCTCGACCTCTTCCTCTTGAACCTGAGGATTCAGCAAAGGTAGAAGCTTTCAAAGCTTGCTCATTTGAGGTGCCTCGGTTTATCCTTTGCTCATGGACCAGCAAGGAGCTTTGTAGCTCATCTATTGACATCTCATCAATATTATTCTACTCTTCAATAGAGAACACAACATAATCGAACTTGGGAGCCATAGATCTCAGGATCTTCTCAATAATGGCCACATCATCGAGCTTGTCACCATGAATTCTCATCTTGTTTGCAATTCCCATTGCTCTCCCAAAGTAATCAGTAACAGACTCTCCTCCTTTCATCTGAAGAATCTCAAAGTCTTTTCTTAAAGCTTGAAGCTGTGCACGCTTCACCCTTGCTGACCCCTGGTACTTTTCTTCATGGATTCCCATATGTTTTTGGTTGTATCCTTCTTGGAGAATAGTTTCCAAAATAGCACAATCAATAGCCTGGAATAAATAATTCTTCACCTTTAAATCTTTCAGCGTCTGATCATCAAGTTTCTTCTGTTGTTGTTGTGTCAGTAGTGCTCCTTCTTTTGGCACTTCATATCTCGTCTCCCCAAGATCCCAATATTCTTTGGACCTTAGAAAATTCTCCATCAACATGCACCAATGATCATAGTGACCATCAAAGCGAGGTATGGCTAGCTGGAAAAATGTCTCTACTGGCTTGTCAGTCGCCATGGATTCTTGCTGTTGCAAGATACAAGAAGTTGCTGCTGTTTGGGATTTTTTAAGTCAGGCCCAGTGGGGCTCTGATACTAGATGTTGAAAATTAAAAGAGGCTAAAGAAAAATAACCAGAACGTTGAAAAACAATAGGAAATACGGAAAGACTTCAACTTGATTCATTAATAGACTTGAATGAAAAATTACATATTAAATAGAAAACACCAAAGTTTCTGCTGCAAGTAACTCAACCACAACTTTCAGATTTTGTGGAACTACATCCCACGATTAAAAACATGAAGAAAGACATACTAACCATGACTCCTACAAACTAGGAATTCTCCTATAGACTAGGTAATACTAGTCTCCTATCTATAGGCAACAACCTTTGTTGAAAATAAATGACTTTTAAAATAAATCTTAACATGAAAATCTTGAACGACTTGTTGAATGGGGGCCATTGATCTTCCGGCAAAGCAAAAACAATTTCATGAATGAACGAGGTGGGTAAGGGCTTGGGAAGATGAATATTTTGGCTAGATTTCTTGTAGCAAATCGACTGTGAGGTGGGGTTGTGGGTGGGTTGGATTTTCATTTATGATATATTATTATTTATATTCATAAATATGTTATTAGTTTTTATTTTGTTTTTATCATTATTTTTCTTTTAATTTTATGTATTTGACTTTATTTTACTCGAAATTACAAGTTTATCTTTATAATTAATGAAATATTGAATGAAAATTCAAAAACATAACGGCAATGGTTAAATTAACCATTTTAATTCATTCAAGTGTTAAATTGGTTGGACTTTTTAATTCATAGGGTTAAGTTTAATTTGAGTCCTGATTCGAGGGAGTCTACGGTAATTATTCCCAAAAAAACTCTGTGGGCCCATCAGGGCTTTTTATGAGAGCCCACAGAAGGCACTGGCATCCAAGCGTGGTACAGCATGAGCAAATTGGATTTGGTAATTGGCTGGCAGGCAAGGCAGTCACAATGACTTTTATAAAAGGCTTTTTCACCGCACGTGGTGGGCTGGGCCAACATGTCGGGCGTTCACACGAGTGCAAGCTCCTCCTCGGTCCTCACAGATCCCAATGAACTCCGCTGTCACACGCCACCACACACAAAATAAATAAATTATAATATCAACTCATCTGCCCCCTACTGCCTAGCAGTAAAATCAACACCACTCATGATCTGACCCCTGTACTGCTTTGCTACGTGTGGCTCTGTCAGCTTTGGTGGGTGAGAGTACGAAATTGACCTTGGAAGTTGCATGGGGTGTCTTCTTTTGAGATGGGTAGTTTTGGGATGGGGGAGTTTTGGAGAGAGGAAAAAAAGAGGGGGTTGGGAGACAAGACAAGGCAGCTTTAGTAAAAGAGAAAAGAAGGTGTTGAGGTGAATAATGGTGTTTGTTTTTGTGTGAGGGAGTAAAAAAGAGAAAGTGGAGAGAATTTTGGTGATCCCAAGAAGATTGTGAAATGGGAAAACAGACTCTGAGAGGATGCAGCCTTTTCTTTTCCTTTATTTTGATAGAGAGAGAGAGAGAGAAATTGGATCCAACATACTCTTGGTGGAGCTTTTGCTAGATTCACTTATTCATATGAACAACTCTTGAGTTATTTATTGATGTAAAACAAAAAAAATTGAGCAACTGTAAAACTGATCCAACTTGGGTGCGCGAATATACTGTTTTGACTAACTAGTCTAACTCACGTTTGCAACAAAATTTTAATTTTAAATTTACCCGAAAAAGTTAAAAGTTACAAATGAATTTTGAGAAGAGGTGGATTATTATGGTTTGTTAGATGAGTTCTTAGACTAAAGAATTGGGCAAATGCCTAACTAGTTCTTGGATTAGTTTTTCTTCTCTTCTTGACGTTAAATGAGATTTTAAATTCGAATCCTCATTCCTCCATCGATTAAAAACAAATTGAACAGAGTTAAATTTGTTAGAAATAAATCGTCAAACCAATGCGTAGTTCATAATATAAGAGGTTGGCATATCTTTGTAAAAGCCCTTTCAATTTTCAAAATGACCTGGTCCTCATCCTGTGGCCTATAACAGAACTCTTTTTCTACTTTGAATTGGTTCATTTTAGGGCAACATCCTTTGCTTGACTAACTAGAATTGAACCAATGCCTACAGTAAGAACTCTCTCAGTCTCTTTCTTCCTTCTATTTCAGAACACAAAGCTCAACATAGTTTCTGGCAAGAATTAAACTGCTGCATAATCATTCAATGATGACAAAAACTGCAATGAAAACTATGTGGGATTTGCTGAGCTACAAGGACAAGTTACACTTAATTTGTGCCATAATTTTTTGCAAAAGGGTGGCGTGGAAATTGAATTAAAGCAACGACTGTGATGTTCTGGTGAAAGCAACAGGCCTTAGAGAGGTTGCTTGGATACTGAGAAAAAACCACCGAGAAAGAAAAAAAAACTGTGGCCAGTCACTACTCCTCCAAGATTCTCTCTTTGAGTCGTAAGTTTCAGGAATGTTGACAGATGAGATGAGAAGCCCTAGCGTTGTGTGTGTGTGGACAGTGCAGTTCCCACTATACACACCTTTTTAACATTTTGCTAAATTAAGTGTTACAGTCTCAGTCTAAGCACCATTTCTGGTCTGCCTTGAAAATTTATATACGCACACATGGAAATGTCTTTATCAATTCACACATTCCTCCATAAAGCAGTAGCTATACATACTTTGAATTTTCAAAGCAATCAAAATAAACATTTATTTCTTCCCCATTAACCTAAAACCCAAAACCAATTGGGGATATAGGTGAAGTCCTGGACCATTTACACTAGTAAGCAATATGCTTTGAGATCTCGACATGGGATATGCATACCCTTTAACAAGTCGGCAACCCATATTAGGTAACATGGGAGCATGTGGGTCGTTGGTCTTAACACGTGGATAGCATGCTCTGATACCATATTATGTGAGCATTTAATTCAAAATCAATTGGCAATGAGTGGAGAACCCGAGATCATTTAAACTATTAAGCGAAACTTTAATTCTTCGATACACGATTCACACTCTCAATGTTTTAAACCTAATAGTTTGTATACAACAGAAGAAAGGAAAACTTGTGTACCAACAATTTTCCACATTAAGAAATCTTATTGGACTCACTTTCAAGCAGCACTATCATCTACAGAAATGAAACTTAGAATGGTACAGTGATTACTAGCCGAGTAGTTGCAATCTAAACCAAACCCTAGTGTCCTGCAAATCCAATCAGATTGGTATAAAGATACACATGCACTACCAAAGAAAGAAATGAAAGCAATTGATTTGTTTAAACATCAACTCAGAAGTCATTTTGATTGAGACTAGAACTAGGTTTAGCAGAACACAGTTGAGAACTGTCCTAACTCATATTGGACAATGACATGTGCATGCAATGCAATGCAATGCAAGCATCTTTGTCAATTACCAATTTACCCCCTTAGTGGGCTCAAAATCATGTCCCTGTTTACATGAATGGAAGCTCCAAAGTTCCAATATATGATGAGAGGGAATTTAGGCAGGTGTCTTTGTTGCTTGGATTTGAAGCTTTGAAGAAGACTAGCTGCTGCTAGTTGCATTTGCAGGGTGGCTGGCTGCAGCCTGCAGGAGGAGACTATGCCCATGCCAAATTATTGTTGTCAGTTTAAGACTTTTTCCCTCAGAATGAAAATGAAGTGGGATGGGATTCGTTGACCCAAACAGTTGACCTGGCCACCCTCAATTATGAAGTGAGTCATGTGACACACACACAGCTTCGACTAGATGGAGCAAAATCTCGAGTTAAAAACACAAAACGACTAGATTGCAATGTGTGAAATATTCTGGTTTCAAGAATGACATGTCTTATGTTCATGGGCTTGTCACTCTGGGCCCATGTTCTTTTGCAATTGGACTAAAATATTCGTATGGCTTGGCCTAAATTATTTGGTCATATAAATTGGACTTTATTTTTTGAACTTAAGATCTCTCTTCCATCGCAAAGGACCCACTAGTATAGTGGTTTGGAGTATTTACTCCTTCAGGCAAGGTCCTGAGTTCGAATCCTAGCATCTGTGTAGTGTGTGTGAGTTTATTATGATATCGCCCCTCTCAATAGGAAATGTCCTCAAAAAGATCTCTCTTCCTTCTTCTGCCTACAAATCTCAACCTCACTTGAGCTTAAAACAATTAAATTTTGGCTAGTGGGTATAGTATGGCTCAGTTAGTTGAGTTATTCCACTTTCACGCATGTGGGCAGAGATTCGAAACCTCCAAGTACCCAATACATATTTTGTGTAAATCCCCTTCCCTAATCGCTGGCTTGTACTTAAAAAAAAAAAAACAATAATGGAATTTTGGATATAAGTAGAGAATTTGGGCTGTACATTATTCATCACTTGATGATGAGGTCATGTTGTAAACAAATAAGCCTTTAAAAAATAATAATAACAAGGACATCCTTACTGGAGAAAGACTCATTAACATCTTCCTTGTTAATGCAGAAACTTAGGAATGAAGCTTTCATTTCATTATGAACTTTTCCAAAAGAGAAAAAGAAAAGCATAGGGCCATATAATCTCTAGATGATTGAGATAGATAACATTGAAATTCTGATATTGTCTACTAGTACTGTCACCTCCTGGGAATTCTTCTCTTGATCAGGAGGTGTAGCCAATGCCACGACATCATCAGAAGGCAGCCGGTCAATGAGAGTACGGCAGAGGGGGCAGCCATAATGAGAGTGAAGCCACGTGTCAATACAAGGTGCGTGGAAGGTGTGCTTGCATTTTGGCAGCTGCCTCACGAGTTGCTCATTTTCTAAACCTTTCAAGCACACCACACATTGAACCTTCTTCTTCATGATCAGTTTGATCATCGCTCTTATAATTGAATGTTGTGATTAAATCCGGCTTCAACCTCCTAACGACGGTGCATTCGATCTTCTTAACCGGTTCGTTGCCTGTTGGAACTTGGAGTATACGATAGTATACGGTTACGATATACGTACCATCCAACTATAGAAAGAATCAACACTAGAACTGAAATGGTCAGCAGACCAATTACCACAATGCCCTGATGAGAGTGATGGCCGCATGGGGTTTTTAGGTTTAGCAGACCAGTAATGTTATAATTCTTAGGGGGCAGAGGGAGGGGTGCTTAGAGGATATGAATATATATTATAGTAACTAATTAATCCAAAAGTGGTTTAGGATATTGAATTAATATTGGCCAATGATTCGATTCAAAAACATAGTAATGATATGAGAACTTGATTGGTTTCTTGTCGATGCCGACTTACAAGGGGGTGTGAACGTGACAGGGCTCAGAATATTTATTGAGGCTCCAAGGTGCATGGGATGATGATGACATTAATTCTAGATATCTCGCATGTTATGTTATCAAAATACTTATGTCGTAAGCCTGTCAGTTTGAACCGTACAGTCAAAGAAGAATTCGACTAGTGAATAATAATCTAGACATTGATACCAAATTGTTTAGTAAGAGAATTTGTTTCTATACGTATATGCTGCCATGGGTTTGTTGTCCTCCTCAATTTGATCGGATGGTGCAGCCAAAGTATGAAATAATAGTCACCACTCTGCGGAATATAAAAAAGGATTTTATTTTATGTTATCTTTTAGCCGTCACTATTTGTTCTTTTCTTTTCGACCACTTACAAAATCCTTCTCATCATATAGGAATCAACATTGATCCAGCCCAGACTATTGAAGAATATAAGTTCCATCGGAGACTTGACAAATCATTATCTCTTAACCAATACGTGGTGTTCACGTGTTGGGTTTGAATGTTTGATTCCGATGTGGATTTAGCTCCACGTGTGGAGGTGTGTTGAAGAATATAAGTCTCACATCGGAAACTTGACAAAAGAAAATACAATATATAATGAATGGTTCTACTACTAATATCACCGATGCCTTTTGTGATAAAACCCCACACTTACTGGGCTTTATAGGTGGTTAAGTTGGGGACAATATCGGTGTTGCTAGTAGTGGGCCATTGACCCGTCTCTCTGAAATTTAACATGGTATCAGAGCGGGTTGATTGACTGGGCCTGAAATATTGGGCCTTTACCCTTACTCATTACCCAATATGTGGTGTTCACATATTGGGCTTGAATGTTTACCCTTACCCCTTATCCAATACGTGTTGGGCTTGAATGTTTGACTCCGATGTGGACTTGGCTCCACTTGTAGCCCATTATGTGGTGGTCTCACGTGAGGGGAAGTATTGAAAAATATAAGTCTCATTATCCTAGTAGTGGGCCGCTGACTACCTCTCTGAAATAGACTTGGCTACAAGTGGTTTATTTTGATTTTGGGTTAGTAAATGTATGATATATTTTTTTTGTCACAATATATAAAGCATAAAAAAGGAAAGTCCATGCTGCTTAGTGCTTGGTGTTTTCGACCAAAACAAAAAAGTGCTTGTTGTTCTGGCCTACATGATTGTTGGGAGAAACACTTATATGAAATAGGGATAACATTATTTTGCTATATTTGTTCAATCACGGTATACCACCGTATGATAATTTTTGCATGTGACAATCTATAATTGACCGGGAATAACAAAACGGTGTTATCCTCGTTTCATACAAGTTTTTCTGGATTGGAGGACTATCACTTCCTCTCACGTCCCATCTTGTTTTTTTACATAAACAAACTTTGGGGTCTTGCATGTTTAATAATTCAAAATCATGAGATAAGTTAGAAAAATTGGCTGCACAAAATTTTAAAGAGGGTGACAATTAACAAGTCAAATAAAAAAAGGTTTTCCTTCTGGTTTGAATTCACTAAGCTACTTTGGTTTGTGATGGCAGCTCTTTGAAACACCAGGAATCTCACCATGGCTGATGCCCCAAATCCATTTCAACCTCCAATATTACCAAGGTTTGATTTCAGTACTAGTTATATTGAACTATAGCTAAGTTGGAAACCTTTCATGTCCAACATTTGAACTATAGCTAAATGTTTCCCATATTAAATGTGTTCTTGATCATAAAAATTGCAAGTCTCAAAGCTGCTTGTTTTACCAGTGAGTTAGCTACCCATCTGGTTGTAGCCAAGTTGTTTGAATAAATGTTTGTTAGAAGTTCCTCAGGACCCTTCAATTCATGTTGGTTTGGTTTGCATGTTCTGTAAAAGGAAATGTGGCACTGTCCTTATTCAAGTGATTATTTTGCAAAATATGCTGAGGATTTTGACAATAGAGATGCCTCGCCGACATTGTCCATGTTATCTGAAGCTGCTTGTTGCCATGGTATCACAATCATAGGAGGATCTTTGCCTGAATGGGATCATGGTCGGTTGTATAATACTGGCTGCATATTTGGACCAGATGGAAAGCTGAAAGCTAAGCACAGGAAAGTAAGCACATCGAATTCGATAACGTTTGGCTGGAAATTAGGAGGATAAAGTAAGATAAAACTTTTGAAAGGTTGATGATGGTGTTGCTTTGCAGATACATCTGTTTGACATTGACATTCCAGGAGAGATTTCATTCAAGGAATCTGATACCTTCACTGCAGGGGATCAACCTACCATTGTGCACACAGGTAAGCATCTGACGTTGCCCTAAACTTTTTTTGAGGGAACATAAGATGTTAAACTTTCAAATCTCCTATGTCTCTGAGTTAAGCAACTGATTAGCAATTTGCACATATGCAGAAGTTGGTCGAATCGGAATAGGAATTTGTCATGATATACGATTTCTTGAACTTGCTGCATTATGCAGGAAAAGAGGTACCGGGTTTTGGTTAAATTGTGGTTTTTAGCATCTTAAATCCATATTTCAAATTTCAAATTGGTTGTGGTAAATGCAAGGGGTTGACATTATATGCTATCCTGGGGCATTCAACATGAGCACTGGTGAATTGTTGTGGGAGCTTGTACAGAGAGCTAGGTAAGATTGATTATACGCCTTGTAGACAGGATTCTGTGTATGAACCCCAAAAGATTGATTCTTTTTCCTCAAGGTTTTCTCAGCCTTATATGACACGATGCACATGATCCAGTTGCATTTCACAAATGCAAAGACATTGCATAGATATTGATAAAAACAGATTATTACTGCCATTCCATAATGCTTGACATACTTCAGGCCAGACTTCATCACACTCATACTTCTAGAATCTTTGCTTGTCAATGCTTTCTGGACAACTAAACACTTCGAAGTTGCAAATGCAGGTTAGGCCAGTTGGCTAGGGCAGTGTGCCCATCTCCTTGCACCAGTTCACTCCCCTCCCCATAGATTAGAGTAGTTTAGACACTTTAGAAGTTGATTGTGTTTTTCTTGTTCTTAACATAAGGAAAACTCACTCTTCCCTTCTGTCCTTGCTGCCAACATTCCACATATTCTGAGCTTATTTCCTACAACTACATTACTTCCTCTGCACTAATTACAAATCCTTCCCTTTGTTCAGGGCCGTCAATAACCAGGTGCTTAAAGACCAACTCTGTCGCCGTAAATTTTCTTTTGTTCTGCAGCCCAAAAGTTCTTCTAACATGACCATCCATGTTTTTAGTTATTTGTGGCAACTTGCTCACCCTCTCGAAACTCTACTGGTTCTTATACAACTTGGGGCCATTCTACACTAGTTGGACCGGTACTATAAATTGTAAAAATGGTCAATTGTTGTTTCCTATATGCATGAATAAAAGCTTTAGCGATTGTTCTTCTTTTTTTTTTTTTCTTTTTTTTTGTGAATTGGCAGTCTGGAGAGATAATTGCTACCTCAGGGCATGAGGAAACTACTGTCATTGCGGAGATTGATTACTCTAATACTCAGCTCCAAAGGTGAATTGAAATTTGTAGTTAATGTATTATGTTGTGTTCATCTTTTCTGATAGATGCTGTATGGAATTCTGCAGAAAGAGTCTCCCACTTGATGATCAAAAGCGAGAAGACATCTACAAGTTTATCGATGTACATGAATTAAATCCTTGAAGGATGGAAACTCATCATAACATTGGCTTCGCCACAAGAACTGCAAAACTCAAGAATAACTCTGTTTTGTGTAGTAAATTGTTTGGTGGCATCCAGTGGCGAATCTAGAAAATTTCCTTCCAGGGGTCAATGTCTAAAGGGTTTAAAAATTTTATACAAAATATACCCATAAAAATGAAACAATAATATTATAATTCATCATTAATATAAAAAATCACATTACAATTGTCCACGACGAGTTTTCATATTCTGAAAACGTAGCATTATAATTTCATTATCAATACAAACAAACACATCTTTCTCAATATAAACAAGTAAGCTATCACTCAACCATTGATCTCTCATTCGGTTGCGAAATGGACCTTTCACAATATTCATAGCAGAAAATACTCTCTCCACAGAAGCAGTTGCAACCGGTAAAGTTAAGGCTAATGTGATAGGCAAATAAACATAATTATATGTTCTATGCAACCCTTTCTCAACCATTTTTCTTGCAAGGCTACTAATCCCTTTCAATTGAGAAATGCAATAATTCTGCAAGCCTAGATCTAGTTAAGAGCTCATTTTCATAAATTTAAGAACATGTATCTTATTCCTCACAGGCGAACCTCACTAACCTCACCAACCTCACTTAAAATGTGATGAAGCTCACTTCGAGCTTCTGAGATTCTCTCTCTATCACAATACCAAACTCATTATCATTTCCTTGGTAAATATTTTAAGCATATTTGAACCAAAATAATTTCCAACTATATCCAGAAATCAATAAAATCAGTTTTTCTTTACACAGACAAATATAAAAGAGATGAAGCTTGGTACCTTATCTTGCCCTCCAACATCCCAAACAGTGAAGGTAATATTTTTGTACTCTATTGTCTCCACATTGAAGCCTGCTCCATGAAAGTGAAGGCAATATCATATAACCAGTGTAAATTGATCAATTGGACTAGTTCGAAACAAATGTTGATGAAAATGACAGAAAGAATGAGATCTGTGGTGTGAGTAAGTATTCAGAACACACATTTTCCTTTAAAAAAAACAAAATTAGAACTGCTTTCAAATTGATGAATGATCAAAATCTATAGATGCTACTTCAAGGAAGGGTTTCTGGGAAAATACTAATTGTGGGTATGGTTGTGACAATTTCTCCTAGTTTTAGCTTGTAGAGGATTGTTGTCTTTCCTGTAGCATCAAGACCCACCATTAGGATCCTCACTCCATTCTTTGGAAAGGCTCCACCCATGCCACCAAGAAAAAATGATCAAAAAATTTATTAGGAGTGAAACAAGATTTAGAGCCTGAGAATATGAATACTTCACCAACTAGAGAATATCTTTATATTACCCGCAGGGAGCGCAGCAACCATATCAAGGAATAAAATATCGATGATATCGGAAATATCGGTAGTCCAAAAATACGGAAATTTCGATGGAAATATCGGGATATTATCGATATTTCGGTCCATGTCGTCAATATTATCGATATTTTGGTTCATGGATATCTAAAATATCGATGGTATCGGAAATATCGGTAGTCCAAAAATACGAAAATTTCGTGGAAATATCGAGGATATTATGGATATTTTATTCCTCCATATCAATGGTTTCAATCAGTTTTTATACAGAGAGAGATGTCTTGAGTTGAAAGCAAAACTTGAGAATATATTACTGGTTTCAATTAGAGAATATTACAGTAATGAACAAATATTCAGTTTGAAATAAAAACTTGAGAAGAGAGAAATGAATAAAAACTGATTTGGGGAGGGGGGATTATCGGGCTAAGTGAGTGAGAAGAGAAGTAGCAATTGCTGCCTTTTTTTTTAAAGCTTGTGCCAAAACGACGTCGTTTTGGCCAGGTTTTTTTTTACAAAAAAAAAAACCACTTAAGTGGAACGAGAGAACAAAAAAAAAAGGGGCCCAAGCAGTAAGGCTGGAGCTTGCCCCTTTGGGGCATTTCGTCGAACACCTTGCGAGGGTCAAGGTTGGTAGCTCTAATGGAGGATTTCAGAGGTTGCAGGGGTCAATTGACCACCCTTGCTCCTCTGTAGATCCGCCCCTAGTGGCATCTATCACTTGAGTTAGAAACATATGTTTAAAATATGTTCCCCACATGTTATATTATGGGAACTGTCAAGTTGGACCAGATATACATACATCGCCGCATGGCTATATTACGGTTTTTATTATAAATAATAGTATAGCGGCGCGGCTAAGCAGGCGCTAGCGGCCAGGCGGGTCCACTGTTTTTCTTTTTTTAAATAAATAGTATAGCTAAGCAGCTATACTACGGAATTTTATTATATAAAAAAAATATATAGTCGGCTATACTACTTTTTGACACATGGCTAAGCAGGCACTAGAACCAAGGTGGGTGGTCATTTTTTATTATTATAAATAGTATAGCCGAGCGGCTATTGTCCCCTTTTGAGTTTTGGCTTTTCCAGAGCTATTACTCGTATAAAGAATTTAGCATTTTCATGTTTAATACTCATACTGTACACGTACATACATATTTTTCATGTTTAATTCATTTGTTTTTTTACAAAAATTTTAATTATACACACAAAATTAAGGTATTATACACATAATTTTCTCATATTATTGAATAAAAATAATATATATTAAAAAAATTAAATAAATCATATTAAAATATTATGTAGTGGCCGAACTTATCTATTGTAATTTGCCAAAATATTGCCAAATAAAACACGTACGTATTTTATTCATATTTTCCCGTTCCGTATTTTACTAACGGAAAGAATGTGAGAGGCTAAGATTATTTCTTACTTGTTGTAACAAAAATGCAAGATGGTGATTTTGCAAACTCATTGCTAACCAGAACAACAATTTCAAACAAAGATTTATGGGCAAAGTAGTAAGCGAGGTGGTAGTATTCTTCATGTAAAGTGTTGTTTGAAATGTGAAGCAATTGCCAAGAACACTCCAACTCAGCATGCAATTCTCTACAACAAATAATGTGTGCAGTAACAGAATATAGTAGCACTCGAGAGAACGAGGTAGACCAAAGCCAAACATTCCCACAAAAAAAGAAGAAAAAAAATTGAGCTCTCGAATTGATTTACTATGAAATTTCTCTCTTCAATATCTGCTTTGGAGATGTTGAAACTAGCAAATTAATATCTATAAAGTAAAAACTAGTATAGCCGTGCGGCTATACGGCTATTAAATATAATATACTTCAAGAGTATAGCCGCTCAGCTATACTAGGCATCGACGGTGGTCTTTTTTTAATTATAAATAGTATAGCTGCGCGGCTATACCAGGATTTTTTTTTAATAAAAAGAGTATAGCCGCACGGCTATACGATTTTTATAATAAAAAACAGTAGTGCTATACTATTTTGGACACGTGGCAAAGCTGACGCTAGCGCCAGGCAGATTTTTATTATTTATAAATAGTATAGCCGCGCGGCTATACTCAGTAGTTGACCCATAACCATTCATTTGATCTCATATTCCTAAATTCATCGATTCATAACCTTTGTAAATAAACGTCCAGACTAAACAAGCTAGAGCAAAAAAAATCCAAAGTCTTATTTCTCACAAATTCCTATGATAGAAGGACATGAGTGAAAATTCATGCCTAACAAGTTCATTCCCTCCTTCAAGGTCTCCCTGCTTGGTACAAACCAACCCTTTTATAATCTCATCACCCACTACCTGTACGTTAGCAATACCCTAAACCAACTTAAACAAATCCACACTCTCCTACTCAAATCCCCAACTAAACCCAACCAACGCTACCATATCTTGGTTCAGTTGCTCAAGCGGCTACTACAACTCCCTGGTGACAACCTTCGTTATGCCCATTACCTGTTCGACCAAATACCCAAGTGTAGGAACCAGTTTCTTTGGACCTCCCTCATACATTCCCATGTGCTTCATGATCATTTTGGTCAATCCATCACTTTATATGCTAAAATGCACCGGGTTGGTGTATCGCCATCTGGGTTCACCTTCTCTTCAGTTCTCAATGCTTGTGCTCGTGTTCCGGTGCTTTTTGAAGGGAAACAAGTCCACGCAAGGGTTGTGCAGTATGGTTTCTTCGGAAACAAGATAGTGCAAACTGCACTTCTTCATATGTATGCAAAATGTGGGCTTGTACTGGATGCAAGGGACATCTTTGATAGGATGGATGATAAAGACTTGGTTGCTTGGACGGCCATGGTTTGTGGGTATTCAAAGATGGGATTGATGGGCGAGGCGCGGTGGTTGTTTGATAACATGGAGCAGCGCAATGCAGTTTCTTGGACTACAATGGTTGCTGGGTACGCAAACAATGGTGATATGGAAACGGCAAAGGAATTGTATGAAAGAATGGTGGAGAAAGATTCAGTGGCATGGGTGGCTATGATAGCAGGTTATGGGAAGTGTGGTAATGTTTTGGAAGCCAAGATGGTTTTCGAAGAGATACAGATGGCAGATGCATCATGTTGGGCAGCAATGGTGGCTTGTTATGCTCAGAATGGCTATGCAAAGGAAGCCATTGAGATGTATAAGAAAATGAGGGAAGAAAAAGTGACAGTCAATGAGGTGGCAATGGTTGGAGCTATTTCAGCTTGTACACAACTTGGGGATAATGAAGTTGGAGCCACATTAGCAAAGCATGTGGAGGAAGGATGCTGTGGTGAGTTTTGATTGAATCAATTCTATAAATAATGGCATGCTTTCTTTTCTATCGATGTCATGTTCTTCTTCCCTTTTGTATTGCTGATGTTTCCTCATTTATCAAACACTTTCAGAGAGGACACTCTTTGTATCCAATGCATTGATCCATATGCATTCCAAATGTGGGGACATAGAACAGGCATGGAGAGAATTTAACAGAATGAGAATCAGAGATGTCATATCTTATAGCGCATTGATCGCCGCTCTTGCCGACCATGGAAAGGCCGAGGAAGCCATGAATCTCTTCTCAGAGATGCAAAAAGAAGGAATAAGACCGAACCAGGTAACATTCGTCGGTCTCCTCAATGCATGTAGCCATGTAGGACTGATTGAGGAAGGCTGCCAATATTTTGAGCTCATGACTCGGGTCTTCGGGATCGAGCCACTTAAGGAGCACTATGCTTGCATGGTTGACCTTCTTGGAAGGGCTGGGCAGCTTGAAAAGGCATACAATCTTATAATATACAACATTGGTGCTGCTGATGCAAAAATCTGGGGCTCTTTGTTAGGAGCTTGCAAGGTTCATGGTAGTACCAAATTGAGTGAGATCGCAGCAATGCATCTCTTCAAAATAGAGCCGTATGATGCCGGAAATTATGTGCTTTTAGCAAATACTTATGCAGAAATAAATAAATGGGATGATGCTGAGAGGGTGAGAAAGATAATGAGTGAAAGAGGAATGATAAAATATCCTGGGTGTAGCTGGATTGAAAAGTGGAGATAAATAATAAATTCTTAATGTTCTCATGGGTAATATTTCTCTTTCTACAAAAATCTGCACCCAACTTTTACCTCGAAATACATTTATAAAGCTTGATGGGCTCTGAACTTTTCCTTCGCACGACAGCAAGATAAAGCTGAAGAGAGCCTTTTAGAAATATATTAATCACCATCTCCAGAAACACAGATCATGGTACAGTATATCTTCAAAATTCCAAGAAGTTAAAAATTAAACCCTAAAGATACAACACATGGACCAAAAAAATCTACCGTTTTGATAAGCATGACATTCTTACACCAATTCTTCATTTTAGACGAATTTTTCAATGGAGCAAATGATATGATTATGTCATACTTCATAGGCATCTCGACTCTGGATGTACTCATTCACAGATCATTCTTCTGTGCCAGTTCATGTAAGAAACTCAGGTCTCCGTGAATGATATTACTGCTTCAGGGGAGCCTTCTTTTCTCTGTCAGATATACGAGCGGGGGCTGTTGAATGTGACTTGAACCGACCCCTCCCTTCCCCTTCCTTATCCTGGAGAATGCAAATCCCAAAAAAAATTAGGTTTTCATGGAAAACACATTTCTTTCCCCCATCTTGTTGCAAGGAGAACAAAAAAAAAACTGAAATCTAACAAGCATCTGGAGTTAAAATAATCCTAAGACCCCATAACTCTTTTCCTCTATTCAGAAAATCAATGGGTATATCTAAAAGCAAAAGGAGAGAAGTTGTACAACCCTGGTGAAAGTATATTGATACAGCAGAATGACAGGTTTACTTCTAATGAACAACATAAAGACAGGTTTACCTTTTTCTTTACAATCTGAACCACGTCTTCATCATTCAAAACATGACCGAGGCCACAATGCTGTGGGTAGTGCCTTGCACTTATACCCCACACTAGCACATATTTTACTTCCTTCACCAAACTCCTGTGTATGTGGTTACAAAAGTCTCCAACGGAGCAGCCCCCTCTATCCTACACATACATGCAAAGAGAATAAGAGAAAACGAACAAAGCCAGAAGGCTCATAAGAATGGAGTAATAACTGATCATAAGGAAGTAACAGAAAAAAAAAGATTTGCAACTTACAGCAGAAAGAACTACAGGGTCACCGAAATCAGGTTGCTGGCCCTGTGGCTTTGTATAAACTCTAACAAGTCCCATCTCCTCCCACATCTTTGCAAGTAGTCTGTCAAAGTTCAGCTGTTGAGCAACATGAAGAATCAAAGTTAATGTTCCTGAAACCATTTCATATGGGAAATTCATTTCATTGCTAACTTGTTGATAAATGGTAATGTAATTTTTACACGTGTTGCACATTAGGATCCAACAAAAATACATATATTTCATGGAAAGAACCATAGTAGACAATGCCTTTTGAGTTCTGACCAAAAGTTGTGCAACTGTGACAGATTGCTCAAGGTTTTTTATTCATAGCACCGTTGCACGCCTCTGTATCTCATTCAAATTTAGTCAAAATAAAAAGTGTAGAACTTGCCTTGAGATTGCAGCTAATGACAACAGAATTAGGTTGGCGGGCTAATTTGTCCACATCGTCAATACCAATAACATCTATTTTGTTGTATACATATACACACTTCATGTATTTCCGGTTTCCCTCAATGACATCAATAAGATCATCCACTGTGGCATCCTCACGAAACAGCAACTGCATACAATTAATCATACATGAGCATTCTTTCCCATGGGATGGCTAAGGCAAAGAAAGTATCAACCATATCCAAGAGTGTACATCATGGACTTAAAGATAATTGGGTACCACTACTGTGTATGCCCAATAAAAGAATCACCATTAGCTGTGACAAAGGATAATCTTGACTAATCCAAAGTAAAGTACCTCAGCATTGTGAATTTTGTATTCGTGTAGAATTTGATAACAAAGCTTCTCATCCACATGAGTCAAAGTAAGAGTGCTGTTGAAAGAAATTCCCCCGGTCTTTTTCTTTTTGAAGTATATCTGCCCAGGAAACAAAATAAAAAATTCAGCTAAAGTCCCTAGAAGCCTAGCAAAGCAAACATAAAAAATAACATAGGAAAACAGCTAAACAATTGACGGAAACTAACACCCAATTCAGTCAGTTCTGGAAATTATAAAGTCAATATTTTGAAGATAAAACTTACTTGAGGCGGTCTCTTGTTTAAACGTAAACCAACAGCTTCCAGCTCCTTTGTCAATATTTGCCGATGACCCTCACTCTGAAATATAAAAAATAAAAAACAATATATAGTACAATGTGAGGGTTAGACTAAAGTAACTGACAGAAACCATACACAAAAATAGGGAAGCCAACATAAAGTATCAAATCAACAGGTCAGGAACCAAAAGGTCGAGCAGGTTGCCAACAATGAAAATAATGAAAGGTCTGTAAGCAGGCGAGTAGTAAACTTATTTATCAGCTACTAAAATAGCAAAATAGTTACAAATGCATGTTACTACAGAATAGGCACTTACTTTTGAGGCATCAAGGACCATCAACACAATATCTGAAGACTTGGCAACAGCAATAACCTGCAAGAGACAGTCTTGTCAAATTCTAGCCATTTCCATGATACCTGGAAATACTGAGCTTTATATATTGATTTGCCAAGGAACAATTTACAAGTGATCTCTTCTCTATAATGAGGCATTTATTAAGTATCCTTTTCTAAAGTTCTTATAATATTGTATTGGTAAGATAACAGAACGATGGCATGTTATCATATCACATGAGAAGAAGCTTAAGGATTTCACCTGCCTCCCACGACCTTTGCCTTCAGAAGCACCTTCAATAATTCCAGGAAGATCAAGCAGCTGAATTTTTGTATCATTGTAATGGATAATTCCAGGAATGCAGGTAAGTGTTGTGAACTCATAAGATGCAGCTTCAGAGTGTGTGCCCGTCAACATTGTCAAAAGTGTTGACTTCCCCACACTACAAACAGCAGGAAACAGTCGTAAGGATTGGTCATTTCTTACTGTTTTTGAAGTTACGACATTTCACAATACAATTTGAAGTCATATAAATATGGCAAACCTTGGAAACCCAATGAGCGCAACACGTCCGTGGCCAAATTTTGTAACTTCAAAACCATCTCCACCTCCACTAGACCCCTGAATTGCGGTTTTAGATCATAAAAAGGGCAGAAGTAAACCTTAAACACATGAAAGAAGTTGCTTTACACCAATTGAATTAACGTAAGCATCTAACAAGAAGCTCATGACCATAAAAACGCCTAACACTAACACAGGAAAATTCTACATTCGCATCAAATTACATTCATATGTATATGTATGTATATGTACGTAGATGGATGAGTTGCACACCTTTGGAGGCTCCAGGAGCTGAGTCCTTAGCTTGGCAATCTTTGCCTTGAGCTGGCCAAGATGATACTCTGCATTTTTCAGCATTGCAATAAAAAATTAAGATATAACCAAATTCTTAAAAGACCTTAACAGATTCAACTACAAAAATAAAAATAATATTTTTAAAAAGGGAAAGAACCTGTGGCTTTGTTTTTCTGAGTCCGCGCCATTTCGGCCTCAATTTCTTTGATCCTTTCTATGATCCCCATTGTTGCTGGATTTTTTCAGCTGCTACCACTAAAAAGCAACAAGAAGAAAAATAAATTGCAGAGAAAAAGAAGCTAATTACTATTTTGAAAGATAATGAAAGCTCTTCTTCGTTGCTGAGAAATCGTTGATTGAATTGCGATGCCTCGGAAACCAAAAGAACAGTGAATTACAGTGAAGCGAGGGAAAGTTGAAATATGGTAAGGAAGGTTGAATTCTTGAAGGAAGTAATGCTAATTCCACGAATTGGATGAAGTAGAATGGTGAATTGCTTCGGTGGATGACTCACCGTGACTCAGTTGGCGACGATGTCTCTGGAGCTGGTAGAGAGAGAGAGAGAGAGAGAGAGAGAGAGAGAGAGAGAGAGAGGGAGGAGTGATAGAGTTAGGGCTGAGAAGAAGAAGAGAGGAAGTGTGGGCTTAAACTTAAGGGCCTACTTTCCAAACAGCTCGACAGCTCTTTCTTTGAAGGGATCGTGGATTTGTAATATGCATCTTGGGCCTTTTTGTTGGATACCAATTTTTTTCTTAGATAACTAGTAGTTTTTTTTTTTAATACAAGCTCTAAAACTAATCCGATTAAGAGAAATTGAATTGAGGATGAATTGGATTGAGAATCAAAATCCGGATTCCCAGTGAAACTATTTACTAAAATAAACTTCACTAAAATATCTGGAATCGGAGTAGAATAAGAGTAGAAATGGTATTGATGCTTTAAGTTGTTTACTAAATTCTTATAAATCAACTCCCAATTTGATTACTAAATGTCCTTATTGTTGAGTTAACGTAGATGACAAATTGGTAAATATCAAATGTACAGAATTCAACCCCTAAGCTGAAAAATAAAAGAGCACATCTAATTACAAGGCCTTTGTAATATTTCATTATACATCCCCCACATCCATGTTACACGACGCTTCCAGTGAAATTATGTGTCATTTCTAGAGCATCCCCGCCCTTTACTAACCACGACTTTTATCAAATATATATATGAAAAATAACCATATGTACTGTTACATCAGGTTAAATCTTAGAAAATCCAAAACATACAGAAAAGAAGAAGTGTTGCTACAGAATCGCAATCGTCGGCATAAGGGTCATGTTTTTTTGGTCATCTTGAGACTTGATTCTAAGACCTTTAATTGCATTATAATTTAATATAGCCATAAAACCTACAATGATGATAAGTTGAAAAGAAAATGTCAGAGTCGAGAGAAAATGTATGAAATACTTGTTAAAGCCTACATCCCGCAATATCCATCTGCAGCACATCATCAACTATGTTAACAAGTGAATGGTGTGAGCAGATCAAACTCGTTACAGTTCAGTACCTTTATTTGGGATTCGCACAACTAACATGTTTTTTTTATATACAATGTTATGTTACAAGTAGCCTGATCTCGTTTGATGCACGCTTCGACTAACGCTGGGCAGCTTGCCCGGCCCTAGATTTGGCGGTACCTGAGCGTGCATCTCGGCAAGCTCTCTCACTTTTAACAAAATTGCTGCCGGGATGGGCACTGAAGCATGTTTCCGAGAGTTTATCTGCATAATTGCCAACAGAGACACCAAGTTAACCCCGAAATTAGCAGAAATTGCACTAGGCAAGGACAAATTTAATACAAGTGCAGAATTTACTGCCAGTCACAATTGTAGAAAATTATAAAGATATGATCGAAGTTCGGAAATTTTATTTGCAGAATATTGACACTTCAGGGAGATATATTTGAATCCAGAATAGTAGTTAAAGGCTGACCAAAGAGTTCAAAGCAAGCTTGCATTCAAACCCATAAAAAGTTGAACACTTCCCATCTCACTAAACCATAAAAGAGAGGGAAGGGAAATGTCATTTATACTCACTCCATCATCAGGAGGTGTTTGGGCAAAGCTAGCTTTCAACAGGTTCCTCCATTTGTCCTGCAAAACAATGTGTTTTCTCAGTCTAAAGCATTTCAATACCTTTTTTTTCAGCATATTTGGATGCTACATGAACATGGTATTTTGACAATACAAAATGTGAAGCAAAATATACCTTGAGATCAACAGAAGTGCGATAAGAATATGATGCAAAAGAAAGCCTTTTGATTTCAGACCACCTCCCAGTGCCACACTTAGAGACACCCTCAACTAATTTTATAACCTCAACAAGAGTCCAAGCTCGATGGTGTTTCCTTCTCATTCCACCTTTTGCTGTGGGAACCGTTGCAATACCATCATCTGAATTGTCCTCGGATGAATCCGTCTGTTTCAAGCCCAAGTTCTTTCCCAGTTCAATTGTACTCATTACCGAGCGACGCTTGTCTTTCTCTGGTTCAGCAGCAAACTACATAGGAAATAAATTACCATAACAAAAGAATTAGTATCCAATTAATTTACAGATATGACAAATAGCACTGAGAACAAACGCAAACCATGATATCAACAAAGCAGTCATTTATGCTCAATGGTTCTGTAGTATTGATAGCCAGGGCATAGCCTTGTGATAGCCACATCTCTTGTCTAAAGAGGACCCAAGTTCAAATCCCCCGCCAAAAAATGTCTTAAATGATCCAAACATGTAGAAAAATAAAGATGATTCCTTACTCATGGAAGACTAATCTTATGGCATTTTGCATGATTGAATTGGTTTGTATAACCATCCATGGATACTTAAACAGAACATTAATGCCATATCTTGCCTTCTTAAACACAAGAGATGGTTGACCGCAGTCTAGCCTATTAATCTAACAAATATTAAGCAAAACAACCAAAAAAACACTGTTTTCATCATAAACTTTAGTCCTTAAGAAGACAAAATACCAGTCTACAACTAATTTAAGGAGAAAAATTACAAAGAAACAAGGCAGAGACTATCATCAGCTACGTAGGCATTATTGTCACATTATTAAATTCAGCCAAATATGCCCATAACCCAATGTCAATTGCCAAGTATGAAAAATTGAATCCAATTGAGCAAAATTTATCATACCAGTGGTTGAATCTGCTCAGAAGCAGATCTCACTTTCAAGACTTTATCTGCATGCTCACATTCTGGTGGAGAACTACGCACACTAGGGGCCTCTTGTACCAGTTTAGCTGCCACGCCCATTCCACTTGAATCGAATTTCTACCAATCGAAATCCAAAATCACTTCAGTTATTGTTTCATTCGGAAGTTTTGTAGTGCTATAATATATTCTTGATTAAATTTAAACAGATGAATCATGAAACTACTGGTTTTGCTTCCGGCTGGAAGAAAAGGGAAAAATGACAACATAGATCTTTTAGATAAGAAACTCCCATGCTTGAGGGAAAAAAAAGCCAAACATAAAGAATAACATGACTCATTGCCCTGTTACAAAATGGTTTTACCTACCATAAGAGCCATAATATTTTTTCTTGGACGGCTTCTTCGAACTCGAGAAACAAAAGGAACCTGAACGCCAGATCCACCGAAAGAGTCCAACCTGGTGACAAAAGTTCTCTCATTTAAAGGGGCATTTCCAGGAGGTCGTATACAATATTTTGGAGATGTTTGTCCTTGTCCTGTATTTTTTGCTGAACTAATCACTTTTGGGGTATAATCTCTTGATTCAACTTCAGAAAGTTCTTCAATATATCTCTTAGTGGGCTTTCTAACTCTTTTGGCACCTCTATGTTCCATTTGAAGATCATCACTTCCACAATCAAGTTCTACACTAAGGTTTCCCAATCTCTTGCCCAACACAATTTGATGATTTTCCATTTGGCTACTGTGGCTAGTTGGTGAAGTTTCATACCCAAGATTCTTTGCTTCACCATCAGACCCTTCAGTGAGCATACCATCTGCATTCTGAAAGCTATTATCTGTACCCTTGTTCACCAATTTGTTATCTATAATAGTGAAAGTTGTGGTTGAAACATCACAAGAATTAGTCAACCCCATTGCGATCCTCCTCTTAAGCCACAACTTGTCCTTAACAGTAGTTTCTCGCCCAAAAGTTGCTCGAAACAATCCATGAAGTTCCCTAATTGATAGGTTGTCCAAGCATATCTCCCCCTTTAATGTATAAAAATCAGGCTTCGAACTATTGCAGATGACAGAAGCTGGTGATCCACTTTCGATTGGTCCATCTGGTGGTTTTGAGCACTCCCCAATTCTCGCAGATTCATTAATATGGCTGTCATCTAAACTCAGGTCTGAAGAAGGAACAATTTCCTGCAAAGGAATTTCAAATTGCAGCTTCTTATCAATACCAGGCAATTTATCATGCTGAACAGAACACTGGCTGTCTACATTCATAAAAGCAGAAGAATGATCAGGAGATCCACATGCTAAGCGGAGCTTCTCTTCCTGTTTGACCTTTTGCAACATCTCCTCGATGTACTACATGAGATTTTAGCGGTCGAGAAGGATCCAAGACGATTAATAACTAGATATGCTTAAATTATACATATGCAGATACACAAGAAAATAACAATCTAAATAAACTATCAATAACTTAAAATAAGTGAGCAATCAAACTAGTTGAGGATGAAATATGCCACAGTACAAAATACAGAAAAATAAATTCAAAGATCAAGAAATTCTTTTCTAGAAGATTAAAATGTACAGCATTTAGAAAATGCAGCTGTTGTACAAGGGCAGACGCAATGTCCAAGCACTTGAATAAATTTGTTAATTTGATGTATACATCAGATTGTACAAACGAAATATGCTATAACGTGCAACTCTAAATGTTTTTTTTATCCATCTTATTCTAGAACAGAAGAAGAAATTATATCGAAAGAAGGCAAGTCAATACCTCAAGCCGTGCACTTAATTTTGCATCCGGTTCTGTGTTCTCTGAATGTGACAGACCTGGAAATGTGATTCTCAATCAGACATGAAAACTATGACAGAACACGCCCCCTACCCTCGGGTTAGTAGGGACCCCCAACCACAAAGGTTGGGTAGCAAACCTCAGCATGAAAACTATGACAGAACCAACACCATAAAATATAAAACAGAATGTGTTCAAATGATTTAATAAACCAAGCTCCATGGGAACTAGTTTCTCAAAAAACCCATATATCATCAAATCAATACTTCACTAAAGCAAGGGAAATAATAGGTATACAAAACAGAAAATGAATATAACTAAAAAGTACCAAATAAATTGGTCACTTTAGCCATGAATGCAAATCAACCCCCAAACCCATTAAGGAAAAAACAAATTGGAATAAGATTTCTCAATATAAATCCAATACAGATTTGGGATACCATCTAAGACTCAATCTAAAAATCTGAATAGATAAAAATCAGACCTAGAATGTCCTCTGCTCAATTAGAAACATAAATTCTAGCTGAAGCTTCCAAATTCCCATTGCATGCTCTTAAAGTTATACTCAAAATGACCATAATGATAAAGATGGAAGTGAAATAATTAGTTACAACAATAACTCAAATAGACCTTCTGAGCTTTCTTTATGAGACTTCCCAGAGGAAGACTCTTCATTGGAAATGCACTCAACATTTCCAGCGTCTGTAACAACAGGTAATTCAATCTTCTCATCCACAAGAAATTCCTCAACCTCCATTACTTCATCATCTGTTGCTGGCACTAATCTCCCATCACCTTCAACCTGGCATCAGATAAAACATCATTGAAGATAACATAACAAATGGCAATGAAAATATCAACATTGATCCAACGATGTCCATATATGTAAGTGCAATGTGATTTTAACCTTTTTTCCCCTTAAACACATTATAGAGAGCCTCACCTTGCCAAACGAGAAATGTTCTCATTTAATTGAAGTATAAACCTGAAGTTTACAGTTAAAGACTCGACAGATACCTCAACTCCCAAGGGGGCATAAACTAAATCCCCAAAATCAAGCTTCTGCGAAGAAATGCAATGTTCTAGATTCAGTATGTTTCTATTATGATTTTCTTAAATCTGATTCTCCTGGCTCAGATTCCAACAGCACTAACTGATTGGATTAATTGATTGCTGGCTTCTAACTGTAATTTATGAATGAAATAACTGTTAAAAACACTTGGTAGACAGTCCTTTTTATCGACTCTAAAGTTACAATTAACACACATTACTAAGCTAATTGTGTTTATGACTAAGCTAATCGTGTTTTTCCAAATTGAAAAGTTGAATCACTCATAACAAATGAAATACAGTTACTGCATCTTGAGCAGCACCAGACTTATACCTCCAAGAAAGAACAAAAAGAAGCAGATCACCTTTCAATTTTATGCGCATAAAACTACTACCACCAACAGAATAGTTAAACTTTTAGTTTAAATGAAAACATACCCGAACGAGCTTGTATACAACAGGATCGGCAATCTGCTTCGGTGAAGACAAAGAAGAGCTACTTTTCTCAACCCCACTCTCTTCACACTTCCCTTCATCACTCCCCTGAACACCAACCACTGTTTCCATGGAAAATCCACCACATGCAACTCAAATACACAAACTGAAACCCCAAAAGAAATACAAAACAAAACAAAGTAAATAAATAAAGTTAACTTTTATAGTTTCCAAAACAAAATAAAATAAAACTTTATCCACCAAAAAATATAAATGCGCCTAAACCTATCTACTAGAAATAAAAACACATGCAAAATTATTTCCAAATCAAATATTCAAAGCTACCATTCAAAACTTAAAATTTCCCAAAGCAAACCGCAAAAGGAAGAAAATTTATATGCCAAACTATATTGCTACAAACACTGCAAATTTCCAAGCCTGGATACATAAAAGTACATTTCTTTTAAGAGAAAAGTACAATTTCAGGCTAAATTGCAAAGTAAACGAAACGAAACTACACTGAAAGCTAGAATTCGTATGCAAAAAGTACCAAAAGACGAGAAAATGGTAAGAAAATTCGCATTGGAAGCCAAATTGAATATGAAATGAAGCGAAATTAAGTAAGATGGGGCTCACCATAGGGGTGTGCGAGTGGCGAGCGAGTTGATTCAGTGCTTGCAAGTGGAAAATTCAAAGAAAAGCGACCGATTCGAAGCGCAGGAGACTGAGTTGGGAAGACGAGTCGTTTTCTGAAGAAAGCTTGTGAGAGAAGCTTGAAAATTGTAAAAACAAAAAAATTAAACGAAGGGGAAAGCAATCGGATTGGTTTGGTTGCTTGCTTGCACCCATGTGTGTGCGCCTCTGTGTTTTTGGCTCGCTTTTTTAGTCCGCTGTGCTTACTATCATACAGTTCCGGACTCCAAACTCTCCTTCCAATACGGTTCACAAATGAGACTTGGGGTCCGGTTAGCTTCGCCTTCTCTTTTTCTATTTTTCCCTTTTTTTTCTTTTCTTTTGTAGCCGCTGAAGTTTTTCTTTTTTGTTCTTTTTATTCTTTTTTAAATGAACTGGTTAGACCCGTTCGAACAACCTTTTGGCCAAGGACAAACCGCACTCTGAGTGGGGATTAATTCCACTCTTCGAGTGTGGGTAGACGTGTGGTATTTACCCAAAAAAAATGAACTGGCTAGCACTAGCAACTTTTGAACCAATACAACAACACAACTCTAAAGTAACACAAAATTAGTGAGTTTAGTTGACCATATGAAGACGAATATTACATGACCCACTAAACATAATAATAGATGTATATGATTAGTGTCACACTTAATAACCCGTTTTTAACATGATAAACATGTTTAGTATTATATGAAGAAAAAAAATCCTATTTTGTATTTTATCAATATGTATTATATGATAGGTTGTGTAATTGTAGCACTTTGTTTTTTTTTTCAGGAAATCATTAGGAGTTTGTGTAAGTGAGATAATTATTATTCTATAAATAATATACAAGTGAGTTTTTTTTTTTAAGATTTCAAGTTTCTAATAGAAATATTCATAAAGAGGAATAAAATTAAATAAGTCAGATTAAGGTCAACGATCCACCACCCCCACTAGAACCCTGTGATCGTTTGGTTGATAAAACAGGGAATCAAATGGAATTATTGCCCCGTCAAAAATAATAAAATTACAATTTTATCCATCACTTATCTTATTATTTGACAAAGGACCTTTGTCAACCGATATTATATTCAAAACATATTCCTATAAATAGATCATTAGACAAAACCTTGGTCGAAGAAAGTTTGTGAAAATTTGAAGAAGGCCACGCCCTTTCTTTGGGCCTGAATAGTGCAACAATAGAAACCCAAAATGAAGCAAAAAGGCCACAGAGAGGAGCAGCAAGCAGCCCAAATGTCATTCAATAGAGTGAGGAGTTGTTGAGGGCATTATCTAAGGGCCCTTCTCTTAAACATTGAATCAAACTAACCAATTTGATCCAACAATTAAAGGGCACCTCACCAACATTGAATCAAACTAACCAATTTGATCCAACAATTAAAGGGCACCTCACCGTAGAATTCTATAAGAATGGGAAATGATGTTTTGAATCCAAAGCATTTTGCCCTACTTGAGTTGAGTCCCATAAGATGAAGATTCCAAAACCCCAATTCCGGAGGACAAGTTCCCATCAAAGGGAATGCATGAGGAACAAAAAGCAAATAAATTCCTCTTGCCTTTCAATTTCTTTTTGTGAAAATGAAAATCCTATCCACTTAAAAACAGATAGCAACACAAAAAGACAAAATCCCATATTCTAAGAGGGGTATTAAGTCTAAGGGGTATCTGATAATGTTTTGGACTCTTGTCCCTAACAGTGCCAAACCTAATGCTCCAATTGCACGAACGAAGAATTCTAAGCAGCAAGGACTGGTATTTCAGCTGCTGCCGCAACTGGGGGCCTGATGTAGTCCCCTTCCTCTTTGGGTTGGTGGATGGTGACCAGATCCGGTAGGGGCGTTGTGGGGCCTTGCTTACCCTTGGGATCCCAATCGAGCATGATTTTGACCTTAATCCCAAGAACACCCTGAAAAATCATAAAGGTTTAAGAAATGTAGATCACATATGAGTACAACACTCCAGCACACTGCCTACAAAAAATCTCAACCAGTGGCAGAATGATTGAGCTAACCTGTCTAAGAAGCACATGACGCACAGCAGAGTCAATGTATTCATTAACAGGCTGGCCAGAGGATATCATGTATCCGTCCTTGAACTTCATAGACTTGGCACGCTGAGCCCTGAGTTTGCCACTGACAATGACCTGCATGTTGTGAAGTAGAAATTCATTTTACAATGTTGGCACGAACTAATAAGGTCAAGTGAAAAGAACAGCTTTTGTTCGTACCTCACATCCCTTTGCTCCACTCTCCATGACAAATCTAAGAACACCATAGCATGCCCTAACAAAAGGAGGTAAAAGGGGTGATTAATAAAAGTCAACAAACCAAAAAGCCCAATGTAATACTAAAGCATAATGGTTACACAATAAAGGAGTTGTTCAAACAAATGTGGGTGTTCCCAAACTCCAAGAACCATTAACAGTTCAAAAAGACTAACAAAACTCCAAACATGTGATGTAAGCATTCTTGAGGATCCTCTTAACCCATTATGGTGAGTAAAGGGAGATAAAACCAAATGCTATTGCTAATCAAATTAATAATATTACACATGTAATGCATTTCCTTTGTCAAAGATTAACCTACATGAAGAATCTCCAAATCAACAATCATACATCATTGCAATGACAATACAGCATTGCAAAGACAATAAACTTCCATTACTAAGAGCTATCGAAATAGTGGGATCATCTTCTTTAGATACAGAGTATCTAGGTTACGTGGATGTACTTATTGTAAATTATTTTTACTTCATTTAATTTCCTCAATCACACTGACATTCACCGACTAGTATATTAGGTTTAGATAACTCAGAAATGTTATGAAATGTAGGAGTTCCCGAACTCCAAGAACTATTAACAGTTCAAACAGACTAACAAAACTCCAGCCATCAATGTAAGCATTCTTGAGAATCCTCTTAACCCATTATTGTGAGTAAAGGGATTTATAAGTTATTACTGAATGCTATTGCTGATAAAACCGATTTATGGGTGAGATTAACCTACATGTAAAATTGATAAATATTAGACAAGTAATGTATTTCGTTTGTCAAAGATTAACCTACATGAAGAATCTCCAAATCAACAATCATACAGCATTGCAAAGACAATAAACTTCCATTACTAAGTGCTATCGAAATAGTGGGATCATCTTCTTTAGATACAGAGTATCTAGGTTACGTGGATGTACTTATCGTAAATTATTTTTACTTCATTTAATTTCCTCAATCACACTGACATTCACCGACTAGTATATTAGGTTTAGATAACTCAGAAATGTTATGAAATGTAGGAGTTCCCGAACTCCAAGAACTATTAACAGTTCAAACAGACTAACAAAACTCCAGCCATCAATGTAAGCATTCTTGAGAATCCTCTTAACCCATTATTGTGAGTAAAGGGATTTATAAGTTATTTGTTGAACCAAAAAAATTCACCAAAAATCAAAATCAAATCTCACGTCCTGCAAGCAAGAGATAAAATTTCAAAGGCTTATCTTTAATTCAAATGCCTTTATTGAAGCCCACTCTAAAAAAACTGAAAATAAAAGAGGTGGGATCAGATCATGCTTATCCTCACACCCCCACAACTTCACATACTCAACAACGTGCTTGGTAACTGTCAATTGCTATTTTGCCTATTTAAAGACATGGACGTCCAAGGAAAAGGCTGGGGGAGAAGAAGGGGAAGCAACCGTGAGGCTGCTGAAAAAAAGGAGAGGACTGCAAGGTTTGAGAGGGAAGCAATGAAGTAGCCTGCCAGCTGCTGGAATTCCCTTCTCTCTCTCTCCTGAAGTTCTCTCTTCTCTGGAGTGCTCTCTCCCTGCCTAAATTATACCCAAAATTGAAGTGTATATCTGTATGCAGTTCAGCAAACAACAAGGGGCTGCAGAGACAAAAAAAAAGAGGCTCAATACCTCTACTCCCTGCAAAATCCTCCTTTATGTTTGGGTACAAAACCTGCAAATCAAACCAATGGGTGTGGCAACCCTTAAATCAATTTCTTGGGTGTGGCAACCCTTAAATCAATTTCTTGGGTGTGGCAACCCTTAAATCAATTTTTTGGATGATAAATCCATGTTGGGTGTGGCAACCCTTGAATCAATCCAAGTTGGGTGTGGCAACCCTTGAATCAATCCTTTTTGCATATTCCATCCATCATTCGGGTGGCAACCCATAAATCAATGATGAATCCATTTTTGGGTACAAAACCCACAAACAAAATATGGGGTTTAATCTCATGACAAATGCTGAAATGAGTTTATACCTTTTGAGACTTCTCCTCGCTCTCTACCCCCTCCTAAAACCTCATCAATAGGTGGTGAAAATGGCTAGAAGGTCGAATAAATGGAGAGGCCATACAGGGGCAAATAATGTTGCAAGTCCTTCTGTATCCTGTCTCTGTCAAAACAAAAAGTGGTGAGAAGCTTGAGCTACAATTGAACCCAGATGATTCTATTATGCATATAAGACAATTTCTGCTACGGCTTATTGCTACAGACAACAGATAGGGCAGAAAAGATGAATTGGATGATAATAAGTCCAATTAGATGAACCACAAGCACCCTTGCATGCGGCTGCCAGGAAATTTGCTTTATTGTTAACAAACCACAAAAAGGATTGAAAAGGAAGTCAACAAACAAAAGGCCACATGGCCTTGGAAGTTTCAACTCGAAATGGCAACAGAACCAAGTCCAAAAAGTGCAGTTATTTTGTTGTGTCAGAATATAAAAAAAGTTTGTGGTGGTGAACCCACCACGTGAAGGTAGGCGGTCTTGCTTCCCTTTATGCCAATGACACCTGCACAGCCATGTGTGTTGTTGCCTTGAGATCAGAGGACGTGATCAAGAAGTTTTGTGAGGGCTCGGTTCATCAACAAATCATTGACAGTTACAGGCCATACATATTTGATGGCCCAATACCTAATGGTCTCATATGCACACTGGGCTTGTCTCACATCTCAAGATCAGTTTCCTATTAATTCTTCATGCTTCCAAAATATCCAATGGGTGATGCAAGTAAATGCCCATTAAAATTTACAGAGGCCCAAATGTCAATTATATGGTTAATGGATCAATTCCAAAATCTTCAAAATCATATTTGGGTCGAAATAAAAAATGTCAATCAAATTTAATCAATGGGTTCATAAAATAATTGCCCATTAGTTTTCTTTGATATTGACAATGGAAAAAATGGTACAAAACCATTCAAATTTTTCTTATGGGACATCTACCCATACAAATTTCAAAGAGATTAAATTCAAATGTCTCAAACATAAATTCTAAATTATTGGGCCACACTTACCCATTAATTTCCAATTTTTCTCATGGGTCATCTACATATGAAAACCCCCCAAATTGTCTCAAAGACACCAATTCTCAATTAGTGGGCCACACTTACCCATTAATTCCCAAATGTCTCAAAGACGCAAATTCTTAATTAGTGGGCCATACTTACCCATTAATTTCCAAATTTTTCATTCACAAATCCTCAATTAGTGGGCCATACTTACCCATTAATTTTCAATTTTTCTCATAGATCATCTACCTATGAAAAACCCTCCAAATTGTCTCAAAGACGCAAATTCTTAATTAGTGGGCCACACTTACCCATTAATTTCCAAATATCTCAAACACAAATTCTAAGTTAGTGGCCAGACTTACCCATTAATTTCAAAATTTTCTCATGGGTCATCTACCCTCCAAATCGTCTCAAAGACACAAAATTCCTAAATTAGTGGGCCACACTTACCCATTAATTTTCAAATTTCGAACTACGGTTTGATCCCTTCAGTGCGTAGGCGCCTAGCATACCAATGTACGCAACCGCCACCAAATTCAAATCTCAAAAACACAATCTCTCAAATTAGTGGGCCACACTTACCCATTAATTTCCATACTTTGGAACTACGTTGGTTTGATCCCTTCAAAAGTGCGTGAGCGATCTATCATTAGATAGACGCAACCGCAACCAAATTCAAACTTCTCAAATTCTCAAATTAGTGGGCCACACTTACCCATTAATTTCCATACTTTGGAACTACGTCGGTTTGATCCCTTCAAAAGTGCGTGGCGATCTATCATTCCGATAGACGCAACCGCAACCAAATTCAAACTTCTCAAATTCTTGATTAGTGGGCCACACTTACCCATTAATTTCCAAATTTCCCATACACAAATTCTTAATTAGTGGGCCACACTTACCCATTAATTTCCAAACTTTTCATACACAACCTCTTAATTAGTGGGTCACACTTACCCATTAATTTCCAAATTTTCGAACTACGCCGGTTTGATCCCTTCAAGGGTACGTAGGCAGTCTAGCATACCAATAGACGCAACCGCCACCAAATTCAAATCTCAAAAAACAATCTCTCAAATTAGTGGGCCACACTTACCCATTAATTTCCAATTTTGGAACTACGCTGGTTTGATCCCGTTAAAGTGCGTAGCGATCTAGCATAGCAATGACGCAACCTTCACCAAATTCAAATCCATCAAACACAAATCCTAAATTAGTGGGCCACACTTACCCATTAATTTCCAAATTTCCCATACACCAATCCTAAATTAGTGAGCCACACTTACTCATTAATTCCCAATTTCCGAACTACGTTGGTTTGATCCCATCAAGTGCGTGGCGATCTAACATACCAATAGACGCAACCGCAACCAAATTTGAATCCCTGGTTTATTCTTAACCAAATTCGCCCCAAACACATTTCCATACCGAATCTCCGGTTTATTCACCAAATTCACTCAAACACTTTTCAATCAAATTCATTGAAATTCCCCTTGCAATGAGTCATTCATTCATTGCAAATCTTTGAACTACGAGTGACTTGATTCCGCAGGATACGTAGGCATCCCGAGGTTGGACTTGGGAGCGATCGCAAAACCAAACACAAGTTCTGCTTTCTTTATGGTGGAATCAAAGGGTTTTCCTTCAAACAAGGGATTGTAATTAAGAGACACCACGTCTCGAATGGGTCGAACCTAAAATAATAAAACCCCATTATTTAATTAGTGGTGGTGAAATTATGTTGGGAAGTTAACATTTTTCTTCAACATTATTACTGAATGCTATTGCTGATAAAACCGATTTATGGGTGAGATTAACCTACATGTAAAATTGATAAATATTAGACAAGTAATGTATTTCGTTTGTCAAAGATTAACCGACATGAAGAATCTCCAAATCAACAATCATACAGCATTGCAAAGACAATAAACTTCCATTACTAAGTGCTATCGAAATAGTGGGATCATCTTCTTTAGATACAGAGTATCTAGGTTACGTGGATGTACTTATCGTAAAAATATTTTTACTTCATTTAATTTCCTCAATCACACTGACATTCACCGACTAGTATATTAGGTTTAGATAACACTGAAATGTTGTGAAATGTAGGAGTTCCCGAACTCCAAGAACTATTAACAGTTCAAACAGACTAACAAAACTCCAGCCATCAATGTAAGCATTCTTGAGAATCATCTTAACCCATTATTGTGAGTAAAGGGATTTATAAGTTATTACTGAATGCTATTGCTGATAAAACTGATTTATGAGTGAGAGTGTATTTGAGCGTGTGTGTAGGTGCACATGAGCATATGTGCTTAAGATATAATGAGATGCTGGAGACCATAGACCCTGTCATCCCAAAAGGACTAGTACAATGTCACACTCAATCATGAATGAAATTTAATTCGCCAAATCCTTTTACTTAATTTCATTCCCTCAATTCTCTCAATCGCACTGACGTTCAATGACTAGATTGCCAAATTTGGATAACACAGGAATGTTATGAAATGTAGGAGTTCCCAAACTCCAAGAACTATTTGTTGAAGAATATAAGTCCCACATCGGAAACTTGACTAAATAAAATACAATATATAATGAATGGTTCCACTTCTAATATAGCCGAGGTCTTTTGTGATAAAACCACACACCTTCTGGGCTTTGTATGTGGTTAAGTTGGGAACAATATCAGTGTTGCTAGTAATGGGCCGCTGGCCCATCTCTCTGAAATGTAGGAGTTCCCGAACTCCAAGAACTATTAACAGTTCAAACAGACTAACAAAACTCCAACAATCAATGTAAGCATTCTTGAGGATCCTCTTAACCCATTATTGCGAGTAAAGGGAGATAAAAGTTATTACTGAATGCTATTGCTGATAAAAACTGATTTGTGTGAGTGTGTATTTGAGTGTACATGTGTGCATGAGTGTTAGTTGGTGTGTGTATGTGTGTGTACGTGTGTGTACGCATAAGATACAATGAGATGCTGGAGACCGCAAACCCTATCATCCCAAAAGGACCAGCACAATGTCACACTCAATCATGATTGAAATTTAATTAGTTAAATCTTTTTACTTAATTTTATTCCCGCAATCACACTGACGTTCAGTGACTAGTTTGCTATATTTGGATAACACGGGAATTTTACGAAATGTAGGAGTTCCCGAACTCCAAGAACTATTAACAGTTCAAACAGACTAACAAAACTCCAACACAATTTAAGCATTCTTGAGCATCCCGTTAACCATTATTGTGAATAAAGGGAGATAAAACCGAATGCTATTGATATTTACTAGAAACAGGATTGGACAACTATTGTGTTTCCTTTAACAAAGACTAACCTATACAAAGCATCTCAAGACCATTAGTCATACAGCATTGTAAAGAAAACAACTTTCATTACTAAGTAAGAGCTATCAAAACATTTGGATCATTCTCTTTAGAAAGTGTTAGGGCAATGCATAACATATAATGAGATATTGGAGACCACAACTCCAAACTCCAAGAACTAAATATTGAATCAAAGAGAATGATCCATTGAGAATCCTCTTAACTCACAATAAAAAAGAAAAGAGATCTAGTCAGTTTTTGGCATACCTGCGAACAGCAAGGCCTCCTAGAAGTTTGTAACGCAAAGACTCTGCCTGAGCAATGGCACAAAGCCCTCGGTTGTTGACTTTCTCTGCATAAAGCTCAACACTGTTCTCCGGAAACTTAAAACGCTTCTGAACAACAGATGTCAGTTCTCTAATTCTTCTTCCCTTCTCACCTAAACCCATCAATAAGGAAGTGTAAACAGACAATGCGAATTTATCAACACAAGTTACAAAATTCATCTCAAGTTACAAGCTAAGCAAGTATCCCTTTTCTCCAGATTTCTCTGAAAATATAAGAATGTCAATTTCCATGTATAAATTGAACATATTATATTATTAAAGTAAACATCATTCTTTCTGAACCACGTAATTAACAAACAAACTAGTAAGAATAATATCAAATCCTAATTCTTTTCCATTTTCTCATTGATTGATCAAAAGGGACAATGATTTAACTTCAATGTTTTCTCAAAGTCACATCTTCAACTGAACCAAGTATTGAACAGGGACAAACACTAGTATCAAAATCAAAGTTACTAACTTTAAGCTAATTCTGTGCTGTAAATCCACAATGTAAGCTCAAAACACAAAAATCAACCTAAAATACAATCCCAAATACTACCCATCAACCAAACAGGGTCTAAGAAGTTACCGAGGACGTTTTGAGTCCGGGTGGCTCTAATAATAATCTCGGTCCGCACTGGCGTAACCCTAACTTCAACGCCAGAGTACCCATCCTCTGCAAGCTCTCTGGTCAACACCTCGTTCAGCTCCGCAAAGAACACTCCATCGGCTACAAACTGTAATAATATACAAAATGAATTAATTGCCAAGATATATTCTGTCAAACAAATTGAAAATGTCGGAAATTTACATTAGGGCGTGTTTGGTCGGTGGCAAGACCTTTCGCTTTTTACTCATTTGAGTAGCCATGGTGGGCGCCGCTTGGATTGGAGTTCAACGGGCTCTGCAGTTTTTTCTATTTTTGGTATTTGGTTTGGGAAACCCTAGATAGAAAGTTGAAAGATATAGGACGGGAGAGGGTATTAAAACGACATGTCGTTGTCACCTAAATTTTAGGTTAATTGCAATGTGCCACCTGAAAAAATATAATTGAAGCAATGGGCCATCTCAGTTAAAGTTTGTTGCAAATTGCAATGTTCCATATACGACTTGATTTCATCTATTTTTTCGTCCAAAAAGTTGTATTTGCTTTTGCATGATCCTTCAAAAGAAGCGTACAAGATTTCAAGCGTCAAAATATTCTTTAAAAAGATCACGTGCGAATTACGTGCAAATTTTTAAACAAAAATTTATGAAATTATAGGTGAGACACTATAACAAAATTTTAATTGGTGTGACAAATTAATGCAACAAAGTGGCAAATTGAAACGTGGTCTATGGTTAAAGTGGCATTGGGCTAATTTCCCCATACAAAAGGGGCGTTTGTTGTGTGTGGAAGCATTTAATCTTATCTTCTACAGGCTATAGCGTTAGCGGCAACTAAGAAAAACGGTTGGATGAGAGAAACATAACAACGTACGGACAACCAATGGCGGGTGTACTTCCTTCTTCATCAACTCTCTCTCTACTGGCTTCACTCAATTTACCTTATCAGAAGCCATCGTATTCTAGCTGTTTCATCTTAAGCACCCGAAAGCGTCCTGTTGTTCAATGCAAGGCCAAGAAGAAAGTTAGCTTCACAGACCAAATTCTTGATTATATTGAAGGTTTCTTTATTTTCATCTCTATCGTGTTCTAATATACTGTTTTTTTCTTCTTTTGGACCCAATTCTTTATTAGTTGGCTTGCTCTGTTTGCATTGTTTTCTAAGTGATCAGTGTGTTTAATTTATGTGAAGGGGGTCCCAAGTTAAGGAAATGGTATGGGGCACCTGAGCTTCTGCCTAAAGATGGAACAGATGTTGAAGAAGATGATGAATTCCCAGGTGATGTGATGGCATATATAGCAATTTTATGCATGTTTATGGTCATGCTTTATTGGGTTTTTTTTTTTACACGGTTGGGATATATTCTTGTGCAGAAGGAGAAGAAACCAGGGATGCTGTTTTGGTAACTGATGGAGATAGTGAGATGGGTCAGGTGCTTTTCCAGCATTGTTCATTTTTTCTGATGTATATTACTTGTGATTAATCTCCCATGTTGCAATTGAAAACTTGATTAAATCTACCTAAATTTTGAGAAAAGAATTGATGTGGTAGATGAAATTCAAACTGTCACAACACAAAGATCACTTTAAGTGACATTGTTGCTTGCAATATATCTGAGGAAAAGATGCCAGTTCCACAGAACAATTCATCTTCGGTGCAGGAGCGCTCGATCAGTGAGCTATTACGCATTCTGATAACATTTCTTAACATGGTCCTTAATATTTAATCAAGCTGCTTCTTGCGGTTAAGTACTGTTTATATTGCTCTTGATTGGCTTTCTGGTATATGGATTCTGAGCCTTGTGCTATCTAGCCTATGTAGATGGTAATATTGTCATTGATTGTCAAAAGAGCTCGAATAAAAGCACTGGTGAAGGATAAGCGGGCTGCACTTGAAGCATTTGGGACTTATGTTGAGGTGGGTGGTAATTAGTTCCTGTACTGGCATTTGCTGTTCTCATACTTCTTTTCTTTTTTGTGCCTGAAATATTGACTGCACGGTTGTGATTTTGTTGTGGTTTTGTATGCAAAGTCAATGGCTGGAGATTCAAGGGACAAGCCATTCCTAAGGAGAGCTCTAAGAGGAGTTTGCACAGTAATATGCCCAAATGTATGCATATATAATATCTAGACCTCCCACTTGCTGGTTTTCGTGAAATTTGAGCTTCTCAGTAGCGTTATAAACCATCTTGAAAATGAACTGAACAAAATCAAACTTATACTGAAATCGAAATCTGTTCAGCACCTTATATCTGCTAGAAGAGATTGTAGACCTTCCACAATAGTTTCAGTGAAATCAGCATTTCACATAAATATAACTTACATCTGGTGCAATGGACTGAAAAAATGGGAAATTGCACCTGAAAAATTTATGTTTGAACATGTGACGTGAACTCTAATCCACCAGAGCAAAGATTGGTGCCTTCGTGTTTTCGACATGATGCCTCTTTAGAAACTCAAACATTGAAGATGTCTTTTAAATGTTTTCTCTTTTGTCAGGAAGGCTTCTTATCTACTGTTGGGAGCTTGAAAGGGGTCAAACATGTAATTCTCTTATCTCAGGTACCTCTCTCTTTGTGTGTTTGTGTGGAGAAACATTAGCACTGGAAAAAGGAAATGTTTGTTATTGTGACTTAATAATAAGGTTGCAGTTGTCTGTTTACAAAGGTGCCAATGGCATTCAAGCTCTCCTGAAAAGCAATGCAAGAAAATTGGCTGAGCAAGATGAATCAATACTGGTGGCCTCAGGAATCCCTTACACCGTGATCCGGGCTGGCTTGTTGCAAAATTCTCCTGCTGGAACTCAAGGTTTTAGCTTTGAACAGGTACTATTCAATGCCAAATTGTTTTGCTTTTTCATCAAGGAGCCATAGAACCTTTCTGGTTTAGTTTTGGGAGTAAAAACCAAAAAAGAAAAAACTCATGTCGAAAGTATGATTGATCTGTTCATATCATTTGGGAAAAAATTCATGTCTCATTTTGATGTTGTTGTTTATAGGGTAGTTCAGCAAAAGGAACTCTTAGCAAGGAGGATGCTGCCTTTATTTGTGTGGAAGCAGTTGATGCAGTCCCCCAGAAAGGGTTCATATTTGAGGTATAAAAAAACTGAAGACATTTTGCAGTGGAAAAAAATACGTAATATTGTAAATTTGTGATCCCTTGTTGATTTATTTTGATCTGTCTTTTTTCCCTTCTTGATAAGAGAGTAATGAATCTTCATGGCATTGTGTGATAATAGGTGGTCAATGGAGGTGAGAAGGTTTCAGATTGGAAAGAATGTTTAAACAGATTGATGGAGAAATCGGAACAGCAACTTCAATAATCAATTTGTCTATTTTCATTTCTCTTCTTCACAAATGTTTTACATGTGTGTGCTACTATGTTTAAATAACAAAGTGGTAGAAGATTTGTCCGTTCATATAAGAAGACCTGCACACCATGGCAAATACATCATCTTCATGCGCGGGTCGATTTGTAAGTGTTGAGCTGTGATACCATTTGAAACAACTCAATGCCTCATCCAAAAGTGCTAGTTGAATGTGACTTTTGGATTCTTAAGTCTTGCTTATACACCATAGATCTTTTCAATGCATTTCCAACAAGATTTTCAGCGATTTTACCCCTTGAATTATTACTCTAATCAAACTTAAACCCCTGAATGAACTTTTCAATCAATTTAGCACATGAACTTATAAAAATAGCCAATTTAGCCCTTACTGTCAACTTTTTAGAATTTCATTCACTATTCTGTTTAAAAAGTCACATGCTTGGCACATGACTTACTATTTTATTTTTGAAAATAAGTTTATTAAAAAGTAAATAATTAAATAATTTAAAAAATATTAAAAATAAAAACTGAAAAACCCTTACCCAAAGTATAGCCGCGCGGCTATACTCTATAAATAGAAAATTTAAAAAATTATCGCCGAGCGGCTATACTCTATAAATAGAAAATTAAAAAGGTATAACCGCGCGGCTGTACTCTATAAATAGAAAATTATAAAAAGTATAGCCGCGCGGCTGTGCTCTATAAATAGAAAATTAAAAAAGTATAGCCGAGCGGCTGTACTCTATAAATAGAAAATTAAAAAAGTATAGCCGAGCGGCTGTACTCTACAAATAGAACATTTTATACCATATCGACATATCACGCTCCCAGCCACCACTCCCTACCCAGATCCATCATCGTCATCACCATCTTCTTCGTCGTCGTCCTCATCTCTCCCTCTCTCTCTCTCTCTAAATTTCTAAACACGCGCAGACCGTATAGTCTCTCTCTACAGAGAGATAGATATAATAAAATCCACTCCCAACTAGCATTCATGCACAGATCCATCAAGCCCACCACCACCAAAACCAAGAATCCAGCTATCACTATTTTGTTTTTAGTTCGAAACCTTTAGAAATTTCATTGAAAAAACCAAGTCTGCAAAAAATACAACAGGGGTGGAAAATTTGGGTTCATTTTAATTTTAATTTGGAGGATGTGGGGAGGCAGCCAAGGTATCTGTTACAAACAAAGCTTCAATCTAGCTCCCTCTCATAGACACACCTCCATTGCCGGTGATTGTTCGAGCTTCTTGCTGGATGCGATGGGGCTGTTTTTTTATTTTTTTATTATTATTTAAATGTTGTTCTAGTTTTCTTATTATTATTTATTTATTTTACTCAAAATTAAAAGTTTCTCTTGTAGTTAATGAAAAATTGGATGAAATTCACACAACTTAACGGCAAGGTCTAAATTTACCATTTTAATTAATTCAGTTATTAAATTGATTGTCTTTTTAATTTGAGGATTAAGTTCGATTGAGATCCTAATTCGGAATTGTATATGGCAATTTATATGAGATGTAGGATATCATGTCAGTCGTGGTCACTTGAGGAAACACATTAACATTTTATGATAGTGGGTGCATATGAGTCTCACAATGGGACTCACATGCATCTACAGTCAAAGAGGACTCACTCAACGGCCGCAACAAAATCTGTTGTATAATATTATATGACTTCTTTAATATAACATTTAAAACTTATATTCAAAAACCTTTTTCCATATATATGAACAAGATTACTTTAAACGAGTTGAACATTGCTCTGACTCATAGCTCTCTATGTAGGGGCACAATCTTACATTTCCAAAAGTCCTTGCCATTTCCCTATTTGGGTTTTGTTTTTGGCTCAAGGATCAATCTTTGGTTTAAAAATCTAGTGCACCTTTTCCATTTGATGGGTACAATTTTATGTTAGGAGATATTATTGGAGAGAGACTGGAACTTGAATCTCAACCGCATGTACTACAAATTGAACTATCTCCTTGTCTAGTAACCACTTTTATTTGTCATACCTTCAAAATTCAAGCTCTGATTATAGCAATCAATTATCTCAACCACATGGGGTCTGTTGTGCTGGCCTTGTTTTGATTGTAAATGAGAACTGACAAATTTAAGTGAGGGTCCTTAACCACCATTAAACTTTTATTTTGGTAAGATAAATGGGCCACTGAGCTCAGACTAGAATCATTTACCATCCATTAGGAGGAACATGAACCAACCCCAACCCCAACCCCACATGTATCTTCCTCAACAATGCTTTGGGAAAATCAGATATTTGCATCACTTCACTTCAAGCTTATATCAATGAATGGATTGTTACCAATGCCAAAAAGTGTTCAGAAACTATGCCAAAACCTACATAGCAATCATCTACCACATGAGAGAGAGAGAGAGAGAGAGAGAGAGAGAGAGAAGATACAAAGTGAAAACTTTAAAAAGGATAAGAGAATCAATCAGAAAGAGATAACCTAAGCAAAGGATAGCCTGAGTTTCAACCAGCTCCATTCCACCTAAAAAAAGAATGAACAGCTGGGCCCTACTCTTTCCTACTGTTTGATCAACTTTCTGTCCCTTTAAGTGCTTTCTTGTAAAACTAAGCAACAAGACAAAGTTCAAAAGAACAATCATTTACACTACATGAGATCTGCATTGGTGGTATTAGTTCTAAAACCAAAACCATTTCCTTTGTTTCATATCTATTTATTATTATTTTTAATCCAGAGCTGCTTTCTCCAATTTTCATAAAGCATCTTAAACCCAAAAGCCCCCTATGTCAAGGTCATTGGAGAAGTAAGATCAACAAGCACAGGAGCTTCTAAACATACAAAACTTGGCTATCTGGGCAGCAAACAGTATATACCAAACCTCCACTGTAATCCTGAACTGGGGAGGGGAGGGGCACCATAAGAATATCTTTTTGACAAACATGGGAAAAGAATAAAGTGGGTAGCTAAAGTTCCCATCAGAAGCAGATAATATATCAGAAAAATGATTACGAAAACCAATGAGAAAAGATAAAAAACCAAATCAAATTTCAGCTTTTAAGGCAGTCTAGAAGTAGAAAGCTGTGATCTCTGAACAGAAATTTCAAACTGATAGCATTTAAGCTTTGGGTAGATTAATGAATATCACCACTGCACTTGTAAACACTTGAAAGTCGCTCATGGACAGGTTAAATACATGAAAAAGTGATACATCCAACACTTTCTTTTCCTTTTATTTTCTTATTCTTCTCCTTCCTAAAAAGAATTGACGAATGCATCTACCACTTGCCAATCAAAATCTAAATGATCTTTATAGGATTAACTATGAAATCCTAAATAGAAAATCATGTACAATTTAATCTAGCAGATCTAGTGTTGAAACTGAAAACTACAGCGCTAAATTTTTATAGAGATATTTCATGAAAGTTTGTGGCAGTGAATCTGTTGCACAGAGCCTCAAATAGATATAATTGATACAGAAGAGTAACACAAGCTCATCAAGTTCTTCCCTCTGGTAGCAAAAACTTTTTCTTATTCAGTAATGAAGAGTGCAGAATCTATAACTATAACAAAGCCAATTTTTGAACAATTACCCAGATCTAATTCTCTTCTCGCTAGATTTTCCATCAGATTTCAAAGTGCCACCTGATTCAGCTTCTGATGAAGCTTCCATTGACCTGGAAAAAGAGCTGGAGAGATCAGCATAGAGATCTACGACCCTTCTAATGTTGCTGTTAAGCTCTCTAATTAAGCCAACATTCCGGCTGAGGTTATCAGGGATCTTGGACTCATGGTTTTGGTTAATCTCATTAATTAGCAATCTGTTCTGATCCAAAATATCTTGCACTTGCACAAAGCTCTTCTGAAATGTCTGCACAACCTTGGTATCTAGTTGGGTTCCATTTCCTATGCCTGTAAATATACTACCTTCCATTCTAATTTGACTTCAACCAAGAACAGTTCTTGTCCTGCATCAGAAACAGCATGTATGAGGAAAATAAAATGAAACAAACCAAGCAACAAACTTTACAGAAGATGAAATCTAATGGGTACCCATTTGTTTATTGTAACTTCAAATACTTTTTACATATAAATAAAAAAACACAATGAACGGCCATGACTGAATTAGCAGGAAATTGTAGGGTAAAGCAGAAAGTAAAGTTTCAAACCTTGTTTGCCAGAATCTGGAACCAACGTATAGGTAAGCCACAATTCAACTGTTGCCAATCAACAATTGAATTACCTTTTAGTTTTAGCAAGCTAGAGGTGAATTTTCCTATTCTTTTCTTTTCCTCTGTATTCTTTGGAACCAAACACAAGGATAAGGATATGTCTGCACACCACACAACTTACCAAGTAGAAAAAATCCAGACATGGGTTTTTAATGACCTAAAAGCAAATACCCCTTTTACCTAGAAAGGGAACCTTTCCCTTCTGTGTTTTCTGAACCAACCTATTCAAAGTTTTGATTTTTAATTTTTAAGTGGAAAAGAATCTCAACAATAAAAGACCCCAGAAACCCAGTCAATGCCAAAGAATAGTCAGTCTTTCAGAAGAAAAACAGCAGAGACACAAAAAAGGAAAAAACAAAAACAAAATTTGTCAATAAAAACCAGATGATGAATTTTTACTTGCAGAGAACAACTTTGTATTGATTCTAAACTTTGCAGAAAACAATAAAATCAAGGACTCCCCATACTCTAAAATAGCAATATCCAAGTTGGTAACAAGGCAGTGTTTTCTGATAAACATATGTTGAAAGTTTTGAGCTTCCAAAAGCTAAAGCAAAGAGAAGATTTTCCATAATTAACATACAGACAGGGTCACCCAGAGACAAACAAAGAAGCATAACTAAAATGAACAAGGATTAAAACATACCCATTAACCCAGAAAAGTCTAAAAGTTGCAAAAGGAAATGAAACTCTAAAATGGAACATATTGGGGAAGAAAGAGGGAGAGCCAATATTCTGGAGAAAGTAATATAAAGGAACAGAATTTACTTATTTACGAAAGTGCTGCTGTGCCGGCAGGCCAGAAATCATGAAAGAAACATGGAGCAGATCTTCTGTACATGAGATTTGATTGACAGCCAAGCCAGAGAACCAGAGCCAGAGTTGCTCTCTCTCTCTCTCGATTGTCGCCTCCTCGTTTTACTTCAGGCCAACTTTTTACTTCATTGAATTCGTTGTTGATTGTCCCGTGGGCTGTGAGAAAATACAGTGTGTGAGTGTGTGTAGGTGACGCACTCTGTATTACAAGGACAAATAGTACCCGCCCCCACAAGAAGATAACATGAAGAGAGAAATCAAATCAAGCCCAACACAAAATGAGTGGATCATTAAGGTTCATAATCATAATTACTTAAAATAAACTCGAAAGTGACCCGATTGGAACAAGTAATAAACAATTCAGATTTTGATTCAACGCTAATAAAACAAATTGAATTAGTATTCATAGTCTCAATCTCTTATATCACAAGGGTTTAAGAAATTTGTGGTCAAATTCAACGATTCACCCACTCTTGCACTCCTTTTAAGAAATTGTTTTGAACCCAACATCGGATGACCACAAATTTCTTGGACCTCTGTGGTCTAAGAAATCGGGACTGTTAGTATTCAATGCTAATAAGTTTGGTAAAATTGTAGCAATGTTGCCTCAAATAAGACCCAACTTTACTTTTTGTCCCTAAAGTCCCAAAATTATTACAATGGTGTTTCTATTAGTTCTCATGTTGCATCATTGGTCTTTCCTTCAACTGAGTTAATTTTTATGTCAAAATTAAAGGCAAATTGGGAAATTCATATAACCAAGCTGATGTTGTCGCCGACCATCAAGCCACGATTTGTAAATTTCTAAACCCAAAACCCATAAAGAGGAGAGAGAGAGAGAGCTTACTTTTCCAGGAGGTGGCGTCGGAGGAGATGACCGTAGCTGTCACCGGCAACAATGGCAGTTTCACCGGAATTTGCAAACGTTCCAGTCGGCAAACGGCGGCAAATCGGAGGGTGAACTGGGGTGGGTTTTGACTGGGAGGAGGAGAGCTTTCGAATGGGACTGGTGCTGCCCCTTGGCGTTGTCGAAATGTTCGAAACCGAAGAGAGAGAGAGAGAGAGAGAGAGAGAGAGAGAGAGAGAGAGAGAGATAGAGTGTGTGTGTGTGTGTGTGTGAGGGTGAGGAGAGAGAAAGTCGATCGGAGGAGAGAGAGAGTTTTCTCAAATTACGATTGGTCCAAGGGTATTTAACAAATTTCGAAATGACCTTTAAGTCCTCCGAACAATCTAACGCTCGGATCGAGGCGTGCCACCCATCAATGGACTCGTTTGACGAGCCAGACGCAATGGCTTAACCTGCTTCGCCAAATTCTCGTCCGAAAATATAGTTGACCAAATTACCCTTTAATTATTAAATTCTTATTAAATTCCAATTTTTAAAATTAATTCCTTTTATTCATTTTAAATTACCAAATTTAATTACTCAATTATTTTATTTACTTTTAGGTCCGGACGTCACAAAAATATCTATCATGTGCATGACATGTGATTAATTTTGACGGAAAAACAAATGTAATCGATTTAAAAATGACTAGTGGTGCAATGCGAGATCTAATTAAAACACCACCGTAACAATTTTGCGACGTGAGGAATGAAAAGTAAAGTTGGATCTTAGTCAAGAGACCATTGCTACAATTTTGCCAATAAGTTTGGTTTAAGATTTTAAATGAATCACTAAAGTATGATAAAGATCACCATCTTATTAAGGAATTATAAGACAATCTTTTTTCAGCATTTTTTACAACAAAATTTGTACAATCCTCAACCACATGTCTCCTGCGTGGACATTTCATTTTCGACGTTTCAAGAGCTTATAAAGAGATATTATCGAATCCGTATGAACCATTATATTTAGAGGTGGACATTAATTCGACTGAACCAACCAAAATAACTGATCTGAATCCCAATGAATAGTTTCAGTTTAGTTTTGATCAATAAAAAGTCAAACGGTCTAAAAAAAATCATACCGTAATTGATCAATTCAACTGCTGATTTGAACTTTTGCAAACTGAACCGTATTTTTGTATATTTACTTTACTTTTTATTTTGTTTACCTGTGTAGTTTTCGTATTGGATAATAACTATATAGATGTTGATTTTAAAATTTGATAGAACTTTAAAGTTATAGATGTTTGAATTGTAGCCTTAATAATATTTTACAATGGTTTGATGTGCTATAAAATAAAAATATAGGTAGTAAATTATGAAATATTTTGTTGCATTTAGGCTAACAAAGTTGAGAAAATGCAACAACAACAAAAAGGGCAGGCCCAAATCGCACAAACCAAACTAAATCAAAATTGATTTTATTTAATTTGGTTTGGTTCGTCAATACTTTTTTTATCAAAATCAAATTGAACCAAATTGTTCTACAATAATTAATTCGGGGGCAGTTTTAGAATGAAAGGGATCCCATTTGAACCATACCCACTCTAGTCATATTAATTAATGTGTTACTTAATCAACCAAGCTCACACTCACCCCCTAGAACCGATAAAGCCAAAATGGCCTAAAGTCAGAGCATGTCCAGAATCGGGTTGGCCCGACCCGGAATATTTTACAGCTTGGCGGGTCAACAAGCTTCGTTTGGTGGTACCCGCCTGAAATTACCTCGCCTCTTCTTCTTCGTCTTTCATTCCAGAACTGAACCAAAGATTTTCCCTCGAAACAAACACTGACTAGAAAAAGAAAAAGAAAATTCCACAGATGCTTTCTCCATGGACTCAATTTTAAACTCAGCCTTAGCAGAAATCTGCTCGGAGCTCCAAAACGGTCTCTCTCTCCAGGCCCTCTGGCCCAGACTCGACCTTTCTCTCTCCTCCTCCAACCTCGACCTCTCTCCTCACCTCAAGCAAGCCCTATGGGACGCCCTTCGCTCCGTCCCAACTCTCAAGTTCGACTCCAAAAACGCACCGTATGGTCCGGCAGACCCTTCCATTTTGTCCTTCGAAGACGCCGAGAAGCTCAACCTGAAGCTCGTGGCTGACGAGGGTCTCAGGGACAACTTCATGGGCCTCTACAATGTCCGCTCCGCCAATGCCAGCTTGTCTAAGATTCAGCGGATGGCTCTCGAACGCCTCGTGACGGCTAGGTTCTATCTTTTGTTCAAAATCTGGTTTTGTGTGCATTTTCATTCTTTTATAATGGTTTTTGTATATAAGCATGTCGGAATACGTATGTGTAAAATTGGCGATTCGATTGTGTATATGGGATTGTTTTGGCGGTTTTGATTTATTGTGTATATGTATGTATGTATGTATGTAAGCTATCAACTGCATCGTCATGGCTAGGTTCTCTTTGTTCAGAATCTAATTTTGCATGCAGTCGCAGTTTTCTATTGCTTTTAAATATAAGCATGCCAGATATGCATGTGTAAAATTGAGAATGTGATAGTGTATGTATGTTTTTATATGGCGGTTTTGGTCAATTGTGTATATATCTGAATAATTGGTGCTTTTGATTGATTGTGTAACTTGTGTATATATGAATCTGTATGGGAGTGTTAAATTGTTAATTTGTTTGTGTTTTGTCAGTTTCAATATTCGGTGTTGGATTGGTTTAGTGAGCCATGAATGGAGTTGGTTTAAATTTTTAATCTTTAATGTACACTTTAGTTCATTGTATTGTGGGTCGAGAACTGTTAATAGTCCAGCTAGAATATTTTTATATATACATGAGAGGAATATGTTGTTAGACTAAGATGGAAGGTCAAATGATGGTATAAAGGCAGAAGCAGTGGTTATGTGGTTTTGGGGGTTCTTATCTCCCTCTCTCTTGTAGAAAAATGTTGAGTGATTGCAAGTAAACTTTGGGAGTCATGGGGAGAGAAGAGTTTTGTCGGTTCATTTGGTGAGTAATGGCTCATTAACAAATTGGGTTATCACAGGACAAATGGAATTACACAAAGTCAGCTTGCTAAGGAACTTGGCATTGAAGGGAGAAACTTTCATTATGCAGTGAAGAGCCTTGAATGTCAAGGGTTAATTGTGAAGCAATCTGCACTATTAAAGACAAAAGAAGCTGGTGACAGTCCGTTTGTGACTACCAATATGTTATACTTGTATCGACATGGGAAGCATTTAGGCTCTCAACAGAAGATTGAGATCACCAAGGAAGAACAGACTAAGGAGAGTTTTGGAAATGGAAATGGAAATGAAAGTCCTGCAAGTGGAGATGGCTTTGCTGGAAAATATGTTAAAGAGGATGTGCTTGTAAAGGACTATCTGCCAGAAATGAAGGCAGTCTGTGATAAACTTGAAGAAGCCAATGGCAAGGTCACATAACTCAAGTTTCTTAGAAGTTTTGATGGATCTATTTAGTTCAATTGAATTTTTGTGTCCTTCATTACTAAATTTGTTTCATGTTATTTTGTTTTTAAAGGTTCTTGTTGTTTCGGATATTAAGAAAGATCTTGGTTACAGTGGAACTCCTGGAGGGCATAAAGCTTGGAGAAAAGTAAAAATTTAATTACTATCTATTTGCTCTTACATCTCTGAATCAGCAATTTTCGAAGTTATGCTGATTGTTTTTCATTTGATTTTTCCCTACATACTGTGCTGCTAGGTTTGTCGCAGGTTGAAAGCTGCTGGTATTGTGGAGTTGTTTGACGCTAAAGTGAATGAGAAGGTTTCTTATTATTTTTATTTTTATTTTGTTTTACAAAATTGTTTTTCTTGACTGTGTTTTTCAATATTGCATTTCTTTTAAATCCAAATTCTCCTGCTTTACTGATTCACTATGTTCTTCTTCTTCTTTTTAAATTATCTTAGAAATAAGTTTCCAGTCCTTTTTTTCTAGTTAAATTATCTAAGGTACAAGTTCGTAGTCATTTTTCTTCTAATATGATGTTCTTTTCTTGCTTTAGAATTAGATGTTTATGTTCACTTTTGTTTTTGTTTGCAATATTTGTGTTTAATAGAAAACCTAATAAGTTCATTTTTTATATATATTACCTTCCTTATTAAAATCCTGATAAATTATGATCCTTCTTTTCATTGTTATGTTCTTAAATTTTGTTGCTGTTTTTTTGGGTAATAAATAATAATTAAGTTCAATCTGTTCAAGGGCAAGGACCCATCATGTTAGTTCGTTGGTCCTGACTTGATATCCCCTTTTCACTTTGGACAGGTTGAGTGCTGCCTGCGTTTTCCAGAAAATTCTACTCAAATGAGTTTTGAGCCAAAAAGTCTTTCACATGTAGATGATCATTGTAATGAAGAACAGCAGGTGAAATACGGAAAGAGAAAGAAATGTCAAATCACTGATCAGCTTGTAGAACTTCCAATTGAGCAACAAATTTATGAATTGATAGATTCCACAGGATCAGAAGGTTTGACTAGGAATGAGGTGCGTGCATTAATTTCTTGACCAGCTATATTTTCTTTAAAGCATTGCAGTTTAATACAAACTCATTATTTTGATGTTAGCAATGGAATCCGTTGTTATTCTTTTAGCATGGGAAAGCCGAGGGTCTTTTTTAATAAAGACTGGTGTGAGGTACAATTGCCTTGCTCCTGTCTAAGCTGGCTGCTCATGCAGTCATGTTGGAAGTGCCTAGAAAGAATATAATTAATATACCTAGTTAAAAAGGGATATGAGCATTTCTAAATAGTTATTGTCTATCTAAGTTTCAGAGACCATAAATTTGTCATGGTTCACTTCCATGGTTTACTGTCTGATGTCATTGTTTACTTCCATGGTTTACTTTCATACTTTCATAAAAGTTTGTGTTTCAATTTTAATTCTCAGAATTTTCATATTTTCTACAAACAGGTTCTGGAGAGGCTTGGAATTAACAATAAAAAAAATTGTAACCGGCTTGCTGGTATGTGGTCTAGGTTTGGGATGAATATACAACCAGAAATGCACCAAAAAGCCAAGACATATCGATTTTGGACATCTGTGGAACACAATTCTGAATCGGCTAATCCTTTTCTTAATAAATCAGAAAATGCCAATGAAAATAAAATTACTGACCTATACATTGGCAGCTCAGATGCTCTTGACAGGTCAGGTCAAAGTCAAACTCGTTCAGCCTCTGATTGTTCAACTTTGAAAGGTGATACTGCTGGTCCCAGAAACATGAAAAATAGATACATTAATACTGAGCTTTCTAGTGGATCTCCTCGGTATAGTGAATCTAGCCATATGCTTCTTTGTCCTGGAAATCCCCAACCGTTGTTTCTTGAGCCAAAAGATACTACTTGTGACAGTAAACTTAGTTTACTGAGCACAGTGGAAATAAATGGTGCCTCACCAGAAACACCACCTGCTGCGTTAAAGCCACTTGGTTCTGGATCAGATCCGAGGTATCCATGTCTGTCTTTGACCGAAGATAGCACTAGAAGGGAAAAAAGGATACTTGAGCGGCTACAGGTTCTTGTCATCATCCATGACCTTGAGGACTTCTCTTGGTCTTCTTTTTTATCCACTTGTTGTATATTGACAACTAAATCTATTATTTTCATTTTCTTGTCTAGGACGAGAAGTTTATTTTAAGAGCTGAGCTGTATAGGTGGCTTGTGAGTCTGGAGAAGGACAAGTGCACAACAACAGACAGGAAAACTATTGACCGAATTTTAAAGAAACTTCAGGAACTAGGGCACTGCAAGTGCATACATATTAACGTCCCTGTTGTCACAAATTGTGGTCGTAGCCGTACCACTCTAGTGGTTCTGCACCCATCTGTTCAGAGTTTAACTCCTGAACTAGTTTCTGAAATTCATGATACATGGAGGTCTTTTGAGATTCAAAGTCGTGGCCAGTGCTCATCTCGATGGAAGAAAAGTGGATCAGTTCCTGTACTGAAAGATGTTCAGAGGACTCAGAACCATGTCGGTACAGATATCCGAGCCATGAGATCAGAAGCCATGCGCGCTAATGGATTTATTCTGGCAAAAATGATTCGTGCAAAGCTGCTACATAGTTTCCTGTGGGATTTCCTCTCTAGTTCCACAGGATCTGATGATGCTTTAGCATCTGGAAAAGATGTCATTGAGCTAAAAAATCCTCACAGCAGAAGCAAATTGTTTTCACTAGAGGCAGCAATCAAGGCTATTCCAGTTGAGCTGTTTCTACAAGTTGTGGGCTGCACTAAAAAAATTGATGATATGCTTGAGAAGTGTAAGAGGGGTTTGTGTCTTTCTGACCTTTCAGCTGACGAGTACAAGTCTCTGATGGATACCCATGCAACTGGAAGGCTATCATTGGTCATTGAAATTTTACGGCGATTGAAGGTATGATTGTTTGGTTGCATTCAAAATTGGTTTGTTATATGTGTATAATCAGCCGTTCAGAATGTCTGCCACATTGAAACCCATAAATCAGCCCTGAATGTTTGGCATTTCAAAGGTCATGCACTGGAATTGACGGATTGGTGGTAGAAATTAAATTTGTTGGGGCTTTGTGTACCTAAAATCATGAAAGCAGCTCACTAATGTCATTGTCCAGAACATGTTATTTATCTTATATGCAATGGTCCACTATAGACATCTGATTTGGACTCCAGTGTGCTGAAAGTACTACCAGAAATTATGATACTTGTGATTTTCACGTTGAAAAGGTGACTCAGCCAAAAGCTTTGGATGAGATTACCCAATCAGAGCGTACAATAATCAGATTGCTTATTTTTGAGTTGTTATATTGTTCTGCATCTCTTATTGTGGTTCTTGTGCAACAGATCCTCATATCTGGTTCAAATTCAATTAAATATCTGGAAATCTGTATTTAACTCTCATCATTCATAAACCTATTCTTTGATTCCTCACTTCTGTTCATTGTAGTTTGGAGAGAGGGACCCTTTATGTCCACCTTGTGGGTTTGCATTGCAACATGTTGAACAGGCTTGTTTTCTTGCACATTGTAGATTTACTTTAGCATGCTAATAACTAATTTTTGTTGTTGTTGCAGTTGATTCGAATGGTTAGTGATGAACATTTGAAAGATGCAATTAAAGTTCCTCATGCCATTTCTACGCATGCATTGGAGTTTAAGCCTTACATAGAGGAACCACTTTCAAAAGATGCAATATCTTTGAGTTTTAGATCTGTTGATCTTCGCCCACGAATCAGACATGATTTTGTCCTCTCAAATAGAGAAGCTGTTGATGAGTATTGGCAAACTTTAGAATATTGTTATGCTGCTGCTGACCCAAGAGCTGCTTTACATGCATTTCCTGGATCTGCTGTACATGAGGTATGTTCACTATAAGAATTTTTTTCTTCTTTAAATTTGTAGTTCATTTATTTTTGCTTGTAGAGGGTTCTTATAAACTTTTTGTCCACCATAAATTTGATAGTATGCTGTTTCTTTGATATTTTTCAAGGTTTTTCCCTTTTCAGTTTTTGAATTATATATCTTGCACTGGATTATTGCCTGTAACTCTAGGCTCTCTTGCACACACCCCAGGAGATTGAGTTCGACCTTTTAACTTTTCAAGAAATATATTTCAGTTCAGATAGTGCAATTATTTTTTGCTAAAATTCTACACGAATACATTTACCAGTTATTGGTGGTTGTATCCTTTATTGGGTGGAGTCCACATGAATTTGTATTTCTTAGGATTGCCTTGATATTGGAGTACAAATACTGCCAATGGAAGAACTGGTGGATCAACTTAGCTTCAAAATTATCTTATTTTCTTTCCACAGGTGTCCCTGTACAGGTCATGGACCAAAATTCGAGTTATGACAGCTGCTCAGCGTGATGAGCTCTTAAAGCGAGTAGAGAAGGATGATCCAAGTGAAAAGCTTTCATTTAAAGAGTGTGGGAAGATTGCAAAGGATCTCAATTTGACCTTGGAGCAGGTTATATTCTGCTACGATTTGCTTACGTCTCTTTCTTATCCCTTTCTTACTGTATCAATAATAACCTGTTATGCAAAAATCAACATTTCGATCTGAATCGATATTTTCTTTATCATTTATGTTTGCTTGTCCCTGTAATGTCACTTGCAGGTGCTTCGTGTGTATTATGATAAGCGCCATCAACGTCTTCATGGATTGCAATATAAAAGGGATGAAGTTCAACCTAAAAAAGGTAGACGTGTTTCACGAAAAAGGAAGAGATCTTCTGAACAAGAGTTGGTAAAGTTCACAGAAACTGATGAGGTAACTGCACAGTTGGAAGAGCAGGGGAATGCCACATTATCTGACACTGTAAAACAATTCATTGAAGAAAAAAGTCTCTTGGTCACTTCTTCAGATAAGCATGACACACATTTGGAACCATTGGCTGATCATTTAGAAACTGGGCAGGAACCTGAACCAAACGAAGATGGTGATGGGTGCCATTCAATTATTAGCAAATGTAGTTTTTCAAACTTGAAGTCAACACGTACTTACAAAAAAGAAAAGTTGCTGTCAACACGTCAACGAAGGTTTTCATGGACAGAGGAGGCTGATAGGTAAGGGAAGAAGATGTAGATGATGCATGTCAGCTATTTTCCTTTTTATACCTTTTCCATTTATCCTGTGTCATGTTGCTCCACATGCATTTAAAACTAAGACGTCAATTTTTATTTTTTTGAAAACATAATTATCTTTGTTTCCAGATTTGTCCTTAATAACTCTTCCCCAGTAACAATACACCAAAAACTGTTGCTCCCTAAACCCCCAACAGGACAACCAACTGATCCAGGTCCTAGTCAACACATATCCATTGACGTTCCATTCGTTTACATATGTTACAGATAAAAGCTAGCACTGTACTCAATAAGAAAGCAGATATGTAAACATTTTCCGATCATTAGAACAATCTGTTAAAGCTAGAATTGTATTCAGTCGTATATTAAAAGCATGGTGGAGTTATGCTTTTATTATGAATTAGAAGCTAGCAGTCAATCATATATTAAAAGTGTCAGTCAATGTCAGCTAGCAGTGTGGTCAATCGTGATTAAAGGCATGGTTGGATCTTTCAACTATGAGTCCCTGCATATGATCCTCTATTATTGTTGGCCTAGGAGATTGATCAATGTTTGCACATTAAATTTTTTGGTCGAAAGATGAAACAGAGCACAATTTTTAAAGACTGAAGGGGGGATTTCAATATTTTCTCCTCCATTTAATACATGTAAGCTGTATACTCTATTGGCGTTGGTGATTTCTTTGTGGTCTTGATAGATTGTTAAGTAAGTTTTGTCTGACGTCCAAACAGCTTAAGCTTTTAGGTATAGTGGTAAACTAACAAAGTTTATCATGTTTTTAACCTTCCAATATTGGTTAAATCCCACATATTTGTCTTTAGTGATGTAGAAAAGCCCACTTGTGAGTGGAATGTCAGACTATAAATAATTGTTGGCTCATTTCTTAACTTCATTTGGGAATAGTGGTATTTCAACAAACTTTATCAGGTTTATCTGATCATGAAGAAGAAAAGAATATGATTCCTTTTGTTCTTTGCATTTGAGTATTAATTACCTATTTGCATTTCACTTATATTGGTATCATCCTTTCAGGCAATTGATTATCCAATATGTAAGACATCGTGCAACTCTTGGGCCAAAATATCACAGGATAGATTGGACTTCACTTCCTGACCTTCCAGCACCTCCTAGTACCTGCCAAAAACGAATGGCATTACTCAAAAGTAACAAAAGATTTAGAATAGCTGTAATGAGGCTGTGTAACATGATCGGTGAACGATATGCAAAGTTCCTGGAAAAGACTCAGAACAGGTCACTAACCAAAGATGATTTTAGGCTGCTTTTGCGAGGTTCGACGGGGGAAGATAATGACAGAAATCTTCCTAATATCAGTAATCATAATCAAGGGACAGGTGTTCAGGAAGAACCATGGGATGATTTTGATGACAATAACATTAAAAGAGCCCTTGAGGAGGTACTTCACTACAAGAGGATGGCTAAATTGGATGCCTCAAAACGAGTTGGATCTACCTGTCAGGACTGGTCAGATCTTAACACAAATGCTGAAGAATATGTAATTATCGAATCCCTACACCTTAGATTTTATAAATCTTAACGTTGCCTTGTCATATCTGAAATAGATTTTAGTGGAGCGTGATTAGGTTGCTGAATGAGCCATGTGTTTGACTAACTCTCTCTCTCTCTCTCAATTATTTGTGTTCGTGTGCTTTGATATCCACTTGCAATGGTATTGTATCTTATTTGATCGGTTTCTCTTCCTTTTTTTCCTTCTTAGTATCCAAATATCTGTATATCATCTGCAATTTTATTGTAACTTGGAAGCTGGTCTAGTTCACTGAATACTATTTACCTACCTTCAGGATCCACAGGAATCTGAATTAATTGCATCAACTACTCCATATGAAGATGTTCAGAACCATAGTGGAAGAGGATTGAAAATTTCTGCACGAAGGTCATGCTGTCAACACCTTAATGAAAAGTTTTTTAAGCTTTTGCATGGAGTTAATGTTAGTACACAAGTCTACAAATCTTTGGCTGTTTCTAATGCTGTAGAGCTGTTTAAGCTTGTCTTCTTGAGTATCTCAACAGCACCAGAGGTGCCGAATCTGCTCGCAGAAATTCTACGGCGTTACTCAGAGTGTGATCTATTTGCAGCTTTCAACTATCTTAGAGATAGAAAAATCATGGTAGATCCTTGAGTTTTGTTAATTTTACATGCTCATGTTAGTCTTGTAGTAATAGGGAAGTGAACATGAAGATCTAAAAAATTTCCTTTCTGTTTTCCATAATAGTTTCATTCCTATTGTTTTATATCAAACTGTCTCTATGTTTGTATATTCCTGTTTTTCTAATTTATGAGTTGTATACGTTTCATTCCTGATGAAATTTCATTTGGCAGGTAGGGGGAAATGACAGTCAACACTTTTCTCTCTCACAACAGTTCTTGCATAATATTTCTATGTCACCATTTCCTACTAATTCTGGGAAGAGAGCTACTAAATTCGCTCATTGGCTCCGTGAAAGAGATAAAGATCTTATGGAAGGGGGGATTGATCTCTCTGCAGATTTACAGTGTGGGGACATATTCCATTTGTTTGCTCTAGTTTCTTCAGGTGAACTGTCAATTTCCCCATGCTTGCCAGATGAAGGCATGGGAGAGGCTGAAGATTTGAGAAGCTCAAAACGTAAAATTGACAGCAATGAATTTTTAGATAGTGATAAGACTAAAAAGCTAAAATCATTTGTGGCAGCAGAAGGTGAAATTATTTCCCGTCGAGAAAAAGGTTTCCCGGGTATCAAGGTATCTGTATATCGTGCATCATTTTCTACAGCCGACGCTGTAGATTTGTTCACGAACGATACTTCTTGTGAAAAAAAAATTGGTGGGAGTTATCAACTAGATAGTACTTGTGGTCAGAATATTTTATCTCATTCTCACCATATGAAAGAAATCCTTGATTCAAGCAGCACTGTCTATGTATTAGAAAATTGTAGCAACTCGCCTTGGGAAGGTATGGTGCGGTATGCTGAACATTTGCTGCCATCATGTTCTTCTCAAAATCAATCAAGTCCCATCCATCCCGAGGTCTTTAGGTCCATTTACAGTGCTATTCAGACGGCTGGAGACCAAGGACTGAGCATAGAAGATGTTTCCCGAATAACAAATATCCCAGGTTTGGATTCTATGACTTTTTTATGTGTGCATGTTAATTCGTATCTGTAGTGTGTGTGCACTCTCATGCATGCATTAGTTTTGATTATCTCTTGATGTTCCTTTTAGGAGAAAAGATGACTGAGTTTATCATTGACGTGCTTCAAACATTTGAACGAGTCTTAAAGGTTAGTTTCCTAATGATTTAGCAATCTGAGAGTAATTTCTCATTAATAAGTTTGTTGGTTTTTCACTATGTGTGCATGTTGATTCGTATGTGTATTGTATATTCTGACAATCCCCCTCACATGTGGGCCTCTTTTTACTACTCCTGCTCTGATACCATGATAAATTCATTTGATTTGCCACCATCTCTAAAAGTTTAGGTTGTTAGGATGTGGGACAACAACTATTTTATATTCCAATTTCTAACTTTGTGTTGTCTCAGCTGGAATAACCTTAAAGTTGTGTGCCAAATTAAAGTACAATTAGGAATTCTTTGATTTAGGATTTGATTAACAGTGGAGAGATGGTTTTCTTTTTGTTGAGGTATCAACCTGAAGGCATTGTTGTCACTTTTTAATCTGAGGTGCCAGACATTAAAAGAACTGTTTCAAAATGACTTAACAGAGTTTTGGCTTTAGAAATTAGGATTAGCATTATTTGGCTTAAATTTGGATCTCAAGAAGTTAAAGCGTGTGATTTCAATACTTGAATCAAATCTGATGATTACAGCTAAACATTGCTGCTTTATACACAGGTCAATGCTTATGACTCCATTCGTGTTGTTGATTCTTTGTATCGTGGCAAGTATTTTATGACTTCAGTGCCAGGGATTTGTCAAAAACTTGAACCACCTTCTGGGAGAAAACCACAAAGAGGCAATGATGGCGATTTGATCCTCCATCCAAAAAATTGTGATAGTGGTTGTGCTCATTTACAGGAGGATATAAATATGAATGTTGATGATGTTCATAAAGTGACATTTCTTAATTTCCCTGAAGAGGTTTGTGAGCTCTCATATAAAAAACAGACTAGCAGTGTGCTGGAAGGCTGTATGGAAGGCATAGAAGTTTCACCTAGAGGGGATGGTGAGGGTGAATCTTCTAAATCCTCTTCAGGTAAACTATGTGTGCCAATATTACCATGGATAAATGGTGATGGGACCATTAACAAGATTATCTACAGGGGACTCAGGCGACGTGTTCTTGGAATTGTGATGCAAAATGCAGGGATATTAGAGGTACTTTGCATCCTTTGGGTTTATATAATTCTATTCATGGTTAGCAAAACATTTCTTTTGCTACCTTGTCACCTTTGCCTCCCATAAATCAAATGTTGCGGAAGCTTCAAATCTGAAGTAACTAGCAATGTCAATATAGATATTTCAATATTACGATTATCTTGCTGAAACTTTTCTACTTGCACATTGCTTTAATTTTCATACTCACCAGGCATTGCTAGTGAGCGCTGGATGCAGCAGCAAGGTTCCCTTTGCTGCCTTTACTGTTAATATTATTTTTACTTACAAGATAAACATATTGGTTATAAAATTGTTGTTGAGGCTGCTTTCCTCTTGATTATCTCAACATTCCTGTTGGTCTGCTTATTGATTTACCTATGAGTTTCATTGTTCTGCTCAGTCAGCCAGCAAAATATGCTAATTAGGTTTATTCATAGTTATAGCGAAAGATGATTCCTTCTCATTAAAGTTTTGCCATTATGTTTGTTTTTCTCGTTATGGATGATTGTCATTCTGCATCTTTATACAATGAAACGTCAAGGGATATGTGTTGACTAGGACCTGTCACAGTTGGTTGTCCTGTAGAGGGTTTAGGGAGCTTTTTGGGTCAGATTGGGCATATCAAGCTTGAACAAATAGCTTTAATTGGAAAGGCTTTACACAGATAATGTAGTTTATTCTCACTTCTTCTGTCTTTGTTTTCTGTGTTAGGATGAAATTATCCGCCGGATGGATGTACTGAACCCCCAGGTATTCCAACCTACAATTTGTTGTATGAACTAGTTTCTCTACCAATATATTGTCTGCCTTTTCTTGTTATGGTAGAAATTATGTCTGACTTTTTCTATTTCAATTTTAATGCTAACTTCTAAATTTCTTGCAGAGCTGTAGAAAGTTGTTGGAGTTGTTGATTTTGGATAAACACATTTCTGTGAGGAAGATGCATCAAACTACATCCAATGGGCTACCACCAATACTAAGGACTCTCTTTGGAAGCAGCTTCACTGAACCAAAGCTGGTTTTCCGTGAGCATTTCTTTGCAAACCCTATGAGCACGTCCTTGCTGTAGACGTTTTAGCTTCTTGTTCTAAATCTATTTTGGAGCTATACTTGTTGTTCGACGTGCTTTGTGGGTTAAAGTTTCTTGTACAGGATGTGATTAAAATATATGCATTCACTGATTTGGCAATTTCTGTATAGCCCTGCAATGTATGAGGTTCTGAAAAATCAGTCTTATGAAAACATGAAAATGATTTCCCATTCCCAAGTCCCTTTTCTCACGGAAAAAAAAGCTCCTCACTGTAATTTTTGTTTCCAATAGTGGTGCCCTGATTGTACTTGTGCCTCTACCCATGCTTTAGCAAAGGGACAAAATAAAAATCTTGTGCTTTAGCTGATGATGGACTGATTTTATTTTCACCTTCGTACTGCCAACTTGTTGATGCTAACTGATGTGCCCTTCTCTTGTTATATATAAGAATGGGGTCTAGCCTAGTGGAAAAGGGCATTGACTTGCATACTAGTGGTTTCAGGTTCGAATCTCCATAGCACCTTGATAGTGTGTGTGTGTGTGAGAAACCCCCTCCTCCTAGATTAGATGATTGCTTGTATTAAAATAAAATAAAAACTTCCATAGCGGTTTCAAAATGAACAATTGAAATACTGTCATCTAAAACAATGAAATACGAGTTTGTTTTTTGTAAGGATGAAATAGGAGTTGATGCCTCTAACATTATGCCATATAAAATTACCGGGTTTTATAATTCGAGTGGTATTGTATTGTGTATTTATCTTCACATCCAAAACTAGAAGCATAACAAAAACTAAGCAGATATCAAGCAATTTCAACCAAGTACAAAACAAATACAGATGTCGATCAAGCAAAATGCACCCATAAGAAAATTGCATGACTTATAGTCCAGTCTGTGAATCAATTCACTATGAAAATCAAAGTCAATTACAAATTAAAAGGGGAAAATTAGCTTCATAGACAGCTAAACCACTTCAATTTGAATATCATTAAATTCAAACGACATAAAAAGAATATTTTGTGAAAAGACGAACATTTGACTGGCAAATGACTTTAAATAAATGTCAATAAATATTTGATCATATAGTATGTTGCAAAATCAAATATTCTATATGAGATCAATAAATGATCGTCAACTGTTGATTGATCATTTATACCTTAATGGCGTAAGACCAAAACATATAGCATGCACATGTAAATTTTACTTTATAAGTAAACTCATATTCTCAACTCTTCTTTTTTCGTAGATTTAACTAAAGTACATCTACTAATTACAACCTCTGTGACTATCTTACACTAAAATTACAACCACTTTAGGTTTTGTGCTTTGAGAAAGTGTCAATTACAAAAAGTATATTCACAAATTATTAATGGCGGTTTCAAAATTTTTGTCTCAATGACGTAAAATCGAAACATATCAACATATACCTGCAAATATAAATTCAGATTGTCGGATAATTATTCGTAATGACATTTCAAAATGGTAATCGTGTTACGTGAACTCTTTTTTTATCTTTCTAACTTTTTAATCTCATTAGCATAAGGAGTGTGATGGAAATTGCATCGATAAAATGAGATTTAAAAAGAAAGAAAAAAAGAAAAAAAAAGAATGGATCATATGTTGATTTAAAGTGACAATAACAACCAGGTCTCCATGTGTCACCTGCAGATAATAAACGGTCTAGATTTTCACGTACATGATTGGTTTTGCCCGAACGTATATGATTTGTTGACTCCAAGGTCCAAAGTTTCTTCTGCAACCAAGTCACACGTGTGGCCCACCCCTTGGTTGCCCGTCTGCTGACGTGTATGCACAAGATTCGACCTCCTCTCCCTCTGGCTCTCTCTCTCCAAAGCTCTCCTTCTTCTTCAACCCCTCTCTCGCTCGCTCTCTGAAACTTTTGGTTTCCAGTATCAGAAACCAAGAAAATAAATTTCCAGAATGAATTAGCGTCTTTTTCATCAAGAACAACGAAACCCATCAACCCAATTGTTCAAAGAAAAGCAAACGAATTTTGAAACATGGCTGAAAGTGGCCCATCTTCATCCCCAAAACCCCTGCAACCCTCAAACCCCAACAGCATTGACCCAACTGCAGCATCAACAGCAGCAGCCACAAACATTATAATTAACCAAAACCCATCAAACTCTTCCTCAAACCCACCAATTCCATCCCCTTCAGCTCTCGCCCAATCTCCTCAAATCTCATCCCCTCCCCTCCCTCCTTTGTCCAACATCTCTCTCCCTCAAAACCAACATATTACACCCACTGTTGGATTAGATTACACACAAAAATTAAACCAACAGCAACAGCAATCTCAGTCATTGGTGCAACAATCCCAGAATGTGAATTCCATGTCCAATTACCAGCTCCAGCAGACCCTGCAGAGGTCTCCTTCGATGTCCCGAGTGAACCAACTTCAGCAACAGACTCAGAACCAGCAGCAGCAGCAGCAGCATTTTGGTATGATGAGGCAGCAAGGGGGTTCGTATCCGCAGGTGAATTTTGGTGGCTCCGGTGCTATTCAACAGCAGAATCAGCTGCAACAGCACCAGCCACAGCAGTCGCAGCAACAAATTGGTGGCGGAAACTTGTCGCGATCTGCTTTGATGGGGCAGAGTGGCCACTTACCCATGTTGTCTAGCGCTGCTGCTGTGGCAGCTGCACAATTCAATCTGCAGGTGCAGCCGCAGATGTTGGCCTCGGTATGAGTTTAATTTTCCTCATGAAATTTGCTGTTGTCTTTTGATATGGACAGGTGAATGTGGTGTAATTAGTGTGCGTTTACAGAGTACTTGTTGAAGGAAGTGGAAATGCATTAGTTTTAGTGTTTTTTGTAACAACAGAAGTTTGTTGATGTGTTCTTCTGTGAATGTTATGTTGGGATAGCCGGTTGCTTCAATAAGGGCAAAACCATGCTACATAGTTGTGCTACACTTTCTGACTTATGTTATTCATATCCTAAATGGTGTAGTAAAGTACATCATTACCATAAAAAATCAAATGCAAACAAATTTTAAATTGTAGAAAACAATAATATTTTTATGGTATATCAGTGCCCTTTTCAATTCCGAATTGAATATTAATGCATCAGTGTTGTTGGAGTGATAGACATGTTGCTTTGGTTTCTTTACTGTTGCATAATATATATTGCCAGTCAAGTAAGCAAACCAGTGAACTTAATGCTTTCCTAAAATTGGAAATTTTCTTGTTTAACAATACCAGTAAATTCTTTATGCAGCCGAGACAAAAAGGTGGGCTCGGCCAAGGTTCCCAGTTTCATGCAGGTAATTCTCCTGCGCAATCTTTACAAGGGACACAAGCAATGGGGATGATGGGATCCATCAATTTAGGTTCTCAACTAAGAGCTAATGGGGCGCTCGCTTCTTTTGCTCAACAGAGAATGAACCCGGGCCAACTCAGGCAACAATTGACCCAACAAAGTTCTCTCACCTCTGCACAGGTATAATATTGCTTACTTTACTCTTGCTTGATCTGGTGATTTGGACATCTACTTTATTCCACCAACTGCTACATTTATCTGTTTTTCAGTTTCTTATATGTATATGCAAATTATTATATGAAGTTGGGAATACGGAGTACTCACTTTAGCTGATCATGTATGGCATGTAATGAGTCTTTCTACAGTTTGAATTTCTCCCAATTGATTTGTCTTATATGTTGGTGTTGGACCCTGCAAAAAGGGCCAATGCAGTGAGGTCGACTTGCTTTTGGCTCTGCATTTGTAGTCTGACCTGTTTCAGGTGAATGGAGGTTTTTTGTTCTTGGGTTTGAGAGGAGAAATTCAAACTGTAAAATTCCAGTTTCTGGTTTCTTAGTATCATCATGTGCAAGCCTCTCCCTAGTACCCAATGAGGTCCTAGGTTTGTACCTAGCCGCAACTGAGAACTCAATTAGGTCCGCCCAGTAAATATTTTTTTTTTCTCTTTTGGTTGTTGTTTTCATTTACTTGTAGCATCCAACATTAGCCTATTCCATATCAGGTCTAACTGTACGTAGGATCATTTTTCATTTCTTCTTTTGTTTGGAAATGGAGTCAATCATTATGCAATGACCCACTTTGTTTTGTAATGGCTCCCCTTAATGGATAATTGTGTAGAATTCGTGTAATTTTAACATTGTTGCTACAGTATTATCATCTTTCTTCTATGGAAAGATAGGGATGTATTTATGAAGTTTGACGATCTTTGGCAATGCTGTTACTCTATGCATGTCTTTAATGTATATATTAATTCATGGTTGAGACATTTAATCTGAGTTTATAAAGTACAGGTTCAGAGCTTGCCAAGAACACCTTCACTTGCTTTTATGAACCCTCAGCCATCTGGGTTGACTCAGAATGGACAGCCAGCGATCATCCAGAATTCTTTATCACAACAGTGGTTGAAGCAAATGCCAACAATTTCTGGCCCTGGCTCACCTTCGTTCCGTCTTCAACAGCAGAGGCAGCAACACGCTCTCTATCAGCAGCAGTTGGCTTCGCAAAAGTCTATGCCCTTGAACCAACAACAGTTATCCCAGCTTGTACAGCAGCAGCAGCAACTGAGCCATCCACAGCTCCAACAGCAACAGCAGCTGCAGCAGCAGCAGCTGCAGCAGCATCAACAACAGCAGCAGCAAATACAGCAACAATCACAGCAACAGCCTTTGAATCAGCAGCAGCAGAACTCCCCGAGAATGGCTGTACCTGCAGGCCAGAAATCTCTTAGTTTAACAGGATCACAGCCTGATGCTACTGCATCTGGTACAACTACACCAGGAGGAAGTTCAAGCCAAGGAACAGAAGCAACTAACCAACTTCTTGGGAAGAGAAAGATACAAGATTTAGTCTCTCAGGTCTTTCCTTCTTATTTACCCTATTTTTTCTTTTGCTTTTTTGGTGTATATATGGGGTTGGGGTATGTGCTAATAAATTTCTCATTGAGAACCTTTTCTTCCTGCCCAGGTTGATTCACAGGGAATGCTGGATCCTGAAGTTGAAGATCTTCTCTTGGAGATTTCTGATGACTTCATTGATTCTGTGAGGCTCGGTGACATGCTAACATTTTATACTATATATAATGACGTCCAGTTGCATATCATCTGTAGATCACATTTGGACAACTGAGATGCATCTCAACTTGTCATCTGTAGTTTCAAAGTTGATATACAAGTCCTCTTAATCATGTTTGTGTGGCCCAAATCAATTTTTATATTGCTAACATGTACTTTTCTCTTTCCAAGTTCTGCCTCGTCAAGCTTTTTATGACATGTTGCATGGACATTACGTACTTATCCTATACCTATTTCAGGTGACAACATATGCATGCAATTTGGCAAAGCATAGAAAATCCTCAACTTTAGAGTCCAAGGATGTGTTGCTACACCTAGGTTTGTGCTGTACCACATCTCATCTCCATATTTATTGTGATTATTGGTGAATTTTTTATGTTATAGAAGTTGCATAACTAGTTTACTGTTCTCCCAGTTTGATGATTAGAGAAAGATCTTATATGAGTTGAAATATGATGCAAAAACAGAGGTTGATGAATATGCATACTAAAGAAATCATTGAATTTAACTGATCTGTCTCATTGTTAACAAATCTGTGTTCATATACTTAATCTGATTCGTGTCTGAATCAGACCAATGTACTTCTGGCTGTGTATTTATTTGTCTTTGGATTTGTTGTTGGCCCCATGTTGTGCCCTGTCGTTGTGCTTATCTTTCCCTGTATTTTTCTTCTTGATTTTACTTATTAGATTTTGAGTTTTCCAAGTATCATCGGAGTTTCTTGATTATCAGAAAAAATAATAATAATAAGGCTCATGGGTTGGATAGTATCGTTCTTTTTTAGTAAATTATGAGTTTTGAAGTTCATTAAGGTCAATTTTAGGCTCATGGGATGAATCTGAGGTTTGTGGAGATATCTACAATAATATCATGGAAGCTGTGGTAGCATTTAACAAAATATTGGACACACTTATCCTTTATATAAATCATAGTTGGCGCAAGTGTACCAAATTTAATGCATTAAACTAATTTTGCAGAGAAAAATTGGAATTTGACAATTCCTGGATTTTCAAGTGAAGAGAGGAAGTACCAAAACAAATCTGTAAGCATCTTTGACAACTTGGAATAAACATTGGTGCATCTTGTTTCAAATAGGATAAGTACTTTTTAAGTTGAATATGCTATGTTTGTTTGGTTGAATTTGTAATCAACTATTGAAACCACAAAAATCTCTCTCTCCCTCTCTCTCTCTGGGTGAAACATTGCCATGATCCCATCAATCCCATATATGTCCTTTTTAGTGCAATTCTTTATTTTATTATTATTATTATCAAGTCAATTGAAGAGATTTATTGGATATCTTGCTTCTAAGTTTAACATGCAGTTGTCAAGTGATCTACACAAGAAGCGTTTAGATATGGTAAGCTGCAATTTTATGTGTATATGTGTTTCCTTTCAATATTCCTTTTGTTTTTAAGCGAAAGTAAAAGCTGGTCTACAACTAACCATTTGGTCAGGTACGGACGCTGATGGAATCATCGCACCTGGAAACAAATACCAATAATCCTAAAGAGATGATGAGAGGGTTTGCCAATCCAGTTGGTGCCAACCACTTAAGACCTTCACTTGGTGCAGAACAGTTGGTTTCACAATCAACTGGTTCTCAAATGTTGCAGCAAATGACGCGATTCTAAGACATCAGTTATCAGTGTTTATTGGGTCTCCTTGTGGATTTAAGTTCTTAGATATGTTGGTAAGCTTCCTCATTCACTAGTTTTATGATTCCCTTTCATCCTTCTAGGCTAGAAACTACAATAGAAGTACAGCAAAACATGATCTTCTCCGAGGAATCTAGTATTTCATTTTGAATTGGCCCCTAGATTCCCTACTTAGGAGTCATCTAACCTAAGAACCATTTTGACTTGGCCCCTATTTGTCCAAGCTCTCTAGTTCAGTTTGCATCTTATCTTTGGTCATGGGATTCCCCAAGCTTCGGATTGGTTCTAGTGCTTACCAGACTTTAATTCATTGACATTGCTTGTAAATCTGGGTTCGTTGTTTGTCACTTAATCTGTTAACTGTTTTGTACCACAGGTTTTGGCTAGCAAAAGCAGGAGCAGTATTTGGATTGATAGAAGCACAAATCTGTAATTACTTGCTAAGAAAAAGATAATTAGGTGGGTTTAAAGTCAGTGTAGTAAGCTACAGCATTGTCTTTTGAATTTGTTGATCATGTGGGTTGGACTGGCATTTTTCCATTTCATAGGCTCATAAGGCCAACTCTCAGCCTACTAGAGTTTGTTGGGTTGGGCTTTGTAATCTAATTTGTTATCTAATTTGTTATCTGTAGTTTTTTTATATAAATATTTTCTTGAAAGCTTTTTGGCTTGGATCTTATTTGTATGGTAATCATTTAAAAAGAAGAATTGGTTGGACACCTTTGTATATTACATTTTTTTTGGGGGTGAATTTTTATACTAATTTTGCTTGCACCCCAAGTGATCATGTATGGATTATAAAAAGTGGCAAACTAGATTATTTACAAATTCATTGTGCAGCTTTGTTTTGTGATTTTGAGCTTTGTGAAATTGTGATGTGACCCAAAAGCAAAATATATATATATATATATTATATTTGAAAGGTGGGTGTGCGGAAGACACTAACGTTTCATCTTTAAGCTAACAGTCAACTCCAGTTTAGCTCTGATGAAAAATACAAAAGAAAGAAGCTCAAGTCACTGTGTGTGTATATGTATATACAGTGATAGATATTATTTGCGTGATTCTTCGTAGCTAGCCTTTACAGGAATGAAATAAAAAAGGGAGGCTATTTCTTTTTTTAGCCTAAATGAAATGAGGTTAGGCAAGTCAAGGATAAGAAGAATTTTGTTAATATGACAAGAGATTGCCAGCAATGAATTATTGGTAGATAGCTAGTAGCCTAACTAGTATATACATTTTCTAAAGTTGTATTATATAAGTCCCTGTGCGATTATTGACTAGAAAAGTAAAGGTGATGTAATACAATTATGATATCACCTAATTCGTTAGTGGAAATGCCTGAATCTTGATACATGCACTTGCTTGTCCTTTATTATTCTTATTATTCAACTTCAATATGCAACGTGTTATAACTTCTTTCTTTTCATCTCATTTCTCAGACAAGACTTGGTTTTCTTTTCCTTTGTCATCTTAAACCATATATGTGATGTGGAGGCTTACAAGCATGTCCAGGTTCCATAATATTAGTTTCTTATTCTCAAACCTCTCTCTCTCTCTCTCTCTCTCTCTCTCTATAACTATATACGTATACCACACGACATGAAGACCCTATTTCATTTTATCAGGAATAAAACGGATCTATATTACAGATGAACAGTTTAAAATTGAAAACCTAAAACTAGTTCAATTAAATAGCTGTAAAGCATCGACACATTTGACCTTCATGCATAAAAGTACAATCTGTCTAATATCATAGGATTTGCACAAATTGATCACATGAATTTGATACCGACGATGGGTTAATACAAACGATATTAGGAGAGGGGATTCAAACCCATGACCTTGGGTGTAGAGTTACTATTCTTAATCAATTGAGATACAAAGTTCTTGCTTTTTGGTGTAATAAATAACATCTAGCGAAGTTCCTTTTTTTTTTCTTTTCTAGCAAATCATAAGCTAAGTATTTTCAGTGAGAAATCATAAAGCTAAGTTATTTCGGTGAGAAATCACAATGCTCTTGAATGTCAGTTGGATGACAACAACAAAGGAAACTTAAGTTGCCTTGTTAATGGTAGTGTGATAACCGATCCAATCACGTGAGGTGATGTTTTGGCCAAAAAAGTCTTTGCATTTGATGTGGTCACACTTGAGTTTTTAGTCACACTCAGAGACAGTGACTGTCTGATATGCTAACTTATTATTGTGGTGCTTACCTTACGGAATCTATATGTAATCGGCACTATGCAAGGACAATTCTACTCCAAGACCTTGGGAGGATAATGTTGCTAGAGGCCTCTCTCTTAAAGTTAGGGTGGACACGGTACTTTTTTATTTGATTTAGGTTTCCAAACATCACACTTGAATTAAAAAGTTTTACGATTCAGATTAGTTCTGTTTAAGTCTCAAATTTATAGTTTATATATCCATTAGTTTGCCTTGATTGGTTTCCCTTCATAAACAATTAAGCAAATTTTTCCGTATATGTATATAACTTAGAGGCGTTTATATAATTATGTAGGTTAAGCAACATAATAATATTATTTGTATTACATTTATTCACCACGTTGCTGACCACCTCTCTAATCTCACTAATATACGTGAAATCCACTTGTTTACACAATTTACTCTACAATGTGCCTTTTTTTTCCATAAATAAAAATATAAATGATGGTTCAACGAACCACATTACTTGGTAAACTCCAAACAATATGGTCTTTTTCCTAAAACATGGTATAACTCCAAACAATATCGTCCTTGTAATTAAAAAAATATACTAACTCTATATATATAGGGAGCTTCAGTTGAGGGATTCCTTAAATAAGCTTATTTAAGGAACATCCTTGTAAGGCCCACTCCGTATTGTATTTCATTAATCCAAACTGTCTATTTTGTAGATACTCATGTAAAGATCATCTCTACAAAAAAATTACTTGAATCCGATATCATTTGACCACTCAATTGAATTATTGAAATTTTAATACTTTCAAGACCGTGCTGTTCGATTTTGTAGAGACACAATTGGATATCGAAACGGTTTACGATTTGGCCAATTTTTGCAAGGATGATTTATATGAATGTAGACTTAAAAATAGATGATTTGGATTGTTAAAAAATATTCGTAGGAGACGCAAGGGTGTCATCAAATAAAATTATTTGAAGAATCCTCAATAAAGGGACTGATATATATATATATATATATATATATATATATATATATTTCATTAAACCGACGGGGTACTAAAGTCTAGAAGCTTTTCTTGAGGATGTCACTATATATGTCAAACCAATCGTGCTAAAAGTGAGATTATGACATTGGCGCATTATTTACTAGAATAGCCACCACTAAATGAATTCATAGGAATTTTTAGGTGCAACTTTGTACTTAGTATGAAAATACTATATTCCTTAGATAATTATGATACACGATAAGGTTAAATGTGTCACGACCCGATTTTCTTAAGACGATATCAGTCTGCTTTTCCGCTTCACAGCTTTGTTTATGGGAACTCACGAGCAACTTCCTCGCTTTGTTTATGAACTCACGAAGCAACTTCCTAAGTGGGCCACCACTCCTGATAGCTCTAGTTTCAACTCGCATAACTTCTGAGTTCCAGGAATCCGGCCAGAGCTCCCAAAAGGCATCGTCTTATGAAGATACGTGCCCACACATATAAGACACTTCATTTTTCCCTCCCCGAAATGACGCGATTACTTCACCGCTTCGCTTCTCCAAACTCACGGCCTTACAAAATGCACACTCAATGAACTATGATAACGAGAACGAGTAATATTGTATTTTCAAGTATTCATATTGAACACGACATGAGTAATATTGCATTTTCAAGTATTCATATTCAACACCATGTCGTAGCGTGTAAGTAAATTGCATGCATTATGAAGATTGATTTTGATTAACCTTCTTGATTGTGATTAATTAGTTTGACAATATAATTAGCACTTAATATTGGGAAAAAAATAAAAATAAAAATAAGTTCACGGTCCTTAAGTAAGCAGGACAAATTAAGGAGGTTGACGGGCCCCACATAAGTGTCAGTGATCTGCTGTCTGTGGGGATGGCAGAGAAAGAATACACACACAAACGCCCTTCAGAAAAGGATAAAGTTGGTGACCACTACATTTATGCTATGCTATTGGTTGATTGTCCTCTCCCATGTTGAATAGTAGCAGCAGCCGCCCGCCTCCATAGATGACAAGAAAGTTGATGGTTCACATTCACGAATCATATCATGGTATCATGTTTATGCTAAACTCCATCATCGTGCACATAAGGTCCACCTTAATCATTTAGGATATGTAGGTTTTAGGACTTAATCTCATATAAGTTATAATTATAGCTGTGAAACACTGCGTTTTGGCGTCCTCTCCGAAACTAGCTAGGGTTCATCATCATGTGTTATGGGTAGTGGATTGGTCATTTTAAGTTTGAAGGCAATAATGGGAAGGAGAGTGTGATACACATTTTGGATCGAGAGCTCCATTGGATACAAATCATTATTGGTTGTTGACAAGGGGAAATTAGACTTTAGTGGATACCTCATTAACAAAGGGTAATGAGCACAAAGTTGTCCTCACCATGTTGCAATATCATTCTTGAATATACTAGCAAGTGCATCAAATATGCAGTTCTCGATTCGTCTTAACGGCGAGGAACACACTTTTGTCATGTTATACTAAAACTTGTATTTACTATGCTATTTTGTTCCAGTTTAGTTGAGAATTGCTAAGTAGGGACTAGAACCACTACAAAATTGTTGGATTAGGACCAAAAAGTTGGGTGACTAACTACAATTGGATTAAACCCAACGGCATAATTCAATTGAAGACAACAAAGTATTACTCAAATCACTTGAACTTTTAAATGGGTAATACTTTCTCGTTAGAGAGTGACCATTTATATTAACATATTGCAAATTTTTATCATACATTCAAATAAGTAGTTATAATTTCTTAATTTAGATAGTCAATTTGAACCACCCGTCACTTCTCGATGACATATCGATCATCAAATGCCCACTTGGCCATTAACCATATGTGTTGTGCTCTTAATTATGTGATTGATACAATCCACACAGTGAATATGGGCAGCTTGGCCTCTCCCCATTAATGGTCCCAGTAGAAACATATTCGGACACTACAAATTTCCGTACATTTTGGATTGGAGGCATATATATGACATATTCGGACGTAAATTTGTTTCTTTTTCAACCAACTTTCAAGGGCGTGTGAGAAAGTTAGCTAGCACAAAGCAACAGCAGCCCATGAGAATTGAGAGACATAATAATATGCTCAGTAGTCTAATTTATATATATGGTTTTAATTAATTAATCTTTAGCTTTGAGGTAGAGGTACGTATCGTCATCACCACCCCACCCCACCCTGGCTTTTTTTTTTAAAGTGCAAAGCATACATAATAATTGAACATACGCACAATTTAATATCTTGGTAATTAGTATTATACTATTTCATTTGTTCCCTGAATACTAGAAAAACTGTTAGGCAGAAAAGAAGGTTTCCTAAATCACATGCAACCTAAACACTTCTGTGACCCCCTTGTTTTCTTTATTTTTTTTAGGTATATAATAAGATTCAATTGCCCTTAACATAGTGAACCCAGTTGCAGTGGGGTCCTTAATGATTCATGCCCTTGATTGTACCAATATATATACATTACAGATCTTGTACTCTCTCTTCATCTGCCCACAATAATAGAAACCACTTATTAGTTTTTCCATTGGAGAGAGAGAGAGAGAGAGAGAGAGAGAGAGAGGATTTTGAGGTTCCTTAAGTTCTATAGGGTGACTCTATAGATGGGAAGAAGTCCTTGTTGTTCAAAAGATGAGGGCTTAAATAGAGGAGCATGGACAGCTATTGAAGACAAAATACTGACAGAGTATATAAGAGTTCATGGTGAGGGCAAATGGAGAAACCTTCCCAAAAGAGCAGGTGAGATAGCTTTACTCTTACACAACTGAAATATTTGTGAAAAAAAAAACTTCTCTTTTTCTTCATATATTTCAAAGGAAAATGCGCAGGGCATATCATTGATGGAATGGATGGGTTTTGCAGGGCTTAAGAGATGTGGGAAAAGTTGCAGGCTCCGATGGTTGAACTATCTAAGACCGGATATCAAGAGAGGAAACATCACTCGTGATGAAGAAGAGCTCATCATCAGGCTCCACAAGCTCCTTGGAAACAGGTATATAATTTTTGGGTTCTTGACAAAAATTATGTTAGCTTTTTTTTTTTTTTTTTGGTACCAAAGAGTTCCAAGAAAGTGACCTTAAACTTTGACCTCGGGGTTATAGAACGACATTGAGAATTCGAATCTTTAGGTAATAATATAATATAAATTATATAATGTCCTAAGTCTCACCACATATTGAAGTTAAATACTCTAATTCTATAAAATAAATGCACATTTTTCTCTTTCCTTTGAGTTAAGTAAATGAGTTGCATAGCGCTTATAGCTCAAATGATTAAGAGTATTTACCCTAAGTTCAATTTCCCACTTTCTTCATATATTAATTGTATAAAAATATATATATATGCGTTTTAATATTGTGTTATTGGTGCAGATGGTCTTTGATAGCTGGAAGGCTCCCAGGCCGAACAGACAATGAAATCAAGAATTACTGGAACACTACGATTGGAAAGAAAATTCAAGGAGACTCATTTTCCGATGGAAGTCGTAAACCACCAAACCAAACCCAAGAAAACCCAAAACCCACGGAGCCCCCTAAAGTCGATACAAATTCATGCACCAAAGTGGTCAGAACAAAGGCATCAAGGTGCACCAAAGTGGTCATACCCCAAGAGGCACAAAATCTTGATGACCAAACTGGGGACGACAATGACCACGTGTCCAATAATGCTCCACTTGCGGCCGTTGACCAGGTCACCGATCAAGTTGCTGGGATTGAGGAACCACTGTCACCTATATTTCATTTGGATGATGAAAACAGCTCGTGTGAGTTCATGGTGGATTTTAAAGTGGATGAGAATTTTCTGTCGGATTTTCTTAATGTGGATTTTTCTGAGCTCTATAATAATGGAAATGATGAGGGAGGTAAAGTTGCTTCTGCTTCTACATGTGACAAAATCCCAGATTTCCAATCTTCCTTCATGGTTCCTGTCATTGACTATGAATTGGACTGGCTCATAGATAATACAGCTCCTTAATAAATAAAAATTAGCTAGCCCCAAAAACAGCTTATACATAATTAGCTTCTTAATAAGAAAATGCTTCTAGTTGATTTTGTGTGTGTGAGTGTACAAAATATGACGTGAGTGAGTCCGTTTCTTTGTAGAAAAATAATTTGTTAAGCACTTGCAGTCGGTGATTACGTTAATTTTATTGGGTAATCAATGCGATCAACGACTGCAAGTATATGGATGATCAATGTCTAATCTCTTATGGTCATCCACAGTGCTAGAGGATGCTGTGTCATGTCCAAAATAATTCCTCATGCTTCTCAATCTCTGTAATATTTACTTGTTGTCGCAATAAAATCAAGTTGCCAGTCTTGAATTACTTTTTTGGTGTCATATCTTTTTTCTCCTTTCATTTCATTGACGGATATAAATTGGAATATACTAACAGTGGTGGATTTTGCCAGCTCTACTTACATCATTACGGCTTTGATCATAATATAACAGTACGGATTTTGTTCAAATGAGTGATTAAAATTATATAATTATATAAAATTAAATTAAAAATCGTTAACGGTAAAAATTGTAACAATAAAAAGGGAGAAGGGAGTGAAAGCTGTAAGAGAATGTGCAGTCAAGAAATGGAGATATAATAAGAAGAGTTTTTTTTATTTAAATCTCGCACTTCTCTTTGTTCATCCCATATTCTAAGTTCATCCCAACTTCTAATTCAAATTTACACAATTTCTAAGAAAACCTCACTATCTTCCCAAACTACCCCTAAACACACACACAGCAAAAAATAAAAATAAAAACTAAAAAACTCATCAACCTCACACCCCACACCCCACACCCTACTATCTTGCCCATCACCACTTTAAGTTCACCTCAATCTCACATTACTTAAAGAGATAAAAACACTGTTGTCAAACTCAATTGACGACCCATAAGCTACTATTTGCATACCGTATTTGGGGTTTGTGAAGAGAAAATGAGAGTGTAGTAGGTTTCTTGGTTGAAAGAGAAGAGTAATCTGGTAATATGGTGTAGAGGAGTTTGTGTTTTTCTAAAACTTAATATGAAGAGTGGTGGGGTGTGTGTATAGGTGTACTAGGGTTAAGTATTAAGTTGGATGACAATTTTTTTTCTTTTTACACTAATAAAACTTAAAAGCTTAATGATTTAAGTATATGGGTAAACAAAGAAAAGTATGGGGTTTAAATAGAAAAACTCTAATAAGAATTTGTATGGTTGGATTTATAATATAATCGCTTTAAATGAAAAGCAAGAACAAATCATATTTGAGTTTGGCAACAAAACAAAATAACTGGTTGATTTTTTTAAATGGCTTTTTAATTGGTTGATCGATTGTTCTATGTTATTTTTGTGGCTTTTGGGTCAGTTAATCATAAACTTATTAGAAATTATAATTCAACAGGTTCAATCAGAAGTTAATTTTTCATTAAAAACTAATGATGAAGAAAAGGAAAACAAGGTTTAGCTTAGTGGAAAAGACTTTAACTTACACACTAGTGTGTATGAGAAAACCCCTCTCCTAATATCACTTGTATACAAAAAAATAGTAATAATGACGAAGGAAAATAGAAATGATGATAAGATTTCTAAACAAGTGTGAATGAAAAAATAACAAACCCATTTGGTGTAAGAACTTTGTTTTATCACAAAGTGTAATTGTCACATAATCTCATGATTACATCCATACTATTTTCAACAAAAAAGAGGAAAAACTCAATCTTTATTGTTGTTGGATGTATGTTGAAGCTCTATTATATGCCAATTACATCCTTAATTAGTAATTTTGGTGTTGATTAAAGAATAAAATATATTATCTAAATGTTAGACGCTCAGCTTCCAATTGATTCTCTATCAACCAACCTACTCTCCTTTTCTACATCCAAATGTCAAAACCTTCTCTTCTTATAATATATATATTTTTTAATACAAGCGATAGTCTAAAGATTACAATGGGAGAGATATCTCTGACACATACACTACCAATGTGCAGTGGCGGACCCACAGAGGCCCAAGAAGATGCACCTGCACCTCCCCTCGCCAGAAAACACTTTGGAGGTGGTGGAATCTACACCTCTGCTCTGCCATGGAAGTGCCCACAAACTGCTCGAGGAAATGCCTCAGCGAAACTCCTTTTATTTGCTATGTTGCTGGGTTGCTGCGCGCAGCATAGCGCTCATTTTTATTTATTTATAAAATCTGGTCAAAACAACGTCGTTTTGAATGAGGGTTTAAAAAAAAAGAAGATGAAGCATTTTTGCTCACCACTTTAACCATAGGTGTACCCTCACCACCATCTCCAATGATTGACATGTGTCCATATGTATAATCATAGTTCCATAAATACAAAGCAAAAGTTAACTATGGTTAGGCCTATGGACACGTGTCAAGCATTGAAAATGGCAGTGAGGATACACCTATAGTTAAAGTGGTGAGCAAAAATGATCCCATATTGCCCCCAGACTTGCACTTCATCATAATCAGTATTATATACTATTATTAATAATTTAATACAAAACATCCAAGATCCAATCGCAAAAGCCAGCGACCCAAATTCCAATCGCAAGGTCTTCTTATTTTTGGAGAGAACTCCATCCAAGTCTTTACAAAACATCTTAGCTAAATGAAAAAAAGTCTTTATAAAACATCATATTCATATCCCTTTTTTTTTCGTCCCCACTACACTAAGTTTTTTTTTTTGGGGGTGGGGAGAGAATTCCAAATCTTTATAAAAACTTATTCATCAATTAAGAGCTCGTTTGGGATTGCTTATTTAGGAAGCACTTCTGCTTATAAGCGCTTCTAGCAAAATCGCTTTTATTATAAAGACGTTGAAATTTTTATAAGAAATCAAAGTTCTTCTAAGAAAAGCACTTGGAAGTGCTTCCTGAAGAAGCACATGGCAGGTGCTTCTCCATAAAGCGCTTCTATGGCCCAAAAGTGCTTCTAAACTTTTCTCCCAAATACTGTCAGAAGTGCTTTTGGTTGTTAGAAAATGCTTTTAACTGTTCCAGAAGCACTCCCAAACGGGCCTTAAGTCTTGTGCCTTTAAAAATTGCACCTCTATTGAAAAATTCCTGGTCCGCCAGTGCCAAGATGATATGGGTGTTCGAACTGCAAGTTAATACCATTTTTCACTAAACTAGACCATGACCTCTTTGTATTTGTAGTATCACAATTATGAAATGATTAAGAAAAACAAAATTAAAACAAAATGGACTGGGCCAAGTCGACAGTGAGCTACTGATTCAATAGGCCCACTGTATTTGGTTGAAACCCAATTTTCCCAATTCCACACCTAAAAGGATCGAATTGAAATTCCAATTCCATCATCAGCCTTGTTATTTGAAACCCCTGATTCTTCTGTCCAAGTTCAATTGTTTGTAAGTTGAGGCGTTCGAATCAGAGATCGATAGCAATGTCGACAGTGGAGTCTCCGAGCGCTGTTAGAAAAGGTGATCCTTTTAGACTTATTATGAAAAACCCATTATTTCTCAATGTTCAGTTGAGGGTTTTTAAATTTTCTAAGCTGTTTGATCAGTTTTAGAGTTTGTGGGTTTTTGGAGCTTTGTTTGATGTGTGTTTTTTGGGTTTTTCAATTTGGTCCAGTGGTTGTTCATCTGAGAGCTACTGGTGATGCCCCTATACTGAAGCAAGCCAAATTCAAGGTCTGCCCTTTTTCGTTACAGTAGTGTTTTTGAATGATAAAAACTGTTTTAGACTCGATCATGGTTTATGATGAAGGTTCTGTGTCTCAATAACAATGTTTGGAATTCTCTAGGTTGGTTTTGGGTCTTGTATTTGGTTTGATGATTTATATGAGTTTCTACATTTTGGTTAATCAAACAAGATTATACTTTTTGTGTCTGCTCTTAATGGCCTTTTGCTCTTCAGTTGCTTTATTACAAATCCTTAGTTCGTTCTTTGAACTTGAAGCGAGGCATATGTTAGAATTTCCAACCAACTCGTAGGTCACTATCCATACTTAATAGCCACGGGGCATTTGACTCTGAGATAAAAGAAAAAAAGTTATAGCCTCATTGGGTGGGTACAATGACTAAAAATGGATAATTTTTGTGAATTGTAGTGAATGAAATTTCACAGTATAATGAAAAGAATATTGAACGATACTTTATGATGGGAGTTGAAGCTTTTTCTTCTGTCTTGAATCATTTCTACAATGAATTTTAAGAAATAATAGATATCATGTTGGGACATCTTGATTCACTAAGCTGCTTTTATTTTTCCAGAAATTATTTTGTGCCACTTGAAACTTTCTTTCTCTATGATTAGTTTTTCTATGGGAATTTTAAAAGTTAATTCTCCTAGAAGGACAGATTCTTGGAACTGACAAGTTTGCAAAAGTGATAGAGTTTCTAAGAAGGCAACTTCACCGGGATACCTTGGTAAATCATCTCGTCGTTTATGTCTTAGATGATTTACAATCGATAAGTTTGGTGAACTAATCTCATCTTCCTTGTTTTTGTAGTTTGTGTATGTCAACAGTGCATTCTCGCCAAACCCAGATGAATTGGTGATTGATCTCTATAATGTAAGTTCGTATAACTAAGAAATATTAGTATGACTTGATTTTTTAAATAGTGCTCTGTTCATCAGTTCAAAAAGTTCTTAGTGAAAGGGGTCAAGTTGCATCATTTGTGAAGGGAAAAGATTCTGCCAGTTCTTATGTCCTTTAGCTTTTTTTCATATCTGAAGTGTGGTCGAGATTCTAGCGACCTCTGCAGATGTTTATCTTGAAACAGTTTTGGATAAATCTGGGAGTCTATTCGCTTATATTTATCAACATTGCAGAATTTTGGTTTTGATGGTAAACTGGTGGTCAATTATGCTTGCTCCATGGCATGGGGCTGACACTCATGTTTCGGCTGACAGTACCTATTGATAGTGTAAGTAACCGATTGCATTTTATGCATGCATTCTGAATTAGAATCCGCTATTTTTATTTAATAAGCATTTATATTATTACGCTATCGAATATGTAAGTGCAACGAGAGGGATATACAGTACCATTTTAGCTCAAACAACTCACATTATCACAACTCTCACTTCTTTTCATCCCCCAAAAGAAAATGATCTTTTTGTTCTTTGATCACTGACTTCTACAAGCACTGCATGTTCAGGTGAACACGAAATTATTCCTTCCGCACAAGCAAAGGGAGCATGAGTTGCAGTCCATTGAAAACAAATGCTGACCAGGGAGAGATGAAGATATTTCATTACTTTTTTTCTTCTCATTGTATATAATATATGCTATGATTACTCTTGGTTGGGATGTAACTTTCTACTTTTGTTACTTTTTCCATAAATCTAGATGTAAAGGCAAAAAATTGATATATACTGGTTCAAACAATTTACCTAAATTCCCTATTTGAGTGACAGTGATTTTGTCGGTCTAATGCTTCCCATCTGTCCAAAAGTCCAAAAGAAGAAGAAAAAAATTCCGATGATAGAAAGGATTGACAAATCCAGCCTGATATCGAGATATGTCAGGTTTGGGATATATCACGGGCTTCATCTTCATGGCAGTGGCAAATAACTCAGTGGATAGTGGAAGTTCCAAGAAATTGACTGGAAGTTTTGTAGTTTTCCTTTGGTTTGGGTTATAGGCGAATTCTTCAGAGCCTAAATGTGACACTATTGTCATTAGCTGAGTGGGATAATGGGCATTAAGAAACGCTGCTTCTCTGTCAGGTGGACTTTAATATCCAATAATGACAATCAATCCTATCAGCTGTGTACAATAAAATCTAAGTGCGCAGGAATTGTCGACTAGTTTTTAGTGTAGGAGTACTGCTCTTCTCAATATTGGAAGAGTTTGAAGAGGTCTTCAGTTCAAATTTCCCATTCCCCATTCCCTCATTGATAAAAAGAAAACGTCCATTTGTTAGACTGCATATGTACTCAATTTCAACAGATTTCCCAGAACTAGTCAGAAAAATGAAGGAAGCTCTGCCGTCAGAAATTTCGAGTTTTCTAATGTGCTTGGAACGAAGTTATTACTATGCACATCCATTCTTAGAAAGACTTATTATGTGAAAAACAGAATGCAGTTTTATAGTAGAATATGAGAAGAATCTTGAATGATGCTTGGGCCCTATTTGGTATCCTACTCAAAAAAGTAAATTAAAAAATTATGATTTTTTTTTTAAACATGAGTTTTCAAATAGTAATTTTAAGATCTAAAAACTTGTTTGGTATTGAACTCCAAACTATTTTTAAGATCTAAAAAAATTGAAATTAAAATAAAAAATCATAAACTCTAGATTCCCAAATTGAAATTAACAAAAGAAAAGGAGAGAGGGAGGAGAGAGATAGAGGCGAGAGAGGGAGGAGAGAGAAAGAGACGGGAGAAAGGAGAGAGAGAGAGAGTGTGTGTGGAGAGAGGGAGGAGAGAGAAAGAGACGGGAGAAAGGAGAGAGAGAGAGAGTGTGTGTGGAGAGAGGGAGGAGAGAGAAAAAAATATTATAAAACCTCACTTTTTTTGTTTTTAATAATGAAAGTTTTTTTGAGTTTTTCTTGAGTTTGAATTTTAATAAGAGTAATGCTATTTGGACACACAACATTGACACCTTGATGTGTCAATGTATCATTCGCTCGTCTTGTTAGAAAGAGAAAGCAATGAGAAAATACATTGACACATCAGCGGGTGTCAATGTTGTGTGTCCAAATAGCATTACTGTTTTAAAACTGGGCTTACCAAACTGGTTTTTGTGGTTTTGGACTTAAAATCTGTTTTTGGGTATATAAAATTGGATCAAAATTGGATACCAAACAGGCTTGCAGTAATGGAAGATGAAGTTTTTCCTTCTCCGGTTTTGATTTTTTATGTCTACAATAATGGTTTTAATAAATAATACTTTTTCTCCCATAAATTATGTTGCGCCACTTGAAGCTTTCTTTCTGTTATGATACATTTTGAAGGACAGATTGGTGAAGGGTAAAGTTAATTTCATCATTTGTGAGTGGGAAAAGGTTCTCTTTTTTTTTTGGTAACTTGGTTCTTGTGTCCTTTGATTTTGTTCCTATGTGAAGGAAGCATGGTTGATAGTGCCTGAGTATATTCATGAATGCATTCTATTATAGCATCATCTATATCTAGTATGTCCTTGCAATGGGAGAAATATACAGTACTTTTATTAGTTTTTTTTTTGGTCTAAAATCTACTTATATATCGACCTCGGTATCTGTACATGTGTGGAGAAATGAACGTGATATTGAGTACTTGTATAGCAGGCTTCATGGCAATGTGAACTGAAAAGAATTCTGAGAAATTAACTGGAAGTTTTGTATTTAGCTTTGGGATAGGGTTCAATTATTCAAAGTCTAAATTTGAACTATTGTCAATGATTAAGTGGTAAAGAATTTTCTTTTCTTCTGGTTATAATGGACAGGAATCAAACTCTTAATTTTACGTAATCCTAACTCATTTTTCACCAGGTCACTACTGGGGGTTAATCAAGGGCTTGCAAATTAAGAAAGGTTAGCTTCTGTGTTAGGTGTGGGACTTTAAATGTTTAGATATGTACATTAAAATCTTAACGCCCCATTTGTTAGAATATGCTTGTATTAAATTCCAATACATATAATAAGTATCCTGTCAGCTCAGCTGGATAGAGTTTTTTTCTAAGGTACTTGCAAAGAGATTATCACTTTGTATATTCATTCTTAGAAAGAATTAATATGATCAACGTGTGACAGAATAGACTAATCGAATTTATTGGAACATGAAATTAATATTAACTAAGGTCATCTCCAGTCATGGGCTATATCCCAAATATAGCCCTAAAATAATGCAAAACTCATCTCCAACCATGGGCTAAACAAAATTTTGGCCAAATTTTGAGGGGCCAAATGTGGCCCTTTAGCCTTCCAATCGGGCCACATGTAGCCCAACTTTGGCCTAGGCCAAATTTTTTGTAAACCTCATGCATGTGCTTTTCATATTGTACATTTAAAACCCATCCATTTTTTATTTTATTTTTTAAAATGTGGTCACGTTTTTAAATGTTTTCAATTCGTGTTGTTTAAAAAAAATTATAAAAAATTCTTGGTCATGACCGTTGGAGGTCAGACCATTGAAACCCATCCAAATTTTTTTAATTGCCTTTGTTGGTTTTATTTTATTTTATTTTAAATTTAAAAACCTACAATTTGTCTATAAATATCTCAAAATTTCTTCAAAAAATTTCCCACTCATTTCATTCCACATTTCTTACAAATTCTATCACATTCTCTACTTATTCTCTATATTTCTTACAAATTCTATCACATTCTCTACTTATTCACAATAGTAGTTTAATTAAATTAAACAATACATAATTGTTGAATGTATGAGTGTTGTACCATAGTTTTTCTCAAAATAATAAAATATGAATGACCCTAAAATATAGCAATGCATGGTTGGAGATAGAAAAATTTAGACTTACACTATTCTTTAAAAAATTAATATTTTATAGGGCTAATTTTTTAGCCCTATAACCGGAGATTGCCTAAATTCTACCTAACCCGAGTTTTGGACCTATTCTCATGCAACATGAACAATTATTTAGGCAGGGAGGAGGAGGACCACATCTCTTTACTTTTCAGCTCTTCAGGGGTCCTCAAAGCTGCAGTTCATGCATGATTTGATATTTTGATTGTATGGTGTCCAGGCTGCAGATGAAGGAGAAAAATATAACACATGTTTTTACCACTCTCTGGAATGTCGAAGCAATGGATCCCACAATACATCAACAATTCATAATTGCGTACTCATATATGAGCGACTGATGCTATCATAACTCATACCCCGTATATTGTAAACTTGACCTAAGAAAACTAGAGGGCTTAAAAGTTTCCTAAATATACTCGTATGAATCACAAATAGTTCTGTCGGTGACTTGTTTCAACTCGAACGAGATAACAGTAAAACACAATTTGTTAATGCCAAAATCATCGAAATTCTGTGCTTTATAAAAAGAAGAATTTGGGGAAGATCTGGCAAGGCAAATGGTAAACTTGTGAAAAGCTCTCAGCCCCATGTAGCCTTTTGTCTCATCATAACACATCTATGCTCCAACTATTGTCCACAATAATACGGACAACTTTCTTTCTCTTTTATTATTACTCTTGGCTATCTTTACTTCAAATCCCCCACTATAAAAGAATCTCTATAACCAACTGGGAACTAAATGACAAATATTCCTGCAGTGTTAAATGCTTCTGTTCATCATCTTTCAAAGACCTTGCTATCCATGAGCATGAGCATTATTATTATTATTATTATATTTAGCCTGCATGTTCATTGTTTTTAACCAGTTGATATGTGACGACCAATATTAAGTTTGATATACATCGTTGTCGACTCTCTGACAACTTAATCTTTTGGAGTTAGTGGTTATTTAATATGGTATCATAGTCTTTTTTTACAAGTGGTGGTCCTCAATGGCATGCACGTGAGGCAAGGTTGATATACACTGTTAGTTCATTCTCTAACAGCTTAAGCTTTTAGGACTGTGATTGTCTAACAAATATGTTGGCCAAAAGATGGTGATCGGGTCACGCTCGATCACATACATACAATTCTTAGTTAGTAATGAAACGCCGACTATCGCGACTTTTTCAGTAGTGCGGTTAATTGTACTTTTTAAATTTGCAATATCTCTAGAGTTCTTTTTATATTGGAGCATTTTCTAAATGCGATTATCATAATTCAAACAAATTAACTTTTGAGGTCCCTGTTTAAGGATTTGAATTACAATGTCATTATTATAATTCGAATCGGTCTATTTTTTGAGGTACTCTCTCGAAGATCCTCTTTCTAAAAAATCAACAAAATGGAAAATTATTTGCACGTCAACATCACAATCATTCTAATATTTTTATTGAAAATATTGTGTTTGTCTATATATATGTATATATGCGTGTAGGTATGTATGTATAGAAGAGAAGGCAGAACTCGATTCACAAATATGATAAGGAGCATCGAAAAGCCTCAGTGATTTACAGTTTCAGCGCACCGACATAAACTCCACCAGATTCCTCAACTAATAGTTTAAACCAGTAAGAAAGAAAAGAAAAATAGTTGTCCAGATGGTGAAATATAACTTACAACTCTCTGATGATCATGAACTGCACCAAATCCACGAAGAGTAACCAAACGAAGCAGACAACAAAGTGGCATCAGTTAATAAGCCATCTGCCATCATCGAAGTCCAGGAATTTACTCACCCATTCCAAATTCAAAGGTCCCTCGTTGGAGAAATCAAAGAAGTCATCAACATCAATATTGTTCATGTTTTTGTTCGAGTCTTTGGATGCAAAGCTAGCACCTTCTTCTGATGACGAGTCTTCTTTCATTTCTATGTGGACCTTCTGGTGATGTTCTGCTAGGCTGAGTTTCTGGTCTGTGGAGACCATTTGTCTTGTTGGGTTGGCTCCACTTGGCTTCTCCTTCTGGATTATTCTCTTGCTCAAATGAGAGTTCCAGTAGTTTTTTATTTCATTATCTGTTCGACCCGGCAATCTTCCAGCAATCAAAGACCACCTAAGAAGTTAAAACATACAGAGAAAAGGGATCAGTTTTTATAAATAATCATGCAAACCAACTTGATCCTAATATGATTTTTGTACCTGTTTCCGAGAAGTTTGTGTAGCCTAAGGATCAAGTCCTCTTCTTGGTCAGATATATTTCCTCTCTTGATGTTGGGTCTTAGATAGTTCAACCATCTTAGCCTGCAACTCTTGCCGCACCGATTGAGGCCTGCATCAATCGAATTAAGACACTTTCAGCTCTTTGATCATGCTTAGATGTAATGTGATGAATGATTTTTGTCTCATCTTATTTAATTTGTAGTCTGTAAAGATTATGAGATATACCTGCTTTGGAGGCAATTGTCTTCCATCTTTTTGCACCATGTACTTCAATAACCTCTGCTAGTTTGTGATCTTCCTCTGCTGTCCATGCTCCCTTGTTGACTTCCCTTTTTGAGCTTTTCATGGCTTCCCCTGCCTTCACTTTTCTTTTAATGGGCTCTTCAGTCATAGGAGCCATTGCGTCGCTTTGTGTAAGTGTGTTTGAGAGAGAGAGAGATTCTGTGAGGCTTTTTGGGAAACTAAGTTATGCAGAGAGGCAGCTCTATCATCTAACCTTCTTGATGGGAGAGAAGAAACAAAACCCCAACTACCACATATAAATATATAAGGGCTCTGGCGCAGGTGCAAGAAAAGAGACTTGAATTTTGATCATAGTGTTGATGATTGAGCAAAGAGAGTGCTGTAAAGGTTGTCAATGCTTACATTTTACTACAAAGGGGGCTGCTAAAGAAAAAAGTGTTGGATATTAGAATTTAAATTACTAGTGCGCAAAAAGGTGGGAAAAGCATTGCGGTGAAAATGGTAACATAAATGATGCATATCAGATCGGACGGCTGTGGTAAAGTTGATCAGATCCCCATGTTGGAAGAGATTGTCATGTAGTGGATATATGTGATTATTTTGTTAAGCTGCACAGTTTCTTTTTGCATGTGCGAAGATATAGTAAATAAAAAGGCATGCAGTCTTTTTAGTAAAAATAGTTTTTGTATCAAAAGGGAAGAAAGAATAGTAGGGTTTAGATAGACATGGAGAGATCAATACAATATTAAGGTTAATAAGTAGCAGTTTTGTCTTGAAAAGAATATGCTATGCTCTTCAGTAAATTCAGAGCCTTAGAATAAAATAAAAACATAAAAAATCTTATAGAATTTAAGGTTGTTATCTTTTTTTTAGTACAAGCGAAGCGATAGTCTAAACTAAAGAAGGGGGATTTCTCTCACACACACAACTAAGATGCCATAAAAATTCAAACCTGAGACACTTAATATGCAAGTCAAGAGCTTTTTTCACCGTTAGCAAGCTTGTTATCTTTTATTATCTCTAAAGTATAGTGAGTGCATGTAGTTCTAATATGATTGGTTGAAGTGCTTATATTTTCTGAGTGAGGCCTCGAGCACTGGTCTGGTTTGTCACTGCACGTGACCCTCACGTGATTAATAGTAATTTATATGCTTAATTATAATTGGTAGTTAATTCCTTTCTGTAATAGTTTACATCCAATGTAAAAGTGAACAGCTTTGACCACAATAATGATGACTTTTTGGGATTGACCAATGGTCTAAATGTTGGTCTTTTTGCATAATAGACAGGGGTCCTTGGTTAGAAAATGAATGTCTGGATTGGTTGAACTTGCTTTTAGGTGTGTAAAAGCCAATATATTTGCATTATAATAACTTTGTTTTCCTCAGATATAAACATGTGTTTGTTTCCTGATGAAATCAGTGAAACAAGAAGAAATATTAACAAAAGGGGAATTAGGTTTGGGGGATTTCTTAATTTAAGGATTAGGTGGTGCATACAGCAGCAGCTGTGGACCAAAGACAATCAATGCAGACAGACAGACAGACAGATATTTGTTGAGATTCATCTATATGATACCTTGATTTGCATCTGGTCTCTTGGGTTATGTTCTTGCAGTTTGGAATTTCATGGCATGCTGCAATCTTCTGAGTCTTAGAGAATTAAATTCCACACATCTCTGTGTATCTACTATAAAAAAAATGTGCATCTCCATGTTGTGCCAGATATTGAACCAAAGAGAGGTCAAGTGAATTACTGAGCAATGGCAAAATAGGAAATCATTTTCTAATTGAACTGGATTAGTTCAATGTGACAACCTTTTTAGCCTAATAAGGCCAAACAGATAAAGCCCCTTAATTCAATATATTATGATGAAGCAGCAAAACAAGAATTTTTCCAAGATTTTGTGCAGAAACAGTTGAGCTTTGAATTCATTGCATTAGCATTCCAATGAAACCTTTTGGTTCATTGCATTATTATCCTCAAACTAAAATGATTGTGTTCATCAAGATGGATTTTTGGTTCTTGGTTTTTTATTATTATTTCCAAACAATAATATTTTTTTTGTAAGTTAACAGTGTTACATTGGGGTTAAGTGAATGGACGTATGTGAGCCAAATAGAGAAGGGACATAGAGGGACATCCAATTTGGGAACCGCAGATCCCCTCCCATCTTATCATCTTGTTTAAGTATTGAAATTAGTAACTAAATACACAACCTCTAGCTAATTAAGATGATTAAATAATGAAGCATTTACTAGTTGGATGATAATCATTTCACTTAAATGGAACTTGTCAATTTTGAAAATGAGGTATTTGGTACATGGTGCTCTGAATAATAAGAAAGTCAATGTGAGCCGAGAAAAAGGAAAATTGAAAACAAAAAAGAATCCAATTTTTCTAGTGATTTGAAACAAAGGGTAGATGACCTAGAAAGTGGTTGATGGCTTTGATGTTCTTTAAAATATATTTGAATTTCAATAATACATAGATTTGTAGGATTGTCATGCTAGAAGAGTAGGAAGCTAACTGTGCCCATTATCATTTGCACTTTACCCATTTGTAGAAACAGCTGTAGCCGCTTAGATTATAAATGGCCTACCAAAATAAATAAATAAATATTTATTTTGGGAAATTTATATAAACAAACTTTAGGGTGACCGGGTGGGGAGCATGTGGGCTTGTGTGAAGCCTGTGCTACCAAACACAACAAGTTGGGATGAAAAAATTATAAAGAAAAAAATGGCGTGCATCAGAATTGGGTACTGTACAGGAGAAGAAGGTAGAGTCACATTGTCAGTGCCAGAAGTTTTATGTAAGACTCAGAGATTAGGAGTTAATTAATTACTTAAACTAATGTATTTGGATGTCCTACAATTATGGAGTGTGAGGTACGTCCAAATTTGACCACAACAATGAGGTAGGTATCATATAAGATATACAACAGATCATAGAGATGCATATTATTTCGGTTCGGTAGAAAAATATCGAAAGATATATCGATATCGGTAGCCTGATTAGGACGTGTAAGACAACATGTTCAACTTAATTGACTAGGATCTGATTTCTGTAATCTACAAAAGGTTGCAAAGAGAAATAAAACTCTTTAAACTTATGTTTTGGTACTTGAAAATTACAAAACTTTCTCTTCTACTTAGAGCTGGGAAAGATTCACCATGCAGACAGTGGTGAGGTTGAATTGAACCCGAATGTCAAAACAACAAAGAAGTGTAGAGCCTTGGCTTGTAGGGCTCTTTGGACATGCTAACTAAATCAAACCCACACTGAGGACTAAACCCAGGGAGATAGGACCAAGCCCAAATCAATCCTTTGTTCAGGGTCTTGGCAGGCCTTTATCTGGTGTTTCTGCAACTAGAGCTCTGCACTGCTGCATTAGCAACAAAAGTTGGAAAACACATGACTTCTAAAACAGTTGCCCAAACCCAAAGGCTTGATTTAAAGAAGTAAATTGTTACAATGATAATAATGGAAGTTATAATAAGTTCCAAACCCAATCTAATTCCCATATCTCCGAATTTCTCATTAACGTGCGTGTTGAAGAAAAATGTGAGCCTCTCAACATAATTTCATCACCACTAATTAAATAATGGGATTTGAGTATTTTAGGTTTGACCCATTCGAGACGTGGTGTCTCTTAATTACAATCTCTTACTTCAAGGGAACACCATTTGATTCCATCATAAAGAAATAGAACATGTGTGTTTGTTTTTGTGGCTACTCCTAAGTTGAACCTCAGGGTGCCAATGTATCCCTTGCGGGAATCAAGCTACTTGTAGTTCAAAGAACTGCAATGAATAAATGACTCATTGCAAGGAAAATTTGATTTGAATTGTATTGAGGAGTGTTTGAGTGAATTAAGCTGAACAAACTAGGGATTCAATATGAAATTGTGTTTGGGGCGAAGTTGGTTAAGAGTAAACCAGGGATTCTGTTTGGATTTAGGATTTGGGCGGTTGCATCTAAATTGAGTCTCTAGATTGCTTACGTACCATTTTGAATGGATCAAACCAATGTAATTCGGAATTGTGATGAGTGAATGACTCATTGCACTTGGAAAAGTGTTTGGGCGAATTTGGTTAGGATAAACCAAGGATTCCAATTTGGTTGCGGTTGCATCTATTGGGATGGTAGACTGCCTACGTACCCTTGATGAGATCAAACCGACGTAGTTCCAAAATTTGAAAATTAATGGGTAAGTGTAGCCTACTAATTTAGAATTTGCGTCTTTGAGACAATTTGGAGATTTGAAGATTTTCATAGGGTAAATGACCCATGGAAAAATTGGATGGTTTTGTACCATTGTTCTTATTGTCAATGTCCAAGAAAAAATAATGAACAATTTTGATGAACCCACTAATTTTCTACAATTGACATTTGCATTTGGAAAAGTGTTTGGATGAATTTGATTAGGATAAACCAGGGATTCAAATTTGGTTGCGGTTGCATCTATTGGGATGGTAGACTGCCTACGTACCTTTGATGTGATCAAACCGACATAGTTCCAACATTTGAAAATTAATGGGTAGGTGTGGCCCACTAATTAAGAATTTTATCTCATTGAAATTTGCATTGGTAGATGAACCATGAGAAAATTTGGAATAGTTTTGTACCATTTTTTCATTGTCAACGTCAAAGAAAATTAATGGTCAAAATTTTGATGAACCCACTAATTTAATTTGATCATTGACACATGCATTTGTATCCACACATGATTTGGAGGATTTGGGATTAATGGGTTCTTGTGATTGACAAACCCGTTAGTCCATATTGATGCTCATTTGGTATCTTTTGAGAGTGAGAGCTGTTGTGCAAATTGAATTGCACTCCCCTAATGATCTTGTTGTTAATGGACTTTGTAACACACACAATGATGGATGAATCACACACACACAGAAAATAACCAAGCACAAGTGACACAAGATTTATAGAGGTTCGGCCAACTCTTTGCCTACTTCCTCTTGGTGATCCCCTTGAGAAATTCACTTCATGAAAGAATAGGTTACAACTTTGGTTTACAAAGAAAACCCCCTTAGAACTCTATTCTCTCCCAAGCTCTCTTTTCTCTCACACCCCTTGCTCAACACTTTGATGCACTTGTGAACACTCTCTCACCCTTGGTGTTTCCCTCCTTGGTTTCTAGACTTACAAGACTCCAACCCTTGAGCTCTCTCTCTCCTTGGCTTCCTTGGCTTTTCTCCCAAGCCCTTAGCCCTTTGAACTCCTTTGGATTTCTGATTCCTTGGCCTTAGCACTTTGCACTTAAGCTCTCAAGCACAAGAGCACTAAACACAAAATACTAAGCACACCTTGTAATGTCTGCACTTCCCACTTAAGTAGACAAGTGGGAAGCCTCCCAACATCATTAGCCACCCTGTAAAGCCTCTAACATGTGGCAAACCAGCCACCCTAAAAACCAGATCCATGATTCAAGGAAAGTATAAGTGGTAGGCAATCATACAACCCACCACTCTATACTTAATGTAGTTTAAGACTTTCCCTAGTAGCTGCCATATGCCCTAGCACTCAATTAAGACTTTTGGAGGCACATGGAGTTGGGTAGGGATCTCACCCATGTGAAAAAGCAACTTGAAAACGCGTGGAAACCATTCAAGACAGATCGCATGCGGCCGTCGCCCTTCTTTGCGACCGGTCGCTTACACCGATTCAACACTCTTCCAATCTGCTGCATGCGACCGTCGCCCAAACTCGCGACGGTCGCTTCCTGCGTTTTCTCCAGCTCTCCAATCGCTTCAAAACGACCGGTCGCTCAAAACTGCGACCGGTCGCTTCTCCCGGCTTGCATACTCAATGTGAGCCAAATTTCCAACAAGAGCATGACCAATCATTTATTTGGATTGGAGTCACCATTACAGCATGGTTGAGTCGTTTTGCACTCCTTTCCGAATAGCTTCTTTGCCACAATGATTAATTCCCATATTTCTTAATGGGTTTTTGTGGTCGTGTTTGGTAGCCATCTTGAATTTTTAGAATTGAGGGAGATATACCCGAATGACATAAGCATTTTATTGCCCATAGTTTTTTTTTATCAGCTTGTCGATTGCTGATTACCTTTTTCCACTGATTCATGTGGGATGTGTTAATTCCATAAGGCTTGACCATTTGATTTGCCATCGACATGGACGAAATCTCTTGGAAAATATTAGAGGCACCAACTTTGGGCACCAACTTGGGCACCAACTCTCTAATAGAGCGTGGGACTCGTTGCATTAGCGGGCTCCACCTCTATTAGAGAGTTGGTCAAGTTGGTGCCCAAAGTTGGTGCCTCTAGCACCACCCAAATCTCTTTGGGTTATTCAAGTTGTCATGATGCTTGAAAGCCATTTAAAGATATTTTGTTAATAAGCCAATCCTGCAAAAAAGTGACGAGCACCATTTTTCCTTGCTGCTGGCAGCAACAGTAATTTGAACAAGTTGGACCCTTTGAGCTTTGGTTTAAGAGTTTGGTCTTTTGCGCATATCAGCATGCTGACCTCTTTAGCGGTCAATAATTCAAATAGAAATCTCAGGGCTTTTTTTATAAAAAAAAAATTTAAGAATCTCAGGGCTTTTTTAATGCTTGTTTTGAGAATTTCTATCAAAGACGGGGTTTATCGCCTATAAGGATTTTTCATCCCAAATAAATTTCAGTGTTTCTCACCTAATATTGGATTTCATATTCAATAATTTTTCGGGGTGACTCAGTGCTTACCCATGAATTTTGCATCCAAATAATTTCGGAGTTTCTCACCCATAGTTTTTGCATCAAAATAATTTATAGGTTTCTCACCTATGGATTCGTGGCATGCTATGCCTAACACACACACACACACACAAATTGGATTCATCATCCATAGAATTTGGTTTGCGGGTTTGAGAGGAAATTTTTCACAAAAGAGGACAGCAAATGGCTCATTAGCTGCCTTTGGTTTCTTCATTTTAACAGCATTGTAGAAGAACTGCACCTTATTTTTTTCCTTCAGCCTCACGGCTATGTTCTTTCTTCTCTGCCCCCTTTTTTTCTTCTTTTCTTGCTGTTTATATATTGATCACCCATCAGAGAATGTTTTAATTTGAAAATATGATGATAAGCTCAGCCTTCAAAAATGGAACCGCCAATCTCCTATGAGAGTGCCCACTACTTGGCCAAACTCTCATCTTTTTCTTTTTGAATTTCTTTCCTTTATCTGATCAGCAAGTTTGTTTTGTCCCCCCTTTTTTTTATGCACTTATCATCTTAAGATTAGATAAGGTTTGTTGGTCTTAGGCTTTGACAGATAGAAACTTGGCCAAAAAAAATTATGTGAATTTTTTTGGTTCAACAGTGCGTTCATATTGATCTCGCCATGAGTACATTTTTTTGCGCCAAAGTTAAGAAGGAGAGAGGAAAAACACACATAGAAAGGTGAATGCCTTACATTCGATGGGCTAAAACTGCCCCAAAAAAAAAATCCAAACTATTTGTACATAACATTAGCCCCAACAGATAAACCACTAAAAAATATGTCTCATGAGAAACCCAATAAACAAGTTTAGGCCCAAAAGGCCCACAGTTAGGAGGCCAGTAAAAGTGGGTAGGTACTAGGTAGGTAGACATATTATTAGCATCATTGGAGAGTGTTAGGAATTTAAAAGGAGCAAATTTATGAGTCAACTAGCAAAATCTTTTGAGACAATTTTACCCCTCTCAAAAACAACTCAAATCCAGCATTTAATAATTTTAATCAATTGAAGCCTCAATAATTACTACATGGAGTGCATGAATACTGATCCATTTGGTACATTATACATTTACATGAATGCGAAGCAAAAGGTTGCAAGCCATGCGGCAATCAATTTCCATATGTCAAACTTGGTCATTCACTATAACTAGGTAGAAATTCATGAATGAAGAAACGAAAAGCCTAGGAAAGTTAAAAGCTATGTAAAATCATCACACCTCTCTATTTTTTCCATGGAGCAAATAGATCCACAAGGACGGAGATTAATTAACAAAGATGAAGATCTAAGTGTGTGCTGAATTTGATTTGATGTTCAATCATTGAAAGTATTTTCATACTTCCCTCGTTACCAGGTAAGTAGAAATTCGTATATTCCTGTCAATAGTAGTGTGATATGTGTGCAGAATTCTTTTTCAATAAATTATTTTTGCATATGTATCAAAGTGTGATTCATAGAAAAGATAGAGTATCTCCTTAATAGTATCATTTCTTAATTCATTTTGAATTCATTTATCAAAATAATAAATAATAAATTTGAATTTTATGTTTGTCTACTCTACAACATTATGTCTATGTCTCATGGCCACCACTGCAGGAATATGACAAAGAAATGAGAGAAGGGAGGGGGGTGGGGCACAGAGCCCAAGAATTTCAATACAAAACAGAAGCAGAGGTAAGGTGAGAATATAAAGAGGAGGGGTGAGTTTTTGTAGTTTTTCACAAATCTGGTTTTTAGGTTTGCATGTCCATAGAGCAAAGAAAAAAGACCCGCAAGGACAAATGAGCCCCTCCTTTCCTTCCATCATCATATGACTCACAAGTAAATCTACGAAACAAAAAGACATTTATGCATATGCAATCAACTCTCTTCCCCTGTTCCCCAAAACCACACAACCATTACCACCTTTGAAAACTTCCCAAAAACCAAAAGGTTTGAACTTTAGACAAAGAAATTAAAACACGAAATTCTTAGATTTGTGGGTTGTTTTCTACTCTCAATATGAGTAACTGGTTGGGTTTTTCTCTCACTCCACACTTGAGGATCCATGAAGGCTTTGGTGGGGGCGAAGATCAACAAGACCATGGAGGAGGAGGAGGAGGCTTCACTTCTCAAATGACCATCATGCCCTTGCGCTCTGATGGGTCTCTTTGTGTTCCTCCTGCTGATCCTTTCAGGCGACCCAATGGTTCTGAAGGTATTGCATGTCACTGTTAGGACATGGTTTCTTTGATCTCTTGGTGGGGTTTTTTTTTATGTGCAGGTTTTGACTTTTGATATCACTTGATTGTTTTTCTTGGCATGGTGATTTTGGAAGATTGGAGATATGAAAACCACATGGGTGCAACAAGTGTCACAGACCCAAATGATGAAGAGGGTCCAAAGCTTGAAGATTTCTTGGGCAGCTGCTACTCAAGCTCTCCCCCTCCAAGTGAAACCAAAGTCTACAATTGCCAAACCCAACAAGACCAGAACCCAGAAACCATCTCTCAGATCAATGTTAATGAGGTCCCAAACTTCAACACCACCACCAACAATGGAGAAGACAACAACAACAATCACCTAATTCAACCATACAGCCATTATTGTACTCTAAACCCACCAAGCCTCATCCCAAGTAATGGCATGTACAAATCTTGGTTGGGCCAAACGGTACCGTTTTCTGATGAAAAATCATCACCATGTGGTGATCACCACCAGGCAAATGGCAACAGCTTTCATCGGTCATCTCTCTCACTCACTATGAGCCCAAGCTTACAACAAAATGGTAATAATATGGGCGCAATCTCTCAACTGCAAATAGTGGAAAGCAAGAAAAGGCCTGTTGGGAAATCTGCAGCTAGAGAACCAGTTCCTAGAAAATCTATTGACACTTTTGGTCAGCGAACATCTCAGTTCCGTGGTGTCACCAGGTAATATAACACTACCAACTATTTTCTTTTCCTTAAAAAAAAAACTAAGTTCTCAAAAAGGAAACACTGAAAAATACTTTTGTGGGATGAAATTATTGTTGTAGGCATAGGTGGACTGGGAGATATGAGGCCCATCTGTGGGATAATAGTTGCAGAAAAGAAGGGCAAACAAGGAAAGGAAGGCAAGGTCAGATTTTTTAATTTTTATTTCCAGATTTTTTTTGGTAATGGAAGAAAGATTGTTTCCTTAGTTTCTTTTTTTGGGTACTTTTGTTTGTTAAAGGAATATACTAACGGTCTGGTATTTTGTTTCATGCAATTTTCTTCTGGGTTGGTGGTCTTTCTTCACATCTTCAACACTATTGCAACTGCAGTTTATCTGGGTAAGTGAATCTAGTAGCTCTGATGCTCTGATACGCATTGCATGCTGTTTCTTTATTGATCTTGTGGACGTACTTTTTCTCTTTTAATTTTGTAATTAATTATATATTTAAAAGTATATATATATATGGTACATTGGAAGGTGTGATATATGATTTAATAACCTTCATATTCCCTTCCTGCAATACGATCATCAGGTGGTTATGATAAGGAGGAAAAAGCAGCAAGGGCATATGATTTAGCTGCACTCAAGTATTGGGGTTCAACCACCCACATTAATTTTCCTGTGAGTTTTGGTATTACCTCAAGAAATTCAGAAAAACTATCTTGTAACGAAGATAACTTAACACTATTTTTGCCATCTATCGCCGTTGCATGAAAGTCTCTCTCAAAAAAATTAAGTAAAAGCCATGTTTCACATTTTGTAACAATATTTAAAACCATTATGCAATTCTATATGCTTTTGATTTTGTTGTTGCTCAGCTAAGTACTTATGAGAAAGAGCTGGAAGAGATGAAGAACATGACAAGGCAAGAATTTGTAGCCAATTTGAGAAGGTATATACCCTTTATCATCAGCACTTTTTTCAACTTGATACCTATTGGACCATACTTTTCTGTTCCTTTTATTTCTTTTCTTTTTATGGTTTGATTTTTATTTATTTTAAATCTTAATGGCATCTTTTGATGTTGTGTAGGAAAAGCAGTGGGTTTTCAAGAGGAGCTTCTGTGTACAGAGGAGTGACAAGGTATGGCAGAAATCCAACTTTAATAATAGAGTTGCCATTATTTTCTGCATTTGCAGCCTTTTCTTCAATTATCATAGGCAATAATAGGCAAACATTATTAGAAAAATGTCCATATGATATCAAAACATATGTAAACTTAGTACATTATTCAAGGCCTCCCCATCCAATTTCCTATCCTTTTCCCTCTTATCTGTCAAAACCATGTTTTCTTTGTCCTGGCAGACACCATCAGCATGGAAGGTGGCAAGCTAGAATTGGCCGGGTGGCCGGAAACAAAGACTTGTACTTGGGAACATTTAGTAAGTTTTTTTTACCTTCTTGCTATGAAATGACCAATTGATCTGTTCATTTAAGAATAAACTCATAATTAACAACTTATGATCAATTTTGATAAACTCTTATATCCAATTCCTAAATATGATAGGCACACAAGAAGAAGCAGCTGAGGCTTATGACATTGCTGCAATCAAGTTTAGGGGCACAAGTGCTGTGACCAACTTTGATATGAGTAGGTATGATGTGAAGAGAATTTGCTCAAGCTCCACCCTAATTGCCAGTGAGCTGGCCAAGCGTTCCCCGAAAGACTCTACTCCGGCGGCAATTGAAGACTTCAATTCTTGTGGATCATCTACTTCTGCACAACCCCTTTTGGCCATAGCAAGTGGTGAACCTTGTGATGACATGGCTGAAATGGTGTGGAATAATAATAATGCCGAGGATCATTCCCATTCACAGCATGAGAATTCAAACACCACCAACAACAATGCAGCATTGGGCGCTTCAAGCAGCAGGAACTCTTCAAGCCCACAAAGCCCCAAGTGCTCATTTGGCCACACTAGTGAGTTTGGCCTTGGTGGAGACTATTCCCGTGCTTATTTCTCATTGCAGGGTGCTAAGTATGAAGATGGCAATGGTAGTGGGAATGATCATTCAAGGCTTGGGAATCTTGGTTTGGTTCCACAAGTGCCTATGTTTGCACTGTGGAATAACTGATTAGTGGAAAAGAACTGTGTTTTAATTTTAAGCATAATTAAGGAACACGAATTAGTCTAGGGAGAATTAGTTAATTTGTGGTGGAAGAAATTAAGCAAGCTAGGAAGTAAAAAAAAAAAAGTTACATGGAAATGTGGGTTGAGTTGTTCTAAAAGCCCTAACAGTTAATGTTTTGGTGTTGCATCTTATTAACTGTAACTGATGTTACTATCCAAAAGAACAAACAGAAATTAATTAGAGATGAAGGTTAATTTGTTGTCACTGTCAGAATGGAAAAGGCTGCATTTTGCTGTGTGATCAGCTGACCAAATCTGGCAGCTGATTTCAGCCCCATTAATTGTGATGAATGACACTTTGAAAAAGGAAGAAAAATTATAAACAATAAATGCTGATCAGGTACTTTTTTTGAAGTTTAGTTTTGGTTCAGTGGTTCACCTACCAAAAATATTTTGTCACCTGAAGTTTTAACTCCTTTAATATATCTGTTTTAATATGTATGGGACATTGCTTCCCTCTCCTTATCCGAATGAGGCATTTTTATTTTCTGAAAATCAAAGACTCCTTTAATATGTATGTTTTAATATATATTTAGACATTGACCAAAATATGGTTTGTACTTTTCTTTTTTTCTTGCTTCTAATTTTCTAGTGTGTGGTAGATTGTGGAGATTAGGATGGTACTTTTTGCTATTTTCAAATAACTTAATAATACGTGAGATAATTTTTTCACTTATTATTGTCTTATTGATCGAGGATAGTAAAATATTACTATTCCTATTACATGTAAGTTTTTTTGGTGTGTGTTGGTACCTCTGAAGATTGAAATGGACAATTCGAAGTACGATTTGTATAGCAGTTTGAGTTAATTATAAAAACGATGGAACCTATTAGATGAGAGCATTTTTCTCTTTCTTGTTGCGGTCTGAAAATATATGAGAGCAACTTGTCAAAATTAAGTATTAAATTTTCTTGGGAAGATAAAAGAAAAGAAAAATGCACATCTTCATTTGTAACAAAGAGAAACAAGGAAAGGAAAATAGTGTAAGGGTATATTGATGATTTGCCCCCTGAATTTGTACCTCATTTTCAATTAGCCATTTATTCAATTTTTTTGGAAAATTAAGGATATGAACTATTTTTTTTCGCCAATTTCCCCCCAACTATCTAAATTCTCAATCTTTCATCCAATTTTCAGTTAAATCATTTTTAAAAATTATTTTTTTTGGAAAAAAATTGAAGAAAAAGAAGAAAATTGACACACAAAAAAAAAGAAGAAGAAGAAAAACATTTTTGCATCCTCCAGCAGCATCAACCCTAACCCCATCCCCCACCAGCCGAGACCCCTCCCCAGTTCTATCTCCTCCAGCACATCAATCCCCCTAACCCCTCCCCTAATCGAGACCTACCCCCATCCCCAGCCCCAGCCGAAACATCCCATTCCCCAGCCTTGCCCCTCCAGTCGAGACCCTCCAGCCCACGCAAACCTGCACACACACAGAGAGAGAGAGAGAGAGAGAGAGAGAGAGAGAGAGAGAGAGAGAGAGAGAGAGAGAGAATTTCAATTCTTTTATATTTTATATTATATTTTATATTTATTTTTAATATACAAAATGACCATTTTGTCCTCATTTTTAACGGCAAATTGGATGAAAGGTTGAGAATTTAGACGGTAGGGGAAATTGGCAAAAAAAAGGTTCGTATCCTTAATTTTCCAAAAAAAAAAAAAAAAAAGAAAGAGGCTAATTGAAAGTGAGGTCTGAGTTAAATGGGGTAAATCATCAGTATACCCATCGTATAAATACACACCAAATTCATCTCCTCACAAAAACAGTGGAAAATCTCAATTAACCAACACTCTTATATTGTTCACATTTCAAAATAGAGCACATTTATTACTCTAGATCAATCTAATTTATAGAAAGGGAAATTCAAACTTAGCCGTAAAAAGACGGATTTATGATCGTGACCAACTTATGATCGTGAGATAAACTAACCTAACCCTACATACAATCACTTTTATTTGTTGCACAAGTAATGCTATTATACAAACACTTTATATGGTGAACAAGTAACTCACAGAAAAGCTGTTTATTTTTAAATTTTCTTCTATTCAAGTTAGAATTTAGTAATTTGCCATCTCAAATTCATAGGCAATTCTAGAGAGAGAGAGAGAGAGAGAGAGTATGAAGTCCCAATGAGGCGCTGCTACAGCTGATCACCACAGACTCACTCACTCACAGTGCAGTTCTCGTTGTTCACCTCGGGCACGGGCAGCAAAGCGGTGAGTGCATGGCGGTTTGCTAAAATGCGCAGGTGAAGTAGTGTTTTTTATCGGAGAGAAAGTCAAAGAAGTGGGGACAACCCCCCTTTGACTCGTTGAGAAAAAAGAATCCAACCCCTTAAATTACGTGCCCTTTGGCCTCTTCTGTGATGACGTGTGCCGTGGCGCAGTGGGCCTCTCTCTCTCTCTCTCTGTAAAATTTTGTGTTTTTTCTTTGCAGGCATGCAGCCAACCAAGCCATCAGTCTAAATCTAATGCAAGATAAGTCAACAAGTACAATGTAGAAGTCTCTTCGCTTTTAAGTTTTAACACCCAAATAAGAAGAGTTTGAATTAATAGTTTAGACCAAATCAAGCTTTCTCTCTATATCCGATGGGTAAACGTAAAAGAGTCAGTTGAGATTCTTTGTTATGAAATTGAGTGATTGGGTTCCATTTGCTGCTTGCACTCACTGATTAACACTGGATTAGGGTTTAACTTACGTATTAATTAGAGCTCAAATTTGAGGTATATTTGGTCATTTTAGTGTTCGAAATTGGAAGTATTGGATTTGCCTGCTTTCTTCGACTATGGAGTGCGAGCAAAGGGTTTAGGATCTAGGGTTTAGGTGAAAGAATTGGAATGATTTGGTTCATTGAGGTTTCCTTTTACTTCGGGACTATAATTTGCAATATCATTAGGTTTTGAGATATTTATTTCACTCACGTTTGTGACCATACACAATTTAAAATTTTATTATATTTTAATTCTTTTACTCACATGCACATTTTGCAAAGGATACAAAATTTGTTGAGGTTGAGGTGTACTCATATTTATATAAAGTCCCCAAATTATACTTCTTCCACAAAGTTTGGGGAACGATCCCTCACAAAACCTAGCTTAGAATTATCATAAGATCCCTTACAACTTTATGTTTTAAAGGTTAGAAAAAGAAAAGTGCTGCCCTTTTGTAGCTTGTTGCTTTGTTGAAAAATGAAATAATATTACAGGAAATTTTCACTTATCAAATTATTCTATTAATAACATTGTTGAATTATTAATCTGAATCATTGATTATAAATAATCATAATTTATAATGTACACTAGTGATGCATATAGTGAGTTAACAAGAGATTTTTCAATAAGTATTTAAGTTAAAGATTTATTACATATTTTTAATCTTAGTCATTAGATTACATATAAGAAACTACTAACACATTTAATAAAAGCACTACAACGATCAATATTAGAAGCATATAACCAATTTTTAACATAAAATACTTATTAGACAATCTCTCGTGAGTCGACATACACACATTTTAGGTACGACAATATCAATATAAAATATCACTAAAGAAATTAATCATTAGTCATATATTTTTTTCGAATATCCAACATTCCAACTATATATTATTCAACTCAGTTTCGATGCTTTATGTTAGAGAATATGTACGGACTGAGAGAGAGTGTTGCAGGGAGAAAATTTAGAGATAGATTTGGGGCAGGAGGGGGGGATCCACAGAAAAATCTAAACAACAAAACCTGGCAGGCGGGAAAGACCCATATAGCTCTCACACACAAAGAGACAGTATCCACAGGACAAGATACCTCAAGCAGCGACATTTCTCCATCATAAGTATCCTAGGCTGCCCTACTGGCCACGCCCTCTTTGCTTTTACATCAATGAATAATCTATGTAAGATTTTTTTTAGAGCTAGGATTCAGAATTAGGGTTAGATTTTTTGCAGTGCTTAGGTCTGTAGGGCTCGGTTTGCGTTTGGCTGGAACCATTTAATAATTAATCTATTTTATTTACCAGCTTTAGGTATTACTTGTTCTGTGCTTTTAGCTTCTGTGTTTGGTGAATAGGATTTTGGATATTTCAAGAACCTGTGCATGCATCACTCGTTGTCTTTGCTTTTTGAGATCAATTGTCAAAAACCCAAGAAAATGACAAAATTACTAAACAAAAGAAAAAGGATATCTTTCTTGTAAACATGTGTTATGTTGTTAGTATATACGAATTTTTGTTATGGGGTGTTCAAATTGACCACATAAACATACATTAATTAACAAGATTCTCCTATTACTTACTACATATTATTGTTTTCATCGAATGATTGACAGTCGTTGATTAGTATGAACCATGTAAATAATCGATATTCTTGATTAGTATGAACCATGTAAATATTCGGCATTCTTGATTAGTATGAACAGTTTAATTAGAATTACTACTCATCATAAGGGTTTTTGGATGATGGATGATGAAGCTTTCTTTCCATGGTCACATCGCGTGCCTGAAGCCAGGTGCTAAGTTTCAACATCTAACCCACTAAAATAAAAGAAACAAAAGCATCAATTTCCAAGACACATCAAATAATGCAGCAATCTACATCTATATCTATGTGTAAAAGCCTTCACAGTTATGTGGCCTTTGGCCCATCCCTGCCCCATTTATTCTCTCCATCTGTCTCTGCAATTCCAACATCTCTCTCCCTCTCTAAAGTGAACTTGGGTAGGGTTTTAAATGACCAATTTGCCACTAGCGAGGATCAGCATTCAGCAGTAGAGTGAATGGGTCACTTTCGTTGTCTTTGTTAGGGTTTTTTTTTTACAAAAAAAATATTAGGAAGAAGAAGCTTTTGGAATTTTGATGGGACAAGAGCTTCTAGCTATGGTTTTGGGTGAGATCCATTTGCTTTGCTTTGCTCGACAGTTTGGCTGACATTGTTTTTGAGACACTGTAAAAAAAAAAGAAAAGAGACTGCGATGCTGCTGCTGCTACCGCTGCTAAAAGACTTATTAGATCCATCCAGCCAAACATGCTTCTTGCTCTCTCTCCCATGTGACCTTGCTCCCTTCAGACCAAGGTTACTTTTGTCATTTTGGGGACAACAACATGTCAAATAAACTTGCATAGCATAACATAGCATATTAGCATGTGTCATGCCATGCATGCCATTTTGCAAGTGTACTCGTATTTGCATGCACTGTTTTGTTTATCTCTGTCCCAAAGTATCATACCGTAGACAATATAGACTGTCTCCTTTTATCTTTATTTATTTTCTCAATTATTTATTTTAAGTTTATTTAAAAGTAAATTGTTCAGGGAGACGGTGTGCATTTTTTAAAAGGATATTTTCTATTGAGATGAACGATAATATATTAAACTCACACACCACGGATATTAGGACTCGAATTCAAAATCTTATTTGGAAGAATGATTGCTCCAAACCACTTTATTAATGGGTCCTTTGCAAGTGTGCATTTCTATTTGCTTTGCAAGACATTTTAGAGCTTTTTTGGACCAATAGGTTTGATTAGTGTGTAAGTTTATTTTGAATACCCAAAATCAAAGGATAATGATATTATGAATGAGACTTCTCTATCCAACCAATTTAACCTTCTTTTTTAAGAACTTGCAATTGGGGCCAAAGGCCCAAAACAAAGAAAACAAACTAGAAAAAGCCGAAAATAAAAAGCAAATTAGATACAAGCCCATAATCAAAAGTTGAAACTCTGTTTAGCCCAAGAATTTTATAGTGATGGCCTTATCCCTTATATGATGCTTTATCTCTTAACCGTTAGATCGAATTAGTTAGCCGTTGGATTAAATTGGTTTGTTTGATCCAATAGTTAAGATAAGGCCCTCACTATAGAATGACTATAGTTTAGTCTGAGCTATGAACCACAATTGATCATCCTTGGATGGATAGATGGATATCCTTATGACACTCCATTAAAAGGTATGTGATATGAAATGCCTTTTTTGTTTTCTGTTTTTGGGTCCTTAAATTTGAAAATCATTTTGGATTATTGATCCCATTCAAATGAAAGGAATTTCATCCAAAAATAGAGAAGATTAAAATATTCTAAAGTCCCAACCAAAATTATAATTAAAATTCTATTTTTTTACTACTATTGGTATAGATTTTAAGAGAAGTATTGCACCAAATCATGAAACAAATAAAAAAGACAAAACATAGAAATTCTATTGGGCTGTCTGGGGTTGAATGTAAAGCCCAACCCAATGATTCCTCATCCCATCAGCCATCAATCTAAAGCCCAATATATGACAAACATGTCAGTTGGTCAAATATTCAGCTTTCACTACGTTGTAGAAAAGTCCCGAGTTCAAATCTCATAGACGATATTAACCTAATGGCGATAATGCTCGACATAAAAAGATAAATGGAAGCCAATACGCTCAAGCACAGTGAAAAAGGACATTGACTTGCAAATTAGAGGTCTCATGTTCAAACTCCCATAGCATCATAGTTGTGTGTGTGTGAGAAATCCCCTTCCCCTTTAGTTTAGACAATCGTTTGTACTCAAGAAAAGAAAAAAGAAAAAAGAAAAGACCCATTAGAATTCCGGCAACATAAAATGTTTCATGATTTATGTTCAAGTAAATTTATTTCTTGTATGCAATGCCTTAAATTGATGTAAGGTTTACAAAGTTCTTATGCCCCCTTTTGTAAAGTATACAAATGTTCCTGGATCCAGCTGGAAGTCTCAAAAATGATATTTCAGTTGTCAATTTTTCTTTTATAAATTCACTCCACAATACAATATTTTTAATTGGCATTATGGGAGTTTTCTCTCTCTATTCTCTTCTTATTTGATCCAATTTTTTAAATCTGTATAAGATTTTGATAAAGATCCCTCAAGCAGATAAACTTGTGGGTTCCATGATGAGGGAGCTTTGCTAGACTGTCTTTTTAAGCCAGGCCACCAGATTGCCAGACAGACCTTTGGATTCCAGAGAATTTCTAGCTCTCCTGGACAAGTTAATAATCAATTTAAATCTAAGTTTTTTTAAAATAAAATAAAAATATTGAGGGAGATGACTGTTTCTCCATGGCTTCACTGGCTGCACCCCCAATTTGGTGATGTGAACATGATTAAGAAATGGAGAATTGTAAAGACATTTAAATAACGTGCTTGATTAATTTAATGTAAAAATTAATACAAATGGGTCACAAATTTTTATTTTTATTTTTAAAGATCCAGATCATGACGAAAGAATTGACCTAATTTGTGATAACCGTTCATCTAGCTAAGAGAGTATTCTTTTATTTTCTTTTTTAAAAAAGAAAAAAGTAGAAAAGAAAATGGAAAAAATGGAAATATGAAAAAGGGTGTTTTAAGAGTTGTGGGTCGATCCAGCTTATCACCCATTTGAAAAGGGCCATTCTCGTAGCTTTGTAAATAGAGGGATTGGACACCCAAACATCATCTTTGGACACCCATGACTTAAGACATTTATATTCTACCATAGTCAAATGAGCAACGCATCCTTGACAACACCGTCCGGTTCCTCGACACCGCCGTCGGTGGCCACTGAAAATCAGGTCAAAAGGGTCGACCCACGGCAGGAGCTAAGCTAAAATACGACCCGAACCCGACCATCCCATTGAACGGGCTGAGCCGTACTAAAGCCGAACAAACTGATGGACCACGGGCGTAAACCTTAACTTCTACCTAATTTCATGGTCCAACCAAATCTTTGAGATGAGCCCAATAGGCCCTTCCACCATTAATTCAGACTCAAAAAGCGAAAACCATGATATACCTGCTAACTGGGTCCACATGGTCCAAAGACTGGTTTTCTTTTTATAAGATATTTTTTGTTTTGCTTTCTATTGGTTTCTTTTTTTCTCGTTGAAAATTTTCTTTTTATAGTGCTGTTGCTTTGGAGTCTTGGACTGCAAACTCTCATTAAAATTTGAGAAGGGTAAAGAAAGAGTCTTGATTTACATATTTGATAGATATAAGATATGAGAGATTGAGGACATTTTGCATATAAAGTTATGAACTTTGAATTGGGTAAAGCCAATTGACACCAGTGCATAGACTTGTGAATGTTTTTTTGTCACCAACTTCATGATAACCATTTGACAAGTCACAAAGCTACACGAACACTCTCTTTTTCTCCCTACACAGTTTCCCTCCCCCTTCTCTCTTTCTCTCTCATTGAAAAACAGCTTAAAGATTCTTCCTATGCAATCATTCACCCAAATTAGCCCGCGTAGACTCTCTCCCTCTCTCTGTATCTATCTACCTCCTTCGCTGTCTCTCTCTCTCTAGTTTCTCTGTTTCTGAGAAGGTGGCGAAGATCACAGGGAAGCTCTCTCCTCCCCATTATAGCTTCCAATTAATGTTTTCCCCAACCACCCATTTGACTCATTTCTGTAATTCTTTTCCACAGGGACAAGAAAGCCCCAAAGACCCACTTTCAATCCAATTCCTTTTTGTCAAAAAGCTAACCCTTGTGTGACGAATTTGCACATGGAATCAAAGCGTTTCTGAGCATTTGACCGATTGGTTTGATTCTGCTGAACGATAAATCAGAACGACCCAAATTGGAAGATCAAGCGAGCTCATGCCCAAACCCTAGACCTCTGGGATTATATCTGTAAGAGGAACCGAGCTTTCTGAGGCAGGCCCCGAGAGGACGAAATCGAGCAGTTGGGGCCGAACCCATCTGACCCTTTTGGTTGCAGTTTCAGAGGAAGAGGAAATCAGAGAGAGGCCTGATTGGAAAACGGCTCAGATTCAGAAACCCTAGTTCTTGGGTGCAATCAATCTGAAGAGGCAAGGTATTCCCTTTTTCTCTTCCTATCGTTTCAAAGCTGATGAAAAGGAAAGTAAGAATTTTGGGTTAGACTCAGATGCGAGAGTGCTCCAGAAACCCTAGCCCTAATTTGCCTTGAGAGTGCAAGTCCTGTGGTTGTTGTTTTCATGGAATCCCCATTTTCAAGCTTAGTTTTTGTGGTTTTGGGGTTTGCTATTAGCTTATGTGCTCTTCTTGTCGAGTCTCAATCTCAAGATGGAGTGAATAATGTCATCCCGCCACCTCCCCCGCCACCACCTCCACCACCTCCATCGCGACCGCCTCCACAATCTCCGACCCCACCATCTCCACCAGATTCTGCGAACTCACCACCTCCATCAGATTCTTCGAACTCGCCACCTCCGCCAGATTCTTCGAATTCACCATCTCCGCCAGATTCAGAATCTCCTGGCCTGCCACCACCTGATCGCCCCGCAAATCAGCTCAATTCCAAGAATGATCCGAAGATACTGCCACCTCCCCCACATAGGGGGCCAAGACTGACCAATACTCACCGTCGGCATCCTCCACCGCCCCATCCTGGCCACAAGTACAATGCAGGGAAGAAGATTGGGCTATTGTTTGTTGGTATGGCTGCCATTCTTCAGATTGGTGTGATTGGGTTCTTGGTTTTCAAGAGAAGGCAGCTGCTAAGAATGAAGGATAGATATGAGACTTGTTCTTGAATATTTTAGTTGCAGACTTCTTACAAATTCTTTTGTTTCGCTGAGAGCTATGTAGTTGGGGATACGAGTGGATTGGATATTCTTCAATGAGCATATCATATTGGGGCTTTTAGGGAATTATGATTCTTTGGTGAGCGGCAGGCAGTATATGAATCACGAACAGATCGATATGTTGTGAATGGATCTGAGGATTGGTGGCTGCTCTGTTTGGCCCCCTTGCGGTTGCCCTGTAAATGGGTTATTGTTGCTTGGAATTTTCTTCATGTTTCTTCAATTTTCTGTTGATTTTTTTGTTCTTTAGCTTTGTTTACACGGCTTATAATTTAAAGCAGAAGAAACCATCTTAGGATTTGTGTTTTGAGCTGATTACCATTTCTCATTTCCTGCTAACTTTAACCCTCTGACTGTATAACAATGTTAGAAATCATGGAAAAAATTACAATGACAGTATCTAGTTCTCTCTTTCTATGAGCGTGATGACAATATCAAATTTTGGGTTGCATATACAATATATTGACATTGACTGCTGAAATACACATTATGGTATTGGCATCAATGATTTTGTGGGTTCATATTGTGATCTAGTCTAGTTTGTGTTCTATATATCAATACTCTGACTTTCACTGCTGAAATACACATTATAGTTTAGTCAGGAAACATATCCAAATGTTGTTTTGATGCTCTGATTTGATTTTGGTACGTTTATCAGTGGTGTGTGCAGACTTTTTGCATGACTATGTTGGAGAGTAGGAGGAATTGCCAGGCATTCTGGTTTTTGTTATATCTTAGCCCTTTGTGCTGATTGTAGAATATGAATCATACCAAAACTATTTTTCCTGGGTCTTCTGAAAGTGTTTTTTAAAAATAGGGAAAATTGTTCCCTTTCAAATAGCTTTTAGATGCTAGCTGCATCTGCTGAATGCCCTGCAAAGAGGTTTATGGTGAAAGATACTTAGAACAACATTCACCAGTGAAGCAGTATCACTGACATCAAGCTGTTCAGAGCATTAAAAGAAAGATAGCGTGTCCCCCTGGATAGGCGTAGTAGGAAGTGTAGTAGCAAAGTATACTGTCAGAAATTTTGAGACTTATAGCCGGGGATTAAAAATGGAGCAATATGAATGTGTAGGAAAGTAGTTGTTTCTCAGTTTGAGCACATCTGTTGTAAGATCGTGAGCCTCCAAGTATTTCAATCATGTTTCTACTGCAGCAACTGTGTTAATTTAAATTAGATTGACATGTTCACCCAAAATATGGTTGAGAATGGAGCCTTATTCAAATGTTACCATTTTTGTTTCCCAGTTCATGATAGTTTGATCCATTCTGCTACATTGGAGAAAGATACGCAATGGTTGTTTGATGATAATGACACTTCTCTTATTTGATCATCTTTCACTTCCCCTACATTTTGATGATAATGATACAGATTTTTGCCTGGAATAAGAAGTTTTAATGTACTTTTACTGTCGATGAGACTTGTTCTTATAAGCATTTCCTTTGTGCTCGGAATACTGCCTCCTCCCCCTTCTGGGAGGGTCACATAAGTTATCTCTTTTATTTTTTGTGGTAAAGTTTATGTATAAAGTTCGTCTTTTATCTTCTTCCTTTTTTGGTAAAGTTTATGTATGAAGTTCCTTCTTTTATCTTCTTCTTTTTCTGTTTTTGGTAAAGTTTATGTACAAAGTTCATCTACTATCTTTCTTTGCTTGTTTGCTTCCATATATTGAAATTAAGGGATTCTCTCGACTTGTAAATGCTATACTATGAGCTATGACTTTGATTCTATTTACTTATCATAGGGATGAGAAAGACAACAGCTATCGAGTCTCCTTGCAATAGCTGCAAACTGAGCACCAATCTCAGGAAGTTGACTCCCCTCTGAGTTAGAGTTACGCAAAGACAGAGCATAATTTCGCCTGTGCGTACAGAATATAATTTGTTTGACTATGACAGTTTCCTTTGTTGTAACTTGGAATTGATGGACAAAGTTTGGCCTATTTTTTTTTCTACCAAAAAAATAGAACAACAGTTTGGCTTTTGTGTAAAATCAAAAGCAAGATGTCATGTTATGCGATTTTTCAAGACAAATGATCAAATCAGATGGAGTATTAGACCAATTAAATGGTGTATCAGGTGTTATTCTATAGTGAGGTCTTATCTAAGGGCCTTAGATGAGGCCCTATCTCATAATTGTTGGATTAAATTAACTAATTTGATTCAACGACTAACCAATTTGATCCAATGTTTAAGAGCTATAGCCTCATTTAAGGACCTTAGATAGGCCCTCACTATAGATATCAGAACATTGAACTAAAGAACATTGACGTGGTGTTCATGATCCATCCAATATGATATTTTCAAGTGCTTGTTATGTTAGACTTGATATTATGAATGAAAAGTATCGAAAGCAAAATTGCAAATGCTCTCGTTTTGTTTTCCGTCTAAAGATACTTCCAAGAAGCCTGAAGGGTAAGTAGCTAACAGGGAAGGCTAGGCCCAACAAACAAAAAGCAAAGGCTCGGAAGAGCAGCCCAAACACATAAATAACAAAGAAGAGAACCAACATACCCAACTCCGCCAACGGGTACAGCCCAGTTGAGAAAAGCCCGACTTGCAGATCAGTCTCAAGTTCTAACTTCCAAGATACATTAACAATGTGGTATGCGTGAGAAAAAACCCCTCTTTCTAACATTGGCCCAAAAAAAAGGGCACTCCTAGGAGACATCACTATTTAATTTTTGTCAAAGGGATGTTTTGGAGGGTTGAATCTTTGTCATCTTTTGTGTGTCATAACTACCATAAATGGGTTAATTTTAGGAAATTGACATAGATACTCACTAAATACAAAATTTAATCAAAAATACTCACCTTATAAATTTCAATCGAAATACTCACTTTGTAACATGAAAATACCCAATTGCCCTTCATATAAATACATAGATATTGACTCTATATCCCCTAAAAATTTATTTTCTTAAACTCAATTTCTCCCAACTCCTCTCCCTCTCTCGCACTCTTCCAAATCTTGCCTAGCCATGACTTCATAGAAAACGAGAGAGTAATGCCCATGATGGCGATGTGATTGGATTCTCAAAGCACGACTCGGACAACGACATGAGCTTGATACCAATCCAAACCTTAACCATAACCTAATTCTTCCAACTTTCGTTAGTCCGCCTCTTCAATGGCCACGATGTTGCTTTCTCAAGTTTGCCGGAGGCTCACATTGTGAGGCATTCATGGGCTCCATTTTTGGCCTACGGTCTCTCTCTCCCTCTCCTTCTCTGCTGTCTACTGTCTCTGTCTATATATATATATATATATATATATATATATATATATATATATATATATATATATATATATATATATATATGTATACATGCGTATGGAGTGTTATGCTTTAATTGCTTAATTGTGTTTTAAATTTCTGCTCCAGTGCGCTCGACCTCATACTCCTTTGCTCTCTATTTGTAAGGCCTCTTCTTCTCCGTCTTCAAATTTAGTACTCCTCATATCAACGACTTGAACCACCTACTTCTACTGGTTCTCTTCTTCTTCATGTTATTCAATTTCATTTTCTTCTTTCTAAATTCTACTTTAGGGATTGAGTTGGGCATTTAGGACTTAGGGGTTAAATTCGAAAATCTAATTTAGGGATTCATTCAATGCCTTATTTATGATGTGGCTTTATGAATTATCAAGTGGACCAATTGTTTTTAATTGATCATTGATAATGGTATGTTTTGTAGTTTTTAATTGATCTTTGCGTATTTCGGTTTTAGCCTTACAATTTTAGTGGGTAAATGACTTGCAATTTTGTGTAGACGAGGTTCTTAAGTTCTTCTAGTATTAATGGAAGTTGTGTTACTAAATTACCAGTACCTACACTCTTGGTTGACATGGTTGTTCTGAATTGTAAGATTAGCTTACTATTCGATGAACCCACTTGGTGATATTAGGAAATTGAGTTATTAATTGAAATGAATGGGAATGTGCTTATTTCTTATGCTAATAGATTTTATGTGAGTGTGATGCGAATCAGCCATTGAAATTCACATATTTTGGTGTTAATATTTGAAGTATTGGAACATGGGAAATTTGAAAATAGGTATCTTCTTGAGATGCTTGAGCAAAATTTGAAGTATTGCAAGAGCATTAAAGTAGACCTCCTTCATATGGCTTGCTATAAAATGTGACCTATGGATTTGATTTCCTTGTTCTAAAAAGGTGCCCTTGTAGATTATTTGTTTCAATTCATGATTCTCTTATACCTATATAGAAACATAGGATTGGTTTGTTTTTATTTTATTAGGAATTGTTTGTTGGATCTGTTTGTGTTTTAGAAAATGGAGAATTTTGGGAGGCAGTGCGTGAAAGCGTTGAGAAATTTTTGCAGAGTATTATCCTTCTACTTATCTTTCACATTAGGTGGTTTGTCAGAACCAACAAACTCCAACGTCTCACTATAAGCATTACAGTGAATAATTTATTCAATCTTTTGTCCCCACTCCTCACATGGGTCGATTTCTTGTGGGAGTTTATTTTGGAAAGTATGAGGCCTCATTTATTTTTCACTTATAATCATGTTATGTGCCTATGTTTGAATGCATTTATATTGGATAATCCGGACAATATGTGCAAATAATCATGCGAAAGTAGTTTATCTGTTTATGTGGCCTCTCTGCACCTCATAATTCGTAGCGAAGAACAAAAAATTTCACGAATTAATTTGTTTTTGCTTTGCAATCTGTATTAGCTTGACTATTTTACCATCATTGACTATGTGACTATTTGACTCTTTAGAGTCTTGTTGATATCTCTGCTTAGCTTGTTAAGAAATCTTTGGTATGTTCTAAAAAGGGGTGATAGACGAACCAAATAGTGTGTGGCATTTCAGCGATTTTTTTTTTATATTTAGCTTTGATAGAAGAAAAAAATGAGTTCGAAGAGATTTTGATATCAAACAAAAATCTGTATAGCATAATTCTCTTCTTATGTGTATCTTTGACATCCATCAAGTGCAAAAGTAGTAAGCGACATCCATAAAGTTTGGATCTTACGAGATCATAAACACACTCACACCAAGAGTACCTAATCTTTTAGATTCAAAAAACACGACTTTTTCTCCAAACAAAAATATATTATTTAGTTGGTTGTTTGTGATGAAGCGAATTCCCTAATCAATGATGCAATTGGTGTTTTCTTTCCTATGAGTTCAATTGAGATTGAAAATTGAATTGAATTTGAGATGTAAAAGAGGCATTAATTACAACCATTTTGTGCATGCGAATAACGAATGTGTTTGTTACGCCTCAATTGATTCTTGCATTTGGTATTGAGGTTTGCTGTTATGACACATATGAATTAACAATTTCAAGCTTGCCATGGTTGCTAACGAGAAACAAATGCTAAGCTTAGAGGATCGGGGATCGAACTTCATTGGCCATCTACAAATCCACGAGGTGGGGTTTCTCGGTTTTTCTTACTTTACAAACTTGATAAATTTCATTTTTAGGTGTTTGATATTATGAGGAAAATTTATGATTTTTGGTTATAAAACATAGGATTTTGGCAATATGGAGTCGGTCCAAATCGATTAGCGGTCTTTCGATCAAGTGGAGTACATTTTTCTTTAGATTATAGAGCTGATCCGAGGAAGATAGGAGTTGTTCTTTATTGTGGACAAGCATGGGTTGTAGCTATGACTTTTTAAGGCATAGTTCTTTCTTTATCTTAGTTTCCTAGCTTTAGTAGCTAGTCTTATATTGTACAAGCCAAGCGTTGATTATGATTTTACGTTAATCGAGAATATCTAGATGGTATTCGTCCATGCTATTTCATATTAACTTAGTTTAGCTACATTTTGCTAGGGCACCCTGAAAAGTGGAAAGCAAGTTCTTTGTGAAGACACTTTCTGCTTGAATTGACGGGAGTCAAGTGAATTCTTAAATGAGATTATTGCTATATCAAATGTCGAGGCATCCAAACCTCTTTGAGTTGATTAGGTGATGTGTTCAAGGCGCTAATCGGGTTGAGTTGATTGGGTGTTGTGTTCAAGGAGCTAATTGAGGAACTATTGTGTATCGGACATACCATGTAATTATTTAGTCCTCATTGATTGAAATTGAGCACAATTATTTAGCCCCCATTTTTGAGGAAAAATTACTATAAAATCTTTAGTTTTGGTGTAAGGGTGTAAGAATGTGATTCCATCAAGAGCGTCTTATTCTTTAAGCGTTCTTTTTAAAGAGATCACGTTATATACATTATGTATTGCTTGTATGTTGCCTTGGTATTGCATGTGTATTGCTTACATATTGCTTTTATATAGCCCTTGTATTGCTTGTTTATTGCCATTTTAAGAGAATTTGCGAGATATTGAGAACAAGAGAAAAGGAAGCCAATCATTATATTACTGTATTGCCTATGTATTGCGAACATGTTTATTAACAAACCACTCCAACTTTTGTGCAGATAGTCCATATAATTCATTTCATGACAAATTTACGACATCCCTTTGTTGCAACCATTCCTCGTTTTGAACCATTGCCAAAGAATTTAGAAATAGCGAAAATGGTTGGTGTATATTCCGCAGTGTTTAGTTTACTGCTATTGGTGTATAAGAAGATAAGGATTTAGTTTCTCCTATAACTTTATTCAAAGAGACTTGAAAATGAAGGTGATACGGGGGACAATAAAGCGGCAATACAAAGGCAATTGGGGCCAATGCAGTGACAATACAAAGGCAATTGGAAGCTATATAGGGGGCAATACTAGGGCAATATGAGGCTATATAGGGGGCAATACGAGGCAATAGGAGGCTATACGGTGGCAATACAAAATACTTTTCCATTGTTCTCTAAAAAAGAAATATTTTTCCATTGCGCACATATGTATATATATATATATAATATATTCGAGGCTGAAATGTCTCGAGGTAAATTGAACTCAATTACAAGTTTTTTTTCCATATAATTACAACACACTTCCTGTGCTTGAATGAAATGTTGTCCCACACCAAATTGGAGATTTGGAGACGGATGCAACTTGGGAGTGGCTTTTCACAAAACTACATTGTGCAATTGGTGATTGCTCGAATCTTGTTGTCATATCTAATCAGAATCTTAGCATAGAAAATGGATTGAAAAGAGTTTTCTGAGCGACAAGAGGTGCTAAGCGGTTGATACATACGCTTTTATATAGAGGGCACTTAGGTAATTTCACGTTCCCAAGTGATTATATCAGAATAAGATTTGTAACGTGATCATTTCATAATACAATTTGTGAAAGCATTGATTATATCAGTATATTTCCCAAAAAAAATAGACAAGCAATAAATAGGCAATGTCGAAGCAATAAACATACAATAGATGAGCAATAAAAGGCAATAGACTACTATAAGAAGTACATTCTTATTTTTAGGGTTAAAGCTCAGTTCGTCAAATGATATTATAATACTATAAATTGCAAGCTAGTCTCTTGAATTTAACAAAAAAAACAATAATCCAATACGGTAAAAAATAAGAATATCAAGTTCATATGTACATCACACACACCAAATACAAGTGAAAGCAAAATTGAAGGTCAACAAATATACCATAATACTTACAAAGGTAAACAACAACCAATCGCGGACCAAATTAAGTTTGCTTTTTGTTTCAATCCCTTAAACTAAAACATGCATTATTTACAAAATGTTGCTCACTTCATCTTTTCTGTCAAAAATATCCTGATAATATTAACCAAACTAAGCAAAAGGAAAATAATTTCTAAGCCTTTGGCTAGTAACTAATCCACCTTCAAGTCAAGAACATCTTTTACATCCTCAGCTTTTACAGAAACCTCTCCGCCCATTCCTTGCTCGAGGTATTTTCACGACATAGGAGTGTAAAATGTGATTCCATTAAGGGCGTCACATCCTTTTTGTAATATGTTGTAGATTATGAATATATAGTGGGAATGTGGAGTTTTTGTATTGCCATTGTATTGCTCCCTATTGAATTTCTATTGTCATCGTATTGCCATTATAGTGTTGTGGTATTGCCTAGTTATTGTACTTATATTTGTTTCAAATCCATCTTATGATTGAACTTATAAGGTTATTTTGTAAAAGAAACGCTTGATTGTATAAGTATATTTTGTAAAGGAAAATGCTAGATCATTAAAAATGATCATATAAATAAAAGTACAACAAGCACCATATATATATGCATCTCTTCAATATGATTAATATATTTGCCAATGATCCCGTACAACTTGTATAAGAATTGAAGAAATATTATTACATAACATTCTATAGTACTATTAGCTGCTATATTTTCACATCGAGAAAAATATTAGAATAAAAATGAAAAAATTCACTTTGCTCTTATCATCGACCTCGAGGTTTTGCCACCTATTGGCACTATGCAATGAATCCCATCCTTTATCTACAATTAAGAATCATGGAAGACCACTTTGTACATGCAAACCATATAGAAAAGATGAAATTTTGACGTTCATTCTAGTGCAGCTCAACACCGACCTCTATCAAATACAAGGGCATTTCTCCCTGCACTTGGAACCAAAACTCTAATCCCATCCCTTTCTGCGAAATATAAGTAGAAGTATACAATTACATTTAATTATATGTTCAGAAAGGACTTTCTTTTGGAACTAGCTAGGAAAAATGGGAACTTGAGCTCATTGCCATGGCACTTGAATCTACTGTTAGAAGATGAGTTCAACCAAATGAGTTGGTTTTGATATTAATGGATGTGCATAAATCCTGCTCATGAGCAGTCATGGTTAATGACACCAAAAACATTAATTCATTGGAAAAACTCCTTTAGTGGACAACTGAAACGCATAATAAGTAATGAAAAGACAAACCATCACCAAGCAAATGCATGGCAAATTGAAGTCACACAATAAGAATAAATCAAAAATGTGAAAGTTCAAAATATTATCTTTTGGTCCACCGTATCTTGCTCCACTTTTAAGTCCATAAAATTGTTAAATATCTTGATTATATTTTTGGTTCAGATTTGTGTAACCAAAGTCAGACATGAACATGATTTTTTTAATGTGTTGTAAATTTTGGGATTAGGAAACAAAGTTCTCTCCTTGATCCACCCATTCCTCCATCCCAACCAGGACACCGACCTCATTGCGGCACAAATGCAATGGATAGATATCTCCATGAATTATGAGACCAAAAAAAAAAACATTTTTAATGGTATCACCCAAAAGTGCATCAAAGCTATACCCGAGAAACCCACCCCTAGAAAAATTGCATCAAAGCTATCACCCGAGAAAGTGCATCAAAAGCTATACTCGAGAAGAGATCTAGAGACCTATATTTTTAGGAGAAAATATTTTATTCTGCCTTACAATAGAGTACAATGATTGTGAGCAAGATGTGCACTTCAATACATCAATGAAAGTAAAACAGTCCTCTGTCCCAAAAATAAGAAAAAGTGAATAAAAACACTTAGACTCCTAACAAGCAACATGACTCTCAAATGCGGAAAAATACAAAAAAATGGTATATCCCGAAAGTCAAAAGAAAGCCCAGTGTGCATAATCACATCACACATCGACTTTGTCCCCGGACTACTGCACTCCCCCTCCCGCTCACGGTTTTTGAAGTCCTTTTTGTTTCTCACCGATCGAATCCAACCAACACAACTGCATAAATGATGCGGGGCAGCGACTATAAGCTGCTGTCCAGCGACTCAAACATACCCAAAATACGAGAGAATAGAATGATAAGGCTGTAGAATTGAAGTGGAGCAGAAGAATTTTGAGTTCTAGGGCTAAATTCCCAAAGAAAACTCTTTAGACTAAGTCTGAAATTATATTCATCAACAAAAACTAAATACACGAGTCTCTAAATAGCCTATTTAAACTAGAATATAGAAAACCTAATTGACATAGGAAATTAAAAACCTAAAGCAGGGGAAATTAAACCAAATCCTAGTAAAACGAGAAAAACAAAAGAAGTAACTAATAATTTAAAGTAAATAGAAGCCTAGCCCAATTGACTAAGGGGCCTACATAATCTTAGAGAGCTTCATAGATGCTCACGCATCAAATAGGCTATTTAGAGACTCGTGTATTTAGTTTTTGTTGATGGATATAATTTCAGACTTAAGTCTATAGAGTTTCTATTGGGATTTTGCCCTAGAACTCAATTATCTTCGTTCAACTTGATTCTCTTTGCTTTATCCTTCTATTCTCTGTATTTTGGGTATGTTTGAGTATTTCGGCCGCCACTGCATCAATAAAACTTTTACCTTAATCCCCCCACCTAAAGCCCTTTGCTTTTCCCAGAAAAGAGCCATGCATTTCACTAGATTTACCCATTTCAGATTCGGGCAGCCTCCATCATAATTCTAAAGCAAGTGTAGAATCTCTGATTTTTTCAGCATTTATTTCTCATCAAATTAACCCACATCCACTTCCTCTGCAGCCTTCGAGGTTTTAATAAAGGTTAAATGTATAGATGGGATTCCGATGGTGAAACGAAGCTTGAACGGCAAGATGATGGAGATTGAAGCAATGGTAACTCGGTTCTACTAAACTTTCAAAAAACTATATGACGTTGGCGTGGGAACTTACAGGCCAGAAAAATAGAAAGTAGTAAGACCACCGTGAAATCACCCCAAAGGAGTAAGAAACTAGAAAGATTACTCTATTACGAAAATTTTGTAGGAGTAAACATAGTTTTGACATGAATTTAACTAACCGAAGCGAAATAACGAGAAAAGATAATTAGCTTGATTCACGAGTGAGTTGTCCTAATTAAGGCCAATCCATCGATATCCAATAACGAACATCTAGCACACAAACTTGACATATAGATGCAAATTGCAATATGCTTTCATCGTCCAAATAGTAAAATTGAAGCTAGAAAAAGCCATCAAATGGGCCTTTGTCTAGCGTAGAAAACATCCATTTGTGGTTAAAATTTGTAAGGTGAGTATTTGTGCATTGCGGAAAGAATGGAAAAAGGAAAGGAAAAGTGATTCAAGACATAAAGTTACTGCCAAAAGCTATGGAGGAACTAGAAAAAGGGACTTGGAGTCGCGGTACAATTTGCTGTCATTTCCTTCTTTTCTTTTCCTTCGTTTCTTCCTATGTACACACTCTTGGGGCGTCGTTTCAGCGATTGAGGTGGTGGTCAAAGCTTCTTCTGGTTGAGTTTAGGACAATCGTCAAATAGCTTGCTCAGATGCCCTCCAATTTTTCCTTAGTTCGAAGGTGGAGAGGAATTGGGAGAGGTAGGTTTTGATTCAGAGAATGAATTTTTAGGGGATAAATGAGTGGATATTGATGTATTTATGTTGAGGGCAATTTAGTACTTTTGCATTGGAAAGTGAGTATTTGTGGTTAAAATTTGTAAGGTGAGTATTTTTGATTAAAGTTTGTATTTAGTGAGTATCTATGTCAATTTAAAGCCATATTTTATGTGCGTGACGTTATTTTATTATTTTATTTGTATTAAAAGATAAAAGCATTAATTTGTTAAAGCATTATTAAGTGGAATTCCACATGTCAAAAAAGTAATGCGTAGACAGAGAGGGACACACAAAAACAAGGACAGAGGATCTTGACTCGTTTTGGAGCACTATTTAAACTTATATAATAAAGAAAAAATAACTTAAGCCAGATTTTATTTTAATGGGGAAAGCGCATCAATTTGGCAATGTCAAGTTCAATGAAAAACTCACTCACTCACATGATCCAAGTGTGCAACTGACTAAAAATACTATAAAATTCAAAGTCTCAGACCGGGACATGGAAAATAATAAAATGGGGTGAGATTCAATAGAAAAGAGTCCACTGTATATATAACCCATGGTTGGTTGAAGAAAAAAAAGCTATGCTCTGAGTCTGAGTGCTGTCCATTGGATGAGCAAAGGCAATAAACCCTTTGGAAAACACAAAAAAAGTCCACATAGGTAAAGGGTAAATGAGCCAATTCATTGCAGATGTTCCCCATCTTGGGTCCATAAATATGAGAACTTGTGTAACCAAATTCCATATGATAAAAGTAGTTGCTTGCTACCCATTACAGAACTTTGAGCCTAGAGGCCCCATTTCATTTCAACATGCTTCCAGTCAAACAAGCAAGTTTATAAATACCAGACATGAGACATGTTTCTTAGAGAGGGGTAGAAGAAGCAGCAAATAAATATCAAGAGAAAGCAAAAGACAGAAATCCTTATTTGTGGCCCCTACATTATTCACTCACTCACAAGCCTTCAGCAAAATAAAGCTCCCTAGCCACCAGTTCAAGTTAGAAAAGGCAATGCCCCACCAGAGAGCACTCTTTTGGCCTTTGATCAAACTCCCCATAATTGAGATTTGAGACTTCAGCCATCTGCTGCACCACAAAGGAAAAGTTTCAAATTAAACAACTGACAACAAAGAGGTCAGAGGCTCAGAGCCAAATGAGAACATTGACAGTAAACACCTAATTACCATTAGGAACCCCAGAGTTGGATGAAAGATCAAGCCAGGTGTCTGTGCTCTTTGGTGGCTGCCAGTCTCCAAAGAAGTGGTGCAGTGACTTTTGGGTTTCAGCTGCTTCTTTCTCTGTTTTGATTGCTCTGCCTGATTTGAAATCAGTGCCCCAAACAAAGCAATGCTGCTCCTCCTGTGATTGTTGAGAAACTTCTGGATTATGATGATCTGTGAGGCTTTGGAACTGTGGTTGAGAGTAGCCTCTGTAGGAACTCATCAGTGGCTGACATGATGATGAGCCCCCAGTCAATATGCTTCTTCCATTCGCTGAAGTCTCTGGAAAGAAAGCCAGCTCATCCACACTTCCCCTTGTTTCATGAAGATACCTATTGGCAAAAGAAAGAACAGAACTTTATGTGGGGAAAAAAAAGACAAATAAATCATGGGTGAATCTGATTTTTGTTAACACAAACCTGTAATCTTTTTCAGCTTGGGTGTTATAAGATCCAGAGTTCAAAAAAAGGTGAGGGGTAGCAGAAGAGCTGTTGTTCTGAGGTGAGAAAACAGAACCAGGAGGAGGCCTAGAACTTGAAGAGGAAGACTGAGGGTAATTAAGGAAGGGATAGAGGGGTGAATTAGATTGGTGAGGGTGATGTTGCGTTTGTGTTTCAGTGGATATGGATGAGGAAAGTGGAGAGAGAGAGTAGGAAGAGGTTTTGGAGAGGTTTTTGTTGTTGGATGATGAGAGGGCTGAAGAAGAAGAAGATGAAGGGTGCTCTGTTGCAGTTGTTGTTGGAGTTGTAGTTGAAGAAACTTCCACAGGCTTTCTTGAACGGTTTCTGCCTCTGTGCATATGCCTCTCACAGTACTTTGAGTCTGGGTAAGCTTCCTTTGAGCACCTCCATTTTTTACCATCTGTTCTTCTGCACCTCCCTGGCTCTGGGTCTACCTTTCTGCCAAAACCCATCTCATAACAGCCCCATCCCACTGCTCCCACACAAGTACCAAAGACATCCAAATTATTACAAAACAAAAATATCAATACCTTTTTTTTAATCTCAAAAAATTAAAATAAAATAGAAACTAAAAAAATAAACAAAACAAAACATGTGCTTACTGGTATGATGGGGGAAGAGTCTTGAAGAAATTGAATTGTCCAACCTTCTCTTTAAAGAATAGACAAGATCAGTTGGAATAGGTATCCCTGAGGCCATGTACTTGAAGATGAGAGCTTGGTGTTCAAGCTCTTGCCACTGATTTGGTGTGAAAGGGTACCTATTTCTTGCAGTATTTGGATTTCCACTTAACATTTTTTTTTTCTCCTGATTTTTCAAGCAGAACAAATTTATATAAAAAAAGAAGAAGAAAACAAAACAAAGAATTAATAATCCTTCAAAATACCAAGGTGATGAAAAACAAGAAGAAGAAGGATTCAGGAAGAACAGCTTTGGAGAGAAAGGGGGGTTTGTTTTTTGTTGAGCTGATTGTTTTAGTGGGTTGTAGTCTTCTTTTATGCATGGGTGAAACTAATGGCTCTAGAGAGCCTCTGAAGACACTCTCTCCTCTATTTCTCTCTCTTCTCTGTGCACTCTGTTTTTCTCGTCTGACAAAGTCTGCTCTTATTATGACTGCAACTCTGCTCCTGCTCTGCAGCTGCCCCTGTGCATTAATCACATGAGTGTGGGCCCACGTGTGACCGCTGCATGGTCCCACGTGTGTAGGCCTGACGGAAATGTCCCACTGGCACAGGATAGCTGCTCCTTGTTGCCGCTCCTGTCTCTCAATCTCTACACGACAGAAATCCATAAAACAAAAAAAATAAAATAATGAAGTGTTATTAAGAAAAAATGCACCTTTCTTCTTTGGTTTGCTGTCGCCACATCATATATAGTCTCCTTGAGAAGCGTGCATTGTTTTTATGTGAGGCTGCAAAATTTAATAGCAAAGCAAATCTCTTTTGTAATGTGAAATGTGAAGCTTTTGGTTAAGGGCGATGCTAGGGAGATCAATTTTGTATACCAATTCTTTAATAGAGGTGGAGCCTACCAATACAATAGAACTCACACTCTATTAGAGAGTTGGTATACAAAATTGGTCTCCCTAGCATTTTTCTTTGGTTAATGGCAAAGTGAGTTTTTTATTTTATTTTTTTATAATGTCATCCTCCCTCTCAATGTAGGAGAAAGACTCCCATAAAATGAGAATAATATTATATTGCTATTCTCGGTTAATAACGTTATAATATACACGATAATATTTATAGGTAATATGTTATTATTAATCAGAAATATCAAAACAGTATTATCCTGTTTTAACTAAATTTTTATACTCAGTGGAGGGGGCATACTCTAGCTTAGGCCTGCCTTGTGGTACGGACAAGTGCTTTTTAATATTCTACTTTTCTTTTCTTTTTTCCCCACATTCCCACCGCATTTACTTCATCTGACTTTCAAATGTGAAAATTTGGAGAGAAAAATAATGATTTTTGTTTTTTTATTTTCTGGGTTATGAAGTAGTGTTTTTTTATATAAAAAAATCCCATGATCGTTTACATTATGGTTTTTTGATATCCCTGGGTTTTAACCTTTTTCTTTTTAACTGCCATATTTTTTTTTATTTCTTTGAGGTGACTTGTAGGCCATATCATCTATTATTGAGCAGAAAGCCTTTGGGGGAAGGAGATTGTGCATCTGTGTGTGATAATTTGTTTTCAGATTGATACATCTTAGATTGTGGGAGATGTTTTTAACTCATGAATATAAATAGTGAATGCACCAAATGGTTGAAGAATGAGAAATGGAGAGTGAAGTTGAAGAGTTTGAAAAGAGAAAGAAAAGAAGGATAAAATCTCAAGAAGTTAAAAAGGTCATCAAAAGATTACTCTGATTCATTGCAGAAAAAAGTATGACCATGGAGAAAAGAAATTGATGATGTTGGCCTAGTTGACCATGTTGGTAGTATCTGAATTATCAAGATGGTGTGAATTTCATTAGTTTTTTTTTCCCATTTTGGGTTTGAAAAATCTTGCAGCTGGTGCAGAAACTGAAGTGAAAAGAGAATGACAAAGGGTATATTCAACAAGCATGAAACACAAATACAAGGAATGAGACAAATGCTGAGAAAAAAAAACATTCTTGCCCCTATTCCTTGTGTTTCTAATTAATTCTTTTCTTTCACAAAAATCACATATGCAAGATCATAGTTCATACTTTTGTATGAAATATCATAGGACACCCATATTTGGCCAAAAAAAAAACAATCTTAGGACACCCATTTGCCATTTCTCATCATCAAGATCACAAAATGAGAATTTTTTCACATCTGTATGAAATTATTTTTCATATCACATATATATATCCGTGCATCTCTACAGCAAGAAAGAAAAAAGACAACATATCTTCTGTGCTTGTGACTGTTGAAACCTGTTACTCTCTGAGCCAAAACACATGCTCCCCATGTCCTTCATTGATGTGCCTCAACTAAGTCAGGTTTGGTCAATGAACCCAATATTTCCCTTCCCTTAATTGCATCTCTTTGAAACACACCTCTTTCCATATTAGTCGCATGGACTGATGCTGTTTTACATTGCAGGTCTCAAGACTAAAATAAAGCTCACCTGGGAAGGGATGCGTTTTTGACTGCAACATAGACTTTGTGGGTCCCTCACAAACTTGCGAGATATCCTTGGCTGTTGATGGATTTTTCAATCGTCTATCTTAATGTTATCATGTGTTGTATTTCGATAATTTAAATCGTCTATTTTTTAGGTTTTTTAAAAACTATTGAGTCTATCCTGTCATTTTTTCCATAATAATTGATCACCTTTCTTCATCTTAGTCGTAAATAATGTCACTCTTCTTTTCTTCAGCACCAGCTTCCACTGCCTTCTTCAATGCCTTTCTAATTGAATTTCAAGTTGTTGCTGCTGCTGCAAAATTGCAATGTTGGAAGTTGGAACAACCAGTGGACCAAACTTTGGATTATTTATGTTTATCCAATCCAATTTATTGTGGGATTAACAACCCAAATAAATAAACACAAGTATAGGATAGGAGACAATAACTTCTTTCTCCTTCTGGGGAGAGATTCGAGAGAAAAAAGAGGTAGGGTTAGTTGAAGAAGTTATAGCAGGTACATAGGTTAATTTTTTTTTTTCTTCACTGGTGGTGGATTGTTCATCTTAATATCTTATCATTAAGATTACAATATCTGAGTCCTTTGTCTGAAATTGTTGTTTGGAGTTAATTTGCTGAATAAAAAATAGTTGAATTTGACAAATGGGTTTAGTTTAGGAGAGGAGAGAGGGTTGCATACTGATATGATATGACTGATGGACTGATGGACTAATCTTTCTGCATTGGTTTGCTCTGAGTAAGTATGGTGTGGCCTGACATATTCCACTGCAGCCCTGCATTTAAAAGGAAATTCCCATAATTTCTAAGCCAATAAATCCAAAGACCCTTTCAGGCTTGCTTTTTTCTTTTTTCTTTTTTCCATTCAGAAAGGTTCTGATTTAGAAAACAAATTATGGTAAAGGTATCAAAATAGAGGAATGCTAGAAACCTTCTCTCTAACTTTCTCTTTGGACTTTCTCCATTCTTCTCATGACACGTGTCATTTTTTACACTTAAAAAATTAGAGATTTTGACATAAAGGTTGTCTAATGTAATAATGACATTGTTTTAAGTGTAGAAATTGACACGTGTCATGAGGAGAAGGGAGAATGTCCAAAAGAGAAGGTTAGAGAGAAGGTTCTTGCATTCCCCATCAAAATAATGTAAGGCCATCTTCAGTTATAAGGCTAAATGTAGTACATTATTGAAAATTTAGCCCTCCAAAATATTAATTTGTTAAAGAATAATGTAGGGCTAAAATTTTATATCTCCAGCTATGTAGGGCTATATTTTAGGATCTTTCATATTTTATTATTTTGAGAATGATGGAGCTCACAAAAAGTGGATGGATTTTAATGTGCGATATGAAAAGCTGCATGGGACCCACAAAAATTTGGCATAGCCAAAGCTAGACTAAATGTGGCGGTTGGAGGCTAAAGAGCCAAATGTGGCCTCTAAATTTGGCCAAAATTTTGTTTAGCCCATATGACCGGAGATGAGTTTTGCAATATTTTAGGGCTATATTTGAGATATTGCCCATGGCTGGAGATGGCCTAACTTCTCAGAGCTTCCCACAACATTTCCTAAAAGTCTCCTGCCAGCCATACATGAATTGAGATACGATTCTTCAATATTTTTTTAAAATTCACATACATTATATGAATGTTAGGATTCGAACTTAGGATCTTTTATGAATGAGCAATTACTCCAAATGACTATACTAGTGAATTATTTGCTGAAATTTTCTATGTTGAATTTGGAGTTATATGTTAAAACAATGTGAATTTGGTTTTAAGCAAGTATTTATCATTATTATTATTTTTTGGTTAGTTTTGAGATTTGAGATTTAGATATTATAATGGAAGAATAAAACTTGAAAACCAAGTAGTTTTAGATAAAGCACAAAATCAACACCAAATAGATTGGCAGATGTTTTGCTGAAGTCTGATAGCATCCAAGTAACTTTATACAAATTGAGATAAAGTCTTCATGTTAACAAAAATATACATTACTCATTATTCAACACTTAATGTACATATCCAAATATCTATTGCTTCCAAGTATATTTATTGTTGTTGAGGTTATAAATATTTTCTTCAAGTCTAATTTTTTTTAATAAACAAAAGTTCAGGGGAGGGAGAGGCTGCTCCCACATCTACGGCCATGGAAAACCTGCGACCTAAAGCCGGTTGAACTGACGCAAGGGACTATTATCTCCCCTGCCCCCAATATGGAATTATACAAAACATTTTCTAAATTACCCACTAACATGGACTGCTGGTAGCAGGTATATTGTTTGTACTTATTAGTCAAAAGGAAAGGGAGGAGAAAAATTCATACAGAATTTTTAGTTGCTTCTGTTTTGGTCCTGGTTTTTTTGGGCTTTGTTTCTTTGCAATATTGGGCTGTAGTTTGGGATGGTCTTCGACCAAAAATTTGCATTTATTTTCAATCAATATCAAGTAATTCAATATGGCAACACTACGTATTTACACAGTGGTCTTATGTTCGAATTCTATTTGTGAAAAATCCCCTTTTCTTTTATAATTTAGATTAATCGCTTGTATTAAAAACTAAAATTGCTCCTTAATTTCTATATGTACGTTCCCACTATTTCGTCCACGTTCCATGTAAAACTCCTCTGATTTTCCTAGAAGTTTTCCACTTTTTCATTTTGACCTTGTGCATTTCTCAGCTTCTAACTTTCAGATTCATGCTATGTTAGCTTTAGCTATTCCATGAAATCTTAGCTAGAGGGAATGACTATAGTCCACACATGAAACCCATGGTTGCAACTTGAAGGACACCCAAGAAAGAATTGTAGTGTAGGTACACCATTGAAGGTTTTGGCTGTCAGACTGTCGGATTATGCACTTTCCTTCTCACTTCCCATGTGCTATTGAAAATTTGGACCACAAACAGCTAAGTTCCTCACCACCACCATCTTCCACTCTACTACTAAATACTAATGCATTATGCATGCTTATTTTAGTTTAGCCCACTGAAATTTCCTCAACTAAACCTTCAAATTGATAATGAAATCTTTGTTTCATCTTGGCTGTTGATATGTGAATGTGATCAATCAAGGAATCTTGGTCTGATAATTATACAGTATGCAATCTTTTGTTTGTGAATTGACATGAATGTAGGTTGCTTTCATTGTTAATTTTGTAGCATTCTCAAACAATTCTTTTTGTTATAGATATCCAGTCCCCTATTATCCATTGTTTGGCTGTGCATGCAAGTTGTTTGACAGAGTGGAAGATTGAATGCTTGCTTTATGAGTCACTTTACCACTACTAACTACCAAAAGTGACATCCTGTTTTATGTCCAATGCAATAAGTTTAGCTTCAGCCCAGCAAAGATATGGCTCTGTTTTCTCCATGGGTCAATTGTGTCCTGCATGGGCATGTTGTCTACTTGCACCAGTCAGTTCATCTACAATTTTGTATATAAAACCTTATCAAGCCATCCGAGATGCCTCACACTCACTTTTGCCCACGACCCATTTGTGAAAATGCCTCAGTACTACATTCTCTTCCTCTTCTCTCTCATTTTCTTCTCCTCCTCTTCTCATGCTTCTGTCCAAGACTTTTGTGTGGCAGACTTGAAAGGCCCAGATGGCCCTGCAGGCTACCCTTGCAAGAGCCCTGCTAATGTCACTGTCAGTGACTTTGTGTTCTCTGGCCTGGCCAAAGGTGGAAACACCACCAACATAATCCAAGCTGCTGTGACCCCTGCATTTGTGGCTCAGTTTCCTGGTGTCAATGGGCTTGGCCTCTCTCTGGCAAGGCTAGACTTAGCACCAGGTGGCGTCATCCCATTCCACACACACCCTGGTGCTTCAGAAATTCTGGTTGTGACAAGAGGCTACATCACAGCAGGCTTTGTTTCCTCAGCCAACACTGTGTACTTGGAGACTCTTAAGAAGGGAGATGTCATGGTTTTCCCACAAGGGTTGCTGCATTTTCAAGTGAATGCTGCTAAAATACACTCCAGTGCTTTTGTTAGCTTCAGCAGTGCAAGCCCTGGTCTCCAAATCCTTGACTTTGCCCTCTTTGCTAACAACTTGCCTTCTGCATTGGTGGGGCAGACCACTTTCCTTGACCTTGCTCAGATCAAGAAGCTTAAGGGTGTTCTTGGTGGCACTGGCTAAGCCTTGCTGATTTGTTAATTGAAAATTTTCTTCCTTGTAAGATTGTAAGATTGTACTTTTGCTCTGCATCTATAATTAAGCTTTTTATTTAGTTCAATATGTATTTTTGGTCTTGTATCCATTCATAAAGTTTTCATGCGATAACTTAACCCAAAAAAAAGAAAAAAAAAAGGCAACAAAAGTAATACTAGTGTTCTATTTCCATTGCCAAATTAAAATCATGGCAAACAAATCTGAACTGGTTCTTTGTATATATGTTATATTTAGCTCTGCATGTTTATTAAACTACAATTTTCTATCTCCATCCAATAATGATTCATTTTCAAACTCATAAAGAAGCACCAATTATTAATGACAACACAAAAACCCTAAAGCTAGGGTCGGAAGCAGGCAAGCAGGCTTACTTTATTTCCACCTCTGTTGAGCTTCACACAAAAATTTTAGTTTATACACAACATCATTTTACTTTTTTGTCGAATAATGCACCTGTATACATGTCAATATCTTACTAGTTAAAAGTAAATCAGGTTAAGAGTGAGCTCATATTTGAATAGGGTTATTCGTTTCCGTGGTCATTCAACTTTAGTTTCGTTAGGACAAATGGTCATGCCGTCAATTTTGTTAACTTTTATGTTAAATGCAGGGGTAAAATGATATTTTTCTATTTTTTTAATTTTAAATTGATTAAAATATTAAAACCAAAATATTTGTTTTTCATTTTTTAATTATGATTTTTTTAATGTTTAGTTTTTAGGAATAAAAACTAATTTTTAATTTTTAGTTTGAGTGAGGATAGGAATAAGATTTTTTAATTTTATTTTTTGGGTGAAAGGAATATTCAGAAATTGGAAATTAAAAATAATACAAAAATACCATTTTACCCTGCATTTAACAAGAAAAGTTAACAAAATCGTGGCAGTGACCATTGTCTGCTAACGAAACTAAAGTCAAGGACCACCGAACGATTTTGAAATCGGCGATTCAAACGCAAATCGGCCAAAATTCGCGACTAATAAAATGAATAACCCTATTTGAATATATTAACATGTTGTCACATCATTTGGTGAACAAAATTTCTGCCAGTCATGGAATTTCGGAATCCAAAGTTGTACCCGAAGTAAAATTTATTCAAGAAGTTAAAACAAATAGTGCTCAACATGTTAAGGTTTCTAAGACACCCAGATATACAAAATGAAAGCGATCTTGGGTTTCAGTCTATCTCACTTGCTTGGCTTAAAAGCGGAGAGGTCATTTGGATTTTGCTCCTACAAATACAATCATTCATCTGCCATGGATTTTGCAGAATATCTGGTTCACAGAGCCCACAAGATTGTTCTTGAAGTTAAAACGAGCTTGTAGTGGTTCTTCCATGTCATCCTTTAAATCCTGCAACCATCGGTTTACCAGGCCATGCAGTACTTTGACATCTGAAAATTTGGTTAATAGTCAACATTAACTGTCCCCAGCTTTCTACCTCGAAAGCCTATTGTGCTTCTAGTCTCCTAGACCTTAACAATAATAATAAAAAAAAAACAGGGAACAAATTACAGAAATGAGCAGAGCAACTGAAGGATGGTAATCGGAGTGGTGTGTCCTACTCTCCTAATCATTTTGTTACGGAGTCGCTCAGAGATCGCATAGGCCTACTTCTCCGGTATACTCATTTTGTTAACTGTGTTTGTTGATTCATAATTTGTTGCAGATGTGAAACTTTCCACGGTCCTGAACGATCAAGTTTTGTACCAGTGGGAGGGTAGAGATATCATGAGAAAAGTGATTGTGCTAACCTCCTGCTTACCTCGAGATGTGGACTTGATCATGCAAAACACTCTCATGGTTAGCCTTTCATTATTTATTTTTGATATTTTTGAATTTCGCACCATGTTTCCTTCTGCAGCTTTGTTTTCATGGTTCTCTATTGGTGTTGGCTTCTTTTCTGCAGGCTGGCGGATAAGTGTGTTTCGGTGGATTTTCTACTATTTGAGCAGAGATCATCCCACCTCAGCAATACCAAAGGGAATATCAACAATTTTCGAACATGTATATCTGATCTTGATAATTGCTCTTTTCAAGCATATCTCCCAGGTTTTCCACTCCTTCCCTTCCTCTTTATATGTAGGAGAGTAGGACACACCACTCCGATTACCTCCTTCAATTGCTCTGCTCATTTCTGTAATTTGTTCCCTGTTTTTTGATTTTTATTATTGTTACGGTCTAGGAGACTAGAAGCACAATAGGCTTTCGAGGTAGAAAGCTGGGGACAGTTAATGTTGACTATTAACCAAATTTTCAGATGTCAAAGTACTGCATGGCCTGGTAAACCGATGGTTGCAGGATTTAAAGGATGACATGGAAGAACCACTACAAGCTCGTTTTAACTTCAAGAACAATCTTGTGGGCTCTGTGAACCAGATATTCTGCAACTTGTACATATCAGTCAATTCGAATATCGATGGTTTCTATCCCTGTCAGGTACTATGTAAATACTACTTTGTCAGCTCTATTGCTCTTCTACTTCTGAATCATTCATGTTGGCTAAGAATACTTCATGGATGGTAGATTTTTATGGTCATTTTTACCATCACAATTTATGAACTGAAAATCACTTTAAGACCTCACGTTATTTTATCTGGTGTTACAATTGAAAACCTCTTAGAGATGTTACAAAATCATCATCTTGCCTGAGCCTCCGATATTTCTTAGAAGTGTAATATCTGGTTTCGTAGTCTCTGGATCCAAAAGCCAACTAAAATAGCAATCATGGTTGATTATCATTGCTTCAACAAGATTATGTGTCAATAGTGCGAACCATAAACTTGGTGCAATCATATATGTGATGTGATGGACAGCCTGTGTGGTTTGTTATTCCAAATCCAAACAGCCGTTATCAGTATGCTTAATTTAAAAAAATGAATAGTTAACAAGACTAACTGTTGCTCTATCCTCCCTAAGTGGAAGCAAAATATGGCAGACTCGGGTTGGTATGAACAGTTGTTATACTGTTCATACTATGCAATTGAGTTGATTTCTATGACATAGTATTAACAGTGTACTTCTATGACATAGTATTAACAGTGTACTTCTATGATATAGTATTAACAGATTTTCAGTAACAAAGCATGCTCTATATTTTGCTCGATATATAGCTGTGCACTTGAAGTTTTTTTTTTTTTTGGGGTCAAACTGTGTACTTGAAGTTTATGATATGCAAAATGTGATTTTTACTAGGAATATAGTTATATGACATAGTATTAATAGTGTACTTCTATGACATAGTATTAAAAGTGTACTTTTTTTTTTTCTTGTAGATGTATTTCCTTTTGCCTTTGCGATTGTATCTAGTGAAACTGTGGACAATTGGAGGTGGCTGCAAAGGGTATCGGATGTCTTGCTGGGCTTTTCTGGGTTTTTTTTTAGTTTTTTGTATGAAATGGTATTAACAATGTTTTTCTATGAAATGGTATTAACAATGTTTTTCTATGAAATTGTATTAACAATGTTTTTCTATGAAATTGTATTAACAATGTACTTCTATGACATGGTATTAACAATGTACTTTTATGACATGGTATTAACAATGTTTTTTGTATGAAATGGTATTAACATTGTTTTTTGTATGAAATGGTATTAACAGTGTTTTTTGTATGAAATGATATTAACAATGTTTTTTTGTATAAAATGGTATTAACAGTGTTTTTTGTATAAAATGGTATTAACAGTGTTTTTTGTATAAAATGATATTAACTATTTTTTTGTACGACATGGTTTGCAGAGGTTGTTCATGGGGACATGTCCTTGGTTTTCATGTTTTTTTTTGCTTAAGTTTGCTTTTTTTAAAAAAAAAAAATTCTGGTTGGGCTTGTTTTGGGTTTTTTTGTGTTTTTGTATTGGGCTTCTTTTAAGTTAGCTAGTGGCAGTCATGTAATTTATAGGAAATTCAACACTCATTTTGTATGTAGTAAATGGTTTTGGGTATGTTTCTAAAGTGCATTCCATGTAGGGTTTTTTTTTATAGTTCTAGTCCCTATTTTGGGTATATTACTAAAGCTCCCTTAATTGTATCAACCACAAATTACTCCTTCCAAAGTCATTTATAGTCGTTTTTTTTCGAAAGATAGTCCATTTGATACATTTATAATCAGAATATCAACTCATCAATCATCATAAAAAAAGGGTATTATTTCTTAACTGTAGTAGGACTTGAACATAGATTCGGTTTGAATAAAATCAAAAAGAAACCATTAATGCAAGATAGAACTTCAGAAATCTTGATGTTAGCTTCTTATATATACTCTAGACCTTTATATATACTAGTATACTACTGTACCTCATATTAAGAAACTATTTTAAAAACAGCTTTTAAAAAAATAATAAAATAAATAAATATTTTGGGGCCCTTCTTGAAATGGGGCCAGGGTAGTAGCCCTTTTTGCCCTGCCTCAGGGGCGGGCCTGCAATAGCAGGGCCTGTGGCTTGTGCTTGTTAAAGTTTCAAGCACGGCGGCAGTGATAACGGAGAGTCAAATGAAGCTTTCTCAAAATAAATGAACTCGTACTCTGCTTCTAGGTGTAATAATGCGTTGGAGAAAATCTTTTAATAATGCAGTGGAAAAGAACAAAAGTGTATTAATGCAGTAGGGCTCAATCTTTTCCTTGTGTCTTTTTCAAAGAGCAACAAAGTAATGGCGAAAAGAACACTACTCAGATTGCAGGTATGGTAGGTTGTAATCGGACTTTGAATATTCAATATACACATGGGGAGTCAGTCAACGAGGTTAAGTTTCCAACATGAGGCTTATATTCTTCAACATGTTCTTTTATGTGGAATTTTGGCAAGTTTCTGATTATGAGACTCATATTATTCAACACGTCCTCTCATGTGTGGCCTACTAAGCCCAACATATGAACACCACATATTGGATAAAGAATAAGGATAAACATTCAAGCCCAACATGTAAACATTACATATTGGGTAAGTGTAGCCCAATTTAGGCCCATACTACTAGCAACACCCACATGGCTTTTGTGATAAAACTCAATATTTATTGGGCTTTATAGATGGCTAGTTGAACTGAGACCACTAGTTTTAATTATGATTTTTTTAATGTTTAGTTTTTAGGAATAAAAACTAATTTTAAATTTTTAGTTTGAGTGAGGATAGGAATAAGATTTTTTTAATTTTTAGTTTCTAATTTTTACTTTTATTTTTTGGGTGAAAGGAATATTCAGAAATTGGAAATTAAAAATAATACAAAAACACCATTTTACCTCTCATTTAACAGGAAAAGTTAACAAAATTGATGGTAGAACCATTTGTCATAACGAAATTAAAGTTGAAGGACCACGGAAATGATTTTGGAAATTGAGGGACTCAAATGCAAATCGGGTCAAAATTCAGGGACTAATAAAATGAATAACCCTATTTGAATATATTGACATGTTGTCACATCATTTGGTGAACAAAATTTCAGCCAGTCATGGAATTTCGGAATCCAAAGTTGTACCAGAAGTAAAATATATTCAAGAAGTTAAAACAAATAGTGCTCAACACGTTCAGGTTTCTAAGACACCCAGATATACAAAATGAAAGCGATCTTGGGTTTCAGTCTATCTCACTTGCTTGGCTTAAAAGCGGAGAGGTCATTTGGATTTTGCTCCTACAAATACAATCATTCATCTGCCATGTATTTTAAGTTATCATGAAATGGGTTTTCCTGGATCTTAGAGGTCCTGCAATATGTAACATTTATCATCTGAAGAAAAGAGATACATGCAACTGTCTATGTGTGGACTTCTCAAATTGAGTAAGCTGCAGCCATAATGGGTTTAGGTATGGAGTCAAAATTACATATGAGACCACAACATTTGAAACCAATCATTGGAATGAGAAAATGCACCTCCTCCTTTGGGAATGCAAAATCCCTATTTTCTGAGATTTAGTTTAGACATCCGTGGGAATGAGAAACCCACCATTGCTTTCTCATGTTTGCACCCAAATGGACACATGAGCTAAAACAATAATTTAACGATTTCTTTTCTTTACTTTTCTTCTTCTTCCTTTTCTACAGTATTCTCATTGCCCAAATGGAATTGGGCCATATTGGCAGGACATTGACTGACCACGACTTTTCAATTATATTGGATGACTTTGGATTAACTGGTTTGGCTGTATGTTATCTTCACTCTTACCTTTTGAAAATAAGAAAAACAAGAAGCAGAGGAAAGCATCATCCACCTCCCCTGCATCATTACAAAATTTAAGCACACTGCCTTTCAAATCTTGTAAAAACAGATTAATCATGTTCCTCACAGGTAAGATTATGTTACTTCTGTACATACAATGAATGTGTTAAGCAAACTTATTCTGATTTGTAAAAATATTTCTTTCTAGTTGTCAGCAGTTTGATCTTCACAGAGAAGAGGATGGCAATGCAGATTTTCCCGGAAAGTGTGAGAAAAATCTGGAACGAGTGGGAGCTTCGGGCTATGGTTTTGATCAGCCTCAGCTTGCAGGCCATCCTCATCCTCATTGGCAGCTGGAGAAAGCACTCAACCAGTAACATACTCAGAATTGTTCTGTGGCTTGCTTACTTGTCAGCAGACTCAGTTGCAACATTCTCACTTGGCATACTCTCCAACAACCAAGAAGACTCTCCAGGTGATTCTGTAAATCCAGACTATGTGATAACAGCATTTTGGGCACCCTTTCTTCTCTTGCATCTTGGCGGCCCGGATACAATCACTGCTTACTCCTTAGAAGACAATGAATTGTGGTTGAGGCACTTGCTTGGGGTAGCTGTCCAGGTGCTTGTAGCTTTCTATGTCTTCTTACGAGCATGGTCCAATAAAGTGCTGAATTTTTTGGCAATACCAATGTTCATAGTTGGGATTATAAAGTTTGGGGAGAGGACTTGGGTTCTAAGGTCTGCAAGTAGTGAGCATTTTAGAGAGTCTATGCTTCCTCATCCTGACCCTGGTCCCAATTATGCTAGATACATGGAAGAATACAGCTCTAAGAAAGCTGAGGGATTCAAGGTTGAACTAGGACCACCCATTGAAGCTCCCAAGGCTGAGAATAATTCTAACAATGCCAGAGGAGTACTTGATGACAGTATCCAAGATGCTGTAATTTTAAACAAAGCCTACAGTTTCTTTGAAACTTTCAAGCGGCTATGTGCTGATCTCATCCTCAGCTTCCACAATATAGAGAAAAGCCAAACATTCTTCCAAAATCGAAACTCCGAGCAAGCTTTCAAAGTCATTGAGATTGAGCTAGGATTCATGTACGATGTGTTTTATACTAGAGCTGTCCTAATTCATTCTCGTCTCGGTGGTATTCTCCGTTGTATCAGCCTTTCTCTCACAGTTTCGGTATTCCTGGCCTTCTTGTTCAAAGAGAAGCATGCATACACGGGAGTGGATGTAGCTATCACATATGTATTGTTGGTAGGAGCTATCATCCTGGAAATGTATGCTGTGGTCATGCTACTTTCCTCAGACTGGACAACGCTACAGCTGAATAAGCACAAAAATGGGGTGTTGAAGCTCTTCCATACAGCCGTTTCATCAATCCCATTGGTTAAAAACAATATGTGGTCTAATAAATTGGGACAATACAACCTAATAACATTTTGTCTCAAAAATAGGCCAGCCAAGTGCATTTTTATCAAGAAGGACTTATTTATAAATAAGTTGTTAGAGAAGTATCGATACCAAGACTCGGAGGATGTTTCCAAAGAGTTGAAGAATTTGATATTTACGCAGCTCAAAGAGAAATCAAAGAGTGCTTCTAATTTCGATGCTTGCAAGCAGTTATGTGCTCGTAGGGGTGCCCAGGTGCTTCAAGATGCAAAGTGTCTAAATAAACTTGGCTGGACCATTAATAAGGTTGAATTTGAACAAAGCATCCTCCTCTGGCATATTGCAACAGATCTTTGTTATAATTTTGATGTGAAGAGAAACCCGAACGTTGTACCTAACCAAAATTGTAAAAACAGCAAGCAGTTGTCGAACTACATGTTATACCTTTTAGTCATGTGCCCCTTCATGCTGCCAAATGGGATTGGACAGATAAGGTTTCAAGACACATGTGCTGAGGCTGAGGAATTTTTCACAGAAAGAAAATCCATAACCGACGAGGAAAAGGCTTGTACAATGCTACTCAAAGTGAGCACAGACATCTCTCCATCTGAAGTGAAAGGAGATCGAAGCAAGTCGGTTCTATTTGATGCATGCAGGCTTGCTAAAGCTTTGCAGTCCATGGAGGTTGAGGGACATTGGGAGCCTAATGGGAACAAGTGGGAGTTGGTAAGTCAAGTGTGGGTGGAAATGCTCTCTTATGCAGCCAATCGGTGTCGATGGAGTGATCATGCTCAACAGCTCAGGCGAGGAGGCGAGCTGCTCACTCATGTTTGGCTGCTTATGGCACATCTTGGTTTGACTGAACAGTTCCAAATTTCAGAGGGCCATAAAAGGGCAAAGCTGGTTGTGCAGTAAACAAATGATGCATACAAGTTTTAATATTTTATTTAGGATAGTGTGGTCTGTATTTATCTTTTATTATTTCTTGTTTTGGACTGAACTGCATTATTATGATCTTTAGGAATTTTGATTCTCTGCATTTAACTAGGTGCATCGTGATAGTTTTGTTGTTCACATTGCATGAAGTTACTCTTCATGGTGCTCATATAAAAGGAACCCCACGAACTACTAATCTCACATGAACACATGATATCTCTCTTTTTAAGGATTTCAAAGGTGGAAGAGAAGTATAGCAGGACCTGTGGCTTGTGCATGTTAAAGTTTCAAGCACGGCGGCAGTGCTAACGGAGAGTCAGATGAAGCTTATTTCCCAAACTAAACGAACTTGTACTCTGCTTGCTAGGTGCCCAGAAACAGAGTAAAAAGGGTAAAAGAACTAAACAAAATATCAGAGCGCACCCAAAATCTTGTAATAATGCATTGGAAAAAATCTTGTAGTAATGCAGTGGAAAAGAACAAAAGTGTAATAATCCAGTATAATAATGCAGTGGGGTTGCAGGGCTCAATCTTTTCTTTTCCTTGTCTCTTTGTGAAAGAGCAACAAATTAATGGCGACAAGAACACTACTCAAATTGGTAGGTATGGTAGGTAGGTAGTAATGGGACTGTGATACACATGGGAGTCAGTCAACCAGCAAAATTACAAACCGTACTGCAGTTAATCGTAACATAATCAGGCTGTACATACGAAATACATATTGTATACATACATATATATATATACATATACATATACAATATAGGAGCTCCTACTGCCAGATAGGAGTTCCTATTTCCAGAGGAATTAGGGAAGTATTTTCCTAATATAAATGCAATGCTTTTGACCTGACCCAAGGATGACATGGATGGTCAATCCACCAGAGTCATCTTTAAACCAAGAGCTAGGGACAAGATGAATGGGGTGGGGGACCCCAAGAAAAGCCACCATTGTAAAGAAGAAACAAGAAACAAGAGCAGATGAGGCCAAGTGGCGTGATTTGATTGGAGGGGGACAGTCCTATCCCCGTGTCAGGTAAGTTTTTCTCCCCATCTGGAGTCCACCATATTTGATTTTAGTTTTGTCAGAGGTCCAGAGCCATAACATGCACTTGTTCTTCAACTTCAATTGATAAGCTGAATGTTGAACCTACTGTAAATTGGGGAACTTGTTTCTGATACATCAAAGCAGCTCAGCCATGGAAACGATCCCAGAATGATTCATTGGAGGAACACCTGGTGCTCAGCCATTGGGATCCTCAACAACGGAGACGGATTGGAAAGCTATGGGACATAATATAAATGAAGAACCGGAAGAATATAGTCTTTATCGTTATCTTTTTGATAAAAGTCTGGATGATTTGGCCAACCAGAAGGAGGTTGATTTGGCCAACCAGAAGGAGGTAACAACAACCAGGCTGGAATTCCCTTATTCCATTCCCCATGTTGCTCATGTTTATATCTTATTTGTTGTATGCCTTGTACTCCTTTATGTAAACCAGTATCGGGTGCTACTGATTTCGACGCTTGCAAACAATTATGTGCTGCCCTTGTGTGCCTCTCTAATCACCCTAATGTTCCTCTACTTGTATATCAACCACTTTCCATTTCTGTTCTTAGAGGAAGACATCAAATGGATTCGAAAAGAGTTGCAGTTACTATGTGCTATTTTGGAGGATGCAAAAGAAGTTGAGCGTTTATGCTCTAAGATAGGTGCCAGTGCCTATCAAATCTGGGACTCTGATATTTTCCATAGTAAAGCAACCGTGTCTGGACTAAAGGAAACTGAGGCAAAATGGGTGGACAAAATTGCATCCATTGTTGAAAATTCACAAGATTTAGTTAAAACGTTTGAAGAAAAGAGGAGAGACTCCCATAGACTAGGAATATTTTTTGGGATGACTACAAAGAATTTTGCAGATGAGCTTTTCAGTAAAACTAAGCAGGTAAAGGAGGAAATAAACATCAGCATTGAGATGAATGAAAGTGGGATTAACATATGTGAATCCCTGGAGAGATTAAAGTCTAATGCTAGAAGGCTGCTGGAAAGAGTCGAAAGACCTTGTGATGAACATGAAAAAAGATGGGTAAACTCCAGAGAACGAGTTAAATCTGCAGCTGCATCGGCTTTCTCTACTGTAGAGAAAATAAATAGGCTAATCATTGAAAACCCAAAGTTAATGCTAGAAACTGGAGAGCAACTACAGTCAACAAATCTGCAATTGCAGCTGCTACATCCTTTTCTGGAAGATATACAAGGAATTAAGGAATTCGAGAGCGCAATTGAGAAGGCCTGGGTGGAGGAAGTGGAAGAGATCATTGATGAAGCACATCATGCCATTGAAAACTTCTTACAGAGACCACCCAATGGATTTAGGTGGAGTTGGAAGGCAAGGAGAAACCTCAAGGGGGACCTAAGGTGCATCAACGATGGGTTCTCACAAGCTTTAGAAAGGAAGGACAGGTATGGCTTCAAATTTATAAGAAGAATTTCTCATTCATCAAAGATTGTCTATCAATCCCCACGTCAGACCACATATGAGAATAGTGTTTTATCTGTAATAGACAGGATGTGCAACTACCTCAAAGAGCATCGAAATGAATTCCTTGAAGCAATTATTGATATAAGCTCGCTTTGCAATGAACTGGAAAACATGCATAAACTTGTAGGCGGTGCAGAAATGATTGGAAGGAGATATAATTTCAGAGTCGCTTGGTTGGAGCAAGTGAGGAAAATTGTTCAAAGTGCAGACAAATCTGTGGTAACCTCTAGGAAGATGAATTCAGGTTTAGAAGAAGACACAGATGGGAAAAGGCTTAAGTATTATGGAAGAAAGCTTTCCCTTGAAATCAAACAGATTAATCAGACTATCAATCTTTTCTTGAGATGCATAAAAGCATTCAGGATTGAATTAAGGGAAGACTTAAGATCAGTGGTCGGTTTGGAAGAAGACATAGATGCAGTGGTGGAAAGACTGACCGACCATGAACACTGCTCTGTTGTTTCCATAGTAGGGATTGAGGGCATAGGCAAGACAACACTTGCAAAGCAAATTTATAACCACGGAGTCGTTGTGGACCAGTTTCGTTGTCGTGCATGGGTTTCTCTACCCCACGATGACTCCTACAGCAATGAACAACATTTTTTGGAAGACGTTGCAAAGCAGGTCTTGAGCTCTCATAAGTCAGAAGGGCACCAAGAGATTAATCCCGATGCATCCAACTGGATCGACGAGGCACGTGGTATTTTAAAAAATGGTTGCTGTCTTTTAGTTCTTGACAACATCTCCACAATGTCCGAGTGGAATACTCTGAAAAAAAATTTTCCATTACGTACATCAAGTGGAAGCAGAATTCTGCTCACTACACGTAAGCCCGATGTGGCTTCACAAGTCGATAGCAACAGCCCTCCCCACCAACTTCGACGGCTAACCAAAGAAGAGAGCTGGCAGTTGTTTAGCCAGGTGGTGCACATCCCTCCGGAAGGGAAAATGCTAGCAAAAGAAATTTTGAGTAAATGTGAGGGTTTACCACTAGCCATCGTACGCCTAATGTCGGGGAATGATGTGACGACTGCTCAGGAGTTGAAAAAGGTGATTCAAGACATCAAACTGGATGATAAGAATTTGTGTACCAACACCAAAAAGTGCATAGAGAAGTTTCAAGGTAACCTTACCGGTCGTCTTTCTTGCTTCAAACTCTTCCCAGAGGACTATAAAATTCCTGTGAGGAGATTATTCGCTTTGTGGATTGCTGAAGAGTTGGTAAAAGTAAGTGAACACAAGACAGACAATCACGAATCCGACCAAAAGAAAAAGGCTGAACCTTACGAAGAAGCAGCGGATGAGCATCTATCGGACTTGATCGATCGTGACATCGTTCATGTAGTTGAAAGAAAGCTTAATGGGAAAGTCAAGATATGTTGCTTGAACAAATATTTACAAGAAGTGATCAGGTCACAAGCTATGCCGCAGTTAGATGATAGGCGCCTTGCTGATCACGTAAACTGTAAGGATCGAAGTTTTGATCTTATTCATGGTGAAAGCTCCAATTTTTCAAGTACGTACAGAGGTCTCATTTCCATGCTATCCTTTGATTCCCGAGAAGGATATAAACCTGGAGAAGACATAGGCAACTTCCTACGAAGGGGCATTGCAGGTGGTTATTTCCTTCAGCTAAAGTTTCTTGATCTTGAACGTGTATTCCGACCTGAATTGCCCAACACCATAGTAAAATTAAGCAATTTGAGGTATCTAGGCTTGAGGTGGACTTCCCTCGAATCAATCCCAGAATCCATTGGTGAATTGGTGAACCTCCAAACCTTGGATGTGAAGCACACATATGTTCGCACTCTCCCCCGTTCAATATGGAAACTGCTCAAACTTCGACACCTATACTTAAGTCAAAGGTATCGAAGTAAATTTATGCGTCACCAAGGTCTCAATTCTCTCAAGAATCTCCAGACATTATGGGGTGTATTTGTGGATAAACATAGTCCCTTAAAGGATGGTTTGGACAAGTTTATAAACCTCAGAAAATTGGGATTGGCATTCCAGTTAGAGAAGGAAGAGCAAAAAGTATTAGCAGAAAAGATCGTAAAGCTGAGCTACCTCAAGTCCTTACGAATGAGATCAATTGATGAAATGGGTGAACCCTGTCCTCTGGTGTTGGAGTCTTTGTCAGGCCTTGAGAGTCTCTCCAGCTTAAATTTGTTTGGGATGCTAGAAAATCCTTCCATCATAGCTGGATTTCCTAAAAACCTCATTGATCTTACTTTGTCAGCCTCTTCATTTTCAGAAGATCCAATGCCCAAGTTAGAGAAGCTTTCCAACCTTCAATCACTATGTTTCTACTCCAACTCTTATACCGGTACGAAGATGGTTTGCTCCAAAGGGGGATTCCGAAAGCTTGTAGTGTTAAAGTTGTGGAAGCTAGAACGGCTAGAAGATTGGGATGTGGAGAAAAAGGCAATGCAAAACATCAGGGAGTTGGAGATCAGATCCTGCAATAAGCTGAAGGTCCCCACAGGCTTAGAGCATTTGCAGACTCTCATTGAATTGAAGCTAACTAATATGCCAGAAGAATTTTCTGCAACCATTGAAAAACTAATGTGGGGATTTGGGGTGACATTGCCCACTCCCCAACAATCATTCATTACTGATGGCTGGTAGTCCCTGCAGAATAAATCACAGGCAACAATCATCACTCATGCAATGGTATGATTTTCTTTTTCATAAATTTACTGTTTTTCCCTTTGGCAATAAGGTTTTAAGTTTGTGTTAGTGCATGTTTCATCCCCATGCATACTTTGTGTATAAGAATTTTGCAATGAGGCTGTTTTCTTACCGGAAGCAAGTTCTGGTTCAAGTAATATTAATTTATTAGTGGTTTATTGTGATTTCAGGTAACATTGATGCACTTGAGGCACAGAGAACCTGACAATTTGTTGAGTTGCAATGCCGTAGGCGTTGGGTGACGGGATTAAGAATGTCTTCATTCAAATTTCCTTCAAAGCAAAATTGGGTTTGTGATGCAGATTTTCTTTAGCACTTGATTATTGAGTTTGCTAAGTTTTGTAAGGTTATTTAAGATTAGAGTTTGATCATGTAAGGATCTGCTGTCAGAAGTTAAATTGAATAACAATGGATTTACATGACAACTTGGTCCTTCAAAAGCAACATTTTCCATAATCCTGCAAAGTTTTGAAGTTTTATTGTTTCTCTGTATCAGTCTCATACAGAACGTTCAGTGGTTTGGGCCTGATTAAAGTGCACCCAATTGTTAATGGCACCCATTACCAGATTTTACTTTTTTCTTGGGGAGTATGTTTTCTTTGAATACAAATTATATATATACTAAAGCTGATCAAAAAAAATACTGTTCATAGCACTGTTCCTAAGCTGTTCATCTTTGTCTTTTCTCCTGAACAGTGAAATTACGGTTTTGCCCTTCTCTAAAACCTCTTTCTCATCTTTCCCCTTCTGGACTGTTCGACTGAGACATCCATATCTTCAGTTTTCATCGCTCTTTCGACACCATCAGTTTCGGTTTCCATCCTCCAACGACTTCCTTGCCTTCTTCTTTTCGCATTCAAGGGCTTCTCTAGGTTGCTGTGGGCTTCAAGGGCTGCTTCATACCTCAGAATCCAAGTAACCCACAGAGGGTTTGCTTCTGGTAAGCTTTTTGGGTTACTGAATCAGAAATGAATTCTACAGTGGGCATTTTGATTTTTCAGAGGTAGCTTAAGGCATGTTGCATCAAATTTTTATGATGAACATTTAGGATCTTCTTCAACTCTCTGTATATAATTTGTGGCCTGTAACAAGCCTCGGTTCTGAAATGGGTTCTAAAATTCTTATGGACTTTTCACTTTAGTGGGTCCAATTTTGCATCGGTTTGTTCTTATGTTTTGAATTTTGGTGTTAGGTGAGAAAGATGATTCGTACACTCGACTATGGCATGCATGTGCTGCTCCATTGAATTTAGTTTTGATTCGTTGTCTTTTTTCTTTTTTGTTATTTGAGTTTCTGCCGATTAGCTATATTTGATCTAACAACTTGCTATACAAATTGCATGTATATGTGGTTGATTTTTTATTTATTTTATTGTTCTGGACTGTGTGGTGGATATCTTGAATTGGATTTATTTATTTTCAAAATCAAGAGATTTTCTTGAACTTCTCCCTTTTAAAAAGTGGGCTTAGGTTCTGGGTTTAGCTCAGATTCGAAGGATGAGCTCATTGGTATTAGGAAGAATAAAGTGCAAATGGAAGTGTTACCATTTTTTGAATACTAGAGAAACAGAAAGAAGAGGATTTGCATTCTTGGGTTTTACCAGTGAGCTTTTTAGGTAATTCATTGATCTTTACTCCTAGATTGTGATTTAAGTTCGGTTACTTCATTGCCATGACAGTAGCTTTTAGTTGTTGATTCCTAGAGGTAGTAAACTACATTTTGAGCCTCCTTTGTTAATTGCAAATGTCAAGAAAGTGTTGTCAATTGGATGTGGGTTTTATACCAAAGTAAACATGGTTAAGCAGTCATCGCCCTTATATTCTGTCTTCCTTAACAGAATTGCTTTTTTTGTTATGGGTTTTATGCGATTTGGTGCTTGAAAGTAGATGTGTTTTGCAATACATATTTCCTTAGCATGAATGAAATATATGGAATTAGAGTGGTGTTCAAATTTCCGTTTCAATATCATTTTAGTCTTTTCTCATAGCTCATTTCGTTTTTTGGTAAACTTGATACCATTTTCCAGAGAACTGAGTTGCAATTCTAATACAGAGTTTGAATCAAGGGCCTGTTGTTGGAACAACTTCAGTAAACCTTGCTGAATTTGTTTCGGACACTGAACAGAAGGAGCTTTAGTTAAACATCCCCCCCACATCATCTGGTGGTGCTGCTGAGCCATGCCCCTCACTTTGTGTACGTTCTTAGGTTATTATTTCACATCTATTTCCAGTTTTTTTTTTTTTTTTTTTTTGGAGTTTATTTCATTTCTTACTGTAAGCAATTACCAATATTATCACTATGAGGTAAGAAAAAAGAAAAATAAGACTTAAAGTTTAGTAATGAAAGAAATAAGATACATGGCCTACAACTATAAAGCATGTTTAGGAATTTAAAAAATAATCAAAATGAGACAACTGCCATAGTGAACCATTTTCAGACTAAAGTATTCGTAGATGTTTGGGCCTTAAGAATGTTGCGCAATTAATGTCAGAATGGTGTAATAGTGCTTGATTAGTTAGAAACAGAGCAAATTCTTTCCTTTAGGCTTGCTTATAACTTTAGTGAGGCATTAGCTTTAAGAATGTTATGAAAATTGATGTCAAATTTTGTAATAGTGTGTGCATGCTTATGACTTCATTCAGGCATTAGCCTTAAGAATGTCTTGCAATTAATGTCAGAATGATTTAATAGTGTGTGATGGGTTAGAAGCAGAGTAAGATCTTTCGTTTTATTTGATATTAATTCTTAGTCATTCATGAGTTGTTGCATCGTTTTGATCTTTACTACATTGTATTCTGAAGGTTAATAACCAAAAAGAAAAGAGAAGACTAATTAAGAACAAGAGATCGGATCTCCTGGTTTCCAAACAGATTTTTATATTATTTCCGTCTGGATGAAAAAACTCTGTTTTGACTGTCTGCACGTTTCTGCTTAATAACAACTTTTGAAGTATGACATGTTCTCCTTTTCCATAGTGTTGGGTTTTCATTTTCGTAGTGAACACCTATACCATGATTGCATATATCAAAATCAACAAAGCCGTGGTGATTGAATTATAATTTCCAAGTATGCTATTGATTTCAGCTATTTGTCATCAGTAACAATTTTATGGTCTTCCTTAATAGATTTGTATGATCTACTTTGCAGGTCTTGCATGCAGGGAAGGCAAACAAAAATGCTTTCAAGAGGGGCAAGAATTAGGGAGAGAGTTGTAGACCTCTTTGTACCAAAGGTAAAATATTGGAGTGAACCATCAAAAGGTCCTTCCTAGAAGAACTTGGATCCAGAGCCAACTTATAGTGCTTGGGACATGCTTTCTGGTGAGTGGTACATTCTCATAAATACAAGATTCAATTGGGATCCATTCAAAGGCAGAGATGATTGAAAGATTGCAATATGTGTAGTAATGTATATTGTTTCGAATAGGAGCAGTTTATGTATAATGCATACATCTAGGACCTGTACGATGAGAGCTAATACATTTGAAATGAATCTGAATATACTTATGCTGACTTCAATGCCTTTGACGTCTTTTGACCACACCTTTTCAACTGTTATATGTGAGAGAAAAAGGCAAAGAAATGCAACAGTGAGATATTTGTTGTTTCTACATTTGATTGATGTAAATAGTCATGTTTATTGGTTTTTAGTTGAAGTTGAACAATGCCAAAGTTTCATTGGAAAAAAGAAAAGCCTAAAGCTAAAGTTACATCTAAAGCTTTCTATTACTCCCTCTAATCATATGAATGCTTAAATCAGATAAGTAGTTCAAAGTACATGGGCTGATTGTTTGAAGAAAACTGAATTGTAGAAAGAAAGAATTTGTTTTTCATTAACAAATTATTCCTGTGTTAGATAAATTATAGGAAATAAATAAGTTTTATATTGTTTGTTTTTTGAAAGAAGTTACTCATTTTTTTATTTGTTTCTTTGCTTTACATCTTATTGTGGATTCAGATGAAGACAATGCTGTAGATGATTCCATTCCCTTGGATGATGGCGTGCCCATTGACTTTGGCGCTATTGAGGTTGTCCAGTGCCTCATGGGACATCACAATGGTATTTTCACATATGCAAACGAAACAATCTGTGAATTTTTAGAGAAGCAATCTGTGAATTTTACGTCATAAATTTCAAGTAGTTATATCGCTTCTACTTTTACCCTCATGAGATAACAAAATTCGACCAAAATGTTTAGGCTGAGAATGAGATGTTGTATTTTGCCTAAAATTTGAAGTTTCTTTATTTTCCTGTCAATGACTTTAGTTTTTCTCTGCGGGGAAGAAATTTGGTTATCATTCATTATTGGTTTAGAATTCGGGTGTTCGTCTTGCTATTTGGTTTAGTAAGTGCATATATTTTTAGATTTCTTTCTGGGTTCTTTGAATTTTGAGCAAAAAATTGAATTTTACTCAAGTTCTTTATACCATAAGTTATGTGTTCTGTATCAGGTCGAATCTGTTTATTTATAGAGATCTGTTGTCTGAAAATATACATGATAATGGCTCAAAGCTATAAATTTTGCGGTGAATTTTTATGGAAATTGGAAAATAATGAATGAAATAAAGGCTAAGAAAAATTTGATAATTGAAGCTTCTGTTTGCGTATTAGGAATAAGACACATAAAGATTTTGTGCTTTAAATTTAACAGTCGTTTGTTTTCTCACTAAACAATGCTGGATTTGTTGATTTCAATGTTTTTATTGCAATTTAAATGGCAGGGGATAAACATTATTTTCATAAACAATGGTCAAGCCGGAGCATCTTGATGACAGCATCAAGCACAAGGCTTGGAAAAGGTGGTGGGTTGCTGGAAAAGCCAACCATAGAGAAAACAACACCAAGTCGTGACTCTGAGTTTGACTTGAGGTATGTATTCTCTTGCCTTGATGAATGGTATGCCTGGATAGCAGTAACAATTGAATAAAAGACTATAAATTTTGCAATTGGCGTGGTCAAAATTTATGTATTAGTTTCTCCTCTATTCCTGTTTTTTGTTGTTGTATCTTTCCGTTTTAGATTGATGCCTTCTTTTGCATTTCTTTTCTGTTAGGAATCAGATTATGTTTTGATTTTTGTTTCTTTTCTTCTTTTCTCAAGGAATACTTTGATATTTTTCTTTGGTTTGATATTTGCAGTGATCATAGTTGTCTTCTCTAATTCTCAGACATGGGTACTTTCAAGGTAAGCCTGCATAGCTTATTCTCACATATCTCCCCTCCTTTTCAGAAATGAAGGTTTTGGGGTGCAAGTTAGAGTTTTGAGCTGCAATTAACGGTGTCATTTTTGTGTTGCAGCTTGATATGGCTTTGTTGTGGCCGTTGATTTCAGTTGCTTTATTATCTCTTTGCTTTGTTCTGATTTTTTTGTTCTTCTTTTTGGGGTCTGATTCTTTGTTTGCCTTCATTTGTTTTTGATCATCACATGTTTGATCCAATTGGCTGACATATGGGGTATGAGTATGACTATTCTTTTTGTGTTTTTTTCGTTTTCTGTTTTATGATGCTCTATGAATTCAGAAGAATGGGGAAAATGGAGAAATAACATGCTCGATTGTTTTCAGTGGCTCAGTCACCGTTTACAAGTATTCCTCTGTTTTCATTGGGCCATTTCATTTGTATTTTTAGGAATTTCAAGTTTTCTGTTTTTTTCATTACACTGTTTTCTTTTGGGGTGGTCTTGAATTCCAATTACCCACCCCAATTCAGTTTGTTGTAAGTGGCATTCTTCCGTTCTTTTTTTTTTTCCTGCATTAGTTTTATCCCCCAAAAGAATATTCAAGTTTTGGTTTTGTTTAATTTTCCACTACAAGAGGAATCGTAGTCCAAGAATGTCTTTTGAGATTACTCTACTACCATTTTATTGTATGGCACCTATGTTTATTTCATGAATACAATTTCGTAGGTGTTGTGCTTGACCTATTTTTAACAATTGTAAAGGTCAAATCATTTGATTTCCTTCCTTTCTTTTTATTTATTGTAAAAGTTGATCCAGTTTTCTGTAAAATAAAAAGTTGAAATAAAAATTGATTTAACTGTTTTTGGCAATCCTAGGCTGTCTATAAATGTTATGGTATCATCTTATTATGTATCACCTTATGCAATATACGTTTTAAAACCCGCAGCATCGCGCGGTACCTTTGCTAGTTATATATATACTAAAGCTGATCAAAAAGTTACTGTTCTTAGCACTGTTCCTAAGCACAGTGAACTGACATTTTTACCCTTCTCAAAAACCTCTTTCCCTTCTAGACTCTTCCACTGAGACACCTCCTCTAAAGCTCTTTTTCTTCTTTCCCTTCTGGACTCTTCGACTGAGACGCACCCCCAAAAAAACGCTACAAACCCTCTCATTCTCTCTGTTTCTCAAGATGGGATCTTAAGCCCTCCACTAAATCTTTTGCTTCCGTTCCATTTTTGCCCCTCCCTCTTTCGATCTTAACCCCCACGAATTTGCCGTTTGTTTTGGTCTTCGTCGCCTCACTTGGTTCCTCTATCTCTATATTGCTCAGTCTCTGCTTCTGCTTTCTTCGACTAGGTTTTACCGAATCATACGGTTGTCATTGCTTTTGGGTTCAGCTCAGACCTTAGTGAGAGCCTCAGCTGGAGCCTTTGCTTTTGGAGGCTTCCGATCTTTCGTCCAATCTCTGTTTCTTGGCGATTCACAGAGGAGTGCTTAGTTTTCTGGTTTCATGGTGAGTTTTCTTCAGTGATTGATCAGCTTCAAGATTCTTCAATGAAGTCACTTTTTTTTAAAATTTAAAGAAATTTACTTTGTGTATCTGTGTTTAAATCATTTTTGCCATATTAAGATCTCATGAATTGATTTCTGTATAATAGAGTTTTCCCTTGATGGTCAAATTTTTATACCAAAAAAAAAACCATATTCTTTTAATCTATTTGTGTTTAGGGCGGTAGTCTGACGCAAGTTTAATACACTGAAATAACTAAGAATTCAAAAGTATTATAGCATGTGCAAAGCTTCAGAACAAGTGAGTGATTATGCTTGATGATACCGTTGCTCAATTGGCATTTGAAAATGCGTGTACAGGGTTTTAGTTGAAATTCTTTGAGTTTAGCAGTTTTTGCTTCATCTTTCCATTCCATATGATTTCATTAGTCAGATTGTTGAAATTTTGGATAATAAATCTTGGTTTTTTATTTGTGAATTTACAAAGAGGTTTTATTCAGTCGCAAGTTTGGGCCTTTTTCTATTGTTGTTACTAATATGTTGGATCTCCCCTGATTAGACTGTAAGACCTCTTCTAATTTGCTGCCCTAAAAGTCCAAATCCTTAATTTTTCTTCATAATGGGTCTGTGTTGTTGATTTGCAAATTTGAATTTCTCTCTCTCTCTCTCTCTCTCTCTCTCTCTCTCTCTCTCTCTCTCTCTCTCAGTTTGAACACTATCTTGGATTTGTATGCTTAAGAGTTGAAACCAGATATAATCTCGCCATTTAGTGACACCATTATCGTTTAGGACTTTGTATCAAATTCTTTATTACTGTAATTACCACGAATGTGCTCACTTATGTTTTTAATGTTTGTGTAGTTTCACGTACATGGATATCTCCAAGTTTAAATCCAAATACTGAAATTGATTTGATTGTGTTATTATTTTGATCAAATCAGATTAAACAATTTAGTTATTAAAATACTATATGATTGATTTTGATAAGGTTTTCTGTTTGGTTATTAGGGTTGGAGAAAAAGAGAAGTGGTCATCAAACAGTGAGAAATATGCTAAGTTACATTGATACTTAAATTTCTTGGATGTAGAGGTAAGAATTTGGGTAGCTTTGACATTTTGGCTGCGTTCTTTAAAGTATACGCTGTTTTGATTTTAATTTGGAGGAAATAGATTGTTTGGGATTGATTTGCTTTGATTTTGATTGATTTGGTTGATTATGATAAAATGGGTTTCTTTAACACTACTCTTTTCCCGGGGAATATTCAAAATTGTGTGTTTTGTTGGAATTCTTTATGTGAGTCTTAGCATCAGCAGAGGTTGTTAATATGAATGCCTGAATGCATAAAGACGTGTGTGCTAGCTTTGTGTGTGTGTGTGTGTGTGTGTGTGTGTGTTTACACCGTGCGCTGCTCATGTGCTTTTTTATGTGTGCTTTATCTAAAGTCTAATTAATATAGGTTTCTTTACCAGGTTTTTCAAATATGCATCTACTTTGATTGCCATGGAATTTAATGAATACATCATGGCAAGACAGCGCCGCTTTGAATTGCAGAGAAGCCTGACCAGGTAAGTTTTTTGCCCAAGTTGCGTTTATTGAGAAACTGACTGCAGATGAAAATGCTGCTTATATGATCTGCAAAGGAAAAACATCATATGTTGATGTTGTTACTCATGAAAATATGCCACCTGCTCTTGCCAAAGTCACTCAACATTAGTTGTTGGAAGTGTTACGAAGTGGTTTGTGTTTCGTTCAGATGTTATGCAATTAAGGAAGTCATGAGAATTAGGGATGATCAGGGGTGATAACAACATCACTACCTAGATTTCATCTAACTGACAAAAATGCCCCTCCTTTTTACAGTTTTCCAAGCCCCTTTTTTCTCTTTTTAAGTGCTGGTTGAAGAAGTGATAAAATTTAACACTTTCTCTCCTCTCAATCCCAACCAGGTCAGCGTCTTTTCACTCTCTCTTTCATCTCTTCGATCCTCTCTCTCTGCTTTTCATCCGCTAACTCTCGCTCTCATCGCCAACTTGGCAGCCTCTCACTCTCCGATCGCCTTCGTCAAATTGCTCGATTCTCAGGCTTGCTCTCGGATCTCAATATCAGGTATATTTCCTCTCCTCTAATTGCTCTGGATATGAATTTGAATTAACAAAATTAGGGCTTTTCTTCGAAATTAAAATTTGGGTGTCATGAAATTAATTAGGGACTTCGATTTTAATTGGGCTGTAGGCGTTTTCTGAGGTAAATAGAAAGGCCTAATAAAGGATTTTAGGGTTTACATGTGCCTTATGCATGCTTCTGGTTCTGTTATTTGATGGAAATTAATTAGGGCTTTTGCTTATTAATTGGATTGTTTTTAGGTTATGTTGTTGGGTTGCATGTATTGTTTAGGTTTTGGTGGATGTGATTGTGAATGTTGATTAATTGGGGGATTGGGGCTTTGCTGAAAATTGGGACTTTTGCTGTTTAAGTTTCATTGTGCACTCAATTTTAATATGCTCAGTGACCAGTCTGTGGGTTCTGACTAGGGTTTCCATTTCTAGATTTTAGCCAAGAAGCAGAGTTTTGGTTTGGTTGTAAAAAGACTTAAAAGAGAAAGAGCATGCCTGGCCTGCCAGCCACTGGTTCAATAGAGAAAAGGAAAGGAGAGAATATATAAAAGCTAAAGATGAGCAAGCAACGCTCACTAACCAAGTCTAGATAAGTGCAAAAGAAAATTCCTTCAATCATGTATTGGGTTAAGGAAAAGAAACCTGCATTTTTAATTTTTTTTATTATTCTCCTGATTATAAAATGTGAAGCAAGTGAAGCATTACCAGTTCAGCACTGTAAAAGTTATAATTAAGACACCTTAATCAAAAAAATACCGCTATGGTCAGCTTTAGCTTTTGCTGTCAGTTAGAGAGAGAAAGAGAGAGATAGAGAAAGAGAGGGAAAATCTGCACAGTATTTTGCTCTGATATGCTAAGCTTCCATAGTGGCTCCCTGAGAATCCAACACTCCACTAAGTTAGCCATTTATATTGATTCTCAAATAATTTTGCTAACATTGTTAATTAATTTGATTAATTACTTGATTATGGTTGGTTAGGTTTTCATATTAGTCTCCAGGAAGTGGTGTTTTAATGTGAATTGTTCTGCTTGGTTAGGTTTTCAGATTAGTCTCTAGGAAGTGGTGTTTTTATCTTTTGCTTATAAAATCAAAGCCGTTGGAATCAAATTGTTTTGTTTTCTGTTGAAATTATGATCAGGTTATCATTCGGATTTGCCTGCTTAGTAGTGCTGAAATATCAGTGCAAGGCAATGGCAAATGCAGTCGTCAAGAGAGCTGTCAGACAATTACTTGGACCGGGCATTTACTTTTGACATTGTTGCATATGAGAATGCTAGCCAGGTCAGTTGCCGTACTCGGTTGTGTTTCTTTTTTGTTACTTTGTTTTTTCTTTCTTTTGGCTGGCATGGGTTTCATTTCATTTAAGTTTTTTCATGTACAGGAACAATTGTTCAGAGTTGTGGGATTGCCGATGGTGGACGATTGCATGATAGGTTACAACAGTTGCATGTTTGTATTTGGCCAAGTGAGTCTCCAAAAACTAGGGAAGCAAATGTTTGAATGAATTAAATTTCTTTTGATTGCCATCTTTTGACTTTATTGTTTTTGTACAGACTGGAAGTGGGAAGACCCACACAATGCTTGGAGATATGGTGGGATGACAACTAGAGTCTTTGAATATCTGTTCTCAAGAATTCAAAAGGTGTGTTGCCTATATTGAGGCATAATTACAAGTATTAAGGTTGCCTACATGAATCACTTTCCACCATTTAGTTCTATTCAAAGCTGAAGTTTGAATATGAATTCCACAGATTTTTATCTATGTTTACTATTTGCTGCAAGCTACTAATGCACACTTTGTTGATTGTGGAGGAGTTTAGGAGAGGACATAGTGGATTTGACAGTAGATCTTGAGATCAGAGGATCATTTTAGGAGTCTTTGAATTTACAAGTTTTGTAAATTGTTTTTGTAATGTTGTTTATCATTTGTTCTTCTGTCAATATTGATTTTCAATTTTCCATTAGGTTTTTTGCTATTCTTCTTTTTCTGTGGATAAAAGAGATTTATACTACTTTCATTTGTTTATTTTCTCTGGATTTTCATTTGGGTTTTCATTGCATTGGATTTTCTTTTCTACCTTCGTTCTCTACAATTTGTTTGAGTTTTTATTGCTTTTGGTTTTCAATAAATTATCCTTTTGGCCTAATCCAATTGTTTTGATGTTAACAGCAATGTAAGATTTGACGATGGGGCAGAGGTTGAGGAAGCAAAGCAAGATTTCCAAGAGAGTGGAATTTTTTTTAAACCCCATATAAATTTAGTTTAGCTCATTCTTCTTCTCATCGTTTGGAGCTGTGCCACCGTTCCAGCTGCGCTTCATCCTTCTCATCGCACGGGTTTAGCTCAAAGGGATTTCTAGATTTCGTTAAAAAAAGGTTGGTTTTATGGTTCTGTTTCTTCCCTTTATCTATTTATGGTTTCATTGGTATAAAGGTGATTCTGCAAACGTTATAATTAGGTGGGGATCTCACCTGTATTTTTATTATACTCTATGATTAAGCTAATTAAGGAACAAAATTTATAGTTAATCATGTGTGTAAATCAGATTTTATTTTCTTTGTTTTTTAGGAAGTTCTTTCTTTATGTTTCTGCATATTATGCATAGATGGTTGAAGAAGCTTCATTCTTTTCACTTTTCTCAGGCAGCACTCTTTTCTCCATCGCTTCATTTCCTTTTGTTGTTAATTTTCTGCTTTTAATGAATTTGAGGGGTATAAATGGTGGAGGGAATTGGGTTCGGTTGTGTGAGTGAAATTATGCATCTTCGTGTGTTATTGAATCAAAAATATTAATTCGTAGCGACATTGGCCACAAAGTGTTTATGCCTAGGATAATTCTTTCAACAATAGAGATCAAATGAAAACAGCGAAAATAAGCATCTAGACACAGTAACTGGGAATACAAACAATGAAAACATGTGTTGCCACACTGCCCGAAAAAAAAACATGTAATGCTTCTTTGAGCTCCTCTCAGTTGGTTGTGTTGGAAAACTAACGCGACTACACTTTTTACAATTTCATGTATATATAAATAGAACGATGTTTCCTGCTTATTTTCTTCGCTTTATTCACATTTCACACAATTTTAAAACCCGCAGCATCGCGCGGGCACCTTTTGCTAGTGATAGTCTAAATTACAAGGAGGGGGGATTTCTCACATACACTATCACGGTGCTATGAAATTCAAACATAAAACCATTAGTCTGTAAATTTCACTCCTTTTTACTTGACTAGACCCATTTGGCTTGGGGAGCAAATTTTTATTTTTTTGGTTAAAAACAAAGGGAGTATTAAATTTACGCACTTCACCTAAAAATATATCAAAACTCCGAGGGCAAAACAAACTCAACTCTTGAAAAATAATATATAAAAGTGAAAAGGAAAACCGCAAGTTGAAGAGAGAGAACTTGAGAAACTTGGTGGGAGGCCCAAAGAAAAAGTTGAAGCCGACGGCGGCAGTCTTTTGAATCAAAGGCAGTAGGGGTGGGCATCCGGACCGGAAAACAAGAACACCGAATCGGACCTGGAGAAAAAAATCGGAAAAAAAACCGGTTGACCAAAAAAGTCAACAACCCGGACCGAAACCGGACCAAACCGGTTCCAACCGGTTTCAGTTTCTTTTTTTTACCCCACCGCACCGGACGGGACCGGTTGGGGGTTTTTTTAAATATTTTTTACATATTTTTTAAAAATCTAATCCTATATTTTTAATTTTATAATTAATATTTTTCCATATTCAACTTCAAAATATTTTCCATTGTATGAATTGGATCATTTGTTAATTTTCAGACCCAAAAAAATAACTTTTTTATTAGAATTTTTATTTTTGAAAAAAATAAAAAACGATTCAAAACCGGAATCTGTCAAAATCGGACCAGAACCGGTTAGAACCGGACCGGTTGGTTTTTCAAAAAAAATTCACAAAAACTAGACCGGACCAAACTGGATGAATAGTATCGGTTTCGATGTGAGCACGGAACCAAACCGGATCGGACCGCGCCCACCCCTAACAGGCAGTGGTGGCTGCGTGTTAAACTAGTTAGTGCTCGTCTTTCTTCTCCCTTTGCTTCAATAGATTATCTGCTACTGCACAGAATTTATAATGTTTTAGTTTAATTCCTTGTTTAATTATGCATTTCGACTTATAATTAAGAGATTGCATTGCATTGCATGGCTTGATAATTACCAGAAAGAAAGTGTTGATGTTCAAAAATGGTTTAGCACTTCTGGGCTCAACTTAGAGATGATGTGTGATGGATGTGTGTGAAGATTTGGTCAAGTGATAAATATACAGAAGACAAGATATACATGGTTCACCCTTAATGAATAGGCTACATCCACGGAGAAGTGTATTCTCATTAGTATAATAATGTGTATTCATTTGTACAAGGGGCTGGGCCCAAAGATAAAGAGAAAAAGGGAGAGGCCCATGACTAAAGATAAGGCCCAACCTGGGGGGATCCCTTTCTAAGTGGAGAATGGTCTCCTTTTATAAGTGAGGGGGAGTCCTTACTTCTTGTAATATTTCAATGTAGGACTCTTTGCCTTACTTAGAGTTGCTCCTAGTTGCTTGGTCAGATACAGTATAAACAGAAAGCATTGTTTAGTTGGACACTGAATAATTAATTTAGGGTTAACTACAGTAAACCCCCCCAAACTATAAGGCCATTTTCAAGTTCATGCCCATAGTTTGAAAATTTGCGAGTACATACTCAACGTCACGGAAAGTTACGAGTACATACCATCCGTTAGCAAAACCGTCAGAAAATCCGTTAAATGCTGACGTGTCAAAAGTGGGACCCATTTTTTGATGACGTGGACTTCCACATGGACCAAAAACTAATAAAAATTTATTTTACTGTTTAAATTTTTTTAAATTTATTTTAATAAAACTCTCTCTCTCTCTCTCTCTCTCTCTCTCTCTCTCTCTCTCCTTCCCGATTTCTTCTCCCAAACCAGATTTCTTCCCCTTTTAATAAAACCTATGATGAAAATATCCAGTATATCGAGATAACAACGAACCCAAAATCACATCAAAGCCATCTCCGAATGGCACAAAACAATGCAAAAAAAACCACAAACCCATATATCCTCCAAAATCAGTTTCAATTGAAAGGACCAAAAAGCAACAAAAAAGAAAAAGGTGGTTAAAAGCGACCTTGGTAGAGAGTACGGAATCAATGCAAGAATCGAATCATGCGGCCAAATTTGTATTTTGTGTAGAGTTGTGTTGAGCTTCTCCTTCTTTAGCCCCGATAGTCGCTGTGACTTTGCTTCTTATTTCAAACTCACTCACCAAGCCCCGATAGAGTTTTCTTTCCCGACTGTTCATTTGTTGTCCGGAGCAATCCACTGTAGTTGAAGGCGTCACTTTGATTTTCTGTTTTGCTTCTCAAGTCTGTTTTGGGCTTCTTGGTTGGGAGAAGAAATCGGGAAGGAGAGAGAGAGAGAGAGAAAATAATTTTAAAAAAATTTAAACAGTAAAATAATTTTTTATTAGTTTTTGGTCCATGTGGAAGTCCACGTCATCAAAAAATGGGTCCCACTTTTGACACGTCAGCATTTAATGATTTTCCGACGATTTTGCTAACGGAGGGTATGTACTCGTAACTTTCCGTGACGTTGAGTATGTACTCGCGAATTTTCAAACTATGGGTATGAACTTGAAAATGGCCTTATAGTTTGGGGGGTTTACTGTAGTTAACCCATTAATTTATGTAAATTAGTGTTTATAATCTCAAAATTAGTACCCTCGTTCTCTCCCTCCTGCAATTCGGTATATGATTATTTCGGACTGAAGAAGAGACGGTGACGCTGGAAATTAAGAACAGTCATGTATACAAAAGTTGGGGCATTTGTTTTGATTTTATTTATTTTTGGGTGGAAGCCCAAAAGAGATTGGGCCATATATTCACTGCGCCATGCTTTAAAGTTCCCCTCTTTTAATACATTTTTCGTTTTTTTGATACAAGTGGTACTTATTAGGGAGGGGGCTTTTCTCACACACATTGTCAAGTGACATGGAGATTCGAACATGAGATCACGGTCTGCAAATCAAGGCTCTTTGCACTGGATTAGACCCCGTTGGCCGTCCATTCTCTTCTAGTACTTTAGTTTGAGAAATAAAAACAAAACCTAATATTTCAAAAGGTTTGCATTAACTCGAGCGTCCCCCTAGAGTTTTTTATTTTAAGTTTTAAAATCTAAATAAGCATATATTATGTTTATTCTTTTGTTGATGAGGAATGCTATAATCAGAAGTTGGTTTGTCTTAGTAATCTTATTAAACTGAGATTACATAGTAATATACTAATAGTTATTAACATGATTAATTGGATCGTGTTCAAAACATTCAAAAGTCACTAGAAATACGGTGATGAATACAATGTTTCCATTTACCATTTTCTACTTAAAAGAAAACATTGGAAGATGTCTAGTGGTATTTCTCTTTATAACGTTGGAAGATGTCTCCAATTCGAATCATCCTCGCTCTCACACGCTACTTAATAGAAAACATTCTTTTTTGTAAATTTGTATAGTAATCATCGAGTAGGCATATCGAAATTCCTTCATAAGAATTTATGCCAACTGGGTCAAGCAGTATGTTATTAAAACTAAGTTGACCTTAAAGTTTAATTCAGTCTTAGATGTGTGAACTGTTATTTTTGAGTGGTGAGTTTTCTTGGTGTTTTTGGGTCAATGAGAATGGCTCATGGCTGAGTATGGTTTGCTGAATAACTTAGAAATAGGGTGCTGATATCATAAGTGGCTGATTGTTGTTATATTATATGAAGTTAGAGACAAATGTCTAGGAGGATATCTTATTACAAAATTGAAGTTTGATCTAGTCTCAGTCAGATGTGTGAACTTGAACTCTGAGATGCTGTATTTTTATTTGGAAACATTTACTTGATAAATTTAATTCCAAGTCATAGTTTAGTATTAGATCGTTTACTTCCCTTACATCTCCATCATTTTTCTTCTTTTGGGGCTTTTAGTTGCACTACATCGTTTAACTATGCATGCTATAATTATTAAAAGACCAACTAACTAACTATTAGGTTTTTTTTTTCTTTTTCCATTTCTTTTGATCAATGAAGAGGGGAGGGAGGGCGAGTCAAACTTGGAGCTCTTCCAATCTTGGAAAAGAAATATTACTAGACTAAGAACTAGTTGATAACTAACTATTATTTTAATGACATTTCTCTTCGCAATGTTAGATGTCGTAGCTCCTAAGTTCGAATCCCCTCTCTTAGAAAGAAAAAGGCCGAGCAGGTTCAGCTCTGCCCATGCCTAAGCCGCTAGCTATATTTCCTTAGCCAGGATTTCTTCATCATTCTTCTCAAGGTCCCATGACATGAGCAACCTCAAGTTAGGGGTGTTGGTTGTGAGTGCTCATGACCTTATTGTGCCCAAAGATGGGCAGGGCGCAGCCAGTGCATTTGTGGAGCTACACTTTGATAATCAGACATTCCAAACCGTCACAAAAGAAAGAGATGCCAATCCTGTTTGGGATCAAAGCTTCTACTTCAACATCTCTGATCCAAAACGCCTACCTAACCTCACTCTTGAAGCTCATGTTTACCACCTTAAAGAAGACTGCTCCAAATCTTTCCTTGGCAAGGTTTGTGTTCCTGGGAGATCTTTATTTGTCCCATACTCTGATGCTCTTGCTTTGCAGCACCACCCTCTGCAAAAAAGAGGCATTTTGTTTAACTCACGTGTGAAAGGAGAGCTTGGTCTGAAAGTTTTTGTTACTGATGGAGATGGCCATGACCTTCCAATGAACTCTGGGATGCATGATGAGATTGAGTCTCAACAGTTGGTGCTCAGCTATTCAAATCCACACGGACGATGGAGTGGAAAGATATGAAGATACCTGCTGCTCAGCCTCAGATGATTACGAAGGATCGCAGCAGAACTGAAAATCCAGCTTCTGATGGTCATCAATATTTCTCGATGTTTGTGTTTATGCTCGGTTTGGCATACCAAAGGGAAGGAGCAACCAAGCCCTCAGCATTGATTATTGATTCCATTCTTCACAGCACTCAGTTTCATGTCCTATTTGCTGTATTTCTTCTTTGCCGTTATTTGTTTCAAATGTCACTGTATCATGTGCTCTTCCCCGTCACTCTTGTCCCACTAATACTTTCTATCTACTTCTACATCAACTATGAGCCATTTCTCTACTTGGAGGAAGATATCAAGCGGATCAGAAGAGAATCGAGGTTACTGCATGCTATTTCAGAGGATGCAACAAAAGTAATGGAGTTAACAGAAGAGATAAACACCAGAGCCTGTCAAATCTGGGAATCTGACCACTACTGTGTTGGAGCAACTATAGAAGGGCTGGATAAAACCGAGTCGGAATGGGTTGAGCAAGCCAAATCCGCTGTTCGAAGAGCAAAATATTTGGTTGAAACCTTTGAGAAACACAGAAGGGACTCCCACATAATAAGTTTTGCTACAATCAGGAAGAATCTCAGCCAGATGGGAGAGCTTTCCAGTGAAACTAACAGGGTTAAAGAGGAGATAAAAAAACATCATTGAGAAGAAGAAGGTGTGTGGGATTAACATATGCGAATCACTAGAGAGATTGAGGTCTGACATTAGAAGGCTTCGGGACAGATCTGTTGAAGAACAAGAGCACAGATGGGTACTAAATTCCAAAGGAGGAGCTGCCTCACCAGCTGATTTGACTTTCTCTACTTCAGAGAAAATAAAAAGGCTGATAATTCAAGACCCAGTCTTAATGCGTGATACTGGAGAGAAAATAAAGGCAATAAATCTGCAGTTGCTGCTACTGCATCCTTTTCTGAAGGATATAGAAGGACTTCAGTTTGAGAGTGAAACTGAAAAGGCGTGAGTGGAAGAACTGGAAGAGATCATTAATGAAGCACATCCTGCCATTGAAAACTTCTCACAGAGGCCTCCGTTGCTATCAGTTGCCGGCAGTTGGAAGGCATGGAGGAATCTCAAACAGAACATAAGGTGCATTGAAGTTGGGTTCTCAGACTTATGAGAAAAAAAATATAGATATGGCTTCAGATTTATAAGCAGAGATTCATCAAAGTTTGTCTATCAACCCTCCTACCGCACCACAGCTGGCGAATTTGTTTCACCTGTACTAGACAGTTTGCGACAGCACCTGGAGTCATCGGCATTTGAGGTATATTTTCATGTCAAATGGCTATGCAATAAATTGGAAAAGATGCCTAAACTTCTAGATGATGCTGGAAAAATTAGAAGCAGATATAATTCCAGAAAAGCTGGGTTGGAGCAAATGAAGAAAATTGTTCTAAGGGCAGAAAAATCTGCGAAAAAATTCGTAAAGGATTCAGACACTTCGAAAACAAGAGACGGGATGAAGCTTTTTCATGAAATTGACCAAATCAATCGTACAATTGATATTTTTCTAAGATGCATAAAAGCATACACCATTGAATTGACCGAAGAGTCAAGCTCAGTGGTTGGTTTGGAAGAAGACATGTTGGCAGTGGTGTCACGGCTGACAACCAACAATGAACATCGCTCTGTTATTTCAGTTGTGGGGGTTGGGGGAAAAGGTAAGACAACACTGGCAAAGAAAATTTATAACCATGGAGTCGTTGTGGACCATTTTCCCTGCCGTGCATGGGTTTCTCTACCTCACGGCGACTCTAATAACAAAGAACAGCTGATTTTGGAAGCTGTAGCAAAGCAGGTCTTGAGGTCTTTTAAACCAGAAGGGCGCAAAGAGATCAATCACAATGCATCCAGCAGGATCGATGAGGCACATAATATCTTAAAAGCTGAGCGGTGCCTTTTAGTTCTTGACAACATCTCCACAATGGTAGAGTGGAATACTCTGAAAGCAGCATTTCCAGTAACTACATCAAGTGGGAGCAGAATTCTGCTCACTACACGCGACCACAATTTGGCTTCACAAGTTGACAGCGACAACCCTCCCCACCCGCTTCGACCGCTAACCAGAGAAGAGAGCTGGCAGTTGTTCAACCAGGCGGTGTACTTCCCTCCAAATGGAAAATGCTAGCAAAAGAAATTTTGAGTAAATATGAGGGTTTACCACTAGCCATCATACATCTAATGTTAGGGAAATATGAGAATACTGCTCAAGAGTTGAAAAGGGTGATTCAATACATCAACCAGAATGATACAGCATCGATTTGTACCTACACCATAGGGTGTGCAGATAAGTTACCCCCTATTCTATCCCATTGTCTTTCTTGCTTCAAAGTCTTCCCAAGGGACTTCAAAATTCCTACGAGGAGATTAATTGCTATGTGGATTGCAGAAGGTTTGGTACACGTAAGGGATAAGACGACAGAAACTTATGAAGATGTGGCACACATAAGGGATAAGACGACAGAACATGAAGATGTGGCAAACATGTATTTATCGGAGTTAATTGATCGGGACATTGTTCAAGTAGTTGAAAGAAAGGTTAATGGGAGAGTCAAGACATGTTGCTTGCACAAAGATTTACAAGAACCGATCAGGTCCAAATCTATGACGTTAGATCAGAGGCGACTTGCTGATTACTTAAACTGTTATGATCCAAGTTTTCGTTTTATTCATAGTGACAGCTCAGATTTTCCAGACTCATACAAAAAACTCATCTCTATTCTCTCCTTTGATTCTGGAGAAGGATATAAGCCTGGAGAAGAAATAGGCAACTTTCTACGAAAGGGCATTGCAGGTGGTTTCTTCCAGCTTCTACTGGTTCTTGATCTTGAACGTGTATTCAGACCTGAATTGCCCAAAACCATTGGGAAATTAAGCAACTTGAGGTATCTAGGCTTGAGGTGGACTTACCTTGAATCTATCCCTACTTCCATTGGTAATTTGCTGAACCTCCAAACCTTGGATGTGAAGCATACATATGTCCGCACTCTCCCCCATTCCATATGGAAACTACAGGAACTTCGACACCTATTCTTAAGCCAGAATTACCGAAGTAAACTTATGTGTCAACAAGGACGTCGCAGTTCCTTGAAGAAACTCCGGACACTGTGGGGTGTATTTGTGGATAAGGATAGTCCTTTGAAGGATGGGTTGGACAAGTTTATCAGTCTCAGAAAATTAGGATTGGCATTCCAGTTAGAGAAGGAAGATCAAAAGGCGTTAGCAGACGGGATTCTAAAGCTGAAGCACCTTCAATCTCTAAGATTGAGATCAATTGATGAATTGGGTGAACCTCGTGCTCTAGCGTTGGAATCTTTGTCAGCACTTGAGAATCTCTCTAGCCTGAATTTGTTTGGAAAGCTAGTTCCCACCATCATACCTGAATTACCTAAGAACCTCACTGATCTTACTTTGTCAGCCTCTTTTCTTCAAGAAGATCCAATGCCCAAGTTAGAGAAGCTCCAAAACCTTAAATCACTTTGTTTCCATTCCAACTCTTACACCGGTAACAAGATGGTTTGCTCCAACTGGGGGTTTGAAAAGCTTGTAGTTTTAAAGTTGTGGATGCTAGAACTAGAAGATTGGGATGTTGAAGGAAAGGCAATGCAAAATCTCAGGGAGTTGGAAATTAGATCTTGCACAAAATTGAATGCCCAAAGTGGGTTGGGACACTTAAAAACCCTCACTGAATTGAAGCTAACAAATATGCCAGAAGTATTTGTTACAACAATCACAGAAACAATGAGGCAAGTTTGGGTTGGCATTAATCACCCCCCAAAAATCACTCCAATCAATTGGGAGGCAGAGGAATAAATCATAAGCTTCCACTCATGAACTCATGGTATGTCTTTTTTATTATTATTTATATACAAAAAATTATGTTGCTTCTGCAATTCCATGCATAAACAAATCAGGAATATGATTTTAAACTGCCTACTTTATTTTTGTGTATATCCGTTGGATGGCACGTCTTTATAGCATTGATAAATATGCTAGCTGCTTGGTTTCTGAAGCATTTCAATGAAATAATGTCACATGTTTGCCATGTTTGCCATGTTTGCCATGAAATATGGGAACTGCATCTAGCAGAAGTTTGATGGGATGCATAGTAATATTTGGACACAAGTATCTCTACACACGATGGTTTTTAACTAAGATCTACACAAGTGAATTTCTGCATCATCTTATGACAAATGAGTTTTGACATTTGTGTGGAGATGTATCAGTGCCTGTGAGAGGGTTTTCCAATGATCATGGAAGGGGTTTGGCTCTAACCTTCAGCTATGAGTGTTGTTGATTTTGACAGATAACTTATGACTCCTATAAAATGGGATAATCAAGTTAAGTCCTGTTGACAGATATCTAGTGGTATCCTAAAAAATGACTCGTTTGCAAATAAGGTTTTAGTTAGGAATGCATATTTGTTTATAAATATTGGGTACAGTACAGTTGGCTTGTTTTCTTACATGAAGCATGTTCTAGTTTACTGACAAAGTAATATTTATTGTCACTACAGGTAGCAACAAAGCACTGGATCAAAATACCACAAATAAATTGGGGTTGTGATGAGATTCTATCTTCAGGAGGTTTAGGAATTTGTTTTTCTACTTCTTTATTGACAATGCTGTGTTTTATGATATGAGATCATTGAAAATTATGGATGTAAAATAATGCCAGTGTTCAAGGACTGTTTCATTTCATCTGAAGAATATTATTATATCAGAGTTTGAATTCAAATAAAACTCAGTTATGTTCTTGTAAATTTCTAACCTTTCTAGTAGATTGTCTTGCATTGTTCTCTGTCAGCATCATTCAACATAATTACCAGAGTTGCCCCATAAACCCCTCTGTGGCTCTAATTTGTAGCAACCCAGTTCGCTGTGTGGGATTTTTCTGAAGCTGGAACGCATGGGCAACTAGTTAAAATAAAATTTAAGCATTCAAAGCCTGCAAGTGGAAAGTGCATATCTTTTTGGGTTTCTCACCTGTCTCCTTCTCTGCCGGACTTCACAGAAACGACGGCCTCCCTTGCCCTCCTTTAATAATTTGCTAATTTCTAGCAAAGGTAAAAAAAAAAAAAAAAAAAAAAAAAACACTTACTCACCTTCTCATCAATGAAAATGTTATCATTTGATAGCTCAATTGAACCCCCTCAGTATTCGGTACACCCTCTTAAGTTCTCAACATAAGGTTCCCCCCTCTCATATGCAAGTCATCGAATGGCTTGGCCTGATTTAGACCCGTTGGGTGTCACATGTGAACTGAACAAAGACTTCAAATTTTAAAAGGAATTTACTTGTCTCCTTTCCGGGAAGTAGAAACTCCTACTTTCCTGACGATCATAATTTTTATTGCTATTTTTTGTGACAAAAAGTTTAAAGGGAAATTGACTATTTTCACCACAAGTGCCAGGGCATACCGACAATCTCAAGCTGAAATGACTTATGTGTGACACTCAACTGCCAGATGCCACATATATGGATTTATGTAGGAAATTACAGATCATGCACCAATAAGGATTGATGGCAATGAGAATCGAACACTGGTGCAGGAACCGTACCAACTAAACCAACTCTCATTAGTTGCAGATCATAATTTTGACATGTGAGTAAATATTTTATTTTTTATATATTTGATAAATTATTTTTGCATATATGTGAAACAGTAATTTGTAAAAAGTAGAAATGCATACACTTATTTGCCTTTGTATCTTTGGAAGAGTTTGATTCAAATTTGACGATTTTTGATGCCATGGTGATTCGAACTGTATTATTGTCTCAAATCCTATATTATTCTTTTGAAGCCCAATATGACTAAATGGGCCCTTATTATTATTTTGAAGCCCATTACTCTAACATGCAATGCAAACTTGGCTTTTGAATTCACAAATTTCTTCATTTATTCTTCTTTTTTTTAACAAGCAAATTTCTTAATTTATTCGCCAGAACTGAGTTTTTTCATACAATAAATTTACAAAGTCATATTCTCTTTTTTATTTTTTATTTTTACTTTTGTCAGAAGATTTTTCTAATAACCAAGGATCCACACTACTTAATATAAATCAGATCTTTGCCAGCCTAAAAAATATATACTAATTACTATGACTAATTGTAACACATGATTCAGAAAGTAAAATATTTTTTTGTATATAGATCGGAAAATAAAATATTTGTGTATCGTAATTGACATGAACCTTCTCATCAACACACGTGAACAAAGACTTAAACAATAGCAGAAGCATTGTATAAAAAAAAAAACAATAGCAGAAGTAAGAACTGAACAAAATACTAAACAAAGACTTTGAAAAATCAAAATAAAGTCGTCTTCATATGGACTTCATATCCATGCCTAAAAAATAAAGTCGTATTCACAATTTCTTAACCTGTTATGGGGTTTTTTTTTGGTCAACCATGTCTTTGGTAATTAGGTATCACCATTTGAAAAGGAACAAACACAAACGAGGGTGACATGACATGGCATAAACATTCCTGAGAAATCTAAATCAACACGATAGAATTAGGACGATAAGAAAATAGGGCAATTTAGGGTTTGTTTAGCAGCATTTTAAAAAAAATTTAATTTTGAAAATTGGGTTGAGTGTATTGAGTAAATGGTACATTCTTCAAATTATGTATGGGTGTTGTGAGTAATTGAACTCCGATAAAATTCTTTTGGCATGCAAGCGTCCCCCCTAGAGTATTTTGTTTTTTGTTTTATTTTCTAAATAAAAATATATTATGTTAATTCTTTTGTTGATGAGGAATGCTGTATGTATTACATAGATACTGTGAATTTTTTTTTTTTTTTGGTTGGATTGGTCGTGGGTTAAACGAGTTAGTCAATGCTACGTATTTTTGGGTCAACAACCCCGAATATTGAATATCCAAAATGCTCCCCATTTAGATGAAGGGATTGAATAAGCATATTGGAATCATAATAGATATTATAAGTAAACTTCAAAGTTAAATCCAGTCTTAGATCTGTGTGATGTGTGAACTTCAACCTTGAATATTATAATGCATGCTCGTGCAGGATATTATATTACGAAATTAAAGTGTGATCCAGTCATAGAGACCTCTAGAATCATTAAAGTGTGAACTCTATTTGTTTTCATTGAAGTTTGAGTCTCGTCAAACTCTTCCCCAGAAACCTGCTCCATGTTCACAATTTCTTAATGTCTTTGATCGCGGGAGTGTCTTTGTGAAAACTTATACTACAAAACATGGACGACAAACAAGTAGATAAATACTAAAATAAGACTTGGTAGTTTTTTCATTTGTTAAAAAAAGATCGCGGGAGTCTCTATCTTACCTATGAAGTCCAATTGTGTCACGACAATATTGTTTTTTACTAAACCTAGACCAATAATCAATATATTTTAAAACTATTATACTTAAAAATGAATCTTATGAAAATGTGTTACTTCTACCCCAAATTAGGATTGACATCATGAAAATTAAAGCAATTTGTGCCATTATAATTAGTGTCCGTTTGACATTGCTTATTTAGGATGATAAGTGATTTTTTTAAAAATTTGGGAAGCCCAGCCTGTTTGGTAAACTATGAGAAAATCAATTATTGTTAAAAATTGTTGTGAGAGAAAGCTATAAGGGAAAGCAGCTAATGAGGTGCTTTCATTTTCTGATTATGCAGGAATCAGTTTCGAAGAGGCGCTGGGTTTAATGATTATGTGGGAATCATTTTCTAATTATGCGAGAATTATTTTTTGATTATGCGGAAATCAGTACTAACAACATTTTAAACAAAAATTTTACCAAATGCCAAACTGCTTTATCTCACAGCTGATTTCTCTCATAGAAAATCTGACAGAGATTATTTTCACAGCACAGCAATGCCAAACTGGCCCTTAATAAAACCAAGATAAGCTTTCAAATTCTTTATTGAACCATTAAATTTGAACTTGACAAAAAAGGGGCACTAAAAGATAGTGTCTATATTTCTGGTTTGTTACAAAATTTTAGACAACATTGAAAAAATTAACTTAATTTATAACATGTGTAAACAAAATAAGAAGTTTATTAGTTTATCATACATATTACATTATTTTGATTAAGTATAAAATGAGGTTAGAGAGTGCTTCAATTAAATCTTAAAAAAAAAGGGCATAGGCAAGCGAGCCAAGGATTTCAAATCCTAAGCCCAAGCCCTATCCAACCTTAGAGCGGGATGGACTGAGCTGGCCTAACCATCGGGGTGGATTGCGCTTTGACCCATCAAACCTTGGGTTACCCACTTTGGCTCCCTGCCCACGGGCCAAATGATGATCCCTATTCTCTCTAGGGTTTGTAGTCATTCTCGCAGGAAGATGTGTTTGAGAAGTAGGAAGCGCCTTTGACATACGGGTTTATGTTCACTTTTCATTTAGGCCCAATATTCATTTATTTACTTATTTATTTTGATGAGATATAAATTATTTATCTTATATTACCAAAGAAAGCACAGTTTGAGGATTAATTATAGAGATTTTCTATTTAAACCCCACACTTCTCTTAGTTCACCCCAACATTTAATTTAAATTTTCCCAATTTCTAAGAAAACCCCATTATCTTCCCAAACTACCCTTAAATAACCCAAATCTGAAAAAAATTAAGAAATAAAAGAGATTTTCTATTTAAACCCCACAATTTTCTTTGTTCACCCCAATACTTAAATCATTAAACAATATTTGTAGTATACATGATATTTTGTCACAAGATGTTTTTATCATGTGATTAGATCATATGGGAAATTGTAGTTTGTTTGGTTTCGTTCTATGATGACAGTGAAAACCAATGACCACAACCTCTTCTTTTATTTTTTACCCAACGGAAAAGTGACATTTAGCCTACTGAGATGATATGATATAATGAAGTCATTTGCTATTTGAGAACATTGCTACGGTAAAAATGGCATTTAAGATGATAATCGTTATATACTTTTCTGTATTGGCATTAGAAACATCTGCACTTCCTCTATAGTTGTTAGAATCAAGGGACACCTCATTCTCAGATCTGTACTTCCTCTATAGTTGTTGGAATTTAAAATACAAGATTTCAATAATGACAATCATCTTGATAATGAAGTTATCTACAGAAATATGGGAGAATATGACATTGATGAGTTGTCAACAGATAGCATGGCTCAGGAAAGTTGAATTCTAAAACATTCAAGGGAGGTCAATCTGGTAAGCTGGTAACCACAGGGCGACCTGTAATTACGAGACAAGCATAAGAACATAGCAATCACAATTCAGGTTTAACAGCCTCGATTTGAAGGGTACCATGTCAATATGTATAATGGCTGTGGAACTAGTAGAAGCACTAAGATTAGGCTCTGTGCTCTTAAATCCTTTAGCAGATCTGGGAAAGCGCTTACGATACCGATTTCTTCATGTGAGTGGTGGGGTGTGTGTATAGATGTACTAGGGTTAAGTATTAAGTTTGATGACCTTTTTTGTCTATTTACACAATAATAAAACTTACAGCTTAATGATTTAAGTATTAGGGTGAACAAAGAGAAGTGCGGGGTTTAAATAGAAAATCTCTTAATTATATGCTTGAGTGACAAGTAATATTTTTCTAATTAGAATAATTTAGTATGTGAAATTTGATACTTAGGTTTTTTTGTTTTTTGTTTTGGAAAACGAGTGCGTGGTTATTTGACATTTTTCAATTGTATATATTAGGGGATTTATGAGAGACTTAAACCTCCAACACCACTTTCCAGCAGCACAATACCTGAAAGATCGAGTGTCAAATTTTCGTAAGGCATAAGCCAACCCCAAATTGCACACAATGAGGACCAAGTTGTGTGTGGCAACTTGGAACTTGACAAGGTCATATAGCTAGCTTGGACATTAGTACAAGAATCCTATAGTGAGGGTTTTATCCGAGGCTTTTAGATGATACTCTATCCCTTAATCGTTGGATCAAAATGATTAGCTATTGGATTAAATTGATTAATTTGATCCAACAATTAAGAGATAGGACCTCATCTCACGACCTTCGATAAGGCCGTTACTATAAAATGAATGATGTGACATTAATATTATTTAGTGTATAAGTAAAAAGTAAAAGTTTTTTCTTCTTCATTTTTTAACTTCTAGAGAGGGGAAACCAGTATTCTATAACATGCATGCATCTTGGCTTTTTAGTTGACAACGGTCTTTGATTTATCTGCTAGTTATGACTAACGAATGATTCTTCTTGAGTCTTGAGCACAAATCAAATAAATTCAATCTTATATATAAAAAGAAAGCTACATTTTCCGGTGGCATGAGTATTATACATTCATCGCTCATTGTTCACCTAATTTTCACGTATTATAAATACCTATTAATTAGTATAGTGGTTTGGAGCAATTGCTCCTATAGGAAAGATCCAAAGTTAATATATGTGTAGTGTGTGTGAGTTTAGTATGTTATCGCCTCTCTCCATAGGAAATATCCTAAAAAAACACATGCTAATTAATTGTTGTTTTAATATATCTCACTTGTTTATTACTAAAAGATGAGTATTAATTTTGATCATCTTGTTTACCTTGTTATGTTATTGGAAGGAACCAAACCTTGAACTATATACTAACCTATTCATTTTCACATTTCCTACTACTACTTGAATTAACTCAAAACCCTTAAATTAGTAATATCGAATATAGCTAAAATAATACTCCCCTCCTAGAAGACAACGAAACTTTAAAAGTTTAATAATCCAGTCTTGGGTTTGTGATGTGTGAACTTTATAACCTTGGCTGCAATTGGCAGAATGCATGTGGAGGATATATTATATTACAAAATCAATCCCTAATCAAAGACCCATATGTGTAAACTCTATCATTTTTATTGAATTTTGGGTCTCGTTATGCTCGATAAACTTTTAAGGCAGGTCTTAGTTGTCTAGAGATCTACAAAGCTGTTGTCCTGATCACCATGAGACAAGGATTCTGAGTACTTTAGTGTTCTTATGTGACTAATTGGAAAATATTCAAAACGTTGAAATTACAAATCAGAAAAACTTTCCTAACATACTTTAGTGTTTTTATAGCATTGATTCATATGCTAGCTGCTTGGTTTCTGAAGCATTTCAATGAAATAATGTCACATGTTTGCCATGTATTAAACTTAAAAAATAGAAGTTTAGCTAATATGAGAACTGCATCTAGTAGAAGCTTGATGGGATGCATAGTAATATTTGGACACAAGTATCTCTACACGCGATGTTTTTTAACTAAGATCTACACAAGTGAATTTCTGCATCATCTTACGACAAATGAGTTTTGACATTTGTGTGGAGATGTATCAGTACCTCTGAGGGGGCTTTCCAATGATCATGGAAGGGTTTGGCTATAACCTTCAGATATGAGTGTTGTTTATTTTGACAGATAACTTATGACTCCTATAAAATGGGATAATTAAGTTAAGTCCTGTTGACAGATATCTAGTGGTATCCTAAAAAATGACTCTTTTGCAAATAAGGTTTTAGTTAGGGATGCATATTTGTATATAAATATTGGGTACAGTACAGTTGGCTTGTTTAATTTTATTTGATAAGATTTTCGGTTGCTATGTGTCCATATTTATTATAAAATTCACATATATTAGATTTCAGATAAGATTTTCGGTTGCTACTATTGCGCCACGTGTCATCTCTATCTTCTAAATCCAATTATAAAACCACACCCTCAACTCACACCAATCATCATATCCTCTCTATCATTTCATTTCTCAAATTTTACAAAACAAATTCTACTTTCAATGTCTTACGAGGAGGTTGTTGGAAAAGATCGAGCGAGAAAATGAAGAAAGAATGCACAAACATGCTGAAGAAGAAAGGGAGTGAAAAGCACATAACAATCAAGTTGTTTTAGCAGTGGGTATGCTCGATCAATCAAGCCAACACCACTGTGGCTTATTTTGCCTTGGGCCTTGCCCTGGTTGGTGGACCCCATCTCTTGCCAGGGCAAGAATTGAACACTGAAACCACTTTTGGAGGCCTAGAGGGCCTTTTGTCTCGGCTATATAGGCTCCTGTGGTGAAACTGCTCTAAGTTACCATGCGAAAACAAGAAGGGGTTAGGGCGTTTCCACCGCACCCCCCAGCCCGGGTAAGGGGAGGCCTAGGCCCAAGAAGCAGTTTCCAACGGTAAGAAACAGCCCAGGCAAGGCATGGGCTCCACAAGCCCTAGCAGGCCCGAAGGCAAGAACAGCCCGAGCTGTTGCCTGAGGACTGTGATGTCAGTGATGATGTCAGCAAAGAAATTTTTTTAAAAAAAAAATTGATTTTTTTTAAAAAAAAAATACCAAAAATTTCAGATATATATATATATATAAATATCTTGCTATATTCTTCATTTCCCACACCAAAACTCTATACAAATCCCTCTTCTCATATCTCATGTGAACAGCTGTTGCCCTTGGGTTGCCATGGCAATGGGTGGAAAATCAACAAAAAAATTGCTAGGACAGACATTATTCATGTGAATAGTACCAACCCTTTCCTCCCCTTACCTTTTGCCATGATAAATGAGTGAAAATACTCTTATTAGTCAGTTTTGCAACACATGCCACCGAAAATGGTTAACATTATTTATTTATTTATTTAGAAAAACAATACTATAATCATTAAAAAATTAAAGTCCTCAATAAGAATATCCGGAACCAAATTAGAAGGCTGTGTAAACCCAACGAATGACAACTTTATAAGAGATAACAAAACGAGCCATACTGTGGCATTTTCATGCAATTTGATATTAACAATGACTTTGCATGAAAACGTGTGATGTAAACTACTCAAAATTCAATAAATTAATGTTATGAATAGATCAAACTTCCACATAGCAATTGCAGCAAATAATATACCTCTTACGATTTTCTTGTATATTTATTATCCATAAGACCACATTCTTCTACATGATTCAATTATTTTATTTTATTTTGTCATTGGAGTATAGTTGGTTGAGATCTTCCACTTTCATTCACGTGGGCAGAGGTTCGAAACCCTTAGTTACCCAATGCTAGAAAAATACTATATGTCATCAAGTTTTTGTAAAGAAAATGTTAAGCTTACCACATTGTGTACCTCCTCTTTGTCATCAAGTTTTTGTAAAAAATAAATTTTAGATTTCGATTCAAATGAGACACATATCCAATTGTTTGTTGCAAACTTTTCCATCCATTTTGTCCTTGGTTTTTACACTTTAGTCTTTGTTTTTTTTTTTCTTCAAAATGTTCTTTAAAATTGCCAACGAGTAGCTAGGTTGATCCAATTAAACAAAAGACAGAACTCACATCAAAATTATTTTAATCGAGTCCTAGCTGTGCAATGTGTGAACTATATAACCTTGAAAATGGCATCTATTGGAAGCGCCCAATTGTCATTATTATAATGTGGAAGATATTATGTTACGAAATCAAGTTTGCATGATATAGTCATTATGAATAATAAAAAGTTTGATCTAGTCTTTGTTTGCTAGATGTCATGTCTCAACTCTCAAGCACGTTAATCTATTAAAATTAATTCACGTGTTCACTTGATAAAAGATTAGGCAATTGCACACCTACTTGTGAAATTTATTAATGTATATATATGTCACATTAATGTAACACGATGATACAAAACAACTATATATATTTTTTGGGTCGGAATCAAAGAAACAACTATATATTCAGTATCCATATAAAATCAAAGAATAGAGTTTTTATTTATCAAATTTAGCCCCAAAATTCATAAATGTAAAAAAAAAAAAAAAAAAAGAAGTAAAAATTCACTTAAATTGACCCAAATGCCCTTTAAATTAAATCTCAGTTACAACTCAAACCCAAAATAATAGGAGCACTAAAACAAAATTGGGTCAACTCAGTCATGCCTATGAATCCTATCATAAATTCATTAAAAAAAAGTTAAAGGCAATTGTTTGACATAATAATTTTTAATTGAAAATTCGTATCATAAATGAATAAATACTGTTGCTCTGCATATGATGTGGGGATTAAACTTTCTTGCAAACTAGCATATGTGCTTCTGCCTTCCCTGAGCACAAGAGCTCCAGAAAAATTGCAAGCCATACTATCTTCCCACACCACAAACTTGCTTATATACAGAGTGGGTACAAATAGAAAATATATACAAAATCTCCTAATTTTACTCAAATTAGATAATTACAATAAAATACAAATTCTATTTCTAATAGGAATGCCAACATGATCATCAGAAACAAGAACTGAAATAGTAAACAAAGACTTTGAAATTTTAAAATAAAGTGTTCTTCATACGGGAGTTAATTATGTAAGTGCAGGCAGTGGAAAGAATATAGATGCAGATGTTAATTCTTTTCTCTTTAATTTGTTACAGAGTCTTGTGAACTTAAAATGGATCAGTGTTGCTTTCTTCGAACATCTAACTGAAGCCCCAAATCTCTCTCGGAGTATAAAAATTGAGCATATAGATCTGTATGGCTGTGAAAGTTTGGATTGTCATGGAGTTTTGTCTTTTTGTGGTCTTGATTATGTTGGAGAAGTTAACCAGAGGGACAGAGGGCCAGAGATATGTTGGTTGGGGTTTGATAGTTTCCTATCAAACTATATTTATGTATACCCAAGTCTTTAAATGTTTAAACTTGAAAAAAAATGAAGGTACAATGGGAGACGGCATATAATGGCTTACAAGAAACTCAAAGCTCAAACATTTAAACAAAGTATTTCCAAGCATCCATAATCAACAAACAGAAGGCCAGGCATTTTGATGAAGGAAATAATAAATTGTACTAATGGATGCTCTAAGAGATTTCAAGTTCCAATTTTCACTCTCCTTAAGTTCAGAAAAAATAAACAAAAAGACTTCGAATCCCTTGAGCTTCCCATATAGCATCTTTAGGAGAGTCTAAATTTTAGCCATATTCGCCATTTCTTTCCTACGTCTCCTTGGTTGTTTTTCAGCTGCTGTATAAAAAAAACACAGCAATACGACCATGACATGTAGGTATGAACGCATGAACATGACAAATTTATTTTGGTCGCACCAACATTAGTACAATTTATAATCGAAATTAAAAGTCGACAAGGGAGAAATATAACAATAGATAAATAGTGTACTTCTATAATGTTTCAATATAGTTCTATCTAGTGTTGAACTAAGTTATTATAATTATTTTTTAAAAAACAGAATTACATTACAAATGAGATCCCCTTGGGAATTGAACTAAGTTATTTTAATTCATTGATGAATAGAAAGAAACCTATTAGAAGAGATAATGGTTTTTATTTTTTTTCTGTCAGAAGAATAGTTAATGTTATTTATAAGAAGAAGAAAAAAAGGCTGTTTTTCTTTTTAAATTTGAATTTTTTTTAATCAACGGGGAGGGGAAATTCAAATTTGGGAACTCGAGCTAATTAACTTGTTTTCCTTAATGAAAATACAAATAAACTCTCTCTTAGTTCCAAAGAAAAAGAAAAAAGGCATCTATATTCCGTCGACTAGTGGTTGTTTGTGGCTAATTTATGAATACAATTTTCCCTTATTAATTTAAAAAATAGGCAAATTTGTTGTGTGTTAGTATTTTTTTACTATTGCCTTCTCTAAAATTCTTTAGCAAACTGTTGTAATTGTGGGCATATCCTTGTAAGTTATGTCTAGAGCTATCAATGGAGACCTTTTTCATGAACTCCAAAGTTCAGTCAAAGCCACTCATTTTTGTTCATCAATCCTCTCCTTACTGTTTGAGGAGTAACAATTTTGTTTATCCACCACCGGCAAATTGAAATAGTCAGTGTCTTCTCCATCATGGCGGAGCTTTGAGAATCTCTGAGCAACTTCATCTGTTTGAAGTTGCAGCTACATTTTGACAACTTCAAAGGAGAAGAGCATCGGCCAAAGAAGAGGAGAGCAGAGCAACCCATGGCCATTGTAGTTGTCACCTCTTGCGTCCTGTTGGGTTTTTACCTTCTCTGCAGCGTCGCAAGGGCAATTGCTTTTGCATACTCAAACGCAAACCATAAGTGGATTGAAAGAGAATCGAGGTTGTTGGAAGCACTTTTAAAAGATTATGATGAAGTTTTGAGGTCAGAGGATCAAATTACACGGAAAGCCAGTCAGTTTTTGGATTCTGATCAACTCATCCAGGCTGGAATTACTCTACGACTGAATGAAACGGAGCAGAGCTGGATAACGAATGCAAGAAAAGTGGCTTCGGAGGCAAAGTGGTGCCTTCAGAGCTTCGAAGAACTGAGAGAGCGAAGCAACTCTTCCAAGTGGTTTGTTTTTGTGTTGATAACTGATCATCTGCTGCCCATGCTTGATGTTGCCCGTGGGATGAGGCGGATCAAGGAAATGATTAATAACAACCTTGGGATGAGCCGGAGGAGGAGAAGCCAAGGGAAGAAGGAAGTAAGCGCAAGGGACATCCGTGCAACATTGGAGCAGTCAAGGTCCAAGGTTAAAAGCTTGCGTGCCAGATCCATTGTTGATGAGATTGATGAATATCAATCTGTTCAGACACCAGCGCTGTGTGTTAGCTCAAGAGCTGCTAAGTTGGTGTCCTCCCTAATGGAGCTGATCATTGGAAACTCAAAATTGATGGATGGCATGGTGGAGCAAGTGATATCCATCATGATGCATGTAGAGCTGCTGCCTTCTTTCATGGAAGATTTACAATTGCTACAGCTAGAAAGTGAAATGGAAAAGTCATGGTTGGTCGAAGCAAGCAAGATGATTGAGGAAGCAACAAATGACATTGCCAACATCAATATAGCAGCAAATCGACAGAGACGGTGGTGGGTATATTTCAGCCGTAATTGGAGGGCTAGGAGGAAGCTCAAGGGGGGAATAATGTCCGTTGGCACTAGGATCTCCACACTCCTGGAAACAAAGGAAAGATATGGTTTTAAATTTATCACAGGACGCCCTTCAAATTTTGCCCGCAAATCTCCTCGACAGCAAACCCTTGAGTATCAGACTACAGACAGGCATTTGTCATCAGCTGTAGACAACATTCGTGACAGGCTCGTTCAATTGCGGCAAACAAGCAAAGAGTTATCTTTGTGTGTTAGCGCAATGAGCAAGGAGTTGGAGCACATGCATAAACTTTTCAAAGATACCAAACCCACTGAAGACTATGCCATTAAGTTTAGAAGTGCTTACTTGGAGCAATTGAAGAAACTGACCTGTGAAGCAGAGGAGTACTCAAACGCCCCCCGCATCCAAGGCTCAGACTCAGACTCAGAGCTTGTAACCACCATCTCGGAGATTAAGGGAATCACGCACGCAGTAAATCTTCTTCAGAGATGCATAAAAGTATATTCGATTGAGGTAAGGGCGGATTCTTGCTCAGTAGTTGGTCTGGAAGAAAACGTATATGAACTGGTCTCGCAACTGACTTCTAACAGAAAAGAGCGCTCTGTGATTTCCATTGTGGGGATGAAGGGAATTGGTAAGACAACTCTGGCAAAGGAAGTCTTTAACCACCCTACCATTCAGCGCCTTTTTCAAGTCCGTCGTTGGGTCTCTGTACCTCAAGTATTTGACAAAAGTGAATTATTGGAAGCTGTTGGAAACCAGGTCTTGAAGACGCAAGAGAAACAGGACAGGGAAGACTACTGGATTGAGAAAGTGAGGGATTTCTTGAAGGAGGAGAGATACCTTCTAGTTTTAGACAATGTCTCATCAAAGGAAACCTGGGATGCTCTTAAATTAGCATTTCCAGAAATGGAAAACAAGAGCAGGATTGTCCTCACCACATGCAAGAAGGCCATCGCGTCACATGCTGACCAAAATAGCATTCACCACCACCATCTTCGGTTACGAACCAAACAAGAGAGCTGGGATCTTTTTTCCCAGATAGTGCATCACTGTCCTGATGAACTGCAAACTGATGCAAAGGAAGTTTTAGGGAGAGGCGGAGGCTTACCACTTGCCGTAATACGTGTTGGGTATCTACTGTCGTGGAAGGAAGTGTCGACACCAGAGGAATATTTGAAGGAGCTTGAGCGTATCACTCAAGGACAGAACCGAACACTGTGGTTGGATACTGTGCAAGTGAATAATGCAGACTTGCAATTCGACGAAATTCTGAGTAAATGTTTGTCTTACTTCCAACTTTTCTCTAGGGACTTTGAAATCCCTGCAAGGAGAATTGTCGCTTCGTGGGTTGCACAAGGATTGGCACAAGTAAGTGGAGATGAGAAAACAAAAATTCCCGAAAATGTTGCATACGAGTATCTATCAGAGTTGATTGGGCGTAATGTGGTTCAAGTGGTTCAAAGAAAGCCTAATGGGAAGATCAAGACATGTCGCTTGCCTAGTGCTGTGCGTCATCTCTTGTTGCAAGGTGGCAACGACAATAATAGCGGCGAAACAGGTTCAGGGTCATCTCTAACTTCTCCTACAAGTAATGCAGACGGAAACTATAACCTTCATGATTCTGAAGATGGTAATACATACGATACCAGTTCCCGTCAAATTCATGGTCTCAACACAAATTGGCGAAATGTTTTGCTGAAGGAAAGCTTTCCCCAATCAATTCTCTTCTTTGATGCCCGAGCAAAAATCAAACCTGGAGAGGAAATAGGTGAAATTATTAGTAGGGGCATTGCTGGTGGTCTCTTCGGCAAACTACTAACTCTTGACCTTGAACGTGTGTTCAGACCAAAGTTGCCCGAGACCATTGGAAAATTAAAGCAGCTGACATATCTGGGATTAAGGCGAACTTACCTATTGACAATCCCTGAATCTATTGGGGACTTGGTGAAACTCATAACTCTAGATTTGAAGCATACCCATGCTAGAACACTCCCTAGTTCAATATGGAAGCTGAAGAAAATCCGGCATCTCTACTTGAACGAGAACTGTCAAATACATCGACCAATTTTCATGATATCGATGAAAAATCTGCTGATATTATCAGGCCTATTTGTGGAGACGGGCCATCCTCTCAAGGATCGTCTGGACAAGTTGACGAAACTTCGAAAATTGGCTTTGGTATTCAATCTTGCACTGACAGAGCAAATGCTAGTCGCGAAATGGATTGAGAAGCTGACTGACCTAGAATCTTTGAGGCTGAGATCAATAGATGAGAAGAGGGCACCTCAGCATCTGAAACTAGAGACCATCTCTAACCTTACGAATCTGTCCAGCCTACATTTGTTTGGTAAGCTTGAAAATCAGTTCATCATAAATCAACTCCCGCGAAGCCTCACCCAGCTTACCTTATCGGCCTCTAAAATTAAAGATGATCCAATGCCAATGCTAGGCCGGCTTCCGAAACTTAGATCCCTTTCTTTCCACTCTGATTCTTATCTAGGAACACGGATGGTTTGCTACAAAGATGGATTTCCCCTTCTTCTATTTCTGAAGCTTTGGAATTTAGATACCCTGGAAATCTTGGCCGTGCAAAAAGGAGCAATGCAAAATCTTCGCTACATAGATACTAGATCCTGCCACAACTTGACCATCACTGACTCCTGATGTGTTCTATCCATTGTGAGAATAAAGATGAGAATAAATAATTGAGATTACTTTTTCTTTGTTTCCTATCTGTTGCTTGCCCCTAGAAGGTAAATAATGAGCATGTTTGGGTAAATAATAAGCCACCTTTACATGATCTGTGAACGTAATCACAAGAAATGCATCAAGAATTGTCTACCATAAATTGTAGCGTCACACAGCCTCATGCGAGGAGCCTGAATATGAACACCACGGTGTCATGGTGCTACAACACACAATCTAGCGGTGTTTAAGATTCGATCCGATCCAATCCAACCAAACCAACCCAATCGATCGATCAGATCTAATTTAATTCAATTTGATCATAAGGTCGATGGTTTTGGTAAATTGATTTGGATCTCTAAATTCAAAAACCAACATGATTCAATCAAATGGGATTTTCTTGTGACAATCCAATCCAGTTTAGTAGGTTTGATGCTTCTTCAATCTTGATTGACCGCTTGCAAAATCCAAGTGGAGGTGTCGTATAGCAGTATAGCTCGGAAGTTTGAGTGTCGTATCCACAGAGAGCGGTGTAAAGAAAATAATAGAGCTGAAAAAGAACAATTGATCAACATGGTCACACTTCAACACCCAATCTACCGGTGTTCAAGATTCAATTCAATCCAACCAAGCCAATCGATCAAATCTAATCTAATCCTATTTGATCACGAGGTTGATGATTTTGGTAGATTGACTTGGATCTCTAAATTCAAAAACCAACATGATTCGATCAAATGAGGGATTTTCTTGTGACAATCCAGTCCAGTTTAGTAGGTTTGATGCGTCTTTGTCTTTGGTTTTGAACTAAATAAGTTTAGGGTTTAATGGATTTGGTACATTAATAACCAAAATACATAATTTTCATGAGCATTCAATCTTCATTTTACCTTTGAGTTATATCAAAAAGCATTATCAGATTTTTTTTTCATTGCAAGAGATTTCTAGCTCAAGTGATCAAAAGAATTTACCTTACACTCAACGTTCTGTGTTCAATTTTACCTTTCTGAGTATCGGTTATTTTCAAACAAAATATATATTGTTTCGTCATTAAAAAATTGATAATCCAAATCTTCTTAAAGGGAAATATGGAAAATAAGCGATTGGGAATGTTGAATCCCCAATTGGGCCCTAACATTGTGTCCCACATAAACTCTATTTAAAGGATGCCTCAATGAGTGCTGCTGACCGAGTAGTCCTTGACCCAAAAACTACTGCTGAGAGTTACTGTTGAGAGTTATATCGGAAATACAAGTTTTGCCTTTAATGATATAAACAATCTTAAGCATCTCCACCTAATTTTGAGTTTTATATATACTTTAAGGCAATGTGTACGTTGACAATTAGTTTCTCCTTTCTTTCCATGTAATTTGTATAAAGACACCTTTTATGTTCATGAGTATTTAAATTAGCAGTTCAATTTGCATCCATACAAAGAAGAGGAAGGTGATGACGGAGATTTTCCCAGAAAGTCTGAGCAAACTATGGAGCTTGTGGGAAATCCGTGTAATGGTGGTATTGAGCCTCATCTTACAAGGCATTCTCATAGTTTTTGGCAACAAGAGGAAGTACTCAACCAGCAAATGGCTCCGATTGCTGTGGCTTGCCTACTTGTCCGCAGACTGGGTTGCAACAGTCTCACTCAGCCTCCTCTCCAAAAATTTATTATCAACAAACGACAAAATGAATTCCGCAAATGCAGACGACCAAGACCAGATCCTGACAGCATTTTGGGCGCCGTTTCTTCTGCTTCACCTTGGCGGCCCGGACACCATCACTGCGTACTCTTTGGAAGACAATGAGTTGTGGTGGAGGCACTTGCTTGTGCTCCTTGTCCAGGTGTCCCTGGCTGTTTATGTCTTTCTTAGAGCCTGGGCTGGTCAGGCGCTTAACCTTCTTGCCATTCCAGTGTTTGTTGCAGGGATCATCAAGTTTGGGGAGCGGACTTGGGTTTTGAGGTCTGCAAGCAGTAAGCATTTCAGAGATTCTATGTTTCGTCGTCCTGACCCAGGGCCCGACTATGCTAGATACATGGATGAACTGCGCTCGAAGAAGCGCGAAGGGTTCGAGGTTGACATAGAGAGAGTGGATGAGGCTCCCACCATTGGTGATTTTTCCTTTACAGCTCCAAGCATCTTTCCAAATACAGCCAATTTGCAACATGCCGATGTCTTCTTCAACATTTTCAAGAGGCTATTTGCAGATCTCATCCTCAGCATCCATGATATCTTGAAAAGCAAATCATTCTTCCAGAACAGATCCTACTATGAAGCTTTCAAAGTGATTGAGATTGAGCTTGGGTTCATGTATGATTTGTTTTATACAAAGGCTGTCCTTTATAGTCTCAACGGCGCAATTCTTCGTTTTACCAGTTTTGTTTCCATCATTTCCGTCTCTGTCACCTTCCTGGTCATGATCGAGAAGCAAGATTATTCAGCAAGAAGTATAATTATCACTTATGTGTTGCTGGCTGGTGCTATCATCCTCGAGCTCTACGCTGTGATTTTATTTCTGCGCTCAGATTGGGCAGTGCTATGGTTTTGTAAGCACAAGATAGCAGCACATTTGTTGTATCCAGTGATTTCACATATGCCGTTAGCTGAAAACAAAAGGTGGTCTAATGTAATTACACAATACAACTTAATTTCGATCTGCTGCGAAGATAAGCGGGCCAAGTACAGGTTCCTAGAAAAGGTCTCCGGGATATGCAGAAAATCGAAGAAATCAGTGGTAGTCCCTAGAGAGTTGAAGGAACTGATATTTCTGCAGCTGTTAAAGAAATCAACATGTGCCCCAAACGCTGAAGGTTACAAGAAGATAAGGGATCGTAGGATGGAGTGGGTTCTTCAAAATGAGAATTGTATCGAAAAACTTGGCTGGAGCATTGGAGAAGAATTTGATCTCAGCGTTCTTCTTTGGCATATTGCAACACAACTCTGTTATTACTCTGATAAGGAAAAATACCCGAACTCTTTCCCCGATCCAAATTGTGAAGCCAGCAAGTTGTTGTCCGAGTATATGTTGTATCTCCTAGTCAAGCGTCCCTTCATGCTGCCCAATGGGATCGGAAAAATTAGGTTCAAGGACACATGCGCCGAAGCCACGGAATTCTTCAAACAAAGAAGATGCCAAAGATCAGAACATGACCGGGCTTGCAAAAAACTACTTGAGGTGAACAGTGATGAGATCCTTCCAGCTGAAGTAAAAGGAGATGAAAGCAAGTCAGTGCTATTTGATGCATGCAAGCTTGCTAAAGATTTGGAATCCCTGGAAACAAAGGAAAATTGGGAGAATCAGAAGAAGTGGGAGTTGATCAGCCATGTCTGGGTGGAAATGCTATCTTCAGCTGCCAGCCATTGTCGATGGAATCATCACGCTGCGCAACTCAGGCATGGGGGAGAGCTGCTCACTCATGTCTGGCTTCTTATGGCACATCTTGGTTTAACTGAACAACTTCAAACTTTCGAACTTCAAAAGGCCATAGTATTGAATGTGCGGTGAAAATGATATAAGCAACAAGATATTCTCCAAACTCAGATTGGATAGCAGAAACATGATATTATCTAGTAAAAGACATGTCTCATTCTTCTCTTTAGCAGTAACCCTCGTGATCCATACGCTCTGATTATAGTTGTATTCTCTTTTTCTATATGTGTTTTTAAGTAGTAAGTAGCCTTATGTTTTGCTCTTGAATTTATAAAATGTTCAGTCCACGGCCGATCAAGAATCCACCGGTCAATTTCGTCGCTTGTAATGTGTTGAAATTAATGCACATTTGTGCATAAAAAATGTGGAGAAATCTAGAAGCTTTGAGATGAGCCTAAACTATTGGAGAAGCTTGCATATGTGGGCAAAAACCAATGTGAAGTTGGAAGAACTCTCTAGAAGCAAGAATACTCATGTTGCTAGACTATGGAGGTGAAAGAAATTTCTAGAACAAGACATGTGGCTTGATATGGTGATGTAACAAACAAATGAAGTTTGAAGAAAATTGTAGAGAAAACCACAAATATGTGGCTAGGAGGGGTTGATCAAGCCTATAAATAGGCATGAACCCCACTCAATGTAATAGAGCTAGATAGCTAGCAACCAAAGCTAATAGGCTATCTAGCTAATCAACAAGAGGGCCAAATAGCTACCCAAATTAAGGGATAAAATTAGCTACCCAAATTAAACTATGTTGAGGGCCAAATAGCCCAAACTAAGCTAAGAGAGTGTGATGGCCAATAAGCCAAAATCTATGAAGAGGGCCAATTAGCCTAATCCTATGTACACCAAGTCATGTACTGTTCTCCTCCAAATATAATAAAATCCCTTTGTTTCAACTATTGTCTCTTGTTCAAAACCCCTTCACTCTTAAACCAACAATGGTATCAGAGCACCACACACATCACACACCCCATACAATTCCAACATAATGAGAGGATGTCCGGTTACAAAAATCGAGACATCCTTCCTAAACTGAACACAATTATGTTATAACTTGTATCCTTTATGAGTAGTGTCCATAATACCACCCTAACTAATTCTATGATTCTGAAAGCTAGAACATCGGATGTGAATGAACAAACAACAAATCAAAGTTTGAAAGCGCATGTTGAGTCTTTTTTGTCCTTTAAAGGGTAAACGTTCATTAGCTAAAATTATTAATTTGGGGGAAAATAGTGGATGCAGCTATATCATTTAATAAGAAAAATAATGGTGGGTCCTTTTGTTGCCCGAGAAAATATTATTTGGGGAAAATAGTATGCATCTATATACTATAATCTGATTAAAGCTTGATATATTCTTACACATGTTGGAACATGTACAATAATTTGAATGCTAAGTTGTTAACTTTTCTTTAATGGATGTTGAGTTGTTTACTTCGTCAATTGTCTTGAGTCAATGTATTAAATTGTCATTCAGTTGTTTAAACTAATATTTTTCTATTAACTATTGGTTTAGTGAGTTTCCCCACACCCCACCCCACCCCTCCCTCCCCAATTTTCTAGAAATGAACATGGTCCAGCTTGAATTGGTTACATCTCCAAACCAAATTAAATGGAGCCAACCATTCAAAATCCCAAAACCTAGATTTATAAAATGAAGAGATATAGAGAGTTATGAGATCTGACAAAAATGGATATAAATAGTTGTTGATCTAAAGAAAAAATGGAGAAATAAGTGATTTTAAAGAAAGAAAAAGAAAATGGAGAGAGAGAGAGAGAGAGAGAGAGAGTTTCAAGGAGGAGATAGAAGAGACAGAGAGAGGGGGAGAGACATAAAGAAGAAAAAAAAGGATAGAGCGAGAGATGTCAGGTAGAAAGTCATTGTCACATGAGCTTTTGTCCTTACTTATATTTTTAAAAAAAAGAGTTTTACTAGCTCACTTGAACAGTTTCAATCACCTAATAGTAATTGATTATATTTTCTTTTAATTTTAAAGTAAAAATAACCATGTGATCATTCATCACCACCCTTGAAAGTGATTAAATTTAAAGACCACAAAATGATATATTAAATTATTATTATAAAGATTAAAGCTTTGAGCTCTTTTACCTCAACTCATGTGGGCATAGATTCGAAATCTCTAGACACTCAATTAATATTTGTGTAAACCCACCACCCCCAATATTGCTTGTACTAAAAAAAAAAACAGACATAGGTAGAGTGGATGTGCTCCCGCTCTATACCCAAGTTTGAATCCCCCTTTCCGTAGTTTAAATTAGATTAAAGTAGAGTATCACTTGTATAAAAAAAAAATACAAGGAAGCTTGATCTATATTTTCTAAATGACATTTTTCTCCCTATAGTTTGACTAATATTGCATTTTTTTTTAATCCCTATAATAATTTCAATTTTGACATTTTTAATATATGGAGTTTGATTTGGTAATTAATATGCAATCACTACGTAAGAACATTTTTGTCTCTCCAACAAGTTTGCAATCAACCATGTGATCATTGACTTTAAACTTTTTGCCTATTCTTTGAACAATATCGATTCATTGTACTTAATTGCTAATTAAACAGAACTTTAAGACTAAAATTGTTAAAATTGAATTAATAATGACAAAAGTAGGAAATTGATCAAATTACAGGGACCAAAAATGGGTTTTGCGTACAAAAGACCCATTAGTGTAGTGCTTTGGAGCAATTTTTCCCTCATGAAAGGTGACGGGTATGAATCCTAGCATCTGTATTGTGAATTTAATATAATATCGCCCTTCTCAATAGGAAATTTCCTTTAAAAAGGGTTTTGCCTTGAAATTATGTTTATATACTACTTTTATCTAGGGGTAGCATGGGACGACTTCAAAGTTCTTACTGAATTGCAATTTCTCCATGGCTTTACCCTCCTCCTCCTCCTCGTGGGTTCTACTTGACTTGTTCATTAGAGCTTCAAATTCCAACTTTTGTTTATTATAGTCTCAGGTTCCCCTTTCGTTTATAAACACACTACTTTTTCTTCCACATTAGTACCCCTGTAAAATTGCAAAAGTAAATGTCTTTCAGTTTCCATCATGGAAAAGCTTAATGAAATCAGGGATAGATGGTGGATGTGACAGGGCCTGCTCATCTTCATTTCTGGTTATGAACAAGAGCAACTAAGTCTGTATTTGGTTGAAATGGCCGTTGCTTACATCGCCTGTTGGATCCTGTTTGCTTTTTACTTGGTTGCAATTGCTGCTTCTGAAATTACTTTCAGATACTTGAACGCCAAGTACAAGTGGATTAGAAGAGAATCCAGACTATTAGCTGCTCTTCTTGAAGACTTTGACTATGTCTCGCAATCGCGGAATGAAATAATACAGAAAGCCAATGATAAGCTTTTGGATCCCCAACTCATCCAAGCTGGGATGACTGCACGAGTTCTGAATGAATGGGAGGAAGGGTGGATGAACAAAGCAAGAGAAGTGGCCTCCGAGGCAACCTGGTGTGTTCGAATATTGGGAAACAGAAGAACCTCTCCCAAGTGGTTTGTTTTAATCTTAACTGATCTGGTACCGATGCTTCAGCTTGCCCTTCGAATGAAGGGCCTCAATCATTTCCTTGGCAAGAAGAAACTCGAAGTTGACCACGGGATAAACCCGCTCAATAGTCTCCTCTGGAAGAAGAAAATAGGTGCCAGCGACATCTACAGATCACTGGAGCAGTCCAGGTCCTGGGTTAGTAGCCTGCAGGACAGGTCTGTGGTTGGTGAGACATTGGAGCAGTCCACGCCCGGCCCCGGGCCGCCTGTTAGCTTAAGAGCCGAGGAATTAATCTCCTCTATAAAGAACCTGATCGCTGAAAACCTGAAATTCGTCAACTCTAGTACCACAATGCATTTAGAGCTGCTGCATGCTTTCATGAAAGATTTGCAACCCCTCAGACTGGAAACTGAAATGGAGAAGTCCTGGGTGGTGGAAGCAAACGAGACCATCGAGGAAGCAAATCAGGCCATTGACAGCATAAACATTACAGAAGCAGATCAGAGAAGTTGGTGGCTTTCAGTTGTCAGTAACCGGAGGGATAGGCGGAAGCTTAAGAAGGTCATCCTGGACGTCGGCACCTGGATCTCCGACCTCCTGGAAACAAAGGAAAGATATGGTTTTAAATTTGTCAGACGACAATCCTCAAAATTATCTGCGAACCGGTTTACTCAACAGGGAAGCTTCAAGTATCAGACTACAGATGATATGGATTTGTCGTCTGCGGTGCACAACATTCGTAACTGGCTGAATCAAGTGGCAAAAACAAGCGACGAATTAGTATCTAACGTCAACGCACTGAGCGAGGAGTTGGAGCAGATGCATAAATTTCTCAAAGGTACAAAAGGAACTGAAGATTATGCTATTCATTTAAGAAATGCTTGCTTGGAGCAATTGAAGAAACTTGTTCCCGAAGCAGATCAGCAGTCCTCAAACACCCCCAATAATGAAGGTTCAGGGTCCAAGCTTCTCTCAGAAATTACCCGAATCAATTACACTGTCAATGTTCTTCAAAGATGCGTACAAGCTTATTCCATTGAGGCAAGGCAGGAGCTATGCTCAGTTGTTGGTTTGGAGGAAGACATACATGAACTGGTCATGAGACTGGCTGATAACGGTGAACAGTGTCGTCCTATCATTTCCATTGTGGGGATGAAGGGTGTAGGTAAGACTACTCTGGCGAAGAAAGTTTATTACCATAGTACTATTTCAAACTGTTTTGAAATCCGTCGTTGGGTGACCATGCCTGATGCTGATCAAGATTCTGATGAATATGCACTTTTGGCAAGTGTTGGAAGCCAGGTCTTGGAGACCCAAGAGAAAGGGGATGGAAAAGAACACTGGATCAATAAATTGCATGGTTTCTTGAAGCCGAAGCGATACCTTGTAATTCTTGATGGAGTCTTGTCAATCCAAGCCATGTATGCTCTCAAAGCAGCATTCCCAAAAGTGGCAAACGGGAGCAGAATTTTGCTTACCACGAGGGAAAAGGCCATCGCTTCAGCTGCTGACCAAAATAGCATTCCCCACCAGCTTCGTCTGCGAACCAAAGAAGAGAGCTGGGAGCTCTTCACCCAGATGGTGCGTTGTCCTCCGGAACTTGAAGCTCTTGCAAAGAAAGTTGTAGGAAGAGGTGGAGGCTTACCACTTGTCATATTACGCATTGGGTATCCACTGTCCGGAAAGAAAGTGACATCTGAGGAATTAGAGGTGCTCAAGGGCATCACTCAGCAGGAACAGAACCAGAAACCGTGGAAAGAGAACCTGGAAGTGAATAAAGTGGATTTGCAATCACACCAAATTCTTGGTAAATGTTTTTCTTACTTCCAACTCTTTTCTGGGGATTTCGAAATCCCTGTGAGGAGAATAGTCGCTTCGTGGGTTGCACAAGGACTGGCAGAAGTAAGCAAAGGTGGGAAAACATCAAATACTCACGAAAATGTTGTATATGAGTATCTATTGCAGTTGATTGGTCGTAATGTGATTCAAGTAGTTCAAAAAAATCTCGATGGGAAGGTGAAGACATGTTGCTTGCCTACTGCCCTGCGAGATCTTATGTTGCAAGGGAAAGGCAATAGCAGCAAACCTACCAGTTTAAGCGGCCAACTTGCCTTTCATTTTGATGATAAGGATGCCCGTTTCCGTGACATCAATGGTCTCAACGCAAATTCCCCAATGGTTATGCAAAATGAAAGCCAATCCATTCTCCTCTTCGATAGTCAAGAAGGAAATAAGCCCCAGGAGGAAATAGGCGAGATTCTTCGCAGTGGCATTACTGGTGGTTTCTTCGGACAACTACAGGTTCTTGACCTTGAACGTGTATGCATGCCTGAAATTCCTAGGGCCATCGGAAAATTAAGGCAGTTAGCATATCTGGGCTTAAGGTGGACATACCTATCAACGATCCCAGAATCGATAGGCAATTTGGTTAACCTCCTAACACTAGATTTGAAGCATACTTATGTTCGAACTCTCCCTAGTTCAGTTCGGAAATTGAAGAAACTTCGGCATCTCTACTTGAATCAGAATATTCAAATGTCTGCACCAACTTCCCTTCCCTTGAGCAATTTGCAGACATTATCAGGTGTATTTGTAGGTAAGGACAATCTTGTGAAAGACCGGCGGGACAAGTTGATCAACCTTCGAAAACTGGGGTTGACCATCCAGTTGGCACCAGCAGAGCAAAAGGTATTGGCAAAATGGATTATGCAGCTGACCAAATTGCAGTCATTGAAGTTGGCCTCGCTTAATGAGAAGAGTGCACCTCAGCTTCTGAAATTAAAACCTCTGTCAAAACTTGAGAAACTCTCCAGCCTATATTTATTGGGAAGGCTTGAAAACCCTGCATCCATCATAGGTGAACTCCCAGCAAGCCTCACTCATCTTACCTTATCGGCCTCCGGGATCCAAGAAGACCCGATGCCAAAGTTAGGGAAGCTTCCAAACCTTAAATCGCTGAATTTGAACTCTGGTTCTTATGAAGGACCAAACATGGTTTGCTCCATGAATGAGTTTCCCCTGCTTTTGGTTCTGAAGCTTCGGAATCTAGATACTCTGAAAAAATTGGATGTGCAAGAAGGAGCAATGCGAAACCTTAGGGAGTTAGAGATTAAATCCTGCAGGAACTTGACAATCACTACTGGATTTACACATTTAAAGATCCTAGAGAAATTTGAAGTTAACTGATGCCTACGAAATAGGCATGTGATATTCCAAACGGCTTTGCAGCAGCTGTGGCACAATTATTCACTCTCCTGCAGTGGAAATAAAAACTTGGTCTTCGACTGCTATTTTAGGTATGTCCTTTGTTTTGTTTTGTTTTTTTCGTTGGAGCAAATTGTAGACATTTAACACAGCACAAATGACAACAGACGAATGATGTTTATGATGATGAACTTGTGATTCTACATTTTGATTCATCCATTTCTTTTCTTTTTGGTAAAAAAGTTGCAGACTAGTAAGTTCCAAAATTCTACCCAATCTGGAAAGAATTTCTCTAAGCGAAATGTTATATCAAAGAGAAATTGGAATCATAAGAGTTGATGTTTGACCCAAAAAAAAACATAAGAGTTGATGGCAGCGCGATGCAGGGGGTTTTAAAACCGTCTGAAATGTGTACAAAGTTGTGAAGACTAATAACATGTTTTATATGTTGCTTGTCATGTTAAAATATTGATCATATTTTAATAAACCAAGCAGCAATCAAAATATCAGTAGTTTGGAGCTGCTCTTTGTTCAAAAGAGTTTGGACATGTCTTTACATATATGCTACTGGTGAGGAAAAGGGATTTTTCTGCCTTGATGTCTGTTGAAAGGGGATCTATCTCTTGTTGGCTCTACTGTAGAAGTGGTTTATGTTCTTTCTTGTCTTCTGCAGGGGTTTTAACTTTGTTGGTACAAATTCGGAAAATGACAGGTGTTAGTGTAGATAAATGGAAAAATTTGAGTGAAGGTAATAACTATTATCACAGAATTAAGTAAAAAAATCAACAGGACAAACAACAGTTTAGATACATCAAGCATTCTATTAATCTGATGGACAAAGGTATAAGCTCAGTTTTTTTAATCAATTGATAACAAATTTAGAACTGTGACAATTTATTAAATAGATTTAAGAGAATTAAGACAAACTACCCAAGCTCTAATCGAATCAAATAAAGGGGTGTTGATTCTGTTCCTACAAATTGGGAAAATGGTACGTGTTCGTGTGGACAAATGGGAAAATTTTAGCGAAGATAATGACTATTATTATAGAATTAAGGCAAAAAAAATCAAATGCATAAACCATAATTTAAATACGCCAATCATTGTACGAATCTGGTGGACAAAAGTACAATTTCAGTCATTGCACAAATTATTAAATACCTAAAATAGAACGAAACCAAAAGATCCAAATTTTAATAGAATCAAACCAAATACCCATAACAGAATCAAACCATGCGCAAGTTTGTTGTACAGAAGCAGAGATAATCTATAGACACCTATGGTCAAAATTGATACATGTATTGCCATTTATAGGCTAAGTTTATCTATGAATAAGTAAGCTATAAAAGCATAACTAACCTATAAACATCTATAGGTTATAGAAGCAGAATAAAATCAAAAATAACATGCTATAGGTTATAGTTTTGTTCATTACATCTAAATGTTAGTGACAAATAGACTGATGTGATTAATTGGAAGTGGACAATATCGCTCAAATTAATATAGTGGTAAATAGAGTGTCGTTCCAACATGGATCAAGTTAACCTATTAAATACTAGAATGATTTACTCCTAATTATAATTGAATTAAACGAATTATGAGAATTATGGTGATTAAAATGTAATTAAGCAAGGAAATAAAAAATAAGTAAATAATATAATAGATGAAAACAAAGATGATAAAGTACTAGGGCACTGATTTCACCTAGCAAATCCCACCCAAATCCTTCTAGCTTGTTAATCCTAATTACCTAACATGTTGATTGTTTTCCCTTACCTCACCAATACTCTCTTCCGAGTTATATTAGTTGTGTTCCTCACAGTCAACCCACTCTATTCCTAGTTATGGATTTAGATAGCTAAGAACCCATTAAGCTTTGTGGAAAACATTAAAGATTACACAAACCATAACCTAATCTTCTGAGTCGGCTATGTAATTTATGGTACATGTTACAACCCATTAAGCTTTGTGGAAAACATTAAAGATTACACAAACCATAACCTAATCTTCTGAGTCGGCTATGTAATTTATGGTACATGTTACAAGAAGCTATTTATTAGGCATCTCCTTCCGGTCTTAACCCAATTCTTCCAATCATGCAATTAGTGGCCAATTAATTGAAAGCATTAAGAACGGTAACAAGCACTCAACATGTATAGATAAATAAAATTAACAATATCAAAGAATTTGAGTATTCATAGCTAGGCTACATCGTAGCCCTAGTAAAAGAAATTAGTTCATGAAGGACTTATTGAGAATCATGATGGTTGATGAGGCACGAGCCGCATCGAATTCTCCAAGTTGAACGCCAAAGTTGCGCAAGCTCTCTCCTTGTTCTTCTTAGGGCTTTCGGCTATGAGTATTTGATGGTAGATGATGGAGGATGGTGTAGAGGGGTGTTTTGAGGGTCCTTGATCAATGGCCTAAACTCCCTATTTTTAATACTCATAGAAATCCTACCTCTCTAAGGTATAATTACAATTATTATAAAAATAGGATTCCTACTAATTTAGAATCTTCTTTATTTCTCCTTGTTTGACTTGGTAAGACTTGAACCATCTTGAAAAAGGAAATTTGATAACACTCCTTGTGATGGAAGGAATGACTTGGCTTCTTTCCAATTAATCTTCAATCTTCATCTTTTTGCCCTTTTTAGCTCAATTTCTCCTATTCCACAAATCCTTCACAAATCTCACAAAACATATTAAAACAACCAATTTAAATAAAGAATAACAATAATTAAATAGGTAAATGAGGCATAAAATCTTGAATTTTAATTTATGTTGTGATCTAAAAAGTAAGATCTGAGTTGAATGCAGTTAGTGTTGCCCAGTAATCAACCCTAGAGGGGGGGGGGTGAATAAGGTTATTAGCAAATTTAAATTTAAACGCGGATAAGTAAATTGACAAGCACACTAATAAAGAGATAGGGAAAGAGAAATTCAAACTCAAAGATTTATACTGGTTCAATCCTCCTGACCTACGTCCAGTCCTCAAGCACACAACTTGAAAGTTCGATCCACTATGTTGAAAAACTCCTTGCAAGTGGAGTTGAAACCTGTACATAGCTAGAGCACACCACTCCTTCACTCAAGGTGAAAGACACCCTTCTCACCTCACAGGGTCAAACCAACCCCTTTTACAAGTTTGAATGAAAATAACTCTTGGAACAAAAAGTCTCTCCTGTTTGAGAGGGATATACAGTTGAAGCTCACACAATGGAAACTCTCCTTTCTGAGTAGATGAAACAAAAGGAATTCGAACACTAGAACTCTTGTATGAAATTGAACAGGATTGGCTCAAGAGAAAATGATATTCAGAGTATGATGAATGCTTGTAATCTTGGATGAATATGTTGAGTTGTTTCCTTACAAGAAATCTGAATACGTATTTATAAGTGTAGAAATATGGTCGTTGGAAAAAATAGCTGTTTGAAAATATAGTCAATAGGATTACAACTGTTTAAAAAAAAATAATTAGTAATTAGGATGATAGCTGAAAATTAGGCATTAGAATTTAGATATTTGAAAATATATATCTGTTGAAAAACAGATCCGTTAAAAATATATATATATGTTTAGCTTAATTCCTGTTGGAACAGTGCACAAATTAGCTTATTTTCATTTTCAACATGCAAGTAAATGTCTCTGTCCTTTTACTTTAATTTATTTTTATATTACTCAATTTACTTAAGTTTACAATGTAAATAAGAAAGTACCCCCCATTTGAATTCAAATAAAAATATTAGAAAATTAAATTCCTACCAAATCAAAATATGAAAAATCGGTTCTAGTGCAAAATGCGATTTAGGCTAAAAATGATGGTTCATTAAGTCCAAATATACTTCATATTAAAATCCCATAAAATCAAGTTTTCTTATTTGAAGTATAAGGAATAAAAGCCGCCAAAAATTATTTTGAGAAAATAAATATTTGGAAAAACATTTCTCATACTTAGCCAATATTTGATAAAACAATTATTTCATGTATGATATGAATGCATGAAGGAACCTAAGGTCAATCTAGGTAAAGAGTCTTTAGATGTTCAATTTATAAAGAATTTTACAAGAATAACCTAACTCTTATGTATTGAAGAAATATATGCTTGAGTGTCGGCTTCTTGCTCAGTGTTCCAAACGTCTTCCCGTATGTACAATATTTTTGATCCATTTGGGATTACCTGCTCCTTACAACTTATCACACTTGAAATACATTAGATAAATAAGGAATTATTTGTTATCATCAAAATATGCACAACAATATTAAAAACCGTAAGGCTAACGGTCAGTATTCTAAATATAAATAGAAGGCCAGAATTATGGAAAATAGCAGGGGTTAGATTGCAGAATTAATAGTAAGAGTTGATCATTAAGACTTGTGTTAAGAGTCAAATATAGAGTCAAATATTAATGGTCAAATTGTATTAGACTTTCTTTGTTTATTTCCATGGAGAAAATAATTCCTAATACTTTTTTGTGGCATACACATAATTCCAGATGTGTTCTATTAAATTCAAGCAGTTATGACTCATGAGCATATGTGTAGATAGCTACCTTTACTTAATCACAATCTAAAATTGGATCATAAATCTTAGTAGAATAACACTTGGTTCCACTTGAAATTTATAGCACAACACCTAGAACTCAAGAAATATAAAGTGACATAATTAGCCTATGGTAGATTGCAGAATTAACGATAAGAGTTGATCAATAAGACTTGTGTTTAATAAAAGCTTAATCAAATTTGTAGGGTAATTTTTTTAGGGTCTCTGATCACCAGTGGAGGAAAAGATTAATTAAAAGATATGAAGACAGTATGAAATGAAAGAAACCCAAAAAAAAAGAAGGATAAAATACCAAACTTTCTTTCAAATCAAGAAACAGAAATAAAAATTTTGGACGAAAATTTAACTACTTTGAGCATAATATTCAAGGACAATAAGTGAACAAAAAGTTTCAAATGAAAACAGGAAAAAGAAAAAAAAAACATTTTCAACCTTGTCTAGCCTGCAAAGAACCTCCTTCTACTCATAGCCTCTTCTTGATTCTCTTGTACACTGTTAACATCATGTCAGAAACACGAAATTTCCTGCGACAAATGAAACAAGAACACGTGGTACAAAATAATATTTGTATTGATTTATCAAGTGTGTAGGTTACAATCTCTACGGGTATTCTTTACAAAAATAAAAGAACTTCCTCCGATTCAATCTCCAAGGGTGTGTACTGCTCAAGGGTGCCAAGCACTTGATCTTGAATCGGAATTTCAGACTTTCGCCGAGGTCACGCTTGATCTCGAGCACGCCAGACCACGGGTAGTCACGCGATGGAAAGTCTTCGGCTTTGGGGTGAAGGAATCGCACGTGTTTGTTATGCTTGTTGATTCTCCACGAGCTTGATGAAGAACTTGAGAGTTTAGGTTTGTGTTTGACACAAGGGTCGTAGAGACTGATCTTGATCAAACGGTAGCACAAGACTTGTTTGGTGATTTGGCTTTTCTAGGGTGGAGGAACCGCACGTATTTGTGGTGCTTGATGGCTCTTCCAAATGATTGTGAAGAATACGTGAGAGTTTTCCGATTCTTCCGAGTGCTTGAGTGTATTTTTCCGACCTTTTCCTTTGTCTCTGGCCTCCTATTTATAGGCTCCAAAGAGATGCTTGACCTAAAGAACTTTCCATCTTTAGGACCTTGATTCGTGGAATTCTCGATTTAATTTAAAATCAATTCCGATAATTAGGCAATTTAACCAAATTATCTTTGATTTATTGATTTGATTTATTTTGATTTAAATCAAAGTCAATTATGGAAGATTCTTCCCTTTAATTTTGTTTTTGCTTTGAGCCGCTTGATGCACTGGCCGGGATATCCTGACACGTGTCGCTTCGCCAACTAACTCGACTTTGATGAGTCACACGCTACGTGAGCGAATTATGGAGCCCACGATTTAATCCACCAAATCCTAATTCTTTTCTTACTTGGAGGATTTAATTCGCCAAGATTTTGATGTCTACAAATGCCCCACTTAAGGTGCGGTAAACATGTGCTTGCCACGTGTTGGAGGTGTAGCTTGAAGTTCTCCTTTTTTTTTTTTTTTTTTTAAAAACTTCCAACAAGGCTTTGACCAACGAACTCCGTTTATATATATATATATATATGCCAATTGCCATTCAATTTAATGCCAGTAGCAATAAACCTGTACTCCAACCTTAATTTAAAGCCAATTGCAATTCAATATCCTTGAGTCCACCATACATCAAACCAGTATTTTTCAAAGCAATCCAACGTGGGCTTTGGCCGTTGATCTTTATTTATTTTTTTTAAAGCCGTGTATCCTTCTTTTGGTATGTAGATTCCCAATCACATTTGGTAAGATCTTGTCCAATGTTCACCCGCCTTCAGGCTTAAGCAACTTCATAATTGTGCAGTCCATACTTATGGGCAAGTAACTGATATTACCTTTGAATATCTATGAAACTCAATAAATATTCGATTATAATATCTTAGCAATTTCTTTGCATTCCTTGTAGGTCAAGGGATTTTGATCCTCTATAAACACAGAGCTCCTCCCCATTATTTTTCTCACCACGAATTTGTCCCCTTGGTTTTGTCAGTGAGAGAGAGAGCTTTGGAGAACCGTTCCATTTTTTTCTCTTCAGATCTGACTTTTGGCAGCAAGGATGTGGACAAGCCGAGTGTTTTTGGCTATTGTCGTGGCTTCATGGTTGAGCAGCGAGACTCTGGGCAAGGGCTGGAGGCCTGACGACAGCTGAATGGAGGTGCACGCATGGAAGCAGGCTGGAGGCTTGCTGCGTCGCATGCACTGGATTGGAGCCAACTGGAGGTGCGAGCCCAGGCCTGGAGTGTGCGGAGATGGGCTCGTGACACCTGGGAGCTGGAGCTGGGCCAGAGGCGTGCTGGCCTGTTGGGCTGAGCCAGAGTACGCGGGATTGGGCCAGGCGGACAGCTGAGCGCTCCATGGGCTGCAAGGCTGGAGGGAGCGACGCGGGCCTGCTGATGTGCGCTGGGCTTGAGGCGCGAGCTGGGCTTTGTGGCATGCTGTCTGGATTGCGACGTGGGCCTGGTATGCGCTAGGAATGAGCTGCGCGACATGGAGGTGTGGCGTGGGCTGTGCAAGCTGGAAGGTTCAAACAACAACTCTTTTCTTTTCTTTTTTTTTCTTTTTTTTTTTCGCACAGTGAGAATCAATATTTGATTTGATTCTTCTTTCTTTGTGCATGCGTCTTGTCTTGTCTTGTCTTTTTTTTTTTTTTTGGGACAATCGGCATTAAAAATTCAATCTTGAGTGTAGATTTTGACAACACGATGCTAGCAAGATTGGTATTCTCTGGCGGCCCCACTATGACTTTCGTGTAGATATCAGCATCTTGGTGATTTCAATATACATATATCTCTCTGCTGGGCATGCATATGATGGACTTGGTGGAGTGGAGGAGCTGGGGAGATTCGTGACTAGCGGCTCCACCATGGTTTTCATGGAGCCTTTTCCACTTTTGTTTTGACTGAGGTAACAAGCGGTTATCTCATATATACATATAGTATATGAGATATTGGCTATATTTATAACAGGCGGCATGTTTGTTTTTTTCTTTTTCTTTTGTTTTGGGTTTTTTTTTGTTTTTTTGTTTTTGTTTTGGTTTGTTTTTTTTTTTTTTTGTTTTTGTTTTGGCTTTTAAATAGGTACTTTGGAGCGAAGAACGAGACGCCCTATTTCGCTGGTCCAAACCATTTCTCCGATTTGGCGAGGGCCCGTTCAAGCGCTTTAGGCTTTACGCGTGGTGGAGAACAAGCGAAGAACGTAGACGTCGCTATTTCGCTTGGGTCCAAACTATTTCTCCGATTTGGTGAGGGCGTCAAGCGCTTAGGCTTTACGCGGTAGAACAACCGGAAGAACGACGCCCTATTTCGCTGTCCAAACCATTTCGACGGCGAGGGCCCGCTCAAGCGCTTAGGCTTTACGTGCGTAAAAACAACCGGCGAACGTAGACGCCCTATTTCGCTGGGGTCCAAACCATTTCTCCGATTTGGCGAGGGCCCGCTTCAAGCGCTTAGGCTTTACGTGGGCGTAGAACAACCGAAGAACGTAGACGCCCTATTTCGGCCTGTCCAAACCATTTCTCCGATTTGGCGAAGGCCCGCCCGCGCTTAGGCTTTACGTGGTAGGAGAACGTTAACGAGACGCTCCTATTTCGCTTGGGTCCAAACTATTTCTCCGATTTACGACCCACCAAGCGCTTAGGCTTTACGTGGTGGGAGAACAAGAGAATAACGAGACGCCCTATTTCGCAGGGTCCAAACCATTTCTCCGATTTGGCGAGGGCCCGCTCAAGCGCTTTAGGCTTTATTGCAGTGGAGAACAAGCGAAGAACGTAGACGCCCTATTTCGCTGTCCAAACCATTTCTCCGATTTAGCAGGCCCGCTCAAGCGCTTAGGCTTTGCGTGATGGAGAACGCCCAACTCGACGAGCACATATACTTTCCCAAGGCGCCACTTCTACCTTCTTTCTTTTTCTTTTTTTTTGGTGCAGGATCCACCATAGAAATGGTCCATAGTGAAGCTTTTGGAGTGAACATGTCAAGGTCAACTACAAATTGCACAGCACGAGGCAAGGTATTCATTTGACGACGCCTAAGGCAAAGAACGGTGTAAGACATGGATAGACCGGAGTGCCACCTTAGTGTTGAATGAATGATGTTGATGTAGCTCCTCGACTTTAGTGAATCGTGAGTCGAATGGTGCCAAACCGTGAGAAACTCCAAATTTATTTTTGACATGTGATTGAACTCAAAGTGTTTTTATGAGTTGCCTACGCATCTTCTAGAAAAAGAAAAGATCAAGTCATGACGTAGTTCAATGTTTTTGGGCGCTTTTGCGCTTTAGCTCATACAAAGCGACGCGAGCGATTTGGGTGCCTTATGCAAAGTGAGCGATTTGGTGCCTTATGCAGCCGACTGCAAAGCGATTTGAGCGATTTGGTCCTTCGTGCGCTTTTGGCTAGTGCAGTGACGGAGCGATTTGGTGCCCCTATGCAATTTCTCGCTCGTGCACGCGATTGAGCGATTTGGTGCCTTATGCGCTTCGGGCCATGCAGTGAAAGAGTGATTTTGTGCTTTGTGTGCGCTCGTCACGAGGCACGACGGAGCTTATTTGGTGCCTTATGCAGACTTGAGCGATTTGGTGCCTTATGCGCACAGAGCGACGGTGCCCAGTGCGCTTTGGCTCGCGGCCGGCGGAGCGTTTCTGCCTTGTGCGCTTTTGGCTCTAAGCGCGAAGGAGCGATTTGGTGCCTTGTGCGCTTTGGCTCGTATGCTTAACGAACGAGCCAAAGGTTTTGTGCGCTTTTGGCTCATGGCGGGCGAAGGAGTGGATTTGGTGCCTTGTGCGCTTTTGGCTCATGCGGCAGGAGCGCTTGGTGCCTGTGCGCTTTGGCTCGTATGCGCAAAGGAGCTGCCGTGCCTTTGCAGCTTCACCATGCAAAGCGATGGAGCCGCTTTGGTGCCTTATGCGCTTTCAAACTCATGCAGCGATGGAGCCGCTTTGGTGCCTTGTAGTTTCAGCCCATGCAGCGATGGAGCCGCTTTTGGTGCCTTACGCAGCCGCCGTGCGTGCGATGGAGCGACTGGGTGCCTTATGCGCTTTAGCTCATGCAAAGCGCATGTAGCCGCGTTTTGGTGCCTTGTGCGCTTTGGCCTGCAGCAGCGCGATGGAGCCGCTTTTGGTGCCTCGTGCGCTTTGGCTCGCGCAGCGATGGAGCTGCTTTGGTGCCTCGTGCGTGCGATGGAGCCGCTTTGGTGCCTTTATGCGCCTCACCATGCAAAGCGATGGAGCGCTTTGGTGCCTTGTGCGCTTTGGCTCGTGCGGCAGCGAGCCGCTTGGTGCCTCATGCGCTTTTGGCTCGTGCAGCGATGGAGCGCTTTGGTGCCTTGTGCGCCTTCAGCTCATGCGGCGATGGAGCCGCTTTGGTGCCTTACGCAGCTCGCGCGATGGAGCGATTGGTGCCTTATGCGCTTCAGCTCATGCAGCGATGGCGAGCCGCTTTGGTGCCTTGTGCGCTTTGGCTCGCAGGCAAAGCGATGGAGCCGTTTTGGTTCAATTTGTGTCAAGCTTAAGTGAGAAGTGTCATCCTTATAAGTTGCATCGCAGAAGGTGCTTGGCAAATTATTCTTGAAGAATCCTTCGGAAGAATTCATGTAGCGTGGCGACTAGGTGACCCTTGTTTCAAGAGTTCATCTTTTGGAACCACTTTGTTCATATTTGACGATTTACTTCCTCTATGCCTTTGAGGTGGTCGAGGAGAACTTCTTTGCTTAGACATCTTTTTGACTGAGAATTTCTTGGCAAAAATTCACTCGCCTTACGCGCCTTCTTCCTCGAAAGTGACCAATGTCCATCCTTCATTTTTGTCATTGGATGAATCGTCACTACCTTGACTTAACATCTCAAAGACACTCATATGACTCGAAAGTTGACCGTCTCGAGAATGCCACCATGGTTGAAGTGAAGGCAAAGGTGCCAATCAAAGGATATAAACGAGATTGTGGCATTGTTCGACTCTACCACTTCACAAGATCCGCTCAATTCTCCTTGTCGCGGCTAGCTTCATGATGAGTTCTTTCAACACGAAACATTTTTCCACCGGTGACCGATGACGCCGATGGTACATGCAAGATTTTGGGTGGTTGACGTGATTCATCTCTTCAAAGCCGCTTGCACTCCGGTAACTCAATCACCTTCTTTGGAGTAAGTCTTCCAAAGATTCCCTGCACACGTCAAGTCCTAAAAGTATATTTCTTCTTTTCCATTTCTTTTAGGGAGCGTCGTCAGTGTTTCTTGATCTTGAGTCGGCTTGGCCTTCCTCCCATCTTTCTTGCCTCGAGTGAAGACCTTCAATGGAGTGGCACCGATCGACATTGACTCCATGATACGTGTCTTCAAAGAGTCCACCCCATCTCTCGACGGCGTGTCATTTTGATGATCGTCACCATGTCCTCCATTTCATCGTGACTAGTGATGCTTAGCTCTATGTCATGCGCTCGAGTGACCAATTCTTCAAAGCTACGAGGTTTGATCCCTTGAAGAATGTAAAGTAGACCCCAATGCATACCTTGAATGCACATTTCCACCGCCCGATAACTCAAACTCGATCTTTGGCTCAAGGCTTAAGGAACGCCAACGATTAATGTAGTCAATCGACGGGTTCGTCTCTTCGCTTTGTGCCAGTGAGCTCTAGCATGCTAACCGAGCGACGAGTGCTATAGAAAGCTAGTTGAGGAATTCTCTCTCCATCTGCTCTCAAACACACAATTGACTCGCTCCAAGTCGTGTACCAGCTGAATGCAAAGGCTCTCGAGTGAGCGAACAAATTGTTTCACGAGGTAATCGTTCATCGTGCCAAAGATCAGGCACGTCTCGATGAAATGGGCAAATATGTTGTTTAGGGATTGCCTCTTCCATCAAACCGCATGAACTTTGGAGGTTGATAACCTATTGGCATTCGAAGGTGGTCTAGCCTTTTGGTGTAAGGCTTGGAATAGATAAGTGAATCTTGAGAAGGACCACCATACCGAGCCTTGATGGTGTTGGTGATCATGCTCGAGTTGTTGGACGGACAAAGACGCCATTTCGAAATGGAATCGCACTTGACTCTTTTTGGCCTGAGGTGAACTCTTGACGTGCCTCTTTCTCGGATGAGACAAGCTTTTATTTGACTCTTCACCTTGCTTTGCTTCTAACTTGCTTCACGAGTGATGCAATCCGTGCATATCCTTCTCTTCAATGGTCTTCGTTAGCATTTCGATTGCTTGGGCCATGTGAGCTAGTTGTTCATCAACTCGAGGTAACTCCTATCATCATAACTCTGCATGGCCATAGAATAAGACTCACCTATGGGACGCCAATGGTTTCATGACAATCTTCTTCCTCTGGGTCGCCGACGGATCCATGGTAATGAGCCTGTGCTTGAGTCGTCTCAAACAAAGTAGAGTGAGTTCTCTTGAATTCTTCGAGCTCAAAACTCATTTCTTCGCTCAGAGTTTCACTGCTCACTGGGGTATTCTTCTTGCCCCTCAAGGAGGCCAAATTGATGACTCGGTTCACACCTTCGGCTCACATCTTTCGCCTTGGCTTGAGCCTGTGGAGGAAGTGAGGTATTTGAGGTGCGGATATCACCTTCGCCTTGCTCCGTGTGATGACTGCCCCGTGTTTCTCAAGGGATTCCTTTGACTTGGACGGAGGTGGAGTAGAAGCAAGGCCGAGTTGAAAGGTAGGCATTCGTCTTGCTTCGAGCAACAACACCGGGCAGTAGTCTCTAAATGCAAAGTGGATGTGCTAATGATCTTGCCTTTTTGGCGAGAACAACATCAACCTTCTTGGAAGCCATCGCCTTATCGACTCGCTGGGTTTGGAACTTCGAGAAAGAGATGAGAGGCGAGATTGTCCCACTGGGCAAGCAAATTTGTAAACACGAAATTTCCCGCGTACAAATGAAACAAGAACACGTGTACAAAATAATATTTGTATTGATTTATCAAGTGTGTAGGTTACAATCTCTGTTGGTATTCTTTTACAAAAATAAAAGAACTTCCTCCGATTCAACTCCAAGGGTGTGTACTGCTCAAGGGTGCCAAGCACTTGATCTTGAATCGGAATTTCAGACTTCGCCGAGGGCCGTTACTGCTGATCTCGAGCACGCCAGACCACGGTAGAGTCACGCGATGGAAAGTCTTCTACTGGGGTGAAGGAATCGGCACGTGTTTGTTATGCTTGTTGATTCTCCACGAGCTTGATGAAGAACTTGAGAGTTTAGGTTTGTGTTTGACACAAGGGTCGTAGAGACTTGATCTTGATCAAACGGGTAGCACAAGACTTGTTTGGTGATTTGGCTTTTCTAGGGTGGGAGGAACCGCACGTATTTGTGCTTGATGGCTCTTCCAAAATGGTGAAGAATCGCAGAGAGTTTTTCCGATTCTTTTCGAGTGCTTGAGTGTATTTTTCCGACCTTTTCCTTTGTCTCGTGGCCTCCTATTTATAGGCTCCAAGAGGATGCTTCGACCTAAAGAACTTTCCATCTTTAGGACCTTGATTCGTGGAATTACGATTTAATTTAAAATCAATTCCGATAATTAGGCAATTTAACCAAATTATCTTTTGATTTATTGATTTGATTTATTTTGATTTAAATCAAAGTCAATTATGGAAGATTCTTCCCTTTAATTTTGTTTTTGCTTTGAGCCGCTTGATGCACTCCGTCGGATATCTCGACACGCGGTCGCCTTCGCCAACTAATCGACTTTGATGAGTCACACGCCACGTGAGCCGAATTATGGAGCCCACGATTTAATCCACCAAATCCTAATTCTTTTCTTACTTGGAGGGATTTAATTCGCCAAGATTTTGATGTCTACACATGCAAAAACTGAAAAGCCACAAAAAGAATATAAATGAAAATCACCACAACCTCAACTAAAAACACGAAATGAACTAATGCTTTCTAATTGAACACATTGTAGTCCATAAAACCCAAGAAAATTGTCAAATTATGACCAGATAAATCCTACATATTTTCACTATGACAGAATAGTAGGAAACAAAACAATCACTTTACCTATGGAAGCATTTTGTGGAAGGCATTGAAATGAATGGGATCTAAATCACACAAAGTTCTATCAATATCAAATAGTACTGCTTCAAGTGGAGCAAGTCCATAGAGTGAACTTTTGTTGGTTCCAGAAACACATTATAGAATGAAAAAAAAAAGGCAATGAGGCATTAGCACAACAAAAGAATGAAACCAAAAAAATACAAATGTAACACTTGCGCCACCTGTTTCTCTGTAATTGATCTTTCATCTTTTCATTACTCAATTCATACACAACATGAGATGATACCAAACATAAATATACTTTTGAATAGTTGTGATAATTTATTTTACTACTTTGGGCATAATATTCAGGGAGAATAAGTGAACAAAAAGGGTCTAACAAAAACAGGAAAAATAAAATAAAATAAAAACCATTTTCAACCTTGTCTAGCCTGCAAAGAACGGCTTCTACTCACAGCCTCCTCTTGACTCGCTCATACACTACTACCATCTTACAAAAACTGAAAATCCACAAAATGAAAATCATCACAATCTCAGTTAAAAACACCAAATGAACACATTGTACTCCATCGCTAAACCCAAGAAAAAGGCTACATAATGCGTAACCGCTTTTTGTTAATCTGGGCTCTCCATATACATATATTTGACAAAATTTAAGCAAGAGAAAAGAACTGTAAATCTGTTTGAAACTGAAAAAGAAAAAAAATCATTTTGCATATAAGAATAAGAAAAGAAATTGTAACATCCCGATCCTAAAGATGAATTAAATAAATTAAGATAAAGGAATTTAAAATAAAATGAGAAAATAAATTGAAATAAATAAATAAAATAAAATAATTTGAATTAATTAAGCTTTTTGAAAATTAAAATATTATTTAATATTTTAAGAGGGCAAAAAAGTCATTTTAAGTTCTAGAAAGAATTTGGCGAAACGAGTTATGCCGTTGCATCTGGCTCGTCGATACAAGTTCGTAGACATGCGGCACGCTCAATTCCGACGAGTAACGAGCCCGAAAATATCTAAAAACCTGAAAGACGTATTGGGTATTATGAAATTTGTTTTAAAAAATTGAATTAAAACCTCAAACCCAATCAGAGGGCGCGTACGGCCCAAACACTCACTCTCTCACCTCAGACCCGATCCCTCTCTCTCCTCTTTTCGAACGCAACTCAGCCAGCCATTTTGGTCGGCGTTCCTGTCCATCTCTGGCCACCCCAGAACTGGCCACCACCCAAAACTTTATCTCCTCTACAAGCCTATAGCTCATCTAACCTCGAATCCGTGCGGAACTCTCACAAAATCGAACGAAAGAACTGGTTTAAAACTGCCCAGATTTTCCAATCGAACTAGTCCAATTTCCGGCCAACTCCGGCCAACTCCGGCCATTTCCGGCCATGGCACCACTCTAAAACACTCCCCGCTCAATTCCCCTATGAGATTCGACCCAAACCCTTCGAAATTTCAAAGACCCGAAACTTAAGAATTTTTCTAGGTTTTCCGACGGAAATCAGGCGATTTGAGACAGTTAGGTAAATAACTCCTCTCAACTAGCTTGATCTATTGGTGTGAAGATTGTTATGAATTTTTGAGTTTTCGTGTTGACGGAAATTTGATCAAGGCACCCACGCGCTGCCAGCGCGTGTGGCGTCCCGTGGGCCCACTTCTGGCTGCCCAACTTCGTTCCAAAATTATCCATACATCGTCCCGAGTGCGACGGTATGCTTGGATTTGAAATTGGATATCGTATGACAGTCGAATGGATTTTTGCCTAATAGGCGATATCTATGTTCGATTGTTCGGACCATTGGATCGATTCCAATTTCAAATATGTCGTTCCTTGAACCTCTAGGATCGTGTAGGAATTCGCGGATCATGGATGAGAGCCCTAGATGCTCCGGATCAATGACTTAAAGTTTAAATTAACGAAAATCGTCTGATCGTGCGATCATGAGAAATCCGACCATTTGATCGAGACCAAACCTTCGGGACTTGATTAGTTGACTTTGTGGAACTTTTAGGAACGTTCGGATCCAAATTGGAGGTCGTGGGCCCCGCGGGCCCCGGTTGACCAAAACGGGAAGTTTGACCGCCGGTTGACCGTGAGTCTTCCGAGGTGGTCCCACTTGTTGAAAACGTGGTTTGACTCTAGGAACACTTCGTTTGATGTGCACACATCCTTCGAGTCCCGGGAAAAAGTTAGGGTTTTGTTCGAAGTGCGATGTCTAATCCAATTCTCGTTTTCCTCGAAATAGGTGATCCAACATCGTACGCAGCAGGCGGGAGCCTCGCAGGGTCAATCATTTTGGGACTACCTGTGAGTGGACTTTGTTTTAATCATGCATTGTTTTCAATCATTAATTGCATTGAAAATTAAATGAATTATATTGATCTTTGAGATTTTAATTTAGTTTATATATTATTATTATATTTTGAATTTTATGATTTATGTTCGATTTTCAAGATTTTCTGCATAGGTTTGAATTAAATTCATGTTTTGAGACTTAGAATTTTATTATATTTCATATATGTTGATTTATGGTAATTAGTGGATCTCTTGAGATTTTAATCGGAAACTTATCTTTGTTTTACATTTAATTAAGTCATATTCTCGGACTTTATGAGTTGTATTTGGGATTTGAGGCATTTTGGGTGTATGTCAATTTGGAAGTCGTGTTGGGACTTTGTGTTCTTTTCTTTTATATTTTTGTATGTATATATATATATGGGTATTTAAGCACGGCCAGTGTAGATATCCGGAAGTGTTGGTATTTGGGATTTGGATTATTTGAGGGTTTGGTTCGTGATAGTGGGTATGTGGGACCCGACTTGGGAGAGTTGGGTTTTTTGAGTTGTGGTTTAAGGTGTCGGAGTTACACCAGTCTGTACCATTCCTTGTGACTGTGTCCACACATGGCGTTGGAAATTTCCTGCGTGTGGAACACATTTGGTTTATGTTACTCAGCTACACGTGGCAAAGGTCCGGGCACCCTTGGCCGGGTGTGCCGAAGGCCTTGGCGGGCAGTCTACGTGCGTAGGACTTGAGTTTGGGCGGCACGTGCGATGTGATGCCGGCGTGTGTACTCCTGAGCAGTAGTCCCCCGATTGGACGGCTCAACCCTAAGCCCGGGATGATGTGATGTCATCCCGTGTCTAGCCAAACAATCCCCCGGTTGGATTGTTTCCCCGGTACAAGTTATTGGTGTCAGTGTCATACTATATATATATATATATATATATATATTAATATTGGTATTATAAATTCCTTCGTGTTTTTCTTTCGGTGAGGATCCTTCCTCTCTCGCAGTGCCGTCAAGCATACCTTTTGGTGAAATGAGTGGTTTAGGTTGGGAAGAGTCGAGTCGGATTTTCTTGAGTTTGGTGTTGTTTGGAATTTCCTTGTTTTGGATTTTGACCTTTGTATTTATAACGTTATAAGTTTATTATAAATTTCAAATATGCTTATAAAGGTAAATTGCACGTTTTCTCATTATTTTCCAAACGGTGGGGTTACAGTTTTGTTTTTAAGTGTGAAAACTTTTTTTTTGTCTACTCACACTTTTTTTGTGTTGCGCCCCCCCAGATAGAGGTGTCAAACGGGACGGGCCGGCCCAGCACGGCACGAGCCCAGCCCGTTTAAATTAGGCACGGCACGACACGAGCACGAATATTAAATGGGCCGGGCCGGCACGGCACGAAAGCATGGGCCGGGCCGGGATCAAAAAATGAGGTCCAATGGACCGGGCCGGCCCATGGCACGACATGGGTCGGGCTTGGCACGAGCCCGCTTCAAGCACGGCACGAGCCCAAGCCCGCTTTAAGCACGGCCCAAGCACGGCCCACTTAACTTTTTTTCTTTCTCAAAAGTCAAAATGCAAAAATTTGACATCTAATGTCATTGTTTATATGGTTTTTATTTTATTTTTTATAATCATAAACATATATTTGATGTCTTTCATTTTAGGGAAATTACTTGGGTCCTTAATTAATTAAACATATCAACTACAAATTAATTAAACAATATTAGAGTTGATATCTAATTAGTACATATGACATATACGCTTCTCTTATAATCAAAGCAAGACATTTCTTCACATATAAAATAATAAGTTGTTTAAAGATAAAAAGTTGAACTGGACTTTGTGGAGTTGGACACTTTTTGCCCTCCGCCATTTCATATTGTTTGGATGTTTGATTGATTAATATTTTCAAATATGTGACGTCCCTGACCTTTATTTTGAAAATTAATTAAAATAAATAGCGGGGGTTATTTTAATTGATTAATTTAAAGGGATTAAGTGAGTTAAGATTTTAATTTGGAATTTAATAAGAAATTATTAAATTAATGGGGTTTTTACGGTTCACTTAATTTTGGGACGGAATTTGGCGACACGGGTTGCGCCATTGCGTCCGGATCGTCGAGCGAGTCCGTTGATGAGCGGAGCGTGCCATTTAAGTCGGGAGCTTGAGGGGGCATTTTGGTCTTTTCGCAAGCGATATTTTGATAAAAGAACCTAGGCCCCTGACCGAGTCAGCTCTTTTCTCTCTCTCTCCTCCCGGTTCTCTCTCTCTCCGACGAAACTCTCTCTCTCTCTCGTCGGAGAATCGCGCGAAGCAGGCGCCGGACTTTCCGGCCGTTTCCGGTCACGCCGACACATGCCACCGGTCCCATTCGAACCCCTCTCGCTCCTACCACGTAGTGCCCTTTCACCGGTCGAAACCTCCATTTTTGCATTGTGTCGGCGTGAGTTTTCGACAGAAAACCCCATCGTCGGCGGCGGCTCAGAAGCGACTTCTTGACACCACTGGAAAAGGTAGCCCACCTCTCACTCTCTCTTTCCCCACAGTCGCGACAAAACCCGAGAAGGGTGGCCGAGCGTTAGGCTCGAAAATCCGCCAAAACCCTCACGGGTTTGGCGTGATTGCCCGATTTCCGGACCAGGTCTTTGGCGGTTGGGCGGTTCCATACTCCCCGAGGGTCTCGAGTCGTTTGCTATAGGTGGTGTACCTCGATCCTTAGATTTTCCGGCTTTGTTTTGCTCAAGGCACCCAACCCACGGCGGCGCGTGTGGCGGCGTGGGCTGGGAGTGTGGCGGTTCGAGGTTCCTTTAGCCTCCTCGTGTCGCTGTGAGTGCGTAGGAGTTGACGGATCTCAATTCGGAGATCGTTTGACCATCGACGGATCTCGCCTGTGCGTGATTCACGGGTTCGATAGAGATCGAACAGTCGGATCGCTCTCATTCTTGGATATATCGATCCCCGTATTTCTAGGAGCCTATAGGTTTTGACGGATCGTGATTCGAGTCCGGATACTCGGAATCACCAACCACTAGCGTTAGGTTTGTTAGAAACCGTCCGATCGTGCGATCGCGAGAAATCGACCGTCGGATCGAGACCAAACTTTGGGGGCGTGTTCGTGAAACCGTAGTGAACCTTTAGGAACTTTCGGATCGAAGTTTGGAGGTCATGGGACCCACGGGCCCGGTTTGACCGGCTTCGGGTCGGTTTGACCAAGTTTGACCAGGTTTGACCAAGGCTTTCCCGAGGTCGCCTTGCAGCGTAGTTGACTTTGTTGGAGTTCTAGGTTCGTCCAAATCCTTTTGGAGTCGTGGGCCCCGATCCAAGGGTTGACCAAAAAGGGTGTTTGACCGCCCGGTTGGCCGTGAGTCTCCAAGGCGGACCCCTTGGTTAAAGAGCGTTGTAAGACCTTAGAATTCTTCGTTAGACGCTTGAGACGGGGTTAGTTAAGGGTTTATTTTCAAGTTGTCGTTCTAAGGCTCGGTTGTTAATCCGCACCGTATTCTTGAATTTAGGTGCGCAGGCACCTCCTACTTCTGAGCGAGGACCCTCCCGGGGGTCAGTGCATGGAACTACCGGTGAGTGGACTTGTTTTCAAATACATATATTTGTCAATGATTAAACAACATGCATATGAGTTGATGTTTTCAACGCTATTGACTACTTTGAATATATATATGTTGAATTTTGGGCGCTTGGAGTCAGGATGGCTATATTTGGGGTTGGGTGCATGGTTGTGGGTTGAAATGTGAAAGTATATGAATATGTATAAATGCATTATTGCAGGGCAATGGTTGTGAGTGTTGTAAACACCGTGTTATGTACCTCCCCTCACGATTACGTCTGATTCTTGAGATATGGTTCGATCCCGATTGCATACCTTAACCGGGGGTGTAGTCTGTAGACTCTTAATTGAGTATTTAGTCGGTGCGCGCATGGACTAGTTCGGACGTATGGGTATTGAGTATCGTACTCTGCCATGCGGGTCGGGAAGCATAATCCATTACTATGGGCGGCAACCACAGTGCGGGGCCACTTAGCATGATGCGATCCTCGTATCGATTAAAACTATCCCCTGTTGGATGGTTTTCCCGGTACACTTGATCTCGGTGTTGAGTTATTATTGTATATATATATATGTATATATGTATATGTGTGGGTTATTATATTCGTATTCTTATTGTTGTTGGTGAGGATCTTTCCTCGCTTGTCGTGCCTACGGGCCGGTGGTTATATGAGAATGGGATTTGGTTTCATGATGTGTTTTCATCTTTGTTATACTATGATATTGGGGTTTTGATTCTCATAACTGAACCTTTATATAAATGTTTTGAATTGCATGATTTTCGCCTCGGTTTTGAAGCAGTGAGGATACATTGTTTTAACTTATGAAACCTTATTTTTGTCCACTCACACTCTTTACTGTTTTGCGCCTCACCGGAGGCCGTGAGTCGTAGCGTCACGAGCTGTTCGTCCGAGCTCCTCTTCTCGGGCTCGACTTGGCTGTAGCAGGGCACTTGCCCCTATTTTGTAAACACGTTTTTTCTGCTTTATTGAATTACTCTTAGATTGCTCTGTATCGCCCTTTAGGGTTGAATTTGTGCTTTGAGGCCTTTTGTTGCGTGGTTTGCATCTTTGGCACTTGGATATACATTCTATGTATGTTTTAAACGAGTTGAATCTTTGGGATTTGTGCGTTTCTGAGAAACTCTTCCGTTTTTCGGAGTTTTAGTCCCATTCTCTTTATTTCTTTGAAGAGGTTTCTTTTTTTAGTAAGTGGGCCCGACATTGAGTTAATGTCGGTTATCTACAGGGTTCGAGCACGAGTTCGGGGTGGAATTCGGAGTCGGGTCCTGTCAAAATAGTTCATCATTTCTTGCCTCTAATTATATTTTTAATGTTTATAATTTGAATTATCTAGTGGGAAAAAAATCAAGTGAAAAAATTCAAATTAAATGGGTTGGTTCTTGGGCCCGATTATGGCACGAGCATGAGCACAGCACGGCACGAGCCCGGCCCGGCCCGTTTCAATGTGGACATGGGCTTTGGGCGGGCGGGATCAATGATTTTACTAAATGGGCGGCACGGCACGGCCCGATAAATTAAATGGGCGGCCGCACGGCACGAAAATGTTAAAAGCACGAATTTAAATGGGACGGGCCGGCCCGCACGGCCCGTTTGACACCTCTACCCCCAGACAGTAGCGATCCGAGCCAAACAACAAGTTGAGCTTCGTCTTCCGAGCTTCAAAAATCTAAGTAGGACTTGATTCTTGTAAACTTTCTTTTAAATTGTATTCGGAGTTGTAAAACTTAAATCCTGTTTAGTATGCTCTGGGCTCATTATGGTCGAATTCTAAGGCCAAAGGCCATAAACTGTTTTGTGTGTTGTTAAACTGTTGCGTGCTGCAGTTGGGGTGTCGTTTATGTTGTTTTCTGCAAATTTTGAATTTGGTTAAGTTCATTTTTCAGGAGAGATTCTGCCGAAATTTCGGCAAAAGTCTCTGCCCTTTTCTTTTCTAGTTTTGAAAAGAAAAAGTTCTAATTTAGTAAATGGGCCGGCATTTGAGTAATGTCGTAAAAACCACAGGGTCGGTTCTGGGTTCCGAGGAATTCGTGGCTGGTCCTGTCAGAAACAGTGAAACAAAAATATAACAAAATATTTAACCCCATAAGCTCAAACTCAATTTAGTTTACCAAGATAGACGTCTTCTTGAAGAATAGAACCAAGCACTTGATTCAAAACACCCCTTAAGAAGAATATAAATATGCTACTACATTATTTACACGTCATGGATAAACAGATTATTAAGTTAAAAAAAACGGTAATTGGAAGAGCAAAAAGCACAGAGTAAAACAAATTTCAGAATAAATATTCCACTAAATAGAAAAAAAATTTCATGTCTTTAGGACATGAATTGGTATTCAAAATGTGTCATACTTGGAAATTATAATTCAATCACCATAACTTTGTTGGTTTTGATATATGCAGGAATCGTGATATAAGAGTTTACTACGAAAAGGAAAATACGAAGACGGTATGAAATGAAAGAAACCCAAAAAAAGGATGAAATACCAAACTTTCATTCAAATCAAGAAACACAAATAAAACATTTTGGACGAAAATTTAACTACCGTGAACATAAAATTCAGGGAGAATAAGTGAACAAAAACAGGAAAAAGAAAAAAAAAAAAATTTCAACCTTGTTTAGCCTGCACATAACCTCCTTATACTCACAGCCTCTTCTTGACTCTCTTGTACGTGGTTAGCATCTTGCAAAAACTGACAAATCCACAATATATATGATAAGCATCTTTCAACATAGAAACATAACAAAGTGGATGAAGCAAATTAAATAAGGGATATAATTAACTGAAATACTTTCATCCTCTTCCCTCCAATTACGTAGCCATCGGAGCTTCCACTTGATAAAATTGGACCAACACGTTTGAAGTTTTCACTGGTGTTTAATGACCTAAAACCTCCTTGCTGATTTAGTTACTTGAAGAAAGGCTGATCTAAATTGTAACAGCTCAAAAACTTCCTTCTGACATCAAATTTAGCACCAAAAACTCTGGTTTTTCTAAAACCTAGGAGACTTAATTGATGTGAACTTGAGTTTTTCACAATCAATTTCCACCTTAAATTAACAGCATCACAACATGGTAACTGAATTCTGCAATGATCAATCAAAACAACGATTCAACAACAATTTGACTTTACCCTTTATTGCATGAGACTAACTGAGAAAATGAAAAAGAATAATTTGCAAATCACATGTTGTATGTAGCTTTCATGCTTCCAACATTTCCCCAACACAAAAAAAAAAAAAGCACAAACTGATATGAACAGAACTTAATATCAATTACCAATCCTGAACTTCGGTTAACACCCAAAAATTGGTTAAGATATTTATTATAACTTGAGAAAAAAGACTACAACCAGTAGCTTTCCTGCACAAAATCAATCAAACATAGAAACATATAATATAAACATTATAATTGTTTTACAGTATCTTATTTTGTAAAGATTCAGAAGAGATAATGTAGCTTTGATTGAGAATGTTTTGGAATCCTTAGAACTCTGTGTATGTGAGTGTGAGATTGCAAAATTAATAGAAAAAGTGGATAAAAAAGACCTGTGTTAAGAGGCTGATATTAATATTGAAATTTTGTAAGAATTTATTTGTTTATTGTTCAATTGAAGTAAACTATTGGTTAACCTTGAATCAAAATTCAATGTAGTTTTACCTCTTTTGTCATGATAACGAATTACGTAATCAAGAGATACATACACATATATACAGGTCTAAATTATTGAAAATGGCAGGGGCTAGATTACAAAATTAATAGAAAAAATGGATCAAAAAGACCTGCATTAAGATGCAAATATTAATGTTAAGATTATATAAGAATTATTTTGTTTATTGTTCAACTGAAATAAACTATTAGGTAATTTTGACACAAAATTTAATCTAGTTTTACCAAATATATTAGGCGACTCTAATATCATAGTAGAAAATGCATTAGCAAAATTTAATCTAGTTAGATTTAATTCTTTGCAAATGAAGTTTTCATAATTAATTAAAAATGAATGCAGTTTTAGGAAATTTATTAGTTGACTTCAAAATCTGAGTAGAAAATGCATTAGCAAAATTCAATCCAGTTGAATTTAATTGTTTGCAAGTGAAGAAGCTGTCATAACTAAACTGAAATAATATAAATAATAAAGAGATTTTCTCACCATTCAACATACACTGTAAACCACAGAATTGATCATCATATCCGATAAGTTTTGGTCTCCACATTTTGCATACACGGACTCTAATCTTCTTGTTAAATTGAAACGGCTGTAAATCACGGATGTGAACCAAACTCATTGTATCATAAAGCTGAAAATAAAATATATATTTTGTTAGTATAAAAATGTATATAGCTATGTATAAAAATTGATATAAAAAATATAGACATGTTTAACTACGGACGAATAAAAGTTGAAACCTGATTGTAAATTTTGAAGAATATCTTTATGCACTATGTTTTTTGTGTATTTGTTCGGCGCTTCTTTATTATTGTGTATTATGATTTTAAGACCTTGCCTTGATGTAACTCTAGATAACGCAACATAAAGTTGCCCATGGGTGAACACAGGTTGAGAACGATACAATCCAACTTGTTTCAAAGATTGGCCTTGACTTTTGTTTATCGTCATTGCATAGCATGGCCGAATTGGGAACTGACGCCTTTTAAAAATGAAAGGCCATTTGTTTTCGGTTGTTGTAAGGTTTATTCTAGGTATGAAAACTTTGTGGCCAATGTTGTTGCCAGCAAGTATCTTTGCTTCAATAATTTGATCATACATTTGGGTGATAACTAATCGTGTTCCATTGCATAAACCCAAAGATTGATTTAATTTTCTCAATAACATGATAGGCATTCCTATTTTTAAAGCCAAACTATGTGAAGGCAAATCATTGAATTCAAGTTTATTTTGAAATGTTGTAGGGTACATAATGCTATGGTTTTCAGAAGTTCAAGACGATGAACATAAAGAATCTGAACTAAAAAAAGCTTGTTTTTGTCCGAGTAATAAATCAATTGCATAATTATTTATCTCTGTTACAGTTGTGTTCCTAGGTGTCACAATGGCTCGTTCCCTTAAATAGGGAAAATTGTTAAAAAATTTATTAAAATCTGGGTATGTTCTTGCAAAAATTGAATGAATATGATGTGTGTATGAATGAATGAGTAAATCTTCAGGAATTTCAATCCAAGATGCATCTTTATCATTTGGATTATCTATATCAACAATTTGACCATCACTGATGCTCAAAATCCAATATGCAAAATCACTTATTTTCTGTTTTTCTTCAGCGCGTAATCCATTTTTTGATAGCCTCATATTTTCTTTAAAGGGAATACTTTAAAAAAAGTCCATAAATACGGACTGTTAAGAGAGGCATTTATTATTTCTTCTCTTGTTCCTTATGGAATAACTGGTAATATTTGTCTAAAATCACCGCCTAACAAAAAAGACTTGCCACCAAATGGAGCATTTTCATATGAATTATTCAAATGCGACAAAATATCAGAAATTGATTTATCCAATGCTTCAAAACAATGTTTATGATTCATTGGAGCTTCATCCCAAACAATTAGATCAGCTTTTTCAATTAGTCGGGCAAGATGAATTCCCTTTTTTATCTGACATGTTGAGCAATTGTTAACAGTTAAGGGGATCTTAAATCTAGAGTGAGCTATTCTACCACCTGGTAGTAATAATGATGCTATTCTTGATGAAGCAACAGCTAAAACAATTTTTCCTTGAGATCTAATTTTACTTATTATTGTATGCCACAAAAAGTTTTTCATGTTCCTCCATGGCACAAATAGGAAAATGAACAGGCATATACATGTGAGACATAAATCTGTGAAGAGCCTATTAAGTAAGAACATTATGTTTTGGAGTATGTGAAGTTGGAGAACAACATTGCTGACCAATTGACTAAAGGTCTTTCTAGGAGCAGAGTCCTAGAAATGTCGAGGGGGATGGGTTTAAGTCCATAAGGAAGTCACCTAGGGAGGTAACCCAACTTCTGTGATTGGCGATCCCATGAAGGAAGTTCAATGGGTAGAAACAATCCATACTGCGTGACTCATTGAGCACTGTTCATATATTGTGGAGGCATCCTAGAGATGTCCTCATGCTCATCCCTATGACATCAGTGCTATATAATGTGACGTTAGGAAGGGAGTTATCCCTGAATGAGTTTCGAGGCGAGCAATCTCCCGCAGGGTGCAGGTCACATGTACTCTTGGAGAACTCACCTAAGTGAGAGATGTCGTGAGGCCGCGACTGTGAGAATTGGGCTATTCTCTAGCAACTCTGATGAGAATCAAGATTAGCGCATGGCCATAAATAGCGCTACCCCTCTTCCAAGTCTCAACCAATACTATGTGTGGGACATGTTGAAATTTGGTCAAAGGTGCCGAGTTCAATACTGTGTACACTCAGGTTCCTCAAATGAAAACTATCATCACTAAGTGAAGGTTTAAGCCGGGAAGGCACCTACACCTATTGCATAGTATTATGTTGCCCATATGTATATTTTCTTTATCTTTTACTATTTAAAAATTTTAAAACCCTTGTGGGGGATTGTATTTTCAGTTTTAATATTTTTGCTATTTTCTTTTATTTATTATGGGAGTTACAATTGTTTAAATTTTAAATTTTTATTTTTTTATTCATTACCTTAATTTTTCTAGTTTAATGTGTCTGGAGGTTACGAGTGTTGGATGCCAATAAAAGGCCACTCCTTCTTCACATTTGAACACACCATAATCAGATTTCTCTGTTCTCATACTTTCATATATATTCTCTACTTTTCATATTATTATTTTTGGGTAACGGTTCTGTGGCTTGGAGATTTCTATCCTACTGTGAACGTGCTCATAGCGGACCTTGAGCCTGCGTATTGGGGTCGTATCTTGGAGTCTTGTAGACCGTCATTACCTGCACGTAGAGAGGCTGCAAAGACTTTAGGACAGCGTCTTTGACGTGCTTTCACTATACCAGGCTTGCTTTCTTACTCTTAATTTATTTTACTTATTTATTTGTTTCTTTATTTTATTTTATTGTTAAAGCTTTGATTTATATATTATTTATATCTAAGGTTTTAATAAGAGTTTTACAGAAAGGAAAAACACTATTTTTAATAACAGTTTCTTCACATCTGTATTTTGATCCTTCAAAAACACCCTTCAAGCATGTATTTTGATCCCTCATATCTTTATTTCTTCACACCTGTATCAAATAGTTCAAGCATGTATTAACAATACGTATCAACACATCAAGCATGTATTAACAACGGGTAGTAGCAGTTTATTCAAAGCAGGCATATGAACCAAATTATTGAATTTCTCTGCCACACATCTTTATCAAGTTCTCAAATTATAAAATTATCATTAAGTTGAGATTTAGTTGTGGTTTCTAAGTCGTTAAGATTTGGTTGTTTGTTTTTTTTTTTTTTTTTTGGGGGTTACATTTGGAGGAAAGAAACCTTGTGGTTTCGATCTTGGTGCCAAGCAGGGAGGAATGAGAGGGACACAACCACTATGCAACCCCAGAGGAAGGGGAGGGACACAACCACTGTGGTAACCCCCACTCCACTGGTTGTTTGTTTTTTTATCAGTGATTTGTAAGACAAAAAAGAAGATGAAGTGGTTTTGAAGCCCAAATTCAATGCATGATGGGAAATAGACCATTTACAAGCCCAAACCTAAGTAAACCTACAAACCTAACAAACCCAAGTGAAGAAACCTACAAGTAATATTATTTCAATGAATGAAGGAAAGGTACAAAGCTTTAGATATGGAACTTTGATTTAGATATAGGAGCTGGTAGTTTTTCAGCTTGATTAAGTAGAGGTGCTAAACCGACTATCTAAGTCGGCAAATTATTAGACAAGTCGATTGTTTAAAGTAACCGACTATCTATAGTATTTTCAGCCACTAGTTGTCTTATAATTCTAGAATTATTCTGTTACAATTACATTAGATAATTATTATAGTAGTTAGTACCAGTTTTTCTTTACAAATCAGAGGAAGCTGGAGCAGATTTTCCCTGAAAGTTAGCCTCAACGCCATTCAACAGACCATGATGACAATTCCAATGAACATGTATGTGTTCCTTAGAACAATGGAAGAAATTCTAATAGGAATCCCACTCAACTCAAGTTGAAGCATATGGATATCACAAACGCCTAAACTCGCTGGACACGAATTGGCATTGATATTTCCCAAGTGATGAGCTTTTTATTTGGTCAATTTGATTTTGATATTGATATGCACCTCTTGCTTAGTCAAATGAAATACTTTGTCTAATTTAATTTATCATCAATTAGTTGGTGGAGTTAAGAGAAATTAACAACATTATCTTGTGACATATAGTGAGGAAAATTAACACCATATATATTGACGAGTACAGAAAGAGAGGGATTCGAACTCTCGGTAAACAAAAGTCTACATAGCAGTTCCAATGCTACGCCTTGAACCACTCGGTCATAGATTTTTTTTTTTTTTGGCCAATAATATATTTAGATTCAGGATGAGGAATTACAAGTATATTCTCTCATTCTCTGAGAAAAAGAGGTGTAAATTCATTGTTGCGACAGAGAAGGTATAGCTACTCAAATTCTCTAATTGGTCCTCTTGTGCCTAAGAAAATCATACCACACTACCCATTGCTATAAAATAAATAATTTAGGGGCAAAGAAGAACATATATTTAACAACCCAAAAAAAAAAAAAAAAGCCCAGTCCCAGGAGGACAAAACCAAACATATTTAGAGTCTCTCCAAGAGCATGAAGCAGTAACAAACAAAAACTTTATAGTTTTTTATATATATATATATTTATTTCTTGGAGCAGAATCTGCCGTCTGCAGACTATTCAAATTCAACCCATCACAGTTTGAAACAAGTTCATCTCTCTCTCTCTCTCTCTCTCTCTCTAATCGTAATTTGTGGATCTCTCCACTATCATGACATACCAAAGAATAAGTTAACCACCCAAGACACACAAGAGATATTAGAGTTAAAAATCCATAATCAAACATCACATCCAACAAATTAACAGCACACCCATCATTAGAAAATGCCTTCTTTTGTCTCTTTCAAGCACCACCATTGCCGTAATCCATTAATTTAACACATTTCAGAGAAAACCAATTCTAAACCTTTGCTCTCTCTCTCTCTCTCTCTCTATCCTTTTTTTTTTTGTCAATGATCAAATTTAGTCACCCCCACAAACCATATTGCTCTCTCTCTCTCTCTCTCTCTCTCTCTCTCTCTCTCTCTCTCTCTCTCATCTTCTTCCTCTTCCTCTCTTTCTCTCATCAAACACATCATCACAGCTTTTATCAACAGCCCACCACAATGACCACTCAAGAACCAGAACCAAACCCAACTTCAGATCACATCCTGGACTGGCTTGAAGATTCAGTTACTTTCTTCCCAACTTTCTTGGATGATCCTTACCATTCAAATGACATCAATGGCCTTCAATGGTGGGATGAGAGCCATGATCTCATTCATTCCAACACCACTTCTACTTCTCTCAACAACCCTACTAGCATTGCTCTCCCTACCACCACAAGGCCCCCAAATCCCACAAATTTGAATCATCAGTCGCCGTCTGATTCGTCCAAGAAACGAAAAGTCTCCGATGACCAACACATTGATCAGAAGAATCATATCCGTCCGATCAGTCAGGCTGGCCAGGGGGACCAATTAGTTGAAGAAGTTGTGGTGCCAGTTAAGAGAACAAATGGGAACAAAAAAGGCACAGCTAAGACTACAGGGAATATCTGTAATAACGGTAATAGCAAGGAGGGGAGGTGGGCAGAGCAGTTGCTAAACCCTTGTGCTTTAGCCATCACAGGTGGGAATCTGACACGTGTCCAACACCTTCTGTATGTTCTCCATGAACTTGCCTCTCTTACCGGCGACGCCAACCACCGATTGGCGGCTCATGGCCTCCGAGCACTGAATCAGCATCTGTCCTCCTCTGCCCCCAATGGCTCTGCCTCAGCCCCACCTGTTACTTTTGCTTCCACAGAGCCAAGATTTTTCCAAAAGTCTCTGCTCAAATTCTATGAGGTTAGTCCATGGTTTGCTTTCCCAAATAACATTGCAAACTCTTCAATTCTTCAACTTATTGCTGAAGAATCTGATCGAACCCGAAACCTTCACATTGTTGATGTTGGTGTGTCTCATGGTATGCAATGGCCTACTCTGCTTGAGGCCTTGACTCGGAGGCCGGGTGGTCCTCCCCCATTGGTGAAGATCACAGTTGTTTCTGCTGCTGCCAACACTGAAAGTAACCATAACAGAGAGAACAGAGAGACCCCATTTTCCATAGGTCCTCCCGGTGACAATTTCTCCTTTAGACTTCTTGGTTTTGCCAAGTCCATGAACATCAATTTACAGATCAACCGCCTCGACAATCAACCATTACAAAATCTAAATGCTCAAGTGATTGACACCTCCAACGACGAAATGTTGATTGTCTGTTTGCAATTTAGACTCCACAACTTGAACCACAACACCCCGGATGAAAGAACTGAGTTCTTGAAAGCACTGAGAAACATGGAGCCAAAGGGGGTGATCCTAAGTGAGAACAACATGGAGTGTAGCTGCAACAATTGTGGGGACTTCGCCATGGGGTTTTCGCGGCAAGTGGAGTACTTGTGGAGGTTCTTGGACTCAACTAGCTCGGCGTTCAAAGGGCGAGAGAGCGATGAGAGGAGAGTGATGGAAGGAGAGGCAGCAAAGGCTTTGACAAACCGCGGAGAGATGAATGAAGGGAAGGAGAAATGGTGTGAGAGAATGAGGAGGGTAGGGTTTGTAGGGCAGGTGTTTGGAGAGGATGCCATAGATGGAGGAAGAGCCTTGCTGAGGAAGTATGACAGCAATTGGGAGATGAGAGTGGATGAGAAAGATGGGTGTGCAGGGTTGTGGTGGAAAGGGCAGCCTGTTTCTTTTTGTTCATTGTGGAAGACTGATGTGAAAGTAAGTAGTAGTTAAAAACACACACACACAAAACATTTGTTAGTAGTGAGTGTTTCTCTTTCTCATGTCTTGAATTGCAGAAGGTATAAGAGTTTGTATATGTAAATGCTGGCCAGCTATATCTCCTTGATTTCATTTCATTGCTCTTTTTGTGATTTGCCCAACCCTATATAGAGTGGTCAACAAATTGTGAAACTTTTTGCCTTATTATCGCTAACCAGTAAAATCAAGAAATAAAAAAGGGACAGCACTGGATCGTAAGCCCCGTTCAGTTAGTCCAAAGGACCAAGCGAATAACTGTACAATCGGCCAAAGATACTCCGGGCTTGAAGCCCAAAGAGGCTCCACACGTGTCTCAGCCCATCGCACAAAGCGATAAAGAGTCCAAGCGCTCGGAGGTTACCTGTTTCCAGGCCTGCATCTCTGCAGTTAGTGGGCCCGGGGACTTTCCTGAGCCTGGTTACTTTTACAGAACCGTGCCCCATTCGCTTCGCCCAGTGATGTCATTGCTTGTAGCATCCGCGCTTGATTATGAACAACTCCGAAAGCTCTTGTGTAGCCGATGTGGGATTCTGAACACAGGAATAATTACATGCAGAAAGCAAAAGACAAGGAACCAAACAAAAGACAAACATGTATTGTTTTGATGCAAACCTGCGAGCGGTGCTAAAATTCAAACGAACTTACTCTATCTAATAAGCCGAAATGGTTATGCTTTTTACTCAAGCGGGAAGAAAAATTACCAAAACCTTGTAGAACATCTGCACATGATTCACATAACGCTTCAAGTATATACACAAAACATCCATTTTTACTTCATATATTTACTTCATGGGGTTACAAAATTACTACATGGCAAACCAAGTATGTTTGGCCACTATGCAAATCCCCTATTAGCTTCCTACTACTAGCAAACTCATGTTAAGAATCATATATCCGGACTGAAGTGCGTATTTGCTGGCGACAAACAGGGCACTTTGGTGCTACATCCCTTTCGATTGATACGCTGCAGAGTTGGCAACAAACTAGATGCCCGCAAGGAATGAATGCTGATCGCCTTCTCCTCATCAGACATATGACACACAACTGTCCATCTGGGACATCTCCTGCATCCTCTTCTTCTTCTTCCTCTTGAATTTGGGCTTCAGCATTGCTGGCACGGATTGATCGCTGTAACTCCCTTTGCTGCCTCCACACTTTCCATCTATTCCAATTCCTGAAACAATATTTGTCAATCAATTTATTGAAACTCATTTCTGATCACTGTGATCATCAGTGTTTAACCGGTTCCTTTTCCTCTCCTAAATTCTAATGGGTGAGTATGAGATCCCATACCAGAATGAGATAATTGTGTAATAATTACGGACGTTGTAGTATCAGGCCAAAAGTAAAACAGAATTTGTAATACGTCATACATTTCTGTATGTTTATTTTACTGAATTACAAATCTTTGAAGAAATTATTTCTGGATCACTTTAGGCCAGGTAAAACAAAAGGGAGAATAGTGGAGAGAAGAAAGGATGCTTTTATTTTCATAGATTTGGAAAGATGGAGAAAATCAGTAGTTTTTCATTTTCTATGAGCCGACTTTCTCTCAGCTCTCACCTATTTTGTAGAGGTTGAGAAGGAAATCTAGAGTTATTCAATCTCCTCTTCTTTCTTTTTTTTCTCTCTTTAGATATAAGGATAACATAATGGAAATTTATTATGTAAAAAATTTCTCATCCACCACTCCTTGACAAGGACAAGTTAGGTTAAGGAAAATCAAAAGAGGGACAGCTCTATTCATGCAAGACATGAAAGAGAAAGGTTAAAAGAAACTGAAATCAGGAATTCAACATGGTTGAATGAATCCCATGGAAGGAACAATAGGAAACTACACACACAATACAGAACTTCAGCAATATACAAAGTTGTCCTTCACACCAGCCTACAGACATTTAATAGTTTTCGAGATAGAACAGGAATTCGCAAGCAGAGTGGAGTAAAAAAATTTAACATTTCAAGGGAATTTGTACCTGGAAACAGCATAGGCAAGGACTCCAATTGACACTGAACCAAGAAAAATCCCACTCCAGAATAGTACTTTTGTGCGTGTTGTAAGATCTACAACCATCTGATCCTTAGACATCTCAGAGCTGCAAAAGATACAATATCAGTTTAGGGCAGTCGAGCGACCTTCCTACAGCCACATATTATCAATCAGGGAGGGTGAGGGAAAAAAGGAAAGAATTGGAATCTTCAAAAATTAAAAAAGGTAAAGCTGTATATAATATTTCTATCCTCTGGATGACCAGACTGAATCTTAAATCGGGATGCTAGTTTTTAACCACTGAATAATCCAATAGATGAGAGCACTGCTGCACCAGTACATTATAATAGCAGAAACTATAAGTCATACTGTTTGGCAACAATTAAGATGGAAGGGTACAAGAACTGAAGTCAATCGATCCATCCAAAATCCTACAAATATTTACTGGATTAGAAAACAAACGCCTGTCCTAGACATTGCAGAAAATATAGAGAACACATCTGCCAGAGTAAGAGTAACCACTTTTCCATATCCAACTGCAATACTGAAGATTCAAGAGAACATGCTCAAGAACAAGCCCACTTACAGAAAATAGGGAAAATCTTTGCAAGATTTGATTTCCAGTACTCCGTCTTTAACACTGCAGAGACCAACAGCACTAATTTCCTTTCCCAATGGAAGAATCTTCTCTTCATCTAGCAAACCAACCTTATAAACCAGAAACAAAAAATGACATTACAAGATTTGTAATAAAAATGAGAAGCTAAAGAACACTAAAACTCAGATACTAACAAGCACAATGAGAGCCAAAATGCAGAACTTACCGGGTACCGATGGCCAAAAAGTGCCTCCAGGAATGTGTACGGAGAAGGATTAACAGGATGCAGATGATGATAAACTGTGGTAAGAGGTAGGGGATGCCTCGATCCATCCATATCCACAGCAACAAACTCCGAAATCGGCCTTCGGCCACCTTCAGCAAGAAGGAACGGAACCGTTCTGAAAACCTTCGATTCTCGCTCCCTCCAAGACCGAGAGAATATAGCTCTCAAATCCGACGGCCATCCCACGAAACCTTTCCACTCATTATAAACGCACTACAAGAATTCAATTTACAATTCAGTTTTCATCCAAATACACCACAATAAATAACAAAGATTCAATTTTCTCAGCAACGAAAGAAAAGAAAATGCACCGTTTGAGTTCTCTGAAGAACCACGGCTCTTTCCTTTGTACCCTGGGAGACGAGCACGCCGGAGTTGAGGATGTTCCAGTTGCCGTCGACGGCGGATTTGGCTTCAACGGTGCCCCGTACAACGACGAGCTTTGCATCGGACGGCTGCGATTCGTCGGAGTGATCGAGGGAGAGGATTGAGCGGAGATCGGAGACTTTGACGGAGGGAGCATTATGGAGTTTTCGAAGGGCCGAGGAGACCGAGTTGAGCTTGAGGACGGTGCGCACGGCGGCGTACGCTAGGGCTACGCCCAAAAAGGCGCCGTCGAAGGAGAGGGCGAGTTGGGAGACCAGGGAGATTAGGGCTTGCTCGTGCGATGACATTGCTGTGGTTGTCGTCTGGTTTCTACATTCGCTAGGGGGCAAGTGGTGAGAGAGAACGTGGTGATTTGGCGGTGACTGGCGAGTGGCGGGCTGGAGACAGAGACGGAGACAGAGAGGGGTCGGGAAAATGGTGCTTTTTAGTATATTTATTCAGAGACCATGGGTTATTTAGTAATTGACGGACTTCGACTGTTGGAGTTTATTCGAGAGCGGTTTCATTTGGGCCTTGTCCTTGTGGCTTGATACTGCTCCATAAACGATTGTTCAAGATTCAATCCAACCCAAGCCAACCCAATTCAATTTATTTTAATAAAAATATGAACAGTTGAAACAGTTTATAGAAGTATGTCTAGTATACTTTAAAAGTAAAATACTTCTCTTTAGAATTAAATTTTTTTATTTCATATTTAACCTCTATTTAATTTTAAACGTTTGATTTGGAGAAAAGTGGACAAAACAAAGGATGTTGTAAGCAATAGTTGGGACCACCGACTAGTATTTGGTCTAGTGGTATTTTGCCTTCAATTGATTGGAAGAAGTCTGATGTTCTACTCACATAAATAGTGAGGACGATATTTACTTGTGGTGTAGCTTTGTTGTGGGTGTATTGGCACCATGGATGCGTTGTTGAATTCGAGCTTCAGCGTTGTTGTAACCGCTTTTGTTGTTTGCGCACTTTCCATCCATTTCACTTCCTCAGACAATATTTGCAAATCAATTTGTTGAAATTCATCTATAATCATTGTGATCATCACTATTTAACTATTTCCATTTCATGTCTTCTCTCAAATTCTAATGGGTGGGTACAGAAGTTGCAATATTACACTAATATAAAAACAAAATTTCTATGCATGTTGTAATATCACACCAAAATAAAAACAATGAACTGGGAATCTGTTATCTTCTTTTGGGTTTCATGAATTTCTTCTCGTTTCCTTTAGGAAGAACAGGAAGAACAAGTGCTCCCTTTGCATCCTTTTCCTCTGAGTCCTTTTGCATCCCATGCATCCCTTTTTGGGCATAAGAACCCCAAGAAACTAAAAAGACCTCCAAATGTGGATTGATCCCATGAGTGTTAGGGAATTCTTCTCATTGAAGCACAACTCAAGTTTTGCTCCTTATTAGCCTAAAAATATCCAAATGATCTTAAGATTGAAAACATCATACTTATACACACGTCGATTCTGAAGAACATTCAAACCGAATTTGTCTTCAACAAACAGATATGAGGTAGCAAAGAGACATTAATTATTGACTAATCTCATCACGTGCAAGTAAATTAAAGCCTTAAAGATAGATGTGAGGATGTGATACCCTTATTTTAGAATTTTCATTGAACAATTAATACTACTCTAGGCTTTAAAAAAATTCAAATATTAACCACCATAAGAAAAAACTAAAAGTAATAAGCAGCCTAATTATAAGGTGCCAATGTGCCAATTCAAAATTATTTGTATACATGTTAATTATGACTGATAAATTACTTTGCTCTCTCATCTAAGGCTTGGCCTCGTTTTTGCCCTCTGCTTTTGTTTTGTCTTCTGATGTGTTGTTTTGTTTTGGGACATGCATTTGGTGCGGTCTTGCTCTACCTTGCCCTCTGCGTCCTTTTTCTGCTACCTTATTTCTTCTTCTTCTTTTTGGGGTTCACTATTCTCGTAATCTCTGAGTTATAAAATAATCAAATTTATTAAAAAATAAACATCAAGGAAGCAAGAAGGCAAGCAACTTACGACATGAAGCTGAATTCGACACAAGCATGCCAATTGCCATAGATGCGTGCATCACGAACAGTTGAATGCAAGATCTTGATGTAGCTTCCTCTTTTGCTTCCAACAACAACTCGGAATGTGGTGATCCACATAGCCTGACAATCACGCCTCATGTAGTCGCAGGCAGTCTGGACACGACAAAAATCCCAGCCACCCAAACGAACCAAATATTCTGTCTGACCACCAAAAGACATGTCTAGAAAATACAATGTGTTCAAACCCGGAAGCACCCACTTTGCGATTAAAGAATAGGTTCTACAATCAAAGGAAAATTCAATAACCTCCTCAAATATAATAGATGAAGCATATATACGATCGCCTAACTGACCATATCACAAGACATATCTGCTTGGACATGGTGCCATTCTTTAGTTCTTACATGAAAGGCAATGAACTTACATATTCCACTGCATCTTAACGAAAGCAAAATATTGTTGCAGCAAACGGCATAACCAAATATCTCCACTATTTTCTCAGAAATAATAAAGGAGGGAACATGTGGGAAGATGTCCCAAAAATCATTATGGGGATCATACCGCTCAAAAGATGGTTCTGGTTTGACTGAAGGAACTTCAAGATGGTAAAGCTTTTCATGCTCAGAAATCACAGCTCCACGTGGCTTGTGTGCTTTGGGCCCCTTGAACTTAGCCAATGACTTCTTGTATGTGTCGAAAACATGTCCCTTCAAGGATTCCGGTGTCAAGCAGGAGAGACAAGGATGAATGCACTCTAGTAGCAACATGTACAACTTGGATCCACCGCATAACGCCGCAACATCCAAAAGACAACTCCTCGGGATGTTGTAAGTGTCCTTGTCAAATAAGGTGGTTACATGATCAAGTAGTGGGGGTTGCTCTTTGTCATAATCAAATCCAGTTGCCCTCTACCTTTGTTTTGTCTTCTGGTGTGTTGTTTTGTTTTGGGACATGCATTTGGTGTGGTCTTGCTCTAACTTGCCCTCTATGTCCTTTTTCTGTTACCTTGTTTCTTCTTCTACTCCTTGGGATTTACTACCCTCGCAATCTCTGAGTCATAAAATAATCAAATATATTGAAAGAATTTATAGAAAAACAAACATAAAGGAAGCAAGCAACTTACGACATGAAGCTGAAATCTACATGAGCATGTCAATTGCCATGTGGATGCATGCATCACAAATAGTTGAATGCAAGATCTTGATGTAGCTTCCTCTTTTGCTTCCAACAACAACTCGGAATGTGGTGATCCACATAGCCTGACGATCACGCCTCCTATAGTCGTAGGCAGTCTAGACACGACAAAAATTCCAGCCCCCCAAATGAACCAAATACTCTGTATGACCACCAAAATACATGTCTGGAAGATACAATGTGTTCAAACCTAGAAGCACCCACTTTGTGATTAAAGAATAAGTTCTACAATCAAAGGAAAATTCAATAACCTCCCCAAATATAATAGATGAAGCATATATACGATCGCCTAACTGACCATATCACAAGATATATCAGCTTTGACATTGTGTCATTCATTAGTTCTTACATGAAAGACAATGAACTTAGATATTCCACAACATCTTAATGAAAGCAGAATATTGCTGCAGCAAATGGCATAACCAAATATATCCACTATGTTCTTAGAAACAATAGAGGAGGGAACATGTGGGAGGGAAGTCTATTTATTTTGTCTCTTCTCTTCTTTTCTCTTTAGATATAAGAACAAAACAATGGAATTTCAGGAATTTAATAACTAAATGTCCCTTGTCCATTCAAACATCCCTAAAACCATTTCAATTAAAACATCATCTTCAAGGGTGGAGGAAGCGGTTTTTGATAAAGTGCTTCCTCTGTGCAATTTTTTTCGTCCTCTTCCTAGCTTGACTCCCTTCTGCAATGGTAATAGGCTGTGAAATTGGCCTTGATCGACTAGTTTGTGGCTCATTTGAAGCATGGTGGCTTTTAGTTTGAGGTTGTTGAGTCGGTTGTGCCCCTTGGGAACTATATATGTCCTCCATCTTTCCTTTTCCTGAATTGCCTTGTGCATAGTCCATTGCCTTCTGGTTGAGAGCTAATACCTTGAACTCTTGGCCTTAGTTCCATTTGGAATTGTGTACAATCTCTCCTTCTCACCTACAAAATAACACTGTAAAAAAATGCCCAATTCAAATAATACTAGTCAATTAAATTATGAGTTTATTTAGTACTTGGAGCTTTGGTCTAAAAGCCTTCGTAGCCTTCTTCCTTGGAGACTTTGAGTTAGGATTCCAAGGCTCTTGAGAAGAATATATGAATTTGAATTTGTAAATACAATTAAATAGTAAAGGCAGTAAAACAAACTAAAGGAGATATTGTACCTTACACCCTTTCCGATTATGGCCTTCTCCTCTACAATTGCCACATTTAAAGGAATTCCATACCTTGGAAGCTTGTATGGATTTGAGGGTTGTTTAGGTTCAGTTGCAGCCTTGTTCCTCGACTTCTTTAGCCTACCAGGTTGCTTATGATATTTTGGAGGCATCAATGGGGGTAAATTTGTCTTAATCCATTGGTCTTGGCTTGTCATAGGCATAACCATAGGCTCATAGGTTCTTAGATAAGTTTCCTTCTTATACCAATCATTAATATAGTCTTCTAAATTCTCATGAAACCAATTGCAGCACATACATGCAGACAAGGTAGTCCATTCAAGTCCCAAGCATTGCATGAACAATATATAAGCAGTAGAATGGGTTGTTGTGACATAGGCGCTTATAACTCTTATATTCTAGATATAAACTCACTTAACTTCTATGAAAAATCCAAATTTGAATGTAGGTTAATAATTTTTATAGTATTATAAAATATTTACAGACGTTTGGATGTATTGGGCACTGAACTTGCTGCTTTGCGGGAAAGACCTTCTTATGTAGGTTAATAATTGTCATAGTATTATAAACTATATTTTCTTATATAACCAATCATTAACCAATCAACTTGTAATAATAATTTAATAAAATTATTCATGTAATATATAAATTTAAATTTAAATACATACTTGGATTTTTATATAACTATTTGATTTTGAGTGGTCTTTATGAATTTAGGAATTAGGATTTTTCCTTTTTGGTGTTGAAATTTTTGAAATTGAAAGAATAACAAAAATTGTCAAAGAATTGAGAAAAAAAAAACCAAAGAAAGATTGATGGAATGATGATGATTACTTACTAGAAAATAAGTGTTTAAGAAAAAGAAGAAGGCATGAAGTTTTTTTGTTTTGTTTTGAGTGGAAGAAAAACTTTTTTTTGGAGGCGAAAGGCCAGGTTTGTGCATTGTCAGATTCACCAAGAGCGTTTTGGGGAGGAGAAAGCGTTTTGGGGGATATATATATATTGCTGCTGGTTAGTTAAAGTTTGATAATTCCTTTTTTTTCACGTGTTTCTGTTTTTTTTAATTATTATAATTATTTAAAATTTTTTATTATAATGCAAATATTAAAAAAAATATTTTAAAAAAAGTACAAAGCTAGCTATGCTGCAAACACTTTTTTGTCAATATGTAGCACACTAGAATATACAATATTAATATCATACAATACAAAGAAAACAATGTCGGAGGCTGTGCGGTAACACCACTTGCACCATCCCAGAGCCGCCCTATCAAATCATGGCTTGCCGACGGTGGTTTAATCATATTCAACTAGCCTCTGACTCGCAACAAGCACTGTTATACTAGTTTCTGGTGGTGGTGAGTCTTGGAGCAACCAAGGAAATCTAATTGAAGATGTACGGGTTCTTTTGGTGAAGCATAAACAAAGTTATATATAAGTGACCCACAAATATTGAAAATAAATAGTTGATTCTTTAAAGCCAATCTCCATTCAAATATGTTGTAACGACATGAACAACTTTATGCACCTTTGCAACTGATAGGCTAAGTGCAATGGGAAGACATTATCTTGGTCACCCCAAATTATTAGTGTTTCCTTCACACAATTTACTAACAAAACCCTCTTTTACAATTTGGATTACTACGAGGTTGATTTTGAAATTAACATGATATATTTTCCCAAGATAAGTACCAATATTAATAGTTGAATTGTCATCATGAGTTTGATTCTATGAGGTGTTTGCATGTTATGGACTTTTTCTCATTCAAGTCAAGCACAACTCACGTACTTGAGGAATGAATTAAAGAATTATACTAGCAACACTGGCCCACACGCGCATATGACTTCCAGCTATTAAGAAGCCTATCAAGTTAAATGTGTTCTTTCGACTGTGTGGTAGCCTAGGGGCCATGAATGTTATAACTAAGATAGTGTGATCGTTGGTCATGCACAATGATTTCTAACCGTAGATGCATATGGGCGCATGCACTAACGACCCATATATGAACGATCCTAGCAATTTTCATCTTATAAATTGTTCAAAGAAAGTCCTTTAACCTGATCACAAGCACATCAATTTCGCTTATTGGTCATATCTCTATATGGTGTGCCCGTGTGAATCTAATCTACCATTGTGTTTGCTTGTTTTGTGTAGGGAGTGAGTGACACAAACAGCAATTTCTTGACAAACAAAAGTTACATCAAGATTCAAGGCATGCCTGCTTGCAAAAGTTAGGCCATCTCACAGCTGTAGCTGCATAAATTAATGAAAGATGACCCATAAAGCAAGCATAACCCTGTTTCTGTGTTTGGGTTTCTCCTCATTCCAACTTCACCAATGACATGAAAATATCCTACTTATATATACATTTTTGCTCCATCTGTGGCCAGCAGCAGTCTCTGTTTAACCCAAAACTAATACATCATCAATATATTTGATATAATGCAAGTCTGTCAGACTGTCACACTAAGAGTAACCCAAAACAAATGAAGTTATCAGAGCATTCAGGGAAATGGGTGAATCCATATTTACTGCATGACCTGTGTCCTTGATTATCTCCACCTTTGATTTTGGCCCCAACTGCCTGTAAATTGAAAAGAAAACATTAACAATAGGTTCAGATTGGTTTCAAATCCTGATTAAATTTGATCATGAAGATGAAATAAATTAGTACAAAGACACCTTTGCAGCTGATAGGCCAAGTACACAGGGAAGACATCATCTTTGTCTCCCCAAATAATCAGTGTTTCCTTCACACAAAAATAACATTCATTTACAAGACTGAAGAGAAAGATTAATTAGGCTAAGTTTTTAAATTATGGCTAAGTTAACTACCTGAGTTAGAATGGGAAGGTCTATATCTGCTTTTTTCCTCAGCAAGTCCTCTGCCAGCTCTAATTTCTCCTTCCTGTGTTGTTTATAGGTCACCTGCATATGCAGCATGCAAACCTTTATAAAATTTAGGAATTGATATATCTTACAAATTCAATGCTATTAGAATTAGGAATTAGTGAAAGATAAATGTTCACCGACCAGGCACATCAATCATTACGTTATTGACAATTTGACAATATAACATACAATTATGCCATGACGGATGCCACTACCAGTGAAGAATAAATAACTATAATCTACCATGTAAGGTGGTGTTCTAAAAATGGAGGAATTTTAGACTCACATTGATGAACCCATGAAGGAAAATATCAGGCACCCACTTAGAAAGGCCAGGTTTGTGCATGGTCAGATTCACCAAGAGCCTCAGATCATGAGCACTTTCAGGTACAAGGAGATTCAATGCATTGCTTCCAACCTTATTGATCTGCTCTCTTTTCTGCTCCTCTGTCATCCCAACCCCACAACTCACAACCACAACCTTCTCCACCAACTCTGGATGCATCTCAGCCATCCAATATGCTACATACCCTCCATAACTTATAGACTAAACAGCAAATCTCTCCACCCCTAATCTCTTCAACGCTTCTGCCACACATTTTGCTTGGAAAACCTCTGTCCTTTCTGGCCTGTTGGTGTAGGATTTGCCAAAGAACAATAGATCAGGTATGTACAGATTGAAACTTTGAGAAAGTGAACCCACTTGATGGATGAATTGCCACTTTGAATTGCCACCATACCCATGAAGCATTACAAGAGCAGGCTTATTGGACCTCCTAGAATTTGCAACCCAAAAGTTCATTGTGGTTTGGTCATCTAATTCAACTGTGTAGGGACAAAGACCACATGATCTCAAGTATAGAGATAAAAGTGCATCTGCAAGTGTGATTAGGAGTGTGATTGGATTCAAATAAGGTAAAATGGAAATCAAGAATTGAGAAATGGCTATGATGGTTGCAAGGTAGAGGAGAGGACATTATACAATTTTGGGTAGGCCATGACCATAGATTAGAACTGAGAATATGAGTGCCCTTTGTGTGATTGCTTTTCCTTACTGGCTACTTAAATTGGCATATTGTGCTATGCTTCACGCATTCACCATACAAGACTTAAAAAGAGAGTGAAAGGCATCCCCCATTTGTGAGGTAGAGGACAATTGTATAACCCACTTGCATGTTCTTTTGGATGATGAAACCAATCTTGCCAACCCTAAAATGACAAAAAGGAAACAATGAGATTGATATGTAATTGTAAGGAAATTAGGCTGGAGAGCATGAATAACGATAATTCGTGTCATTCTCGCACTCTTGCAGGAGCGAATTAAGTACATTCCTGCAAAAGTGCCGGAGGTTGTTAGAGAGCACGAATAGAGTTTTCTTATTGAATTTTTCTTTTCTCTTTTTTTAGACTTTCTCTTTAGATTTTTTTTAAGAGATGCGTGGGTATGCCAAAGACAATTGGGAATCATGTAAAAGTGAAGATAACTCAACTAAGCTAATCACTTTTTTCTACTTAGTGACGCAAAAGTTGGCACTTTTCACACTAATTAAAAAGCATGTATGACATCTGGGCCCAAAAGAGTTGAGCCATTAAAGAATAGCACAACCAATAAGGTGCAGTAGGAATCTACAGGATCAGGGCATGGGAAAGCATCACTTTGTCTTCAAGATGGGCACTGACTTCCAAAAATATAAAATTCACAATCAGAAATTGACATTATTGTTATAGATTTTAAAGAACTATATATGCATATATAAAAAATGCCTTTAAAATGTAGTGCACACAAGGCAACAAAATAAGATGCCAAGTAGAAGTAGGCAAGTAGATGGCAAAACAACATACAGATATGGAGGGCTAAATTATAGGCCAGATCTTGGGATAAGCCCAATTCTTTTTCTATACTTAGCTTCAAATCTCAACAAACCTAAAGTCATGAGGCTCTATCTTTTAACTATTATTGATTCAACGGCTAGCTAATTTGATCCAACATTTTAAAACATTCTAAAACTAAACAGAGTATTGCACATCTCAAAAATCCAAAATAGAAAAAAGGTCCAATGGCCAAAGCATTCAAGAGCCTTTTCTGTTCAAAATAGTCCATTTACAAGAAAATTCTTGCAGATGGGGCTACCTCCGCTGATATTGTATTTTATTTTTGCTCATTGATATTTTTTTTTTGCCAGATTGCTCATTGATACTTTACCTTTGCTTTGCTTGTTGAAGAGAAATCTAGATGTTAAGAAGAACAGCTGGTTTCCCAAAATAATGAACCACAGCTAGCATTTGCTTATTGTCATGTATGAACTGTTATGTTTTCTATTTAGATTGGTGCACTAGATACTAAGTTATATCAGGTTTTGATAAGAGTTTAAATTAGGTTATAACTTGAGGCCCAAAACCTTGTGAAATAAGGAAAGGTTTTGAGGCCTATTAAGGAGTCCTATTTGTTTCCTTATTTGCGTGAACCATTGCTTGGTGGGCTTGAAAGATTAAAGAAGTCGGCCCTCGGTGATGAGTAGAGACGACTTGACATAGCCCTATATAAGCTTAAGGCCCTGCTCTCATTAGACACGTTCTCTACCCTAATCTCATCATAAAGAGAGAGCTGAAACAGATTCTGATGGAGAGCAGAAGTCTTGAGCCGTCCCTGTTCTATCAGGGATTGTTGCTGTTGCTGTGAATGAGTTCAAAGGTCGTATACTCAAGGAAGATGGCACCAGGTATGTCTTTACGTATTTCATATTGTGTGAAAGATCATGAACACGGCTAAGGAAATCTAACAGTTGGTACCAGAGCTTAAGGTTGTTCACACACACTGAGATCGTTTCAAGTATGCCTATTATGATTTCCTATCTGTTTATGCCATGATGAGTTTTTGGTTATGTTTAAAATTGAAGATAGATTAAACATGTTTCCTAAAAATCAAGAGCATTAAATAATCTGGAAAAGCATGTTTTAATTCGATTTTTCATATTTTCAAAACTTTAAACATGTTTTTGACCTACTCGATGAGCTTAAAACCCTAAAAAAGCCTATATATCACAGCATAGCTGTGAGTTGTGTTAATTAGGTCATTCCCTATTCATAAAGCTATTTTGCGTCAAAAACGGACACCAAAAACCTCTAAAACACTGTTCAAGGCAGAATTACTATTCACTGCAATATTATGGTTTTTTTTATTGAACTGTGTTGTGTTTGGTTATTTTCTGTACTAGATAGATGCCTGTTTGTTATGAGAATCAACAAATTTTTCATAACAAAACCAAACCTAAATACTCAAACCCTAAAGAAATAACCAAAAATTGCATCATAACTAAATTACTTGCTTGATAAGTTTCTTCAACAAATAGAATCTATCCACGTAATTTGTTTATGATGGCACAAGATAACATGTAATTTGTGTAAGCTATAAGTAATCTCTTGACACAAAGGTGTGATACTTAATTAAGGAAGTTTGCATATGTTATTTGTTAGTTTTGTGAATAAAGTTAAACGGAAAAACTGTTATCTCTTAACAAATTGAGATTGGTTTCTTGGAAAGTAATTATGCTTTCTTTTGCAAATCCTTATAGCTTCGAATACTCCCTCAATCAATTTCTCGTAAATTGAAACACTCACTAGTCAAACTTCAAAATATGGACGTTTGATTTTAAAGATATTCTCGGAATGAATGAGATCGATTATGATCTCACTCATAATTAAGTTTAATTCAAGCTAGTCGTCTTCATTTATGTATCTTGTAGACTCCAAAAGTTTGGGAAAAAGGAGAAGCATTTGGCTTTTAATAGAGGTCACTCGTGTCAGAAGTCTCAGGATCGATATAAAGCTCGGTGTATGCGCTTATGGAAGAGGACCAAACATCAATAAGCTACTTCGATACAAGAGTCTCCTAGTGCAGTCTATGAAACCTACGGCCCAACCTGAATCATTCTTGAGATTTTCGATACCACCACTAATAGGAAGATAGTGGTACTTGACCCGTTCCCTACTAGGGAGAAAAAACACCTTCATGGCGGCACGTTGTGACAAGGAGGATTAGATAGTTACCTGTTGTTTTCATTAAATACCATTGGGGTAATTAATTTTAAAGTTGGATTCAGGATGTAATTTTGGATGATGTATTTTGGTACCCTCAATAAAGAGAAATTTAATTTCTGTTTCAAGATTATCAAGACTTGGCTTTATTTTGGATTCAATAAAGATGTGTTGTATCTCAGAATTCAAAACAGTAAAGAAGGATTATATTATTTCAATTACAATAAAGATTATGAAGTCTTAATGGCTGAATCTAGTGAGAAAAGGAATAGAAGTGAAGGCACACCCACTAGGTTATGTCATAGACGTTTAAGGCACATTTCAAAAGAAAGAATGAAAATTCTTGTTAAGGAACAAATCTTGCCATCATTGACTTTTGGTGATGACGAAATTTTCATTGAATGTGTTAAAGGAAAACTCACTAAGACTAAAAAGATAGGTGCAACTCGCAGTAGTGATCTTTTAGAAATCATCTACACAGATTTTTTTGGTCCATTCCCTCATCAAATAATTGATGGAAATCGATATTTCATCACATTTATAGATGAACATTCTCGTTTGGTTATCTATATCCCATATCAGAAAAGTCTCAAGCTTTTGAAATGTTCAAGATTTTTCAAACTAAAGTAGAAAGGCAACTTGAGAAAAAGATTAAAATTGTGAGGTCAGACAGAAGGGGTGAATATTATGGATGTTTGATGAAGGAGGAAGACGTGCTAGACCTTTTACTAGGTATCTACAAGAAAATGGAATAACTACTCAGTGCACAACGCCAGGAATTTCGCAACAGAATGGTGTGGCTGAGAGAAGAAATAGAACTTTGAAGGACATGGTTCATAGCAAGATTTCCAAAACTGATTTGCCTACGCATTTTTGGGAGGCGATCAAAACGACAAACTATAGAGTGCCTAGTAAGTCCGTACCTAAGACTTTTTCAAAATTTGGACTAGCATAAAGCCTGGCATGCGACATCTTCACGTATGAGGTTGCAAAGCTGAAGCTAGAATTTATAACCCTCTAGAGAAGAAGCTTGATCCTAAAACGATTAGCTGTCACTTTATAGGTTATCCCGCAAGGTCCAAGGGTTTTAGATTTTACTGTCCAAATCATGGTACCCGAATTGTTGAGACTGGTTGTGCAAAGTTTATAGAATATGAGGAGAATCCTACTGGGAACGCATATTTTATTTTTGAAAAAGAATGGGATGTAGCTGTAATTGAGAATGCTGATCCAGATCCTACACCTTTAATCCCCATGGAGCCTCCACAATTCGACGAACATGTTGACTAAGAAGAAGAACAAACTGCAGAAAATCCACCGAAACCAATGTCATTGAGGAGATCTGATAGAACAAGAAGATCCACAGCAATTTAGGATTATGTGTACTTACAAGAAGCAGATTTTGACATTGGAGATGAGGCTGGTCCAACAAGTTTTAAAGAAGCTATGGAGAGTCAGAATGCAGACAAATGGAGGAAAGCAATGTTGAATGAACTCGAAAGTATGAAGAATAATCAAATATGGGAATTAGTTGAACCTCACAAGAGCCAAAAATTGGTAGGCTCGAAATGGGTATTTAAAACAAAGAAAGATAAGGACGGAAGAACCGAAAGATTTAAGGCTAGATTGGTAGCAAAAGGATTCACCCAAAGGGAGGGATTGATTACACTGAGACGGTTTCTCCAGTTTCCACCAAAGATTCTTTCTGCATCATCATGGTTTTGGTGGAGCATTATGACCTACTTTTACATCAAATGGATGTAAAAACTGCTTTCCTGAATAGTGAACTTGAAGAAGAAAATTTTATGAGGCAACCTTAAAGGTTTGCAAATGAGGGAAAAGAGCATATGGTTTGCAAACTTGACAAGGCAATTTATGGATTGAAGCAAGCAAGCAGGAGGTGGTATTTCAAATTCCATCAAACTGTCTCATCTTATGGTTTTGAAGATAACATAGCAGATCAATGCATTTATCTGAAGAAGTGTGGGAGCCGATTTATTTTCTAGTGATGTATGTCGATGATATACGTTTGGCTACAATTGACCACAATTTATTGAAGGATACTAAGGAGCTACTTTCAAATAATTTGAGATGAAGGATTTAGGAGAAGATTGTTTTGTGTTAGGCATTGAAATTCAGAGAGACTGAGCTCGAGACCTCCTAGGCCTGTCGCAGAAAACATACATTCAAAGGATACTCAAGCGTTTTGACATGAGTATGTGTTCTGGACAGAAAGTTTCGTTAGCTAAGGGAGATTTAAAGAAGGAGCATTGCCCCAAGAATAAAGAAGAAGAAGATGAGATGAGGAACAAGCCGTACGCTTCTCTAGTTGGAAGCATTATGTACGCACAAGTGTGTACAAGGCCAGACCTAGCCTTGTGCATTAGCAAGATGGGGATATTTCAGTCAAATCCAGGAATGCAACATTGGATAGCTGGAAAGAAGATTCTAAGGTACCAATAGAGAACAAATGCTCATATTTTGATTTACAGACGCACAAAGAATTTAGAGCTTGTTGGTTATGCTGATGTGAATCTTGGAAACGCAGAGGATGATTACATCTCTACTTCAGATTTTCTTTTCAAGATGGCAAGAGCAACTGTTGCTTGGAAGAATGCTAAACAATCAGGTGTTTAGAGTTCAACCATGTTTTCAGAATACATAGCTTGCTATGAAGTCACTTCTCATGCAGTATGGCTAAGGAATTTTATTAAAGACATTAAGGTGGTGGACTCAATTTCTAGACCAATACAGATATACAATGACAACACTGCCGCTGTTTTTCACTGCATGAACAAGAAGATGTCGTCTGGACTTCAGCATATTGACAGAAAATATTTAATAATGAGGGAGAAGGTAGCGGACAAACTAGTCAGGTTTGATCATATCAGAACTAAAGATATGATTGCAGATCCGTTCACAAAGTTTGTCTTCAGAAGCTTTTCTGAGACATGTTGAGAGCATGAGATTTTTTCTAGTTTTGATGCTGCAATATAGTGGGAGTCTTGTTCCCATTATGATATTTTACTAGTATGTCTAATTTTGTTGTTTTCTGGATTGAGGGATTTGCATTTAAGGATGTTAATTTGGTTGACAGTTTTATTCATCATTGAATGAATTCTACCATTTTGACTATTTAGCTGTTTAAACTTATTATGCAATTTTGTTTATGCATATGAGTTTATGGTCTCTTTTTGAGATACTATTGTTTTAATAACATTGCGGATTGACTCTTGCTAAGTCATAAAGGGGTGAATGTACTGAAAAGCATAAAGATTCACACTACGGATCAGTACATATTAAGGTTCACGTTGTAGGCGCTTCATGTGTTTTTGAGATTGCATCACGTGATTATAGGTGACCTGTTTTTAATAAAGAGAGCAGTGCTTGTCTATAGTTCGTTTTGTCTAATCGCTTTTCACTATAGCTTGAAGGGAAGGACTTAACTATTTTAAACTCATGGCCAAATAAAGATTATCAAAACCGTTTGGAATACAAAGGCTTAGTGCTCTAGTGCTTGATCTAGTGGGAGAATGTTATGTTTCCTATTTAGATCGGTGCACTAGATACTAAGTTATATCTGGTTTTGATAAGAGTTTAAATTAGGTTATACCTTGAGGCCCAAAACCTTGTGGAATAAGGAAAGGTTTTTAGGCCTATTAAGGAGTCCTATTTGTTTCCTTATTTGCGTGAACCGTTGCTTGATGAGCTTGAAAGATTAAACAAGTCAGCCCTCGGTGATGAGTAGAGACGACTTGACCTAGCCCTACATAAGCTTAAGGCCCTGCTCTCATCAGACACGTTCTTTACCCTAATCTCATCATAAAGAGAGAGCTGAAACAGATTCTGATAGAGAGAAGAAGTCTTGAGCCGTCCCTGTTCTATTAGGGATTGTTGCTGTTGCTGTGAATGAGTTCAGAGGTCGTATACTCAAGGAAGATGGCACCAGGTATGTCTTTACGTATTTCATATTGTGTAAAATTGACTCTGGTTGTGTTTACTTTTCATTTTTGGTGCTACAATATTTAACTTGCAGTAGTAGCAGCCTCTTTCATTGTTCTATTTTCTGTTCACTGCTTATTTGCCTCAAAGTTTTGTACATTCATCAATTACTGCCGCAAATTTGTGCTAGTTTGCTGTTCTAATTGTGTTATTTTGCTCCTTGAAATACGTATTTCTGATACTGCTCTATGTCCAGGCTATTCTTGCTACAGTTTCTATTGTCCTTGGAGTAACAGAGCTGTGTAGCTTGCTGATTGTCCAGATTGTTGAAAGAAAAAGAGTGTAGTAGGTTAGAGGTTTAGCCCATCCCAACTGCTCTGGCCCTGCCTCCCTGCCTAGCAGAAGTACCCAGAACCAGAAAATGGCAGGGGAAGATGAGGACTTGCCCAGAGATGCAAAGATTGTGAAAACGCTGTTAAAATAAATGGGTGTGGAGGAATATGAGCCTTTTGTTATTCACCAATTCTTGGAGCTGTGGTATCGATACGTGGTTGATGTGCTTACTGATGCACAGGTATACTCAGAACATGCTGGTAAGCCCGCAATTGATTGTGACGATGTCAAGCTTGCTATTCAGTCCAAAGTTAATTTCAGGTTCTCACAGCCCCCTCCAAGAGAGGTAATATATTTCACTCCCTTCCATTTCTTCTGCTAAATTTGAGTTCATATAACAAAATTGTATAACACTACGCATCAAAAAAATATACCCTTTTCGTTATGAAATCAATCAGCTTATGTGTGTTATTCGGCCATTATGGTACAAATTTTGACATTGTTAAGCAAACCCATCATCAGGTGCTACTGGAGTTGGCTAGAAACAGGAAAAAAATCCCATTACCAAAATCAATTGCAGGGCCTGGTGTGGCATTGCCGCCTGAACAGGACACATTGATCAGCCCAAACTATCAACTGGCAATCCCAAAGAAACAATCTGCTCAAGCAGTGGAAGAAATGGAGGAAGATGAAGAACCTGCTGAACCCAATCCGCCCCGGGAACAGAAGCCCTCTGATCTGCCTCAGGGTACTCCCCCCCTTGCAAAACGCACCAAGTGAGAGATTACATGGTACATCAATCAGCCTATGGGATTATAGTCCAGAGATGTGAGATGAGACAGTTGTTGACTTACTAGAGATTCTGACTCGTATTGGATCTGTATACTTGTAAAAGAATGTTCTGTTTAAATATTATGTTGTTTACTTCTGCAGGCTTGTTCTTTCACAATTATTTGAATGCTTACGCCATATGGTCATTCATAGTTTTTTGAATGATTAATTGATTATGTGAAGAGAGCATGAAGCTTTTGTTTCCCCCCTTTCTACAATTCAGGCTCAGGAAAGCTTATAAATGATCAACATCATGAAAGATTTTGTACGTTTTCTCCATCAGTTTCAGTCATCCGACAAAATACAACAACTTATTAGAAGCATGCGTTAAGCATAATGGAACCAATAAGATTGGAAGGGAGTATCATGAAAGATATATTGCATTCAATCTGAGAACTTTCAAGATAAACAGTTTTAACACCTTGTTGAATTCGGTTAGTCATCAAATAACAGAACCATGTAGCAGTTCTTTACAAATGTTTTTATGATTTATATACAAGAATGACTGAAGTAGAGAATCGAGCAGGGGTTAACTTCTCCAACCCACCATACTACTAGAAGCCGGCCCTGTATTTGATACACTCATGCCCCGGTCGTACACGCGCTGAATCTCTTCCCTGTACTCTGTAAAAGACTTATCAGGAATTGCTGGAGTCAGCTCCACCACATCCCCCATCTGCAGGCCCTGTATTTGATACACTCATGCCCCGTTCTTGAGACTGCTTAGTTTGTTTTTGTCAGACCTTTTCTGTGACAACTAGTCTGGTTCAGCTTATAATTATCCTTTTGGACAGGTCTTTGCTTGTGGCAAATGCCGGGGATTGCCAGGCTGTATTGTCACGACTCATGATGTGGAGCGGCTGTTGAAATGTCAAAAGATCATAGGCCCTGCTGCACAAAAGAAAGAATGCGGATTGAATCCTTGGGTGGATATATTGATGATGGTTATCTAAATGGTCAGTTAGGTGTCACCCGTGCATTAGGTGATTGGCATCTTGAAGGAATGACGGATGTGGGTGAAAGGGGAGGGCCCTTGAGTGCTCTGAACCGGAACTTAAATTGATGACACTGACCAAGGATGATGAGTTTTTGATAATTGGTAGTGATGGATATGGGATGAGTTCACCAGCCAAAATGCTGTTGCTTTTGCTCGAAGGAGACTCCAAGAGCACACTGATGTGAAATTGTGCTGCTAGGAAATAATAGAGGAGGCAATAAAGCGTGGAGCAAGCGATAATTTGACACTAGTTATGGTGAGTTTCCACTTGGAGCCACCTCCGCATGTGGTGGTAGAGAGGTCTAGAGTCAGACGAAGCATTTCTGCTGAGGGACTTCAGAATCTCAAATTCTTCTTATAAGGATAGAATTACTTGTTTATTAGTTGATGTTCCCCTAATGGGCAAAGGTTCGAACCGTAACAATACTACTTAGAAAATGGACGGGAGTTCGGCTTGTGTATATATATATATTCATCCAGAAAGGAACTGCTGCTTTGCTTCCTTCTATATCTGGTGCTCCAATCTGTTCCAGAGAAGATGGAACGACAAAGAAGACATTTGTATCATCACACTTTGGAATAACTACTTGTACCCTATTGGCAGACAATGAAGTTAAAATCTTATTCGAGGAAAGGAATGTGAGGTAGCCAGGCAAGTTTGATTTGTGAAGAGGCTGTTCTGTTATTGTACCTTTGTTTTTCAAGGTATATGCAGATGCGTAGTGTACTTGCATTTATTTTTCAGAACTCCTCCCATGTCTTGTAATACTTATAATTGTTATCCAATGACAAGAAAAACAAAAGAAAGACAAAAGAAAATATATATATATATATATGCCTTGAGAAAATCTCAATCATTGTGTGGCCTATGCTATACAGGGATCATTTTCCCTCATTCAAATTCCCTTTAATCTCCGTTCTCGCAATGCGAATCAAAAACAAAGTTGCATAGAAAATAGCAAGAATTAGCATAAGAAATACATTGCTCCACCCTGTCGTGGAAATATACCCCGCTAAAAGTGGCCCAAGAGCCGCCCCAACAGAACCTGTACCATCTATAATTGCAGTCACAGTAGCTAATGCACGGGAATTTCATTGGTCAAAATGTTTTCCAGGCTTCAACCTTAACCAACTGGACTTCCAATGTCTATTTTGAATAAGAAATTACTGGAAAGCAATACTAAGATAGTACGTCACAAAATTCACAGCTCAAAAAGAAAACTCTCACGATTGGAAACACATAAATACACAACTGAACCGCATTGAACTGGGAATCTGTGGGTTCATATGATTTTTTTCTGGGAGGAAGAAGTGATCCGTCATACTTTCCCTTTGAGTCCCTTCGTGTCCTTTCCCTGGCACCTTGTTTCTTCTTCTTCTCCTTGGGGTTCACTATTTTTGCAATCTCTGAGTCACAAAATAATCAAATATATTGAAACAATTTATAGAAAGACAAACACATGGAAGAAGGAAGGAAGGAAGGAAGGAAGCAAGAAACTTACAGCGTGAAGCTGAAATTGATCAGAAAATGCCAAGCTTTGTGGATAAACACATCACGAACAGTTGAATGCAAGATCTCGATGTTGCTACTTCCTCCTCTTCCAACAACGATTCGGAACGTAGTGATCCACAGAGGCTGACGATCAATCCTCATGTAGTCGTAGGCCGTCTGGACAAGACAAAAATCCCAGCCCCCCAAATGAACCAAATACTCTGTCTTAACACCATAATCCATGTTTGCACGGTACATTCTTTTCAAACCCGGAAGCACCAACTTTGGGGTTAAAGAATAGGCTTCACAATCAAAGAAAAATTCAATAACCGCCCCAAATACATTGGATGAAGCATACATACGATTGCCTAAAACTACCGCCCTCCCTCGGAAAGGAAAATGCGAGGCCATGCTACTAGATATATCTGCTTGGACATGGTGCCATTCCTTAGTTCTTACATGAAAGGCAATGAATTTAGATCCTATGCCGCATCTTAATGAAAGCAAAATATTGTTGTTGTAAACAGCATAGCCAAATATCTCCACTCCTTTATCACAAATAACAGAGGGAACAGGTGGAAGAAACTCCCAACTGTCATCGTGGGGATCGTACCGCTCAAACACTGATTCTGGGTCATTTGGCCTACACGGAGAGGTTTCAGGAATTGCAATATGATATAACTTGTCATATGCAGAAAGCACAGCTGCACGTGACTTGGGTACTTTGGGGCCCTCGAAGGTAGAGAATGACTTGTTCTGTGTGTCGAAAACATAACCCTTCAAGTAGTCCGGTGTCATGACAGAGCGGGGAGGACTAACTGGCATGACCTGTTTTAGCAACACATACAACTTGGAGCCACCGAATAACTCCGTAGCATCACAGAGACAATTGCTCGGGATGACGTAAGTCTTCTTGTTGAAGAAGGTGGTTACAGGATCAAGCAGTGGGGCTTGATCTTTGCCATAATCTCCAATTGCTCCTCCTCCTTTCCCCCCCGTAATTTGTCCAGATCCTTTTTGGATTTTAACTTCATATATCTCACCTTGATATGGGCTTGCCGCAGATGTCACCAATACAAACAGAGATTTATAACCATCCCCCTCCATGTACGCAAGCTGGAAACCACTAAGCACCTGGAGAGACTGAAACAAGGTGATTAATTATTCAGCACAGCCCAATCTAATGCAGAGAAAGACATAGTAGTTTAATTCATCGAGCTAAATAAACATATTTTGCAATTATATCAAACCCTAACTTCAACGAGAGAGACAGAGAGAGAGAGAGAGAGAGAGAGAGAGAGAGAGAGAGAGAGAGAGAGAGAGAGAGAGAGAGAGAGAGAGAGATTAGGGTTCTTCGACTCTGTGTTTGTAAGACTGACTCCAACCCAAGATCCTAATTACCTGTTATGATACTTTTTTGAATGAGGAATCACCTAAACCGATGTGCCTTTTTCATTCTTTAGAACCAAAATATTAAATCACTAAATATTTTCTTTTGGGTAACTCTTTGGGGTAACCAAATAAAAAAGAAAAATATCCGCACTAAAATCGGTATAAAATAAACAATATCTGCGCCAAAATAGTATATCAATAAAGAAAAATATCCGCACTAAAATCGGTATAAAATAAATAATATCTGCGCCAAAATAGTATAAAATAAATAATATCCGCACCAAATGTCCACGGTCATGTTATTCAAGATTTTGCGAAGAACAAGTAACAACAATAAAAAATTACAAAAAGACACAAATGTTTTAGATTTCAAAACGTGTAGACCTATCTCGATCTCTTTTGTATCTTCAACTCTACCCTCACTAGATACCAAAATCAAACCCTAATCAGTTACGTAGATAGATTCATGCAATTCAAATTGCGTCCAATAAAAACAAGACCCTCATTTACAATTTGGATTACTACGAGGGAAGACATTATCTTGGTCACCCCAAATTGTTAGTGTTTCCTTCACACAAACAAGACCCTCATTTACAATTTGGATTACTACGAGGTTGATTTTGAAATTACTAGACATAACAAGTTACAAACCTTGAGCAGAGAATGCTTTTCAAGAGAGAAAATTGAGACTACTCAAGTTACCTGAGTTAGAATAGGAAGCTTTGAATCTGCTCTTTTGGCCACCAAGTGTTCAAGGAACCCACTTGAAAGCATCATATTTATACACAAATCGATTCACTAAGAGCAGTTCCACCCGTTGCCCTTAGCCCGGGCAACAAGGGCCCAAACCCCCCCTTTTCACTTCCAGCGACAAAGGCTTGAATAGGAAGGAGAGGGCCCACCAACCTAGGCCACCCCTCAGGCAGAATCAGCGCGAGTTCTTGCCTGGGCTGTGATGAAATGCTGACGTCATAATGACGTCAGAAGTTAATTAAAAAAATTAAAAAAAATTGTGAAAAAAGGAAAAAAAATATCAAAAAAATTCATATTTTTTTTTATAAATGCCTAGCCATATTCTTTACTTCCCACACAAAAATCCTAAACCCTATAAAAATTAATAGTTTATATATCTAAAATAAAAATAATTGAAAGTGAATAGTATTTGCCCTTTGCCATGGCAATGGGTGGAAACAACCTTGACTTTTGCAAGGGCCCTTGCCTCCCCTAGCCCTTTGCCATAGCAAATGGGTGGAGTTGCTCTAACAGCCATAGATCATGTGGACTTTTTGGTAAAAGAATCTCTAAAGCATTCGAATTCACACCAGGTTTATTGAACCGCTTGTGGTTAGCCGTCCAGAAGTGCATGGTGGCTTGGTCATCAATGTCAATGGTAAAAGGAGAAAGGCCACATAGCTTGAAGTATATAGTGCTACAAGAGTATTTGTAATTCCGGTTGACATGAGTCGAAATCCGGGTAGAGATCTAGTATTCTTCTTTTTTAATTATTTTTGAGTTGAAAATGTGACATTGTTTGAAATCGACTAGAGAATGGAAAAACTTTTGTTTGACGTTTACTAGCTACCAAAATTTCGAGGTGGAATGGAGTGCAAATTCAATGCAATAAGATATATCCAATATCTCAAATTGACATGATATATTTTCCCAAGATAATTATCAATATTAATAGTTAAATTTTCATCATGAGTTTTGATTCTACGAGGTGTTAGAATGTTATGGACTTTTTCTCATTCAAGTCAAGCACAACTCACGTACTAGAGGAATGAATTAAAGAATTATGCTAGCAACACTGGCCACACGAACAAATGACTTCGAGCTATTAAGAAGCCTATCAAGTTAAATGTGTTCTTTCAACTTGAGATGATGCAGTGTGGTAGCCTAGGTGCCATGACTGTTATAACTAAGATGAGTGTGATCGTTGGTCATGCACAATGATTTTTAACCGTAGATGCATATGGACGCATGCACTAACGACCCATATACGAACGATCCTAGCAATTTTCATCTTATAAATTGTTCAAAGAAAGTCCTTTAACCTGATCACAAGCACATCAATTTCGCTTATTGGACATATCTCTATATGGTGTGCCGTGTGAATCTAATCTACCATTGTGTTTGCTTGTTTTGTGTAGGGAGTGAATGACACAAACAGAAATTTCTTGACAAGCAAAAGTTACATCAAGATTCAAGGCATGCCTGCTTGCAAAAGTTAGGCCATCTCACAGCTGTAGCTGCATAAATTAATGAAAGATGACCCATAAAGCAAGCATAACCCTGTTTCTGTGTTTGGGTTTCTCCTCATTCCAACTTCACCAATAACATGAAAATATCCTACTTATATATACATTTTTGCTCCATCTGTGGCCAGCAGCAGTCTCTGTTTAACCCAAAACTAATACATCATCAATATATTTGATAATGCAAGTCTGTCACACTAAGAGTAACCCAAAACAAATGAAGTTATCAGAGCATTCAGGGAAATGGGTGAATCCATATTTACTGCATGACCTGTGTCCTTGATTATCTCCACCTTTGATTTTGGCCCCAACTGCCTGTAGATTGAAAAGAGAACATTAACAATACGTTCAGATTGGTTTCAAATCCTGATTAAATTTGATCAAGAAGATGAAATAAATTAGTACAAAGACACCTTTGCAGCTGATAGGCCAAGTACACAGGGAAGACATCATCCTTGTCTCCCCAAATTATCAGTGTTTCCTTCACACAAAAATAACATTCATTTACAAGAATGAAGAGAAAGATTAATTAGGCTAAGTTTTTAAATTATGGCTAAGTTAACTACCTGAGTTAGAATGGGAAGGTCAAGATCTTCTTTTTTCCTCAGCAAGTGCTCTGCCAGCTCTAATTTCTCCTTCCTGTGTTGTTTATAGGTCACCTGCATATGCAGCATGCAAACCTTTATAAAATTTAGGAATTGATATGTCTTACAAATTCAATGCTATTAGAATTAGTGACGGATAAATGTTCACTGACCAGGCACATCAATCATTACGTTATTGACAATTTGACAATATAAACTGACCAGGCACATCAATCATTACGTTATTGACAATTTGACAATATAACATACAATTATGCCGTGACAGATTGATGAATTTTAGACTCACATTGATGAACCCATGAAGGAAAATATCAGGGACCCACTTAGAAGGGCCAGGTTTGTGCATTGTCAGATTCACCAAGAGCCTCAGATCATGAGCACTTTCAGGTACAAGGAGATTCAATGCATTGCTTCCAACCTTATTGATCTGCTCTCTTTTCTGCTCCTCTGTCATCCCAACCCCACAACTCACAACCACAACCTTCTCCACCAACTCTGGATACATCTCAGCCATCCAATATGCTACATACCCTCCATAACTTAAAGAGTAAACAGCAAATCTCTCCACCCCTAATCTCTTCAACGCTTCTGCCACACATTTTGCTTGGAAAACCTCTGTCCTTTCTGGCTTGTTGGTGTAGGATTTGCCAAAGAACAATAGATCAGGTATGTACAGATTGAAACTTTGAGAAAGTGAACCCACTTGATGGATGAATTGCCACTTTGAATTGCCACCATACCCATGAAGCATTACAAGAGCAGGCTTATTGGACCTCCTAGAATTTGCAACCCAGAAGTTCATTGTGGTTTGGTCATCTAATTCAACTGTGCATGGACAAAGACCACATGATCTCAAGTATAGAGATAAAAGTGCATCTGCAAGTGTGATTAGGAGTGTGATTGGATTCAAATAAGGTAAAATGGAAATCAAGAATTGAGAAATGGCTATGATGGTTGCAAGGTAGAAGGAGAGGACATTATACAATTTTGGGTAGGCCATGGCCATGGATTAGAACTGAGAATATGAGTGCTCCAAGTGATTGCTTTTCCTTTTTGGCTACTTAAATTGGCATATTGTGCTATGCTTCACGCATTCACCATACAAGACTTAAAAAGAGAGTGAAGGGCATCCCCCATTTGTGAGGTAGAGGACAATTGTATAACCCACTTGCATGTTCTTTTGGATGATGAAACCAATCTTGCCAACCCTAAAATGACAAAAAGGAAACAATGAGATTGATATGTAATTGTAAGGATATTAGGAGCGCGAATAACAATAATTCGTGTCACTCTCGCCCTCTTGCAAGAGTGAATTAAGTACATTCCTGCAAAAGTGCCGGAGGTTGTTAGAGAGTACGAATAGAGTTTTCTTATTGAATTTTTCTTTTCTCTTTTTTTAGACTCTCTTTAGATTTTTTTTAAGAGATCATGTGTCGCTATGCCAAAGACAATTGTGAATCATATAAAACTGAAGATACCTCAACTAAGCTAATCACTTTTTTTCTACTTAGTGACGCAAAAGTTGGCACTTTTCACACTATTTAAAAAGCATGTGTTATCTGGGCCCAAAAGAATAGCACAACCAATAAGGTGCAGCAGGAATCTACTGGATCAGGGCAGAGGAAAGCATCACTTTGTCTTCAAGATGGGCACTGACTTCCAAAAAATAAAAAATGTCTTTAAAATGTAGTGCACACAAGGCAACAAAATAAGATGCCAAGTAGAAGTAGGCAAGTAGATGGCAAAACATCATAACAGATATGGAGGGTTAAATTAGGCAAGATTTTGGGATAAGACCAATTTATTATCTACTTAGCTTCAAATCTAAACTAACCTAAAGTCGTTAGATGAGGCTTTATCTTTTAAGAACTATTGTTGATCCAACGGCTATAATTTGATCCAACATTCTACAACTCGAGCAGAGTAATGCACATCTCAAAAACCCAAAATAGAAAAAGGTCCAATGGCCAAAGCATTCAAGACCCTTTTCTGTTTGGAATAGCCCCTTTTCTGTTCAAAATAGCCCATTTACAGGAAAATTCTTGCAGATGGGGCTACCTCAGCTGATATTGTATTCTATTTTTGCTCATTATATATATATATATTTTTTTTTGCCAGATTGCTCATTGATACTTTACCTTTGCTTTGCCTGTTGAAGAGAAATCTAGATGTTAAGAAGAACAGCTGGTTTCCCAAAATAATGAACCAAAGCTAGCATTTGCTTATTGTCATGTATGAATACACACTAAAAAAACACATCAGAAATACCTTACTTCCAAAGCTTCCAATCTTCTTTAACCTTTACCATCACTTTTAAACGCATCCCACAATTATTTTCATAATTTAGTCCCCGTCATCTTTCTCCTTTTTGCACTTTTTGGATGGCTGTCTATCACTTTTGTCATCCAAATACAATCATTCCAACCTAGATTCCTTAACCATGTCCTCCTTCTTAGCTCTCTGTATTTATAAATCTTCAACCACATCTGATTTTATATATAACTCATCATCAAGTTGGTTTTTCTCCAAGAAAAAGAAAAACCAAGCTTGAGTTTTTACTATTGAGCCCAGCAATGGCTGCTACTAGCTATGCATACACAAGCCATAGCTCATCTCAAAGATCAACAGCCATGGTGTTGGCTCTAGTAACTGCAATTGTACTTTCACCATTATATGTGACAACTAGAAAAACTGATGCAAGATATTATGAGACAAAATGGAGCTCTGGGTTTGTCGTTCCCATGGTTCTTGCTGGACTTATCATTGCCATTAAAACCACTTCTTCATCATCAAGTTCATCATCTTCTTCAGCTCAAGGAGATTCTTTTGTTCCTTCTCCTGAACCTTCATGGGTGCTAAGAATTTGGAGCTCAAGCTGGGGGCTTGGTGGGGTTTTAGTATTGCTGATGCTTGTGCTTTCATGGCAAGGTTCTGTTCATGAATTCTTGTGGAGATAGAGAGAGAGAAAAATTAAGTCCAACTCTATCTGTTGTTTTCACTTTAATGGATTGTACTGGAAAGTTATATTATATCAAATAATGCAAGTGGTATTAGTTAATGGAGATTTTCCTGCTTCATTCAAAATGCGGGTATTGCAATTCTCTGTGAAAAAAGTGCACAAACTGAATAATTAGCTGCAGTTATACCTGGTGTACCTCAACGATGTCTTCAATTTTCCTTCACCTCCAATACGAGAAATTTTTATATGTTCCGTGTACACCGCCTACCTGGTGTACCCTCCAAAACCGCTTTTAATATCATTTTTATATATAATTAAAAAATATATATTAATAAAACCCAAAACCAGACAAAGATCAAATTGCTGTCAACTGTGCAAACCAGAAATTGTTGTGAACTGTAAGACATGTAGCTCCACCATGCCTTCAATTTCCTTTTTCTACAATATCGCTTTTAATATCACTTCTATACATAAAAATAAAAAATATTAATACAACCCAAAACCATACAAAGATCAAATTGTTAGAAACTGTAAAACTAAATTAAAATACAAGGTAGATTCCACTGCCCCCAAACAAAAAAAAATATTAAAATACAAAAAAAAATTATATAAAATTATATAATAAAAAAATTCAAGTTGGGCCTCCTTCCAACTTTGAATGGAGGAAATGCTAAGCCCAATAAGTATTAATACTCTTCCATTGTTCCCAATTACCCAAACTCTCTCTCTTTCTTCTCCCGCGCATCCATCAGCAAAGCCCTAGTTTCAGTTTTATTCACTCATCACTATGTGTCTCAAGCAAATCCCAAGTCACAGAATCCTCGCTATCTCTAATTGGACGGCCATACAAAATCAGGTGAGCTACCTACTTTCGTTCCCTGCTGATTGTGCCTCTCTCTCCATTTTGAAATTCTTTGATTTTGGTAAATTTTATTTCGGATTTAGTACTTAGGACTTCCGCTGAAGAAAATTGACATAAAATCCAGTACACCAATAGATAAATTCTGCTTTTTTACCGAGCAGAATGGTTTTTGTGTTCTGGAAATAATCCTATGAAATAGGTTTGAAAACTCTCTTGTTCGATGGACACAATTGTAATATAAAATTCAACCTTTCCGTGTGCAGATTTGTGGAGGTACTGATGTGAAAATTTCCAATAAGCAGGGAAGATTGATTTGCTCCTTGAACCAAAATTTGGTGCTTTTTTTTTTTATGGAACCCTTTTTGTATCTTGATAAAATTGACCCTGGTTGTGTTTCCTTTTCATTTTTGGTGCTACAATATTTAACTTGCAGTGGTAGCAGCCTCTTTCATTGTTCTATTTTCTGTTCACTGCGTATTTGCCTTAAAGTTTTGTATATTCATCATTTACTGCCTCAATTTTGTGCTAGTTTGCTGTTCTAATTGTGTTATTTTGCTCCTCGAAATACTTATTTCTGATACTGCTCTATGTCCAGGCTATTCTTGCTACAGTTTCTATTGTCCTTGGAGTAACAGAGCTGTGTAGCTTGCTGATTGTCCAGATTGTTGAAAGAAAAAGAGAGTGTAGTAGTTTAGAGGTTTAGACCATCCCAACTGGTCTGGCCCTGCCTCCCTGCCTAGCAGAAGTACCCAGAACCAGAAAATGGCAGGGGAAGATGAGGACTTGCCCAGAGATGCAAAGATTGTGAAAACGCTGTTAAAATCAATGGGTGTGGAGGAATATGAGCCTCTTGTTATTCACCAATTCTTGGAGCTGTGGTATCGATACGTAGTTGATGTGCTCACTGATGCACAGGTCTACTCAGAACATGCAGGTAAGCCCGCAATTGATTGTGACGATGTCAAGCTTGCTATTCAGCCCAAAGTTAATTTCAGCTTCTCACAGCCCCCTCCAAGAGAGGTAATATATTTCACTCCCTTCCATTTCTTCTGCTAAATTTGAGTTCATATAACAAAATTGTATAACACTATGCATAAAAAAAAAAAGTACCCTTTTCGTTATGAAATCAGTCAGCATATGTGAGTTATTCGGCCATTATGGTACAAATTTTGACATTGTTAAGCAAACCCATCATCAGGTGCTACTGGAGTTGGCTAGAAACAGGAACAAAATCCCGTTACCAAAATCAATTGCAGGGCCTGGTGTGGCATTGCCGCCTGAACAGGACACATTGATCAGCCCAAAGTATCAACTGGCAATCCCAAAGAAACAATCTGCTCAAGCAGTGGAAGAAATGGAAGAAGATGAAGAACCTGCTGAACCCAATCTGCCCCAGGAACAGAAGCCCTCTGATCTGCCTCAGGGTACTCCCCAAAGGGTATCCTTTCCCCTTGCAAAACGCACCAAGTGAGAGATTACATGGTACTTCAATCAGCCTATGGGATTATAGTCCAGAGATGTGAGATGTGACAGTCGTTCACTTACTAGAGATTCTGCCTCGCATTGGGTCTGTATACTTGTAAAAGAATGTTCTGTTTAAATATTATGTTGTTACTTCTGCAGTCATTGTTCTTTCACAATTATTTGAATGCTTACGCCATATGGTCATTCATAGTTTTTTGAATGATTAATTGATTATGTGAAGAGAGCATGAAGCTTTTGTTTTCCCCCCCTTTCTACAATTGAGGCTCAGGAAAGCTTTTAAATGATCAACATCATGAAAGATTTTGTACGTTTTATTAGAAGCATGCATTAAGCATAATGGAACCAATAAGATTGGAAGGGAGTATCATGAAAGATATATTGCATTCAGTCTGAGAACTTTCAAGATAAACAGTTTTAACACCTTGTTGAATTCGGTTAGTCATCAAATAACAGAACCATGTAGCAGTTCTTTACAAATGTTTTTATGATTTGTATACAAGAATGACTGAAGTGGATTCCTTTTCCACTTTGTATTCCTTTTCTCTCTTAATACATTCGTTTCTATTCCAAAAAAAGAAAAAAAGAAAAAAAGAATGACTGAAGTGTCACTAGAAACACCATAAATGAGAGAATCGAGCAGGGGTTAACTTCTCCAACCCACCATACTACTAGAAGCCGGCCCTGTATTTGATACTCATGCCCCGGTTGTACATGCGCTGAATCTCTTCCCTGTACTCTGTCAAAGACTTATCAGGAATTGCTGGAGTCAGCTCCACCACATCCCCCATCTGCAGCCTGCAGGCCCTGTATTTGATACACTCATGCCCCGTTCTTTGCTTGTGGCAAATGCCGGGGATTGCCAGGCCGTATTGTCACGACTCACAATGTGGAGCGCCTGTAGAAGATCATAGGCCCTGCAGCACAAAAGAAAGAATGCGGATTGAATCCTTGGGTGGACATATTGATGATGGTTATCTAAATGGTCAGTTAGGTGTCACCCGTGCATTAGGTGATTGGCATCTTGAAGGAATGAAGGAATGAAGGAATGAAGGAATGAAGGACGTGGGTGAAAGGGGAGGACCCTTGAGTGCTCTGAACCAGAACTTAAATTGATGACACCGACCGAGGATGATGAGTTTTTGATAATTGGTAGTGATGGAATATGGCATGTGCTCACCAGCCAAAATGCTGTTGCTTTTGCTCAAAGGAGACTCCAAGAGCCACCCCCGCATGTCGTGGTAGAGAGGTCTAGAATCAGACGAAGGATTTCTGCTGAGGGACTTCAGAATCTCAAATTCTTCTTAGAAGGATAGAATTACTTGTTTATTAGTTGATGTTCCCCTGATGGGCAAAGGTTCGAACCGTAACAATACTAATTAGAAAACCGTAACAATACCATTTTCCCTCATTCAAATTCCCTTTAATCTCCATTCTCGCAATGCGAATCAAAAACAACAGAAAATAGCAAGAATTAGCATAAGAAATACATTGGTCAAAATGCCCTGCTAAAAGTGGCCCAGGAGCCGCCCCAACAGAACCTGTACCATCTATAATTGCAGTCATAGTAGCTAATGCACGGGAATTTCATTGGTCAAAATGTTTTCCCGGCTTCAACCTTAACCAACTGGACCTTCAATGTCTATTTTGAATAAGAAATTACTGGAAAGCAATACCAAGATAGTACGTCACAAAATTCACAGCTCAAAAAGAAAACTCTCACGATTGGAAACACATAAATACACAACTGAACCGCATTGAACTGAGAATCTGTGGGTTCATATGATTTTTTTCTGGGAGGAAGAAGTGATCTGCCATACTTTCCCTTTGAGTCCCTTCGTGTCCTTTCCCTGGCACCTTGTTTCTTCTTCTTCTCCTTGGGCTTCACTATTCTTGCAATCTCTGAGTCACAAAATAATCAAATATATTGAAACAATTTATAGGAAGACAAACACATGGAAGAAGGACGGAAGCAAGAAACTTACGGCGTGAAGCTGAAATTGACCATAAAATCCCAAGCTACGTGGACGTACACATCACGAACAGTTGAATGCAAGATCTCGATGTTGCTACTTCCTCCGCTTCCAACAACAATTCGGAATGTGGTGATCCACAGAGGCTGACGATCAATCCTCATGTAGTCGTAGGCAGTTTGAACAAGACAAAAATCCCAGCCCCCCAAATGAACCAAATACTCTGTCTTAACACCATAATCCATGTTTAAACGGTACATTCTTTTCAAACCCGGAAGCACCAACTTTGGGGTTAAAGAATAGGCTTCACAATCAAAGAAAAATTCAATAACTGCCCCAAATACATTGGATGAAGCATACATACGATTGCCTAAAACCACCGCCCTCCCTCGGAAAGGAAAATGCGAGCAGGCCATGCAGCTAGATATTTCTGCTTGGACATGGTGCCATTCCTTAGTTCTTACATGAAAGGCAATGAATTTAGATCCTAAGCCGCATCTTAATGAAATCAAAATATTGTTGTTGTAAACAGCATAGCCAAATATCTCCACTCTTTCATCACAAATAACAGAGGGAACAGGTGGAAGAAACTCCCAACTGTCATCGTGGGGATCGTACCGCTCAAACACTGATTCTGGGTCATTTGGCCTATACGGAGAGGTTACAGGAATTGCAAGATGATATAACTTGTCATATGCAGAAAGCACAGCTGCATGTAACTTGGGTACTTTGGGGCCCTCGAAGGTAGAGAATGACTTGTTCTGTATGTCGAAAACATGTCCCTTCAAGGAGTCCGGTGACAATGACATGATGGAGCGAAGAGGACTTAGCAACACATACAACTTGGAGCCACCGCATAACTCCGTAGCATCACAGAGACAATTGCTCGGGATGTCATAAGTCTCCTTGTTGAAGAAGGTGGTTACAGGATCAAGCAGTGGGGCTTGATCTTTGCCATAATTATCTCCAATTGCTCCTCCTCCTTCTCCCCCCATAATTTGTCCGGATCCTTTTTGGATTTTAACTTCATATATCTCACCTTGATACGGGCTTGCAGCAGATGTCACCAATACAAACAGAGATTTATAACCATCCCCCTCCATGTACGCAACCTGGAAACCACTAAGCACCTGGTGAGACTGAAACAAGGTGATTAATTATTTAGCACAGCCCATGCATAACTGATTGAAAGCCCAATCTAATGCAGAGAAAGACATAGTAGTTTAATTCATCGAGCTAAATAAACATATTTTGCAATTATATCAAACCCTAACTTCAACGAGAGACGGACAGAGAGAGAGAGAGAGAGAGAGAGAGATTAGGGTTCTTCGACTGTGTGTTTGTAAGACTGACTCCAACCCAAGGTCCTAATTACCTGTTATGATACTTTTTTGAATGAGGAATCCTATTTACCCAAACCGATGTGCCTTTTTCATTCTTGTGCACCAAGAGATTAGGGTTCTTCGACTCTGTGTTTGTAAGACTGACTCCAACCCAAGATCCTAATTACCTGTTATGATACTTTTTTGAATGAGGAATCCTATTTACCTAAACTGATGTGCCTTTTTCATTCTTTAGAACCAAAATATTAAATCACTAAATATTTTCTTTTGGGTAACTCTTTGGGGTAACCAAATAAAAAAGAAAAATATCCGCACTAAAATCGGTACAAAATAAATAATATCTGCGCCAAAATAGTATATCAATAAATATATGCCTATTCCTAGTAGCCAAATGTCCACGGTCATGTTATTCAAGATTTTGCGAAGAACAAGTAACAACAATAAAAAATTACAAAAAGACACAAATGTTTTAGATTTCAAAGCGTGTAGACCTATCTCGATCTCTTTTGTATCTTCAACTCTACCCTCACTAGATACCAAAATCAAACCCTAATCAGTTACGTAGATAGATTCAGGCAATTCAAATTGCGTCCAATAAAATGCAAAAGCAATATCAATACCATATCAGAAGAAACAAATAAAACCAAAAGTAAAATAAAAGTATCAAAAGAAACACAGATCGTTGACAAAAAAATATATATATACATATGTGCACAAGGGATTGAGAGGAGAGAAAGGCGGAAGCGGACGCGGACGCAGATGCGGAGGCCGGTGGCGTTGGGCTGAGAGACTGCGAAGAGCAATGGCGAATAAATTAGGCCTGAGTTAATATTATATAAACAACTTTATGTACCTTTGCAACTGATAGGCCAAGTACAATGGGAAGACATTATCTTGGTCACCCCAAATTGTTAGTGTTTCCTTCACACAAACAAGACCCTCATTTAGAATTTGGATTACTACGAGGTTGATTTTGAAATTACTAGACATAACAAGTTACAAACCTTGAGCAGAGAATGCTTTTCAAGAGAAAGAAAATTGAGACTACTCAAGTTACCTGAGTTAGAATAGGAAGGTTTGAATCTGCTTTGGCCACCAAGTGTTCAAGGAACCCACTTGAAAGCATCATATTTATACACAAATCGATTCACTAAGAGCAGTTCCACCCGTTGCCCGTAGCCCGGGCAACAGGGGCCCAAACCCCCCCTTTTCACTTCCAGCGACAAAGGCTTGCCTGGGCAAGGAGAGGGCCCACCAACCTAGGCCAGCCCTCAGGCAGAATCAGCCCGAGTTCTTGCCTGGGCTGTGATGACGTCAGTAGTTAATTAAAAATAATTAAAATTTTGTAAAAAAAGGAAAAAAATATCAAAAAATTCTTTTTTTTTATAAATACCTAGTCATATTCTTTACTTCCCACACAAAAATCCTAAACCCTATAAAAATTAATAGTTTATATATAAAAAAATAAAAATAATTGAAAGTGAATAGTATTTGCCCTTTGTCATGGCAATAGGTGGAAACAACCTTGACTTTTGCAAGGGCTACAACTTTTCACGTGAATAGTATTTGCCCTTGCCTCCCCTAGCCCTTTGCCATGGCAAATGGGTGGAGTTGCTCTAACAGCCGTAGATCATGTGGACTTTTTGATAAAAGAATCTCTAAAGCATCTGAATTCACACTGAACAGCTCATCCTTCTGTTCATCAGTGCAACTACCCCACTACTCACAATCACAAGCTTCTCCACCATCTCGTGATACATCTCAGCCATCCGATACACCATAGCTCAAACCGAAAACCGGTCCACGCCCAATCTCTTCAGCCCTTCCCCAACACAGTTCGATTGAAAAAACTCGCTCCGGTCCTACCGGTTCATTTAATACTTGCCAAAGAACAACAAATCCGGTATGTACAAATTGAAGTTCCTGGATAGGGGACCCACATGACACATGAATTGCCACAGAGAATTGTCACCGTAGCAGTGAACCAAAACCAGACCAGGTTTATTGAACCGCCTGTGGTTAGCTGTCCAGAAGTGCATGGTGGTTTGGTCATCAATGTCAATGGTAAAAGGAGAAAGGCCACATAGCCTGAAGTATATAGTGCTACAAGAGTATCTGTAATTCTGGTTGACATGTGAGTCGAAATCTGGGTAGAGATCTCGTATTCTTGTTTTTTAATTATTTTTGGGTTGACGTTTACTAGCTACCAAAATTTCGAGGTGGAATGGAGTGCAAATTCAGTGCAATAAGATATATCCAATATCTCAAATTGACATGATATATTTTCCCAAGATAATTATCAATATTAATAGTTGAATTTTCATCATGAGTTTGATTCTACGAGGTGTTTGAATGTTATGGACTTTTTCTCATTCAAGTCAAGCACAACTCACGTACTAGAGGAATGAATTAAAGAATTATGCTAGCAACACTGGCCACACGCGCATATGACTTCGAGCTATTAAGAAGCCTTTCAAGTTAAATGTGTTCTTTCAACTTGAGATGATGCAGTGTTGTAGCCTAGGTGCCATGACTGTTATAACTAAGATGAGTGTGATCGTTGGTCTTGCACAATGATTTCTAACCGTAGATGCATATGGACGCATGCACTAACGACCCATATACGAACAATCCTAGCAATTTTCATCTTATAAATTGTTCAAAGAAAGTCCTTTAACCTGATCACAAGCACATCAATTTCGCTTATTGCTCATATCTCTATATGGTGTGCCCGTGTGAATCTATCTACCATTGTGTTTGCTTGTTTTGTGTAGGGAGTGAATGACACAAACAGCAATTTCTTGACAAACAAAAGTCACATCAAGATTCAAGGCATGCCTGCTTGCAAAAGTTAGGCCATCTCACAGCTGTAGCCGCATAAATAAATGAAAGATGACCCATAAAGCAAGCATAACCCTGTTTCTGTGTTTGGGTTTCTCCTCATTCCAACTTCACCAATAACATGAAAATATCCTACTTATATATACATTTTTGCTCCATCTGTGGCCAGCAGCAGTCTCTGTTTAACCCAAAACTAATACATCATCACTATATTTGATAATGCAAGTCTGTCACACTAAGAGTAACCCAAAACAAATGAAGTTATCAGAGCATTCAGGGAAATGGGTGAATCCATATTTACTGCATGACCTGTGTCCTTGATTATCTCCACCTTTGATTTTGGCCCCAACTGCCTGTAGATTGAAAAAGAGAACATTAACAATAGGTTCAGATTGGTTTCAAATCCTGATTAAATTTGATCATGAAGATGAAATAAATTAGTATAAAGACACCTTTGCAGCAGATAGGCCAAGTACACAGGGAAGACATCATCTTTGTCTCCCCAAATCATCAGTGTTTCCTTCACACAAAAATAACATTCATTTACAAGACTGAAGAGAAAGATTAATTAGGCTAAGTTTTTAAATTAAGGCTAAGTTAACTACCTGAGTTAGAATGGGAAGGTCAAGATCTTCTTTTTTCCTCAGCAAGTGCTCTGCCAGCTCTAATTTCTCCTTCCTGTGTTGTTTATAGGTCACCTGCATATGCAGCATGCAAACCTTTATAGGTCACCTACAACTCGAGCAGAAAAAGGTCCAATGGCCAAAGCATTCAAGACCCTTTTCTGTTTGGAATAGCCCCTTTTCTGTTCAAAATAGCCCATTTACAGGAAAATTCTTGCAGATGGGGCTACCTCAGCTGATATTGTATTCTATTTTTGCTCATTGATTTTTTTTTTTTGCCAGATTGCTCATTGATACTTTACCTTTCCTTTGCCTGTTGAAGAGAAATCTAGATGTTAAGAAGAATAGCTGGATTCCCAAAATAATGAACCACAGCTAGCATTTGCTTATTGTCATGTATGAACACACACTAAAAAAACACATCAGAAATACCTTACTTCCAAAGCTTCCAATCTTCTTTAACCTTTACCATCACTTTTAAACGCATCCCACAATTATTTTCATAATTTAGTCCCCCTAATCTTTCTCCTTTTTGTACTTTTTGGACGGCTGTCTATCACTTTTGTCATCCAAATACAATCATTCCAACCTAGATTCCTTAACCATGTCCTCCTTCTTAGCTCTCTGTATTTATAAATCTTCAACCACATCTGATTTTATATATAACTCATCATCAAGTTGGTTTTTCTCCAAGAAAAAGAAAACCAAGGTTGAGTTTTTACTATTGAGCCCAGCAATGGCTGCTACTAGCTATGCATACACAAGCCATAGCTCATCTCAAAGATCAAAAGCCATGGTGCTTGCTCTAGGATCTGCAATTGTACTTTCACCATTATATGTGACAACCAGAAAAACTGATGCAAGATATTATGAGGCAAAATGGAGCTCTGGGTTTGTCCTTCCCATGGTTCTTGCTGGACTTATCATTGCCATTAAAACCACTTCTTCATCATCAAGTTCATCATCTTCATCAACTCAAGGAGATTCTTTTGTTCCTTCTTCTGAACCTTCATGGGTGCTAAGAATTGGGAGCTCCAGCTGGGGGCTTGCTGGGGTTTTAATATTGCTGATGCTTGTGCTTTCATGGCAAGGTTCTGTTCATGAATTCTTGTGGAGATAGAAAAAGTTAAGTCCAATTCTATCTGTTGTTTTCACTTTAATGGATTGTACTGGAAAGTTATATTATATCAAATAATGCAAGTGGTATTAGTTAATGGAGATTTTTCTGCTTCATTCAAAATGTGGGTATTGCAATTCTGTGTGAAAAAAGTGCACAAACTGAATAATTAGCTGCAATTATACTTGTAATACTTTTAGCTCAATAAACTTGTACCTCAACGGTCTTCAATTTTCCTTCTCCTCCAATACGAGAAATTTTTATATGTTCCGTGTACACCGCTTACCTGGTGTACCCTCTAATACCGCTTTTAATATCATTTTTATATATAATTTAAAAAAATTATTAATAGAACCCAAAACCATACAAAGATCAAATTGTTGTGAACTGTAAGACATGTAGCTCCACCATGCCTTCAATTTCCTTCTCCTTCAATATCACTTTTAATATCATTTATAAAAATAAATTAAAATACAAAAGTTAATCATTTATAAAAATATTTATAAAAAAATTGAAGTTGGGCCTCATTCCAACTTTGAATGGAGGAAATGCTAAGCCCAATAAGTATTAATACTCTTCCATTGTTCCCAATTACCCTCTCTCTCTCTCTCTCCATTTCCTCTTTCTTCTCCCGCGCACCCATCAGCGAAGCCCTAGCTTCAGTTTTATTCACTCATCACTGTGTGTCTCAAGCAAATCCCAAGTCACAGAAGCCTCGCTATCTGAAATTGGACGGCCATACAAAATCAGGTGAGCTACCTGTAAGACACGTTTGTGTCTTAACTCACTAAGGTGGTCTAATGATCAATCTTAAAGTTGTAGAGTTTGATATGGATTAGGAGTTATGAAACGATCAGATCTGCTGCTCTAATAAGGAGTTGTGTTTTAAGTAAATAATTAGAGCTAGAAGATATCCTACTTCATTGTGGATTGGGAGACCTAAAGCTAATGCAATTCTAAGTGCTAGAGAGTTTCTTGATGGGCAAAACTCTCTAGCCAATGCATATAAATAGAGCCCCTGCTCATCCGATCAATTCATCACATACAGAGCAATATACCCCATCTAGAAATTACTGTGAACAAGGGATCGGAGTGAGTGGAAGGTTTCTATTCAAAGTCAGATTAATTCTCAGTTGCACAGATCATTCCTATGGCCAATCCAGGTATGCATCAGTTTGTATTCTTTATATATGCAGTCATTCAAGTTAACATGTGGTATCAGAGCTTGTCTGCATAATCTAGAATCTAAAAGTAATTAAATACCAAAAGGGATCTGTGTATAAAAGCTGTGCAAAGAATAGACCACGTAGAAAAGGAATAATGATCCAATATATATATTCATATGCATGCTGTATTGAAATTCAGATTGTATTTTATTCATATGCATGCTATATTGAAATTCTTTTGGCCAGTTTCGTGAGCTCTTGTATTGATCAGACAAGCCACAGCGGTTTGATCAATTAAAGACTCATGCATTCAAAGTGTTTTGGCCAGATTTGCACTATAAACTCCTGCAGTTTTAAAGTACCTTCTGTCCACAGATGTTGGTGTTTGATTCTATGGGAGTTTATGGTGGCGTGATGCAAGGGATATTACACATGGATTAATGAGATCTCCTTTCTATCCACAGATGTGAGGAGATTATTCATGCAGGAAATTCATGTGTGATAAAACTTGGTGATCACTAAAACATGTTTGATTTTACGCCTACAGTGTTAATCAATAATGTACGATTATTATGGGGACAGCTTGTTGTTTTGTGTACTTATTTTCTGTACATTAAAATCCTCCAGCCTTTCCTCGCTATGAATTTGAGTTCCATTGAAACCTTGGTAGTACCAATTTCCGAGAAATGGAAAGGAGATTTAGAAATAGCCCTAGGCTTCCTAGACTATGATATGGCCTTAAGAGACGAAGCTCCAGCGGTTCCTTTGGAGTCACCTCTGCAGAAGAAAAATCCTATTATGCAAAATGGAAGAAGGCTAATAGGATGGCCATACTCATTATGCTGAAATCGATGTCACCATCGGTGAGGGGAGGAATTGAAGTGAAGGACAATGCTAAGGACTTTCTTGAGTCGATTGCACTCAAGTACAAAGAATCTGAAAAGGCCGAGATCGGTTCATTGATGAATCAACTCATTGAGTTGAAATATGCAGGAGATGAATGTGTAAGGATGCACATACTGAAGGTGATCAACATAGGGATGAAGCTCAGGACATTCAATATAAGTATGGATGACAATATGCTCGTGCACTTTGCTTTGAATTCATTGCCTGTGGATTTCAAGCGGCTCAAGAGCACATATGTGGCACGTAAAGAGACTTGGTCGTTGGATGAACTCATTGCAATAGCTGTGCAAGAAGAACAAGCAATTAAGAAGGAAAAGGCACACATCAACATGGTTTCTGCTTTGAAAACCAAAGGAGGGAAAGAAGGCTAAAGGAAAAGGTGACTATGCGGTGGGAAACCTAAAAGCGTTGAAGGGGCAAAGGAAAATGGAATTGCTGGGATTAAGTGCTATTTTTGCAAAAAGGTTGGTCACATGAAGAGAGCTTGCCGCAGGTATAAGAGGTGGTTGGAAAAGAGAGCCAAGAAAGAAGGTAATATTCATAACATTTCAGTTTGTTTTGAATCAAACCATGTGGATTTTTCGCATAACACTTGGTGGCTTGACAGTGGTGCTACAATTCATGTTTCTAATACTTTGCAGGGGTTCATAACCAAGAGGGCACCAAGCAAGGATGAAGTGAAGGTGTTCGTTGGCAATGGAGTCCAAGTTGCAGTGGAGTTCATTGGATTAGTTAGAATCGAGTTAGAGTCTGGTTTTTTGGATTTAGTAGATGTAGTTTATGTTCCTTCCATGAGAAAGAACTTAGTTTCAGTTTCTAAGCTTATTAAAGCTCAATATGAAGTCAATCTCAATGTTTCTGGTTTTTCTATTTCAAGGAATAAAATTTCAGTTGGTTATGGAACTCTTGTGGATGGCATGTTTCGTTTTAATCTCAAGGAATCTAACTTGGTTATGAACACTGCAAGTATTCAGCACAACACTACTAAAACTGATTCTCCAAACCTATGGCATAAAAGGCTTTGTCATATTTCAAAAGAAAGGATAAACACTTTATGCAAACAATCAATCTTGCCTTCCTTGGATTTAAATGCTTTAGAAGACGTTTGCATAAACTGTGTAAAAGGAAAACTCACGAACTTAAGGAAGAAAGGAGCAATAAGGAGTTCAAATCTTTTGGAATTGATACACACTGACATATGTGGCCCTTTCCCTAATCCAACTCATGAAGGTTTTAGATATTTCATAACTTTTACGGATGACTATTCAAGGTTTGGCTATGTGTATCTAATAACTGAAAAATCTAGTGCCTTAGAAACCTTTAAAATATTTAAAGCGAAGTTGAAAACCAACTCAATCTGAAAATTAAGGTGGTAAGATCGGATAGAGGTGGTGAGTTCTATGGACGTTTTGATGAGGCTAGAAACCCTGGACCCTTTGCCAAGTTTCTGCAGCAAGAAGGCATAGTTGCACAAGACACTAATCCTGGAACTCCACAACAAAATGGAGTTTCAGAGAGAAGGAATCGAACTCTTAAGGACATGGTGAGGAGTATGATGTGTCAGTACAAACTTGCCTATTTTTCTATGGGGAGAAGCTCTTAAAACAGCTAATTATGTCTTAAATAGGGTACCAACCAAGAGTGTAGATCAGATACCTTATGAGTCATGGAACAAAAGAAAACCGAGTCTTAATCACTTAAAGGTTTGGGGATGCAAAGTCAAGCCAAACTCTATAATCCTATGGAAAAGAAGTTGGATTCTAAGACAACCAGTTGCTATTTCGTAGGTTATCCAGAGAGGACCAAAGGGTATAGGTTCTATAGTCCAGGTTACACCACAAGGTTTGTTGAAACCGGGAGAGCAGTTTTTATAGAGACTGATGGAGAAGTTACGTAAGAAAGAGATCTTGATTTTGAAGAAGTAATAGAGACTACGGATAGAAGGAATAAGGAGGACTTCACAACCTTGCCAACTGATATTTTTCAAAGCATAACACAAGAAATGCAACCTGAACAAATAATACCAGAAGCACTCGACACTGCAACACCACTGCACCTTGAACCCGAAAATCCAGCACAAACTCAAGAGCTGCAGCAAGCACAAGAACATGTGGAACCAAGAAGGTCACAAAGATCTAGAAGGCCTGCAATCCCAGCTGACTATGTCATATATTTGCAAGAATCCGAGCATGACATGAGTCAACAAGAGGATCCATGCACCTTTAAGCAAGCTATGGACAAGTGTTAAGAATGAAGAGTGGCTTGCATATGAAGGCGTAGTTGGAGTCTATGCAGAAAAATGGAGTGTGGGAATTGGTGGCATTGCCTCAAGGATGTAGGCCCATTGGTTGCAAGTGGGTGTACAAAACAAAGAGAGACTCAAGAGGCATTATAGAGAAACACAAAGCAAGATTAGTTGCTAAGGGCTTCACTCAAAGAAGAAGGGATAGATTTTATCAAACTTTTTCTCCGTGTCCACAAAAGACTCTTTTCGAATCATTATGGCAATTGTGGCACACTTTGATCTATCACTTCATCAAATGGATGTCAAGACTGCATTCTTGAATGGAGAACTCTATGAAGAGATTTACATGAAGCAACCTGAGGATTCATTCAAGAAGGAGAGAAAATCTTGTCTCGCAAACTCAAGAAGTCAATCTATGGTCTAAAGCAAGCATCCAGCAGTGGTATCTCAAGTTTGATGAAGTCATTAGATCCTATGGATTCACCGAAACACCTGTGGATGAGTGCATTTACATTAAAATCAGTGGGAGACATTTTATGTTCTTGGTTTTATATGTTGATGACATTCTTATTGCAAGTAGCAGCCTTACTCTTTTACATGACACCAAAGTTTTCTTGCAAAAATCGTTTGATATGACCAATCTGGGAGAGGCTACTTATGTTCTTGGCATTGAGATCATAAGGGACAGGGAGAGAGGTTTGTTAGGACTTTCACAGAGGGGATACATAGAGAAAGTACTCAAGAGATTCAATATGGCAGATTGTGCAGGTGGGAGTGTGCCTATGACAAAAGGAGACAAACTGAGTCAAAGTCAGGCTCCACAGAATGACATTGAGAGGCAAGACATGCGAGACAAGCCTTATGCTTCTTTGGTGGGCAGCCTCATGTATGCACAAGTCTGCACAAGGCCGTACATTGCTTTTCCTATTAGTGTTTTGGGGAGATTTCAGTCGAACCCTGGACAAGCACACTGGATAGCTGGAAAGAAAGTATTGAGATATTTACAAAGAACAAAGGATTACAAGTTGGTGTACAGGAGGACTCAAAGTTTAGAATTGGTTGGATATGCTGATGCTGACTTGGGAGGATGCGTGGACACGAATAAATCCACTTCAGGGTTTGTTTTCTTGTTTGGAGGAGGTCTTGTTTCTTGGAAAAGTGTCAAGCAATCTATCACCGCAACTTCTACAATGCAAGCAGAATACATTGCTTGTTATGAAGCAGCCTTCGCAGCTATATGGCTCGTAAATCTCATCAAGAGTTTGAGTGTGGTGGATTCGATTGAAAGGCCTATCTTGATCTGGAATGACAATACCGCAATGCTTTTCTTTACTAAGAGCAACAAGAGATCTTCAGGTAATAGGCATCTTAACTTCAAGTATTACATGGTTAGAGAGAAGGTTAAGTCAGAGAGATTGTGGTTGAACATACCGCACTCATTCCATGATAGCGAGACCCTTTGAATAAAGCTTTGCACATCTTTTTTTCATGGACATGTCAAGAGCATGGGATTGTTACCTAGTTTAGAAATGATTGATTAGTGGGAGTTTCGCTGTTTGCTAGTTCAGTTGTTATCTAGAACAGCTTGGCTAAGTGGTTTGAAAGAAGGAAAAAGGGACGCAGTGGGAATTTATAGTTTTGTCGTCCGAGCTCCGATTGGGGTGCATGATACCTTTTCGGAAAGGGAACGTCGCCGCAAGTACAACTCACAGCTTTGCTGTGACATATGGTGTTTTTAGGCTTTTAAGGTCGTTTGCCCTTCCAAAAACGCATTTAAAGAATTGTAGTCATGATTTCCAAACTGTTTCTAGTTTTCTTGTCTTTGTGTTAGGGTGTTCTTACAGCCTTTAATTGCCAATTTTCTCAACTATTTAATGAAGCATTTTCAGTTTTAATATTGCTGTATAGTTGTTTTGAATTATTGGTATTATTTGTGAGTGAATCAAGTAGCTTGTTCTTATGCAGTTCTAGCTAGCTATTCAGGTACTGCAAGAACAAAATTCACGAAAGTTTTTGTTAATTGAGATCTTAGTAATCTCTTAAAGAGGGCATGTGAATGAGCATGATTTTATTAACACATTCAGTTATGTCTTGGTCATTCAAGAGCTCCAATCTTGACGGCAGCTACATGTGATTAAGAGAGCTTTGATGTGTGATTATAAAGGCCTTAAGCTATATTGCTTGATGTGTCTTGATAATTCCATTTTATCTTTCTTAATTGACAGTAGCCTGTGTAGGATAAATGATTGTTTATAGCTCCATAGTACTGAAGGTAATCTGTGTTAGACTCTCAAAGATCATAAGACCAAGTGGGAGAATGTAAGACACGTTTGTGTCTTAACTCACTAAGGTGGTCTAATGATCAATCTTAAAGTTGTAGAGTTTGATATGGATTAGGAGTTATGAAACGATCAGATCTGCTGCTCTAATAAGGAGTTGTGTTTTAAGTAAATAATTAGAGCTAGAAGATATCCTACTTCATTGTGGATTGGAAGACCTAAAGCTAATGCAATTCTAAGTGCTAGAGAGTTTCTTGATGGGCAAAACTCTCTAGCCAATGCATATAAATAGAGCCCCTGCTCATCCGATCAATTCATCACATACAGAGCAATATACCCCATCTAGAAATTACTGTGAACAAGGGATCGGAGTGAGTGGAAGGTTTCTATTCAAAGTCAGATTAATTCTCAGTTGCACAGATCATTCCTATGGCCAATCCAGGTATGCATCAGTTTGTATTCTTTATATATGCAGTCATTCAAGTTAACACTACCTACTTTCGTTCCCTGCTGATTGTGCCTCTCTCTCCATTTTGAAATTCTTTGATTTTGGTAAATTTTATTTTGGATTTAGTACTTAGGACTTCCATTGAAGAAAATTGACATAAAATCCAGTACACCAATAGATAAATTCTTCTTTTTTATCGAGCTTGTGTTCTGGAAATAATCACATGATATAGGTGTGAAAACTTTCTCTTGTTCGATGGACACAATTGTAATATAAAATTCAACCTTTCCGTGTGCAAATTTGTGGAGGTACTGACGTGAAAATTTCCAATAAGCAGGGAAGATTGATCTGTGCCGTGAACCAAAATTTGGTGCTTTTTTTTTTATGGAACCCTTTTTGTATCCTGATAAAATTACCCTGGTTGTGCTTCCTTTTCATTTTTGGTGCTACAATATTTAACTTGCAGTGGTAGCAGCCTCTTTCATTGTTCTATTTTCTGTTCACTGCTTATTTGCCTCAAAGTTTTGTATATTCATCAATTACTGCCTCAAATTTGTGCTAGTTTGCTGTTCTAATTGTGTTATTTTGCTCCTCGAAATACGTATTTCTGATACTGCTCTATGTCCAGGCTATTCTTGCTACAGTTTCTATTGTCCTTGGAGTAACAGAGCTGTGTAGCTTGCTGATTGTCCAGATTGTTGAAAGAAAAAGGGAGTGTAGTAGTTTAGAGGTTTAGCCCATCCCAACTGCTCTGGCCCTGCCTCCTTGCCTAGCAGAAATACCCAGAACCAGAAAATGGCAGGGGAAGATGAGGATTTGCCCAGAGATGCAAGGATTGTGAAAACGCTGTTAAAATCAATGGGTGTGGAGGAATATGAGCCTCGGGTTATTCACCAATTCTTGGAGCTGTGGTATCGATACGTGGTTGATGTGCTCACTGATGCACAGGTCTACTCCGAACATGCTGGTAAGCCTGCAATTGATTGTGACGATGTTAAGCTTGCTATTCAGTCCAAGGTTAATTTCAGCTTCTCACAGCCCCCTCCAAGAGAGGTAATATATTTCACTCCCTTCCATTTCTTCTGCTAAATTTGAGTTCATATAACAAAATTATATAACACTATGCATCAAAAAAATGTACCCTTTTCATTATGAAATCAATCAGCTTATGTACGTAATTCGGCGATTATGGTACAAATTTTGACACTGTTAAGCAAACCCATCATCAGGTGCTACTGGAGTTGGCTAGAAACAGGAACAAAATCCCATTACCAAAATCAATTGCAGGGCCTGGTGTGGCATTGCCGCCTGAACAGGACACATTGATCAGCCCAAACTATCAACTGGCAATCCCAAAGAAACAATCTGCTCAAGCAGTGGAAGAAATGGAGGAAGATGAAGAACCTGCTGAACCCAATCTGCCCCAGGAACAGAAGCCCTCTGATCTGCCTCAGGGTACTCCCCAAAGGGTATCCTTTCCCCTTGCTAAACGCACCAAGTGAGAGATTACATGGTACATCAATCAGCCTATGGGATTATAGTCCAGAGATGTGAGATGAGACAGTTGTTCACTTACTAGAGATTCTGACTCGTGTTGGATCTGTATTCTTGTAAAAGAATGTTCTGTTTAAATATTATGTTGTTTACTTCTGCAGTCTTGTTCTTTCACAATTATTTGAATGCTTACGCCATATGGTCATTCATAGTTTTTTGAATGATTAATTGATTATGTGACGAGAGCATGAAGCTTTTGTTTTCCCCCCTTTCTACAATTCAGGCTCAGGAAAGCTTATAAATGATCAACATCATGAAAGATTTTGTACGTTTTCTCCATCAGTTTCAGTCATCCGACAAAATACAGCAACTTATTAGAAGCATGCATTAAGCATAATGAAACCAATAAGATTGGAAAGGAGTATCATGAAAGATATATTGCATTCAATCTGAGAACTTCCAAGATAAACCGTTTTAAGACCTTGTTGAATTCGGTTAGTCATCAAATAACAGTACTATGTCGCTGTTCTTTACAACTGCTTTTTTTATTTATATACAAGAATGACTGTAAGTGTCACTAGATACACCATAAATGAGAGAATCGAGCAGGGGTCAACTTCTCCAACCCACCATACTACTAGAAGCAGGCCCTGTACTTGATACACTCATGCCCCGGTCATACATGCGCTGAATCTCTTCCCTGTACTCTGTCAAAGACTTATCAGGAATTGCTGGAGTCAGCTCCACCACATCCCCCATCTGCAGCTTGCATGTAGGATCACTCACTGCCGCATGGTTCAGCCTAGGCCTCAGTTCTTCCTTCAGCGGGAACCCGTATGGTGTCCATCTCAGGCTCCCTCGCCCAGTTCTTTCCAGCAGATCCATGATTGTAGAGTTTGTAGGAAACTCTTGAACAGACATCTGCATAATTAGAACAAACAGTCAGATGCATGGTTAATAAGTACTTGTTATACATTTATAGAAAAATATTTTAGTTTTCCGTACGCTTATTTGGGTGTAAGCCAAGTACTTTAAAGTGAAGATATATATATATAGGGTCAAAATAGAGGACACACAAAAAACCACACATTTTGACACATATTATTAGTCGTTAGATTAAACCACCTTCAACGGTCAAGATTGCATTTAATATTAACTATTTGTTAACAGAATATTAATTTTCCTTGTAGATATCAATATCTAGAATTGCGTCCACGTTCTTCTCTCTCATCTCTCTTCCACCGAAAAAGAAGTTTTAATTTCATTTAATAAAAGACTCAATGCATCACTTGTTTTTGGAGAAGTGATACCCCACCTCTGGACTGCTCTTTACTCCTGCACTTCTTGATGCCCAACAGTGGTGTTGTTGCCCATCACTATAGCTAGAGGATCCGGAAAAATTATAGTTATGCGTTTTCTTTATCAACTCAAAACCTCAGACTTTGGATGTCTGTGAATATTACTTAACTCAAAAACTTATAGTAAGCGTTTTGGATGGCTATGACTATGGGTAATTCTTCAATTCGATGAATTAATTTGGATTCCTGTTGGTTCCTCCATTTCAAGAGATACCTACAGTCTGATTATCTAAGGCATGATGATTCTCTTTGGTGCATTGTGCCAATTTTTAAAATGGTACAGAAGGAGATGGCAGGAGAGGGTTGGGCCTTTTATTTTTTATTTATTTTCGGTTCTTCGAAAGTGGTTTCTCCTTCAATCTTCCTTCTCCTCAAGTTTAGTCTTAGTATTGTGATTGTGAATTCTTCTAATGTCTTTCTCTGTTTCTGATAACTTCATAACACAAAAGATAAGTCAAAAGAAAATTATTGGAAGAGTATGTGGGTGGGTGAGACCGCCGTCAACTTCATCGTTTTTCCATAATACAAGAAGGATTTTTGCAGGAAAATAAAAAGGAAGAAGAAGGCTCTTGTTTTTGGTCAAGGAAGAAGAAGGGTTTTAAAGAGAGAGGAAACTCGGGAGGGAGGAGATGAATTTAATAAATTGAATATCAATTTAATAGGAAAATATATCAAGAATCAAACTCATGATGACAATTCAACTATTAATATTGATACTTATCTTGGGAAAATATATCATGTCAATTTCAGATATTGGATATATCTTATTTAGGGATGGCAAAAATCCCCGTCGGGTCGGGTCCCCGGCCCTAACGGGGGGAAATTTTCGGGGCCAAATCGGGTACGGGTACGAGGGAGACCCGAAAAAAAAATTCCCGACGGGTTCGGGCGGGTATGGTAAAGGTGTCCCCATCCTCAACCCGGCCTGATATATATATATATATATATATATATATAATTTTAAATTAATAAACATGTCAATATAATTTAATATTTATGTCTAAGTAAGTTAACCTCTCATATTAGTTGGCAAAATAGGCCCCAAAATAGCCCAAATGCTTAATGATGAAGTTAAGTAATGTTTTAAAAAGAAGGTTGCTTTTATAGAGACATGGGATGGACAAGTTATTGTAATCCTTCCATGTGGGATGTGTAAGCTTTCAACAATTTGTCTCAAATGCACATTAATTCACTTTCTCTTCTCAACTATTGATCTCACACCCAACCTTTCGAATAGGTAATTTAAGTCATGCAAATGGCTAGCCACCTCTCATAATAGTCACTCATTATAATTACTTCACATTCATTCATTATCATAGCTTTATTTAATTGAAGCATACAAACCAATCTTTCTCTATATCCATATGATAGCATATCACCAATGCCTTTCCTAATCTTTCTTCAATGTTTACTCCTATTGTAGAACAACATCAAAAATATTGTCTCATCTTCTAAATAGTTATGCATGTAGATAAGTGAGTCAAATTCAACTTTTTCCTTGAAAGCATTGGTCCTTCTTGTTCTCAACTTTTTCCTTGATAAGTATGTCTAATGTAGATAATGATACTTTTGCTTGAGATATGGCCCTCCTTCTTTTCAACTTCCATAAGAGGAGCTAAGGGACTTGTTCATCTTGTACATGCATAGAACACGTGGGATATTCTAGTTTGATAAGGTTTACAAAGTCAAGTTACTTATAATTGTTTTGCTTGATTAGATGGCTAAGTGAGGTCTCACTTTCCTTCACATTTTTGTGTATATAATATGTTTCCATTTGTTAATCAATAACCACTTATAAAACCAAGACAGTAGATGATTATATAATCAATCCACATTTTTCTGTTCATTTGATCGGTCCAAGTTGGAGTAATGGTTTTGCTTGATTGTTGTGATTGAAGTAGATAGCTTTCAAGTCCCACATCGATTTCTTAGAGTAATCCCCTCACTTTTTTCCTTTATAAAAGGTTTCACCCCCTCCACTTACGTTCACAGACTTGGAGTCCCCATGAGGACTTTGTCTCTTTGCTATTTTATTAAATGGCAAGTGTTTGATATTAATATTGTATTGGCAAAAGTTATTAAATTGTAAATAAAAGACATTTGTTTAATTTTATAACTATACTATTTTTTGTTTATTAGGTTGTTAAAAATGAATTGAGGCCATTTTGAGTATTTGAGTTTAATTTTATATTTATATTAAATGTGTTTAATGATAAATTAATATGTGAATAAATATTATTTAGAATAAAATTCGGGGATTCGGGGCGGGTTCGGGGGATGGTCCCCCGACGGGTACGGGGCGGGGATTCCCCGAAACCTATTAAACGGGGATAGGGGCGGGGACGGGGGAGGGTTTGGTAATCGGGGTCGGGGATGGTATTGGCAAACCCGGACCATACCCGGCCCGTTGCCATCCCTTATTGCACTGAATTTGCACTACATTCCACCTCGAAATTTTGGTAGCTAGTAAACGTCAAACAAAAGTTTTTCCATTCTCTAGTCGATTTCAAACTGTCACATTTTCAACCCAAAAATACTTATATAAGCATGCTTTTGACGGCACGCTTTTGTATTGGTTTTTTTTTTGTTGTAAATAAACAAGGGTTTCTTATAAAAGAAGAATACGAGATCTCTACCCATATTTCGACTCACATGTTAACCGGAATTACAAATACTCTTGTAGCACTATATACTTCAGGCTATGTGGCCTTTCTCCTTTTACCATTGACATTGATGACCAAACCACCATGCACTTCTGGATAGCCAACCACAGGCGGTTCAATAAACCTGGTCTGGTTTTGGTTCACGATTACAGTGGCAATTCCTGTGAATTCAGATGCTTTAGAGATTCTTTTACCAAAAAGTTCACATGATCTACGGCTATTAGTGAATCGATTTGTGTATAAGTATGATGCTTTCAAGTGGGTTCCTTGAACACTTGGTGGCCAAAAGAGCAGATTCAAACCTTCCTATTCTAACTTAGGTAACTTGAGTAGTCTCAATTTTCTTTCTCTTGAAAAGCATTATCTGCTTAAGGTAACTTGTTAAGTCTAGTAATTTCAAAATCAACCTCGTAGTAATCCAAATTGTAAATGAGGGTTTTGTTTGTGTGAAGGAAACACTAACAATTTGGGGTGACCAAGATAATGTCTTCCCATTGTACTTGGCCTCAGTTGCAAAGGTACATAAAGTTGTTCATGTCGTCACAACATGTTTGAATGGAGATTGGCTTTAAAGAATCAACTATTTATTTTCAATATTTGCATGTCACTTATATATAACTTTGTTTATGCTTCACCAAAAGAACCCGTACATCTTCAATTAGATTTTCATAGTTGCTCCAAGACTAACCACCACCATAAACTAGTAACAGGTGCTTGTTGCGAGTAAGAGGCTAGTTGAATATGATTAAACCACCGCGGGTAAGCCATGATTTGATGAGGCAGCTCTGCGATGGTACAAGTGGCGCCACCTCACATGTCCTCCTAAAATTGTTTTTCTTTGTATTATATTATATTAATATTGTATATTATAGTATGCTACATATTGACAGAAAAACGTTTGTTGCGTAGCTGGCTTTGTGCCTTTTTTTTTTTTTTTATATTTGCATTATAACAACAAAATTTAAATAATTATACTAATTATTAAAAAAAACATAAACACGTGAAAAAGGGAATTATCAAACTTTAACCCACCAGCAACAATATATATCCCCAAAACGCTTTCTCCTCCCTTTCCTATCGTTCTTGAAAAAAAGGCTATTTCCTAAAAAAGTTTTTCTTCCACTCAAAAAAACCAAAAAAAAACTTCATGCCTTTTTCTTTTTCTTAAACTCTTATTTTCTGGTAAGTAATCATCATCATCCATCAAATTTTCTTTGGTTCTTTTTTTTGTTTTCTCAATTCTTTGACAATTTTTGTTATTCTTTCAATTTTAGGAATTTCAACATCAAAAAGGAAAAACTCTAATTCCTAAATTCATAAAGACCACTCAAGATCAAATAGTCATATTCAAATCCAGGTATGTATCTAAATTTCAATCTATATATTAAATGACTTATTTTACTAAATTATTATCACATGTCGATTGGTTATATAAGAAAATATAGTTTATATATAATACTATGACAATTATTAACCTACATAAGAAGGTCCTTCCAGTAAAGCAGCAAGTTCAGTGCCCAATACATCCAAACGTCTTTAAATATTTTATAATAGTATGACAATTATTAACCCACATTAAAATTTGAAATTTTCATAGATGTTAGGTGAGTTTATATCTAGAATATAAAAGTTATAAGTGCCAATATCACAAAAACCCATTTCACTGTATATATTGGTGCATATATTGTTTTTATTTATTTATTGGACGCAATTTGAATTGCCTGAGTCTATCTACTAGGGGTGGCATTACCAGAGAACTGCAAAACCGAGTCGAATCGGATTGTAAAAAAAGGGCAAAAAACCGTTGTAACCAAAAAATTCAAAATCAGGAAAAAAAAACGAATCGAACCGATTCAATCCGGTTTCAATTCCACTTTTATATTTATAAAAATCAAACTGGACCAAATCAGACCAGCTTATATATATTATATATTTATTTATTTATATAATATTAACTCAGACCCAATTTATTCTCCAAGCCAAAATCCTCTTCCAGGCCATTCAAAGCCAAACTCCAAGCCCAATTATTCTCCAAGCCTAATAAACTACTACTACCACCGAACATTTTTGCCAAACCCTAGCCGCAACATTCACTTTTATTCGTCTCTCATTTTCTGTGTTCATCGCTCTTTTCGTCCTTTCCACATCGCCCATAGCCCATCGCTCTTCGACCTCGCTCTTCGCAGTCTCTCAGCCCAACGCCACCGCCTCCGCGTCCGCGTACGCCTCTCTCTCCTCTCAATCCAAAGCAGGTCAGCATCTCTTATCTCTTCAATCCCTTGTAATTTCTCAGTCTCTTCTCTTCTTCTCTTCCCTTCTCTTCGTCTCTTCTTAACCGTAAATCCTAAACCCCGCCACCAGCCTAACCTCGCCGCCGAAGCTCCTTTGCCGACGACGAGACGACTCACAATTTCAGTTTTCATTTGGTTTTTGTGGCTCTGACAAGTTTTCTCCTTTATTGGTAAATTTTTTTTTTCAGTTTTCATTTTTGTGCGGAATTGATGAAAAGTAACAGGTTGTAATTTTATCACCTCTAGTTGATGCAAATGGATTCCAAAGAAAAGATTTTGATAGTTATATAAATGATGAATCAGAAGCAATCTTAATGTGAGATTCTGCTATGTGTAGGGTTTTTGTGGCTTAAGATTTTGATAGTTATATAAATGATGAATCAGAAGCAATCTTAATGTGAGATTCTGCTATGTGTAGGGTTTTTGTGGCTTCAAAATATCCGGATTTTGGTCTGAGTACGTCAAAAATGGAAACTTGGAGCAGTGGCTTCAGTCTTCTCTTCTCCTTCTTCTGAGACTTATTTTCTGGTAAGCGTAATCATCATCAATCTTTCTCTTTGGCTCTCAATTTCATTCTCTGACAATTTTTTCTTTCAATTTCATGGATTTTGACACCAAAAGCAACTCTAATTACTAAATTCATAAAGGCCACTCGAAATCAATTCAAATTCATAACGTCCTTGTTTTTTATTTTGTAGAAAATGAATACAGACAGGAAAAATTCTTGGTTCGTCTGAAACAAAATCACAAAATCTTGGGTCAGCTGCCAGGGATAACACGGATAACACGGCACTATTTTGCCCGTGAAATTTTAGAAGTTTGACTTACATGGAAATGAGGTAGCTGAAGCCGCATTGATGTTCAAGCGCATCTTAATACTGATTGAAGTTCAAGGGGTGACTAAAGTTCGTTTTATAACCAAATGTGAAGTAAGGAATATTATATTTGTGTGCTATGAGTACTGGGAAAATGTCACAACTTGGCTTCACAAGAGTAGTAGCCCCACTTTATTTGGAAGTCATGATGATGATCTACTCCACACTTGGTGGGCTGAATCTATAAGGTGAGCCTGATTCATTTAATGTTTTGTTTTTACTCTTTAAGTTTGATTTTTTGTACTAGTTATTCTGTTTCATAAAGATTTTTTCACTCAAAAAGATTTCTTCAGACACAAGAATTACGTATTTACTTTTTTGTTTATAAATTTGTCAGTTCTATGTTGCTCACAATTCAAAACATTCACTTTCATGGACTTTACCATGGGGGCTATTAATGGGTGTAACTTATGGAGTTGGTCTTTCTAGTCAGCTGAAGATTCTCGGAGTTGCAAAGTCTCTCGAGGGGTTAGCCAATTTTTGCCTCAATACTGCATTTGGATCTAACCCCTCGAGAGACTTTGCAACTCCGAGAATCTTCAGTTGACCAGAAAGACTAACTCCGTAAGTCGCACCCATTGATAGCCCTCATGGTAAAGTCCATGAAAGTGAATGTTTTGAATTGTGAGCAACATAGACCTAACAAATTTATAAACAAAAAAATAAATATGTAATTCTTGTGTCTGAGTAAATCTCTTTTAGTAAAAAAATCTTTATGAAACAGAATAACTAATACAAAAAATCAAACTTAAAAGGTAAAAACAAAACATTAAATGAATCAGGCTCACCTTATAGATTCAGCCAACCAAGTGTTGAGTAGATCATCATCATGACTTCCAAATAGAATGGGGCTACTACTTTTCTAAAGCCAAGTTGTGACATTTTCTCAGTACTCATAGCACACAAGTACAATATTCTTTACTTTACATGTGGTTATAAACCGAATTTTAGTCACTCATTAGACTTCAATCAGCATTAAGGTGCGTCTGAACATGCGGCTTCAGCTACCTCATTTCCATGAGTCAAGCTTCTTAAATTTCACAGGCGAAATAGTGCCGTCCTCAAACTACAAGTGCCCATCGAATCAAGATTCTCCATGGACATAATCGTAGGTATGGCCTATGACAGATGCACTAGCAACCTAGAAAAAACACATCAGAAATACCTTACTTCCAATCTTCTTTAACCTTTACCATCACTTTTAAACCCATCCCACAATTATTTTCATAATTTAGTCCCCTCCTTTTTGGACGACGGCTGTCTATCACTTTTGTCATCCAAATACAATCATTCCTTAACCATGTCCTCCTCCTTAGCTCTCTGTATTTATAAATCTCCAACCACATCCGATTTTATATAGAACTCATCATCAAGTTGGTTTTTCTCCAAGAAAAACCAAGCTTGAGTTTTTACTATTGAGCCCAGCAATGGCTGCTACTAGCTATGCATACACAAGCCATAGCTCATCTCAAAGAACAGCCATGGTGCTGGCTCTAGTATCTGCAATTGTACTTTCACCATTATATGTGACAACCAGAAAAACTGATGCAAGATATTATGAGACAAAATGGAGCTCTGGGTTTGTCCTTCCCATGCTTCTTGCTGGACTTATCATTGCCATTAAAACCGCTTCTTCATCAACTCAAGGAGATTCTTTTGTTCCTTCTCCTGAACCTTCATGGGTACTAAGAATTTGGGGTTTTAGTATTGCTTGTGCTTTAATGGCAAGGTTCTATTCATGAATTCTTGTGGAGATAGAGAGAGAAAATGCTGATGAAGAAATTTGACCTAAAATCCAGTGCACCAATAGATAAATTCTACTTTTTTACCAAGCAGAATGGTTTTTGTGTTCTGGAAATAATCATATGATATAGGTTTGAAAACTTTCTCAACTATATGTGGTTGTATGATATCCTGATAAAATTTGGTGCTTTTTTTTTTATGGAACCCTTTTTGTATCCTGATAAAATTGACCCTGGTTGTGCTTCCTTTTCATTTTTGGTGCTACAATATTTAACTTGCAGTCGAAGCAGCCTCTTTCATTGTTCTATTTTCTGTTCACTGCTTATTTGCCTCAAAGTTTTGTATTTTCATCAATGACTGCCTCAAATTTGTGCTAGTTTGCTGTTCTAATTGTGTTATTTTGCTCCTCGAAATACGTATTTCTGATACTGCTCTATGTCCAGGCTATTCTTGCTACAGTTTCTATTGTCCTTGGGAGTAACAGAGCTGTGTAGCTTGCTGATTGTCCAGATTGTTGAAAGAAAAAGAGAGTGTAGTAGTTTAGAGGTTTAGCCCATCCCAACCGCTCTGGCCCTGCCTCCCTGCCTAGCAGAAGTACCCAGAACCAGAAAATGGCAGGGGAAGATGAGGACTTGCCCAGAGATGCAAAGATTGTGAAAACGCTGTTAAAATCAATGGGTGTGGAGGAATATGAGCCTCGGGTCATTCACCAATTCTTGGAGCTGTGGTATCGATACGTGGTTGATGTGCTCACTGATGCACAGAACATGCTGGTAAGCCCGCAATTGATTGTGACGATGTCAAGCTTGCTATTCAGTCCAAGGTTAATTTCAGCTTCTCACAGCCCCCTCCAAGAGAGGTATTTCACTCCCTTCCATTTCTTCTGCTAAATTTGAGTTCCTATAACAAAATTGTATAACACTATGCATAAAAAAAATGTACCCTTTTCATTATGAAATCAATCAGCTTATGTGTGTTATTCGGCCATTATGGTACAAATTTTGACATTGTTAAGCAAACCCATCATCAGGTGCTACTGGAGTTGGCTAGAAACAGGAACAAAATCCCATTACCAAAATCAATTGCAGGGCCTGATGTGGCATTGCCGCCTGAACAGGACACATTGATCAGCCCAAACTATCAACTGGCAATCCCAAAGAAACAATCTGCTCAAGCAGTGAAGGAAATGGAGGAAGATGAAGAACCTGCTGAACCCAATCCGCCCCAGGAACAGAAGCCCTCTGATCTGCCTCAGGGTACTCCCCAAAGGGTATCCTTCCCCCTCGCTAAACGCACCAAGTGAGAGATTACATGGTACATCAATGAGCCTTTGGGATTATAGTCCAGAGATGTGAGATGAGACAGTTGTTCACTTACTAGAGATTCTGACTCGTGTTGGATCTGTATCCTTGTAAAAGAATGTTCTGTTTAAATATTATGTTGTTTACTTCTGCAGTCTTGTTCTTTCACGATTATTTGAATGCTTAAGCTATATGGTCATTCATAGTTTTTTGAATGATTAATTGATTATATGAAGAGAGCATGAAGCTTTTGTTTTCCCCCCCTTTCTACAATTCAGGCTCAGGAAAGCTTTTAAATGATCAACATCATGAAAGATTTTGTATGTTTTCTCCGTCAGTTTCAGTCATCCGACAAAATACAGCAACTTATTAGAAGCATGCATTAAGCATAATGGAACCAATAAGATTGGAAAGGAGTATCATGAAAGATATATTGCATTCAATCTGAGAACTTCCAACATAAACCGTTTTAACACCTTGTTGAATTCGGTTAGTCATCAAATAACAGAACCTTGTAGCTGTTCTTTGCAAATGCTTTTTTGATTTATATACAAGAATGACTTAAGTGTCGCTAGATACACCATAAATGAGAGACAATCGAGCAGGGGTCAACTTCTCCAACCCACCATACTACTAGAAGCAGGCCCTGTACTTGATACACTCATGCCCCGGTCATACATGAGCTGAATCTCTTCCCTGTACTCTGTCAAAGACTTATCAGGAATTGCTGGAGTCAGCTCCACCACATCCCCCATCTGCAGCTTGCATGAAGGATCACTCACTGCCGCATGGTTCAGCCTAGGCCTCAGTTCTTCCTTCAGCGGGGGAACCCTAAACTTTAAAGTACTTGTTATACATTTATCGAAAAATATTTTAGTTTCCGTACACTTATTTGGGTGTAAGCCAAGTACTTTAAAGTGAAAATAAATAAATATATATATATATATATATTCAAATTTAAGAAACAAACTTCCTACACAAACTACTTTACATCAAGACTTTTATGCCTTTCCATTATAAAATGCAAGCAATTAAAGCACACACCATATTACTTTTGCCTCTTAGTCTCTTCTTTGCCTGCTATATGGACATTAAACAATATGTCATATAGCTATCAGCACTTAAGACAACATGCATAGTAAATGAAGGCATTTGCGAAACCAAAAGAATTACAGAACATCAGTTCAAGACTACTAAACCATAGAAAAATTTCAAGGCCATAAACTAGTAAGGTTTGTAACTTGTTATGTCTAGTAATTTCAAAATCAACCTCGTAGTAATCCAAATTGTAAATGGGGGTTTTGTTTGTGCGAAGGAAACACTAACAATTTGGGGTGACCAAGATAATGTCTTCCCATTGTACTTGGCCTATCAGTTGCAAAGGTACATAAAATTGTTCATGTCGTCACAACATGCTTGAATGGAGATTGGCTTTAAAGATTCAACTATTTATTTTCAATATTTGGGGGTCACTTGTATATAACTTTGTTTATGCTTCACCAAAAGAACCCGTACATCTTCAATTAGATTTCCATAGTTGCTCCAAGACTCACCACCATCATAAACTAGTAACAGGTGCTTATTGCGAGTAAGAGGCTAGTTGAATATGATTAAATCACTGCGGGTAAGCCATGATCTGATGGGCCGGCTCTGCGATGGTACAAGTGGCGCCACCGCACAGGTCCCCCGACATTGTTTTTCTTTGTATTATATGATATTAATATTGTATATTCTAGTGTGCTACATATTGACAGAAAAGCGTTTGTTGCGTAGTTGGCTTTGTACTTTTTTTATATTTGCATTATAACAACAAATTTTAAATAATTATACTAATTATATTTTTTTTTAAACATAAACACGTGAAAAGATGGAATTTTCAAACTTTAACTAACCATCAATATATATCCCCCAAAACGCTTTCTCCTCCCTTTCCTATCATTCTTGAGAAAGAAAAAAACAAAAAGGCTTTCTCCTTTAAAAATAAAAATAAAAATTTCTTCCACTCAAAACAAAACAAAAAAACTTCATGCCTTTTTCTTTTTCTTAAACTCTTATTATCTGGTAAGTAATCATCATCATCCATCAATTTTTCTTTGGTTCTTTTTTTTGTTTTTTCAATTCTTTGACAATTTTTGTCATTTCTTCAATTTTAGGAATTTCAACACCAAAAAGGAAAAACCCTAATTCCTAAATTCATAAAGACCACTCAAGATCAAATAGTCAAATTCAAATCTAGGTATGTATCTAAATTTCAATCTATATATTAAATGACTAATTTTATTAAATTATTATCACATGTGGATTGGTTATATAAGAAAATATAGTTTATAATACTATGACAATTATTAACCTACATAAGAAGGTCCTTCCCGCAAAGCAGCAAGTTCAGTGCCCAATACATCCAAATGTCTGTAAATATTTTATAATACTATGATAATTATTAACCGACATTAAAATTTGAATTTTTCATAGATGTTAGGTGAGTTTATATAGTCTATGTCACAACAACCCATTTCACTATATATATTGGTGCACACATTGTTTTTATTTATTTATTGTTTTTGCATTTTATTGGACGCAATTTGAATTGCCTGAGTCTATCTATTAGGGGCGGGCATTCAAATCGGAGAACCGCAAAACTGAGTCGAATTGGACTAGAAAAAATTGGCAAAAAATCGTTTTGACCAAAAAAGTCAAAATCGGGAAAGAAAAAAAACCGAACAAACTGATTCAATCCAGTTTCCATTCTGATTTTATGTTTGTAAAAACCAGACCAGACCGAATCGAACCAACTGATATATATTATTTATTTATTTATTTATATACTATTAACTCAGGCCTAATTTATTTTCCAAGCCTAATCCTTCTTCAAGCCCAAATACTCTTTAAGGCCATTCAAGCCAAAGTCCAAGCCCGATTTATTCTCCAAGCGTAATAAACTACTACCACCGAACATTTTGCCAAACCCTAGCCGCGACTTTCACTTTTATTCGTCTCTCATTTTCTGTGTTCATCGCTCTTTTCGCCCATCGCCCATAGCCCATCGCCCATCGCTCATCGCCGTCGCTCTTCGCTCATCGCCGTCGCTCTTCGCAGTCTCTCCGGCCAACGCCACCGGCTCCGCGTCCGTCTCTCTCTTCTCTCAATCCAAAGCAGGTCAGCATCTCTTATCTCTTCAATCCCTTGTAATTTCTCAGTCTGTTCTCTTCTTCTCTTCCCTTCCCTTCGTCTCTCAGTCTGTCAGCCCAACGCCACCGGCTCCGCGTCCGCCTCTCTCTCCTCTCAATCCAAAGCAGGTCAGCATCTCTTATCTCTTCAATCCCTTGTAATTTCTCAGTCTCTTCTCTTCTTCTCTTCCCTTCCCTTCGTCTCTTCTTAACCCTTAACCCTAAACCCTAAACCCCTGCCACCAGCCTGACCTCGCCGCCGCTGCTTCTTGGCCGACGAAGACAACGAGACGACTCACAATTTCAGTTTTCATTTGGTTTTTGTGGCTCTTACAGGTTTTCTCCTTTATTGGTTTTTTTTTTCAGTTTTCATTTTTGTGTATAATTGATGAAAAGTACCAGGTTGTAATTTTATCAACTCTAGTTGATGCAAATGGATTCGAAAGAAAAGATTTTGATAGTGATATAAATGATGAATCAGAAGCAATCTTAATGTGAGATTCTGCTATGTTGGCTTCAAAATTTCAGGATTTTGGTCTTTGAGTACTTCAACAATGGAAACTTGGAGCAGTAGCTTCAGTCTTCTCTCAATCTATCTCTTTGGCTCTCAATTTCATTCTCTGACAATTTTTTCTTTTTTGACACCAAAAGTCAACTCTAATTACTAAATTCATAAAGTCTACTCGAAATCAATTCAAATTCATAATGTCCATGTTTTTTATTTTGTAGAAAATGAATATAGATAGGGTTGAAAAAGTCTTTTTTTGTCTGAAACAAAATCTTGTGCCAGCTGCCATTATAACACGTCACATACAATTATTTAGTAGTGTTTTTAATGAATGTGGTTTTGTACGTCTCTAATCAACATGTGTTTTTCTAGATTGCTAGTGTGTCTGTCATAGGCTATACCTACGATTATGTCCATGTAGGATCTTGTTTCGATGGTCACTTGCAGTTTGAGGACACCACTATTTCGCCTGTGAAATATAAGAAATTTGACTTACATGGAGATGAGGTAGCTGAAGCCGCATTAATGTTCAGGCGCACCTTAATGCTGATTGAAGTCCAAGGGGTGACTAAAGTTCGATTTATAACCAAATGTGAAGTAAAGAATATTATACTTGTGTGCTATGACTACTAGAAAAGTTATGAACCAAATGTCCAGTACTCGTAGCACACAAGTATAATATTCTTTACTTCACATTTGGTTATAAACCGAACTTTAGTCACCCCTTGGACTTCAATCAGCATTAAGGTGCGCCTGAACATCAATGCGACTTCAGCTACCTCATCTCCTTGTAAGTCAAACTTTTTAAATTTCACGGGCGAAATAGTGGCGTTCTCAAACTGCAAGTGCCCATCGAACCAAGATTCTCCATGGACATAGTCGTAGGTATAACCTATGACAGATGCTCTAGCAACCTAGAAAAACACATATGTTGGTTAGAGACCTACAAAACCACATTCATTAAGATCACTACTAAATAGTTGTCTGTACTGTGTTATCCCACGCGGCTGGCCCAAGATTTTGTTTCGGGCGAACCAAGACTTTTTCAACCCTGTCTGTATTCATTTTTCTACAAAATAAACAACAGGGATGTTATGAATTGATTTCGAGTGGCCTTTATGGAGTGTAGTAGTTTAGCCCATCCCAACTGCTCTGGCCCAGCCTAGCAGAAGTACCCATAACCAGAAAATGGCAGGGGAAGATGAGGACTTGCCCAGAGATGCAAAGATTGTTAAAATCTGTGGAGGAATATGAGCCTCGTGTTATTCACCAATTCTTGGAGATGTGGTATCGATACGTGGTTGATGTGCTCACAGGTCTACTAAGAACATGCTGGTAAGCCCGCAATTGATTGTGACAATGTCAAGCTTGATACTCAGTCCAAGGTTAATTTTAGCTTCTCACAGCCCCCTCCAAGAGAGGTAATATATTTCACTCCCTTCAAGAGAGCTAAATTTGAGTTCATATAACACTATGCATTAAAAAAAATGTACCCTTTTCGTTATGGAATCAATCAGCTTATGTGTGTTATTCGACCATTATGGTACAAATTTTGACATTGTAGCAAACCCATCATCAGGTGCTACTGGAGTTGGCTGAAACAGGAACAAAATCCCATTACCAAAATCAATTGCAGGTCCTGGTGTGGCATTGCCACCTGAACAGGACAACATTGATCAGCCCAAACTATCAACTGGCAATCCCAAAGAAACAATCTGCTCAAGCAGTGGAAGAAATGGAGGAAGATGAAGAACCTGCTTAACCCAATCCGCCCCAGGAACAGAAGCCCTCTGATACCTCCCCAAATGGTATCCTTCCCCCTTGCTAAACGCACCAAGTGAGAGATTACATGGTACATCAATGAGCCTATGGGATTATAGTCCAGAGATGTGAGATGAGGCAGTTGTTCACTTACTAGAGATTCTGACTCTTGTTGGATCTGTATACTTGTGAAAGAATGTTCTGATTAAATATTATGTTTACTTCTGCAGTCTTGTTCGTTCACAATTATTCGAATGCTTACGCCATATGGTCATTCATAGTTTTTTGAATGATTAATTGATTATGTGAAGAGAGCATGAAGCTTTTGTTTCCCCCCTTTCTACAATTCAGGCTCAGGAAAGCTTTTAAATGATCAATATCATGAAAGATTTTGTACGTTTTCTCCATCAGTTTCAGTCATCCGACAAAATACAGCAACTTATTAGAAGCATGCATTAAGCATAATGGAACCAATAAGATCGGAAAGGAGTATCATGAACGATATATTGCATTCAATCTGAGAACTTCCAAGATAAACCGTTTTAACACCTTGTTGAATTCGGTTAGTCATCAAATAACAGAACCATGTAGCTGTTCTTTACAAATGCTTTTTTGATTTATATACAAGAATGACTTAAGTGTCACTGGATACGCCATAAATGAGAGACAATCGAGCAAGGGTCAACTTCTATAACCCACCATACTACTAGAAGCAGGTCCTGCACTTGATACACTCATGCCCCGGTCGTACATGCGCTGAATCTCTTCCCTGTACTCTGTCAAAGACTTATCAGGAATTGCTGGAGTCAGCTCCACCACATCCCCCATCTGCAGCTTGCATGCAGGATCACTCACTGCCTCATGGTTCAGCCTAGGCCTCAGTTCTTCCTTCAGCGGGAACCCGTATGGTGTCCATCTCAGGCTCCCTCGCCCAGTTCTTTCCAGCAGATCCATGATTGTAGAGTTTGTAGGAAACTCTTGAACAGACATCTGCATAATTAGAACAAACACAGTCGGATGCATGGTTAATAAGTACTTGTTATACATTTATTGAAAAATATTTGTGCTTTCCGTACACTTATTTGGGTGTAAGCCAAGTACTTTAAAGTGAAAATAAATAAATATATATTCAAATTTAAGAAACAAACTCCCTACACAAAAACAACTTTACATCAAGACTTTTATGCCTTTCCATTATAAAATGCAAGCAATTAAAGCACACACCATATTACTTTTGCCTCTTAGTCTCTTCTTTGCCTACTATATGGACATTAAACAATATGTCATATAGCTATCAGCACTTAAGACAACATGCATAGTAAATGAATGCATTTGCAAAACCAAAAGAATTACAGAACATCAGTTCAAGACTACTAAACCATAGAAAAACGTCAAGGCCATTGACTTAGTGGGACTTTAAGTCCCACAATGACCCACCTGATACACATACTGTCATTAAGTTTAGATAAAGCTTGAAACGAACTAGAAACCAATTAAACAAGTTCAAAATATATGAAAATATAAACATATACAGAAGGTTTTCTAAAACAAACCTTATCATTCTCTATCATGATGACAAACACCGGCCCATCTTGACCACAGTGGGGTTTGTAAGAATATGGACAGTCATCAGAATGTGAAGGAAACGTGCAGGGTGGCTTGATTGAATCAGCATACCCAATGGATGACCGGTCTCTGCTCATTGCCTCACACTGCCAAGTGACCACCCATCTGGCCCACTCGACCATCTGAAGCACAAATGAGGGGTGCTTACAGTCACCTTCCTTGTATCTCCAGTGAGCTGCAAATCCAAACTCAGATTGCAAATGCATCTCCTTTGTTCGAATTTGCACTTCCAGCGGAATCATGCCTTCACCCATCACCACAGTGTGCAGTGACTGATACCTATATTATTAACTGAATATTAGCAGGAGAATAGCGTAACAAAAATAAACGCACACTAGAACTTTTTGATGTATGGCATACCCATTAAACTTGGGTTGAGTTATGTAGTCCTTGAACTTTCCTGGCACCTCAGACCACAGCTGATGAACAACTTTCAGTGCTTCGTAGCAATCTTCCTCATTATCAACAATCAAACGTAGCCCATGAATATCATGAATTTCATCCATGTTTAGCTTCTTTCTGCACAAAATAAGCCATCACATAATCAAGTTAATTTCTGTTCAAGCATGGAAAATAATGTGCTAAAGCATATGGATGTCAAACCATGCACAGATATTGTGATGCACTAAAATCCGAAACTATGTTCATCACTAAACTTATGATTAACTTTTATGCTGCAATAGAGAGAGAAAGAGAACATACTTTAACATTTTGCAGTAGATGCTATACAAGCTCTTATGCCGCCCACAAAGTACATGGTAGGAAATGGCTTTATCCTTGAGAGCTCGCTCTAATCTCTCTGTTGCAGAAGTAATCATTGCATCATCAAACGAATCTAGAAGCTTAGAGGACAGTTCTTTGTGCTGATCTGGGTTGAGATGCCTAAAACATAAATTTTCCAGCTGCACCTTCCAGCTAGAGATTCCTAACCGGTTGGCCAAGGGTACAAAAATCTCCAAAGTCTCCTTCGCAAACCTCTGTTGCTTAGCCAAGGGTAATGCATCTAGTGTCATCATATTATGTAATCGATCTGCCAATTTAATCAGGACAGCTCTGGCATCTGCCATGGCAAGGAACATGGTATGCAGGCGATCTGCCTCAACTGTTTTGCTCGCTGTATTATTATCACGGGCAAGCTTGCTCATATGACTTAGCTTAGACACCTAAGTAAATGCCATAAAGAACTTGATTAGAAACTAGCAAACGTCAATCTTATATTCATATATTATATGTATGTATAATTTATATAACACAGCATAGTTATATCAGCATATCAACACTTTTGTATCTTATTTCCCAGAACCAATGTGACAACCTTGAAAAAAGAATTAACAAATAACAAAATTCATAATTTTATGAACCCAAATGCTGATGATTATAAGATAACGTAAGCAGAAGCTTAATAGCTTATGTTAGCATAGTTCCATATTAAAAAGAGGGGCGTTAGAAAATTATCTGGGACTGCAAACAAAGCGTGACTACTCCATAAAAACAAACACAATAACAAACCACTTTAAAATAGGATCCTACACTACGTTTCACTTTTGTGTAACACAGCAAATAATAGATCAAGGGAAGAAATGTGCGTTCTTCCACACATCCAGACCCACAGAAAGGAAAAAATAATAAATGCATCATTCATACTTTCAGTCAGAATACTGCAACGTTAAATGTCCTATCATAACTTTATGGATAGAGTATCATTATGTAAGTCTGAATAGCTACTTTTTTCTATTAAGTTGCAATTAGAACACCACGTAACATGATTTTTAACTTCACAGAGTTGCACCATTTATGCAAGGCAATCATGTAAACTGCAATAACATGAGCCCATTTATGGAATAAATTGATAGCACGAAAAAATGCCTTATAAAAGTACTTCTATAAGTGGATCACAGTTAAATTTATATTAAGTGGCGCATCTACAAGACAGTCCGTAAAAGGTCCAATTTATGAAAATCTAAGTGCAATCCATAAGATTTCAAATACCATGTAACACTCAACTTGTTCAACGTAAGAAACAATCAAAAAACTACTTAGCATGCACACACAAAATTAAAACATCTTTAATTACTCAAATTCAGTAACACAATAGAGTTATGAGAATCCTTAAACTCTTACCCCTTCCACTAAATCAGCAACCCCAGCACCAAACTTCCCAAATATATAGTCATAACACAAAAAAGAATCATCAAGCGTGTCATGCAAAAGCCCTGCAGCAACAACTGTCGAATTAGCACCAATTAATGCGAGCAACACCGCAGTCTCCACACAATGCTGCAAATACGGATCGCCACTTGCCCGCATCTACAATAAAACAACAAAATACAACACGAAACTTCTCAACCCAATTCACCAAAATCCCAAACGCAAAAATCTGCATAAAATTCAGACCCAAAATTACCTGCCCTCTATGAGCTTTCTCGGCCTCGCAAAAAGCCTTGATAATAAAATCTTCATAGAATATCTTGTGGCGCTGTTGCGCACCCAGAAGCAATTCTTTGGCATAAGGCTCAGAAATGCCCTCCAAGAACCCATCTTCCATATTGAAAGTCAAATCATCAAGAACCACAGCTGACGAACCCACATCCAAAGCATCAGTACGAGCCTCAAAACTCGGCGAGTCGTAATCTATGCACGAAGAGCCCAAAGCACCTCTCACGAACCCATTAAACAACCCATTACTCCCACACCGGATTGAATTCAAACTCATATCTCCATTGTTAGACCTCTCCCGTGTAATTCTCATTGGTGGGCTTCTCGCCGAGATCGAAACCCCACTACTGGAAGATGAAACTGGGCCCTGAAACACCGAAATGGGGCTCTGGTCCCGGTTCAATGAAGCCCCATTGAACTTGCTCGGAGAATATCGAAACGAGCTACTCAATTCCTTCAATTCTTCGCCCCTATCGTGCCATAGAGAGCCCAATTCCTCTCCTCCACCCGAATAGCTCGACAAGGACGACGCGTGCTTCACCGTCGGCGATGAGAACAGGCACGAGAGCCCACCAGTCACCGGCTTTTGCGACGTGGAGGCCGTCGAAGCCGTCGACGACGCAGATCGAGAGCTCAATTCGAAATCGTATGAGGTATGCGCATTGATCTGGCACGGGTGGGTCGTCGAGCACACACTGCTCGGCGGGCTTGCGTACAGGGCTATTGTTGGCACCGTCATGGCTTTTTTTTGCGACGATTTTGAGCCTCAGATCACAACCCCAAAAGAGCACAGCACAAATCGACACAACCCAGAAAAGCTTTCACTCCAAATTGAATTCCACCTGAGACCCACTAATTTTCTTCGCAAAAGCCACTTACTTTTCCAGAAACCAAACAGCTTCAGACACCCGATTGGGTTTCTCAGAGACCCATTAAGTTAATTTTTGCGGTGCCCAATGGGGTAAAGTTTATTGAGACCCCAATAAAAATAATTATGCTATATCTAAAACAATGAAAGATTGTCAAAAATGAAAAGTATAATGGAACGAAATTGAGCTACAGTATGTACAAATTTATAGAAATTAAGCTCAAGAGGAAAAACCCTACACCTAAATTTCGAGGAGAGTGAGTCAAAGACGGCTTGAAACGCAGCGCCAGCGAGAGCGAAAGAGAGAGAAGAGAAGGTGAAGAAGGGGAAGCTTCTTTCTTCGTCTTTGATTTTTTTGGTGAGAATCTCTCTCTTCTCTCTCTCTCTCTGTTTTGAGTAATTGCTTATCGACCAGGGAAATCGAAGGTGAAATTACATAACTGTCCTCCTAGTTTTATTCCATATATAATTAATTACCGTATTTGGGACATAGACAACAAGGATGATCTGATTATCCTTAATGACCTGGAATTTAGGGTTTTAATCTAATTATAGATTTTCCTATTGGTCACATCAAAAGCAAATAAGGGTTGATGCAGTAAATATGTACCTGGCTGTGTTTCTGTCCTTAATTAGGAAAACCAAATGAAAACTAACCAAAATTAGAAATATAGAATATTCTTTTGGATTGTAAAGAAAAATTCGTAACACACCTCAAAGATCTTTGCAAATAAAATTCTAAAGTAAATTCTAGATAAGCGCAATCTCTACAAATCGCGAATAAGTTCTGATATCGGAATTATTTGAGTTAATACAGAATGATTTTTTGTTTGTGATTTAAAATACAAATTTCATTCCCATTATCCTAATCCAAAACAGCAAAGAAGCAATTTGGGTAATTCACCTTTGGTTTGGTCGGGGGAATAATGATAATGAGCATGCATTAAGCAATGAATATAATAATTAATCTTGAAGGGGAAGTTTGTACAACTGTTCCTCCATCTATTATTTTATATCTTGTGATTATCCACTTGATTAATTTTATATTAGTTGAAGTTGAAAATGGTAACAGAATATAGGAACTTGATGTGGCATTGTTTAAGACTAACGACAGAATCAATCATCAATCTCCCAATGGTGTGCCCATATGGTGCCGCCGCCCCCCCAAAAGTGCAATCAAACTCTTTGTGTAAAGTGAAATTACGTTGGATTCCACTAATTGTAGGAAAACAAAATGATCGCCAATAAGAACATGTGATAAGACCCACAAGATGATTATAAGCACTTAAGAATGATCAATATCATTGCTTATTAGGTGCAATTTTAGGTATGTTAGATCAAAGATGTGCCAAAAACCTAAACATGTTGTGTAACATGCTATTTCTTCTTCTTCTTTTTTTTTTTTTGTGAAAAAAAAACACTCTAGGGGAGAGAGGGTGGTGTCCACCGAGGAGCTGTGAAAGGGCGCTCCCCACGTGAGCCATACGCAAGGGTCAGCTCAAGCTAGATCCCCGGGCCACCCTCATGATGTTACGCACTTACACGCTTTCATCTCCAAGGAATCGGCCTGCCCACCCCAACCTGTTGGTGGAAATCGAACTCAAAACCTCTTGGTGAGCACTGAGCAGCTTGACCCCAATTCCACCCCAACGTTTGATGGTTAGTGTGTAACATGCTATGTCAAATGCCTACTTGAGTACAATATTGAACATGCATAATGCATTGCTTGATTTTTTTTTTCTCGTACGAGTATAAATCCTCTCATACTTCGCATCATCCACCAATTTTTTATATTGGATACAACATAGAGAAAATAAGACAAGATATAACAGTATGAACTGATTCCACAACTCATGCAATGTTTGCAATACTTCAAAGTTGCCAACCCAACCAACCCCTTGGTATTGTACATTGCTTGAATTGCAATTGTGGCATGCCATGTCAACTGTTGGGAAATTAAGCCTAGGCAATAATGCCGAACATACCCTATAAAGCATGATGTATTCAAATACGTATACATATAGCTGAATAAGTTTAGAGATTGAGGGAAAAACATTGATTTGGAACTATCGTATCCACGTAACCTACTCTTAGTATATGAGAAGTAGACAGAATTTGAGTATAAACGATGAGAATCGTACCTTAATTAACGGGGTTCTTAGATATGGGTCCAATTTCAGCAATACAGTTTGATTGCAGGACAGTAATTGTTACCTATTAATTCCAAGTCCTAAAGCCCAGTCGTGCAGCCACCTAAGCAAATAGTGTGCCCACTAATTTTAATGTATTTACAACTTCTGCCATTATATACAAACGGAAAGTAAAAGGAGGTAAATCCAAATCGCATATCTAAGAGCCCCAAATCGCAGAAATCCCAAATCGCATACAGTTTCGTACTTTTCTATTACGGTTTGTTTCTGATGCTTTCCGAGAGTATTTTGTTGCTTTCCTCAATTATTGGTGAATGGTTTTGCTGCAAATTTGTTCTAGCATATCCAACTTTATTTGCTGGCTTATGAATCTCTAATACAAATATCATAACTGGGTTTTCCTCAACTAGAACCTGTTGTATAGGTATCTCTGCAACTGTACCTATGCTATAGGTACGTTGCAGGAAATGAACATCACATCCCACGAAATATATTAGAGAGAGAAACAGAGAGCTGATGAAAATATATGAGAGAGAGAAACAGAGAGCTGATGAAAATGGGGAAGTTAATGTTAATGGTGTTGTTGTTACTGATTTGTGTTGTTGTGATTTTGGGTGGTGCCAGTGGCCAAAGTGCGAGCAACGTTAGGGCCACGTCCCATAGCTACAACCCAGAGCAGATAAATTGGGATTTGAATGCAGCATGGGTTTATTGCTCCACTATACCCAACTTTATTTGCTGGCTTATGAATCTCTAATAGACAAATATCATGACTGGATTTTCCTCAACTAGAACCTGTTGTATAGGTAATTTCTGAAACTGGAACATGTTGTATAGGTAATATCGTCAAAGGTATAGTCGGAAGCACAATTGAAGATTGTTTAACGTATGATTTTTGCGATTTTGCTGTTCTTGAGGTTACCTAATTTATATCTTAAGGGCAAAATTGGAAGCACAACATTAATTAAAAAATTAAGAAAATAAAATATATACCTCAGAAATTAAAAAAAGGTAAGTAATCCTACATAGCATAAAAGTCAGAGGACTTGAATTATTAACAACAAGTGTGTGGATTACACCCAAATTCTATCATAAGAATTGGACTTATACTGAATTAATTACTTAATTAACTAGATTAATCCATATTTGCAAGGATATTATCTTATGAAACAAAGGGAAAAGAGAAAGAAAAAGAAAAGATTTGGAAAGATGGAAAGGACGAAAAGGAAAATACAGGAAAATAATCCCAATTTTAATTATTTTGTTAGGAGATGTCGGGCGGGTTTCTAAAATTTATATGACAATTGTAAATTAGTCACCTAAACTCAAATCCAGACAAAAATCACAAGGGCACTATTGACAATTCAATGTGGGAGTGAGAGATAACTCTCAACCTTCCTCCGGAACGTCACCACCAAATACTTATTTCATTTATGATTTATTTCCAATCTTTGATGTATTTTTCTGTTAGATTCAGTTCAGTCCCGTGGCCCGTGGGTGTGAACCCGCACAGCACGTGGCACTGTCACACGCAGCAAACACCGCCACATGGTCAGCGCATTGGACTTACACGTGTTCCGGGATGACGGCTATTCGGTTAGCCTGCATCTGGACACGGTCAGAGTCGGTCAGGTCACTCTCTAAACACGAGCTGGAGGCCGAGTCAGCTCCGAGATTGAAGGACCGTCTTTTACTTCGTCCGATAATTCCGACGGTCAGTGACAAAAAAAGCTTCTAAAAGGTCAAAAGCCAAAATAGTGCTCTTCTTCATGGACAATATTTTCTTGCTGTTTTCGTTTTTTTCATGTTTATTTCTCGTGGGTAGCTGGGTTGATTGGGAGCTAGCGGCCAACTCGAATATTTTTTGAAGGCTAATTTGGATTGTATTGCTATTGACTTAGGCTCATTTGGGAGTGGTTAATTGTGGAAATTAATTTTGGAAATTTGTGGAAATTTCCAACTTCAACCAAACCTCAAATAAGTAATTGTGGAAATTTGAAAATGGTTGGTTTTTGACAAGTCAAAAGGATATTTTTTGTTGCCTCCTCTGCTTAATCTACATAGTACTGTAAATTCATACATTAATTCGCTACGTGAGTCCATCAATGGTGAGGCCCTGCTATCAACAACTGAACACAAAATACGTTTTGGAGTACCAAGTTTCCATCTTGGATGAAAATCAACCCAATATTTTACATTTTTATTGCCTTAGCTAAAATAAATTTCAGATTTTTCGCACAAAATTTTTGGCCAATTTGAATTCGTTTCTTTAAATTTCAAAAGAGAACTATCAAAAGAAAAAAATTGGGTTATGGGTACTTACTGTTGGCTGTTGCAGAAAGACAGAGAATGTGACAACATTGTTTCAGTGATATTAATTCACCCTAATATAAAATGACCAAAAAGTAGTAGGATGTAGTAGGGGTATTTTTGGTAATTAATTATGGTGTACTTAGTTAATTTTACATTTTGATTTAAATATTATAGTGTATTTAGATCATAGGATGTACTCAATTAATTTTAGGGTTCGTTTAGCAGCACTCCTAAAATAGTGCAGGATCTCGAGGTCTTAATTTTGATTTCCTTGCATTTAAGATTCTAGGTTTGATTCCCTCATACTCAATATCGCTTGTATGAACCAAAAAAAGAGTACAAGACCTCGAATTCAAGATTAATTGTTTCTAATCACTTAAGCTAAATTTATTTTTTTAGTTGTTAGTATTTGGTTGGATGAATTGATATTTCAGTAAAATAAAACTAAAAACAAGTTCAATTGTTTTCTGTGTAGTTGCAAGTTTTATGCATATTTTTCTCTAATTCCTTATATTTTTCCCATGTTTAGTTAAGAAAAGAAAACAATTGAAAACCAAAAACAAAAAAAAATACATACGCTCTTAATTTAAAGCTAATTTTAGAAATTTTCTCTCCAAGCTCTTCAATTTAAACACATGAAGTTATGGTTATTCGTTTTATTAGTCTCTGAATTTTGACCAAATTTGCATTTGAGTCCCTCAATTTCCAAAATCATTTTCGTGATCTTTCAACTTTAGTTTCGTTAGGACAAATAGTCATGCCGTCAATTTTGTTAACTTTTCTGTTAAATACAAGGGTAAAATGATATTTTTGTATTATTTTTAATTTCCAATTTCTGAATATTCCTTTCACCTAAAAATTAGAAACTAAAAATTAAAAAATCTTATTCCTATCCTCAGTCAAACTAAAAATTAAAAATTAGTTCTTATTCCTAAATTAAAAAAAAATCAAAAAATAAAAATAAAAAATATATTTTATTCATATTTTAATCAATTTAAAATTAAAAAATATAAAATACCATTTTACCCCTGCATTTAACAGAAAAATTAACAAAATTGACGGCAGGATCATTTGTCTTAACGAAACTAAAGTTGAAAAAACCACGGAAACGATTTTGGAAATTGAATGATTCAAATACAAATTGGGTCAAAGTTCAAGGACTAATAAAACGAATAACTCCATGAAGTTATTTGAAGGATTGGTTTTCATGATAATAATTATTTGGAAAAAGTGAAAAGGACAATTTTGCCAAAAAAAAACTAAGTGTGCATGTAATGAAAGGTTGAGTGAAAGCTTATTGTTTTTGCGTATGAAACTGTTGACAAAACGTACAAGCCAACAGTTGCATGTGTTAGGGTGCAGCTTATTTTTCTATTTTTCACTTTCCATGCACGCTACGATATCAATAATTTGATAGAGACAAGTGCAATGTGTACCCAACTTTAGGGTTTCAATTCCCACATGCTCTTTTAAAGAGATATTTATATACTCATTCTTATACTAGTGATATAGATAAACTCTATACTATTTAATTTCTATAAACAAAACAAAAAAAAAACTCAAAAAATGACAATGGGCCCTATTGACTTTCATTTTGATTATTAAATTACTTTGATTCCCTATTGAGTGTATTAGGTTTTTTTTTATGAGATTTTGGAATTTGGCTTATTTTACAAAATCGATGACAATTTTGTAATTTATAAGAAGTTGAAAGTCTCTTTGTTATGTTGTAAACGGACTTTGGGTGAGTTTCTAAAGTCCATTTCATGTAGGGTGTTTTTTTTTTATAATTTGAGCCCCTATGTTGAGTATAATAGTAAATCTTCCTTTTTTTAATAATGGTTTTATTAGCAATTACAAATAAAAGACAAAATATGAACACGAGAAAATTTAGATGCCATATATTTCTGTGTTTTCCTTGGATTTTATTATCAAATTTCTTTGACATTAGGGCTCATATATAATATATTGGCTTAAAATAGATCCCATGGTGCATGTACATATATATATATGTATATCAAATAATTTTTCATGAGTCCAAAACAGTCTTAATCAGCACCACGTATACGAAACTGTGTGACAAGAAGACTTGTCTCATTCTTGTTAATCAAATAGCATATGGCCAAAGGATCCACATTCCGTGACTACACGAAACTAAACTTGAGTGCTGTCGTTTGATTTTCATATACAAAATCATCACTAGCTAAAACCTAAGGAAGTCATGAAGATAACTGTATGAGCAACTTTATGAGAGATCAAGGACCTAGCTAGCCTTTTATAGATGATAATATCAAATCCCATCTATATCTTAATAGACAACTTTAATCCATAGTTCTAAAAAGTTAAGGTCCGGTTTTGATAACCAATTCAATTTTAGTTTTTAGTTTTTAGTTTTCATTTTTTGTGCTAGCAGGGGCAGAGCTATTCACGGGCCTAAAGTGGCCTTGGCCCCCTTCCATCTTCTCATCTCCTTTACTATATAGAGAGTATATGCAGAAATTACAAACAAACCCCATAATTTTAAGCTTGTGCCCCCAAACATCAAACTTTACCTCCGCCATTTGTGTCTTTAGAGTATAGAGGAAAAAGAGGGAGACTGGAAGTGAGAATGTGGGATTGAGAAGGAATGATGGGAGGGAGGAATAAACAAAACTAAAAACTATAATCTATTTGAAATTGTTTTCACTTTCAAGTTTTTGTTTTCATCACTTTTGTTACTCATTCCTCCCATCCTCCCTCTCAATCTCATCCTCACTCACATTCTCACTCTCAATTTTCTCTTTACTAAAAAAAAAATGATTACTACAAACTAAAATTGAAATTATTATCAAATGGGCCCAAAGTGACTAAGAAATTTCATACCTCATCAAATGTAACTTTATTTGTACAATTGATAATGTCATATTTGGTCTAAATATCTAAATCCGAAAACTATTAATAAACTTAAAAGTGATAATCAATGTAAGCCTATATTTTTGTTATTCAAAACATCTTTATCCCCCCACTGCTCCTTCTCCCCTCTCCTCTCTTCTTCTTGATTATTAGTTATAGAATGGCTTCTTCTTTCTATTGGGTTCAATTTTGGTGACCCATTCTACCACTTTTGTAAGTGTGAGCTCGAGCTCTACTCGAATCTTCCCTTACCTAGCTAGGCTACAAGTGGCCTGGTTGGAGAGCTAAATGGTTAAATGTGGCCCTTCAAATCTGGCCAAGTTTTTTTAGCCCATGACTGAAGATGGGTTTTGTATTATTTTAAGGCTACATTTGGCCCATATATGAAGATGACCTTATCTCTCCATCCCACTCCTCTCTCTCTCTCTCTCTCTCTCTCTCTCTCTCTCTCTCTCTCTCTCTCTCTCTCTCTCTCTCTCTCTCTCTCTCTCTCTCTCTCTCTCTCTCTCTGGATGTAACTACAAGCAATGGTGGAGCCATGATTCCATATTAGAGGGGGCCTTCACAACATTTTAAAAAATAATTCGAATAGGAGCGCTCAAGCGCTAACCGGTTAATGAGTTAATACGATACTAACTACTCAGTTTAGCCCACTTCATAATATCATTTCATATTGATTAATAAATTATCCATTCATTACAAACATCATTGTCATGAATTTCATATTTTAAAATGGTTGAATATTAATCTCATCATCTACACTATTAAAGGCTCAAAAGTTAATAATTTATATTCCAACAAAGAGAAGAAATACAAAAAAAAAGTTCATAAATCCCAATATTGCGGCACCCTACTCAGACATGTACAAAGGAGGGGGAAAAATTCACAAAGCTTAAGTTAAACAAAAGAGAAAGAGAAAGAGGAAGAAAAATTTAGAAGTTTTTAGTGCAAATGTCATAACATAATCTAGAAGATTTAAGGGAAAGTAGAAGAGTAAATATCCCAAAAATAATCTAATATATTATTTACTTTAGAAGTTTTATGGTTAATTTGTTGACAAAAAGAACATAATATATTATTTACTTTAGAGTAAATATCCCAAAAATAATCTAATATATTATAATATTATATATCATATATAATATATATTAATACAAAGGGTAAAAAGATTGAGGGGGTTCTGGGACCACTCTGGTAAAACCATAGCTCGGGTGCTTGATGCACCACTTTGGTTGTGGATCCCTTGGTTGCTGTGTTCGTTTTGGTGAGCCATCGGTTCGATTCTTGTATATGTATGCTTTGTTTGGGCCTTTGGCCTTTTTGTAAGGAACTGGGCTATGTATTTTTTGGGACCTTACCAAAAAAGAACTAGTCTAAATCTCTCCAACCTGATTATTTTGAGCTTATGTAATTATCATATTGTAATCTTTCCTTAGTAATGAAATTCCTTGTGACAAAAAAATATCGCTCACGTCAAATATATGTTATAATATAAGTGGATGACAGAGTTCATATGTCATAAACGGAAAATATTGAATTCATTTATAGTCCATCATACAAATGAGAATGGTTAACACCATGTGGTCGTATTCCTCTATCATAATCCATCAAAGAATTATCCCACTTTTTATTTTTATAAATATATTTTTTTTTTTCCTGGCCCAATAATTTCAAATAGATTTCTCCTAGAAGATGTGATGAAAAAGGTCTATGAAATCCACCGCAGGGACAAAATGCTGCAGCCGACGATGACTGGAATGCTATTCGTGGGCTGGGCCTTAGGGTGTAGTAAAAAATGGAGAATTTCAGTTTCACCCTTTTGAGGTTTAGTTTAGATCCCACTAGTTTCATATATTCCATTTACACCCTATACTTTTTAACATATTTGAACTCCCACGAGCAGTCAAATGGCAAGACCGTAATTTGACACTTAAAAAAACTAAATATAGTAAGACCAACTTATTGTCCTTCAAATTAAAAAAATAAAAATACAAATAAAAACTCATGTTTCAATTCCCAAAATACCCTCTTGGTTAAAAAAAAAAACAACTTAAATTCTAAATCGACTCATCAGCCCATGACTATTTGTGTGGGCAACTCGACAATTTATTTTGGTCACTCCCAATTGTTCATGATTGATTCATTGTTGTGTTGTGAGCATGCTGACCAATTCATTACATTAAAAACTATATGATCTGTACGTGCTGACAGGACCCGACCCTAATTCCGCTTTGGAATCCGGGCCAAGCCCTGTCCGTGGCCGACATCTGTCGGGTGTCGGACCCACTTGACCATTTTGCCCCTTTTAGTAAAGAAATTGAGTTTTTAAAGAGTTTTAAGGTTCGACTTCTGCCGAAAATTCGGCAGAATCTCCCCTGTAATTGGCTCAATTCCCAAATCTTTTACACCTGCGAAAGCACAATTTAATTCCACAAACTTCAGCACGCACAAGTTAAGTTCACACACTGACAGAAATTAAAGTGTACGGCCTCAGGCCTCACAAAAGTTTGGGCAAGTTCAGAGCTTCTAAAGTAATTAAATACAAGGTTCTCCTCGGGTCAAGGACCCTACACGAGGTCGAAGGAGTGTGGTGGTGGTGATGATGGGCCGGTGGTGGTGCTCTGCTACAACCTACAGCCTGGGGGCGTAAAACAGTTGAAAATGTGAGTGGACCGAAAATAAGTTTTAGGAAAAGATAAATAATTAATTAGCCCCACTGTTAAAGCATTGAAAACAATTCTATAGTTCAATGAATAAATCAAGGCATGCATAAATAAATGTGATAATAAAATTCACCAAAACTAGATATTCAAAAAAAAATTTATTATCAAATCAATTTTCTAAAATCCACCTAGGTGTACCCTTTATGTATTCGTCAATTCCATTAATTAACCGTCAATTCCAATCCTCGTAAGACTCGGTGACACAAAGTCGGTCCGAGCCACGTCCTCGCAAGACTTAGGAGACACCAAGTCAACCTAAGCCGCGTCCTCGCTAGACTCGGAAACACAAAGTTTACCCGAGCCGCGTCCTCGCTCCGCACGGTCCGAGCGTCCCCGAGACTCGTGGGGCGTGAGTCATGCGCGCAGACTTAAACCGAAGGCAACAATGGTCCGTAGACCGGGTAATAACCTTTATCAATTTTTATTCCGTAGGCATCATTATTAATCCGAAGGCAACATCACTAGGGTACCTAGAGTGGTTTGAAAACTTCCCAAATCTTATAACTCAAAAACAAGTCTTTTCCTCAAGCCATTCTAAAATCCAAATCTCAAAATCATGCTTTTCAATCTAAAATCCCATCTTAGGCTCGGAAGTTAATTTATAGAAAATATTCAATAAATTCAATTAAATTCTAATATGCAAATCATAAATAATATTTGGAAATCAATAATTCCACAAAGCATTAAATGAGCATTTAAGTAATAAAAACATTTATAGAAATCAAAGGTCCACTCACTGTTGGTCCGAGCTAGCCTGACCCTTAGAAGGGCCTTCCTGCACCTCCGCCGAAGCTCGAGTACCTATTTACGAAAATTAAACCATTTAATACTTCACCAAAGCTCGGCATAGAAATTTAATAGAAAAATCCCGACCCCCGGGCCTAAGGTGTTTAATTGAGTTTAGAAAGGTTTCCCGGCCCCACTTGATTCTACCTTAAGCCGTTTAGTTAACTTGGAAGTCCCCGGGATTAAATATTCAATTAAACTTTAGTTTAGTTCCAACCGGGCATTCAAGGGGTTCCCGAACTCCAAACGACGATCCGTAAGTTCCTATAGGTTTCTAAAATTCCCAATTACTTAACTTCCAAGTTTCAATACGATCCAACGGTTAGAACGTAACGAACCCGAGTTAACCCTAGTTAAACCTAACCGGTAACATTGGTTATTCGCTCAAACGATTTCCAAAAATTCGTTCGAGCATACCTATGCGCTCGGGAGACTACGGGAGACATTTTGGCACGAAGAACCGCCGCCACCACCTGGCCCACGCGCGGCCACACGCGCGCCAGGTTGGGTGGCTTGAGCAATTTTTCCGTGACGGAAAATCTTGGAATTTCGGGCAAAGCTTATGGCTAAGTGATCGGTGGGTGGAGGAGCATTTTGGCATTGAAAACCGGCCAAGAACCGGCCGAATCACGCCGGAAATTGAAGTTTCCGATCTCAAACCCTAGCTCACCAATTCGGTTCCAAACTTTCAAATTGAACAAAACCCGCTTTAAAACAGTTAGAACTCGACTAGAGGAGTAGAAATCTTACCGAAATTGACGTTGGAACACACGAAAATGGCCGGATTTTCAGACTGAAAATCCGGCGAATCTGAGCTCTCTAGCACGGCTCCTCCGGCAGAAAACGACCGGACTGGGGCAGGGGTGAGATGAGGGAAGAGAGAGATGAAGGTTGGAGGGGTGGGAGGAGTCGGTTTGGCGGAGCGTAACACAGCCGGCCTGCAGTTCGATTCTTTGGGCTGGCTCGCAGGGGAAGACGAAGGGGATCGGGGAAAGGGCTTGGCACGCACGCGCTGGCCAATTGGCCAGCTGGGTTTTCTAATTTTTACCCCTTTTCGAAAATTACCAAAATGCCCCTACCGTTTTTAGACCTTTGAGCATTCGTTCGGGCTCGGAATCGGGTGTTCCGCACGTCCACGGACTCGTTTCGACGAGCCGGACGCAACGGTACCCTCCGTTCCACCAAACTCTTTCCCGATCTTAAAGTCAACTTTTAATTCCCTTAATTTTTAATCGGGGTAAAATCGTCCTTTCTTTCAATATTTTATTCTTTTATCCTTAAATTAGGACCGGGTTGTTACACGTGCAATATAATTCATGGCATTATATTGTTCTTTTATATAAGCGATAATTTATTTTAATATAATCTAAATTAACTATAACCGACTTGACTAATCCCATGTATGCTATGACATTATATTGTTAAATTGATTTCAGCACTAGTAGGAGAATCATATTCTTAAATATTTAATTAAAAATTGCATCTTATGTGTTATGATTCATATTATTCTCTTCAAAGCAATAAAATTGATGAATATAGAAAATCATAAAATCACGCTGCCAAGGGAACTTCTAAAAATTAAATTTTGCTAAGTATTTTTATTTTTAGATCAACGAGGAGAAGGGAATTTAAACTTAAAAGATATGAAATTATGAAATTATATTGTGAACTGCGCTACAAAAATGGCTTGTGCCATATTAATTTTCTTCTATAAAAAAATTGGTATTACAAGAATATTTATATTTTCTCATATTATTTTTTCTATTTTCCCAAGAAAATTCAGGGGTATTTATGTATTTTGATTATTGGCTTGTGCCATATTAATTTTATAACCCACGTTAGCCTTCTTCCCTTCGTCCATACATCAGTCATTACTGTTTCTCTCTGTCTTCTGTTTAGTACCTCTGGAAGACCAGAAGACTAAAAAACTATAAATTAGACCCAAATCCAAATTCCCCTCTAGGGTTTGCTCTCCAACACACAAACACAAAAGCCACTGTCACAAAAACCCTAGCTACCTCTAACACACATTCTTGTAAAGATCTTCCAATTGATCTGATCCAATAAAGAAAAAAAACAAAGGTAAGCTCTCAGATACCTCTCAATCTCTCTGTCTTTCTCTCTCATTCGCTCTATACCCTTTTCAATATTCGTCGGATTCTCAAACCCCACAGCTGCCTTTGTGAAAAACCCAGATAGAAAAACCGTAATTTTGCTGGAAAAATACTAATCGCAGCAATAAAGTTTGAAACTTTGAAAGAAAATTTATTATTGTGGTTTTGGACCTAAGGGGTTTTAGGTCCATGGATGATCTCGAAAAAGCAATACTTATAATGTTTGATGAATCGGGCACCGTTGATTCTGAGCTGAAACAGAAGGCAAAAGATTACTGTGATAAAATTAAGGAAGAACAAGCAATATGCAGTGTTTGCATTGAAAAGTTGTGCTTTTCGAACTTAGTTCAAGTCCAGTTTTGGTGTTTGCAGACTCTGCATGAGGTTATTAGAGTCCGGTACTCATCAATGAGTCTAGATGAGAGGTATTTGATCAGAAAATCAGTGTTTTCAATTGCATGTTTTGGTGGATTTGATGATAAGAGTACTATTAGGGTTTTAGAAGGTCCTGCATTTATAAAGAACAAACTTGCTCAGGTTTTGGTGACTTTGATATATTTTGAGTACCCATTGGTTTGGTCTTCGGTGTTTGTTGATTTTTTGTCACAATTGAGTAAAGGGGCAATGGTCATCGACATGTTTTGTCGGGTTTTGAATGCTTTGGATGAAGAATTGATTAATATAGACTACCCTCGGACACCTGAAGAACTAGCAGTGGCAGCGCGGGTTAAGGATGCCATGAGGCAGCAGTGTGTAGCTCAAATAGTTAGAGCTTGGTACGACATTGTGTCTATGTATAGGAACTCTAATGAAGAGCTTTGTGCTAGTGTATTAGAATCAATGGGGAGGTATATTTCTTGGATTGACATTGGATTAATTGTGAATGATGCATTTATCCCGTTATTGTTTGAGTTGGTTTTGGTTGGTGGGCTCTCCGAACAACTCCGTGGTGCTGCAGCTGGATGTTTGTCAGCAGTAGTATCAAAAAGGATGGATCCTCAGTCAAAACTACCGCTGTTGCAGAGTCTTCAAATGCGTCGGGTTTTTGGGTTAGTAGCTCAGGATAGTGACTCAGAGTTGGTTTCTAACGTAGCTGCATTGCTTACTGGGTATGCGGTTGAGGTTCTTGAATGCTTTAAAAGGTTGAATTCTGAGGATGCTAAGGGTGTTTCAATGGAGCTCTTGAATGAAGTTTTGCCCTCTGTGTTTTACGTGATGCAGAACTGTGAGTTGGACTCTACATTTAGCATTGTGCAATTTCTTTCAGGTTATGTTGCCACAATGAAGACTCTTTCCCCATTGAGGGAAACACAGTTGCTTCATGTGGGCCAGATTTTGGAAGTGATCCGTTCGCAGATCCGCTATGATCCTATGTACCGTAAAAATCTAGATATATTGGATAAGATCGGAAGAGAGGAGGAAGATAGGATGGTGGAGTTTAGAAAGGATTTGTTCGTGCTGCTGCGTAATGTAGGTCGTGTAGCACCTGATGTTACTCAGATATTTATTAGAAACTCATTGGCTACTGCTGTTGGATCATCATCAAATTGGAATGTTGAAGAAGTGGAAGCTGCACTTTCCCTTTTCTATGCATTTGGGGAGTCAATAAATGGTGAGGCAATGAGAACTGGGAGTGGTCTCTTGGGTGAATTGGTACCAATGCTTTTATCCACAAGGTTCCCTTGCCATTCAAATAGGCTAGTTGCACTTGTGTATCTGGAAACAGTAACAAGATATATGAAGTTTGTTCAAGAGAATACCCAATATATTCACCTGGTTTTGGCTGCCTTCCTTGATGAAAGGGGTATACACCATCCAAACGTCAATGTGAGTCGACGGTCCAGTTATCTGTTTATGAGGGTTGTGAAATTGCTGAAATTGAAGCTTGTGCCTTTTATAGAGAATATTTTGCAGGTATGATAACAAACATTCGTTCTCCAATTGCTTTCCTATATATCCACGTACTTATATTTCAGTTCCTCCAGACCTCATTAATTTGCTTTCGCCTTTTAATTTTATCTCCTTTGAATTGCTTTATACATATTACCATTCTTTTTTTCAACTTCTCTCCATCTCTGCTAAATTAATTTAAATGAATTTTACAGAGTTTGCAAGATACAGTCGCAGGATTTACAAGTATGGATTATACATCGAAAGAGCTTTCAGGATCTGAAGATGGTAGTCATATTTTTGAGGTATTCACTTAATATTTTTTGACATCTGTTATTATACCTTTTATGTGCGCTCATGAGTGTGTTTAGGACAGAAGGGAAGTATTCTTAATAGAGAATGTGGGTGCCTGTTCCATTCTAATGTGTATCGGGTCTCTTCGCAGGCAATTGGTTTATTAATTGGCATGGAAGATGTACCACCAGCAAAGCAGTCTGATTATCTCTCGTCACTTCTCACTCCTCTTTGCCAACAGGTTCTTGACTTAGCACTTATAAAATAATGATTGCATGGGTGTCACCCCCTCCTTTCGACCCCCAAAATATTTTGTTTTGACTCAAAATTAAGGACTGAGTGAAAATGTGAGATAAGCATTTGACGTGGTCTTCCTACTGTCTAGGTTGAAGCATTGCTCAGGAATGCCAAAGTATTGGCTCCTGAAGAGGCACCTCAAAAATTTGCTAATATTCAGCAGATAATCGTGGCGATTAATTCTCTCAGCAAGGTTTTTCAACATCCTTTGACCTTCTAGTTAACATGTTTCTAGGTTGATTTGTTTATATGTAAAATAGCATATGCCCCCAAAAAAGTTATAAAACTCTTGATCAATTCGCTCACAAGATCTGGTAAAAGAGGAGTTTTTATGTTGTCACTTATATTAAAAGTCTTCACAGTCCTTTACCCCTTCCCTTCTACCAATCCTGCTTAGTAAGCTGTATGGTTTCAGAAAATTCACTGTGTTTGAATGCATCGAGATTTGTATTTATATACATGAAATTACTCTACTGAAATTTATATGCCATCCAGGGCTTCAGTGAGCGTCTTGTAACTGCTAGTCGCCCTGCAATAGGTCTCATGTTCAAGCAGGTTTGTATCTATATCTTTCTTTTGTTCACCTTCCTTCAAGTACGTGGTCTGATTAATTTTTCTGAATGCCTGTTTCTCTGAATTAAAATTGTGGATATAGGGCTTTATGTGTGCTTTTTTGTTTTTTGTTTTTTTGTGACTCACTGTCTCTACACCTTGATGTTTGCCTATTTGATGAACTTTATGATTAGCACTCGTGGGTTCTCTGATATTTCAATGCTGTTTTATAACATTTTGATCTTACAGTTTCCATTTTTAAGTACAGCCCCTTGTAATTAGTGATTGTTGGCATATGGATGGGAACTGGTCTTTCCATACTTGTGGAGAAGCTGGCTAAATATTTCATGTCTTAACAATGTGTGTTTCTTTTCCCATGGTTATCCAGACATTGGATGTTCTCCTACAAGTACTTGTTGTGTTTCCTAATGTAGAGACTTTGCGCAGTAAGGTAAGGAGTCGTGCGTGGGATACCAGAAGTACTTTGTTTTGATATTTTATCATCTGCGCTTGTAACCTGATGCTAGTGTATGTGGTATCCAGGTAACATCATTTGTACACCGCATGGTGGACACTCTAGGAGCATCTGTTTTTCCCTACCTCCCAAAGGCACTGGAGCAATTGCTTGTGGATAGTGAGGTATAAAGCAGTTATAACTAAATTCTTCTATTCTGATTATATATTTTTGGGGGTAAATCTAACTTTGAGAAAATAATTTTTGGTAATAAATAGAGAACAAAATTTGGACAGGTACTGTGTCACCAAGAAATACAATTTAGAAAATAACAGTTCTGTTTCACATAAGTATATTTTGCACCAGTTATCTTCTCATTTTTGTTGTTGACAACAATATTTGACTATGGATTCAATTATGATGCAGCCAAAGGAGTTGGTTGGGTTGCTTATATTGCTTAATCAACTGATATGCAAGTTCAATACATTATTCCGTGACATATTGGATGAAGTATTTCCTGCTATTGCTGGTAGGATATTAAATGTTATTCCGGTAGATGCACTCCCTTCAGGACCTGGATCCAATACTGAGGTATGAGACACTGACTGTTGCTGTTTTTCAACATTGGATGACCTTTTCCTTGTGCTAAGCATATGATCTCTCATAGAGTTTTATGCTAATGGCGAATGTACATGGTGTTACAAGTATTATCAGTTAATGTAATCAAACCATCATTCAAAGGTTGTTACTTAAATGATTGATTTGTATCTTTTCCCCCTGTTTCCATCTTTTATGTGCCATGTAAATTTAGGTTTAGACCAATTACAGTTGGGTAGACATGTGGTATAAAAAGTAATGCATCATTGCTTGCTCTAATGGTACTTAGTACTTACAACAGGATCTTTAACTTATTGTGGACGATGAGTTCTGTTTGTGTGAGTATGTGTTTTCTTTTTCTTATTTGTTTTCGGTTTTATTTTTGCCATCTTATAAAAAGAAAAATAGGGAAAATAGGACACCAACTTAGGCAATTTAAATGCTCAACATCAAATACAAAGTTACAATGTTTATTTCATTGATCATATTTTTGTAATATACTTCATTCCACTTATTTTTCCTTTTCCCCATGTTGGTAGTAATGAGCTGCTTGTGTGTTCTTCATTTTCATTATTGGATGTGAAAGCTTCTGCGGAACCAAGACTACTTTAGAGTATCATTTGGAACATTAACAGTATTGAAAGTTTATTTATGAATTTTGAATGTCAAGGCCGAAACTTTTTATACTTTTATTTAATACTCCATTCTCCTTGTAGGAAAATCGCGAATTGCAAGAACTTCAGCGAACATTATATACATTTCTTCATGTGATAACTACACATGATCTATCTTCTGTTTTCCTATCCCCCAAAAGTAGGAGCTACTTACAGCCAATCATGCAGTTGCTTTTGTTCACATCTTGTAAGCACAAGGATATTCTTGTAAGAAAGGTATGTGTTCTTGGTTTACCATTGGCGTTTTGGTTCTTATTCATTCTAATTACTCTGCATTAGGATAATTTCTAACATATTATTGCTGTAACTTAGGTATGCGTACAGATATTTATTAGACTGATTAGAGATTGGTGTGCGATGCCTAATGGTGAAGAAAAGGTCAGAGCTTACCTTTAGTCCTTCTGCTTGGCAATGTTAAAATATATTGCTTTTCATCTTAATATGGGGTCCTTGTTTTCAGGTACCTGGTTTCCAGAGTTTTATAATAGAGAACTTCGCTACAAACTGTTGTTTGTACAGCCTGCTTGACAACTCTTTCGAGTTTCGTGACGCCAATACTGTAAGTTTGGAATTAATAATCTTTGTGATACTTTTATTGATAGTTTTCATTGTTAAACCATAAAAAGAAGAGCAGAATAGACACCATAAAACGAAGAGTAGACTATACACCATATAACTAAGAGGACTAAATTGCTGAAGCGGATTTGGAGACAAAGATGTTCTCTTTTAGTAGTGTTCAATTATATGAGAAGTTGCTGACGAATACTTTTATTTATAATTTGCCTTGGATTTATTTTATTGCTTCATACTTACCTTGAAAATTGTTATTTTCATTTGTCGCAGCTTGTTTTGTTTGGAGAAATTGTATTGGCTCAGAAGGTCATGTATGAAAAGTTTGGCAATGATTTTCTAGTTCATTTTGTCTCAAAAGGTTTTCCAGCAGCGCATTGCCCCCAAGATTTGGCTGAGACATATTGCCAGAAGCTGCAGGTATAAAAAAAGTGGCTGTAGATTACCATGTTTGGTGGACCAAATACAAAAGTGTTTCTTTTTAACGCATTTTGTCATTTTTGTCTTCATTTGTTCCTGTAGTTTACGCATATCTATTTCCTTGGAGTGGTGCTAATACATACTTTGGTTATTTGATGACATATACTGATTTTCCAAAGATTTTCTTCAATAACTACAACGGTTAAAAGTGAAGAAAATATTTTAAAAGGGGTAAAGTAGTCAAATAATTGAGTAGGCTAAGTTAAAAGAAATTAGGAAAAAGAAAAGGAAACGCATTGGCCTCTGTTCTTTCCCATCACTCTGGCAGTTGCCAAATGCCACCGCTAATATTAATTAAGCTACTAGTATCAGTTTGTTGTTTCCCTGAAGAGTGTTAAATTTGTAATATGATATTATGAGAAGATGTCAAGGTTGGTGATTTTTACCTGTTGTGTTAATGTAATATTGTCATCTAAAATGTTGATCTGTGAATGCACATGTGTCATGTTGTTCCAATATTACCTATTTGAAGATGTTGGTCAAGTGGCTTGAGCTTATTCCAGTGGATTTGGGGTTGGTTTACAGGATGTTCTTAAAAGTGTATTGCTTACAGAAATAAACCAGAGCTGAATATTTAGTAGAACATTTCCAATTATTTGTTTATGATTTTTTTGGCTGCTCATTTTTTCTGCAGGGTAGTGATATCAAGGCATTGAAGTCATTCTACCAGTCTCTTATTGAAAATTTAAGACTTCAGCAGAATGGGAGTCTTGTTTTCAGATAGCATTGCCACAGTAGACAAATGACATCATCTCATGTCAGAGTGTTCCTTGTTTTTGTTTTGTGGCAATTCTGGCGATGCATTTTTGTTCACCGAAGGTAACTACAGCTGATGTTTGTGTATCTCTGCTGATTTGTTGTACCTATTTGGAATGTTATATTTTTGTATGTATTTGTGTGTTGTACTTACTCTGGTAAATGTTGCAGGTTCTTTCTGTATATAGCTTTTGTGCGGCTATGTTATGGACAAGGTATAAATTCTTCATATTGGTTTAAAACCAAATCTGATAAATAAAGTAGTCCAAATGACTTGTATGGTTGCTGATTTGTTTTTTTGCCCTACCAATTGTTCTACAGTTGTATATTTATGGAGGAAGTTCTGTTACATCCATCTATTGGAGCTGCCTAGTCTGAGATCAAGGTTCATGTGTTGTCTATAGCGATTATTTTCTTCTACCTGATGTAAACATCATCTTTTTGTATTTTTAGCCATATGCAATTTTCCAATCTTTGATTCATCCAAGTCTTTTTGTTTCTTTAGACACGCTTTACTGCTTGAAGCTCCACTTCGTTGAGAGTTTTTGTATAATCTTTATAAAGTCAATAATTAAAAAAAGAAAAAAAAGAGAGGAACTCTCCCTCTAATGCTTTCTTCTTCAAGTTTATGTACCTTGTTTATCAGAATGTCATATATCTTTTCGTATACCGACCATTCCGGAAATCTACTCTGATGTTTAAGAAAACAGCAGTGTACAAAATGTTTCTCTTTGGGGGCTCAAAATGCAGAATAACTTATGTGCAACGGGGATGTGCTATCTCCGGCGAATCACGATATGCCAAATAGAAAAGTGATTATGCGTGGCATATTGTGATTGGCCGAGATAGCAAAATAGTGCTATTCCTATTTCACACAAGTGTTTCTCGTAAAAATGAGGGTTTAGTGGGTTTTGTTTTAAATCTATTTTCACCCCTACATTGATGGGTTTTGTGACAATCAGCATCACAAAATTCCTTGCTTCATTTTCTGTCAGCTATCAGAAGCCGGCATCTGGTGTTACTTGAAATTCTTGTTGGCTTGTGGGAGATTGTAACAAGGTTTCTGTCAACCCTATTGGAGGCATCGTTCTCGACGTTCTTGCTGTTGACCATAGACGATTATAGCCAAGTTTTCCATCGAAGTATCAACCTTTAATTGAGGCAATACGTTTCCTTGTTGTTTGGTACAATTGCAGCATGCAAAAATACCATCTTTTTCTTGACAGATGGAAGAGAGTTTTCTCTGTCAAATGTCATGCGCCCCACTACACAAGCAAAATAAAAATCCCTTAGCCATCCGCGATTTTCTCTATATTTCTTACTAGTGTCGTCTAATCATGTCGCAAAATATCCTAAACTTTTTTTTTAATAGCAGAAAATATCCTAAACTTTGTTTTTATTTTGTCATTTTTTTAGTACAAGCGATTGGGGGGAACACACAAATATTCATTGGAGTCTGGGAGTTTCGAAACTCTGCCCATATAAGTGGAGAGGTAAGAGCTCAACCAATTAAGTTATATCCAACTGGCTTTATTTTGTCATTTTTAAATTTATGAGAACCAGAAATCATCAACTAATGGGGTTGATCTAATGAAAATACGTCAGCTTTAATTCGTCACCCATACACAAGCAGAGAGAACCCTTTTGTTTTCTTTTGTTTTTTGTTTTTATTAAAAAAAGTAGTTTTTAAACTTTCATTTTTTTAGTCTTCGAAAACACAAGCAGAGGATTTAATCGAAATTTCATGGAAGATGAAGGGAAATAATAAGTTACGACTTTCTTGGTTACAACCTCTTGACGCAAAGAATATTGTAGGTCTTACAAAATGTGTTGACCTCCTTTTTTATCCAAAGCTGGCTGGAACTTTTTGAGTCTGTCTCAATTTCATACAGCGGTCCCCCAAGGAAAGCGGTAAATCGATGACTATGAACCTTTCTTTTTCTTTTTGGTTGCGTCAAATGATAAAATTGAAGTTTACATTTGCTCATCATGTTTGTTGTAACCACAAAGGTCTATCATCTAATTGGTAGATTATTTAGGGTTGGGACCATTTTGCTTTTCCTAAAGTTCATGGTTCAATAATTCGTGTTACCGTGTTCTTTACCAAATTTTAGTCATCGAATAAAGTAAAGGGTCGAGGGTATATTAGTGGAAATCTAATGGCTGGTTTGGTAACGTTTTAGTTTTTAGTTTTTAGTTTTTCATTTTCCTTTATTAGAGATAGAGAAGAAATATATGGGGGAAAAGTTAAATGAATAGCGTGAGAGAGACGAGTTAGAAATGAAAGAAAATGAATTAAACAAAAACTTGAAAAATGAAAACAACTTAAAATTATTTTTAGTTTTTTCATTTTACATAGCATTCAATACACATTTCTTCAACCCTCCCTTTCTCTCACATATTTAGTCTCTATCTCCAAGGATGAAAATATCGGCCGATATCCCGATATATCGGCCGATATATCTGTTTTTTTAGGTGTCGATATAGATAGAGGGGGGTAAGTCTATTTCTTCCCCCTTATCGGCGATATATCCCCGATAACCCCCGATATCCTCGATATTTACCGATATTTTCCGATATTTACCGATATTTCCCGATATTTCCTGATACCAAACAAATAACCCAGAAATTTGTTTTTAGTTTTGAAGGCAATTGACGCAAATTGAAACCCAAAAATCTCTAATCCTTGCCCAGAACGCTATAATATATGAGCATAGGAACTAGACCTAGTACTAACTCAAATGAATCTTATGATGGCTATGGTTATGTCCTGTTTGATTATAGTGGAACTAGTTATGGAGCTCAAGATGATGAAACAGATTATGGACCTACTAGTTGGGTCAATCCTAACTATCTCATATATGGGAAGATAGTAGGGAGCTCAAGAGAGACAAATGTGCACCATGTTCAAACATGGCTTACAAACTGCTCGGGTTACATGACTTGGTATGACTATTGTATGAATCTAGATGGTTATTCCTCATTGTTTGAACCTCATAGGAGCTCTTCATTTATGTAGATGGACACTTATCTAAATTGTAATCCAATGTTTAAACAAACTATGGATTTATGCATGGTTTATTCATTCTAATCAACATTTTATTTTCAAACTTTTCATTAACGCGCATTACATACCACTTATATTTCATCATATGTATATCTTATTCTTAGTAAATATTGAGTTTTATTTGTTCAATACATTCATTGATAATGTACATATCATCTATGAAAGTTTTACTCCAAAATTATGTGTTTCAATGCCTATATCTGTCATTTTTGTTGATTTTTTCCCGATACCTAAAACGATAACGATATATCCCCCGAAATATCCGTAAATTGGAGGCCCGATATTATATGCACGGCCGATATTTTAATCCTTGTCTATCTCTAACCGAAAAACCAAAAAATTAATAATAATAAAAAGGAAAAATTAATAATTAATAATATAAAGTTTCCCAATCAATTTTCAGAGGTCTCACAAAGACCAACAAACAACACACTTGAACCTAAACTCCATTAATTAATCTGGCACATGATCAATTAAAAAAAAAGGCTCTAGAGACCTGGTCTTTCATAATATGAAACCATCCAAAAGTGTCTTTTTCTTCTTCTTCTGCTGCGAATCTTCCAAGTCTTGGATGGACCAAAGTTTATACACTACTTTAGACTCAGGACTGAAAATGAAATAAAATGGTTTCAAGAATCATATATTTTATTGTGTAAGACATGAAGATCAGCCAAAATGGAAAAGAAGAATATGGTTGGTTAACTTATGATCATCATTGGATCATTGACTTCTTTTTGCCGAGTCTTGTGGAATATACCTTATATATTTAGCTACTCCCCCAGATCTTTCTCTAATTTAATCCAACCATATGTTTTGGACACACAGACAAGGCTTCTGTTAACTCACCTGAGCCTGAGCCTGAGACCATATAGCCTCAGTAAAATATGAGTCTCAGAAAACTGGCACTCAACTTATTGACACCAGGTTGTTTCAAAACCAACAAACCAATCTCAGATCAAAAATCCCAGACGTCGAAAGAAATCTCTTCGCGGAGATTGTCACTCTCCGATGTGAGTAATTCATCAATCTGCACTGTCCTCAGTGATCTGTCAAATTCACTTATCGGATCAAACCTTCATATCTTTACACAGAAGGAACTCAAGAGGATTACCCAAAACTTCTCTAAGAGCAACTATCTTGGTGAAGGTGGGTTTGGGAAGGTATACAAAGGGTTCATTGATGACAAGCTTAGGCCTGAGTTGGAAGCTCAACCTGTGGCTGTTAAGGTGTTGGATTTAGATGGCAAACAAGGGCATAGGGAGTGGCTGGTAAGCTTTTTGTTTTTGTTCTTGCTTTTTTTTAGCCCATTTCAAAGTTTATGTTGCTAACAATATCATATGCTTCCTAAGTTATAAAAATGCTAATTCTCAAACACTTCTGTATTTGTAGGCTGAAGTGATTTTTCTTGGGCAATTGAAGCACCCCAATCTTGTTAACTTGATCGGCTACTGCTGCGAAGACGAACATAGGCTTCTTGTGTATGAGTACATGGAGAGGGGCAACCTAGATAATCGACTATTCAAATGTAAATATACCATCTGCTAACATTTAACTGCAAATAATTAAGATCATGCATGCAGGAATTTTGTTTTGAAACAATCAGAAAAATATTGATTTGGGAGTTCACAATTTTACTAGCAGGATGACAACTTATGAATTTGTATGTTTGTTCATTAATGCAGGTTATGGTGGAACCCTGCCATGGTTAACAAGAATAAAAATAGCAATTGGAGCTGCAAAAGGCCTCAGCAGCCTCCATGAAGAAGAAAAGCAAGTCATATATCGAGATTTTAAGGCTTCAAACATCTTACTAGACTCTGTAATTTTTCTCTCCTTAGCTCTCTTCTGCGCTTAATACAAGAATGTAAATATGGCTCATACAAAATGAAAGAAGTTCCAGAAAAAATTTAGTACTAATATCTTTCTTTTTCTCCCCAGGATTACACAGCCAAGCTCTCTGATTTCGGTCTAGCCATAGATGGCCCGGAAGGAGATGAAACGCACATTACAACATGTGTCATGGGCACTCATGGCTATGCAGCTCCAGAATATGTCAAGACAGGTAATGCAAGTTGATTTTAAGCTACTACTTTCATTCCTTCTTTTCATCAGTGACCTTGAAAATTTCCACAGCTCACTAATCATATACTCTTTTTTTTTTTCCAGGTCATTTAACGACTATGAGCGATGTCTATAGCTTCGGTGTAGTTCTTTTGGAGCTACTAACAGGTAGAAGGTCCGTGGATGAGAGCCGCCATGGTAGAGAACAGAACCTGGTGGAGTGGTCTAAACCATTTTTGAAGGACTCACATAAACTTGACCGTGTGATGGACCCGGGACTCGAGGGTCAGTACTCAACTGAAGGTGCTAGGAAAGCAGCTGCATTGGCTCATCAGTGCCTTAGCCATAACCCCAAGTGTAGACCAACAATGAGAACTGTGGTCAAGACCTTAGAGCCTCTGATGGACTTGAATGACATTCCAATTGGACCCTTTGTGTACGTTGTTCCAACTGAGGAAAAAAAAAGAGTTGGTGTGCATAAGATTGAAAGAGAGGGTCAGGATTATTGTGATGTGGTGAAAAAGGAGAGCAATGGTGAAGAAAAAGAGGTGGAAGTGAAAGCGAAGGGCCACCACAGCAGACGAAAAGGTCATCGGTATAGAAATCGGATTAAATCATTGAGGTCTAGCACTGTTTATTCTGATACAGCTCTGTATAGAATTCTTGGAACCAGTTTATACTCTCCCAAATAAGCACTCGAGACAATTAGGAAAAGAAGGCATCAGAAGAAAAATAAAAAAAACTAACACAGAAGAAGAAAAGAAAAACTATAAGCATATATGTGTACCATAATACATTAGGGTTGTTTTATTTTTTTCTCTTTGTTGGAGATCTTCCCTTGTGTATGATGTTCATTTGGGGTCTTTGGATTCAGAGTTTTTGTAGCTTCTCTTACATTATTACAAGAAATACAAGTACTTTGAGACAACTCTGTCTTTCTCAGAACACTCTGTTTTCAATTTTCTATGCTTTCCCATAAAAACAGTTTCAGCTTTCATATTTAAAATGAGTTTTTCCTTTAAATGGAAAAAATGTTTATTTCAAACTATGAAGTCATTGAAAGAATAAAAGATGATCTTGTCTAAATTATTTATGGCCTCAGGTTGGTAGATTGATCAAACCCTATACTATTCTAATCTTCCATTAGGTTCTCGAGTGCAAATATTGTATTCAATATTCCAAGTCAATTTCCACGAATTCTTCCTTTGTTTTGTGTTCAAAATCAGCTTAAACAGCATGGTGCACCAATCAAAGGTTTGAATAACCCACCCAGCAGGTTTCGGAGGACATATTTTCATTAGTCTTACAAAATCTATGGAGATAGACTAGAATTCTTCAGGGCCAGCCTCATATTTCAACACTCGCACCAAACTCCACCCAAATCCCAAGTTGGCCTAAATCACAAGTTGCATGCTGATGTAACTGAAGAATTTGCTATTGCCTATGACTATAACAAAAATTGGGTCCCCTCCAATTCAAGGATTTGCAGAAGGGATCATGCATCCCCAATTCAAACCAAGTATGGTTAGAGAAGGACTTGGGATACATAAATGCAATGCAACTTTTAACCAAATTTTGAGTGGGAAAAGGCAAAAACTAGGTTTAGCTTGAAGATAAAACCATGTGATAATGTAAAAATTGGAGCCAAAGATACAATTAAGTTTCTAAAACAAGTCTAATCTGCAATGCTGTATAGCTACATCTCTTCATATATTACCAAAGATGAAGCTCTTTTTCCTCCACTCTATGACATTCAGGTTGATGCAACACAACTGCTTGTCATTGTAATGTCTTGCTGCTTAAATCTCCAGGAGGTGAAACACTGGAGCATCCGGATTGAAACTAACTAGTCGAGGGTAAAAATTCAGGGGCCATAAGTGTGATCAAGACTTAACTGTTCTGTCATTTTCGTCGCACAACCAGTCTGCATGATATTTTTCATCATATGGAGTAACAACCCCATCAACCAAAGGTTCTCCTGTCCAAAACCAATGCATTTTAGCATAGACAACGACGGATCACCTATGGAATATTCTCTTCTTTGGAAACAAGAATCAAACTTCATTTTCCTACTGAAATGAACCAAGTCATTGTGGCTTGAGATTACTTAGATGAGTCTACAAGGTATTATGACGAGTAGGGCTAACATTCTAACTCTACTTGATGAGTTATGACTTGGGATTTATTTGCAACGAATCATACCAATATCAATACTCTTTCAAAATCCATATTTTTCAATGTTCTCTTCTTATCTCTTAAAAACATCATTGTTCATGTAGCTTCCACTATTAAAAAAATCTAGCTCAACATGAAGAAATGAAGATAAACCAAGAACAAAAAATACCTCCATAGTCATTTTCACCATGACACAAGTAAGAATCTGGTAGAACCCATTTCACATTGGGCAGAGCTGCAACCAATTTAGTTTTCTCAAAACCTAATTAAAAACTTTAAATAATAATAATAGAATAGAAGAGTTTTGAAGAATTTACATTTGATCTTAAAAGTCAAATTCTCTGGGACTTTGCAGCCAAATGCGTAGTAGTACTTTGTAGAAACAGAGTAAATTGACTTCTTTGCCTTCTCTGCACTGTAATTATACAGCAAACTAGTTGAAAAAACAAATGCAAAATATAAATAAAAAAATAACTGCTACATTTCAAACACTTCAAGCTAAATTTTTTTTAAAAAAAATTAATGCACAACACGCTAAAATAATTAACACTAATTCAAGTTTCAAACTTTGCAACTTAAAACGCTAACCTTGATGGCGTTTTGTCAGTTTTTACCTTCCGAGGGCCGTGGCTAGGGTTTGGATGTAACCATTGATGATCTCATCGCGAAGAGGGTAGCCCTTAGGAGGCTCCATAACCACGAGCCAGTGCTCGTAGTCGCAGCCCTCCACCAGCGAGGCCAACCGAGTCAACCCGCTGCACTGAGTCGCCGCCGAGCTGTCCTCGGCGGCGGAGCCTATCGGAGCTGAAGAGGAAGAGAAGCGCGAAGATGGAAACGACGGCGGAGTTGAGAAACGGTGACGGCGGAGTAGGGTCGCCGTTAGACTTAACGGCTTTCTCACAATGCTTGATCTCATTCCCGGTATGTCGTTTTACTCTCGTTTGTGCGCGCGCCCTAGGCCCCCTCTTTTAAGTTATGACATGTCATGTATGGGCTGGCCCAATGTATATCATGGGCCTACTAACTATATGTGGCTTCTAATTGTGATGAGCATTGGGTTCATTTTGGGTTCTAGTGCCAATGACCATACTTTGTTAATTTGTAAAGTGTTGATTTATGCCTGGAATTTGTTAGATGAGACATTCTATAGTAAGGCCCTTAGATGAGGTTCTATTCCTTAATTGTTGGACCAAATTAACTAATTTGATCCAACTGCTAACTAATTTGATATCCAATCGCTAATCAATTTGATCCGACCGCTAAAATATCCTACGTTGGAAAAATAGCATATTTTGGGATGAACAAAGTCATGACTTTAATCTAGTTCGCGGGATGTGTGACTTAGGGTCAGTACCATATCCGTGTCAATAGAGTGGGCCAGCATAACTTAGGTTAGTACCAAGTCCGTATCAATAGAGTGGGCCAGCATAAACGTGAAGTATGGAAGCGTGGTAAGTAGCTCATGGGCGCATCCTTACAAACTGGTGTTAGATAATATGAAAAAGTGGGATGTTGATATGACTTTGAAATAATAGCACATGTTTCCTTGCATATGCTGTCTTTTTTTTGTTGAGACAATGCACATTTTAGGCTTCAGCATACAAATGCATGACCTGGTCTCTTGGGTGTCATGATTTTGATACTTTCTCTGTGTGAGATGTGAGTTTGATGCCGTTGCCATTGCCTTGCATATGATCCTGGGTAATAGCACTGTGTTAGTTGAAAACCATGGTTACTATGCTGAGATTCTCCAAAGTCTTGTATGGTGACAAGATAAGTTTTGTAAGTACAGTAACCTTTACAAAGTTGGCTCTTAGTGGAGGGCCCGGCCAATTAGGGGACAAACTTGAAGGCAATTTGTTGTCACATTTGTTAAATCAAGTGATCTCTTCTCCAGGATTGAGATATTGTTATTATAGTTATATATATATACAGTGAATCAGCAATAAAAATCATTAGTCTTAATCATATATTATTTATTACCTTTCATCAATTATTCCTCTATTTAATCTAAGATGGCCCCCATATTCAAACTCTTTTCATTATTTAGTCTAGTTTCTGCAATTGATTTGCAATATTGTTCAGTGAAAATTGTGATTAAATTTATACCAGTGGATTGTGAGGCAACTAGCACTCTAGTCTGTCAGCAAGTGGAAGTCACCCATCAACTGTATAGTTTAGATGTCTGGTTGTGGAAACATTTACATGAAATTGCTATCTCCGGCTAATTACGGTATGTCACGTGTGATAACTTTTTCATTTGGAATTTTGTAATTAGCCGGTAATTGCAAAACAAATTCACATTTCATACAAGTTTTTATGGTCTGGTTGGTTGGTTGGTTTGTTCATGGCAGTTAGTTTGAAGCAGAAGTAAAGATGTAAAATTTGAAAAATCTTGAGAACTGCAATATTTTTAAATACCATTATGTCTGTCTACAATAGAGGTGGGCGTTGTATTAGTGAACAAATCTACATTAGAGATGTGGTATGAAAAATGTGGTAAGTATAGCATTACCCATAAAATTTACCATGTCGACAGAGGAGGAGAAAAGTGGAAAGAACATGAAATTACAATAAGAGCCTCTGGATTTTGATCACACACATCACAATCTTACAATAGTGCTAATTTTATTTGTAGTAAAACTTAGCATCCCAATAGTAATTATTCAGAGGGAAGAAGAGAAGTAACTGAAACTAAGACAAAAATCAGAGTGAGTAAACATGAGGTGGAAGACGAGGTTCACAGACTGCAACAAGAGGAAACTTCTTTGGAGTTGAAAGCCCAAAAATTTCCTCCATGTTCAAATCCTCCTCCTTCAAGTTGTCAGGCAATCTCCATGTAAACCCATGTAGGAGATTGGCCAGGCTTGCCTGGATCACCTTGATGCCAAGGCTGTAGCCAGGGCACATCCTCCTGCCTGATCCAAATGGGAGCAGCTCGAAGTCCTGGCCTTTGACATCAATGTCCTTGCCAAGGAACCTCTCAGGGCAAAACTCTTCTGGGTTGTCCCAAAGTTGAGGGTCTCTTCCTATGGCCCAGACACTCACTAGGATTCTGGTGCCCTCGGGGATGTCATAGCCAGCAACTTGGCAGTCTTCTCGGGATAGTCTTGGCACCAACATGGGCGCCACTGGGTGCAGCCTCATGGTTTCCTTGGCAATGGCATCAACATAGGGTAAGTTGACAATGTCCTTCTCTTCAACCCATCTCTCTCTTCCAATCACCCTGTCTAGCTCCTCTGTTGCCTTCTTGAAAACCTCCGGCTTCTTTAGCAGCTCTGAAATTGCCCATTCGACGGTCACTGCTGAGCTCTCCGTTCCACCGGCAATTAGGTCCTAATAGAATCCATCAATCAACAAAAGCGTGAGTAAGATAAATAAAACCAAAATAAACCAAAAAGTTTTCAATCCCAAATAAGCGTGTAACTGTGAGCCGTTAATGCATATAAGACTCACACAAATCAACGGCTCGCTGTCATTGACTCAAGAGTAGATGACAAAGCCTAAAATTCATCCTAACACATGATACACTAAAAATGACATTTAGCATCATCTAGAGTTTTGGAAAATTTTACTGCTTCTATCATTATTGCATAAATGAATTAATCATACCTGGGTAAAGGCCTTGACCCCATGTCTTTCAAGCTTAACTTCAAGGTTAGGATCATCAGCAAGTTGCAGAAGCACATCAACCATATCTTTTGCAACAAAGTCTTCACCACCTGCCTTCCTCTTTTCAATATGTTCATCCAACACATGCTCCAAGAACCTATCCAACTTCTTGCTCAAAGTCTTCATTCTCTTTATGTACCCTTGCAAGTCCAAGAAATCAAGCCACGGTATTGAGTCACCAATATTCAACACCCCGCTCAGCAAGAAGAGCTCATCCAACATCTTCTTGAACTCATCGGGGCTCACGATCGAGTCTTCCGACTCGTCCGTGTACTTCTTTCCGAGCACCATGCGGCTTATAACATTAAGACTCACAGTTGAAAGGTGATCTTTCAGCAAAATGTTGGTGTTGGAGGACTCAAATAAGCCTCTGAGTAATGCGTTCATTTCCTCCTTTCTGATATATTCATATGATTCTAGGCGTTTGGCACTGAAAAGCTCCATTATGCACATTTTACGGGCCTGGCGCCAATATGGGCCGTAAGGGGACCAAGTAATGTCCGAGAAGTTGTACGTGGTGTACTTACCGGCTGCAAATTTGGGTCGTCCGGCAAAGGTAACGTCGTGGGTTTTCAGGAAGGCCTTAGCCATTTCAACCGAAGAGCCCACGACGACCGGGTGCGACCCAAACTTGAGCTGCATGATGGGCCCATATTTTTGGGCGAGTGCATGGATAGACCGGTGGGGAAGTTGGCTTATGAGGTTGAGGTTTCCAATTATGGGCCAGGGTTTTGGACCGGGCGGCAAATTGAGCTTGCGGTGGCGGAGGCGGCGGGAGAGGAGGATGAGAGCGAGTGCTCCCAGCCATGCGGCAGCGTATGCAACCCAAGAAGTGGATTCCATTATTGTGGAACTTGTTGTGTAGTGAGTTTGTGTGGTGAAGTGTTTGATGTGTGTTTTGAGGTGGTGGGAGGGGGAATTTATAATTGAAAAAAGTCAGGGCACAAGTCGACCCACTTGGAATATTTTAACAATAAAACACTGTTTGATCGTCGGTATCCTGGATTTCAATTATAACAACTTGATTCATGCTTTAGTTCAATTATAAATTGACCATGTTGTCCTTATGCATCTTTGGTCTTTGTATTAAAGAAGACCCGTTAGTCAATGGTTACTCTTTTCATACGGCAAGTATGCACTTTCGTTGTGAAGCTTGTAACTCGGGTGGTTGAGCATTTATTCACACCCAAAATTAGAATTTGATGGTGGGCTTGTGCGTTGAATCAGAATAATATTGATAACTAACTTTGTCGTTAGTGGTTGTTTTAAGGCCACCTTGATAATTTTGAATGAAATTTACTTGAAAATAAAGGGCAGTTTGCAGAAGACTAAACTTGGTCAATGATCAATATGTTTAGTTTAAAACAAAGAAAAGAAAGACCCTCTCTTAGTCTTGGTGAAATTATTAGGAAACCCACCAAAAGCAAAACAAGAAAAAGAAAAAAGGAAAAAGTATTTTCTGAGTTGGTTGTTGGGAAAAGTTTGAAGGACTTGACCATTGACTAGCTTGGAAAATCACTTCAATTTCTTATGAGTTTCCTAGAAAATGTTCGAAATATTTTTGTTCATTGCTTTTAACTCAAGATGTATGTTCATCACATTTCTTAATACTTGATACGTGACTATAGTATAATTATGGTTAATTTTTTACTTTAATTTATGTAATCATGATTATGTTTATGAATACGTGTCAAATATTGATAATAATAATGAGCATACACATTGAGTTAAAATGATGAGCAAAAATACTCTCAAAAATTTTGAGATAATCGGATGCAAAGCACAAGTGAATAACGGGTTTTTTATTTTATTTTATTTATAAAGAAAACATTTTTTTTTGGTCAAATATAAAGTAAACATTTCAATCAACGGTTAGTAGACTCAATCAAAATAATATTAAATGTGCCACGTCAAACAATATTAAATGTTACACATTTTTGTACTCTCTCGTTTTTCTTGAGCTCTCTCAGATTTTATATAGTAAGTTGAAAGTTGCAGCAAACAATTATATAGAATTAAGTACATCACGATCAAAGGCAAATCAAGTAACAGATAGCGTGTGTCATGTGTACAAATGAGATATTATATGAATGAAATTACTTTCGTCCATAAAAAATCTAGGCAAAACGTTATTTATGATCTATGTGGTTTACCACTTTCATCATTAAGGTCCACTTGATTTCAATTTGGTCACTTTTATTCTTGTGATTTTCAATTTAAAGCAATTCAAAGAAAATCTCCAATTTCTATTACTTATTAAGGGGCATTTCGGTCCAAGCTGTCAGCTCCTCCCCAACCACCCAAGAACTCTACTGGTTTAGGCTCAGCCTCCAGGCTCTTAATCTTTTAACGTTTTTGGCCCAAACGTGGGCCCTTGGATATTATCCGACGGCTGTGGTAACTTGCAGCAATTGGTTTTGAAAGGGAACAAGATATCAGGGGGAAGATGATTAGTGTTTCTAGCTGCAAGAAATTGGACCTCTAGGACACATTGACCAGCCATGACTGAGGGTTTGTTTAATGAAGAGAAAAGCCCTTGGTTGGTCGAGAAGAGAAAGCTTGGAAATATAAAACTTACCCCTCACATTTGTGTATCTCTATCTCTCTCTTTATCCATTATTGTGAACAGAAAGATGGAGAAATAATTTAGGGGGTCAGGTCACCTTCAATCACACAATAATTACAGAAAGACTTATGACGAATTGAGAAAGAAAATTGAGGCAATATGTCATTGTCACCTCAATTAAAATTTTGTTGTAATATTATTAGGACACTTATGACGAATTTCATTTATTTATTTGTTTAAAAGATATTGCATGTGTGCTGGGGTGATTGCAAGCTGTGTTGCTTTGATGAGTAAGTTTGAAGTTGTTGAGCTTAATCATGTTTTCAGGGAAAAGAATTCTGCTGCAGACTGTTTGGCTAATTGGAGTCTTAATATGGATCTGGGGGTTTGCTATTTTGATGAAGCTCCAATTTGGATTAGCTCTGTTCTTATTGATGATTTGTTGGGGGCTATGAAGCCGCGGATGATTAGTGTTGGCTAGTTGGGTTTGTTTTGGGGTTTTCCCCCTTCTTCATAAAAGAAAAAAAAGATATTGCATGTGCTTCGCATGAGATTCTTCAAAATGAGTTTGTTTTGATATTTCAAATGTCAAAAAATTCCTCAAAATAGATGAAATTAGACTATAACCACTTTTCGGCCTTCAACTAGGGCTTCAAACAAAGTGATACATTGCAAGACAATTTTAAAGAAAATATCATGTGATGTGAGTGGAAAAGAAGCTCCATGACTTAAGCATATCTAGCATACATAAACAATGTGAGTCAATATATCGTACAATCTAAAAAGCTTAGATGCAAGATTTCTTATTCCTCAAAATACGTCATAATATGATAGAAAATATCCTAAATTCGAATTTTCATCTTCGTTGATAAAGAAAATATTGAATTAAAAATCACGTATTATCAAAACAATAATAGAAGTCGAGTCAGGTAGAAGGCTGATTAGGGTTTCCACTTCAATTTAGGCCGCATATGCTCTAATTTGCACATATTCCTGACACGTCAGAGTGTGGCCCTAGCAGTGCCACAGTGGTAGTTCAGTGAGCTGGAACTTGGAGGACGCAATTTGGTTGTTAAAGGGACTAGAAAGGAATTTGACGTTTCCAGATTTTTTGGCTCTATGCAATGATGATTAGAAGAACAAGCTGTTTTCGTCCAAAGAAAAACATTTGGAAGAAAAAGCTGTATACTTTATCCGAGTGGGGTTGAACTTGTGTCTTATAATTTGAAAGGAAAGTTCGAGGACAGATAATTGAAGGTACAAACCAACAAACGTGTTGCGTGCCTGCAAATACTTTTGAGGACCAATAATGGTTCCCAGGAAAATTTACAACCCACAAACTCCAATAGTATTTCCGATTTTTCCAATTTGGTTTTTGAGTGAATCTGAACTGCATATTCAGTTTATGAATCAACAACTTCTCTAACGTGATTCTCCCGTTGTGATAGGTAAAAGAGCGTTTTCTTTAAGGGCGGAACTAATAATGTCATTTAGCCCATAAAAGCTTAGTAGTCCGCCAAATGTAACTTAGTAATTCATTGTTCACTCAATTTTGTAGGTACAATCATCTTATTAGATTAATTTGTTTGCTCAATTAAGGGACATAATCCCTTAGTAAACATTCACGACCTTAACTCTCTACACTTTCATATGCAATAACAAAATATTTCAATTCTCTCAAGAATCGTAGGGCACAACATGAATTGGTACAATTTCAATTTTGTTAATGTGCTTTTTGGTTGCATCTAATATGTATATGTTAAATGTTAAAGCTTATTGGAAATTAGTCAAATAAGCTATGAACTAGTGTGACTTATATTATTTAATTTAAGTTTTAAAAAAAAATTATAGAAAGCCTATAGATGTTGTAAGTACAAAAAAGGAAAAAAAATGAAATGATCATTTGATTTTAAGCTAATAAGTTTAGCTAGCTCGCTGTTCTTTCGTTGAAAAAATTTCTAGTTCCGCCTTTGATTCTCTTATAATCTGGGATATAGAACCCCATTGGTTACCTATTTTCTTAGGTAATAAAGTTTTTATGGTTTTTATTTAATTACATGTTATGATGCTAACTACTACACATTTGAATTATTCGGATTAATAATATAGAAACTATTACGTCCATTTTTCCATTTTTCTACAAGAAATTCAAGAATCATATTACGCAGAGAAGAAGAAGAAGAAGAATAATCAAAGCAACAATTGTTCAACATTCAATTGCATTGGTTGTAGACTTTTTTAGGCGCATAAAGCATAGTCCTCTTCCTTCTTTATATTTTTTAATCTGGCCAATAAGGGTAATGCTAGGGATACCATCTATTTGTACCATATTTATGTACCAACTGATGTGGCTGTTGAGTTGTCTATGCCATACCATTAAATGAGTTTTTATTATTTTTTTTATTTTTTTATTTTTTTCACCTTTCACTTTACAGACTCGTTTAAATCATATTAAAATCATTAAAAATTTAAAAAAAATCTCCGCTCTCTTCTCCTACCTCCTACCCAGCCAACCCTCTCTCCCTACTCAACCCCACCTTTTAGCCACCCCTTTCCCGTCGCCCATCCTTCCCTCAAAGTCGATAGATAAGTTGGTACCCTTTCTTAATAGAAGCAATTGCCCCTACATTGGGTCCGCCATTAATGTGAGAAGTGTTAGTGGGTAGTCTTGTCTCTGTAGCTTCATGTTTCCGATCGACTTTTGAAAAAAGATGCAAACTTTGATATTTTACAGAGTTCGATGTATGGAAATAGAAAGAAAAAAAATGAAGATGCAATTTTCGACCCTATACTTGTAGGTGAGATTCACTTTTCAATGTTTGTTTTGGAAATCTGGTGGCTGAAAGGTGAGGTTAAGTAAGGAGGAAGAGAGGGTTGGCTGGGTAGGAGGTAGGATAATAAAGCGGAGATTTTTTTTTAAATTTTTTTAAATGATTTTAATATGATTTAAATGAGTCTGTAAAGTGAAAGGTGAAAAAAATATTAAAATATTAAAAACTTACTTAATGATGTAGCATAGACAACTCAACAGCCACATCAGTTAGTACACAAATATGGTACAAATAGATAATCTCCCTAGCATTACTCGGCCAATAAAGCATAGTTTTTCCCTCCATAAACAACATGACGACATATAAGGTGATGTCGTCTTGTTCACCTCTATATGACGACATATAGATCATTTTTCTTGCCTATATTATATTTATTGTTTAAAAAAATTATTCCACAATTTCATAGGTATAGTGTTATTTCCGAATACCTATGCTCTTTCTTTAGCTCTTTGGTACTATCTGAATATTTTTTTATTTATACAAAGGATAATCTACTTTAATATAATCTAAATTATGAGAAGGGGATTCGAACTCGAGTATAGAGTGGCTTGTATATGTTCAGTGGCAGATCCATGAATTTTTCAGAGAATTGACAATATTTAAAAGGCTAAAATCTTCAACAACAAAAAAATTTCATACATAGATGGATCATAAATTATCAAGCAAGTCAACTAAAAATTATAGGAACAAGCAATACAAATGGTTAAAAGGACCTACTATCCATTAGAGAATTGCATAAAAAAATCAGTGAAAAAGTTCGAATTTGAATACTAATGTGGCAAACCATATCATTATAATTTGAAAACACACCTATACCATTTTTATTTTATGAACTTAAATATCTCTCCATTGAAAAAGTGACAACATTTAGAATCTGACCATCATGATTGTTGACATTGCTCTTTACAAGAAGAGCCTTTAATTGGTGAAAGACAAGGAATTACAGGATTTCCCAAATTGGCTTTGAATCTTTAAAAATTGCAACTTTCAAAAATTGGAATGCAGTTTCTGATTGAATTTTATCTTACACTAACCACGACACAAAGCAAAAAGGTGATTTTTTTTTTTAATATAAATTTTTTGTAATTTTTTTCGTCAGCACAGAATAGAGCAACTTAATTAAGATTTGGATACAAATACCCAACAAATCAAACCTGCAGAAATAAAAGACACAAAAATAGCAACAGCATACCAAACAGTGATGGGTTTGGAGTCGTTGTTCTGCAAATCCTTGCATCAAAATGAATTGAATTTGAATCTGGAAAGAGCAAGACTTTCTCTTTTCTTGAAAACCCAACAAAGATTTCAAAGACAGATCTTACAAAAAATGCCTCAAGGATAGATTTGTAGAAAATGACCACACAAACTTTCTAGTGAAGACTAATGGCTCGGCCTTCGAATAGAGATGGGATTTCTAAATCTTCCATGGACGTGAAGCGTTGCTATGTTTGTAGCATTTTTTTACTATTGATGCGGTGTATTGGTAGGGAAAATAGGAGGGCTTTGCAGCACGCCACTGCCAATTTGGAGACTTGACGAGTTTTACTATCAGCAAAACAACAACAACAAACCCAGCTCTGAATTTCTCCCACAACTCTTCGGAATTTCATCCAGTTTTGAGATCATCCGATAATTCTTCGGAATTCTACGACTATGATGACAATGACGAATAAGATGGTGATGGCGATGATGGATCTGGGTAGGATGACGGCCGGAGCGTGGTACAGGTTAAAATATTCTATTTATATAGTATAGCCAAGCGGCTATACTTTAAACATATTCTATTTATATAGTATTGCCAGCGGCTATACTTTTAACATATTTTATTTATATAGTATAGCCGAACGGCTGTACTTTTAACATATTCTATTTATATAGTATAGCCGTACGGCTGTACTTTTAACATATTCTATTTATATAGTATAGCCGAACGGCTATACCCTTTAAAATATTCTAATTATAGAGTATAGCCGTGCGGCTATACTGTTAAATATTCTATTTATATAGTATAGCCGGACGGCTATACTTTTAACATTTTCTATTTATATAGTATAGCCGCGCGGCTATACTCTTAACCTATTCTCGTAGATATTATATTTATAGAGTATAGCCGACCGGCTATACTTTTAACATATTCTATTTCTTTATCCATCTGAGAGTTTAGTCCACCCAAATTCTCTGTCTCTGTCTCTGTCTCTCTCTCAAATTCCAAGAAATTAAACACAAGAAAATGGCGAAAGGTGAACGCAGGGTGTTGTTGGGGGACTACGTGGAAGACTACGAGGCGATGGTTCCATTTCAAGCACTGCAGGCATATGGAGTGTCCGTTGATGCCGTCTGTCCTGGCAAGAAAGCTGTGGTGATATCTGCCGCACAACCATTTATCAACTTTCTCCTGCTCACCAGGTCACCCACCTCTGCTTCTTTTGCCTTTTCCTTTGTTTATTTTTAATGAAAAACGTTTTCTTTAGCCTCATTACATCACTTGAGCACTGTCAATTGGTCTTTTCCATGCTCTGTAATCAAGCACACCCAATTAGATTGAAGATTGAATGCTTACTTCACTTGAATTTGTAAACCCCAAACAAGAAATTTGTCTCGAAGATTGAAGTGCTTACAATTCTCACATTTGGGATTATGTTGCCTCCTCTAAAATTTGGAATCTGTTGGGACTGGAAATTAGTTTGTCAAGTTTACGAACGAACATCACGCTTTCAAGTTTAGTTTTTTGCATCAGCCAATCGTTGGTAGCCTTAATTATCGATAAAATGAATAAGTTTTATTGTTGATTAGAGCCACTCTATTAGATTAACAAATAGCAATCCGTAGGTTATAGTTCTAGGTTGTGTGGACAGCGAGACTAAAGTAAGCTCAAACAAGAACACATGTTAGGAGTTTTGTTAGAGTGCTTGCTCATTCATTATGAGCTAGAGAACCGACCTGTATTGAGCTTGAGTTCTGGGGACAGGACAGCGTGAACAAATTCTTGGCTCCAACGTCACTGCATACACCATATTCAATAAACAAAATTGCATTAGTGCCCTCGTCTCTAAGTTAAAATAATCTGATAATGGGCTACCTAGGTTTGCTGAATCGTGATCTGTGTTTAATTTACAAATCTTCAAATGCTATATGTCTTTCTGGTCCCTCTTTGTTTTAATATGTTTTTTGGTTTTCTGTATTTTTTTCTTTGGTTGCAGACTTATTCTGAATCACGTGGTCACAATTTCGCACTCAATGCAACATTTGATGACATTGAATTTAACAAATATGATGGATTAATAATACCAGGAGGACGGGCACCTGAATATCTTGCTTTGGATGTGTCGGTTTTAGAATTGGTGAGAAAGTTTTCTAACTCCATGGCAATTGCTTCGATTTGCCATGGGCAACTTGTCCTAGCAGCTGCAGGCTCAGTTAAAGGTAGGAAGTTGTCAGACCTGTACTTGTTGCTGCAGGTGCTTATTGGGTGAGACCATGTTGGCGTGTGTTGTTGATGGTAATATAATTACTGAGGCTACATATGAAGGCCATCCTCTGTTCTTTAGGCTTTTTGTGAAGGCACTAGGAGGTAACATAACTGGTTCAGATAGGAGGATCCTGTTTCTCTGTGGGGTAAGTTTTATTTTCCTTCGTAGTGCAATGAGAAATATGAAATTGTGATGCCGATCAAGATTGAGTATATATAGTATCGAGATTTGCCCTTTTACAGATACTTCTGAAAGATAGTGAAAATAACCTGAATAGGCTTTACCAGATTTGCCACAATTCTGGTGTGATAGGGTTCCATCATTCATTCCTATGTGTTTTTTCAATGTTTTGGTGGTATGCTTTCATTGGTCTGCCTACCTTGGTCCGTTGCCCATTGGAATACTTGTTTGTCAGGTCATTTGAGTGAGTTGTGAACTTGTGAAAGTAAATCCAAACATGCATACTGGTCATTTTTCAAGTTGTTTGAATTATGGATTCTAAACATGATACATAGACAAGTACATCCTTTATGAATTCTAAACATGATACAGAGACAAGTACATCCTTTATGAATTTTAAAAGACTACTTTACTTTAATTTTCCGGAAAGTTGACTACTGAAGAATTTCAATTCCCCCCTTCCCCCCAAACTGAATACCTCCAATACCCAAGCCAATTAGGTCTCCAAATTCGAAATGCTACTACTGCCCTAGACCCATAAATTAGTTGCTGTCAGATTTCATAAGAACCTATTTTCTTGAAACCAGTTGTTTGTTTTCCCTTTAAAACCAAATCCTTTGAAGCATACCTAAACTCCTCTACCTACGATGCCAAAAGTTACACAACTTGACAAACCTTAAAGTCCACCACGTTTTGTAAGCTGGTTATTTAACAGTGATAAGATGGCCATAAATCAAGATTGGCTACTTGACAAACCTTAAAGCCCACCACATTCAAAATATTATTTTACTTGTCAATATCAATAGTGATAAGATGGTCCATAAATGAAGTTTGGCTACGTGTTTTAATTCACTGTAAATCTAGTAAACCCCTTGACAAGAACGTTAAAGCTGCATGTTGTTTGTTTATGAACTAATTGTTATCTACATATTATTCTAGTCAATGATCAAAATTTTATATTTATCTCACAGTTACTAAGCATCATTCACTTTCTCTCTCTCAACACTTGAAGGACTTCATGGAAGATTGTGAGGTAATTGTGCCCTTTCAGTCTCTTCAAGCTCTAGGATGCCATGTTGATGCAGTTTGCCCCAATAAGAAAGCTGGTGAAATCTGTGCAACTGCTGTCCATGATTTTGAAGGTGACCAAACATACAGTGAGAAGCCGGGCCATAATTTCACTTTAACAGCTGACTTTGAAGCTCTAGATGTCTCAAGTTATGATGCTCTTGTAATCCCTGGAGGTCGAACCCCAGAATATTTGGCATTGGATGAGAAAGTTATTGCATTAGTGAAGCAAATTGTGGAAGCCAGGAAACCAATTGCATCCATCTGCCACGGGCAGCAGATTTTAGCTGCTGTTGGTGTTCTACAGGTAAGGTTACTCCCTTTCAGCCAGGCTACGCCTTTGTTTCCAGAAATTTGATCCGAATTTCAAGTTGGTCCATGTTCTTTAAGTTTCTCAATCAAATCCGACTATTTCCATATCATTTCAATTCGGTGCGTCATCAAACATAGTATTGATATTGTTAAAAATATTACTGACTTTCTATAATTCAAAATTCGCACAAATGACCTGAAAAACAAGTATTCCAATGTGAAACACAACCCAAGTAAGCAAACCAATGAAATTGTGTTGTGTTGTTTGGTTCTTTCCCTCTTGTGTTTTGTTTTTGTTGCTTTGTAGGAACTCTTCTATGTCTGGTTGAGAAGCCTGGTTCTAGCCTTGTGCCTTTGAGGTCTAGCTGCTTCTACCTAGTTTTTGTGTCTTGCTTTTGAGCTTTTGGCTCTGTTTGTATTCTGTTTTCTCTGGGTTTCTTTAATGAGATCAGACTTCGACCAAAATAAAAATAAAAATGAAGCATACCGCCAACACATTGCTAACTACTACACATTTGAATTATTCAGATTAATAATATAGAAACTATTACGTCCATTTTTCCATTTTTCTACAAGAAATTCAAGAATTCATATTATGCAGAGAAGACGAACAATAACCAAAGCAACAATTGTTCAACATTCAATTGCATTGGTTGTAGACTTTTTTAGGCGCATAAAGCATAGTCCTCTTCCTTCTTTATATTTTTTAATCTGGCCAATAAAGCATAGTTTTTCCCTCCATAAACAACATGACGACATATAAAGTGATGTCGTCTTGTTCACCTCTATATGACGACATATAGATCATTTTTCTTGCTTATATTATATTTAGTTTTTAAAATTATTTCACAATTTCATAGGTATAGTGTTATTTCCCAATACCTATGCTCTTTCTTTAGCTCTTTGGTGCTATATGAATATTATTTTTTATATAAGGGATAATCTACTTTAATCTAATCTAAACTACGGGAAAGGGGATTCGAATTTTTAGTGCAGAGTGGCTTGCATATGTTCAGTGGCGGATCCATGAATTTTTTTAAGAGAAGGAGCAATATTTAAAGGGCTAAAATCTTCAACAACAACAAAATTACATACATAGATGGATCATAAATTATCAAGCAAGTCAACTAAAAATATAGGAACAAGCAATACAAATGGTTAAAAGGGTCTACTGTCCATTACAGAATTGCATACAAAAACCAGTGAAAAAGTTCGAATTTGAATACTAGTGTGGCAAACCATATCATTATAATTTGAAAACACACCTATACTATACCATTATAATTTTAGTGAACTTAAATATCTCTCCATTGAAAAAGTGACAACGTTCAGAATTTAGCCATCATGATTTGTTGACATTGCTCTTTATAGTTCATACAGCCAGCCACCAACTACAAGAAGAGCCTCTAATTGGTGAAAGACAAGGAATTACACAATTTCCCAAATTGACTTCAACCCAATTGGTGGGCTCAAAATTAGAAGGATGGTCCGCAGCCCATTAGGTCCTGTTACAAGAGGAGACAGGAGCCCAAGCGAAAGACACTGTTGCTGAAGGACCAAGGATGAATTTAACACAAGTTACAAAAAGACTTTGCTTTTGATTCCATGCTTCTCCTTCTAGCTCTGTCTTCTTTCTTCTGTTTATTTTCACCCTAATATTTCTGTCTATTGTTCTACTTTGTCTTTGTCCATGATCAATCTGGTATTATAGAAACTTTACCATACATACATAGGTGCCGAAATTTGAGCAAAACAACGTCATTTTGAGTCTTGGGTTGAGTTTCATGTGTTTGTTTCATATTTTGCATATGAATCTCAGTTGTTTTGTATACTCCTTGCCTCCATATTGTTCTAGAATACAAAAAGTAAGATGTTTTTGAGAAAAAATGTCAATGACAGAGTCAGAGAATAGACAGAAGATGTGACCAATTTGAAGAACATATTGATTAATTACGATTTGTAGGTGGCCAAATTTGAATCTCATGTGTTGGTATCGTATTTTGCATCTGAAATAACGGTTTTTTTGGGTAATTCATGATCTCTACTGATAAAGTGGAGACTCTACCATTAAACCAAATCATCATTAACGTATTCGTAGTGTCTTTATGTCATGTTTCATATGGAGGATTATATTAGACTAGTAAAATGCTTCAATTTCATGTGCAATCAACAAGGAATAGTATGGGTGTTGTCTTCAGACTTGGATGATTAAGATGAACTATTCATAAGAGGTTAATGTCTAAAACTTATCCCTACTAATTCAATCATTTTCAAAGGGATTAATGGGGATAAGTTTTAGACATCAACGATCATATAAATAGTTCATCTTAATTCTTTAAGTTAGAAGACAACATCTATATTCTTCCTTGATTGCACATGAAATCTAGTCATTTTACTAGTCCAATGTAATCCTCCATATCAAACATGGCCTTAGAGCATCTCCAATAGCCTCTTTAACTACTTTGGAATGCTCAAATAGGTGAGCCACATCATAAAAAAGCTCTCCAATAGCCTTGTCAAACTTAGTCATCAAAGCTGCAACTTCTTTCTCTCTCTTCAGGATTGGTAAGTTGACTTTGGCTCTTCAAAACATTTAATTTTACTTTGGAAAAACAAAACATACCTTAAAAATGTTAAAAACTTGCTTTTTTTCTTTTTAGATAATAAATGCATGAACATTTTCCACATGTTTTCATATTTTTCTTTCTTTTCCATGATATTGCATTAATTGAATTGAAACGTCTGTTTGAGCAAAAATTATTCAAATAGCAAATAAACATTTTCAAATTGCCACATAGGTCAACAAACTTTAATTTGAAAAGTTTTATTTGCTACTTCTATTGGAGATGCTCTTAGTGTTTTTATAATAAACTAACTCCTTAAAACGATGTAATTATAAAGATATTCAGATTCTAATTTGCGTTAGCAAAAGTAAGGAACAATAAGCCAACGGGTCTAGCCTAGTGGAAGGGCCTTGACTTGTAGATCAGTGATCTCAAGTTCGAACTCCAATGGAACTTTGGTAGTGTGCATATGAAAAACCCCTTTTCTCCTTATAGTTTTTTTTTAGAACAAGCAAAATTTCATTAATAAAGGGGTAAATACAAGAGATGTACAAGAAGAACATACCCCAAATGGAGGTTCTTGCATACAATAAATCAGGAAAAATAAATCCAGCAAGACAGTGAGTAATAACTATTACAAATTCAAGCCCAGCTCACTCAGGGTTGACAAATAGAGGATCAAGAAGACTCTTTACAGCACCAGTTCTATAGAGAAACCATGAGAACAAATGATTATAAATGAACACGAAACAAAAGCACCAAAAGTGAAAGGGTCTTACCGTTCAACATTCACTTGGCCAAAGAAGTTCACAACACCTCCAGTATCCTACACAAGGGCGGAGCCATGAATTTTTCGATGGGTGGGCTAGCTAAATTTTTTAGCTAAAATAAAAGTATACATTAAATCATATGTTCAAAAATAATTAAAAGTATACCCATTGAAGTACTTTATAAGACTAAATGAATAAAAATAATTAATTTTCACATATATATTAGTTGTAAACACAAATACAATGGAGACAATTGAATGAAAAAGATTAAATTGAAGAATTATGGCTAAGAAGTGTACCTTTATTGTGCATTTGAACAATGAAATAGACTTTGGTAGCATGGAATACAAAACGTTGTAGATATCCTTTTGGGACTGCTAGGGCTAAGTTTCAAAAATATCGTTTTTGTTTTTTTGAAGATTGACTAGGATACTCATTGCGTAGGACAAACTAGGTTAGGATACTTCATTATGTCACACTAGGATCCTTAATTAAATGGGAAACCAGCAAGAGAGACATTGAAAAAAAAAAGGAATAAAAAAGAAAGCAGTCGCACCCATATTCCCAAAATGAGGGCCGAGCAAGAAAGGTGTGCTCAAAGTGAGAAAGTTGTGTTGATGGATTATAGCTTTATGAGGAATGCTAGCAACCTTCTCTTTAACCTTCTTTTTGGACCTTCTCCCTTCTCTTCATGACACCTGTCATGTTTTACACTTAAAACATGGAGATTTTGACACAAAGGTTGTCTAATGTAATAATGACATTGTTTTAAGTGTAGAAATTGACACGTGTCATGAAGAGAAGGGAGAAGGTCCAAAAGAGAAGATTAGAGAAAAGGTTGCTAGCATTCCCCATAGGTTTATTCTTTAAATTTCCGACCAAAGAAAAAATCTTTAAATAAATATGAAACCAACCTTAGCTATAGGTCTATTCTTTAAGGAAAAAAAATCCTACCTAGGCTACAGGGTTGTAGCCTTGTAGGTAGCTCGGCCTTTGATCCCACATGATCTCACAAGACAGTATGAAAGATCCATTTAGATCTACCTCCTCAATATAAGAGATTTTAAAAGTCAATTCAAAAGGACTGGGGATAAACAAAACCCAGCACAAAACTGGGGAGAAGCAAAACCCAGCATAAAACTGAGGAGGAAAATCTCTATATAACATGACGGAGGAGAGAGTCGCCGATTTATTAGCCGAAGGGGTTGGTTCCTGGGGAAAATCCCTGGAACCAAAGGAGGTTGCAGAGAAGAGAGACCAAGAAGAAAGGAGTAGAAGGGGAAAGAAGGGTCGATAGTTCCTCCTTGTAGTTTAGACCATGCTTGTATTAAAATTATGAAAAAAAGTAGGGACCAATAACAGTGACCAGTCAAAAGCAAACATGTTACATGTGCAGGGCCAAGCTCACACTAGCTTTTATCACATTTAGCCCATAAAGTGAGTAAAGATTCCCATATTGTTCTAGAATACAAAAAGTAAGATGTTTAAAAACAAATGTTAGTTACACAGTCAGAGAATAGACAGAAGATGTGACCAATTTGAAGAACATCGATTAATTACGATTAGCTGTAGTATTTAACATATTCATCATCCACTAGATACCCAAAAGACATATTACATTATGATATAAATTATAATTACAAAATAAACTAAATTCATGAGCCCTCGATTTTGGACTCAAATTGAAACACTATTAGGCACACCCCTACAAGTGATCCCAGGTTCAGAACTTGGAGCAAGCAGCTCATAAGGCAAAACACCAGCCCCACACCTGTGCTTAAGCTTTGGATCACTGTTCCTCCTTTCGATCTCCTTCTCAATCTCCATCATCTCTGCAGTAAACTTGTAAAATGCCTCAACAACTTCTGCATCCCCTGACCATGTAGAGGGCTGCTGCCTCTCCCCAAGGTACTCTTCATCTGGTGAATGCGTGGACAATATGTCCACAACAGCCATGTACTTGATGGCTTGTAGGACACTAGGCAGTGAAGAGAGGAAATACTTTTGTGGGTCTGATATGAAACTAGCATATTCAGGGTCATTTTCTTCTGGTATCAGCCTTCTCATTAGGGGTGGCCTGTTGGGCACATACCCTCCATAAGGGTACTGGCCAAAGTTGAGTGCAGCATGTTGTGCTGATGCTAGCCAAATTAGGGTGCTGAGGATAGAGACTAGGTCATCTGCTGAGGACAATGAGGGCCACCAGTTTTCGTGGCGGAGATCGGCATGGCCTACATTGATGGACTCTGAGTACCAATTTTGTAGCTCTCTGTCGTTTCGGATCAGACTCGAGTCTGGGTAGTAATGGTGCACGTAGGTTCGAACCCAGTTCTCAATTGCACCCCAGATTAGCAAACCATCACTGCCATATGGGTAATCTTCGAGCACAAGTCTCACACCATGGGGTTGTGTTGGGTCAGGCACTGCCATGCCCCTGCATCACAAAAATCATGCACCAAATAAGATTAGCCAGAGAACACAGAAAGACAACACATAAAATGGGAAAAAATAAAGAAAAAATAAAGCTTGGGGAAGGACTTCCTTGCCCCATGGCCTGACAAGTACCATCGAGTTAAAACATAACATGTGTTAAAGAAATTTTGCTAAGCTCTTGGTATCGTACCTTTGTACGAGATCTGCAGGAAGGCTTTCACGGTCGAAGCGCCAGTTTTTGTATGCAGAAGAACTAATTTCCATGGCATAGCGGCCGGGAGTGAAGCATGATTCAATAACGCCATCAGCGTTGATTAAGATCTGGCGAGCCAATGCATTGATCTCTAGTGTATATCTCATGTGAGGATCCAAAAGTTTGTAGATTGGGTGCATTGCACTCAATTGTCTATGTGCTGCCAATATAAATGGTTCTAGGGTAGCATGGGTACGTAGCCTGCAACCAATGCAACAAATATTCAGTATAATAAAAAACTTATATATTATACAAGAGTTAGGCAAGAACATCAACTGACACATAATGTGGTCAACTAATGTTATCGTGACAACTTTACTTACCAATGGTGTACGAGTTGGTGGACCCCGGCATCGTTGGCACAGACATGGGCTTTAGCAAGCTGCCACATCCAATTGGAAGTAGCATCAGTTGCAGGTGTCAAAACACGCTTTGATCTCGAACTTGGTCCTGAATTTGGGAGGCTAAGCTCTATGGCAATGGGCTTAAGGGCTCCGGTTGGTGTCAAGAAATAAAGGGTACGAGTTGCATATGCTTTTCTCCCATCCAGAGCATTAATTCGATCAAGAAATGGAAGGTAAACGTCATGGTAATCCACTATGTACAACTTGTTCTCATCCAATGCCTGCACAAAATATAAAACCAAAATGAGAAACGCAAGAAAACACAGTTGAAGAAAAAGAAATGTTATTTGCATTCTCAGTGTGTCATAAAAAATAATATTTTATTATTTTCCGAGTGTAGCAGATTTACAAACTCGAAGTGTGAACAGAAGTTCTTTAAAAACATCAAAAGTATTAAAATAGAAAATGGTGTAATTGGTGGTACCTGTTGCACAGTCATGCCATGGATATTGGGTGTAATGTGCTCTTCTTTGAGTGCAGACTCTAAAGGCCCATAGATTTCAGGATCAAGTTTGCTCACTGGTGGGAAAACTTTGAGCCTCTCAATGCTCGATGGGTTAACCCCTGCCACTGCTTGACGGGCAAATTCGTCATCTCTCAACCAAGCTAGCTTGTCCTCTGCACATGGAATCAGATCTTAGTTAATAAAAAACCTAATCAATGATTTAAATTAAATAATTAATTGAGGCTTATTATATTCCCACGCACGACTGCGCACTTCATGTATTTTTTATATGCACAGTGATAGTGGGCACATGGAGGGATTATAATTTTTATAATAATGTAAGTTGATTAATTAAAAACATGATGAAACTCACTGCTTAGAATCTTGGGGGTGTCATATTTGAGAATGCCCTGGTTATAGTCTTGGAACTTGCTGACCATATTTGGCAATGGAAGCTTCTTTAGGAGCTCATCTTGCAGCCCCAATTTAAGGAGGATGCCTTCACTGTAGAGGCTGTCGATGTCGCCGAATACCCGGAAATCTTTGTCACCCTTGAAACTAGACTTCAAGGAAGGGATCAAGTTATGAAGAACACCCTTGAGCCTCCCAAAAGAAAATGTGTCCATTTTTGACTCCTCAAACTGTTCATCTCTAGGAACATACATTGGTAGTGGCTTCTCAACCCTGCTCTCTGCTGACATATCTGTGCCACAAACAAAGCAGAATAAAAATTAGTTACATATTACAATAATAGATGTTCAGACATTCTTACAAGAGAACATTTTGACGTGTTAAAATATTTGAGCGTAATTTACCAGTATCAGTTGGGACGCGACCAGTGCGACATCTTCTTGGATAAGGAAATTTTTGACCACCAACTGTAGGCCTAGCAAAGTCAATTCCCTTATCAGGGTTTCCCAAATCATTATACAAAGCAAATTCATAGATCCTATCAGATAATTTTCTGACTCCACTTCCATCACCCCTCAAATTCTTGAGCTCTTTCTGTCTCAGTTCTCTGAGCCCCTCAGGAGTCTGGTTTGGCAAATATGGCTGCTCAAAACAAAAATTTACAAAAAGTCAATATTTATTTAAACATGCTGCCAAAAATATTAGTTCTGTAATATACAAGTATAAAACAAAAGGACGGAATGATATCATGGTAGTTGGAAGGCTTTAATTATTGGGCCCGTGACCTAAACCAATTAATGACTGGCTCATCAAGGGAGAAGACAGACAGAAAGTAAGTTCATGAGAGAAGGGGAATAGACCAGGTAACAATAATATTAAGCTGCTAGCCATGAACCATTCAACTATTCTGACGTACCAACTTAATTATTAGTCAATTGCAGATATTCAAAACCTAATAAATTAGACGGTTTGACTTTCCCATCCAGGCAAACCAATGGAAAATGGAAAAAATGAAATCTAATCTACCTTGTTGCAGAAGACTATTCTTTTCTCAGGATGATCTTTCTTAGATTGCATCCAAGAATTAACAGGGAAATGTAATGGACCGCAGGCAAAACCTTCAAGGGTTATAGTTTCCAAAAAGAACTCTTTCTGATGCTTGTTTGTAACTGTGATTGCTCCTGGGATGCCAAAATTTGAGTCCACCATAAACTCAGCTGTGTAATTAACCCTCTCTGCTTTGAGATTAGATTTCTTTGACCAGTCCTTGAGCACACCTTCACTGCTTTTCTTGGGTGCCTTGGTTCCTATAAAAATTTGAGGAAGAGCACAATTAAATTAACAACAATAAAAATAAAAAAAAAAAAGTTTTAAAATTCTCAGTTGGGTCCAAAATATTAGCAAAGTATTTCATTTGTGACAAACCCAAATAAAAGAAAGTTGCTTACTTGGGTTTATTTCAGTGCTGATGAGCTCCAAAGCAACATTTCTACCAATTTTGTCAGTGAGAGCATCTAAGTGTTTGGAGATGGTCTCTTTCAAGTCCTCCTTGTTCTTGTTCCTCACTGTCACAACAGCTCTCACCTTGAACTTGACAGGCTTCTCTGCAGAATTAACAGGCACTATCTTCACCAAATCTTCACTGATGGCAGCCACAGTACCCCTGTTAGCCTTCCTCAATTGCTCCCTCCTCCTCTGTGAAGGAACCAAACTTGGTCTGACCAAAAACTGGTTCTGACTAAAAGACAATTTAGATGATGATGAAACAAATTGAGACTTGTCCATCAAAGAAGTACCCATGATTTGTTTAGTCAGTGCCATCTTTTCTGCCTTAATTCTCTGCACAAACAGAGTCACTCTGAAACTTAATTTGTTCAGAAAGTTTGAGTGTTTTTGCTTTGTGATTTGTGCAGAGAAAGAAAAAAAAGAAAGAATGGTGGTTGTAAAAGAAGTGAGTGCAGAATATGATGAGCTGGTGTTTGTGCTAGTGTATATATACAAAGAGAAAATGATCATGGGAGAGAAAAAGTTGGGGTACTGTTGATCTTACCGTCCACACGTTTTTTCGAAATTGTGCTTGTGAAAAACACTTGGGTTTTACTTTTTTATGTTGGTTTTCTTTGTTTTTTTGTATTTTTGGTTTCAGGAAACATATTTTTCATTTGGGACTTCGGAGAAGTTCAAAGGGAGGTCCCGAGTCAAAGCGAGTTTCTGAGTAAATACGCGGTGTGGGGGAAGGCAAAGAGAAACTGGTATGTTGGGTGCAAAGGACATGTGTCCCCTTGTCTTCTCCAAAAATGGCAACTGTGTCCCTGTTCATTGGAAAGTTTCATGAGTGAGAAGTTGAATCGTGTAAAAGCGATCAACTTTACTAGTCTATGGTCCATAATCCATGGTTGATTTGACCAAATTTGAAGTCTTTGAAAAATATTTTAAATTAAAGTTTCATTCTTTCATTGAAGTTTGCTTCTTGTTTAAAATTTCCTCAAAACAAAAGGTTTTTTTGGGGTATATTTGGTGACATTTTTATTTCATTTTATAGTCAATTTATAGTTTTGTTTCCTTTTCCTAAAGTTTCTATATGCAAAATCCTATAAGATAATTACACAGAAAAATTATCATGTAAGCGTTAATCAATTCTTGAGGATCAAATAACTATTAATTTAATGGTATTTTCTTCTCAATATTCGAATATATCACAATTTTAAATATCCCCTCTCTCAATAATAAAACAAATAATAATAATAGAGCTGTTAAACAAATCCTAAAATTAACTGAGTACACCTTATTATCAAACTATTTATTGAATTACTAATTTACCATAATATAAAATGACAAAAAAAGATATATTGAATATTAAAACAAAAGTAATTTTAATAAGTACACATTACTTAACATATTGAACCCTAACCAAATTAGAATTTCAGAGTTTGATTCCAAATAGATTTGACATATTGAAGCTGTCGAACATGGTCCCTTGCCAAAAAGCCATGATTTTTTTTGGGTACTAAACTCAACTGTAGTAGTTGAAGCCGTGATTCTGAAGAATGTTGCCTAAAAGTTCTACAGCTGCTTTGGCATCCATGCTTGCCATTTCTGCTCATTCAGTAGCTGCGTGTGCTGCAGAGGTAGCATCTTTAAAATTCATGTTCCAATTATGCCTACCCGTTGAAGAAGCATTTCCGTCCCCATGAAATGAATGCCTATTTTCCGTCCCATCAGTTCTATTTCCTGTATGTAAATATCCAATTAACAATGAGACAAAAGAGAAACTCAAAATAACACTAATAAATACTAAAACTTAATAAACCACCACCCTCCAATTACTATTGATGTACCTGAATATCTCACTTCTGGATGAAATGTTTTAGATGTGGTTGCTTTGTTGGAAGAAACATTTGAAGAAGCAGAATCCTGGAAGCGAGGTGGAGATCTTGTACTATGCTGATTAAAGTTCATGGATACATCATGATTCTCATAATTTTGAGGCGGAACTTGAACATTAGAAGGTTCTTGACATCATGATTAGGTGGAGGTGGGGCACGAGGAGGTTCTGTTGAAATGTAAATTCTTTACTGGTTTAATATTTAGCTAGACAAGTGTAGGGCTTAGATTATATACCACATGTTGTAGAACTCATATGTCTTAGATTTGTGCCAAGTGTTAAGCTCACATTGCTGACTCAATTGTAAGGCTGGATTTCATTCTCTTCCCCTTGAAAGAGAATGGTTCTGTTGGAATGAAAAAGGTGTGTGTGCATTGCAATGATATGTGCTTAATAACAAACTCTCTCCTCAACGTTTTCCATTTTTCATTCTCTCTGCAACTGCTTATTCTCTATTGTATACTTCTTCCTCCTCCAACCAAGCTTTGATATAGAAATCTCAACATGGTATCAAGAGCTCAAGTTTGAATCTAAGTCTGGGCGTCGTAAAATTTATGTTCCTCTGCAATGGCAGCCAAGATTTTCATCTTCGTAACTGAGACGATAACATAAAAAAATAATCAATAAAACTAATATGCTGACTTTTGACTTAATCCCTAAGGGTTTTGATTTGATGAAGGGAAAAAAAGTTGACAAGAACATATTTGATGAAGACGACCAATTCATGTAAAATAGGGTGTACTTAGTATTAGGGTGTTGTGTGATAGAGTGTATTATCAGGAGTATTTTTGGTAGTTAAATAGGGTGTACTTAGTTAATTTTATATTTTGATTTAATTATTAGGATGTACTTATATCATAGGGTATATTCAGTTAATTTTAGGGTACGTTTAACAGCACCCTAATAATAACTGAGTTGTGAGAATGTAAAGAGACAAGATTCAATTTAATATTAGTACCTTGTTAATGATATGAATGAAAGCAGGGCCTCAATTGAACGGATCAGATTGAGGGCACTACCTAGTGTCATAGTCTCTGAAAGAAAAACGATATATTGCATTCATAATTTAAATTTAATGGTTGTCAGTTATAATGATTGATACAAACACAAATAATTACATAGGGTTAATAGAAATAAGGAAGCACAGTAATCACAATGGACTCCTTCGTATTTGGATTAACCCATTTAATGAGTTTTGATAACTGAGGTTGAAGAGGGCTGTTGGAGAGAGATTTTCTGATGTGGCTCACCTATTTTAGAATTCCAAAAATATTAAATAGGCTGTTGAAGATGCTCTAATAATCCGATGAATTCAAAGCAATAAGCATCACCTTGAAATGGTAATGACCATAATTAATTAGTAGCACAAAAATTTGATACAAATATGTAAGATAGTATAGGTATGTAAATATTATCCAACATATGATATGGGGATCCAATGAAAAACAATATTGAATTGAAGTTTGCACTTTCAATTTAATGAGCAGATGGGATTTGTGAATAAGATGTGCTAGTGGGGATATGGACCACAGTTCCACTTCCAACTCAAACCCAAGCCAAGTCAACTTTTGGGTGGTTCCATAATCTTATGTAAAATATATATATAAAATAATTTTTTTTACAAAGTGCAGGAACATGGTGATGAGTGTTATTACTGTTTTGGACTACCACTCTAGCTACCCAAAAACTGCTAAAGAGAACGAGCCTCAATTGACTATGACCACATTGACCACCATGACATTTCCAAGTGGAATAGAGGAGCACTTTGTTCACTTGCCAGATTTATTTCTATTATGCTTCAATATTTTAAGCCCCCCATGTCAAATGAGGGGTAAATTTCAATGATCAACTTCTTATTATGAATAGTCTTCCTTTATCCTTTAAATTAGAAAGCAATATCCATATTATATCTTGATTGCACGTGAAATGTAGACATTTTGCTAGTCTAGTCCAATCTTATCTAGTTCTCCCTAACAAACAAGGCCTTAAAGACTGGAAAAATAAAATCATAATTAATTTGGGAAGCTGCCATAATTGGAGTTTTTTAAAAATCTTTTTCTTTTGGTTATCAAATATAGGTTCATATGTGTGTTTGTCTATGTGCACGCATGCAAACAATCACATCGATCGTGTTTAGGATGGTAATGTGCCATTATCTTAATGTTAATGATGCCCTAATATGCATCCCAAAGTTAATCCTCATCATTTGTTTAAGTACTGATTAAAATAATTAGCCACGGACAAGGACATATATATATTGCCACTAAAAAAGTGCATGGCCAGTGGAGGCATCTAATTGGTGGGTTGTAATGGAAATTGGCAAATTTATATCGTGCTGCAATTGTGACATTTTGTGAATAATAATTTATACAGCTCACTTGCCGCCAGTTTGGCGCCTATAAAATTCCCAACTCGAACCTTCCTCTCTACTGCTTCTCAAAAGAGAACGGGTCTAATATAAAATATCATACCAGATGCAAAGTAGCATAGCATGAATACATGGCACGGCAGCCCAATTGACTCAAATTCCAAATCAACTTCAAATTATCTTCCTACTTATGAGACGTGCATTGATTTTAAGGATGCTTTTAATTTTCTGAAAAACTTTAGTAGATGGCTGCATTTTCGTATTGACTTGAGGCTGCAGATATCTCTTTAATTATTGGGAACAATTCAAAATTACAATTAAATTTCTATAAATATTGATATAATGTATATAAATTGATCCCACAGCTTTCCAATCCACTACTGGTCTAATAATTCCTATGTCTATGATGACTTATTGTGAATCTCTTGAGATCTTTTTCCTCCCTTGTTAGTACGAAATGTTTTGCCTTTTCAAACCACTTTTCCAGGAGACCAAATAAAGCTATAAACTTATATCATTGTAAGCGTACACTATTGTATAATATATATTTTTTTATACGAGCAATAATCTATTTTAAGGGCATTTCCACCAGTTGGGCTCTACTAAGACTGGGCAAGCCTGAAGGCAAGAACAACTTGAACAGTTGCATGGGGGCGTTGATGTCGGCGAAGAAATGTTAAAACAAATACCAAAAAATTCTCATGCGTATAAAAAAAATTAATCCTATGTCAATAGTAATTGCTCTTGGGTTGCCATGGCAATGGGTGGAAAAGCAAAAAAAATTGCTAGGCATATACTATTCATGTGAATAGTAACTCCTTAATTGCCCTTCCCATTTGCCATGAAAAATGAGTGGAAGTGCTCTAAACTAATATAAATTATCTATAGGATGACTAAGAACGCCTAGAGTGAGGTGAATAGACCAATTTGAAATTATAATCAATAAATAAAAATAAACTTCAGTAGCATGATTGATATGGCTTATCAATCCTAAAACGTGCATAGCATAAAATAAAGGAACACGCAGATAATTATTTTGAGTGGTAAAATCCCACCTCTGTAAAAATCCACGGGACTCCTCGATCCAAAATAAATCCACTATAAAACAATGATTACAATAAGTACTCACATACTTATCCTAGACATATTCTAGATAATGTTTACTGACTTCTTCGTAACTCGACTTCTGTCACAGGATGATCTTTCGACACTCCTTATGTTGAATGCAATATTGATCACAATTGCTTCAAGCTCACCGGAGTTCTTCCAACTTTCCTTATGTTAAATTCAATACTGGTCACGATCGATTCAAGCTTACCAGAGAAAAACCGCCACAACGGTCTTGGTGCCCTTAACTGTATGAGTCACCAAACATCCAAATGAATGCAATATGAATGATAAAAGTGTTTGATAAATCACCAAGTAAACATGAAACACTTGATGATTTATCTCAAATAAAAACTCAGCTTTCCAAAGTTTATGGACTGAAAATATGATTGTGAAAACTCCACAAAGAAAGAAGACAAAGGTCTAGTTTTATATGAGTTTTTCTTCATAAGAAGGAAAACCCACGTTTAAATCAAAATCTCCTGACAGGACCCGACCCTAATTCAGCTTTGGAATCCGGGTCAAGCCCTGTCCGTGTCCGACATCTGTCGGGTGTCGGACACACTTGACCATTTTGCCCTTTAGTGAAAGAAATCAAGAGAAATTCAAGTTTTAGGTTCGACTTCTGCCGAAATTTCGGCTGAGTCTCCCCTGTAAATGGCTCAGTTCCCAAATTAATTACACATGCGAAAGCACAATTTTTAATTCCACAAACTTCAGCAAGCACAAGTTAAGTTCACACACCAACAGAAATTAAAGAGTACGGCCTCAGGCCTCACAAAAGTTTGGGCAAGTTCAGAGCTTCTAAAGTAACTAATTACAAAGTTCTTCGGGTCGTAGACCCTACACGAGTTTTAGGAGAGCGGTGGTGGTGAAGACGGGCCGGTGGTGGTGCTCAGCTACGACCTACAGCCTGGGGGCGTAAAACATTTGAAAAAGTGAGTGGACCGAAAATAAGTTTTAGAAAAAGATAAACAACTAATTAGCCCCACTGTTAAAGCATTGAAAAACAATTCTATAGTTAAAAAGAATAAAACAAGGCATGCATAAATAAATAGGGTAATAAAGTTCACCAAAACCAGATATTCATAAAAAGATTTATTATCAAATCAAACTTTCTAAAATCCACCTAGGTGTACCCTTTATGTATCCGTCAATTCCATTATTTAACCGTCAATTCCAATCCTCGTAAGACTCGGTGACAAAAAGTCGGTCCGAGCCACGTCCTCGCAAAACTTAGGAGACACAAAGTCAACCTAAGCCGCGTCCTCGCTAGACTCGGAAAACACAAAGTTTACCCGAGCCGCGTCCTCGCTCCGCACGGTCCGAGCGTCCCCGAGACTCGTGGGGCGTGAGTCATGCGCGCGCAGACTTTAACCGAAGGCAGCAGTAGGTCCGTAGACCGGGTAATAACCTTTATCAATATTTATTCCGTAGGCAGCATTATATTTCCGAAGGCAACATCCATAGGGTACCTAGAGTGGTTTAGACCTTTTTCCTGAAAATCTTTCTATTTCCACAATATTGAAGCATAATTCTCCTTTTCAACATCTTTCCAAAATTGAGTAAACATCCATAATCATATTTCAATAAAACATTGAAATTCAACTCATGCTTGAAAACATAATTCATTATTCAGGAAATCATAAATTCATAAACAATGTTCGTCATCATTCATTTCATAAAAACATTAAATAAGTATTTATAAAAATCAAAGGTCCACTCACAGTTGATCCGAGCTTGCCGGACCCTTAGAAGGGCCTTCCTGCACCTCCGCCGAAGCTTGAGTACCTATTTACGAAAATTAAACCATTTATTACTTCACCAAAGCTCGGCATAATAATTTAATAGAAAATCCCGACCCCCGGGCCTAAAGTGTTCAATTGTGATTAGAAAGGTTTCCCGGGCCCACTTGATTCTACTTGAAGCCGTTTAGTTAACTTGGAAGTCCCCGAGATTAAATATTCAATTAAATCCTTAATAGGTTTGCTTCGTTCGTTCAATAGGTTTCCGACCTCCAATTGACGATCCGTAACTTCCTATAGGTTTCTAAAGTTACCAATTATTCAACTTCCAAGTTTCAATACGATCCAACGGTTCAAACTCAACGAACCCGAGTTAACCCTAGTTAAATCTAACCGGTAACATTGGTTATTCGCTCAAACGATTTCCAAAAATTCATTCAAGCATACCTATGCACTCGGGAGACTACGGGAGGCATTTTGGCACGAAGAACCGCCGCCACCACCTGGCCCACGCGCCGCCAGGTTGGGTGGCTTGAGAGAATTTTCCGGCGACGGAAAATTCTCGATTCAACCTACAATCTATATACCCAAGTGATCAGTGAGTGGTGGGGAGTATTTTGGCATTGAGGACCGGCTAAGAACCGGCCGGAATCATGCCGGAAAACCAACCCGACCGTACCCCAAACCCTAGGTTATCCAATCTCAACCAAACCTCAAAATTCCTCGAAAATACTTGCAGAAATAGCTTAGACTTAACAAATAGATGAAGAAACTCACCTTGCGCGATCGATTTGGCTGCCGGAGAGGCGAAATCGACGGCGAAACCTCTCGGACCCTTTCGCGTTCGCAGAGGCGGTTGGAGGAGGTTTCGGCCGGAGATAAGGGCAGGGGTGAGATGAGGGAGGTGAGGGGAAGCTCCAGGCGAGATTTGGCGGCCTGGTTTGGCCGGAATCGTGGCCGGCAGCCACTCGTTCGAAAACGGAGGGGAGAGAGAGGGGTCGCGAGGTTGAAGACGAAGGGGGTGGGTTTGGCATCGTGGCCAGCTGGTTTCTGATTTTTATCCCTTTTTCCGAAATTACAAAAATGCCCCCACTGTTTTTAGACCTTTAAACGTTCATTTGGGTTCGGAATCGGGTGTTCCGCACGTCCATGGACTCGTTTCGACGAGCCGGACGCAACGGTGCACTCCGTTCCACCAAATTCTTTCCCGATCTTAAAGTCAACTTTTAACTCATTAAATTAACCGGGGTAAAATCGTCCTTCGCCTTAATATTTTAATATTTAACTCTAAAATTGGGATCGGGTTGTTACATCTCCACATTTTAATTTTTGACAAAAAATCACAAAGATAGTTTTCCTATTCTAGAGTTGAGAAAAGTGAAGCCAAACAATAAGAAAATAAAAGGGAATCAAGAAAGTAAGATATTGATAATCACACAATTAAAAACTGATTTTTATTCAGCATGATCCTTTCCCATTAGCAACGTGATTTTCAATCAAAAATACATTAGAGACAAGAAGAATTTAATAATAAAAGAAAACAAGGAATAAATAAAAAGATATTGAAAAATATGTCTAAATGAGATGCACTTCTAAAAGGATTCTAATTGATCAAAATCAGGAAAGATCAAGGAAATAAAATCATATTAGATTCCAAAGAACTTTCCTATTATGAGTGCATGAAAAATGACATGTCTTACCATTCAGATCAAATGTCTCATACGTGTTAAGTTACAATTCTGGAATTCGTGGATTGCTGCGCTATTTCAATATAGTTTATGGAAATCAGATACAACAATTTTACTTCAACCCTCTAACTAAATAACACTTCCAAATATGTACTAAGAGCATCTCCAACAGCCTCTTCAACCACTTTGGGATGCTCAAATAGGTGAGCCACATCGTAAAAATTCCCTCCAATGTGCCTCTTCAACCTCGCCATCAAATCGCAACCCCATTCTCTCTCTTCAAAACTGGTAAGTTGACATTGCCTCTTCAAAACATTTATTTTGTTTTGGGAGAATCAAAATCATATCGAAAGGCTAAAAACATTTATTTGCTTGATGGGTTTGATGTACATTTCATAAATATTATTTATTTTCTAGAATATTATATTTTTAAAAAAAGAATTTTATTAATTATTATTGTTTAAAGTCAAATATTGTATTAATTGAATTGAAGAGATCATGAGACACAAAATATTAAAGTAGCAAATAAGGCTCTTCAAATCGCGTAGGCCAACAAACTTCAATTTGAAGAGTTTTTTTTGCTAACACTGTTGGAGATGCTCTAAGTTTTAAGAAATGCCAACAATATTTCATACTAACTTCTTCCCATGCAGAAATTTGGATTTTCAAATGTCAAAAAATTAAAGGACCAAAACGTAGGCTAAAACAGACGAATTGGATCATAGAATTGTAGAGTAGTAAACCGTGGATTTCATTTCACACACTTTGAGATTGAGTGTCATAGCTAGCGATTGACCACAGACCACTCCCATTGAAGTTTGACTATGACCAAAATGAGATGGCCAAAATAGAAAAGGAACCAAATATTTTTGTTTTTTTATGGGGTTTTTGGTCAAATTAATGGTAATTAATATTAAGTAGAAATCAGAACCCAACCAAGAGAAAAATTCAATCTGGTTATCACGTGGAAATAAAACTAAAAAATTGGGAGGAAACCAAGAGAATATACAAACCCTAAATTAATTAAAGAAAATATAATATACTTAAAAGTAAAATAAAATGTCAACATGGAAATCTATCTAAAATACATACTGATATTTACTTCTTTAAATGTTGTTGTTTTTTGTTTATAAAAAATTTCAGTCTATGTCATACAGCATTTTAATGCAAATTATGAACAGGTCAACTTTGGTTTTTCCTCAGGTCAACAAAGTATTCATCTCATTGACTTTTTTTTAGGGTTAGAAAAATAAAATGCGGACCTCCTGCCCTTCTCTGTAATTTATATGAGTAATGCTACATTTATTATATTTTTATCCCACATTTTTATATCATATGATGTGACATGTTTATATCATATGCTACATTAATTAAATCAATGAAGTGTATTTTAATAAAGAAAGTTTACTTAACAATTTTTTTATAAGTGTTAATAAATCATAAAAGAACAGAAAATGTTAAATAAATTTAATTATTGTGGTTGTCCACCTCATCTGTCACATATGGTGGTAAGGAAATGTGGTAAAAGTAACATTATTGAATTTATATATTTATTTCATTTATATATTGTTATATATTTTGACTTCTTTTATTTATCCTTGTACCTAAATTTCTGGCTAATTAATGCGTGCCACCTACGCTAATTAGAACTATCTTCCCATGTAGTGTGATCTCTTATTATACAAGAGAAAAATTCCCACAAGTTGTAAAAATGAGCTACACAAGTTTTTGTATTCCCATAAGATATATGAATTTGACCATATGAAATCACTAGGAGTCATCTCTCTCTCTCTCTCTCTCTCTCTCTCTCTCTCTCTCTCTCTCTCTCTCTCTCTCTCTCTCTCTCTCTCTCTCTCTTGATTTAGGAGCTCTTAGAGGTGTTGTCACGACCCAACTCCTCTAGCATGATATTGTCCGCTTTGGGCCCTCCCTCTCCGCCCTCACGGTTTTGTTTCGCTCGGCGTCCTCACGGCACACTTCCTGGTCAGGTCCACTGATACCATTATGTCACGACCCGACTCCTCTAGCACGATATTGTCCGCTTTGGGCCTCCTCTCTCGGCCCTCACGATTTTGTTTCTGAACTCACAAGAAACTTCCTAGTGAGTCACCCATCCTAAGATTACTCTAACCCCAACTCGCTTAACTTCGAGTTCCAAGGAATCCGAAGCCAGTGAGCTCCCAAAAGGCCTCGTGTTAGGAAAAGAAGTGCCCACACATATAAACACTTCACCTTTCCCTCCCCGAGCGATGTGGGATTACTCACCGTTCCTACTTCCTCAAGCTCACGGGTCTTATAGGTGTCCTTATTTTAGGAGGTAGATAGAGAGCATGGTTGAAGTTGTTTTTTTTAAAATCCTCCTTAAAATTTACGGAGGAAGTGATCTAAAGAGCCAATTTTAGACCGTGAATCTGAATTAATAATCAGGTTGATTTTTGTTTCAATTGACAATAGAAATACATCTGAACCCTTTATGACAAGACTACCATACCATGCATTGTATACATGTACGTGGGATCCATATGTAGTTACACATCTTACAAGAATTGTGTGGTGCAGATCAAATTGGGGGCACGTAGTACATATAAGAAGTTGCAATCTTTTGTGGTCTGGTTTCCCAAAATTGCCACAATCCCATTGGTGTAGGGCACCTTCCAAAATACCAAATCTTGACCCAGAGTGCCAGATATAATTGAGAAAATCAAAGTCTACCCAACAACAGCATGTAAGCAGCACCGCCCCAAGAAAAATAGGTGAAAATCCAAACCCAACTGCTGCACAAGTCTAAATCTTCATTAAACAACACAAAGCCCTGCCGTTTTTTGGGATGTAACGTTTGATAATTTCATGGCCATGGTTTTTATGATAAAATTAGATAGGAAGAAGAAGACGAATTTAATTTTACTATTTTTCCCATGGACAAATTGATATTTAGCTAGCTCTCTACATGGAAAACATGTTCTTAATTTACAAAAATGCAGCTGGTGGTGCTCAGTGCTTGGAATAGGACCAATCTGCTTCGAATCTTTAGGTGAGAGACAAGAAGAATTTAATGATAAAAGAAAACAAGGAATAAATAAAAAGATATTGAAAAATATGTCTAAATGAGATGCACTTCTAAAGGGATTCTAATTGATTAAAATCAAGGAAGATCAAGGAAATAAAATCATATTAGATTCCAAAAAACGTTCCTATTATGAGTGCATAAAAAATAACATGTCTTACCCTTCATATCAAATGTCTCATATGTGTTAAGTCACAATTATGGAATTCGTGGATTGCTGAGCTATTTCAATATTACAGTTTATGGAAATCAAAGACAGTAATTTTACTTCAACCCTCTAACTAAATGACACTTCCAAATCTATATTCAATTTTAGAAAATGCCAACACAATTTCATACTAACATCTTCCCATGCAGAAATTTGGATTTTCAAATGTCAACAAATTAAAGGACCAAAACGTAGGCCAAAACAGACGAATTGGGTCATAGAATTGTAGAGTAAGTAGTAAACCGTGGATTTCATTTCACACACTTTGAGATTGAGTGTCATAGCTAGCGATTGACCACAGACCACTACCATTGAAGTTTGACTACGACCAAAATGAGAAGGCCAAAATAGAAAAGGAACCAAAAAAGAAATATAAAAGACAGATTTTTGTTTTTTTTTATGGGGTTTTTGGTCAAATTTATGGTAATTAATATTAAGTAGAAATCAGAATCCAACCAAGAGAAAAATTCAATATGGTTATCGCGTGGAAATAAAACTAAAAACTTGGGAGCAAACCAAGAGAGAAGTTGTATTTTATATGCAAACCCTAAATTAATTAAAGAAAAGATAATATACTTAAAAGTTAAATAAAATGTAAACATGGAAATCTATCTAAAATACATACTGATAATATTTACTTCTTTAAATGCAAAATATGAACAGGTCAACTTTGGTATTTCCCCAGGTCAACAAAGTATTCATCGCATTGACTTTTCTTAAGGGTTAGAAAAATAAAATGCGGACCTCCTGCCCTTCTCTGTAATTTATATATTTATTTCATTTATATATTGTTATATATTTTGACTTCTTTTATTTGTCCTTGTACCTAAAATTCTGGCTAATTATTACATGCCACCTACGCTAATTAGAACTATCTTCCCATGTGGTATGATCTCTTATTATACATGAGAAAAATTCCCACAAGTTGTAAAAATGAGCTACACAAGTTTTTGTATTCCCATAAGATATATGAATTTGACCCTACATACATAGCGGAATTCAAAGTTTCCATATCACAACAATGAAAGGTCACCACTCATTGATTTTGTCTTTATGCATTACTAAAATACGTTTTGGCCGGCTTATCATGGTGCCGGACGTATAGGTTGTTAGAGCATCACCAATGGGGAGGTGTATAAGGAGGTGTATATCACATTTACACCCCCTTTGACCGGAAATACCTACAATGGGAGTGTGTATATGGGTGTAAATATAGAGGAAGGGGCTGAGATGTAAAAAAATGGAGCTTTACATCTGTTTTTACATCTTCAAAATGGGTCCCACGAGAGAGAAAAGTAGGAGAGAGAAGAGAAAAGTATGAGAGAAAAACTTTTCTTGTTGGTGGGCCCTTTGCATGTGGGAGTGATGTCTTTGTAGCCGTTGGATTCTTGAAATATATAAATACATATTTGAATTTACATCTTCCTCATTTGGAAGAAAATCAAATTTACACTGGAAGGTGTAAAGAGGATGTAAAAGTGGCTTTACACCCCGAAAATACACTTCACCGGTGATGCTCTTAGAGCATCTACAATCATACTCTCTATTTTTAAGTTAAAATTTAGTTTAAAATATACAAAAGTTATTTTAGGAGCTTTCTATAAAAATTTAACTCCAATTATACTCTATAGTGTAGAGATTCATAAATGTTATAAAAAATAGTTAACATTAATTAAAAATTAAAAATACTATAAAACAAAGCAATATTAAATTATAGGAAGTCACTAGAAATCATTTCTCTCTCTCTCTCTTGATTTAGGAGCTCTTAGAGGTGTCTTTATTTTACGAGATAAATAAGGAGCATGATTGAAGTTGTATTTTTTCAAATCCTCCTTAAAATTTAAAAATATGATTTAGAGAGCCCATTTTAGATCGTGAATATGAATTATTAATCAGGTTGATTTTTGTTTTCAATTGACAATAGAAATACATCTGAGCCTTTTATGACAAGACTACCATACCATGCATTGCATACATTTACGTGGGATCCATATGTAGTTACACATCTTACAAGAATTGCGTGGTGCATATCAAATTGGGGGCACGTAGTACATATAAGAAGTTGCAATCTTTTGTGGTCTGGTTTCCCAAACTTGCCACAATCCCATTGGTCTCTAGGGCACCTTCCAAAATACCAAATCTTGACCCAGAGTGCCAGATATAATTGAGAAAATCAAAGTCTACCCAACACAGCATGTAAGCAGCACCGCCCCAAGAAAAATAGGTGAAAATCCAAACCCAACTTCTCCACAAGTCTAAATCTTCATTAAACAACACAAAGCCCTGCCGTTTTTTTGGAATGTAACGTTTGATAATTTCATGGCCATGGTTTTTATGATAAAATTAGATAGGAAAAGAAGACGAATTTAATTTTACTATTTTTCCCATGGACAAATTGATATTTAGCTAGCTCTCTACATGGAAAACATGTTCTTAATTTACAAAACAGCAGCTGGTGGTGCTCAGTGCTTGGAATAGGACCAATCTGCTTCGAATCTTTAGGTGCCATTTGATGTGGTGAGGTTGATGTGTCATCTTTCGGCACCTTCCTATGTATTATGACACTCTCTTCATCCTGTATAATGTTTAATAGACCCAGCTAGCTAGGCTTATAATGAATAGCGAAAAATCTTTAGTCCGGCAATCGACAATACATATGGTCCAATCACTTTTACAAAAAGTCTAAGCTCCTATATATTTGGGTCCACCGAACTCTACAATAATCCCACACTTTTGACTATGTTGCCGTATACCACAATCGCACTCAAGAATCCCTCTCCACGGACTTCCCAAAGTAAATCAACCCCTAATTAGCCAATGCCTAAATAGAGGCTTGATTGCATGACTTAATTATACACCATTTTATCTTTTGGTTAAGTGGCTACAATGTTGATTGACAAATAGTAAAGAAACATGATTTAAAGAGAAATTGATATTAGTCATAACCTTGCTCATCTAGCGATTCTGCCCTATCCAATTTTTTCAGTTATTCATAATTTCATTTTGAATGTAGGTTGTTGGGGTAGTTTGTCAAGGAAAAGAAGACATATCACTTTGGATTGGATCAATAAGCTATATGTTCAAGCCCATCTAACTCAGATCCTTTTTTGGGCCCAAGATTATCCCAATTGGACCAACCAACTGTAATTTTGACAGTGTTAGAGTCCAATCTCTGCCCAACTCAAAAGATTATCTTTTTGTCTCGTGGTTTTTTATTTATTTCTTAAGATAATCTTTTGGGTTCGATAAAAAGAAAAAAAGAAGACAATACATATATCATATCATTAAAAGCACTCTGTTAAATGCATATTAAGATATCCTTTTGGGTTCCATTAAAAAAATTCCATGATGCATACCCATGCTTGCACTCTGTTAAATACATATAACCCTATGTGCATAACCCAAAATATTGTGTAAGTGTAACTATGTATAAGTATTTAAACAATCAACTTGAGTTAGAAATTTCTCAAATAATACTATTTTTCGTACATATATTGCTGGATGATACTTAAATGAAGATTTTAAAAAGGGAAAATTTGAAACGTTTGAATCATTGAACTACAACGCAGATTGAGTTCTACAATATATTTGTAAACTCGTGTTATTTGAGGAATCTCCCTACCGAAGTCCACTAAATCTGAACACATAAATGTATATATGTATAATAATTTTATTTTCTCAAAGCAAAACATATGTTTATCAATCATTAATAAAATGAATTGAATAAAATTAAACTTGTAACTTAATTGATAGACTAACAACATATAATACTATATATTAAAATGTCTGGTAAGCAAATATTTTTGTATATATATCAATATCAGTTGGTTTGCCATTTTCCATTGAACGCGTCAATTATTTTCAAAATATTGTTCTTGACCTTTTCGTCTAGCTGCTGCAGGGTTGAGATTCTTGAGAATATATACTTTGTGCTCGACTCAATCCAGTCAACTGGTTAACCTATTGACCTGAGTCTGAGAATTCGTTGAATCATTGACCAACAACTATTTTAATTAACCATTTAACAAGTCAATGACAAAGTATTATCTGATAAGCAAATTGCTTTCACACCAATGCATATATAGATTATTGTGGTCTAGCTTTGAGCTTAATCGTTACATGGTTATGAGTAATTAAATTAAAGTTTTAATTTCAACCCGTAACTTTGCCGTCTTATACGACCCGTGAATCTTTCAGAGCCATCTTAAATAGTACTGATCATTTGCATCACCGTGCAAGTTATGAATAAACTATCAATCTTTTTATAATAAAAGATTAATGTGTATGTCCATAACCTTGTGCATAAACTATCAATCTTTTACTTAAACAGATGAAGCAGGTGTTAAAGAGAAATATATCCTGCTAAGTACAAAAATATGAAAACAACAAGTGGCAATAATTTAAATGTAGAGCTAGCTTAGTCACATGGTGGAGCACAAAAGAAGACAACACATCAAAGCTATGACTTAGCTAGGCATTGCCAAACTTTGGCATATCATGACAGCTTCATGTTATGTCATATCAGCTCACACCTGTTGGGCATGCAATGGGGTACTAAATTCAATAATGCATTCATTAATAATATCTGGTTCTAAGATTTCATTTTATTTTGGTCCTGTCCTTTGTCTACAGAATTCTTATTAATGGTCAAATAAAGCCATGAAAGTGAAACATATTTTTGTACTATGTGTGTATATATATAGTAATTCCCATTTCAGACGGAGACAAAGCATGAAATGCTGTTGCTAGCTGCACCCTAATCATCAAAGAAGATGAAAAATTATTGAAGATCGCATTGGATCCCCATGCCATCCTGCTATGTGAGCACTAGACACCAATCTATTTTTCAAGTTTTCAAAATCATGTTACCCATCTCTTGCATGCTCCCTCTGTCAGCTATTGTCAGCTATAGGTTTTTGTAATGACTTATGTAAGAGCAAGAACAACTATTGCTTTTAGGCTTCCAAAGAAAAACTTGCCTATAATTGGCATGTGATTTCCTCTCATAATAAGTGATCACGTATTAAACATAATATATCTCATCTTCTTATAATAACTAATCACATGTTAAGCACGACACGATTCACCAATTTACCAATTTTCTCTCATAATAAGTGATCACGTTTTCTCTCTCATAACGAGATGATATATAATAGTGTTCAAGAAGAAGAGTGTATAGATTCATGCAAGTTTCTCTCCTTGCGTGGGTGGCCTGCTAAATTTTTCTTCTTTTGATTCCCAAACCAGTCAGATCGCAGCACCCAAGATGCTTGATGCATTGATAATTTTATAAAGCGATCTTTTCACTTCATGCATTTAAGCCCAATTAAAAACAATGACATAAATAACTCCAAACTCTTCAATGGGCTATCGTACGAGTAAAGTCTTCACTAACTGATAATGCCAAGTGCCTAACTTGCTTGCACCCCCCAAATTCTGACCCTTTCTGCTGGAAATTTATGTTGGTTTCTGACTTATCTTGACCAGGATTTTATATGCTTTATTTTCTTGCCTCCACCACTGAATAATTCTACACATAACAAATATCCCACTATTTATGCTTGAAATGAGATGCATACAGTTTTGTGCCCAATGCTATTGCAAACACCGATCTGTTTGGTTGCAAAGAAATCACATGCAAGAAAACAGAGAAAATTCAGAAATCAATCTCCAAACCTCCAACTAAGATTTTGAGACTTAATTAAGTCATCTCTGTTTTCCTTTCCCATTTAACATAATTCCCACATTAATAAATCCTACAAAAGCCTACAACCATCAAACTACATATAAATCTACATTTCCAGGAAATAAATTGTTCATTTCCTTTACAGAGAGAGAGAGAAGAAGAAAATAAAATATTTTTCATAACGTACAAAACAAAACAACAAAAGGGTGACATTTTTTTTTCCTTTTTTAATTTTCAAGAGATTCAAAGTTGATGAGATTTGACAAAGAGAACAAGTACTTCTTCTACATGAAAAGGGTTCGAGGCCGATCTGATCCAGCAATAGAAGGGTAGCTGGAAAGAGAAACTCCCATTGGGATGGCGAAAGAAGTCTCCATGAAAATCCTCTGGTGGAAGGTCTCCAAGCTCGCGCCAGCTTCCATTAGGTCCTTCATCATGTTCTTGTAAGACTCCTTGAGCTTCTTCAACATGCACAAGTACTGAAGTTTCAGCCACCTCATCCTGAACCTCTTGAGCATTTTAACAAACACAAGTCCCCGCTTCGGCTTCGGCCCACCTAGGCGGGCAACGGGCAGTTTCCGGCTGCGGCGGAGAGGAAAACCGCGCCTCACCAGCCTCTGATTTTGGCGGTGGAGATCATGATCTTGAGCCATGTGTTTGTCTTTGGGGTGTAAAGGTGTGAGAGAGAGAGAGAGAGGAACAGAGAGTAGGGAGGATATTGTGATAAAACTTTATATAAGTTACAAAAAAGAGAGAAAGTTGACCAAATGAGAACAAAAGCATCACGCTTTCAGTGGGGTATATGGGGCATGTGGGGCCCTCAAATTAATTAATTAAGGTTTTAGATTTGGAAATCATAACTACCGTGGATGTGGAGCAACCTTGATCAGATTAATTTAAAGGGGATGATCAGATTCATATCATAACTTCCATAATTATGAGGATTGATACTGACCATTACATTGGATTAATGAATGACTAGAACAACATGCATAATAGACATTGTTTTATGAGGTCAGATGTTTAGGGTTTAGGGTATCTCTTTCTTCTTTTGCTAATCTTATCCCTTTTGATTGGTTTTCAGAAAGCGATGACCTTCTACGCGCAGTTAGTGAAACTTACCAGCAACAACAAGGGGATCTATACTCATTTCGCTTGATTTTTCTATACGAGTGTCCAGTTACGTGAGAAGAAAGATAGAGATATATAAATATACATCGTATTACATACAAGTTCATATAATTCAAATCAAATATATGTATATATACTTCACAAACATGCAATGTTCTAAATTTCCAAACAAGAGAAAAATAGAGCGTGGAAAATTGAAAATATATAAATAGTAGTATGGATAGAGAAATTTTATTTAAATAGTATTTTTATTTTATTGTTTAACGTTTGGGTTCGTAATTTGACCAAAGCTTATAAGTCAAAAGCGTACACACACATATATACGTACTCAGGTAGGTGGTGAAGTTGAGTTCATACATATGTGATTGGTAAATTCCAAATCCATATAAATAAAAATAATTTTGGTTTGGACTTTGTCTCACGTTGGTTTGGTGAACTTTGAGTTGTTCTTCTGTACTTTATTATATGTCATCTTTGCGCCTCATACTTACTCAAGTGTGTTTTCACAATTTTATATTATAAAGTATAAATAAAATCGAATTTGACATTGAAGAAGAATAACAAACAAATTTATTTATTTTTTAATAATTAATTAAGCGACTTCCTTGTATAATAATGTGTATTACGTCCACGCACTAATTTTAAAAGCAACCTCCTAATAATACAATTAGTCTTACGTAGGTGATGACTATGGTCTACAATATCATTATCAGATTCATGCTCTATTTTATACGGAAAATACTTCCCTTCTTACTATGTAAGTAGGAGTTCTTACATTCATGTCTATAACAGTGTTGACATGTGTATATAAGTTTTTCTTCTTGTGTTTGTATATATGTCAAATTGTGATTTGCAAGAAGGGGTATCTCCTTACAGGGAAAGAGGCAAGCAATATCCATTTTATGTTGCAGCTCCCAATTCAAAATAAAAGGAGAAGATTCTCTTATTATTATATGTGCCTCTTCATCTGTGGTTTTTCTTTTTATTGTACTAAACCATGTGGCATTTAGATTTATCAAATGGCCCTAGGCTTTCTAAATTATTCTCATCAAACTAACTCAATCTTTATTATAAAAATATTTATAACAATAAAAATAAATTAAAAACTAAGTCAAGTTTTATTATTTTTGTTGGGTTTTGGACATAGACTTGAGCACTAAATCTAACTTAGCCCATGTTATACTCTAAAAATGGTTTGGGTTCTTTAGGCTGCCACTTTTGGAGCCCAAATTGATTTTCCTTGATAATTTTGTTCATGTCGGTTTTATATAAACAAAAAAAAAATAAACAAAAATAAAAACACTGTAAAAAGTTATTTCGACGCCTGAGAGATTCGAACTCTCGCGGGGAAACCCCATGTACTTAGCAGGCACACGCCTTAACCACTCGGCCAAAGCGTCGTTGTTGCTAACGTCTCTGAAAACGTTTTATTTAACCTCTTCGTAAGGCACGTGCACAGGGAACACAACAATGATTTTTATAACAATGTCCAAATCTATACGCGACGATCCTTGTTTTGATGCCTTGAGCTGTACATTATCTATTATATTGAGTGTTTCATTTGTTACATTAATTTATCTCTTGATCATTTTTCAGAGTCTAGACTAACAACTAGACGTTAGATTATTATAAAATTGAAAAACTTGACGCATGCATACTGCAAATGCCTGTTAAGTCTTCCCTTCCACCAATTCAGCTGTGAAGTTTCTTAACTAATGGGGTATCAGTTGGATTGGCCCCGGTTTTTGGTGTTGTGGTCCCAAGTGGTCCTATATTCAAGTCCCCATAGTACATGTGTGTGTGAGATTCCCCCCTCCCTCGTCATAACTTTGGCCCAAAAATAAAAGTTTCTTATACTGCACACAATAGATTAAAGGATGTGCTGCAATTGCATATCAAATTGGGGATTTTTTGCAACCCTCTTTCTTCCTGGTTATGAGTTGAGAATATCCCAATTGTTTCCTGTAAAGGCAAGAGCTTTATTGATCAACCAAAAGACACATCGATGTGGAACTGAACAAGGCCCTCTCTAGCCAAAGCATATATATTGTTATATCTCACTTTCATGGCAGATAATCATAACAGAGAAGCATAATGTGATTGAATTTATTGCTTAGGTAAGTTCTCAAGCTTCGATTTTGCAACAACAATGTAACGTATTCACATAATCAGGGCCTACCCATAACAATTCAAAAGCCCTTCAACTTTACACAAGAGGCTAATTAATAAGTTTAAACAAAGCAAGCGACTATGCTCTCATTGCTCCACCCATTGCTATGGCGGCTGTTCAAACTGCTAAAACTCACATGGAAGCTAAGGATTTAGCACTGCTCCACCTCACAGCAACTGGACTTCTCACTAGATGCCTGCCATCTGTCCACTCAATCGACCCATATCTCTCCCCGCTATCGTACCCAACACCTCTTTTGAATGTAACCTCATAACTCTGAGTCTGGTTTTCTGCACTAAACACCAGCTTTCTTGGCTCAACGCTTATCTCCACACCAGCTGGAGCATTCACTGTCACCTCATAAACTGCATCCGCGTCTCCCCCGACATTCGTGGCTATTCTCTTATACTTAACCAGCCCTTGATCCGAACTCAAAACCACTGAAAACGAAGGGTAATTCAGATCACCAGGGCTAGCCAAACTGTTTCTTGTGCATATATCGGAACCAGTAGGCTTCCCTAGAAACACAGCTATTTGCCTTGGACTGTACCCAATTGAGCACAAAAACGCCACATAGTCGTTGACATTGAGATCATAAACCAACCCAGGATTAAGAGCTCTGTTGGGATCAACATGCCCTGCTCCATGAACAAAAGGAGTTGACTCTTCCCCTGTTCCAAGGTCCTTAATTTTCTTCCCGGCATTGTCTAAAGTGTAAGCTGTTGTAATCAGAGCAGATTTTATAGCAGCAATCGACCAATTCGGGTAAGCCTTTCGAAGCAGAGCAGCAATGCCACTCACATGTGGGCAAGACATGGATGTGCCTGAAATGATATTGAACTCAACTCTTCTAGGATCAACGTCCAAATCAGTGGGGGCAGTAGCCCCAGTCCAACCAGCCAAAATGTTCACCCCAGGAGCAATCACATCTGGCTTGAGAATCTCTGGTGTGAGAGAGTTTGGTCCTCGGCTCGAAAAAGCTGCGACCTTTGGAGAAGATGGCGAAGACCCAATTACAGTTCCGCGAAACACAATGGTGGCTGTTGGGTATTGGCTCAATTTGATGTACTCTCTTATCTGATTAGCAGCGATCTCACCCACCTCTGTTGCAGGTATGAGGTGACCATCAGCAAGAAGCTCTTCTCCACTCTCCTCTGTATTGGCCAATATCATCCCAAGCCCACCTGCAAGCTTCACCGCGCCTCCCTTTGCCACTCTCGCATTGCCTCCGCGATCACACACCACAATCTTCCCTTGAACTTTCGATGGCTGAAGAGCCCCTTCATAACAGTACCGACTTCCACAGTCTCCACCATACACTAACGGAAGCTTGTAGTCCACAAGAGGCTCTCCGGAGTACAACGAAACCCCGCTAAGAACCCGATTGTCGCCGAGAACAACGTCCGCCGGAAACTCTCTGTCAATGGTGGATGCACCCACTGTTAAAATCCACGGAGCTATATTGGTGGCGGTAAATGGGTTAGGCCCAGAATTCCCAGCCGAGGCAGAAACAAGAACACCATGCTGGGCAGCCCCAAAAGCTCCGATGGCTATGGAGTCTTGATCGTACGGCGGAGCACGACTGCCGGCTCCGACAGAGAGCGAGATGATATCAACACCGTCAGCAATGGCTTGATCCATGGCGGCCAAGATGTCAGAATCGAAACACCCAAAAGACCAGCAGATTTTATAGACGGCGATTCTGGCCTTGGTGGCCATTCCTCTGGCTTCGCCTTGAGCGTACGAAAAGAAGCTCGCGTTAGCGACGACGGCGCCCGCGGCGGTGGAGGCCGTGTGGGTCCCGTGGCCTTCGGTGTCTCTCGGCGACTTCGCCTCCGTCGTCTCGTCCATCAACCTTCCGATGTGGGATTCGTAGCCGTTGAAATAGGCGCGAGCGCCGATAATCTTGCGGTTGCAGGCGGAGGAAGGGAAGTCCGCGGTGGTGACGCACGTGCCCTTCCATCGGGTCGGGACCGGGCCGATACCAGAGTCCGAGAAGCTGGGGCGCTCGGGCCAGATCCCGGTGTCGAGGACGCCGATAACGACGTCGTCGGCGTAGTCGGAGTTGGGCCAGAGGCCGAAAGAGTCGGCCAGGCCCAGGAAGTTGGGGGTGCGAGTGGTGTGAAGCTGACGTGGCTGGTCGGGCGTGACGGAGAGTACGGACAGGTGGCTGAGGAGCTGTGTGGCCTGAGAGGAAGTGAGGGTGGCGGAGAAGCCGTGGACGGAGCGGTCGTAGGTGTAGAGGAGCTTGGTGGGGTGAGGGGAAGGGAGATTTTGGATGATGGAGGTGTACCAGCTCCGGTGGGAGGAGAAGAGGGAGGGCTTCTGGGATTTGGACACGTGGACGATGAAGGTTTTTGGGCGGTCGGACAGGTCGGGCGGGATTGAGAGTGTTGCAGGAAGGAGAAGAGAGAGGAGGAAGAGGAAGAGGAAGAGGGAGAGAGTGGAAGTGGCCATGATTGTTGTGTTTGGTTCCTGAGAAACTGGAGGATCAACAAATGGTTTGTTCGGCTGGTTTTTTGAGCCCACTTGTCTCCCCACAAATTTGGTCTGGCCTTAATTTGTGCATGAATTTTGGTTTGGTTCATCTCATCCGATTAATAAGAGCCCAAGGGAAAATAAATATTTATGAGATTTAATGAACGATATTATTATTATTATTTTTAATTTTTAGGATAAAATATTTTATTGGTTTTTCTTGTTATGTGGGGATTATTGGACCAAAGAGAATGGACAATATGGATGATTGGCTTAAGGGTTGTATATCGGTTCGAAACTAATACAATTTAATCAATTTGTATATGATCCAATATCAATTGGATTGTGATTTTTTTAATCTAATCGAATTATATTAGATGTTTAAATTCATTCCGATAATTGAATTGGATGATCGGTTTTGATAATGGAAAAAGAAAATAATGAAATATTAAACATTTATCCTTAGATTTAATCCAATCAAACATATTAATAGATGTAAATGTAAGATATAAATGAAATACTAGAGAAAATTGTTTTGATTATATAATATATTAAACATAACTCCATTAAATGACTTAAAATATTTATAACCTTTTTAACTAAAAATACCTATATGATCAAAATAAGTATAAAATTAACTATATTGGATTGGATTCTCATAAGCAAATTCGTTATCTGATTCAATCATGTCAATTTTGAAAATTACGAATCCAATTCAATCTGCCAAATCATCAAAACCGATTGAAATAGAATTAGATAGATCGATTTGAGTAAATTGGATTGGATCTTGTACACGCCGCCTATAGTACAAAATGTGGGACCAAGATGTTTAAGGGGTAGATGGCAACCAATTGGTAAATGACAAATCAATGAATGTGGGCTTTTGAAGAAAACGACATGAAATGGATGGAGTGGTCCATGAATATACTATTATGGCCTATGGGACAGGGCAATTGTATGGATTCGATTTTATTCTACGCAATCTACGAATTCAAACAAAAATGCCCATCTACGACAAGACAAGCTTTGTGAGAATAACAGCCATAATTTCGCAAAATGCCCATCTACTCAAGTAATCTTTGTGTATCAAAAGAGTTGAGGTACACTCAAACTATGAGGACTTTCAACTCTTAGAACAAGTAACTTGCTCTATTATTTTTAAATTTCAATAGGTATTCATTTGGCTTCGTGTGCTAATCAAGTTTAGAGGTCTAGACCCCGAGAGCCTACAAGTTATGGTATTTCGTACTCCAAAAGGCCCTTTTTAAATCTTTGTGCTTCACTGCATTAAGAAAAACAATAGTCATTAAGAAGTCGGGTTCTACCTCTTATTTGTTTGTTTGTTTGTTTGGGTTTTTTTTCATTTTAGTGACAGACAATGATAAATCAGTTGATGGGAAGGTTTGCTTCTTACAATGATTTTGTTAACCATTCATTTATATTTGTGAGACTCACACATCAAAGATCAAGGAAAGTGTACAAGTAAAATACAGCTCCAATCCATTAATGATGATTGTTTTACTATAATTTCGTATGGCATGCATTTCAACACGCAACCAAGGAGAAGTTTCCTAACTACATTATTTTATTTCCTACTCTCTTTTTTTGCCATTATTAGTTATGTGAATGTGACTTTTACAGATAATGAGGATGATGAAGTAGTATTCTGATATTCACACCATTCCTGACAAAAAAGGGAGTGGAGTTGTGGGGAAATCGATCTATATTCAATCAAATCATGTAAGGCGGGGATACGAACTTGAAACTTAAATATATCATGGGTGTGCTTGGTTTTCACAAAACCAAACCTTATGAGAACTTAAAATTTAAATATCGCTGAATTAAGATTTAATTTCACTTAATTTGTCATTATATCCTTTTAACTATACTATTCAATGGTGTTAATGAGTCAGATCCTCTGTCCTTGTTTTTGTGTGTCATATCTCTGCCTACGTTATTTTTGTATGGAATTACTTAATAATACTTTAACAAATTAATGCTTTTATCTTTTAATACAAATAAAATAATAAAATAATACCACGTGTCGTAAAATTAACCAGACAGAGGAATGACACACAAAACATGACAGAAAATCTGAACCCGTTTCCAATGCTTCCAGCAATTTTGCTATATGCTTTTTGGAAACAAATTTAACACATCCATATTCATATAATGCCAACTTGCCAAGTGGACCTCTTACCAATAAAAAGCAGAAAAGGTTTAAGTGGGAGTTTGGTGGGTGATGGTTAGATCCACTTTTCATGACTCATGAGTATGCATCACGCATGAGCCTTAGTAAAAGTGCTCTTCCATGCTTTCTTCTCCTTTCAAAGCAAGGCACATATCTTCCTCACTCATTCATTTCTCTCGCTATCACTAATTTCCATTTTCCTGAAAATTAAATAATAATACAAAATTATTATTTCATTTAAATATTTTAATTAAAATAATAATATTAACATGATGAACATCAACAAGAAGAAGAAGAAGAAGAATATTAAAAACTGAGCACATGAAATGGTCCTTGTGGCTGAAACCACAAATTTTGGATTTTGGGTCAATCTTAAATTAGGCACAGACCACACAACGTGGACCAGCTCATGGGCTTGTGGTTTAGCCCTGTAAAGTAAAATAACCACTTCCTGGTCGAATCCAATTTTAGGCATATGGCCAGGCCCAAGTTCAGACAGATACATTTCTTCTTCTTTTTTTTGTGCGTGGATAAAATCGATATTATACTTTAATTTAATATAAACTACAGGGAGGGGGATTTGAACTCGTGTGCAGACGGAGAGTGGAGAGCACATCCACACTCGCATTTCTTCTCCACAATATTTTTAGCATTTTAATCTTAAATTTATATTGATAATTGAAGCCATGTTAATTGCGAGGCAAGAGAGGGCTGTCGGCTGTGGATTGTGGAGGAAGGTACATATTCTTCTGGTTGAAGAGACTTAAGGCACAAGATATTTTGGGGTTAAAAACAGAAAACCACACCCAAGTCAACCAAATCCTTCAAAACTAATCTCCATTGATCTTATTGAGGTGAAGACAAGAAAGAATGAATCATGCGACCATTTTAATACCACATTAAACAAGAGATCAATGATTGAGTCTAGACATATATCTTATTGTGGGATTAGGTAAATGAGCCTAAAATAATTGAGCAAGCTAGGCTCATAATTGGTGCAAGAGTTCAGATGCTAATTAGGGTGGTTTGTACTGTTGGTGTTTTTCTCACAAGTTAGCCACCATTTTCCAAAGAAAAAGACACTGAGGCCTGAATATATATTGTGGGCAGACATTCATGCAATGCAATGCAATGCACCAGATCCGATTCCCATAGGACATCAATCCATAGCCTTCTAAATCCAGCAGAGACTCCACGCAACAGAATTAAGACAAGCACTGCTGTCTTTCTGGCACTGATTCTCATGTTCACTATCTTATTATTTGAAATCACAGTCACAGAAGAAGAATGAGAAAAAAAAATCTAAATAAGGCGTTGTCTAAAATTGAAATCAGAATGAGGTTGATTGCAAGTGAAAAAGAAAACACAAATCCAATGCTATGGCATTTTCAATGTCATAGAAAAAGTTGTAGATCAGTGGGAATGATTCTCATCACAACTTCACAAGTCCTGATTAGAAATTCGATGGCCATGTATGTAGGTTCCACGTTTCTCTTGATTCCTTTGCAGAATGATCCTTCCATTCTCATTAGTTAGTTATATATGCCAAGAAATTCTTGCCAAAACAAGATCATCTATAATGGTTCTGAATCACTCCAGAAACATAAATAATTGGCTAGCCAAGATCACCATTCAATTTTACAAATGTTAATTTCATACCAGATTGGTTAAATCTAAACTCTTAAATCCAAATTGTTGGAAGATTGTATTTCTAAGGGTCAAGCTGCTATGTCCCCCCTTGTGTTCGTTTTGACACTATTCAATAAATTCTCCTCGTACTGTCGAGGTTTCTCATAATCTTAAATTGCAGAGTTGAATTGTATTTCTTTCATTTTGAACCAGAATGCATTAGTGATATTAAATCTCATGAATTGCCCCAAAAATAATAAAATAAAGCTCATCAATCATGACAGCTAAAATATGTGAATGAAAGAAAAAGCTTTGATCAGAAAGAGAAATTGAATTTCTAGCAACAAAAAGAACAAAAGAAAGAATGAAGAGGAAAAGAAAAAGGCTCTGTATTCAATACTAAGTACAACTAAATTAAACATCTACCCTTAAAAATTAAATTTCTTTTTTTTTTCTTTTCTGGGTTTTTATTTTCAGCAAATGAAGTTGTAAATTTGCCAAACTTTTTCCCACTTTGATTCTTATTCCCATAATTCCAACACCGCCAGATCAATCTCAACCAGTGAGAGTTGGAAAGCAACTCTCAGACCTTGTAAGCCCCTTGCCATTGATCTTTGTTGGGCTACTTGGAGTTGATCTCAAACCCCTTGGAGAATCCAAACTGCGCCTAAGAATCTGCCTCATGGCAGAAATCAAGTGAACTGTTGGGTCTGGAGGGGGCCCTGAAGCCTTAAACTTCTTGCAGAAGTTCATGTGGGTAGCCATGGCTTCTTCTGTGCTGATGAGCCTCTCAGACCTCACAATCTCATCTTTGATGGCCTCTGCACACAACCCACAAATCCAATGGCCCTGATATCTCTCCCGAACATGTTGAATGTAGGCCGGGGTGCATTCCTCCGACAGGCCGCAGCAGTCACATTTAACAAACTCGATTTCGATTTGGGCAATGAGTTTTGTGGCTTGTGGTTGTTGGGTTTCTGGGGCTGGTGGCAGAACCATTGGGTCGCTGAGAATAGTTGCAGACAATGCCATTATAAACCCTGCAAACAATACGAACAATCCAAACAAGATTGCCAAAATCATGAGTTCTCTGACTGCAAATGGAATTGGTTGATGGCAAGAAGCAAAATCTCGTGTTCTTTTTTTATGCTGCTCTGTTTGGTGAGGAAAAACAGAAAGCTTAAGTGTCTACTTGGTTGTCACAAAAACAGAAAACTGAAATTATTTATGTTTCTTAATGTTGGCAACGACAAAAGAAGCACACAAATTTGTGTTTTTGTGTGTGTGTGTTTTAGGTTGTACAGTTACACTTTCCGAAAAAAAACAGAATTATGGTTTGGATAACAAAAGGATGAGCTTCTTAGCAAAACCAAAAAAAAAAAAAACACAGAGGTGAGCTGGAAACCGCATTTGGAACAAGCTGTACTTCCAACCATGCTCTTCAATTAGCTTTGTTGGTTTTAAAAAATTATCAAAAGATAGAAAATATAAAAATTTGGGTTCTGAAATAAAAAACACATCTTTTCTTTGGAAATCAATCCAATCAGATCCTTTACTTTTGTGAAACTCCACTCTCTTTCAAAAGTGAGAACAGAGCAGAAGCACAAAAACAAGTTGAGAGAATTACCAGCAGAAGCAGCAGATCAAAATTGAATTCCAACGTTTTTTTCTCTCTCTCTCTCTCAGCTTTCTGCTAATTTGGGTTTGTTTATGCGTATCCTTTATCGCTCTTTCTCCCAAGCTCCTTCTTTCACCTTCTCTTCCGCAGCAAAGAAAATGTCAGACATGAAAACCATTTCCAAGAAGTCTTCAAACCTCCAAACACGCCCTTTTCTAGCTTTCTCAAACTTGCCAAAGCTAGCTCCTCCCTGATGATCAAGACTCAAACTTTGATCTCTTTTCTTCTTTTGTCTATGTTTTGCTGCAAGAACCCAACTCTTTTTCTGAGCAAACAAAGAGAAAGAGATTGCTTTTTGTTTCTCCTCCACAAAATCCGCTATTAAATCATATATGAATAGTAGACAACTAGAGATGTAGAGAGAAAAACACACACTTTCTAGAGAGTAGAGAGAGAAGACCCAATGATTGAAGGCTTAAGGGGCTGGACTGCAAGTCTACAAAGTATAATCCACGTCAGCGACATTTGCTGTCCCGGAATTCTGACCGTTGATCCTTGGATTGCCAGCTAAGCATTATCATGTTTTCAGACTATTCTTCTTTTCTTAGCCAGTATGTGCTGTTTGGAGGCTTTTCTAATTTCTTTCCTGTTATTTCAAACCAATGAATGGCATCCACGTGTAGATTAAAAACGTGTAAGCTGCAGATTCGATTGTCTGCTTCCTTCCACAAGTCTTTTTTTAAATAATTTTTTTCAGGTTTTCTTCTAGACTTCCAGAAGTCTTTCCAAATCAAATTACTGCAAAGCTTTCGTACTGTCTGGGTACAAAACACAGCCTAATTAGGCCTTCCAGGCTTGCACTACTTTTGGTCATTTCACATTTGAGCTAACAAACAATTTTGTTTTCGGACAGTCTGTTTCTTCACTATGGGGAGAGAAATGAGTGATTAGCATGTTAGGGGTGGAATGGGAAGTCAGAGATTAGTTTTAGATACCTAACTAATATATATTTTCAAAACAAAATTTAGAGAAGATGAAGAGTTAGAGTCGAACTTTGTTACGCTATCGGGACTATAAAGCCCTACATATTTTCCTCATAGTAACAAGAAAAAGTACAAGTCTAGACTATAAGGTTTAGTGATTAATCCTATATCGAAATAAACCCTACATGACAGTAAAATTGAAATCTATTAGATGTTCATTCAAAAAGAAAAATCTTAAACTAGGGTATGATATATAGTGTATTGGAATGGCAACTTAGAATTTTTATTATTATTTTTTTTTATGTGGTTGATGGCTGGCCTTTTGATCTAATGAAGTTAAAATAAAGTAGGATCATGGCAATTCCCTTATATCATTTCTAATTAACAATTTATAGAAACAACATGAAAATGAATATGTGATGTTAAATTGTATAACGATTGTTGATTGTTGATACACAAGTCTTATCTTGGGACTCATATCTATCCAGTATTAATTCATATAGGTTTATGATTTACAATCGTCTGTAAGTGAATAAAAATTAAGAGGTGGGGCTTTTGAATATGATGTGCACATTGGTTTGATTTTGATGACGCCTTTAATAATTGGAGTATCACATTGAACAGAAGTGCATCTTACGCAACCCCCTCTTTAGACCCCACTCCCTTAATTTTTGAAGCACGATGATATACCTATATTACCTGGTTGGCCCTTCTTCATGATCAATTTGACAATCTGATTGTTTTGGTAATCAAAGACCAACCAATCGCGAAATAATGAATGGACCAAGCTTTGCCAAACCTCAAAAAATTTAAAAGAGACTTGTGAAATTATTGCTGATATCGATCACGAAAGAGACCTTGCAAGAATAGATAGGCAACCCACCAAACGATCTGTTCCTATCACAAAAACAAGGACCATATTTGTGGCTCCTCTTAATGCCTCATTTGAAGTACACAAAGGAATTGCATCTGCATGCATGCCCACAAGTTCACATGGGCACAGATATAAATTTCACACTCATTATATTTTATATGCATGCATGCTTCACATGCTAGCATAGGACAATTTGGCATCAATATGAATACCTAAACGATAAACGCTTCGGATGATTGAAATACAGTGTAGAATGAGCTCGTAACACTACAAATAATCTCATCATTTAAGAAATTCCTAACTCAAGCTATATGTATATAACTATATATATTTAGCAGGTTATATAAGGGATTCGAAATAATGGGAAAAGTTGTCATTATAATGGTAGTTTAATTAACATATATGAACACATTTAAACTATACCTAATATAACTTTATTATTTGATCCTTGGCCAATTTTATTTTATTTTATTTTTGTGATTTCTTGGTCTTGATATTATATTGGGATTTTTTCTCAAAAAAGAAATATTATATTGGGCATCAACATATGTGATGTCTAGCTAGCTGTCTGGGTTTTGTTGAATGGGCAACCAGAGCCAATTGGCTTGGCATCCCTAATTATCCAATACGTACAACGAAATATTCTTGTGGGTGACGTGGTGACTAATTGAAATGAAATTCTGACATGGCATCTGAGTCACTACTTACGTGTTGCACACTAATCAAGTTGGTTGGCCATTAACATCATTTAATTGTTTTTTTTAGGACTTTTCGTATTGAGAGGGGCGATAATATACTAAACTCACACACACTACACTGATGCTAGAACTCGAACCCAGGACCTTGCCTGAGTGGAGCATACTCCAAACTACTATATTAGTGGGTCCTTTGCTTCTTTCTTTTTGGTTTCTCATCATTTTACCATTCTAATTGTTTTTTTTTGCATGATTTTGTTTATATTTATTTGAGGTCTATGATTGTCTAAAATATGTCAAAAGGGTGTCTTAGTCTTCACTGTTTGAAGATCATTACTCTTGTGAATTTTCTTTTTCCTTTCTTCATCCTTTTGCTTTTCTTTTGCGAATAAAAAATTTGTTTTCGGATGATACTTGACCTTACCATAATCGTTGATTAAAAAGAAAAGCAAATGATATTAGTATTAAAAAGAAAAGCAAATGATACTTGACCTATTGTTCTTTTGTTCGATTTAGAATTTATGCTTTCAACAACTAAACAAATAAACTTGCTCATCCATCCATTTACAAAATTACAAGGAGGCATATGAGTATTTTTAGGTAAGTGACTTTTTATTTTATTTTATCGAAATCAAATTTCATTAATATAACAAGCTAACGCCGATTACACCGAAATGAGCTGAAAAAAAAAACTCAAACAAACGCAACACAAAATGCATACAGTATTTTGTTATTCGTTTATAAATGCATGAACGAGGCTAGAAGTCAAAGTATAGGAAGAAAAACTATGTATCAGTGAAATAAAAGAAATAAAACTCCAATAATGTGGCTGCATTGCATCACCATCATACCACAAAAAGCCATTGGCCTTTAAGTTTTCTTTCGGCTTGTTTGTTTCAATTTTCATTTCATGGGCTAGAAGAAGACCTTTGTTTTGTTTCTTTGCCAAGGTGGCAAAGTTGTGATCGATCTCGACAAAGAAATCACCAAAAGCATGATCACATATAAATTACATCCCTATTAATATATAATTTTTAAAAAAAAGCTCAAAGATTTATTGAGTTAATTAAAGTTCGGTTGACCCTCACTTCCATATTTAACTGTTGCGTAGCAGTAAATGAAGAAAAATATTTAGGCAAATATTAATGAATGAAGATCTTCAAAGGATCGAATGATGTGAGCATAGACAGTGACTCATCATATATTAACAATCACACAAACTTCAATAGAAATACAAAATTCTCTACTACTCTTTTATGTGTTGATATCTAAAATATGAAATAGTTGTTTCATATATAAATCAAGTATTTGTGATAATTACTATGAGTTCAAAATCATGATTGTGTGTGTGTGTTTTTTAAATTAATGGGGAGTGGAAGATTCGAATTTGGGATCTCTTTCAGTATTAGGAACAAGTAACATAAGATCACGAACTAGTTCATGATGTTTTTTAAATTACTGCGAGGATGTAACTTGTACATGATATATGGAATTGACGGATTGATGCCTGGGAATTGACGGATTATGATTGGGGGTACCCCTAGGTGAAGGTTATGTACAGATTTGAGATGTTTCAAATGGAAAATTTATAATGTTGTTTTTGGATACTTATGGGTGAATGTTTTATTATCTATTTTTGAACTTATATGACAAATGATGGAAATTTTCTAAGTTCAACGAATTCTTGCGAATTTATGGTGGGGTTATATATATATTGCTTTAGCTCACATGGATGAGGTGATTTTGGGACGATGTTGAAATGTAATGTTTGGAACCATTGTAGCCTATAATTGATTGTATTAGATTGTTTGAATTATAAATTCTTGAGAAAGAGCTACGTGTGGCTTGATCCCTCAAGAAGGGTACGTAGGCAGCCTAGATTAATTTAGGTGCAGCCATGAACAAGAATACTATGGAATCTGGTTTTGATTTGGAAATTTATTGAACATGTTAATTGTATTCAATCCGAACTGATGTGCTTGTTATTATAATGACTACTAAAATGAATGTAGCTGAATAGTTGGCTAGGATTCACTTAGGATAATATATGTTGGCAAGAAATGCTGATGATAATACCGAACTGATATATCAAGAATTGATAATTTCAAGGGATGAAGATGTTAGGTTTAAATTGATGTTAACGCCCATATTTGGATTGTTGTAAGGCCGGAGGCCATTTAATCTAAATGCTTTTAGATGTGTGTGATTATAATTTGTGTATATTGAACGATTGAGAATATTTAGTTGTATTTTGTACAGGTGTAAATATTTGGAAAACGAGCAAATGATAGGGGGGACTCTGCTGAATTTTTGGCAGAAGTTAAACCTTAAAAGAAGTTTTTCTTTTGAGTTTTGGGTTAAAAGGGCAATTTGGTCAATTGTGCCCGCACCTGACATGTGTCGGACACGCACAGAGCTTGACACGAATTTCAAAGTGGAATTTGGGTCGGGTTATGTCAGGTTGACCCTCACTTCCATATTTAACTGTTGTGTAGCAATAAATGAAGAAAAATATTTAGGCAAATATTAATGAATGAAGATCTTCAAAGGATCGAAAGATGTGAGCATAGACAGTGACTCATCATATATTAACAATCACAGAAACTTCAATAGAAATACAAAATTCTCTACTACTCTTTTATGTGTTGATATCTAAAATATGAAATAGTTGTTTCATATATAAATCAAGTATTTGTGATAATTACTATGAGTTCAAAATCATGATTGTGTGTGTGTTTTTAAATTAATGGGGAGCGGAAGATTCGAATTCGGATTTCTTTCAGTATTAGGAACAAGTATCATAAGATCATGAACTAGTTCGTATTCGTAAACCAAAATTGTGTTTTGAATTTGTAATCCTTAATTATAGAAAATTTTTGTTTAACATTGACTCTTATTTTCGTTTTCTTTTTTAATTATTTGTATTTTCAAAACTATGTTACATATTTGTGCCTTTCAAATGAAGTTGTATTTTGAATTAATTTTTTTCTTAATTGATGTTTTGGGTTATTTATAGATAAATATAGATATATAAATGTATAAATCAACGTTGGCTTGGTCCAATCCAATGCATTAAATATAAACCTGTAAATATCGGCAAACACAAACAAGCTAATTAATTGATTAAAATTTATGCTGGTAGTTGGCATGATATTTGGACTTTTTCTCTTAAAGAGTTGGATTTGACCTGGAACTCCTAATCCTCATTCAGCTTTTACAAGTGGAATTGCTTTCTGGGATTCTTGGTCTATGATTAATTTAAATTATTGTCCGATTAGTGCATCAGGCCATCAATTATTCAATCCTGATGTGCAATTAAAAAATTAAAAAAATGTCAATCTTGATGTATTCGAATATTTGCAAAAACATTAACAAAAAAATATATACATTCCCATATTGCCTACTTCTAAAATCATAAAGAAGACGTTTCAACAACAAAACCAAGATGGTAAACCTCTGAGTGCGTTTCCCTGGCTGAAAATAAGTAAGCCCAAAAGGGCAACCACAAAGAGGACATGGTATAATCCACAAGTTCAACAGAGAGATGCTAAAAATTGCCTGCCAACTAATTAAAAGAAAAAAATGAACCAATTTACAGAAGACGAGGTTTTTGGAAACTGAATACAGGTTTAAGTGATAAAGAGGCAGCCAAAAGAATGTTTTTATCCCTAGACTGCAGCAAGCTATCACCGTTCTTCCTACACTGCGGCAAAGAAATGAAAGATGATTACCGTCTCTATGCAGCTCAGATTCAAAATCAATGGGGTCAAAATTCCAAGTCCGGTGCAACACGTATACACAGTATAATTCCAATCTCCCTCTCCCTATAATACTGCATCTCCAGTGGAAGCTATTTCTTCCTCAAGTTCTTTAATTAGTTTTTCAATCTGTCTTCTATAAACTGGCATGAGGTGATCACTAATCATGGTTTGTGACAACCTCAGCTTACTGTACAGAGATCTTGGAGTGAGGAAAATACCAACCCTAGTCTCTTCTGGCTGCTCATTACCCAATGCACTCGAGCTAGGGCTACCACTTTCACACTCAGGCCCACCATGGTGAAGCGTAACAATATGCATGATTTTCCCTGCAGGAAAAAATCTGTGTGCTTCCTTCATATCAGGGGCAGAGCTCTCTGGCTGACCATCACTTACCTCTGCAATTGCCGCTTTTTCTTCTTCCCTTATTTCATTTTCCACATTCCTTATTTCATTTGCCACATCAGCCTCCTCACTTTCTGTTCCATCATAAAGCTCATGCTCAAGGTGCTGCCACAATTCAACTTCAGTCATGCGGTCTTCATGTCTATCATGGTCCATAAGCCTCTCAACTTCATTACCGACATCACCATCAGTGTCTGGACGCATTCCATCAGAATAAGAACAACCAACCTCTGAAGTCCATTCCATTCCTACAGATGAAGATACAGGAAGATCAATGGTTTCAATGCCAGTTGAGCTTGTCATTCTCTTTGGGGATGTAAGAAGAGGCTCAGAAGTCTCTTTGGTTCTGCCAGAGGACCCTGGAGAACTTCCCTCATCATTTGAGTTTGAATGAGCAGCTGAGGCTCGGTGACGAGGGGCCATGCATGACCATGATGACAAATTAAGGGAAGGACGAGTCCACGCTGCTTGAGCCATGCTCTGGGCTCTTCTCATAACAACCTGTGAAATTAGAAGGTTTCACAAGCCAACCAAATGATTAGATAGAAGAGGAATATAGGTTTCAACCAAATAACAAGGTTGATAGCTTCTATAACAAGAATGTCACAAGACACAATAAAGATTAAAAATAATATTCGATTTCTTACAAGAAGGTTCAGAAAGGAAAAGAAGATGGTGTGTAGCAAAATTACATTAGAAAGACAAAAGGCTACCTGTGTACCATTGGAAACAGGGCGAAGAATTGCCCCTGCCCCAGCAACTTTTGCTTTAGCACTGGCAATGGACGGAAGCCGCGAACCCAAAGCTGAGGCAGAACGATAGACAGTGCTAAGGATTCTTGTCTGCTCGATCTGATTTCTCAAATCATTTAACCAAGCAGATGCTGTCACCTGTAAAAAGAAATAAATTGAATAAAAGAATATATTAGAAAGAAACACATATTAGAAGCATGTCAGGAATATCAGCATTAGCAATGTTCCACAAGAACTACAGCAAGTATGCTAGCCTGTCAAGTACCAACAAGCCAGAGATCCAACTACTACCACAGTATGGCTGTGTAGGAAAACTTATTGAAGCTAATAAGCTTTCGTGTGAAAAATAATAATAACAAAATAATAAATTGGGTATACTTGACAAATATAATATCTCCATGTATTATAAATGAGAAAAGAGCATGCTAGGAGTAAAAGGAATTCCTGCATGCTTTTTTTTTCAACTTCATGGTCGTAAACTAACTAAAATCACAAGTTAGAGCACAAATATTTAGAAGAACCAAAAAAGTACAGTAAAAAAGCTTCCGTCAGCAGCAACAATATAAGTTCAGTACGACACACTTTTTCCAAATCAATTATAAGGAAAACATAGTAATTAAGACCCTGCTCAAGAAGCACTCTCTCATCCAAATCAACATGATTTAATTAACCAGAGTTTAGAACATAACCTCAGCACGTAAATCATCTACAGATGCAGCAGAGAATGTGGGCACCAAGTCAGCTCCATTAATAACGGAAGTAATAAAATCACCACCTGATTCTGCCAACTCCCATGTCATGCAGGCAGCTGCAATGTTATATCAAGTCATCACTAATAGAAATACTCAACCAAACAATTTACACCATGCTAAACTAAACAAACATCAGGATTCAGAACAAAATAATACACGACAGAACTTAAGAAAGGAACTAGACTTGATGAGTAGCACTGAAATTAATATTAGGCCATGGCATATAAGGAACACAAACCTGGAGCAAATGTCACACAGGTGGTTGTCGAAAGTTCTTTCTGCTCTCGCAATATATATGTTAGAAGTGCTGCTGTGCCTCCACCCAAAGAATGCCCTACAATCTGTCAGAAACCATTACTTTTGATAAATTTCTTAATCTTAAGGACCATAATATTGTTGGAAGCCACCAAAGCGATTAAGAAGAGACAACGATAGTAAGTTCAATCAAGTTCCAAGAAAGAACAGTAGCTCGCCATATGGTATATGTAATTTATGTACAGAATGACACAGTTAACAGGAGAAGACTGTGCTGAAAATAACTAATCAACAAATTCTCCACCGAGATCTGCATCAGCAAGGCTGCTACGGGGACACAGATTACAGATGCCAAAAAAATATCAGATACTGAAAAGTTTAAGAACCAAGAAGACTCCTACAAAATTATACTTTCTAGAAACTACTACATCACACAAAAGATATCTTGACATAAAGATAAGAAATATAAAGCACAGTATCGTATATGAAAACAAGAAATTAAGTAGTCAATTAATTTATCTTCATAAAATTGTCTACTAATTGATTTGTTAAGATGAGTAGTAGCATAGAGAACATCCCATCAATACCATTACCTTAAGTTCATAACCAGGATATTGGTCAAGTGCTTCTAGAAGGCAGGGTTTCGCAAGCTTAGCAATCCATCTAGCAGCCGCAACCATTCCACAATGTGCATAACCCAAAACTAAATTACTGACTCCTCCCTCATGTACAACACTGTGATGGAATGGTACAACAGCTCCCGTTGCAGCCGTCAAAGTGTCCTTAATACTATGGGTTCCACGAATCAGCAAGAGAAAACATTTTTCATTATGATCAACAAGAATTGTAAAAGCAGGCTTCAAGATCTGCAGCACAAAGTATATAAAGGATTCATATTAATGGCACTGGCAAACAATACCGTTGACAGTAACCCAATACCGTTGACAGTAAAATCATGCATAAAGGCACTGGCAAACAATCAGTACAACAGTAACACTATTTAAATTAACATACTTACCCCTGCTTTGGGTTCCTGAAGAAGAACATTCTCTTCCAAATAGCCTGTCTCCTCTAAAAACAAAGGAAAAGGTTTCTTTGAAAAATGCCAACACAGTGTCAGCAAGTTTAAGAGGTATTTGAGTTCAGCAATTATTTGAGATCCTTTTAGCTGTTGACTGTCTATTCCACCAAATACACCATCAACATGCAAGTTTCCCTGCAAAGTACAGAGTATAGTATCAAATATCATTCATCCAAACCAATAAAATAAATTCATTCGCCTGGTATAAACATGAAAAACTAATTTAACAATTTGGAACAAACAATAAAATCTGTCATCTCCAGATTGGCAAACAACATTTGAACTCAAAAATGCCAGTTTCATTGTCATTAATATCCTAAAGAAGAATGGAGTAATGATTTTTAAAGCTGCAAAATCTAAACTCTCAGTTAGAATGAAGCTTTTCATAAATCAACCACCTTTTTTTCCATCTCTAAATTGATTATTATATTCTGAAAATATATATATGTAAATGAGTTGCGCAAAAGCAACAACCATCTATAATCATATGAAAAAACCAACAAAGTAGTGTAGAACCCACATACGATAATCATGAAATCAACATAACCACTGAATTCAGCACATTAACAGAGAACCCCACAAGCAATAAACATGAAATCTAAGCAAACACTGAATTCAGCACAGCAATGAAACGATGGCCATGAAAGCATTTTACCTGCCTCTTCAGAAGAAAGCTGATTCCAAATGCCAAATCCCCTATAGGCCACTTCCCCAAAGTCTCGGAGTAAGTAAACCTAAGAGTCTCTGACAAGGTCGAGATGGTCTCCAACCATGTAGCCGGGGCTTGAATTAACCTATGCGAAACCCGTTCAATTCCCAAAGGAGCCTGATTTGGCACAATATCACCCCCATTTTCGTCATCATCACCGCCAGTCGTGGGGGACTGTAACTTACGGTTCAATGTATAATACAACAAAGCAGCTGCACCGGCTGCGGTGGCCATAGTTGCAGTTGCCATTAGCTTACTATCCCTATAATAATTGAAATCCAAACAGCAATGAACAAATATATAAGCAAGACTCGTCTTTTACTCAACCTCTCAAGCTAAAAACACCAAATAAATCAAAATTGCATTACTTTCTTGTGCTTTTGCACCTAATTTTCGCTTAATTACCCAAAGATCAATGTTTTTCCTCAAGAAAAGTATACAGAAGCGGAAAAGAAAAAAGTTAGAGACAAAATTGAACCGAACCTGATTAAATTGATAAATTGGATTAACGGAAAACCCCTAAAAATCCGAAATTTGAGAGACATTGGGAGAGCAGGAAGATTTGATGCTATAAGGAAGTTTAAGCGAAAGTATACCTGAAGAGATCGATTTTGGCGTAAATTTTTGGAATTAATATCTCTTCGTCTGTAAGGCATCAAAAAGATTATTCTCTGTGACAGAGAACGAGACCGCAGTTATTCTTCGGTATTCCTTTTTGTTTGTGAAAGACTCGAGAGAGCTTTTGCGCAGTTTTGAAGCAAAACGCCCAGGCAACGACGTAGTTTTGTAGGGGTTGGGGCGAGGGGGACACGTGGCGCGCAGGGAAAGAGGCTGAGTGGGAGAGACGTGGCAAGTAAAAACCGACCTGAACTGAGATGGTCCGCGCGAATGAATCAGATGATGAGGTGGAGATCTGCAGGCAGCCGCAGATCCGCACACGCTGGCTTCTACTTTTTCTCTCAAGTAGAAGAAAATGAATTTACCAAAAAGAATTTCTTTATTTTGCTAGAATATGATGATAAATTAATTCTAAAGCCTTCATGCTCACCTATTGAAAATTGGACAGTGGGCGTAAGGGGCTTGTAGCTCAAGTGAATAAGAACATTTACTTATGCATCCGAAGTCCTATATTTGATTCTCCCTTTCAAAATATCGCTTGTATAAATTTGTAAATAAATAAATAAAAATAGTGGGAATGTTTAACATCACTAGAAATTGAAGGCGATTTCAAAATTCTAATGCAAATAATTACTCATCATAATCAATTACCGTGGTCTGTAATTGTTCAAATAATTGTATTTGGTTTAGTAATTTCCCTTTGGATATGTTACTTAGATTTGAATTTGACACAGGTATGGTTATAAGATCCTTGGAGGATTTACTCTGTAATATTAATCTATGTTAAGAAATTATAAAATAGGGTGTTCTACTTCAACTACTAATGTCAAAATAAAATTCAGACTTCAAAACAATTTAGGAAAATTAACATAACAGTGATTTGTCTCTAAGGAATAATAGCTCTTTATTAGTAAGGACCCTTAGTATTTTTCTTTGGGACATGAAAAGAACACCCAATCTAATCTAATTTAAGTAATGGTGATTGATCTTTAATACGGATAAGGTGTGGATTCTGAGTGGTCACTTTAGCCATGAATTATGTTATAATTTTTCTTTTTTTTTCCTTTTTTTCTTTTTTTCTTTTTTAGGACATTGGATAGTGTCCAAAAGTAGAGATCCTTACCTCATATCAACATCCAAAGAACACAGAAGAGAACCAAGAGGAATTTTGAGGTGTCAAGTTTATCAACTCAACTACTAATTCTGGAAAAGGATACAAATCATGAAAACATATGAAGTTGACAATCATTCAACAGTTCAACAATAGCAACTTCAACTAAAAAAGTTGCACAAGGTGGAGTAAACGCCCCGGCCAAATTTCCTAAGCACTTGCTAAAGGATTTAAGTTAACATCTGATATTCCAAAATGGATAGAAAAATATCCAGCATTTTATCAAATCCAAACATTGCCCCCGACAGTATCAGGTTTCCCAAGGACTCAGTCTCGCTCGCTTATAGCAGTCAAGTGCTCATCAATCTCGTCGGTCGACAACACTCTAAAGACCGGATTCTCCTTTACCACCACTCCAACCTAACAAATGATGATGGAAAATTAACATAAATTTTATCTGATGAAAGTCATTACTGCTGCAATTTGAGATATAAAAGCATAAAACATAGGTATGGAAAGCAACTGTGGAAAGCAATTTTGAGACATGGTAAAACCTATGTGGAAATCAGATACTGTCACATCATACAAGCAATAAAAAGTTTATGAACATTATGCCACGAAGAATGCATTAAGGGTTCCCATCACAAAACAGTATAAAATTTCAAACAATAAAAGGGGGTTTCAAATACCTCAATTTCATTGGCCTTGAAATCCTCTTGCAGAACTGATTGCAGGGCAGAAATTGCAGTCTAACAATGAAAGATATGTGGGAGGTCAGAGAAGGAATCAAACGAGCGTATTAACATTCCTATTTTCATAAGTGTAACATAATCATAATTCATTATTTAACAGCCACTAAAATCTCCAGAAAGAAATTTAGTCTAAAGGTTAATTCACAAACGTGCAAAATATCTTATGCACCCGTTTAACAAATTGGGCCCTAATAAGTCAAGATCACAGCTTTATATTTAATCAAAGGATAAGAAATGTCTACCTGCACAGTCTCGTCATAGGTAAATAATGGATCATTCTTCATTTTCTTCTCCAAGAAATTGATTGCCTCTTGTTCTTTCAATCCAGCACTTGTGGCCTAAGATGCATAATAGTTGATCAGTGAGAACAAGCACCATGCATTGATGCTCTAACAAAGATAGATATAGCACTATGGCAGAGTAGAGCACATAGTTATGTCTCAAGATGAATACACTTTTCATTCTTTGTTGAAATGATCTACATATTGTAGTGGTGCAAGTTAACCTTAAGTGCTTTTATAAATGGAAAAACGCGCTCTAAAGAGGGATGAAAGAAAACTGCATGAGTGTCTGTTGATGAGTAAAATAATGGTTGATGCATAAATGAAAGTTGTGGACAAGTGTGGGAAGGTTTTCAGTGATATTGCGTATTTTGAGTTCTTCATAATAAGTTACACAAGAAGAAATATACCTTGTGACCAAAGTAATGGCCAGCTGGGTCACACTTATAGAGTTGAGGTCCGAACTCTTCATCAATACCCAAAACCATAGCAACTTCAGAAACAAACAAAAATGGAATGATCAGTAAATATGCAAACGCAAATTAATCAAGCAAAAATTGTCGCATGATGTAGTTCTTCGCAAGAAGAAAAGGTTATTCACTGCTGTAGAAAGGAGTAGAAACAAACCTACTCCAAGTGGTCTCATATAAGCATGTTGAGTATAGATTTGTGATTTGTCTGCAATCCTGTCATACAAATGATATCAAGTATCAACAGAGGATAATGAGATGACCTTGCAATTATATACAATAGTCTGCACAGTTATACTGTTCTGACTGTAATTCTGTAAACTTAGAATGATTACAGAGGGAAGGGAAGAGGCAAGATTTAAAGTATTGTAAACTGTCCAGCGGCTCTCCAGGAAATGGAGGTTGGCCAGGTTCACAAGACCCATTCATTGACTGCATCTCTGATGTGGGGGGATTTCATATGCAGAATGCACGCTCTGGAATTAGCATTACGGAAATGAATAACTGAGGTCCCACTGGGTGCCTATCCTTGCTCAAAGACTTAATACTTTTAGAGTGGATTCCCCCCAGGCGAAAAAGAAAAATACTTCGTTTTGGGCAATTTAATCTAGCATCCTTACCTTTCTATAATGAAACTGAAAAAGGAGTCACCCATGCAATGCAACCAAAACCACTACCCTACAGAAATGATTTCCTTTTCTTTTGACTAGAAGATCCAAATCCCTTGAATTCTAAGTTCAAGCAGAAAAGGGACTCGCCATCACCTCACTATGAGTACCATGCACCATAATATTTTCTTTAATCTAAAGGCCAAAAATAAAATTCTTTTTCTTCTAGCTAAACCTAGACAATAATTGCATCTACTAGGAAAAAGAAACCAGATGTTTTAAGTCATGTGCAAATCACATATACACTTACATACTTGTGTGTGTGTGTGTGAGATAGAGAGAGAGAGAGAGAGAGAGAGAGAGAGAGAGAGAGAGAGGAGTCATTTAAAATTATCACTACACAAGTCCAAGATTCCATGGGACCATGTCATCCCATTATGGAGTCCATCATTCTACATATCCAAATAAGGGGAAGGAGTGAAAAATCTTTTTGAACAGTTAAAATCAGCAACTGCACTGGCCCAAAATAAAAAAGTCTCAACAAGTGCACAACATAAATGGGATGCAATTAAACACTTTTAACTTTAAATATAATACATCATAGGAGTACTCTAAAACTGCAAGCTAAAAGTTCAGTTGTATTATAGAGTAACATAATAGTATAAACAGTTAAAGTATTACCATCTAGCCAGTACATCTACCGGCATCTCATATCCATATTTGAATCGAAACTCAGCTGCTTCATTCCTTGCTTGCTGAACTAGGGTCCTTGCATCAGCTAGAAAATTACATGCCAAAAGAATGAACCAAATGTGAGCTTTTGAACAACAAAAGCACATAAGTATCTAAATTTTTGAAACGAACTGTTTGAGTTAGCGATTCCAATAAGCTTCCAGAAGGAGCAAAAAAGAAACCTGTCATGCCAGTAGCCAGCAACCCTAGGAACTTTGTGATGGGGAAAAGATGCGTGACACTTGTCTGATCCAAAAGCTTGTCCTGCATTAATTTCACAATTTATTTATAACCCGCACAAATTCCATCCATACTAAAGTAAATACTCAGTTAAATCAACCAACATTACTCACCGGGACTTTCTTCTGAGTCACAACACATACGGAATCCTTTCCCCGGACACCAATTGAGGTGATCCCAGCAGCCTTAACAGCCTTAAATGCATACTCTATCAATAATAAAAAAGCGAACTCAGAACAGCAGAGCCCTTATGTGCTACTCAACAATAACACAAAAACATATTCTATTCTTACACCCCATTCCAACCTGAAATTCTTTTTCTTTTTTAAACATTTTGTTTTGGTAATATGACAAATGATATTCAAATTTGTAATTTCTGCTATTTCCCTCAGATTTCTCGGCATCCAAACAAGGGATCAAGTTCAACCATCGAAATTAAGTGGGCTTTCAGCCAATGAGCCCGAGAAACCATAAATCTGGATAAATTGAGCAACTTAATTTTACTGATATGTAAATTGAGCTAGCTAGTATTACACACCAAAGTGAAACTAATACAAACAAATTAAACATTCGATTTTCTCTTTTTTCCTTTCAACTTGTATTAGACAGAACGAGATTCATAATCGTGATTTTTCCCTCTTCTCCTCAGATTTCATCATTAAAACAAAACAAACAAACAAAAATTGAAATGGGCTTTAATCTCAGTGATCCATAAAACCCTAAAATACCCAAAACCCACAAATCAGCTCTCTTTGAGGCGCTGTTCGAGATTGAGACTGGAGAAACAGCAATGGAGGTATTGGGATATTGTCACTTACCGACTTGAAATAGACGGCCTTCGGGCGAGAAAATCGTGATGTGACGATCGTATCCGCCTCCACTTCCACGACTCATGTTTGAAATGCTTCGATTTCTGAGCTTCTGCCTCTTCTTCTCTGCTTAGGGCTTCTGGGTCTTCCTTCTACCTTTGTGTGTATCAGAATCAGACTATAGCGGGCTACTGCGATGGATTTATTAGAAGAGGAAAAACGAAAACTTTTTTCCCAAGCTAGCTGAAAGCTAAAAATCTGATTCTCTAATACGATGCCGTTGGATTTGGCGGGTGAGGTTGGGCCTTCGGGTTTGATTTATGGATCTCAAGGTGGGCTGGGCCCAATGGTTTGGCCCACGTTTAAAATCATGGCAAATCATAAACCGGAGTTTCATCTCACGAAGCTCCACAACCATCCAACGGTGAATAACACTCTTTCATCGCTGCCTTCTCTGTTTCTCTTCTCAGTCGAACTCCAATCTTTCTCTTCTCCGGTGAGCCCTCTTGCGCCGGTTCCGTCGACCACCTTCTCAGGTAAACTCGTGGGCCCCTTCTCAGTTTTCAGCTCATTTTTTTGGGTCTTTATCTGATTTGTGTTAGAGATATGTGAATGTATCTGAGTTTCTGTTTTGTTTCATCGATCTACATATGTTTTCTGGGTTGAAGGGGTTTGCTTGATTTCTAGGGTTTCTGGATTGAAGGGTCTATTGTTTGAATCTCTGTTTTTGGAATTGTGTAATCTGTATGCTTGGAAAGTCTGTTTCTGTTCAGTTTTGAGGATGCGTAATTTGATGGCAAGATGATATATGGGTACATTATACTATAGGATGCCTAATTTGAATCGGTTTCTGTTTTTTTTTCCTTCCAGAAAGTATGGCATCCAACAGGGGTCAAGGTGGAATTCAACAATTGCTGACTGCAGAGCAAGAAGCTCAACACATTGTCAATGCTGCCAGAAGTGGTATTTTTTTCCTTTTAGATTTACTTTTTGATTGGGGTATTTTGTATATGAATCTATTATCTGTTTGTTTCTGCACTTTGTTCACTAACTTGATGCATGAATTTCTGGGTTTGCATTTTGCAAACAAAAGGGACTATGTTTCATTTTTTATGAATTGGCCTCTTGCGAAGTTGTGTCGAAGCATGAATTCTTGCTTGTAATTGGAGAAGCGTCATGCCTCCAACTTCCCCATTGGAAGGGATGTTCTTTTTGTCCATGATTTTATATATAGTGTAATTTTCTCTTGTGGACAGTCTAACATATGGTGTTGTCAAAATATGAATCAAGACCGTTATTTAAGTGAAATTATGTATGAAATGTGCAGTCCTAATTGCTTTGGTCTTTTAAAGGGTTATTAGATTTTACGCCATAATTTAGCATTTTGAGTTTTCTTCTAATTGCTTTGGTGGTTGGTTTTCTGCTTGTAGCCAAAATGGCTAGACTGAAACAAGCCAAAGATGAGGCTGAAAGGGAGATTGCTGAATCCCGTTCCCAAGTGGAGCTTCAGTTCCTGAAGAAAGTTGCAGCGGTATGTAGATGTTAGTGAAAGCTATGCACTGAATGTTCATTAGGTCTGGCATTCGCAGTTTTCCAATGGCTTGCCCATGTCATTTTCATGCGTGCCTTACATTTTCTAGAATATGAGTATCCCCCATTGTTTTTTAATATCTGAAGCTGTCCCTTGGCTTTTGTTGTGGATACATCTGTGTTAATTCTGGCCTTTTGCCCCCGTTTTTTCATATGGCAACCAAGCAGAGCAGTGGAGATTCAGGGGCTAATGTGAAGCGTCTTGAACATGAAACTGAGCACAAGATCAATCACCTCTCCTCCGAGGCCTCAAGGATTTCAAGTGATGTTGTGCAAATGCTTCTGAAGCAGGTGACAACAGTGAAAGTTTAATCCCATTGATGGTAGAATTGTGATTTCAGACTCTTGCAAGTATTGTATTCTTTTTGCCTGATTCATCCGGGTCCTTAGACTTGTGGCGTTGCGGTTAGTCGCTATCCGAATATCGGTTATTAGTATGTTGTGGAGCACTTTGATCAGCAAATAAGCTTTATAATATGTATCATGTTCATAAAACAATAATGTTACAAAAATTGTTTGGCCAATTGAGTTGAACTTGGTACTAGTTGCATCCTGTTTTAGTCATTGAAGTAGGGCTTCATTTGGCCCAATTCTTGTAACACATCCTCAAGATTTTTCTGGGAGTGAAATGCAATATTGACAACAATTGTTTATGTAGTTTGCCGCAAATCCTTTATAAATATTCAAATGCATTTTTCTTAACTCTTCAGCTTTGTGGTGGTTATATAATTAGCCTAACATCTTATGTTAAGTATTGGTCAATTCGTAATCCTTTGTGTGACTCGGTCTTTTTTTTTTCCTAATACAAGTCATATCGACGGAGGGGAAATCGAATAAGAACTTATGATATAAGGGTAAATGTTCTTAATCACTTATAAAAGCGAATGTCCTTCTTTCTTTCGGCTTTGGTATCCAAATGTCCAAGACATTAAATTATAGTTGATAAAATGTCATTCATGTCACATCTGTTCATGTACCAAAATTATAGAAAGGTACTTGCTTTAATCTAATTGGTCTCATCACTTGTGGTTCTCCTCTTTAGTCAATGCAACATTTTCCCTCCGCACCAAAAAAAAAATAATTATGTCACATTGTAAAAATGTCGGTCCAAAATTCGAACCTCAAAGCAAACTTGGCATGCCTTTTAGCTTTATGAGTGATGACAAGTCCTAAAATTGTAATTTCATCTCACGAATATCCACAAACATCCAACGGTGAATTAAAAACAAAGTCATTTCACGCATGTTTATCTTGGCAAAATTTCCAAGTGTTGGACCACACGGAGAGCTATGGAGGAGGACCACGGTGGTCCTCTTCGTACATGATTAGTAGCTGCATTTATTTGAGTAAACGTGGCAGACAAATATTTACGTCTTCCACTCAAAGACTAAAAAGCAAGTTATCACGTAATAATCACCCTCCTTAATTAGCGGTTTGGTCGGAAATATGATTTTTTAATACAAGCGATAATCTAAATTACATACACTATCAAGATATTACGAAATTCAAACTTGAGAACACTGGTCTAAAACTTTTTGTTTTTTTTCTAGCAAGTGTTTGTCATTGTTGAAGACTTGAAGGTGAATATAAGATGAGGTCCTTTTTCATATTTTAAACGTGAGGCTTTGTGGCATTTTCACAACCATGTATTATATGATTATTCTTTAATGTGTGATTCACACATACAAAATTTTTATTGAAAAAAACATGGTTTGGATGAATAAGCATATAAAAATGATCATGACAGAAGAAGCTTTTGACAAGTTTTTAGTGATGGTTAAGCTTGTTGGGTTGAAGAATTAATAATTTAATTTTACATAATTTTAAAAGCAAAAAATTTAAAAAATAATAATAATTGGTTTGGTGGCTCCCATTTAATAAGTTTAGTCTAATCAACACATTTTTTATTTTATTTTATGTTCATAGCAAAGAATCAAAGGTAGGCATCCTCTTCTAACTATGATATTAATCTCCACCTCAAACATGCTTCCCTTTCATGTGAGGCAAAGAAGCTCAATGCCTCTATCTAAACATTTCTCTCCAATTCCACAATCACCTTACTCAAACATCATTTAAAAAATTCAAGTCTTCCCCAAAAGTCTTTCACTTTTAAATATGATGTTTTTACCATCTTCACCAAGAATCTTAAAATCTGCTCTTTGGAGCTATTAAAAAAAAGGTGATTGATGGGGCACCACACTATCAATTTGTCTCCCCCAATTATGTTACAAGTTACAATTATGAGATTTAGGTAAATGCGTCATTTGATTTGATCGTCTATGTGACATTTGGGCCTGTAACATTTACTTCATCAAAAGTTTATTATTTTAAGCGATGCGTCAAATAGTTAGAACAAATCACTTTATTAATAATCTACATATATGTCATGTTCTACGGTTGCCTTACTTCTAACCTAATTCATTCGAGGGGCTAAAAATTGATGTGGGCAGAGTGAGTTTCTTTTCTATTTGCCCTGTCATTTTAAAATGTTCTTAAGTTAGGCTCATCAGTAAATGAGTTAAAGTGTCATGGAGTTCGAATATGAAATTATTGGTATGCAAGTCAATGTCATTTTTCACTGAGCACCAACAAAAATGTTTTAAGAAAGTAATTACCCTTTAAAACAATTGAAGCTGAAAATATTGAAAGTATTACCCAGTTTTTCATAAAATAAATAAAAGTATTATCCAGTTGGCAGTGGTTGGCTGGCTCCCTGGCTGCATCGTACCCGTTGACAATTTACTGACATGGTAGGGTCCCACTAGGGAGCACAGGACTTCCTCATCGAACGTCGCCGCACATGATCCCACCCTCCACGTAGATAACTTGTCCCCTTCGGATTTGTCTTTATCTGGTGAAAAGCTCTGCACGAGATAATTCCACCACGTGGCATCCGCCCATTCGTCATTCCACTATTAAATAATCCATTAATTTCACAGTTAATAAAAAAATTAATTTTCCCTCCACCTCGGCGTTCGTCCCTCTTCGCCTTCACTCTCTTCTTCTTCTAACTGCCCTTCAAAAGCCAATAGGCCTCAGCTATTTAAAATGGCCTTCGCCTACCTCTCACACTGACATCCCCTTCAAAACCTTCTCACCAGCTCTAGCTGCAAGGACATCACCGTCGCCGGAAAACCTTCGCCGGCGATATGGCCGCCGAGTTCTCCAGCTGCGTCGAGTACGGCCTCGGGCTCTCGAAGCGGGTGTTCTACGGCAAAGAGTCGGTTCCAAACCCGTCGGCGATGACCAGGACGTCCGAGTCGTACTTGCCGGAGGCTCCGATGGTGTACGCGGTCGTACCCGACCCGTCAATCGTGGATAATCCGGACATTCCGAGCTACCAGCCGTACGTTCACGGCATGTGTGAGCCGCCGGCTTTGATACCTCTGCATATGCATGGGATAGCTATGGAAATCGAGAACTATTTGGACACTGCATTCGTTACTGTGAGCGGCACGTGGCGCGTGCATTGTGTTTCCACGGGAAAGAGGTGCGATTGTCGCGTCGCGGTACCGATGGGCGATAAGGTAGTTCGAATTTTCTTGACGAATTGGATTGTATAGAACTAAAAACTGTGTATTTATTTCGTCCATAAAAAAAGAGTCAATTGATGAAGAGTGTTGTAGTTTCATTGATGTTGAAGAGAAAAGTGATGGGCCGTGCTAGTAGTTAATCCAAATTAAGAAAGTTGAAGAGATTAGTAATTGGAATTGGAATGGGATTAGTAACATTTAGGTGTAAAATGGGAAAACGAGTAGAATATATGGTACATGGTAAATTTCTAATTGTCTTGTTAATATTAGAAAGATTGGTTGGTTATTTCATGCTATATAGATGTTTGTGAATTTACTTTTCCTCTGAGGGATGAAGCTATATTTTTTAAATTCTCAAGAAAAAAACATCATGTGGCTAACAGGGTTCACTTCTAGGTGTTGAGGCTGAAATTACCGGAAGATCATATGGTACTCAACTAATCACAGCAGAAGACACAACAGATAAGGAGAAAGTGGCCAAAGATGGGTACTTTCTGAAACGCCAGATATACACCCTAAAAGTCCCACAGGTTAGATTTCAACTTGCGGTGACCAGCAGTGACTTTTGTAACTTTTATTGAATATGTTCTTACAATATATCTTATATTTCAGGTTGACGGAGGCTCCCTCCTTTCATTCAAAATCAGATGGTCTCAGAAATTGTTGTATCACGCTGGCCAGTTTTCCCTCAGTATACCTTTTAGTTTTCCAGCATGTGTCAATCCGGTGGCGAAAAAAATTTCAAAAGGAGAAAAGATTTTGTTGAATGTGAATACGGGTATTGACGCAGAAGTTTTATGCCAAAGTACCAGCCATCCTCTTAAGGTAAATCATTTTCACAAGACCCACTTAGGCCTTGGATACACCTGAACTGATATTGATTTATTATTTCCAGGAAGTTAGGCGCCAAAGTGGTAAATTGAGTTATTCATATGAAGCAGAGGTATCATCATGGTCAAGTGCAGGCTTCAGCTTTTCATACACGGTAAGACTTTGAATTTTTGTTTGTGTTGTGAATGGATCTCTAAATATTCACCATTTCTGAAAAGTGTTTTGGGAAAATGATGGTCATAAAGCAGTAATGATACATGTGTAATTAATCTCTGTTGGTGGCTGTATTTACAGGTTCATTCAAGTGACTTATTTGGTGGTGTGCTTTTGCAATCCCCATCACTTCGTGATTTTGATGATAGAGAGATGTTTTGCTTCTATCTATTCCCCGGAAACAGCCAGACTAGGAAGGTTCGTTAGCTCTAATATACTACCTATTCATTGCTTAAGAAAACAGAGGAAATCCCCACATATGTTAAAGGGAGGGTGGGAGGGAAGGGCAAGAGTGAGTCCACGGGTGAATATGCGGGGGAGGAATGCATCTTGATCATGTTTCATTGAGTCTTTATTGGCATTGTCACTCCTAAAATATGGTCAAATTGCCAGTTCCATTTTGCTAAATATCTTGCCCCAGAGTCCCAAACCCTTTTTGATTTTTGAACAGAGGCTTTGCAGCCTTTTTCACAAATGTGTAATCCTAGTTTTAATTTTATATAGGTTTTCAAAAAGGAAGTTATATTTCTTATTGATATAAGTGGAAGCATGCTGGGAGACCCTCTTGAAAATGCAAAGAATGCTCTATTGGCGTCACTCTCTAATCTCAACCGAGATGATACTTTCAACATTATAGCTTTCAATGGAGACGTTAACTTATTCTCATCATCAATGGAGCTGGCAACAAATGAAGCAATGCTAAAAGCTAAGGAGTGGGCTAGCACTAATCTTACTGCAAATGGTGGTACAAATATCTTGCTTCCCCTCAAACAGGTATGCTAACACCTCTTCCTAGTGACCACTGACCAATCAATTGTAGTCAAATGATTTGTCTGTTTGAGTTAAAACTGTAATCTTTAATTGGTTATAATGAAAATCAGAGATCTTTATAATTCTGTTGAGCTTTCGTTTTTCATCTCTGTACTCACTATATGTGATGCATAACTTGTTGAATTTTACATGTCCAATATTCAACAGCACACACACACACACACACACACACACACACTCTTCGAATAGTATCTGATTTTGTATCCTGTGATCTGGTTTACTTTAGGCTATGCATAACTTGTTGAGTTTTACATGTCCAATATTCAACAGCACACACACACACACACACACACACACACACACACTCTTTGAATAGTACACACACACACACACACACACACACACACACACACTCTTTGAATAGTATCTGATTTTGTATCCTGTGATCTGGTTTACTTTAGGCTATGCAGTTGTTGGACAAAACCAGTGATTCAATTCCTTTCATTTTCCTCATTACTGATGGGGCTGTTGAAGATGAAAGGGAGATTTGCACTATTATGAAAGGTTACCTTACAAGTGCCGGTTCGGTTTGTCCTCGCATATCTACTTTTGGCATAGGTAAAGATTCCTTTAGCTGTTTAGATAACTGTTGTAGTCTTGACAAATCTTCTTACTATCTTTATTTTAGAGTTTTAGAATTTAATGTTTCTGAAATTTCTTGCCAGGTTTATATTGTAATCATTACTTCCTGCAAATGCTAGCCCAAATTGGGAGGGGTTACTATGATGCTGCTTATGATGCAGGTGAGTTTCGTTCCCCCTTTATTTTACTGTGATTTCATTATCGGTCACCACGATAACAAGTCATCAATACAAAATTACGTAAGTTTGCTTTTGTAAGTACTGATTCTAATATTGTGTGATGATATAAAAATTATGAAGTCTTGGTTAGGAGCATTACAAGAATATCTCTCTCTCTCTCTCTCTCTCTCTCTCTCCTCTATGTACAAGTGGATATTTCTATATATATATATATATATATATTATTTTTGGGGTTTGACATTTTGGTAGACGCTCTTGTCCACTGACCTAGTGGTTGACTTGCAATATTGTATTGTAACGAACCTCAGTCTACCTCAAGAGAGGTTCTAAATGCTAACAAGTGTTTGTGAAAAAGTTTGTTGTAACAGGCAAACTAAATGCTAAATAAAGTTATTTTCAATCTGCAAATTTGTTATTTACGGTTGAAATAGGGATCTCTTATTATATGATTCATTTTATTTTTCCAGATTCAATTGACTTTAAAATGCAAAGGCTATTCACAAGTGCTTCATCAGTGATTCTTGCCAATATAACCATCGACACTTTAGAATGTCTCGATTCACTTGAGGTATGCTAGATTTGGACCTTGACTGAAATTTTGTGTTCCATGTTTGTCTTTTGAGGATTATTGATATTAGTGTCTATTTTACTTGGAGGACTTTGTATATTCCTATTTGTTTCTTTTATTAATAAAAATTGTATATTCCAATTTCTAATTGCATAGTGGTACGTTGTACTTCTTCTTTGTTCCTCCTTGCAGCTGTTTCCATCTCATATCCCAGACCTTTCATCTGGAAGTTCATTGATCATATCAGGCAGATATGAGGGAAGCTTTCCCGACTCCATCAAAGTTCGTGGTACCTTGGCTGATATGAGTAATTTTGTCATAGACTTGAAAGTACAAAGATCTAAGGAATTTCCACTTGATCAGGTACCGACCTTGTAACTTATATCTGACGTGCTAATGTGACATGAAATTGAAAATTTGTGTGTAGAACCGTAGTATTCAATAATTTGCTGCCCTTCCCTGCACGTACTATTGATATTAATGAACTTACCTTTTTCTTTTTCTTTTTCTCTTCAAATAAGTGAACTTACCTGTTTTTCTGGAACAGGTGCTTGCAAGAAGGCACATTGACATGCTTACAGCTCATGCATGGTTATTGGGAAGTAAAGAGCTGGAAGAGAAGGTTCGTTGCTAAGCAAAGACCATAACCCTCATTGTTTTCCTATTCAAATTTTATCTTATCTCTGAATAAAGTTTAAAGGTCCTTTGGTAGATGCATTATTAAGTGTTAACGCCAACGATGATGTTCATATTTTTGTAGCCGAGTACTGACTTGTGTATTCATTTGACATCAATCACAATTGTCCAACCTGCTTTGGCTTTAGGTTTCCAAAATGAGCAAACAAACCGGGGTCCCATCTGAGTACACTTGCATGATACTAGTGCAGAGTCTGCAGACTGATAAAGGGAAGAGAGCGCCGGAATCTGTTACGATACAAGGGGTATGCATCTCCAGCTCTTCCCATGTCTTTTAAATCTTAGCTAGCCACCCATACCTTGTAATTTTCTAGGTCCTTTTACCAGTTAGCTCTCGCATCAAATCTAAGTAATCTCTTATTGACCAACTATCTATTGGTCTAATTTCAAGATCGAATGCCCCTCCCCCCAATTGATCAAAAAAGTAATCTCTTATTACTTAGCAACAACAAAACGTAATCACATTGTTCCTACTTCCAATTAGGTCTACAACAAATTTACCCAGCTGAACAAGACGGAGTCAAGTCGCCAGAAGGTCATAGTCTTCGGAAACCTGGGTGTTGGGTTCGGTAACTTGAAGGCAACGGTTGAGAATAAAGCACCGGCAAGCGAAGAAGTAAAGCCAGCTGATCCAACAGAGCTCTTGGTTAAGGCTGCTTCCAACTGCTGTAGCCAAGTACTTGATCGCGTCTGTTGCATGTGTTTCATTAGGACTTGTTCACACATGAACAACCAGTGTGCAATTCTTCTCACACAAGTCTGCGCTGCCCTTGCTTGTTTTGAGTGCATCAATTGTTGCTTTGAATTATTTGCAGGATGAAATGTAACTGAAAGCAGTAAGGCACAAACAAGAATCTAATGTTTGTATATATAACCTTGTGTTGTATTTTCAATGTTTAATATATTTTCTCATTTGAATTGCTCCATTAAGGGCCAGTTTGGCATTGCTGTGCTGTGAAAATAATCGCTGTCAGATTTGCTGTGAGAGAAATCAGCTGTGAGATAAAGCAATTTGGCGTTTGGTAAACTTTTTGTTTAAAGTGTTGTTTGTACTAATTTCAGCATAATCAGATAATAGTTCATGGAAAATCATTAAACCCAGCGCCTCTTCGAAACTGATTTCTACATAATCAGCAAATGAAAGCACCTCATTACCCGCTTTTTCATATAGCTTTCTCTCACAACAATTTTTAATAATAAGTGATTTTCTCATAGTTTACCAAACGGAATGGACTTCCCAAAATTTTTAAAAAATCACTTATCACCCTAAATAAGCAATGTCAAACTGGCACTAAGAGTATGTTTTTTAGGGTTTAGGGTTTTTTTATTTAAATTATAATTGGGAAAATAGGTAAATACTAAAATATAGTGCAAGACGAGTTAATTCCTCATCAATTTAATTCCTCATTAAATTAGTAAACATGCCATCAATTCATATCCAATGGAAACTATTCGATAAACGCCAAAATCTAATTCCAATTTTATTATTATTTTTCCTCATTAATAAAACCTTGAGTATTTTTAAAATAAAACTTACGCTGGTCGGTGGTAACACCACAATTTAGAAAGAGAAAAAAATTGCCCAATTAAGTTGGAGTTTATTTTTTTGGTTGAAAAATAATTATGAATTCGAACTAATAATGCGTCGAGTTCAAGTTTGACTGAAACTCTCAGCCTTGAGTTCAGCGTGTTCGAAGTTGTCATTTTCTGGTTTGTCCATTTTTTCCCTTTCCCGCGCATCTTTTTATTTTCCAATTCAATTGTGAATTTCTGTTTGGTTACCGAGAAAACGTAATCTCTGTCTCTCAGATCGAAAAGTATCAATCTTCATGGCAATTTGGGCAACCAAACAGTCAATTATCTGATTCTGCGATTTCTAATTGTTGCTAATCTGGTAAATTGATTGCTTTTACAGTGAATCTACTGCTACGCGATGCTCCCCAGAGTTCCGTTCCTCTCCAACTTTCTCTTCATCGTAGTCCTTGTGGTCTCTCTGTCTCTCCCTTGCAGGTAATTAAAGCAAAGGCTTCAACTTTATCTTTTTATTACTAAAATTAAAAACCCGAATCGATAGCATATTTCAAAATTGCAAAATTTCTTGCTTTTCCAAACATTTATTGTTACATTTTCCTCACAACCAAACAGAATATGAGTCTGCTCCTATCTTCTTGTATTTAATGTTTCAAACAAAATATAGGTCTGATGGGTTTGCAGAGAAGGAAAAAACATTAGCAATAATAAAGCCAGATGGGTTGTATGATAACTGCACTGATAAAATAAAGAATGCTATCTTTGATTCGGGTTTTACAATCGTCAAGGAAATGCTCATTCAACTTGATGAGGAGGCTGCAATGAGCTTCTATGCCGAGCATTCTTCGAGGAGCTTCTTTTCTGGCCTAGTCAAGTACATGACAAGGTATCCATTAAACTCACGGAAATGATTCTTGGTTTCCTTGGCTAACTTCTGGACCAATATGTTTGGATGGTTGCTCTATGCAAGCTTCATGTCAAGTACTTTTTTGTATGCATAGTACATCTTTGATGGTTTTTCTTTGATTGTGTTTCCTTTTTTTGCTTTCACATCTTTCTTATTCTATAACATGCATTTTACATGTCAACCTTTATATTTCTTAATTTCTTGGCATCTATGCCACACACATAGATCATAGATGCATGCTTTGCCTATGCACAAATGCATGCCAATGGAAGTTGCAAAGTGCAAAACTAGTGTATAAGCATAGATATGTATTTTCTTCACTTCATCACAACTGATCAAAAAAACAAGGCATCTTTTTTCACTCAGTGCTTTACCGATGGCAATTTAAATGCATCTTATGCATAAGCTATTTATGCATGTACAAGAATTATCTGAAGCTTAATAGAACTAGTTATTTGGAAGCTTAATAGAACTCACGGAAATGATTCTTAGTTTCCTTGGCTAACTTCTGGACCAATATGTTTGGATGGTTGCTCTTTTCAAGCTTCATGTCAATTACTTTTTTGTATGCATAGTACGTCTTTTAGGGTTTTTCTTTGATTGTGTTTCTTTTCCTGCTTTCACATCTTTCTTATTCTATAACATGCATTTAACATGTCAACTTTTATCTTTCTTAATTTCTTGGCATCTATGCCATACACACATAGATCATAGATGCATGCTTTGACTATGCACAAATGCATGCCAATGGAAGTTGGAAAGTGCAAAACTAGTGTATAAGCATAGATATGTATTTTCTTCACTTCACAACTGATCAAAAAAACAAGGCATCTTCTTTCACTCAGTGCTTTACCGATGGCAATTTAATGCATCTTACGCATAAGCTATTTATGCATGTACGAGAATTATCTGAAGCTTAATAGAACTAGTTATTTGGAGGGTTGAGGTTCTCCCCAAGTTCTCAATTATGAGAAGTCTTTATTGCGAGGCCTATCCTGCTTGTTTAAAAGCTTTTGTCCTACAATGTACTGCTGTTGTAGCAAATATTTCCTTCTTTTAATCAGAAGATAGACATATTATGGGGGTAGCATTGTCCCCTGGGTTTCTTTCTAGCTCTCATCCTATTGATGCTTGAATGAGCTTCAATTCACAACACATATTGGGGTAGTTTCTGTGATGTTTTTATGTTGTTACATTACATTGGGACTATGCTCTCTTTTTCTCTCTCCCTCCAACTCATTACTTTTATCAGTGGACCAGTATTGATTATGGTTTTGGAGAAGGAAAACGCTGTTGCAGATTGGCGGGCTTTAATTGGCCCAACTGATGCAAGTAAAGCAAAGATTACTCATCCTAACAGGTCTTATGTCATTATTTAATCCTTATTTTTGCTTGTTGATTCTTTCTTTCAAATAGTTTCATACTACCATACAACGTCACCTGGTATCCATTTCCTTGAATTTCCTCCTGATTAGTTCCTTTTTTATTCCCCAGCATCAGAGCCATGTGTGGGCTGGATTTACAAAAGAATTGTGTTCATGGGTCAGATTCTCCTCAATCAGCTCAACGAGAGATCTCATTTTTCTTTAAAGAAAAGTCTTCAGGTATAATCTTTCTACGTTGTGATGTTAGCTTTGGAATTCAGCATACCTACAAATGGTTTCCATACAAGAAAATTGTCTAACAACTCAGCTACAGACTCAAAAATGTCAATATGTTAAATGAAATGCTGAACTGAGTTGTGAAGGGAAAAGGAAAAGTTTCTCTTGCTAACCTCAAGTGTCATAAACGCATGCTGCTTATTTATTTTGACAGGCAGCGCAGTTACAGAACATGACGAATTGTAGCTGGTGAAAACTCGCAGACCTACAAGTCTTAGAGAAGCCCTTTTACACTCAATTGTCCCACACCATGTCTAGAAGGGCAAGGACAACTATTGTACCAATCCCTTATGACAGTTAGGCAATTGCCAAGTTGTAAAAATCTCTTTATTCTTAACTCTCATGTGTTATCAATCCCACTATTTTCTCATTTTCTTCTATGTTTTTGCTTTTGGATATCCCAAAAAGACTCATATGCGATCTTATCTATTAGATATAGTGAAGTATCACAGGCTGGAAATCACACAGTACATCAGGTGGTAATTTGTATCCAATGGGTACATATGTATAAAAGGGGAATTGTCATCTTGTTAAATTGCCTGACATGTTATTAGGAGACTCCAATATAAACCATTGATTGAATGTATGATCTAGATTGACAATCAAACAACATACGTAATAGATGCAACAAAAAATGATAAGTGTGTATAAGTTCCATTTTCTTTCGTGATTTGAATCCGAGTGTAGCAGCTAACATCATTTATTTTTCAGAACTGCTCACAACATATTGAGAGTGGGAGGTTCTGTGCATAAGCAAGAAAAGGTTTTGTTCCTGAAAGCTAATAAATTCTTGCGGCATGGACCAACTACTTGGAGAATAAGCCTATATCAGAAGGTTATCCAACTGGTTTTGAGTATCTTGAATGCTGGATTTCCCTTTTTTTCTTTTCCCATTTGGTGGTTCAAGAGTTGTAGACCGTTGAGTCCATTCTTCACTCAGATTTCAAATGAAATATACTGAAAAAGGTTCCTGAAGGTTTCATACAAGCTCAGTGTGAACTGGTACTGCTTGATATAAACATGCATGCCAGTAGGATGCTGGCCTTGAAACTTGTTTTACGCTCATTTTTTAAGTTATCTAAACTTAACCCTCTAGCAGACATGGGCTTAGCCAAGTTGGCTAGAGCGGATGTGCTCCCCACTCTGCATCCGAGTTCGAATCCCCCTTCCCATAGTTTAGATTAGTTTAAAGTAGATTATCGTTTGTAAAAAAAAACACTTAACCCTCTAATTAATTAAATTCCAACTACAGCTAGACTAGACCAACAAGGTCCTAATCAACAGCCAAAAATAAGGGGTTTCTCTGTGTTTCTGAGAGACACATGCCATAGTTTATTACTTTTATGTCACTGACATATTGCATTTTGATTGCTCTGAAGTCCTTAAGGACCTTCTTGCAAGATGAAACATTTGCTTAGTCTTAATGCAAGACACATTATATTTTATTAAATTAATTGAAGATCCAATAAAAGAAGAGCTTGGTCAATACAAATTACAATGATGGCACCAACCTTCTGGCCTAGAGAGTTCCACATCTCACAAGGCCTTAGTTTATGTTGGAGAAAGTGAATAGCTTTCCAAAATTAGAAAGTTTAGCTGGGATTCTAAACCCTAGACATCTAGTAGATGCAATAACTCACATGGCTTCTTTTTATTTTCTCCATTAAAGTTGAATCTTGGTGGGAGTGATTTTCTTTCAAACTCTTTGCATTTGCCCCCTTGCTTGCATCTCGAGAAAAATTTTCAATTCTGAGCAACTTTTTAGGCATATAAGGTGAAGAGTGACAAATGCAGTGACGATACATATATACATAATATATATTTGGATATTTTCACAATTTCACTTGCTTCATAGATTATAATTAAGGTGCGGTTTAGCGGTGTTAATCGTGTATTAAGAATATAAACCACAGAACATCCTACACATAGCTTCATTGATTTGTTCAACATGCGAGTAGTAATTAAGCAATGTAAAAAATTCTGTACGAACTGCACAATCTCACATGTTGGTTTTTTTTAATTGAGTTTTGTCCATGCATGTGAGAGTTGGTTTGCAACTTTGCACCAATCAAAGGGTTTGTTTAAGCCAAGCTTTGGCTTTGGATTTTGGGGCAATGCCTTTATTTGATGTGGCATCCTGCAATGTGAGAGTGACAGAAGACAACACTCAGCCAAGTAAACTGTGTTTAATTATGCTCACTTAATATAATTCTCAGGGTTTGTCTCTAAGATACTACTGTTTATATTGGTATAATCCAAATTAATCATGTTTAAGAAAGATATAGAAGATGGGGAGGTCTTGAAAGAAGCAATGAATTAACTATATAATTAATTATGCAGAAATCAAAAGGATGGTTTGCTTTGCTGCTATTTGTCTGATATTTAGCAGATCATGAGAGAGAGAGAGCAAAGGAGTTTTTGCCTTTTTTGGGCAGTCGAGGAACGATATGAATCATGGTAGTTTTGGTACAAGTCAACCTAACATTCTTTGGTACACGTGTTGGTCCGACAGAAGATGATGGGACTCTCTTTGTCGTGAAACGTGGCCAACTGCTATAACCTAACCAAGTTCCACTGTGGTGGTCCACAATACGATGATGTGGAAGCGAACATTGAATTGAAAACTTTCTTCCCATCTCACAGTTGGCCAGAAATACAAAACTTCTAGTCGATAGAACTATAAATTCCTAATTCATAGGAATAAGGAAACGATAAGAATTTTTAGACAATTAGAGAAATAAAAGGAAGAAGCTAAAAGAAATGCTTTGAGTTCTGCTTATCTATTACATTCAATAACTTATGTATTTATACAAACTTTGGTTTCCAAAAATAACTAAAGTAAAAGAGTAAATGAAGTTAAAACATAAAAACTACGTGGTTTAAAGACTCCTATGTACTTAAGCCATGAAAAGATGGAGACTTAAGATCAATTCTCTTTTAAGCCACAAATTATTCGTGGATTAAATAATATAATTGATTTATATCTATTATATTATATTTATTATAAGATCCTCCTGGATCATGGGCTAGTCTAGTCATTTTGAATATAAACAAACGCTAGTTGGTCGTGAAATCACTAATTTGCAAGTCTATTTTTTCATTGGGCTAGACCTGTTCGTGTTGGCCAATCTACTCATAATTTGCAATGAAATATATTATCTTTTTCATGAGGATTTGATAAAAACAACAAAAACCATGCATTTTCATCAATTTTGGGATTCAATGGGGGTATTTTTTAGTAGGATTTTGGAAAAATGGGAAGTCATCAAATTGCTTGATATGGTTCATTTCAAGTCAATTAATACGTCTCCATAATACTAGGTGTCCCTTCAAAATAGGGATCTGTAATTGAAGAATTTTCTGCTTCTCTTTGTTGCAGAGGGATTTGTTCTGCTCATGTTTCAATGAGATTTTTCCAACATTTTCTTCATATTAATTCTGTGTTTCCTGCATATCTTGGTGACGGTGGTCATGAAATGAGATTATACTTTGAAATATCTCTTGGGAAATGACCAGATCTTTCCAATAACTTGACCAATGGTACTTTTAGCACGTGTGGTATATTATTTATCCTTTTGCCCTTTCAGGTAAATGTAAGTTTTCATTGCTATCAAATACATGTTCCTCTGTCGAGAGCAGCTAGCACAGTGATGGCCTCCCCTTTCCCCTCTGCTTGAGACCCAGGTTTGAAACCCCAAGGGGTTTCTTTCATCCCAATGTAACCAAAAATACATGTTCCTCTTGGATGATAACTAAACTTTAGTTGTACTTTTATTATGGAAAAAAGGAAATTAACAAATAGACAATCACTAACTACGTACTATAAGGGCTTGTTTGCGGATACTTTTATAGAAAACACTGCTCGTGAATATTTTTATTTGTAGCAATTTTAGTAGAAGCATGTTGAAATTTTTATTAAAAAACCAAGTGCTTCAAAGTGCTTTCCAAAAAAGTCATTTTAACTTTTTCTATCACATGTTGTCAAAAGCACTTTTGGTTGTTAGAAAACACTTTTAACCATTCGAAAAACTGTCCCAAACATTGCCGAACAACATAACACTAGTGTTTACTGTAGCATTTCTATTGGTCATTAGAAGAACAGGGTCCATGAGATGTTCTTTTTGGCCAAAGGGTCCATGAGTTTGAAGCAGCTTGGCATTGTTGTGAAAGGTTTTTTGCTCCCTACAAGATTTGGGGGGGAGCAGGTGAGATTATGAGGCTGCCAGTCCGGTGAGTGAGGGACATTCCCACGCGAACGTGAGGTTTTTCTTCACTTAAAGATTGATGGCCTTGTGTTCATGACCCCATTATTTTAAGCTAATGCTGCATGCTGCCCATCCCTCCAAGTTCCTATAACCTAAACTGTTTGTCTGGATCTGCCATCAATATGTCATTTTTATTCTCATAAATTTTTCAGCAAAGTTTTCTGATGTATATTGCTAGGTAGGCTCCAACTGTTATCTGCTGGCCAGAGTAAAATTTCTTAGAGGCTTCCTCCACTCTGTTTCCATATTAGGCTCATTGTTTTTTTCCTGCTGAAAACTTTTACATTGGACAAACAAATGCAGTGGCAAAATAATTTGCTATATGACTCAAAACTGAATTATTCTACCAGGCTCGTTTGAGAGTGATTTTAGATAGGCCAAAATCACTTATGGGGAGAAGCACGTATGGGTAATAGAAGGAAAAAAAAGCACTTTCAAAAGCAAGAAACAGATTCAGTGACAAAAAGCTAGCATATTGATAGGCTGGACTTTGAAACTGCATTATGTTAACAAATGCCACTTTTGGAGGGGCATCTACTGACATCTTTGTGAGAATTAATAGCAAAAGCAGTGTTTGAAGCAAGCAACTTTTTTGTGCAAACTATAATAGACTAAGCATATGCTTCATTCCAAAGTAATTGACTTGACTACTTGCAAAATTGCAGAGTTCTAGTACAAAGTACAAAGTGACTGATTTATGTGCATGTATTGAGGTTAGAAGAAGAAGGTTGTCGAAGAGGTTGGTGAAAACCATGAAATATTAAAAGCGATTTAAGTACACAATTAAGGCATTAAAAATCACAAGTTGGACAAAATGTAGCATAGCAAAATTGTATAGAGATTGGTTCCAAATTTCATGTGGATAAAATTGGTGACACAGATGTTCCAGAATAATGTGTCCGCAAAATCAGATTGACCCATGTGTAATTAAGTATGTGTGTGGCTTAAACTATATGAGTAAATAAATTAAAAACAAAGTAAAGAATTAAACAGAATGTTTTTGGGCTAGTGGTGTATGGGAATGTGAGTTATTATATAAGAGAGAGAAAGGTAAGAGGAGAGTTGGCAAAGATAGTGGCTAGATACAAAGATATAAAGCCTGTGTTTAGGAACTTGAACCAGTAGAAATCAAGCTAGCCAACCCTCTTTGATCAGCTTGGCCATGAAATTCAACAAAACCCCCCATCTTTAGTTTTATTCTCCCAAAGCTCAATTCTCATTGGCTTTTAAGATCTGCTCTTGAACACCTCACTTCTGCAAAACAAAACCCACCACTCTCCTCCAACCATCTCCACCACCTTTCTGCCAGAACTCAGAAGAGCCTTGGCTATTTGTATATCAGAAAATGAAGGTGAGTGTTTGCTTCTGTTACATAAACTTACATTTGTGTTTATGTATTTGTTTCTGTGTGTTAGAGAAACAGAGAGAGACAGAGAGATTGGTTTTTTTCTTCTTTTTTTTCCAGCTGAAACAGGTCTGAATGACTGGCAAATGAGGTTCTTCAATGATGGTCTTGGTTTTATTTGATTGCAGCTTTTTGGTTGGATGCAAAATAAGCTTAATGGAAAGCAGGGGAACAAGAAACCAAATACAGTTCCTTCTACTACTCGTAAGCTTTATTCTTTTACCCCAAAAAAAAAACTCTGCATTTCTATGTTACTTTTATGGTCCATAGTTTGTGCTTCAATCTAAGTGATGGGATTTGCTTCCTATATAAGGGGAATTGTTTTCTTTACAAGCTATATATGCAATGTTAAGGGTTATTTTCCATTTTGAAGCGAAAAGCGATTAGTTTAAGAGGATCTTAATTAATTAAAGAGTTGTGCTAGCAACAGTCGTTCACGTGTATTATATAAGTGGGTGAGTCGTGCACAATTGTGGATCTCAAGATGAATCCATAGTAATGCACGATTTGTTGATAACACCAGCATTCTAGGATCATGTTAATGAGCAGACGTGTACTTCAAATTGATTAAGATTCAGAACATGGAATTATCAGTGAAGTAAGTTAACCAGTTGTATTGTATATAAAGATCCAGATCTACAGTATATGCAATTTCTGCCAAATTCCATATTCTTAACCTCATTGAAAGTTTCAAATCCAACAATATTCCATTATCAGATCCCAAAGCTCTTGATTTTCATCAAGTCTTGGTGCTTTTTTGTTTCAGTAAGAGGTTTCACGTCCCTTTTCATATAGATTAAAGCAAAAGGAAAGTGCATGTGATGTAGGGATCATAAAAGGGGCATTTTTCTGGAGCACAAAGTAGATCTACTGTCTTTACAAAAGACACTTTGAAAATGCTGCACAAGTTAAAGTTATATATACAGAAAGGCAAAAAAAAAAAAGGCTTGCACTATTTTCAATATGGCCTGTCCATATATTTATTTTTCAACTCCCATATCATTCATGTCAGTTATGATCTTAATTTCTTTCCATATATATCTTGTTTAGGATTTGTCATGTAATTATGTATTTGTTGTGTAGATCCTGCAAAACAAGAGCCTCGTGAAGAATTCAGTGACTGGCCTCATGGATTACTAGCAATTGGAACTTTTGGAAACAATGATTTGAAAGAAAATGCAGCTGAAAGCCAAGATATTCAGGAAGATCCAACTTCATCAGAAGAAATACTAGATAATTTCACTCCTGAAGAGGTTGGCAAATTACATAAAGAGTTAACAAAGCTCTTAAGGCGAAAACCAAACATCGAAAAGGAAATCGCAGATCTTCCATTGGACAGATTTCTAAACTGCCCATCAAGCTTGGAGGTTGATCGGAGAAACAGCAATGCACTTTGCTCCGATTCAGCAGAGGATCACAAGGATGAAGACATTGAGAAGACTATTAGTGTCATACTTGGTAGATGCAAAGAAATTTGTGGAGATAATAATAAGAAGGCAATTGGGAAGAAATCCATTTCTTTTCTTCTCAAGAAGATGTTTGTTTGCAGAAGTGGATTTGCACCACAACCAAGTTTGAGAGATACATTTCAAGAGTCAAGAATGGAGAAGGTATGAAACCATGACTATGCTCACAAAAACTATGTGAAAAGCTTACATGAATATGAACATGCACATAAGCATTATAAAATTATGTCAATTATTTAATTACGTACCATCCTAATTGATCATCCATATTTTGGCTTGCAGCTTTTGAGGGTAATGCTTAACAAGAAGATCATCAATCCGCAAGGATCTTCTCGAGCAGCATCGATGAAGAAATACCTGGAGGATAGGCTGATTCCAACAAAGAAAGAAAGTAACACTGAAGATGATACAAAAGAGAAAATTAATGATGGATGTAAATGGGTCAAGACAGATTCTGAATGTAAGTGCTGTTTTCTTTTCTTCAAATAGCATGATTTATAACATGCTCAAGTTTAGAGATGGGGGAGGGGGTGAGAAGAAATAAGGGAACCAAATTGCACAAACTCTGTGGATCTGATGTGACCTGTTTTTTTTCGTTGCAGATATAGTCCTAGAAATTTGAATGTGCCTCTGACCTTATTGGCATTCTTATTAGTTATTACAAAGGTAAGAGAACCCTTTTTGAACCCTTTTTGAGTTTCATTGAAATGAGACTGCCACTCTTTTCACTTTCATATATGCTAATTAAACTTCTTCTTCTTCTTTTTTATCTGCAGAGTCAGAAGTTTATGCTTCATACAATTATGAACTCAAATACTTGAAACTGGCAAAGTCTGAGAAATTTCATAGGGGCAACACCAAATCATCAATAAGTTCATCCCCAGTGGCTTTTGAGATGATCATAAAATATGCATGTATGACTGAGACAGCTTTTCTATTTTGTCAACGGTGGCGGTTCCCCTTTTTTTCATGGTTGCATCTGTGGAAACAGTTGCAATGCATGTTATGAAATTTCAAGGGGACAAGGGATTTCTGTAGTCTGTGCTGGCAAATTGAGCTAGACGATATCTACATTTTGCATCCTATTTTCTACACATTTTTCTGTCTTTTGTTTTTCTCTCTTTTTTCCTCTTTTTTTGGCTGAATTGCTATCTTGTAATATAATTTGAGGTGAATAAATATTAGATTGACATTAACTTATGAAGGCATGGTTCAGAGTTTCTGATTCTCTTCACCTGCCCAGAGCCCCATGTTTTCAAAATGAAGTTCTATTTGAATGCCAGCCATTAGCCCATCACTTTTCTTTTCTTTTCTTTTCTTTTCTTTTCTTTATTTAAATGCCTAGTGAGATTACACAAAACCACCTTTAATATAATGAATTATAAACATGGTTGAACTAAGCACAATAAGAAACATCAAATGGGAAATAAGACTGTCAAATTGTTGAATCAGGATGTCATGAATAAGAACACTTTAAGAAGGGAGATTGCAATTGAGAGATCATATGATAAAATTTTGTGAGAAGGCCTAATAAGGTAGGATTGAAATAAACTGGGCTTTGCACTTCATGGGCCATTTCCACAATCCACACTTATCAACCCATTTTTGGTTTTTTTCATTAAAGAAAAGTTTGGCTCCTTAAAACTTAGGAGGAGCTCGCTTAATTCCCTGCAGTATTGGCCATTTCCACAATCCACACTTATCAACCCACACGTGCAAAAACAATGCATCAACGACACAAAAACAAAAACACACATATTAAACTCCAATTGTTATGGACATGAATGTAAAACTTCCTACTTGAAAAATAATGCAAGTTTTTCCCAAATTAAATAAAAGGATAGTGAAAATTTGTGTTAAGAGAATAAAAATAGATAAGGTGAGCAAAAAAACCATTTGAACCGTTTAAATCGGGCAAACCAAATCAACTTGAGTGGTTCGGTTCGTTTTACACCAAAAAATATGATCTTAGATTGAATCAAACCAAATCACAATTGTTTGATTTGATTCGGTTCAATCTATGTCAAAGAATACAACATGAATTTCTATTTGACATGTACTAGAGGAACTACAATTGATTGTTTAATCAAAGGGTTATTCGTTTATTAGTCCTTGAACTTTGACCTGATTTGCATTTGAGTCCCTCAATTTCCAAAATAGTTCATGTGGTCCTTCAACTTTAGTTTCGTTAGGACAAATGGTCTTGCCGTCAATTTTGTTAATTTTTCTGTTAAATGCAGGGGTAAAATGGTATTTTTGTATTATTTTTCATTTCCAATTTCTGAATATTCCTTTCAAACAAAATAAAATTAAAAAAATCTTATTCCTACCCTCAGTCAAACTAAAAATTTAAAATTAGTTCTTATTCCTAAAAAAAATCATAATTAAAAAAATGAAAAAAAATATTTTGTTTTTAATATTTTATTCATGTTTTAATTAATTTAAAAATTTTAAAATATATAAAAATATCATTTTACCCCTGCATTTAACAGAAAAGTTAACAAAATTGACAACAGGACCATTTGTCCTAACGAAATTAAATTGAGGAACTCAAATGCAAATCGGGTCAAAGTTCAGGAACTAATAAAACAAATAACCCTTAATCAAATGACTAAATCAAATCGGTTACTAAATAGGTTGGTTTGATTTGATTATACTTCTAGTTTAAGGCTAAAGTGTATAATTCGAACCGTAATATTACACAAATTTAGTATGCGCTTTAGATCTAAATCGAGTCAAATCAGATCAAATCTTAATACAGCTACTAAATTGACAAAATTAAAATTTAGTAGGGTGCTGCTATTTCCACCATGTATTCTATTTTCCCTCCTACCTTATATTAAAAAATTTAAAATCAAATTTACCCCTTTGTAAAATGATTTCTAGAGATGGGGTGGAAACAAGCCCATTCATTTTTGTTTTGCTCTCTTGAAAGATGAAAGAAATTGTCCAGTTCCCACAAAGAGAGAGAGAGAGAGAGAGAGACAAAGGAAAAACAAAACAAAACCTGATGTAGTAATGTATTAAAAGACGCCAACAGGTTCGGAACTTTCTGATACTCGAGCGATTCTCCTAGAATAAGTAATCTAGGATTTTTGTACTGCGAGGTCAAGCGCTTGTGCTTTATATTCTTTGTACAAACTAAACTGTGTGTTGCTTCTAAAATGACATATATCTAAACTGTGTTTGCTTCTTTATTTTTTTAACGATATTTCCATTCCATCTATATGGTCTCTCTATTTGCTACAAACATGTTGCTTTCATGATGGATTACTGGGCAAGTGAGTTGTTCAAGTTTGTATGGAAAAAAATTGAAGAAAAAATTCAGCAGCCATTCACCACTACAACGCTGAAATTTTAAAGAACAGAAAGAGACCTTTCAATCTTGAAAAAAAAAATGACCTCTCAAGATTTTCCGAAGATGAAGGAACCAGCTCGCTTCATGGTGGAAGATTGAATCAAGGGAGGGGAGGGGAGAAGAAAGAGAAGAAAGAATGAGACAAAAAGAAAATGAAAAATAGAATTAATAATTAAAAGGTATTTTAGGAATAAAAGTGGATGGAAATATAGAATTGTGTTTCTTCAAATTTACAAGATGGGTAAGAAAATAGGATAAGGGTGAAACAGCAGCACTCATTTAGTATAGTAGTGTTACCCTTTTATTTAAGGGTGATTTTATTTACACCCCATTATTTGCTCTTTACACCTCACATTCTCTTTACACCCCATTCAATTTTAGTCAATTTTATAAATACTCAATATACCCCATATTGCTTCCTAAATTGCTCTCACCACATTCCATTCCTAACTAAATTCTATCCTATTTCAAACACACCCCAACTAAATTCTATCTCATTTCAAACACACCCCATCAAAAACCCCATTCATTTTCAGAACCACCCCATCGCTACTCCCTTTCATTTTCAACGGGAACCCATTGCACAGCATGCTCTAGCACACCCCAAACCCCGCACCTAAAATAGAAGTAGAAGAGTCTGGCAATGAATCTGAGTTTGACCTCTCTGGCTGCTAAAACGATGGAGAAACTTCATTCTTAAAGTTTCTTTTGGATACTTTCTGCCCTGGTTTCAATGGAAGTGGAGGAGTCCCATTGGCATCATTCCCTTGTAACTGAAACAATGGGGCTTTCTGGGTTGAGGGCTTCTTTTTCCTTGGCGTAGGATTCGAAAATTCCTCAGCAAGCGACATGTTTGGATCCTGCATTTATCACTAGATGCTGCAATGTACCAACCCACAAGGATGGAGGAGAGACATTAGAAACTAGTGCAAATCGTCGGTCCCAAAACACTAAAATAGCTTAGTTCTAGTCAATGCATGGTACATAGAACTTGAAATCCCTTTATAAAAGAAATTTAAAGCCAAAGGTTTCAAATTTCAGGTTTCAAGTCACAAGCTTAAGGTTATAACTCTGAGGAATGCCCAAATTTATACATATATGACAAAAGGGATTAAACTATCAACTGTGAAATTATCCAAAAACTCTAGCCCTATCAACCCAATTCAAGACATTAATCTTTATGCAAATAAATAAATTTCATATGTGCATATTCACATAAAGCTTCAATCTTTCTTCCCGGGAAAAAAAAATTAACAAAAAACTGAAACCCAAGTTGCCTACCAACCTCCCTAGTTACTATCCTGTCGATGGATGGTCTCCCAGGTCCTCCATAGTTCTCCTGTTGGCTCGTGGCTCTGTTTCGCTGGGCTTTTGTTTGCACTTTGTTTTTGTTTTTACTGTGTTTGGTCTTTATGCTTTTGGTTTCATATTTGTGTTTGGCATTCTGGTAGCTTCTTCCTATGTTGCTATTGTGCCGTTGGTCTTTCTCTTGCCTCCTTTTGTGGGGTTTCTATCCAATCCTTTTCCAGAACAAAAAAAAGTTGCCTTCCAATTCCACGCACTCATCCTATGTAAATTAGAAAATTCAAATTCAAATTGGCTTTTGACAGAACAAACTAATTGATCGAAGAATCGAAATCAACGAAAAGAAAATAGGATTTGAACAAGAGGGTGGAGGAGGAACATATACGGGGTGTAGTGAGCAATTTTTATTTTTATTTTTATTTGAAATATTGTTTGTCCTTAACGGTAATTATGTACAAGGATAAAATGGATTATTCATGTTTAAAATTAGTATGGGGTGTAAAGAGCAAATAATAGGGTGCTAATAAAATCACCCTTTATTTAATTACTTGTCACAATTCACTATTTACTGTTTCCATTTATGAATCATCCAATGATTCCCAATTATGCATCAAATAATAGATTTCAACCAAAAAAAAAGATTCAAATAATAGATTAGACAAAATCAATAGAGGAACTACTGACACACTTCTGGGAGTGCTTCTAAAAAGGCTAGAAGCGTTTTCTAACAATTAAAAACGCTTTTGACAACATTTAGCAGAAAAGTTTAGAAGCTCTTCTGTGTCTTAAAAGCATTTTCTAGAGCTATATGCTTTTTTAGGAAGCAATCCCAAATGCTTTTCCACGAAGAACTTAGATTTTTTATGACAATCCCAGACAGTATTGCTCTTCAACCTGGAAAGGTATTCTTTTGGGGCCAAGTTGCTGACCCAGGGTCTCTCATGGAGGCTTGGGAATGGTGATAAGGTGAATTTTTGGAAGGACAAGTGGGCTGGTGATATACCCCTCGCGCAGCAGATTGGAATTGTGGATGACGCAGATTTAGATTGCACTGTTTCTCAATTTTTCAAGCATGGCTGGTGGGATGTGGATAAGCTTCGCAGTGTTCTTCTTGAGGACACAATTCAACGAATAATCTCTTTGGCTGCTATTTTGGGGGAAGGATGGAGGACACCCAAACCTGGCAATCTACTACTAATGGGGTATTCATTGTTAAATCAGCTTATAATTTATTATTTATGGGAACTGACTGGTCTGATCCTTGGTGGAAAGTTCTCTGGAAAATGCGAATTCCCCCTAAATTGCAATTCTTCTATTGGTTAGTTTACCAAAGGAAAATTCTATCTAATGAACAACAGGTCATACGACATTTTACTTATGATCCTACTTTCCAGAGTTGTGGCTGGCCTATTGAATCTATGCTGCACATATTGAGGGACTGAACCAAGGCGAGAGAGGTTTTGTCCCTTTTCCTTAATAGACACCAATTTGAGAGATTTTTTCATTATGACTTCCAAGCCTGGTTATTAAGTAATCTATGTTCCCATTCTGTTTATGAAAATGAACCTTGGAAAGTGCTTTTTGTGTTCATTTGCTGGTATATTTGGAAGTGGCGAAATAGTCGTGTCTTCAATGCTAAAGATGATTTGCCCTTTCATCCTAAGAAAATTATTTTTGATGCGCTAGGCGCCACGGTGCTGAAGTAACCCATGCCATACTCCTATGAAAAGCTCGAACGACCTTCAACAAAAGGGGATTAAGCAGCAGTTCGAAAGGTTAACCTATTCGGGAATCTCCGGATCTACGCTTATTTTCAACTCCCCGAAGCATTCCGTCGCTTACTACGCCCTTCCTCGTCTCTGGGCCCAAAAAGGGATCTAGTGTAGGTTATGTTAGCATGGGAGCCCTCTGTGAATGGTATGCTAAAGTTAAATGTTGATGGTTCTCGCAAGGGCAGTACTGGTGGTATTGGTGCTGGTGGAATCATTCGAAATTCTCTTGGAGATTGGATAGGGGGATTTATTGTCAACTTGGGGATGGGTCAAATTCTGGATGCTGAGCTCAAGGGCTTATTTTTTGGCCTACACCTTGCTATTGAGAAAGGAATTCATAAACTTTCCATTGAAATGGATTTTTTGACTGTTGTTCACCTTGTGAAACAACATGCTCACAATTGTCTTCACCATCTATCTAGATTAATTGCTACATGTGTTCGTCTAATGAGCAAATTTAAAACTGTTGAGATTTTGCACATTTACATGGAGAGGAACGTTGCTGCTGACTGTTTGGCAAATTGAAGCCATAATATGGATCTAGGGTCTGGTTTTTTTATGATGCTCCTGAGTGGATTAGTTCCTGTCTTATTGAAGATTTACTGGGAGCTGCTAAGCCTCAGATGATTTGTGTTGTTTAGCTTTGTTGCTGGGATTTATCCCCCTTCATCGAAATAAAAAAGAGATTTGTGTAATAAAAACAATTTCATTATAAACGCTTAAACAATTTCATTATAAACGCTTATGAGCATAAGTACGTCCTAAGAAGCAATTCCATAAGCACGTCCTATTGAAGCAATTCCAAACGAGAACTAAGATCTTTGATTAAAGTAAAATAAAACCAAGGATATTTGCTTAACTTCCATACAAAACCATGTCACTCTCCAAACCCTAGAATAATTGTAATGCTCGACCCAATAAATAAAATAACCCCTTGCCTCCATTATTTCTGGATTTTCTCTCGCTTTCCCTCGGATTCTCTCTCGTTTCCCCGGCCAAATTCCCCCCTCGTATTCTTCCGGGGCGGTTGGATCTGAGTCTTTTTTTAATTACAAATTTATCCGGTCCCATCAATCCGGAAGAGAAGCCTCGAATTCTTTGTCTCTCCTCAATTTCTAGGGTTTTTTGGATCTGAAAAGGCTAGGATTTTCTTGCTTAGTTCGTTAAAGTTAGGGTCTTTTGCTTATTTTGTTCGAAGTTAGGCCCTTGGTTTTGGTGTTGTTTATCTTGGAGGAAATTGAAGGGTCTTGGGAGGCATCAGAGGGAAGCCTGAGCTGCCAATGCCATTATTGGTTTGGATATTGGTAAATTTTTCGGTGATTTTTGAGAAACCGAAAAAGTTGAAGTTTTTAGAGCTAGGAAGAAAACCAATGTCCTGGGCGGGCCCCGAAGATGTCTACCTCTCCACTTCTCTTGCCAGCTATCTTGACAGTATGCTTTCTCTAATTTCTACTTTTTCTGGGGTTATCAATTTAATGGTGCATGAAGTTATGATATCATTTCTAGTTCTTTCCTGATTGTTTTCATGCATCTTTGTCACTGTGCCATTGATTTGTTCTTGTTTGTGTTCTTTATGGTTCAATTTGTTTATTCAATTTCTTCTCAAGGTTTTTGTTTTCAATGTAGTCTATGTTCTTTATAGGTTTCCATTTGAATTTTTCTTCTTCTCGTATTTGAATTACCTTGTAGATACATTAATACTTCAGAAGTGTGTAAAAGTATGTTATGTGGTTTGAAGTTGGTGCATGGTGCATAACAATATTTCTTTAAATCTCGCTGTCAATGACATCATTGAATGAATATTAATAAAATTGACTCGAAGATTGCATGATGGGTTTAGGTTGGCTTTTTAGTTGTGGGTTCAACTATTGTTTTCTTGTAGTAAAGGCGCGGTGGTCTGATGTTATTTTTCATGCTGCAGAAAAACTTCTTGTGCTGCTCCGAGATGGTCGGAAGCTTTTGGGGATTCTTCGTTCTTTTGATCAATTTGGTACCAACATTATCTCCTCTGTTGTTGTGGGAAACGCATGCTAAACTTTTGCTCAATCTTCTAAAATTATTATTATTTCTGATTTGCAGCCAATGCTGTTCTCGAGGGTGCATGTGAGCGAGTCATTGTCGGCGAACTTTACTGTGACATTCCTTTAGGTCTTTATGTCATCCGTGGGGAGAATGTTGTTCTAATTGGCGAGCTGGTATGATTAGTTATTAGTTGGTTTGGCATCTACAACTTACAAGAGATTGAAATTTTGCATCTTTGAATAATGTTAAGATCTGCATTTGATGTTCTAGGATTCGGAGAGAGAGGAACTTCCACCACACATGACTCGTGTTTCGGCTGCAGAAATCAAAAGTGTAAGTCTTACCAGCTTGATGTTATCTATGAATGGTGTGTTGATATGAACTCCCTCAGTTCCTTCCTTTTTCCTTCATGAAGTATGTTAGAAATTAGGGAGTTGTGATACCATTGTTGGTTTATAGAATGAAGGGGTTTAGGACAAGAAACAATAGTTGAAACAAAGGGATTTTATTAATTTGGAGGAGAATAGTACATAACTTGGTATACATAGAATTAGGCTAATTGGCCCTCTTCATAGATGTTGGCTTATTGGCCATCACACTCTCTTAGCTTAGTTTGGGAGTTTTAGTGATTAGCTCCCCATTGTTTGGGAGTTCTCTTGTTAGACTCCCAAACTCAATTTCATTATTACATGCATATATGCCTATTTATAGGTATCAATTGCCGACTTTAGTCTCCATTCCACTGCCTTGGCTATTCTGTAATATAGCCACATATTTGTTTATCTTCTAGACAATTCTCCAAGATTCCATTTGGCTGCCGACTTACTATGCTTTCCAAAGCCATTGTTTCTTGCACTAGAAACTTCTTCAAACTTCATTTACTTTTTGCTAGCCATCTTTGACTTGTCAACTTTGCATAGTTTAGGCTCATCTCAAAGCTTCTAGATTTCTCCACATTATTCATGCACAAATGTGCATTAATTTCAACAAAGTAAAACTTTGTTTTGGAATTCAATTTGTTTAAGTTACTGAGTTGTTTCAGATTGAGTTTGTAAAGCTGCATGATTTTAAAACACATGGTTTGAAAATAAATATTGAGAAGATTAGGGGAATAAAATTTGCAATGGAAATTAGTAGGTGAATGATGCAGTTTAGAAGCATATGTTCATCACAACTTTGGAAGTTTGATTCCAGTGTATAGGATGCTTGAGCCGGTGTATTTAATTTTGCGCTATATGTTCAAAATGTAAGCATACAAATGTCTGGTGGGATAATAGGATCACTTGTTCTATGTGTGTTTAAGTATCCATAAGAGAAATCATTAACATGTCTAGAAGAGAGAAATATCTGACATTGCTAGAGTAAAGGTGATTATAATGATTAGCCCAAATATCTTTTCTGAAGAGTGTGTTAGTAGATGAAATTCTAAGTACCTTTAAGGTCTATGCCCTTTTTTCAAATGACCTTCATAAAAATGTCTTCTTGTATTTCTGTTTACTTTATGTATTGGAGTCAACAGAAAAGGTTTCTAGGTAACCAAAACTGGGGTTAAATAATTCTGTGAATTTGAGTAAACTTGGTAAGCCATTTTGCAAAAGTCATACCAAGAGGCAGAATGTCTAGAAACCTGGCCAAAAGATGTTGGTCCCCGAGTGGGGTTTGAATTAGGGCTTTCCTGGTGGTAGGGTACATGAATAAATGGTCTTCCATTTTTCCTTTCCAGTGTTCTTGTTATATTTGGTTCTGCTTTGTTTGTTATATTTTGATGTGCTTTGCTTTGCCACTTTTAATGGAATCCTGTACTAATGATTTGCCTTGTAATTGTGCAGGCACAGAAAGCAGAACGAGAAGCTTCTGATCTTAAAGGTACCATGAGAAAAAGAATGGAGTTCCTCGACATGGATTAAAGGATTTTTTCCAAGTTCATGGAGTTATTCACTTGTTGTCCATCCGCAAATATTATAGCGGCTTCTTTTCTTTCTCTTCTTCTCCCTCAGGATGTCTGGTGTTCGTAGATGCTACAGGTTTTTAAATCCTTGGAAATTAGGATTGTAATGAACAATAGTTCAAAGTTTCTGTAATATTTGTCTGAGTTGAATAGAAGTATCCCTTTGCTTTTATTAGTATGCCAAAAATTTGTGTGGATTCGAAAGTCCAAGGGACCCTGATTTAGTTTGTTTATAAACCCTTTTGACGCAATAAAGAACATCAAAGAATCAAATGAACACCAAGAATTTTGGTACTTCGACGACGCATCAAAGCCGACACAGTACTAATTCCGGTAATTTCTCATCGACCTGACATCTGGTGTTCTTATTTGATCTAGTCCCGCTATATCTTTTTCATTTTAATGAAAGCTGTTATTGGCATCTTAGCATAATGAAGTGTGTGATGACTATTTTGTAGTGCTGAAAACAATGGTGGCAGCCTTATCACATGGAGTGGGATCAAAGAACAAGGGTTTCTTTCTTTCTTGAAGTTGACCGGATGGCTGGACAATTCACGTGATCAGGCGGCCTGACCAACCGAACAAGCCACATAACGTAACCCTGTTCCGTAGTGAGTTTTTCTCGTTCAGTAGAGAACAGAAGAGTGTAGAATGGAGTGTCCAATTCTTCTAAACACCGACAGCATTGACTTTGATGGCATTCGTCTCGTCACAACGTAAGGATGAAAATCTTACTGGCCCGGCTTTTACTCAAAAGTCTCAAAGGCCAAACCAAACAAAACACATTATTTATATTCAAAATCCATAAATAATAAATAATAATTATATGAAAAGTAAATAATCGGACGCTCGTGATTTCGCACGTTCCCTCTTGCATTCACTTCAACGGCTTTAACCCCACTCACACGAAAACCTGTCTCTCCCACCTCTAACATTAAACAAACATTAATTAAACATAGTCCCAGCCCAGCAAGTCTGAAGTGGAAAGAGTAGAAACTAGAAAGAGAGAGAGAGTCTTGAGAGAGAGACAAAAGCAGCTGAAAGCTAAAACAGATCAGATTTCAGAGACCACCAGAGGGAAGCTTCCTCTCTTTCTCTTCCGTCTCTTAGATTTGGGTTTTGGGAATTGGAATTTAGGGATTTGAATTTGAAATGTGGTTCTCTTCTTCAGCTCTTGCTCTTCTGCTATGCGTTTTGAGCGTGGAAGCTTCAGTCCACAAGTACGGCGGAGAGAGATTCGCCACTAAAGGCAACGCCTTTGTTGTCCATGGCGGTAGCGAGGGAATTTACTCTTCTGCCCCTACTCAATCCACCTCCGTCTCTGCCAACGGCGACTCTTATATACGGTAACTCATGAATGCCATTTTCCTATTTCCTCTCTTTGCTTTCTAGCTGTAGTCTACTTTGTAATTGGATAAGATCTGTTGCCCAATTTGCTTAACTTGAATATTTGATTAATTGGGTGCATAATTGGTAATTCTGGTTTGTAAATTGTAAAGAAACCAAGAGCTATGAGCTTACTGCTTAGTAAAGTCTAAAGCTTTTTTGACCCAATTCTTGTGTTAGTGGCTGTGGCGGATTTTTTTACATTTCTTAAACCCTGTTTGTACTCATTGTCTGATTTTGTGTTGTAATTTGGAACCAGCTTCGAAAAGGTTACATTTCGGAGAAGCAAAGAATCTGCCAACTTGAGCTCATGGCCTGTCCATGCCATTATTTTTGAGGTGGAGGATAGAGGGACTATTGGGGGTTCAGCCTATGGTGGTCAAAGAGCAGTGTGTTGCACAGGGGATCTTGCAAAACTGGGAGTTTGTTCTGAAGGCGAAATCATACACCGCCCGTCTACTAAGAATCCAGGTTGGCCTCAGGTATTTGGTGTCTCATTTGAGGCACATGAGAAAGTTGCCACATTGCCATCCAAATCCATACAGATTACTAAAACTGGGATGTACAATTTGTATTTCATTCATTGCGATCTGAAGCTGAATGATTTGGTTGTTGAGGGGAAAACTATATGGAAAAACCCTACTGGGTATTTACCTGGTAGAATGGCACCTTTTATGAATTTCTATGGGTTCATGTCCCTTGCTTTTGTCATACTTGGGATCTTTTGGTTCTCACAGTATGCAAGATTTTGGAGAGAAGTTTTCCCCTTGCAGAACTGTATCACTCTGGTAATAACACTGGGTATGTTTGAGATGGCTCTATGGTATTTTGAGTATGCTGAATTCAACGAGACCGGAGTCCGACCAACTGGGATAACTGTATGGGCAGTTACCTTTGGGACGGTTAAACGTACAGTGGCACGTGTGATACTTTTAATGGTCTCCATGGGCTTCGGTGTTGTAAGGCCTTCCCTTGGTGGGCTTACATCAAAGGTGATTTTGCTTGGACTGACCTTCTTTGTAGCATCCGAGGTTCTTGAGATGGTAGAAAACGTAGGTGCAGTAAGTGATCTTTCCGGAAAGGCAAGGTTGTTCTTGGTTCTTCCTGTTGCAATATTGGATGCTTTCTTCATTCTTTGGATATTCACTTCCCTCTCCGCAACTTTAAATAAGCTTCAGGTACGTGCTTTGGTTTTGATTCCAAGGATATTTAGTGAATTATTTTCAATATAAGCTTCATTTACTAATTTTCTGCACTTGCTTCATATAATCTGCCAATTTGTCTTACCAAAATGAAAAACCAAGGTGCTTGAATCTTGAGGAAAATTATATGAGAACAAATCAAGGAAAATCATACTCTTTGGCAACCATAGTTTACCATTAATCTCTTGTTTGTGGGTTATCCAGGGGTATTGTATTAGTATACTTAGGTTTAATGTATGCTGCATGATGTGATGCCACCAATTTCTGTCAAGAACTTTAACTTATAAGTATCTGGCTGATAACTTCTTCTTGCTTCTGTGATGTGGCAGGCTAGGCGAATGATGGTTAAACTAGATATTTACAGGAAGTTTACCAACGCTTTGGTAGTGACTGTCGTCGTGTCCGTGGGTTGGATATGCTATGAGGTAATCTCGAAATTGAAATGCGTGCACTTTTACCTAAGAAGATGAATAAAGTATTTGTGATTTGGTTGTGGGTTAGCATGCTCAGGATAATTTTTCACTTACAGATAAATTATTTGCGTGTGTTGAATACAACATTATCGGGCGTGCAGCTCTCTTTGTTTTTAATTTGATAAGTCAAGCATTTTGAACTTTGTACTTGCAGCTATATTTCAAATCAAATGATGTGTACAATGAGCAGTGGCAGAATGCATGGATCGTCCCTGCCTTCTGGCAAGTTTTATCCTTTCTCTCTCCTATTTGTCATCTGCGTTCTTTGGGCACCATCACAGAACTCAACAAGGTAAAGATCTGGCTTCCATCCTTTCACTCAGAAAAGTTCTTTCATGTTTAAACTTGTTACATGAATCTACCCTTTTCATATATTTTATTTGAAAACTGGAGACCCTTCCTTCTTTTGGTAAATGAATTATCCCTTATCCCTTATCCCCACCCTATCTCTCTTCTGGTTTCTTAGATATGCTTACTCGGGAGATGCAAGCGAAGAGTTTGACAAGGACGATACGACCTTGACGCTCATAAAACCATCTCTAACGCCTGCTAAGGATGTCCTTAGTGCACCAGAAGCTAGAGCAATGCAAGGCAGCAATGGGTTATCAAAAGGTGACGATGAAGAAGACAAGATAGAGTAAAGTAGAACCACCCAGCTGGAACATTTTGTTTGCATTGCAACAATATCCAGCTGCTCCTTACACTACAAAGGGAACTTATGATAAACAGAGGAGCAGAATTGGTCATGGGATAGAAAATTCAAAATCTATGTTGGGATTATAACGTTATTTAGTTTTGTTTCATGTCCTTGTGTATTCGATTATTTCGTTTTTATTAATGTTCCACTTACCAGTAGTCAAAGATACGCAAATGAGATCTGTTGTTGTTGTGTTCTTTTCTGATAAATATATTATATATCATTGGCGGTTCACATGTTATCTCAGTACTGGTGGTGAGAAGCCCTTGGTTGATTTCAGAAGCTTAAACGCGCATGTTATCCATCAGTCTAATTCCTGTTTGATAATATTTACGGTTATTTCCCTTCTTCTTTTTTAATTAATTTGTCGATCGAACACGGGTGGGGGAACAAATGTTAACCACTTGAGCTACAACGCTCTAATCTCTCGAGTGCATGGTTTGTAGGTGTTTGCACGTATGCGATTCTTTACCGTAAGATCTAGTACCTGATAGAGTGGATCCTGAGCATTTTCCTTGTTATGGGAATTTTTCCTGTGACACAGACACTATGATCCGCGTGGAACTCATTTGATACCATAGTACCTTTGCATGAAAAATGATTTGTTAGCTTTTGTAGAAGGATTGTGCGAACACCATCTGGCTGCAAATAAGTGACTAGTTCAAATATTTTGTTATAATACGTAGAACCGACAGATTGAATGCACTATTTCAATGGAAATGTCTTAAAGTGAGATTTTAACAAATCATCATCCGATCCTGAAGGTTAAATAACGAAATGTAAAGGTGAGGAAATTGTTTGCTCTATACAAGTGGATGCAAAATCTTGCAGGCCCTACGAGAGATCGATACCCCGAGGCCTGGTTGGAAGTCCTCTCTCGGCCATGGGAAACATTCCCACATGAAGAAAGAATGGCTTTGCCCAAGTAAGCTAGAGTTGCAGGGTTGGAATGGAAGGAATAGGAATTCCAAAATATTGGTTCAGAACAAACAGAAGCACCAACTCTTCTTGCCAAATATATTCTAGATCCAGGCTACAGCTAACTTATTAATCACAGAACTTTCTCTTATAAAATCCATCAAAACATATTTAGATTTACCGAGAGATTCAATATGTAACGTTACTCTAGTACCATACAGAAAAATACCAAGTGTAAACCTAAATTTATTATATATCATAAATAAGGAGCAAAACTAAGGTAATTAGAAAACTGACTCATTTAACATACAGAAACATCAACTGAAGCAGAGATGGCAGAGGCACTGTAATGCAACTTGGGAGGGGCAGTTGAAGGGACAAAGCTACATACAAACAACTTCCAACGAACTTTAATTAAAATCGACTCCACATGCGCGGTTTTACTTACTAAAATTAGAAGCAATTGTCCATAAGGTTTCCACTTTGATGTCGAAGCCTATTTATACAACATTTTCCATATGCATCTCAATCGTGGCCAGAAAGTTACGATATGGCATAGAAATCATCTGAAGCTTGTGTTGGAAATTGCTATAATTGCCAAAACTTATCTAAGATTTCATTTTCCAAATTTGCCTTATGAAAAGGCTAAAAATATGACATGGTATACAAGTCACCTGGAGCTAATTATAAGAAACTGCTTCTTGATATTAAAATGAGTGGAACAAAGCACACACACAACAATTCCAATATGAACAAATGAAACAAAATCTAGATCCTAGTAGTAGTAATAATAATAATAATGATAATAATAAATAACATGCTTACAGGGCAGAAGCATTCAGGCTTGTAGACTTGGCCACTCTGTAGAGCTACAACTGAGATCTTCACAAACAATCTGATCACCTCCAATCAACAGATTATTGAACTATGTAGGATTTGTAATGAAATGGAAAGCTCATTGAATCCCAGACTGACCAGCACCATCATCACCCGAACACTCCACAAAAAAATTCAAAGAATGTGTCCTAGTTTCTAAACTTGCAAAACTTAACTTCAATTTGATCACATTCACTGAGATCTCCTCCTCAAGTGCTGGGATACCGAGTACCCCTCAAAGAAATCCAATACAGCAGTTTCTAAATCTTCGACCGAATACTTTATGTAATTTTCGGATGCCTCCCACTCTCTATATGGCTCCTGAACCGCCCAAGAAATGACCTATAAGCTGGGATCAACTTCTCTGAGATAGATATCCTTAGCTCCTCCCTAAGCTGAGAGTCCGGTATCAACCAAGTAGCTTGAGTCCTATGAACCTCCTCAAACATGGCATTGAAAGACTTGAACCTCTCTCTCAGAGCACTCTTTGACACCCCAGAAGAAAAACTCCCACTCACATGTAACCCTTCATCCCTCAAACAATACAACACGCTCACCCAAGTAGCTCTCTGGTAACTAGTGGCAGCCTGGCGGAACTTCCCAGTCAACTTCCTCAAATAATCGTCACCGATCATCTCCCTCAGTTCCGGGGACCCTTTGATCTTCTGAACTATGTAATGAACATTGTTCATCATAAACAAGTGAGCTATTGAAGCATCCTTATAGTGCTTGGACTTGCCATCCAAATTAAATTGCAAAATCACAATAATCCAAATCAAATGCAGAGCCAAAGGGGTCTTTCCCTCCAGCTCGGCAAACTCCATATCCGGGGTGGTGGGGTCGCCGGAGTACCGCGACCCCGTGGAGGGTTTTGACACAATAAGCTCATTCAGAGTCTGCTTATAATCCGATATCAAACTGATGTAATTCATCACATACCGAGTCAATGGATGAATCGTTCCACCCGGGACCGGGACCCTAGAAGGTTCGCGAAGCACTGCGTTCTCAAACTCCGACAAAATCCCCCTCGCCGCCTCCGCGAGCCTCGACAGGATCTCCACCGCCTGAATCCGAATCGACTCGGACGATTTCGATTCAAACACAGATTCGATATCCGGCATCAAGTCCATCAGAGCGTCGTGCAAGTCGAGAATCTTGAAGAGTTTCTCCGGAGACCTCCGGCTGATGCTGATCGCCTCGGCGAAGTTGAAGAGCTGAATCGCGGGGCCCTTCACTGTTTCCATGAAGCAAGCGTCGTCAATGGCGGTGCCGATGCCGTTGAAGATTTGCTCGCAGAGCTTTTTCTCCGAGGCGAAGACGATCCTGACGCAGGCCTTGGCGGCGCGTATCCAGCGTCGGATCTTGGCCTCAAGCTGCTCCCACTGAAGCCTCTGAACATCGCCGATGCTCAACTTCTCAATCCCTAGCCTTCGGAAACTCGAGTCTACTGCGGACTTCCGTACTCCGCCGTACACCTGAATACACTCGCGGAGGTAACCGGCGGCGATCATCCGCTCGGCGATGTTGCGGAGATCGACGACGGCATCGGAGTGGATGAGATCAAGCTCGCGGATGCTGCTGGTGGACCTGTAGCTGCAAGTGTTCGACGAATCGCCGCGCTGAAGCAGCTCGTCGGCGTCGCCGACGGAGGCGGAGGAGGCCTTGGGAGTGGTCAAACCGGAGTCGTCTTCGGCAGAGTAATCCTCGAACTCGGAGCTCGAATCAGCGGCGCAGGAGTGAGTGGACGAGCTCGGATCGGTGGAGGTGAGCGAGTCAGGCTCGATGGGAGAGGTGTGGTTGAGGAGGATGTTGCGGAACTCGTCTTCGAGCCTCGCCATGGCGATCTGGATGGCGGAGTTGAGCTTGGCCTGGTCGTCGTCGGAGACGAGGGAGGCGGAGGACATGGAGCGTTGGATTTCATCGACGGCCTGCAAGTAGCGATCGACTTCGTCGCGGTGGCCTTCGAAAATCATTCGTTCCCTGGCTTCTTCAGAGGCCGTCGAGTCCCACAGGAGAATAATCCTCTCCGCCGCGTCGAGCTCTGTAGGCGAAGGCGGACGTGGAGCTTCCATGAAACGCTGCGTTTTGAGCTGCTGGTGGTGGTGGCGAGAGTTGAAAATTAGGGGGAAAAGATTGGAAGTTGAGGAAGTAGACGATGGTCTTCGAAAGGCAGCTGTGGAAAAAAAAAATTTGTTGCTCTGGAGCTTTTGTCAATTGTGGTGGTAATAGCGACCGTAGCGTCAGTCGTTGAGAGACACTGTGGATATGGAAAATTGGAAAATTGGAAAATTGGAAAAATGGAATAAGGTAAAATTGGAAGAAAGACTTAATTTTTGACAGTTTGACTTCCTTTTGCTACTCAAACATGACTTGTCCAGGACACGGGGGCTCGTATGCCGCCGCTGTATTTTGTGGTTAAAACTGAATCTTCCTTGTCGGAAATTGAAACTTTTCGACTAACAAGGAGTCGAGCAGTGTTCATTTAAAATTAAAACATTTCATGCCAACGCATCTAGCCGGTGCATAAGGATCTTGATTTGATTTTAGCTTTGTTGCCATCTCAAAATTGATATTTTAGATGTATTTGATTATATCGTTAAAGTTTATGTAATGAAATTTCTATTTGATAAATAATTTTTTAAATAAAAAAAACTTGATTTGCTGATTAAAGTGGTTTCATGTTCGAACTCTATAACATTTTGATAGTGTATGGATCTTGCGATGTTAGGGTCTGTTTATGAATAATTCTAAAATAGGTAAAAACTTTTCATAGCGTTTAGCACAAAAACTTTTAAGTGCTTCTAAGTCACATAAGCCCTTTCAAGAATAACTTTCAAGTACTTTTCTAAGAATAACTTTCAAGTACTTTTCTAAGAATAACTTTCAAGTGCTTTTCCAATAAGCACTTTAATTTTCAAAACAAATTTTCACATTGTTCTTCTGATAGAATAGAAACACTTCTAAAAAAGTGCTTCTAAATAGAAGTATTAACTATGTAAGTAGTCTGAAATGAGTCATTAATGTGATCATATTATTTTTATTTGTCTCTCCTCAATTTTATTTTATTTTGCCAAATGCTGGGAGATTGCATTTATAAATTACGCCAAAAGCGCAATACAAATACAAAAGTCTCAAAGGCTATGACAAACGCCTCTGAATGGCTACACCAAACACAAAGGGATCTAATCACATCATCAAACTTATATGATACACCTCCACTTAAATCTACGCAGAATCAACTTAATGTCACACAGGACCATAGATAGTTGAACTTAATCGCCTCAAATCTATAATAATCAAGTACAACACCCATAACGCAACTTACAAGTGATGCAATACATAAAATGGATCGTATCATATTTGTATTATAAAAGTGGTGCAATCCAAGGTTAATTAAGATGGGATAAGTAGGTGTTTTATTCTAATTTTGTGATAATGTTGTTGAGGTTGGTCATGCCACGCCAACCACCAACATGAACCAACATGACAAGGTTATGCTAAGACGTTACCCAAAAAAGGACAGAGTGAGAGAGGGTGAATAAGGGAGGGAGATATGTGTCTTTATATTAGACTTGATTGGGTTGAATTTTGACCGTTCCATTCAAACCATCGAACCCGAATTACTACTATTGCTCTCTTCTTCAACATGTTGACGGCGTGTCGGATTGGCTCACCCTTTTAGCACAATATTTTGGGTTTACTCTTCTTCTCTTGAGTTTTGATCATTTTTGTGACAGGATGTCACCAAAAAAAAAACATATACGGCATTGCTTTGCTTTGTGGGCTTCTCACATATTTGAAAAACCATGGTCATACTTCAATTAGTGTACTCTATATCCAAAGAAATTAGTGTACACAAAAAATTCATTTGATTCTTTCTTGTTACGTGGCAAGTTGAGTAATTGACCTCCTCATATAAGATTTTTCACTTATCGTAACGTTTCTTCCATAATCAAAATTATGGAAGAAATGATAAATTTAACTAGGTTCATTATGTCATATGGCAGGAAAATTCCCGACCGTAGTTTTATTCGGAAAACATTACCAGATGAGCCCTAGCTATTTTCCAAAATTTGAGTTACTCAAATGAGTTTTGTATCTATATTGCCACAGTGATGGGCCAAACTTACTCAAATGAGGCTTGTTGCAATCAGATGGAAGCCCTTATCAAGGCCTAGTTAAGTATTGACATTTGGCTTTCCTTCTGCAGTCATTAATTTTAATCAATCTTTTATCATGAAAACAGAAATCTGTGCAATGCCAGCGAAACAAGAGCATGATTTGCTGGCTCTGGCCTAAGCTTTCTGTCTATAATTAATATACTAATTAGCCTTAATAATTATCATTGTTATTGGCATCATTCCTGTGTAACCTAACCTTCGCTGCCTCGGGCACATACAAGTGCAAACTTAAACTAATCACGAAATTAAATGATGAAATTAATGAAGTCAACTACTCTACTGCCAAAATAAGCAGACATTCACGTGCATGCATGCTTGCTTGCACGTACACACGCAATTTATTTGCATTAATTCATTAAGAATATAATCATGCATATCTCTCCCAAAAAAATAAAAATAAAATCCATGAAGTAAAATTTAAAGGGGGTAAGGTAGGTTGGCTACTAGTACAACACACTATATATTTATTATTTTGGTAAGAACAATCTAGAAGGGAGAGAAAAAAAATTGTTTGAATTTCAGAGTTGCACGAGTGTTGCAGGCTGCTTTTAAGGGAAAAAACTCTCCTGGCACGGGGATAGGACTGTTGTCATATTCCCCTCCAATCGCTGCCCGTTATGTGTCTATTTTTTATTAAAAAGTATATATGTGGCGGGCTACGATTGGAGGGGATAGGACCATGCCAGGAGTGTTTTTTTCCTTTTGAGGAGAAGCAAATTATTTTTGGTGCTCTCACCAAAAATTATATATATATATATATATATATACTTTTGGTGCTCATTTATTGCTCTATGTTTTGTTGCCCTATGTTGTTCTAGTACTGTAAAAAGTTCCCATGGTTGATGGTAGGAGGGGCAAGTTTTTAACATTTGAGGCCTATGTTTTGTTTGTAATTTGGAGACTTAATTTCAACTTTGCAAAAATACATGGAATTAGCACTCTTTTTTCTTTTCTGTTTTTGGGTACAAATGATAGTCTAAACTAGAGGGAATTTGGATTTCTCACACATACACACACAACTATGATACCAACTATTTCTATGAATAGGGAAATTTTTGTCGTTCCCACTTGTGGTTGGGGCCCTCGTTTTGTGGTATTTTTGGCAATTTCCCCACTATTTCTATGAATAGGGCAATATTATTTTTCCAAAGTCTATTTTGTGGTCTTCTTGGTGGTTTCTCCATTGTTCGTGTATTAATCCTTTTGTTGCATTTAATATGTATTTTTATATGCTAAACTTATTGAAAATTAGTTAATAGGGATATGAACTAGGATTATATGATTTAATGCATACTTTTATTTCTAGAAAAAAATATATATATATATATATAGAAATTGTAAGTTAAAAAGTATCATTAGATTTTAAGCTAAAAATTTTAGCTAACCCACCTTTCGAAAAATTCATAGTTCCGCCCTTGACCCGACGGGACGAGGATATAATGACATACCCAACTCCAACCCGGCCCTTTGCCGTTATCTTCACCCTTCTTTCAAGTTAGACCCAAGCGGCTTTAGGAGCATAAGAAGTAATATTGGTCCCAATGAATGCGCTTAATTAAGATTTGTGTCATGCAATGAAGAACTTGCATGTCACGGGAATAACATTATTTTATTATCTTCATCCAATCACGCTCCGTTATGTGAAATCCTTATCACATATGACAAAACGTAATTAGTTGGATATAGCAAAACGATATTATCCTGTTATATACACGTTTCTCAACATGCGGTAGCTCAATTCTAATCTTACAATTGTGTGATGACAATTTTCTTTATTATAAAGGGGAATGCTAGCAACTTTCTTTTTAACTTTCTCCATTTTCTTTATGTCATGTGTCACTTTCTTTATGCTTAAAATAATATCATTAATGCGTAACTTTTGTATCGATTAACTATGTTATTTATTAGTAGAACCAAGGATTATAATTAATATAGAGTGACAAATTACGATCTTGGTTCAATGAATTAGCATCGGTAAATGTCAAGTAGAGTACAAAATAATTATCAACACACAGTTTCCAAATTTTAAATGGGGCTTTCGGTGCAAAATAGTTGGCCATTGTTCTATTCTGCGCCCGGTTTCTTTCGCTCTATCACAAATTGACAATTTATCCCTTTATAATATACATATCTCCAGCTGTATGACGTTTTTTTTCTTTCTTTTTTTGGGTGGCTGTTTTCCAGCTGTATGTACGGCTTCTAAACCAGAGAAGGGTTGACTTGGCTGAAATAAACAAACTATGGCCTCGTGAAAGTGAAACGATATGAATCTAACTTGAAATTGGCAAACTAGAATTGTATGAATCTAACTTGAAATTAGCTACGAATTTTGTAGAAGTGGAAGTTTTTTTTATCTTAGTATAAAGTCATTTGACACGGTTAATTATACACGTTGAAATAAAATCGACTAATATTTGACATGAACTACGATTCTCACTCCCATATTGTTTCGTTGAGATGTCATCAATTTTAAAGCTGATTACAAAAACAGAGTGAAAAGCATGAGAATGGTTCCTAAAACAATACAATTGAAGAGTTTTATCATCGAATTTTGAAGAATAGGGAACATTTATATTTGGTTAAGTATAGTATATATAATTTTTCAAGCGCAATAGCTGTTTTTTTTCCAGAATAAAAACGCATTGCAAACTTACAAATCATATTTTGGTCTATCTTCAAGCAAATTTATCTATGCTTTTTTACAAGTAAAGCAACATATGCTCAAGCAGAAGTTGAATGTGTTAATGTTTGTATATTTATACTTTTAATACATGCATTGTTGTAACTTGTATCTTCATTCTGTCTTTTCTTTTCTGTCTTGCCCAAGACTTGTACAATAATGCCCCAGAAAAACCATTGTGGAGGTCTCTCTGACTCTGACTCTGACTTTGACTCACTTCCTTGAAGCTCAAGTTTTCTTTTGAGGTCACACCATCTATCATTTTGCCTTTGCCTGTACATAACTCGATCGCTAATTAAGATATAGAAAAGGCAGCGTCATCGTCTCCATCAAGGCGCCCTGATCTGCTTCCGATGACGTTTGATTCGAGCCTCGTCTCCCCGGGGAGCTCTCCAACCCCTTCTCTCAAAGTTGGTGCATGCCTTGTGTGTGGCACAGAGTCACTTTCCAAAACTTGTACCTTCTCTATCCTTGTAACAGCCTCCCTCATATCTAACCGTTGATTTGGATTGCTCTCAGTGCAGGCTGCCCCAATGTGTAAGAGCTTCTCCATTTCACCAAGTGAACCCTTCGTGCTCGAAATTTCGGGGTCTAACAATTCGGATTCTCTCCCTTCGGATATCGCTGATCGAACCCATTGGATCACATCAAGCCCTCCTTTCCCATTGCTGAGGTATTGAGAAGGGAATTTTCCTGTCAGGATTTCAAGAATTATGATCCCTAGACAATACACATCACATTTGGGAGAGACTCGGCCATGTTCTGCAGCTTCCGGGGCTTTGTACGCAAATAGTGCTTGTGCTACATTTGCAGTGTTGGTCAAAGGCCCAAATGCAAAGTCTGAGAGCAATGGCTCATAGTCAGGGCCAAGTAGTATGTTGCTTGATTTGAGATTGCCATGGGGCACATCACAGGATGCAAATTCTGTGTGAATATAAGCCAGCCCTTTTGCTGTGCCTTGAACAATCTTTAGCCTGGCAGGCCAATCAAGTTCGGCATGAGACGGTCCCCGATCACCTACAAAATCAGCAAGTTTAGAATTCGATTCCTTCCAATAACGAGAAAAAAAAAGATAGGTTAAATTCATTTCATACCATGTAATATATAAAGCAAACTACTCTTGGGAATGTACTCATAGATCAAGAGCTTCTCCTCTTTCCTGTAGTGGTAAGCCAGAGGTGTCAAGATGTTCCAATGGCGTAGACTTCCAAACCTTCTCATCTCTGCATCAAACCCATCTTTTCCCATGCCATTCATCTCCCTCATTCTCTTCACCACTACCGCGAACCCGTTCGCCATGACCGCCTTGTAAGACGACCCCAAGCCCCCATTTCCGAGCACTTCCGCGGCGGCCTTCATCAAATCCGGCAGCCCAAAAACACCTTTCTCCTCATTCAACATCACAAGCTCCGCCATCCCTCCGCCTCCCCTGCCATTGTTGGACCCCTTTCTCGAGCTGTTTCCCGCCCTTTTCGAGCTTGAGGGGCGGTCCACCACCACTTCCTTTTGTTTTATCTCCGACACATTCAGCTCAACCGCGTCCGGATGATCTGCTTTCTCTGTGTTCTCCTTCCCGGGCATGTCGAAATCTGCCTCCTCCCCCTTCCGCCTCGACTTCACGAAAAACAGGACGATGAGAGCAACCAGCACCACCGCCGAAGCTACTGACACCGCCACAACAACTTTGGAGCTTCCCCCGTTGCCTTTCGAATTCGAACCATTTCCACCATTGTTGTTGTTGTTGTTGTTGTTGTTGTCATTAGGGGTTGTTGATGCTGCAGGTGGAGGCTCTGGCTTTGCACATTCCTTGCCCAAATTCCCTCCACAGAGGCCGGCATTCCCAGCAAACGACGACGCTTCGAATTTCGACATGCTGGCCGGAACTTCCCCCTCCAATTTGTTGTTGGACATGTTGAGCGACACCAACGTTGATTGATTGATCACCGGAACGCTTCCACTGAATCCATTGTCTTCGAGGTGCAGCTCGAGAAGATTGGGAATCGTGGCCAACGAAGAGGGGATGTTGCCCGTGAATTTGTTATCCGAAAGCCACAGCTTCCTCAGAGACTCCATCTTGACAAAAAAATTGGACGGAATCTCCCCTGTAAATTGGTTGCCCGACAAGTAAAGACCCTTCACGGGACCCAAGGTGTTGAACCCGGGCATTGGCCCCGAAAAATTATTGTTCACGAAGCTCATGGTGCGAAGGCCCTTGATTTCAGCTAGGGCCTTCGTGTCAATTTCCCCTGCTAAACCCATTCCCCCGAGACGAAGCCCTGTGACGATGCCATTGGCACAAATAAGTCCTGCCCATTGTGTGTTTCGACCACAGGGCGCAGTGTCAGGGGTCCAAGAATTGAGTGCCTCAGCATTTTTAAAGGATTCTTTGAGCTTGACCAAGGCTTCGGGTTCGGCTAGGGAGTATGCTATACAAGGGAGGACGATGAAAATGATGGAGGAGAAGAGGAGGTGGTGCGGCCGGTGATCGAAAAACCGGGTTGCGGCCATTATTTTTTAGTCGGAAAAAGCTTTTTTGGTTGTGCGCTGCATCGTAGTTGGGGTGTGCAAAAATTTTGGGGGTGAATGTTTTTTGTGTTTTTTTGGTGGGTGAGAGGAAGAGAGCCTCAGAAATCAGAGAGGCCTAAAGAGCCTCAGAATGAGAGGGAGGCCTAAAGGACTTGGTGAACACCCTTTCTTTCTTTGAACAAGTCAAGCCAGGTTCAAAAAACCGTTATAACCGTTTTCTTATTCATTGAACATTATGGACTTTGCTTACCTGGGTTTCCAGCTGCAATCACATTGTAAATAAATCCTATTCTAGGGCCAGAGTCACCTCAAAATTGATATTTCTTATAATAAAAAAAATTATGTTACTAAGAAGTAGGTTTGGGATTATTGTCACTTTTAAAAAAGTTCTTCTGCTTATCTTTGAAAATAATTAGATGTAAAGTAAAGCAGTACATGTTTGGTAAACAATATTTTTAAAGTCTTTGTTAGTATGAAAGTAGTGTCAAAACCGTTTGGTAAATTTTAATATAAAAATTTTGTAACTGTGAATAATGACTAAATAGATCATTGAAAGTGCTATGCGCTAATTATGTGGTGGTAGTAGTGGTGGTGGAGTTGGTGGTGAAAGAGATGGTGGTGGAGGTGGAGGTGGATGTGGTGGTTGTGGTAGTGGGGATGGCGACTAGAGAGGTGGAGGTAGAGGTTGAGAAGGAGGAGGTGGTGGTGGCGGTGGCGGTGGCGGCGTGGTGGTGTTGGTGTTGGTAGTGGAGGTGGAGGTGGTGGTTGTGGTGGTGATGGTGATGGTGATGGTGGCGAAGAAGGAAATGTATGTGGTGGTGGTGGCGGTGGTGGCGGTGGTGGCGGTCGGTGGTGGTGGTGGTGGTGATGATGAAGGTTGAGGTAGTGGTTGTGGTATGGTAGTGGTGGTGGGGATGGTGGTTTTGGAGGTGATGGTGGTGGAGGTTGAGGATGAGATGGGGGTGGCGGTGACGGCATGGTGGTGATGGTGATGGTGGTGGAGGTTGAGGAGGAGGTGGTGGTTATGGTGGTGATGGTGGTGGAGAAAGAGGTGGTGGTGTTGTTGGCGGTCGGTGGTGGTGGTGGTGGTGATGAAGGTTGAGGTAGTGGTTGTGGGGATGGTGGTTGTGGAGGTGATGGTGGTGGAGGTTGAGGATGAGATGGTGGTGGCGGTGGTGACATGGTGGTGGTGGTGGAGGTGGTGGAGGTTGAGGAGGAGTGGTGGTTGTGGTGGTGATGGTGGCGAGAGAAGGAGGTGGTGGTGGTCGTGGTGGTCGGTGGTGGTGAAGGTGGTGATGGAGGTGGTGTCTTTAAAAATTTAATGATGGTATTTTGGGAATTAAAAATTCATTAACTTCTTTCATCTCTACTTCTTTTGAAAAACTTGACTTTGAAAAGCAATGCTTTAACTTTTAAAAATTTCTTTGTCAAAAGGCCATTGCTTTTAAAATAATCGGGATATTTTGGACTTACCAAACACCTTAAACTGCTTAACTTTAAAGTGAAGCGGGTTTTTGACCAAAAAGCAATCCCAAACGGGGCCTAAATGTTGTGGTAAAATGTTTTTTTTTTTTTGCCAAAATTAGAAAGGGGAAAGAGGGAAACTCACACACACGACCGCCTCGGAGCATGGAGTAGCAAACAGAAGAAAAAGAATAACTGGTATCAGTTTTTTTTTCAGCGTTTACAGTTTTAAATGATGTGCATGCATGCTTTAGAGGAAACTATTCTTTTTTGTGTGTTATCTTTCAAAAATATTTACGTAACCAAGGTTAGTAGTGAGCCCACTACAAATAACCCAACTTTGAGATATGGTGTTTAAATAAATTGGGTTGGACCACAAAAATGGCAAATTTGGGTTGGATTTTGATTCAAATGAAGCCTGGTTTTGTATTGTTGATTTGCTTTGCCCAACAGCTACTTCAATGTAATGATTCTAAGCCCATCAAGATCTGCATATAATTTACTGGCCCCATTTATTTTATTTTATTTTTGGGTCTATTATTTAGAAGGGTTAGAGTGGAAGTATCTTGTTTGTAGCTTATAGACTAGAACTAGAAGTAGGACTTTTGCTCCCTGGACCACAAAATAATTGATCATTTTTGTCCCTAGTCTACCATAAATCCAGGAGTGTTTATGTATCATGTGCTATGGTGGTTGAGGACTTAAGCTTTTATTTATTTTTAGTTAGAAAGACTTTGACTAATTGAGTCCAAAGTAAAATAAGTAAAACAAAGGAGGCTATGACTTTTCCTTCTACCCTAATTAGTTAAAAAGGGCTTGGTTTTTAGCGGAATTGGCTAAAATGGACCATCTTCACAACACTTATTTCGTAATAGACACCTGCACAACTCTGGAATTCATTTTACTTGCACCAACAAAGAAGAAGCATAGAGGCCAACGGGAGCAAGAGCAGGGAGAGAGAACATCTTCACAACAAAATGGAACACCTCACAACACTTCTTCGCAGAAGGACCGGTGCACAGAGAGAGAACAAGAGCACCCAATTCCATTTCAGATAAATTAAGATATTATAAATAAATAGAGTTGATTTTCACACTCCTATTTTGTCCACTTACACTCCCTTTTTTATTATAGTAAAAAGTATTAAAAAACAAAAGGAAGTGTAAGAGCATTTCCACCCATTTGTCATGGCAAAAGACAAGGGGGTGCAAGAGTTGTTACTTTTCATGTGAATAGTGCATGCCCTTGCAATTTTTTTGTTGGTTTTCCACCCATTGTCATGACAACCCAACATAAACTACTATTCACATGAGATATGAGGAGAAGAATTTGTATAGAGTTTTGGTGTGGGAAGTGAAGAGTATGGCTAGGTATTTGTTTTTAAAAAATTCAGAAATTTTTGGTATTTTTCCCTATTTTTCAATTTTTTTGTTATTTAAATTGGTTGCTGATGTCAGCATTAGGTTAGCTTGCCCAGGTTGGTTGAGCCTAGATCTTGGCCTGGCAAGACTTGGGCGTTGGAAACACGAATGGGGGCCTGGGGAGCCTCATGCTCAGGCTAGGGCCTCTCGCTGAAAGTGCTCTAAGTTGACAAAAAGGGAGTGGGAAAATCATCACCGTAAATAAATAGTCACTACTCATGCACTACTATTATGTGTTAGGTATTTAAAGGAGGGGCATCCAAGAAAATATGAGATAAAGCTTTGTGGAAGTGTCTATTATGAAATAAGGGTTGTAAAGATGGTCCATTTTGTCAACAGAGAACAGTCGAGTGAAAAAGGGCCTTGATTTACATACATAAGGTCTCAAGTTCAAACCCCCATAGCATCAATTGTGTGTGTGTGTGAGAAACCATCTCACTATAGTTTAGACTATTGTTTGTACTAAGAAAAATGTCCATTTTAGCATAAAACCCTAGTTTTTAATCCAAACTAAAGACCTTATTAGTGGGGCATGAGTTTTTGCAGCAGGTGGACCATGTAATTTTGCCTAGACAAATATATAGTGTTAATTATTTATAATTAAGTATAAATAAAAAAGAAAGAATATAAAAGTGAAGTAGAAATAAATTAATGTAGGATAAAAGTAAAATAGAAAAGAGAAAAAACAAAATTGATTTAAAAGTATTTAAAAAAAAGTGAGAAAATCAATTACCTATACGAAATACTAGTATAATAAATAATAAAAAGCTTCTTGAAAAATTAGTTAAGAATAGTAATTTAAAAAGTATATAAGAGTATTTTTGAAAAACACCCAGTGGTGCATGCATAGTTTGATTTGTCCCGTCACTGGGGCGTTTTCTGACTTCTCTGATGTGATGGGAAACGTTTTTCAATTTCTTCGGTGCCAAGAAGACTTTGAACATTTCAGAGCAAATTTAGCATAGTATTAGTGGTAGCTATTAGTGCAGAGACAGATGTAAATTTCGTGTAAAGTACTCCCAACCAACCAATTCAATTCAAAAATAATTATTATACTTACTAGAAATACAAGTACACATATGGATCATGTGCCCTATCTTTTTTTAAAAAAATTTGACCAATGTTTTGAAAGATTCCAATCCAAATGGCTCTGCCCTACCACCACCACAAAACCCCAATCAATTTTCAAACATTTTCTTGACTTGTTTGGCAACCTTTATGTTGATGGGTGACCCGACCTTCCCAAAAAAGCTAACACGTTTTGAATATGGCTGCTGCTACTTCGTCAATTCTCTCTCTTTTGGTCAACTAACAAATATATTTATTAGAGATGCTTTTAATAAATTAAAAAAAAATTAAAAGAGGTGCATTTGGATTGGAGCACAGGCCCTCTTAAATACACAAAAACTTATATAAAACCGGAATAACACTATTTTGTTAATTTTGATCAATTAAAGATTGACACAAGTGGTATATCATGATTGGCCGGGATATCAAAATAGTGTTATTCTCATTTCATTTAAGGGTTTGTCCATGAGAGAAAACGTGTGGAAAGTTCTCACCAAGCATAAATTTTTTATATTTTGTGGCATTGTTAATTAATGGTTTTATTTGTTTGGTCTGAATTGTCAATGATATACAGTATGTGTACAAACAATGAGAGTGGGTGAGTAACAAACCGCGTGGGAGATTTCAAATCGCATTCTTTAATATGCATGAGTGAGAGGATGACCAGTGGGGAGGTGTATAAGGGGGTGTATAGCACATTTACATCTTATTTGGTCGGAATCAACTGCAGGGTGTATATTGTTGCAAATATATCAAGCCACCTTGAGATGGGAAAATAGATGGAAATGTCCATCTTTTTTTACATCAAGCTAAGTGGGCCTTGTGGTTGAAAAAGTATGAGAGAGAATCAGCTTTGAGCGTGGAAAAATGGGAGAAGCAGAAGAAAATGTGATGCGATGTCAGCGCACTAATGGGGTTGTATGATCCAACAGTGCTGGTGCTTTCATATTTGATTCCAATGGTGTTGATGCTTTTATACAAGAAAATAAAAAATTACATCTTCTGATTTACATCTCCACCCATTGGAGCAAAAATCGCATTTACACTCCCCGGAGGTGTCAAGGAGATGTAAAAGTGGCTTTACACCCCCAAAATACACCCAACCATTGGTGATGCTGTGAATAAATAAGGTGAGTTTAAAATCATGCTTCGGATTAAAAATAGAAATATAAAAGCATAGTGCACCTTTTAACTTATAAAAAGACCAAAACAATAGCTTTTGATTTTTCAAACATCATTTGGTGTTGAAATTCGTTTGCCAGTACTTCTCTTGAAAACACAAAAATACTTTATTTGACGTAAAAAGCACTTTAACTTGTTTTGTTCAGAAGCACATTTGATTATCTAAAACACTAATGCAAGTGGGGTGGGGGGTATTGGTTCGGGATGCTAGTGGCAGTTGTTGCAACTAGAGTATTACGTTTCAATCATGTAATCTCAATGTAACATGTATACGTATTAACTAGGGAAATTCATGATGCAATGTAGATTTCTATTCAAAGTGATTCAAGCACTGCAATTATGTCAGGAGCTCAATTTCAGACACATCTGATTTGGGAAAGATTATCGCTTCTTTCTCAAAAGTAACATAACAAAACTTAGGCACATAAGAGGAGAAATATCAACTCATATAACTCATTTCAAATAGTTGGAAATTTGCATTACGAAAACATATAACTATCAAATTAAGTTATTAGGAAATACCTAAATTTTTTATAAGAATAATAAACAAGTGATAATATAATGTGGGCAAACGTTACATCAATAAACAAGCTCATGTCACATGGAAGTTGTAGTTTTTGTTATGAATTTTGGAGGAAAAAAAAAAGTCATGCTAACCACATCTAATTATTGCGCTAATTTTATCTTAAGGAACACGAAATTAAATAATTAGATATTAATTTAATGACATTTTGAGGTTGAAATTTCGATCCTAATCATTCCTAATTTATTTTATAAAATAAAATAAAAACATGAAATAAATATTCTGATTAATGTTATAAAATAAGAAAGTCCAACCACAAAATAAGCCGAAAAAATTCAAACATTTATACATAAATTCATACTATCATGCAACCACGTGAATAACACGACACGACACTTTACCATCCACTACCCACTTGGGCCCGTGTGACCATCCGTCAAAGCGTAATATGCCGACACGTGGTGTCACATCCCGGCCCGGGCTCGACCACTTCCCGGCTCAACTCCGCCATAGCACGATATTCTCCGCTGGGCCCCCTCTCGCCTCACGGTTTTGTTTCTGAGCTCACGAGCAACTTCCCTGTGGGTCACCCATCCCTGGGATTGCTCTAGCTTAACTCGCTTAACTCTGAGTTCCCATAACTCCGGCTCAGCTCCCAAAGGCCTCGTCTATTTGGAGGCGGGCATGTACATATAAGGCTTACAGGATCCCCACCCCTGGGCGATGTGGGATCTTACAATCCACCCCCTTAGGGGCCCGACGCGTCTCGTCGACACTTCCGGCCAGGGAGTGGCTCGATACCAAATTGTCACATCCGGCCGGCTCGACCACTTCCGGCTCAACTCCGCCATAGCACGATATTGTCCGCCCCCTCTCGCCCTCACGGTTTTGTTTGAGCTCACGAGCAACTTCCCTGGGTCACCCATCCCGGGATTGCTCTAGCCCCTAACTCGCTTAACTCGAGTTCCCATAACTCCGTGAGCTCCCAAAAGGCCTCGTGCTATTTGGAGGCGGGCGTGTACATATAAGGCTTACAGATCCCCACCCCGGGCGATGTGGGATCTTACACGTGGCGATCACTATGGCCACTCAAGTGAAGTGACGAGATTACCCACGGAGGATTGAGAATTGTGTATAACGTGCTCTTGCTCAACCCAAGTCTCGAATCTCGAAGATAAGAAGAAGAGAACCGCTTGCTCGTAATTGTCACATGTGGGCCCCACCACCCTGTTGGTCCTTGTCGGCATGAAATCCCGAAACCAACCTCCACGCCTCCGCCTAACCTTGTTAACTCTAACTCCGTCAAGTATATGAAACTACCAATATACCCCACACATTATTTGTTTTTAAAAAAGTTTTTTTAAAGAAAATAAAAGATAAGGCCATCTCCAGTCATAGGGCTAATAGCACGTTTACTAATCCGTAATCAAATTGAGAGGAATTGAATTGAGGAGGAATTGAAATGAGGCGGAATCAAAATTAGATTCTGTTGAAGTTGTTTACTAAAAGCTGTGCGGAATCGGAATAGAATTCATAAAAGTCATTTACTAATTCAAGAATCGAATATAAACTAGTACGATTACTAAAATGCCCTTGTCCCAAATCAAATATTTTATATACTTTTTTAATAAAATTTGATATAGTATATAATAGTAAGAAAAAATTAAAAAAATTTTTTAATTTCATAGACACACTAAAATGATTTTGTTTTTTTATTTATAAATTTAAGTATTTCTATTAAGTTTTTTTTTATTTTTATAAATGCAAGTATTTCTATTAATAAGTATTTTTTATTATTATAAATGTAAGTATTTCTATTAGTTAATCCTTAACACTAAAATGATTTTGTTTTTATTTATAGGGTTAAGGATAATCTTGGAAATAATGAAAGTAAGTGAGGGCATAAAGGGAAAAAAATTAGCATTCCGATTACGGATGAAATCCGGAATTCAAATACCTTATGAATGTAGGGAATCCAAATCACCCAAATCTTGTAATTCAATTCCATTTTTCGTGTGGGTCCCACGCACTTTTGATTCATCCCAATTTTAGTAAACACATGTATAATCCGTAATCGGAATCGGATTCCGAATTCTCATTCCGATTACGGGTTAGTAAACACGCCATAAATGTAGTATATAGCTAAAAATTTAGCCTTCCAAAATATTAATTTTTTTAAAAATAGTGTAGGGCTAAATTTTTCCATCTTAGCCATGCATGACTATATTTTATGGCCCTTTATATTTTATTATTTTGAGAAAAACTATGGCACAACACTCATATATTCCACAACTATGTATTATTTAATTTAATTAAACTACGATTTAGAGACAATATTTTTTAATTTATATATATATATATTTTAAACAAAATGAATTTAAAACATTTAAAAAGGTTTTAAATAAATAAATAAAAAATAACTTTTCAATTAATGATTTTGACCTCCAACGATCAGAAACCAATTATATGTATATTTTAAAACAAAACGAATTTAAAAACATTTTAAAAGGTTATTAAAAATAAAAATAAAAATAAAAACCTAACGGCTAGATGACATCATCGCACCTTTAATATTGATTGTTGGATAGTTGCACGGGATGTTTCATGCTCTTGCCCACACGTGATACTTTCTCCTATTAGAAAGCACATGCCCTATGCCCACAACAAAATTTGACCTAGGCCAAAGTTGGGCTACATTTGACATAGTTGGAGGGTTAAAGGGCCAAATGTAGCCCTTCAAATTTGGCCTAATTTTTTTAAATTTATGGTGAAGATGAATTTCAGATTATTTTGCGCTATATTTGGTTTATACTACTACTGAAAATGACCTAAGAGCAAAATAAAATTTGTTATTGTCCAAAGAATTGTTATTGTTACTTTAAAAATTTATTTTAGTAAATATGAGTTATATCAGTTGGTTAGGGTAATGAGCTCGTCTCATTGCATCCAATTTCAAATTCTCTCGATATATTAAATTAATTTTGAGCAGTTTAAATTATCAATTGTATATAAGAAAAAATTGTTCTACAACTATCCTTCTTTTTTTAATATAAAAGAAAAATTGTTCTACAACTATCCTCGTTTTTTAATATAAAAGGAAAATTGTTCTACAACTATCCTTGTTTTTTTAATATTAATTTATTTTTGGAGTGATAAAACATTTTTTATGCAAGAGATTGGTGGCTTGACTAGTTAAAAACATTTGTGGAAAAAAAAAATTAAAACAAAAACATTTTCCATATACGAAGTTTCCTCCTTGTTTCCTCCTTGTAGTGTTCGAGGACAGTTTTGTAATTAGATCCAAAGTGGGAAAGCATCATTATCATTATGTAGGAAGGTCTCTCCCCTCTTGGCCTTCGAGTCCACGTGTTTGAATCATATCACTTGCTTGCGCTTGCCTCGAATTTTTTACGATGCAAAAAACACGTGCTTTAAAACGCACATTAAAAAATAGAATACCCATTAACCAATTAATTGTAATATTATATTCAAAGATAAAGACACCATGAAAGCTCATGGCCGATTATAAGATGCAAAGAACACGCTAGGCAACCTCACTTGACTCTCTCCATATATTCTCCCTCCTCCTCCCCTTCTCTCTTCACCATAAATATTTCTCTCAATTCAAGCCCCTCAAGCATCATCATCACCAAACAAGATTTGATTTTTCTCTCAGTTTCGTCACCATCAATTGGAAAAGCCATGGCAGAGAAGTTCAATTTTGCACAAACATGCAACCTCCTGAGCCAGTACTTGAAGGAGAAGAGAAGCCTGCAAGTCCCCACAACCATGAACTTGTTGACCAACATGGAGACCAGCCCTGCTGCTGAGACCCCATCTTCAAAACCCAGTATTGATTTGTTTCCACAGTTTGCTAAGAACCCAGAAGCAGTTTTGGCAGATCAGCCTGGATCTGCCCAAATGACCATCTTTTATGGTGGCCAGGTGCTGGTTTTCAATGATCTGCAAGCAGAAAAGGCGAGAGAAATCATTGGTTTCGCTACCAAAGGAAGCTCCAAGATTTCTTCTGGGTTTGTTTCTAATGGTATTGACAAATTGGGTTCTGCCTCTGTGACCAATATGGTGGCTTCTGAGCCAAATATTGCAGCTAATTCTCAGGACATTCAGAAAGTTCAGCCTCAAGTTATTGGTTCAGGTAATTAAATTGTCCATCCCCACTAAATTACCTCAATTTTTTTTAGTACAAGCGATTCGGAGAGAGTTTACAACAATGTTCATTGGGTGTCTAGAGTTTCGAACATCCTCCCACATAAGTGGAGGTGGAAGAGTGAAGCTATTGGTTGTGTAGTTGCTAGGCTTGTAGTTTTTTGGATATTGATTCTTTTTGCTTCAATTTTTGTGTACAAACAGATTTGCCAATTGCAAGAAGAGCTTCACTTCACAAGTTTCTGGCCAAGAGGAAAGAGAGGTAAATTACTTTCTGAAAATATTTTGATTTCAAGGTTGAAAAGTCTTGTTCCCTAATTTGGGTAAATATGTGTGAAGAGATTCTTATTGGGATTTTTAATTTCAGGGTAGCACCATACCAAGTGAACTACCAAAGAGCATCTCCTTCCAAGTCTGAGGAAGAAATGAGTTCAAGGGATCAAGTAGAAGGCCAATGTTCAAAGCAGCTTGAACTCAGGCTATATTGATTTAGTGGGCTCACAGTTTTTATTAGATTTAGATTTTATTATCATTATTATATAAAATATATATAGGGTTCCTAGCGGCTTTATGATTCTGACTGTGTAATTTGTTATACGCCCAATTTATTTTTCCATGAAAATTTAATTTTTGTAATTATTTGTTATCAATGGGATTGGATCCATTTATGGATGGATATTACTATGTGTGTAACCGAAATTTCTTTGAGATATTTAATATGAGAATTTAGATCCAAATTATATTGAAAAAAAATAGATCTTAATGAAAATGAAAATCAAGTTCTTCCACTTTTTTTTATTGGTTGTTTGGAGGAGACGATATGAAGAAGAAGATTCATTTGTAACTTTTCTCAGAGGAACAACTCTTGAGATTGGGAAGGCTTCTCTCCTAAAGAAGATCAGATAATAAATATTGACGATGAGCTTTATTTCCTAACCCTAATTTTATGTCTTTGTTTCTTCTTGAAAGAAAAGTAAAGAAACAGAAGAAAGAAACTCTACACGTTTGAATTAGTCAAAGTTGATCAACTAGTAGTGGATGGTTATAAAGGAAAAGGAAAGAAATTAGGGTTGTTTTGGATTCATACTGAGTTGTATAGACATCACATTAGTTAATGTGGTCAACTTTTGTTTAATTAACTTTTAATTAAAGCACCTTAACCCACAAAGTTGTTAAAGTTTACCTTCCATTCCTTTTACACCCTCCCACTCCTGCATGTTAATTAATCCGTAATTGGATTATGAGGAATTGAATTGATGATGAATTGAATTGAGAAGAATTGGATTTCGGATTCCTAATGAAGTTGTTTACTAAACCATATGGATTGAGGGAAGTTAGATTCTGGATTCCTATTGAAATTGTTCATTAAATCATATGGAATTGGGGTAGGAGTAGACCTGGCAAACGGATCGTGTTAGCGGGTTTTGGGTCGTGTTCGTGTCAACCCTTTAAGGAAAACGGGTTGACACGACCCAACCCATTAAGCTAACGGGTGAGATATACTAGACTCAAACACGACCTGTTCAAATTCGCGAAAATCCGACACGACCCGTTATGACTAATGAGTCGTGTTTTCATATGTTTCACCCTCTTCACCCATTTAAAAAATAAACAATATTTTTTAAAACATTGAAATAAAAATAATAAAAATAAAGGTGAAATCTTTAAATACATCTTACGCATTAGAAAACAAAAAAAAACTTAGACAACATTAGCATCAAATTAATCACAATTTAAACAAGATTCAATATATGAAACATCATCCATTTTCAATATATGAAACATCATCCATTGAAACTTCAACAAACCCCTCATCCATGACTCCCATACCATTTTCAGTATATGAAACACCATACCATTTTCAGTATATGAAACACCATCCATTTGTTGGGCTTGAATCTTTATATTCTGCATTTTCAGTATATGAAACACCATCCATTGAAACTTTAACAAACCCCTTATCCATGACTCCCACACCATTGGCAGTCTCTGTATCATCCATCTGTTGCAAAAGAAAACCAAAGCTTATGATTCATCCATTGAATTACCTAGTGCAGCTGTTAACTCGCAAGTGCACGTACCATTGGATAGTATAGCTTGTGTAAGTACGATACGATCCCACGAGGATTGATGATAGATTGATTCAATTTGATTCCCCGCACAAAATAGAAATGAAAAGAAAATAAGTAAAACAAGAAAGAAAGAAAAGAAATTAACCCAAGCCTAATTAGTTACCAAGTTCAATTTAGATTCACGGATTGATTCTAGCTAAAATATGATTAAGCCATGGTGTTTGGTCTCTAACCTTGTATTCCTAATTCCCTAATTAGATCCTTATTGTCGAACCTAAATTAAGCATTAGAAATCCATTAAGCATAGAAGAATGTTTTAAACAACCAAGTATGTATCTAATCCCTATTGTCGAATGTCCATACATACTCTTCCTATTCATAGTTCAATTTGAATTAATGCATGGTGTCACTCTTAATTCAAAACCAAGATAGCTAATATACAAGTTTTAATGGTGATCAATCATTCAAACAAGCATATTAACTTATAAGCATAATGAATAAGAACAAGAACTATAATTGAAACTTGAAAACTAATTAAACTTGAAAACTTAAGAAAATAAATTACATTACAATGGAAAATAAATTACAACTAAGAAAAACTTAAAGGAAACAATTGAGAACTAAAAAGAAAACTAAGAGAATTTGAGGGAGAGAAGGGAGAGGAGCTCTAGAGAGATGTTTGAGAGCTCCCCTGGGGTGTGTTTACAAGTTTGGAGAACCTCACTATATATAGGCCTAGGGGAAGTGAAAATCTGGAATTAAGTATTGCTTCTACCTACAAACTCACTTCACCAACTTACAACACTTAATTCACACAATTGCATTTGAAAACAATTCTTCTTGTCTTTAAGCTTAGTGTTGCAACTCCCACTTCATCTTATTTTACTTCATTTGGCTGCTGCAAAACTCCACTCCAATTATATGTATTGAATATGCTCCACCAAAATTTCCCACAATCAATAACATTTCATCATGCATATGTCATGCTTGACAATGCATTGCAGTCTTCTTTTGGGCTCGTTTTGGGCTTGTTCCTCCATTCTGAAAAATCTGGAAAAATATGGATCTTGAAGTTCTTTGAATTATCTTTCCAAGCATATGCAGCCCAGCTCAAGGAAAATCGGAAAGACCTTCAAATGTGATTTTTGGCCCAGTAACGCAGATCCTGCCGATTTTGACCTTAAGCTGCAAAACTTGCATAACTTCCTCTAGAGGACTCGAATCATGAACCGTAAAATGCTCCAGAAAATAGACTTCCGTATCTTTCCAATGATGTATGGCTCATTGTCTGGTTCTTCTTGAGCAAGTACAGTCCAATCCGTGAAGTTGACTGATCTGCAGACACCGTTTGAGCTAACATGTCTCCAAAATGCATTTATTGAGTTTAAGCTTATTACACTGAAACAAACACAAAAATAAATTAAAAGCACAAGTTTAACTCAAAACATAACCAAATCATAAGTTAGAAGGGTACAAAATGATATGTAATTATGCACCGATCAAATACCTCAAACCTAGATTTTGCTAGTCCTCGGAGCAAAACAAAAGGAAAACAAAAATAAAAACAAAATAAGTAAATAAATTTATTAGACCACTTTCGCAGAACTCGATTGCATCGAGCATACGCAACAAGCCTTTAAACCTCTAGGCATCCCTAGTAGGAGGAGTTGTGTCTCCGAGGGTTTAACAGATACGATACCCACAAACGTTTTACTGACTCTACAAAAAAACAAAGTAGTTAGAAAACAAAAACAAATACAAAAACAATATTTCCGAACATTTTCTCAAGAGAAATGACTCCATGCACATGACTCAAAAGTTTTAACAATAAAAGCTCATTTTTGACATTATTCACAATGTGGCAAAGTTCAAAACATAACATGCTCAAAGTGTAGTAGTGTGATAGCCAAATGCAACAAATTCTCCAATCTTAGTATTCACACAATTTCAAAAATCATACAAAGCACAAATTCAACTTCAAATCTCACCAAAGTTGTTCTCTCACAAATGAATCACTTAGAAGAGGGTTACAATGCAACACTCAGTTATAAACATGAGATTAGAGTTAAACCATAAGGGAATTAACTCACAATAGAAAGATGAAGAACTTGCATTATATGATCTCAAGAAGGATGCTAAACACTTAAAAGTAGGAAAATGGATGCAATTCAATCACATGACATTTAAGATCAATTTAGGTCTTTATCGTAGGTTGTAATGGGGCCAAGGGTGTAAGGTGAGTGAGAAATGAAAGGTATGGATAACACAAAGTCCAAAGAACTCATAATGTAAGAGCATAAAACAATTTTTTCCAAGACTTTGAATCATCACAATGAGGATTTTTTTTTGTTTTTGTTTTTGAAAACTCCTTATACCTCCATTTATAAGAATTCACACTTTTCTTTAATTGAACAACCACCAATTTATTTTGAGGCCAATAAAGAAACCCAAAATGAATTTTCAATCAACCACAATCACAACATTCTCTTTCTTCCACCAATTGGGTGATTTTTTTTTTTTTTCAATATATAATACCTCTTCCCAAACTTAGCATGAAAAACACATCACAATTAAAGCTCATGAGTTCCTTAGAAAAGGTAAATACTTGTTTTTCAGGTTAAGGCAGGAAATATAATTGGTTAAATGAAAGAAAAGGTTTACATGTAGGCTCAAAATGGTTAACAATGGAAAAATCATGCTTAAGCATGCATAAGGTTAGCTTGAAAGGCACAAACGATCCAAAGAAGGCCTTAATATCATTTCTTAAATGTCATGTAATTAAATTGAATATGAATGAATAACTTTAAGTGTTCAACCAAATCAATGAATAATGAGATCAAACAACAACTTAGATGACAAGAAAATAAGAGTATGTGTATAACACTCATGAAATGAAGCACAAGGCTCAAAAGCTCACATTATATGGTTATACAAGTTTAATTTATGCTTGATACAATTCTTTGATCATGCAAATCCTTTTAATTGGAAAATTATGAAACAAATGGCAAGTGTAAAGAGGGTTTCAACATATCATGCTAGAACGATGCCAAAAGTTTTTTTTTTTTTTTTTTAATAGAAAGAAATCCAATTTTCATTTAAGTCATGCAAACATTTATCACAATCTCATCATATGTGTTCGGAAAGTGACTCAAAATAAAAACAAAGAAAGACTAAAATAAAACAGAAAAACAAGAATTTTTTTTTAAAAAATTTATTTTAAGAAAACCAAATTTACTTGATAAACTTTAATACTCCCCAAACTTAGACATGAACATTGTCCTAAAAGTTTAAAAATTAGGCACAAGCAATGTCATAACAAAAAAATGAAAGGTATTAAAACAAATAAATATCACACAATACAATAATTAAAATACAAAATAAAATAAAATTGCAAAAACAACCAAACGAATAAAAATAAAATTAAATTAAATTAAAAATAAAAATAAAAACGAAACAAGAAGTCTAAACACACAAGCTATAAATTGAAACCCAAAAATTTGAAGCCCAAAGCCCACAATTTTGAAACCCAAACCATCGTTAAACCCGACCCACAATGAAACCAAGCCCACACATTTTATTTTTTTATTTTTTTATTTTTTAATTTAAATTTTTTATTTTTACGTGGAAGTGGATTCAAACGGGGTCCATATGTCGCCTCGAGCAACGAAGCAAGAGCCACGGTCGACACAAAGAGGCGCCGCAGAGCCTCAAGCGAAAATTACGGCCATGAAAAGTCGTGGACGACTTTGTTGAACGCGTTCTTTTCAGAAAGGGTACGTCGCGACAAATTATTTTTGGGACGGGGAAAGCCAGTATAGGCCGTGGAGCTCGAGTGGTGCTAGGTTTGAAGTCTATAAAAGGAAACTAAGGGAGAAAAACAAAAATTACTACACGGAAGAGAGAAAGGAAAGAAGTAAGAGAGAAAAGAAAAGAAAAAAAAAGAAGAGAGAAGAGAGAAAAAGAAAAGAAAGGTAAAGAAAATGTCGTCTCCTTTCCCATTTTCGCCGATCTTAACCTAGCTCAACCAATCTCGTACGCCGAGTCAAGGAGCAAGACTCAACGTGGATGCCCTATTTTGCTCAAAGAAGAGGGCCCGTGACAGTGAATGACACAATACTCATGGACAACGGTTGCCCTTGGAGTCGCAAGGAGTTTAGTGACTCCGTGAGATGCACGAGTGCGCGCAGCGTGACAATCGAATCGCTGATGCCATGGCACCGGCCGCACAAAACACGACTCACTATCGCAATCGTGGGTTATCGCCAATTGCGGAAATCCCGTGAGTTGGAGCCAGTAAAGGCTCAGCTGGGCATCGCAGAATGTGGTTGAGGATTGTCAAGGCATTATATGGGACTTGAAAAAGGAGAGGACAAGGATGATGGAGTTTAATCGACGCGCTTAAGGTTTTGCAGCAGAGAATAAACAATTATCATCGATGGTAGATTTGTACGCCAAAGACATGCGCACGAAGTCTGAGTCTATTGGGCGACCGGTGTAAGCGTAAGCAACCGCAGCACGAGACAAGTGGTGCTCAAGCCAAGAGTGCAGCCATAAGTGCGATCTTTGGGAGCTCAAGTGATGGGCCCCAAGAGGTCAGCGTGAAGACCCAAAAGATGACGCCCAGACGGCTAAGTTTCCAATTTTGGAATCCGGAAGCTGATGATGCTGATGCTCGACGAAGATGAAGAAGAAGAAGAAGAAAAAAAGAAGAAGAAGAAGAAGAAGAAGAAGAAGGAATTTTATGTTTTTTTATGTTTTATGTAATTTGTTTTTTTGTTTTTTGTTTTTTGTTTTTGTTTTTTTGTTTTTTTTTTTAAAGTTTTTAGTGATGCAGCTTATTTAAAGTAAATTTTTTTTTTTTTTTAACACTCTTAAAACAAACAACTAACCACACCACATAAAAATTAAAAAATCACGACTATAAAACAATCCAAACGTAAAAGAAAACAAAGAAGTTCCAAATTGCAAATTTTTTTATATTTTTATATTTTTATCATTATTATTTAAGCAAGAATACAATACCCAAACTTAAATTTTTATTTAAGCTAAACTATTATTGTAAAAAAAAAATATTTAAGAACACGCAATTATACAAGCAACTCTAGGATGACCAAGCTTAAGGGCTCAACAAACACCAAGGGGTTCCGTGAAGGTTGGAGGGGTCACAATGGTCCCGCTTAAAACCCAAACTTTAGGACACCTAAGGTGTCGCCAAAGAACTCCTAGACACCGTATTGACGGAGACGCCACCTGAGTTACCAAAAGTCAACTCATACTTAAAAATCTTTTAATTTTTTTAATTATAAAAGAAACAGAAAATTAAAATTACAAAAATAATAACAATACAAGTAAAAGAGAAAGGATTGAATATTTCCCCTTGAAGCGTATTAGGTCGAGCATGGATGCATTTGGAGGTAGCTACTCCTCCCACTACTCCATACTTCCTATTCTTATGATTGAAGTTTCCTTCTCCCTTCTTATTGAGCTATCCTAAATTGCTAAAACAAACACAAAAACTTGAAATAGAATTAAAAGGATTAGGAATAAAATTGAAATGAAACGGAAAAAGGAAAGTAAAACAAGCAGGAAAGAAAATAGAACCAAACTATGTCATTAATCCTGCAGAACGCGCCAAAATTTTGTTAACTCGCAAGTGCACGCCATCGGAGCAAGATACTTGTGGTACGAGGTCGATCCACGAGATTGATGATAGATTGATTCAATTTGATTCCCTGCACAAAATAGAAATGAAAAGAAAATAAGTAAAACAAGAAAGAAAGAAAAGAAATTAACCCAAGCCAATTAGTTACCAAGTTCAATTTAGATTCACGGATTGATTCTAGCTAAAATATGATTAAGCCATGGTGTTTGTCCTAACCTTGTATTCCTAATTCCCTAATTAGATCCTTATTGTCTAACCTAAATTAAGCATTAGAAATCCATTAAGCATAGAAGAATGTTTTTAAACAACCAAGTATGTATCTAATCCCTATTGTCGAATGTCCATACATACTCTTCCTATTCATAGTTCAATTTGAATTAATGCATGGTGTCTACTCTTAATTCAAACCAAGATAGCTAACATACAAGTTTTAATGGTGATCAATCATTCAAACAAGCATATTAACTTATAAGCATAATGAATAAGAACAAGAACTATAATTGAAACTTGAAAACTAATTAAACTTGAAAACTTAAGAAAATAAATTACATTACAATGGAAAATAAATTACAACTAAGAAAAACTTAAAGGAAACAATTGAGAACTAAAAAGAAAACTAAGAGAATTTGAGGGAGAGAAGGGAGAGGAGCTCTAGAGAGATGTTTGAGAGCTCCTCTGGGGGTGTGTTTACAAGTTTGGAGAACCTCACTATATATAGGCCTAGGGGAAGTGAAAATCTGAATTAAGTATTGCTTCTACCTACAAACTCACTTCACCAACTTACAACACTTAATTCACACAATTGCATTTGAAAACAATTCTTCTTGTCTTTAAGCTTAGTGTTGCAACTCCCACTTCATCTTATTTTACTTCATTTGGCTGCTGCAAAACTCCACTCCACCATTATATGTATTGAATATGCTCCACCAAAATTTCCCACAATCAATAACATTTCATCATGCATATGTCATGCTTGACAATGCATTGCAGTCTTCTTTTGGGCTCGTTTTGGGCTTGTTCCTCCATTCTGAAAAATCTGGAAAAATATGGATCTTGAAGTTCTTTGAATTATCTTTCCAAGCATATGCAGCCCAGCCTCAAGGAAAATCGGAAAGACCTTCAAATGTGATTTTTGGCCCAGTAACGCAGATCCTGCCGATTTTGACCTTAAGCTGCAAAACTTGCATAACTTCCCAGAGGACTGGAATCATGAACCGTAAATGCTCCAGAAAATAGACTTCCGTATCTTTCCAATGATGTATGGCTCATTGTCTGGTTCTTCTGAGCAAGTACAGTCCAATCCGTGAAGTTGACTGATCTGCAGACACCGCTTGAGCTAACATGTCTCCAAAATGCATTTATTGAGTTTTGCTTATTACACAAAACAAACACAAAATAAATTAAAAGCACAAGTTTAACTCAAAAACATAACCAAATCATAAGTTAGAAGGGTACAAAATGATATGTAATTATGCACCGATCAGCAGCAAATCCATCATGCCTACAACAATAAATTCATAAAACAAACTAGTTAAAACTTATGATTCCTTCACTTTCTTTTTAGGTCTTATAACGATTCCTTAACTTTTAATACTAAAAAATTAAATTGAGTTGGGTTAATGACTCCTTCACTTTTTTTTATTTCATAATGATTCCTTAGCTAGTTAAAAGCTTATGATTCCTTCACCAAAAGTAAACCCACGGCTCTATCACTTCTATATATATCTCTTTTTCATTTTTTTTTCCTTCTTCTTCTTCCTTAGATAGAGATTTTATAACGTAAATATATAAAAATACCCCTGCTTTTAATGGGTTAACGGGTCATTCACGAAAAATACTGAAACGACCCGTTAAGATAACGGGTGCTTAACAGGTTCATCCGTTATCAACCTGACCCGATAAGGCCAACCCAAATACTGATAATTTCGTGCGAATTCGTGTCGTGTTAACGTGTTGTGTACAATATTACCATGTCTAGGTAGGAGTGGTACTAATTACTAAAATGTTCTCATTATTAGGTTAAAGTGTATGGCATATTTGGAATTTTGAAAATTGTGTAAGGATATAATGGGTAAAAAAGATGAATTCCTAATGGGTTAATTCTCCAGTAATTAGAATACCACTTCCCACCCAAGAATTGAATTCCTCCAAAATCATGAATTCAATTCCTAATTTTGTGTGAGCCCCACTTACTTTTCAATTCCTTGATGTGAAGTAAACGCATGAATTCTCCATAAGTGGAATTCAATTCCTTGATGTGAAGTAAACACAGGAATTCTCCATAAGTGGAATTCAATTCCTGATGAGAATTCCAATTCCTGATTAGTAAACACATCTTAAAGTTTAAGAAATTATTGTGTGCAGTTGCCGTATACGACATCACACTTACTTTGGTAGGATCATTGTGGGATGGGTGGAACCAAAAAATACAGGGCCCTCACTATTGTGTGAACGTGGTCGAACACTCCATGCGATTCGATGGGCATACACAATAATTTGTTTTAAAACCAGGCACAATGTGGACCAACCAGGTTCATGGTCATAACATGCTCTTGAATCGAGCTTTTCGATATTCAAAATATGCAAGATTGACACAAAATAATTGAAAGCTTTTGTTGACCACGCTAGTTAATCGAGAAAACAATTTGGTGCGATCAATGAGCATAGAGGCTAGACGCTAGTTCAATTGTAGAGGGGATTTTTGAGATGGACGAAATAATGATCTACAAAATAAAACACAAAGGAGATGCCTAGCAAAAAGCAAGGGAAAAGAGCAAGGGAGCCGTTATAGTAATGGCGTGACATAGACAATGAACCGAGAGAGAGGTCGTGTAGATCGATGATCATAAGATCATATATGGATGTGGAAGATATGCTATGATGAAGACCAATGTAAACATTTTCCAAAGGTACATGAGATCCACATCAAAAAGTGTGGACACAATGAATAAAACGAGAAAATTTTTGGTGAAGACTTGAACTAGACGAACATGAAACAACATAAATGTAATACCCTAAATTTCATTGCAATGTAAAAGAACCAAATGGTATTATTCAAAATACATTGCTCAAGTTTGAGTCCCCCTCTCTATAGATTAGATTAATTTAAATTAGTTTATACTATCACTTGTATTAGAAAAAATAATAATATATCGTCATTTTCTAAAAAAAGAAAAAGAAAATGAGAAATACCTAAAGTGGGCTAGAAAAGAAAGGCTGAAGCCCAACTTTTGAGTGGACTCATATGTAACAAGTCCAACACCACCTCAAAATCCAAGCTCAATTTCCTAGCCTTAGCCCCAACGCCTAATTAGTTGTAAAACAAAGTGTGGACACATTCCTATTTAGGAAAGCCCAATTAAGTTATGAATAAGACTTTTTAGTGCCTAATCCAGAAATAATTAGCTTATTATTTCATTGATTGAAGTAAGTTTAAATCTAAGTGGCCAAGTGGCATGTGGCAAGAGATTGGGTCAGGGGAGCCAAATTCATTAGCTTAGCATTTGTCCCTCTTTGTCTTTGTATATCCCTCTATATAAACCCCAAGAGCCATTAATGATTTTATTTTTCTCTCTGTCAGAGGCCTCTTCTCTCTCTCTCTCTCTCTCCTTCTTTCTCTCGCTCTCCCTTCTCTTTCATTTCCATTGAGGCCCTTGCTCGAACCCTAAACTCAAATTTCTTGCCAAGACACCGACTTTCTCGGAAAATCACCGAGGAAATGCAGCACCAGAGGCTGAAGCAGCAGCAGCAACAAGCTCTGATGCAACAGGCTCTTCTTCAGCAGCATTCTCTTTACCACCCTGGCCTATTAGCTCCCCCTCAGGTTCGAGCTTTCTCTCTTCTTTATTTCTTTTCCTGTGACTTTGATTCTGTTTCTGGGTTCGAGTTTTGCTTGGCTTTTGGTGTTGATCTTCGAGCTCCGGTTGTCTTTCTATGTGATTGCATTATGGAAGCTAGCGACCTAGGGTTAAGTTCTCCTCTTTCTTGTTTTGGAAGTACCTGATTTCCAAGCTTGGATTTTTGATAGTTTTTGTTGTGCGAACGTTCTAAATTTGATTGTTTCTATAGTGGAAATTGAGCTAGGGTGTTGAGTTTGAGTTTATTTTTTGAATTTTCTATTGTCCGTGTTATGTTTTGGAGCTAAGCGGAGCTCGAGTGTTGGGGTCAAATGGTTCATGTTTAATTAGATTAATCATTTTAAAAAAAAACTTTTTCGAAATTCGAATATGGAGAAGCATTATAGGTATTTGGGTAACTTTCTCATCATTACGTCGTAGTGAAATGGCAATAAAAATATCGTACTGATTTATCTATTCTGAACACTGGTTTTTTTGAATTGTTTCTAAGTATGTTGTTCCTGGTGATTTTGAAGGCTCCAGTAAGTTGCAGAAAAGAGTTTCAAATATAGAAGTAAACCAAATACTCATTTTGACCTATCTTAGAATTTTGATTAACTGCGTAGGGTTGGCCTTTTTTAAGTTAACTTAAGTTTTCCTGCCAACCATGTTTTTGTCTTGCATAATCATTCTTTTTCACGGTGGAGCACTAGTGTTTTAAATTGCCTTTGTTAGTTTCTCGTGCAAGTACCTATTTAAGTGGATTCTGCTTTCAGGTTGAAGTACTCCTGACTTGGTTGATAAAGAAGTAGGGGATTTTAGTTTATTTTGATTTAGGTTTCTTTTATTTTGCTTGTATTTTTTAGGTTTCTTTATTTTCTTTTCTTTTTCATATTTTTATTTTGCAGATAGAGCCAATCCCAAGTGGAAATCTGCCTCCTGGTTTTGATCCAAGTACTTGCCGCAGTGTGTGAGTGTTTTGTCTAGACAATTTTTTTTCTTTTCATCTTGTGTTTTTCTATTTGATTTTTATCGTAGTTTTGTTTCTTTCATTGTTGCTCTTCACTTAGCCATGCTATCTTCCTAAAGTATTTTAAATTTTCAACTATCTTAAACTATGCACCTTTATTGCAGTTTTACCCTTTCCCTGGCCATGCTCTCTGTCCAAAAATATCAATATGATGTTAACCATGTGTTACTTGGATTATATTTTTGTCTTTTCTGATCGAGAGTAATTGCTTATGGATTAATTTAATTTCTTTCTTCTCTTCTGGTTTTAAAACTTCCAGTTTCTTTATTTTTGAGAAATTTCAGGTATGTGGGGAACATACATACCCAGGTGACTGAACCACTTCTTCAAGAGGTTTTTGCAAGTACTGGTGCTGTTGAAAGCTGCAAACTTATAAGAAAGGAAAAGGTAAGTTTGCAATGGTCCACATAGCTGCCCTTGGTGTTTATTTTAACTGTTTGCTGTTCACCAAAAAGTCTACTTGGTGGCTATTGAAAATTTCTTGAATCAATTAGTTTACTATGAGCCTAACTCAAATTTACCAGCTGACGATCATTTTTGTTTTCTCTGCCTTTTGCAGTCATCGTACGGGTTCATTCACTATTTTGATCGCAGATCAGCTGCCCTTGCAATATTGTCTCTCAATGGCAGACATCTGTAAGTACAAATCTTAATTACTCTCCTGGTTATTTTGTTTGTTATGATTGTCTCTAAAATTTTGATATGTGATTTCAAGGTTTGGGCAGCCTATCAAAGTAAATTGGGCATATGCTAGTGGTCAAAGGGAGGATACATCAGGTTAGTTCAAGTTTTTTCTTTCCCGGAACTAATTTTGATGTAGGTTTCGCATTTATCAGCTAGGTTAGTTTTGATATTGTCTTTTGGATGTGCAGGCCATTTCAACATTTTTGTTGGTGATCTAAGCCCTGAGGTTACTGATGCTACATTATTTGCATGCTTTTCTGTTTATCCCAGTTGTTCGTAAGTGTCTTCTCGGACACCCATTTTCTTAATTTTATCATTTTTTATAGGACATCTGATGGCCAATAGTTAGAACTCTTGGAAGTTTTAGGTCATCCGTTAACATTCAATAAGCTTGCCTTTGTAATCCAGTGTGTTTATGACGTATCTAATTTGATTATTTTGTTGGTGTTAGAGATGCAAGGGTTATGTGGGATCAGAAGACAGGGCGTTCAAGAGGCTTTGGGTTTGTCTCATTCCGAAACCAACAGGTAGTATGTTCTTTACTTTTGGTAACTTTTGGAATGCATGGGATCTTGAATTCGTTTTTGTTAATAATCTATTCTGAGTCTGAATGGTAGTTCTGATGGACTGGTAACTGAATGCAAGGGATTAGGATGAGAGAAATTAGGTAACGGCTTTGATATAATGACATCAAATTTCAAATTTTCTTTTAAAGAGTCAATAATGCGTTAGCCAAAACCCAGCCTCTGCATTTATTTTATTGTGTAGATTTGTGCTTAAATTGATTCTCATCATACTTCCATTTTCTCTTTCAGGATGCTCAAAGTGCGATAAATGACTTAACTGGTAAGGACGATGTTCTTCCTTCTTTAAAAATTATTTTAAAAATGCATAGATGCTAAGTACGTGGTTATGGCTTCCTCTCTTGTATTGCTTCTCACCATACTTTGAACTTTTTTTGGCTGTGATGCCAGGTAAGTGGCTTGGAAGTAGACAGATACGTTGCAACTGGGCAACAAAAGGTGCTGGTTCCAATGAGGATAAGCAGAGTTCAGATGCTAAAAGTGTTGTGGAACTCACAAATGGCTCATCAGGTGAGCCCACCGTGGTCATTTTTTTGTCGAAAGGAAAATAATTTGGTTTTTGCTAGTTTCAAATTTATTGTGTGAAAGGATAGAGCCCTCGGCCTGTGACAGACTCATATTCAGTTTTGATTGTGCAGAAGATGGAAAGGAGATGACAAACAGTGAGGCTCCGGAGAACAACCCTCAATATACTACTGTTTATGTGGGCAATCTTGCTCCAGAGGCAAGAAAATTTTCTTATCGATTATATCTCTTTACTCTCTCTCTCTCTCTCTCTCTCTCTCTGTGTGTAACACGTGCACACACTCAGATACACACATATACTTACCCGCACTGTCACACATTAATTTCTGCCATGCCTTGGATGAAATTTTTTACTTTAACTGCTTTTCAACTTGAGTTGGCGCTTTTTAGTTTCTTGAAAGAGGAAATGATATAGAGAACTAAATGAATATCTTCAGTACTTGTAGATCATAGAAATTCCACTGTTATTAGTTTATTTGAAAACCTGTTAAATTGGTCTTTTCGTTATAGGTCACTCAACTTGATCTTCATCGGCATTTTCATGCTCTTGGTGTTGGAATGATCGAGGAGGTTCGGCTCCAGCGTGACAAGGGCTTTGGTTTTGTGAGATTCAGTACCCATGCTGAGGCAGCTCTGGCTATTCAAATGGGAAATACTCAGTCAATTTTGTGTGGTAGACAAATAAAGGTGTGGTTCTCTGCTTATTATTAGAGTTATGAATTTCAGGAAGTTGGAAATAGTAGAGGACTGGGTCGGTAAATCATACTGGGTTATCTCTCTCGTAGCGATGCATATATGTTGTCCGAGTGTTTCTACTTTTTGTGTCTGTACATTGATCGTTGAACTCGTATTATTTTTGTGCGTGTAGTGCTCTTGGGGTAGCAAGCCTACTCCACCAGGGACAATTTCAAACCCACTCCCTCCACCAGCAGCAGCAGCACCTTTACCAGGCCTCTCTGCAACAGACCTCTTGGCCTATGAACGGCAACTTGCAATGAGCAAGATGGGTGGTGTCCATGCGCTCATGCACCCCCAGGGGCAGCATCCCCTTAAGCAGGCAGCAATGGGAATGGGCACTGCTGGAGCAAGCCAAGCCATATACGACGGCGGATTCCAGAATGTTGCTGCTGCCCAGCAGCTCATGTACTACCAGTAATAATACATAAGAGTTCTGTTAAATGGTACAATCTACATATATATATTTCCTGCCACTATGCAGGTGTTATCTGAGTTATAAACCCCTTAGGAAGCTTTTTATTATTTCCGCCCCTTGAGCGGTGAGCTTGTTACCCTGCCTTATGTGCTTGCTGTCCCTGGATATGTAACATGTATGATCTCCTGTTTTCTACTGTGTTATGATGAGTGGTTATTATTATTAGAGGGAGTTGGCTTTTTCAAATTTGTTTTCAGTTCTTCCCCCTTTATTTATTTATTTTTTCTGCCTTTGTTGTCATTTTAGCTGTTATTGATTTTGTAATGGTAAAACCCACCTTTGTTTAAGCTATCAGCAATAGCAGAAGATATGATTAATACATGGAAGTCAGTATACAATTTCACTCATTCTCATATCTCGAAGCTACAATTCCAAGTAACTTAGACTTCTCTTTTCCATAGGTCCTTGAAAGTTGAAACATTGGAGGTAAAGGCACGAACGGGGTCCAACAAGTTAAGATTGGACAATTAAGACCCACTGATCTGTAATTTATTTTCTTGGACGAATTAAAAATGGAACATCTATATTCTTCAACAATCTCAAGTGACACTGACAGAAAAGGTTGGAACGAGTAGACGGATTAACAAGGCATTATGCATCAAACTACTTCTAGCACAAAAAATGAAACAAAATGATCCGGGATCCGCAGGCTACATCTAACTCTGTAATCCATAGATAGAGACCAAGCTTCTGGGTCATGAAGCTGATTCAGTCAGATTCCAACCTTGCAATATAATTGTCATAGAACTTCCCTGCCCGTTCGAGATCTCCGAGCTCGGTATAACAATCAGCAATTGCTCCATAAGCTTCTGTGTTTCCTGAGTCTTCTCCTTCTCGCTCGGAGATTGCCAAAACAATAGAATGGTATTTAATGGCTTCTCGGTACTTGCCCAGTCTTTGCAGCGAGGCTCCTAAGAGATGCAAATTGCATTAAAAAGAACAGAATTAGAAAAGAATCTCAAAATAGAAAAATACCCAAACCAACATAATTTAAGACAAGTACAATTGCAAACTGTTCAACATCATTCACACTGCCACCTGAAGCTTAGAAATGAGGCTCACAGAGACAGAAGTAGTTGGTAAGCAAAAGAATAAAAGAACAAAAAAGTGAATCTGTGCATAATGTATGCTCAGTCTCAATTAGATAGAGAACATGAACAGTTGCATCTAGTTTTTCTTATTTGTTGTTTTAACAAAGTTGCAAAAGATTTTTTTTTTTTGATGAAAGTTGCAAAAGAATTTCACCTGCCAGTGAATGAGACATTCAGTGGGAGTGCTCAATGTAGTTTATATTACAAACGACTCAATAACACGACTTAACTGATGCAAAAAAGGAATAGAAAATGTTTGTTCCCAAGATACGGGCACTCCAATTTTGCTACTTTTCTTTAGTACTTCTTATTCATATTTGAACTGCTGCAATAATATTATATGTGAAAACAGGAAAGTAATGAACAAGAGTAACGGAAACGAACCTAAACCTCTTGCAGCCTTCTTTTCCTCAATTGGGTCCTTCACACTTTGAGCAAGCTCAAGAGCTGTCTTAAACTCGCCCAGTGCCTTTTCTGTTTCTTGATTCCTCAAAAAGTTCTTCCCAGCCTTCAATCGAGAAATCAACTCATGCTTTCTTGGATCAACTATCACCTCATTCTCTGGTAGTACTTTTGCACCAATAGGTGAATAACTCAAAGTGGGAGCATATGACTCAATCTTAGCCTGCCTTCTTAGAGATTGATTGATTTGACGCAGCTGTTCATTCACTCGCTGTAATTCTCCTTTCCTTTGCCGAGCAAGCAAGCCTATCATAGGAGCAATAAACTATCAACAAACTACTCAACATGGCTATGAGGAATACACTGAATACAGTCAGTTGAGAAAAGAAATGCAATGGAACTACTTAAAACGTGTTCATAAGCAAAGCCCTTAAATCCTATGGAACAGCACTAATGCTGATTTGATTATAAACCCAGTAATATCTTACCACCAACAGTGGCCCCTACGAGGGCTACAAATAGCAGTACAGGCATGTTCATGTTGAAAACAGAGTTTTCAGCTTCACATGTTTCTGCCAAGGCCTTCAAAGGTGTTGTCAGTATTAAGGCATTACCAACCAAAAGTTCCATTGCTGGGAATCTCAACTGTATGTCTCCCTGCCGAAGTGATAGTTTCCACAGGAGTGGTAAAAAAAATTGTTAAATAGGGATCATCAGATCATAATAGATGCGAAGGGTTTAGGGTAACAAAAAATAGGAATTTGGAGCACATGCATCTTCATGATACTAGACAAACTCAAATATCTTTTTATTCCCTCATAATGATGCATCTGTCAAAAGATGAAAATCTACCAACAGGAGGATTTAAGATACTTGAACGGAGCACCAGAATGCATATGCTCATCAGGTTTCTACATAAACCTTCGAATAAAATACAAATGATGTTGTCATATATAGATTGGCTTCATAAAAGGGTGTAACATATATTTTCCTCTTGTAATACTTTATCTATAGACTGGCTTTACACAAGTCACAAAGCAGGCAAGTTGACGGTGACGAATATGAAAAACCCCAATCTCCCAAAAATAAATAGCAAATAAACCACAAAAAGCTGTTACAGGAACTCACCATCATACCTGACATTTTTTGTTTGGCAACACATGGTGGATCTCAAACAGTCCATCTAAAGTATTTCCAAATGCTGACCTAAGCTTTTCGGCTTGAAATGGAAGAGAAGGTAACTTCCCTGGTTCTTACAATGAAAAAAACTTCCATGTCAATATGCAGATCAGCTTCAATTCAAGTGTACCAACTCATTTTTGCAACAAACAATGTACTAAGTTACTGCCCAAGAACATTGACAAGAAAAATCCCATAATGCAGCAGCTTTAAATCCTCACATTCCACTCACACCTTTGACCATGCCAAGCTTATTTATTCATTTCAATCTAGGAAGAAAAACTAAAAAGAGGGAAACTTTTCGATTATGAAGTCACCTATATCTGAGAATTCTAAGTCAACAACATCCCATTTTCTTTCCTTAACTTTCTGAGTAACCAAACAGGAACCCACGTTAAAAATCCCCCGGAAAACTCAAGGTCACTAAATTGGCACCTAAAAGAAAGAACTTTAAGAAGTCATTACTAACCAGGAAGACTGGACTTGACGGAGATTTGATCGGACAGTGAAGATCGGCCGGAGTTCTTCGGGTGCGTAAATAAACAGCAGGAGAAACGGGCTACCACCGCCATTGCTTCGGATAAACTTTGGTGGCGTTACTGTGGGCTTTTAGATAAGCAGAATCTTTGTCAACTATAAAATAACTTTAATTCATAAATAACATTGGTGCCACTGGTCATCCGACAGGAGCAGAAGGATTGTATTTTGGATATTGATAATGGATAACATTCTTCCTTACTATTTAATTTTTAATTTTATTAATAATAATAAATATGTGGCATGAATGTATTGGTATATTATATTTTATTCCAAAGTGCATCTTAGGATAGTGGATTTCAACCCACCAAAATGAAAACTCTTAGAACAAGTCCATCTTGTCATTCTAATTCTCATATTTATTTTGAATTTAGTCTCTTTTTAAACATGTGACATGTTTTTTTCCTTATTGAATTTAGTCTATTAAAAAAAATCATGTTATATGTTTAATAATTTAATAAAATACCTGTTTTTTTCTTTGGACAAATCACAAAATAGATGTTTAATAACATGTTTAACATAACTCAAACTTGACACGCCAACTTAGTCGGGTTTGGGTTGAACATTCTTAACATGTTTATTATTCTGACACAACACATCTCAATACCAGCCCTAGTTCTCATACAGAAAATATCAATTACACCCTCATCATGCCATTAGCTATTAAAACAAATAAATAATTATATCTTTTTTCTTTAGTTGCCAAATTACACAAATCCTCTGTGGTATGAATCATATGTCAATGTCTTATAAAAAATTTCACCTAAATTTTGTTCAAGTTTACCCATGTATAAGGGTGCAAATGGCAATTTAACGTATTGGAGTCCGTTTGACACTTCTTAAAGGACTTTTTCATAATTTACCACATGATACCAACCAAGTAAAATTTCTAAGACAGATAGAGAGAAAGAGATATGTAAGTTTTTTTCCATGCAACCAAATGATCGCTAAGGGCTTCAACTTTAATTTTTTTTTCGGAGAATACTTTTTTATAAGCTGCTCTAGGGCTCCATTTGGTTTACGGAATGAATTTGAGGGGAAATCACTTTCCATGTCCAATTATACCCATATGAAATCAAATTAAAAAAATAATGCATTTAATGCTATATTGTAATTCTAAATTGTTAATGGGGACAATATGGTTATGAAAAATGTGTATTTAATGTTGACTCATTTTTCTAAACTTTCCCATAAGGAGGAAAACAAAACCCAAGAGGAGGAGGTCTTCACTTTCCCTCCATAAACCAAACAGGACATAGAGGAAGCGGGCACACTGATTTGAATTGGCCTAACTCAGATTTACCATACCTTCAATTTAAAAATAAAAATAAAAATAAAAATTAAGGGCATAAGTCGGGTTATTACTTCCGGTTCCGACCAAAAAAAAAAAGGTCGGGTTATTACTTGCTGGTGGTCCTACAATTTGTTTTTGGTCAAGAGTGGGCTTGCAATTTAATTGGTGATATTTGGTAATTTGCTGGGCTCATACCCAATAAGCAACATTGAGCGGGAAAAGAGAAGCCCAACAACACGTTGTCTTATGCAATTACCCATGGTTTTCGTCAGACCCGCACTTTTGCATCTCTTACTCTTCGTTTGGATGAAGAAAAATAACTCCGAATTTGGTAAAAGTCGGGAATTTAAATGATCAATTTCTCTGTTTGACAACTTAAACACGAAAATTATTAAATAACGCGCGGAAAAAATCGTGAAAATTAGGCATGAGATCTAAATTGCCAGAAATTTAAATAATGGAGATCTAAATTCTGTCATTTTAGAATTCAATATAATTTTCAATTCATTCATCCAAACAGAGGTTTAGGGTATATTTCAAAGTAGTTCGTAATCTACAAACTCATAGACAAACTAACAGAAAACCTATATGCAAACTGAAGCTTCATATATGCGACTTTTACATGAAATAATGGTGCATTACGATGTGTAAGCAAGCTGCCATTTGCTGCAGACTTTTACATGAATTAATCCACAGTAGCCTCGTATATATTTTCATATATTTAATTAAAAACATATAAACCTGCTGCTGTTTTGGAATAAAAAAACCATTAAACTGCTATTTGCTGCAGATTTTGACGTTAAAACATTATCCCCAGCAGCTTCATATCTCTAATAAAAAACATATAAACCATCAGCTCTTTTCTAATAAAAAACAATCAACACAATTGCCATATAAAACATATTTGTACATCAAAACATAATCCCCAGCAGCTTCATATCTCTAATAAAAATATATAAACCAGCTTCCCTTTTCAATCAAAAGCAGTAAACCAGTTTCCCTTTTCGCGGAGGAGGGGGGGTGGGGGGTGTATTTCAATAATTTAGCCTTAAAAATTTCATACACATACCCAACAACAAAGTAACAAACGTCTCTTTAGGACAGCTACATAGGTTATTTTACATTCCGTTATAATTAGATTCGCTTTGAAACCCTGTTATGCAGGTCTTGGGATCAAAAGAACTCCACTCAAACTGGTTCTTGAGCTTTTAATTTGTACCACTATCAATTTGCAACAATTGCACAGAAAAGCATTTGATAGGTTTGAATTCAGAAGCCGAAACCCATAATTTATCTTCCATCTCAAGATTCCATACAACTTTGACGACCTGTCTGACTTATCCATTGCAAATTGAACAAAGTAACTAGAAAATTAGTTCACAAGCTTTTTTTCAGTACTGACCAGCACATCCCGAAACAAGAAGCAAATCGAAACCAACAGTGATACATGATGAAGTTATGATTCCAAATTACCCCTAATGCGGGAAGCAAGTCTTTGCACATATTGATCATCAAAAGAATTATCAATCTCCTTAATCTTTGAGAGAAAGTCCATGGCTTCTTTATACTTTCTTGCTTTACAATAACCATCCACTGCAATCTTGTAGCTTAGCTCATTGGGCTTGCAATTGTTCTGAGTCATATAGCTAATCACTTCATCTATTTCTGAGAACATTCCCTGCCCTGCATAGCCTGTGATAAAAGTATTGTAGGTAAAGATACATGGCCGAATCCCTCTGGCTGTCATCTCGGAGAGAATTCTTATGGCCTCCTGCATGTGCCCTTGCCTACAAAACCCTTTGATGACAGTGTTATAAGAGACAAGGTCTGGTTTCCCACCAGATTTTTGTAGGGCCATAAGTATTTCTTCTGCTTTCCAACACTCTCCCTTTCTGGCATACATGTCCATCAAGCTATTGTAGGTTACAAGATCTGGCTGAAGGCCGTTTTCACGAATCATGTACAACATGTCATTCGCCCGGTCATACATGTTGTTTCTAGCAAAAATTGAAAGCATCGAATTGTATAGAACCAAGTCAGGTTTGTATCCATTGCTCTGCAATTTCTGGAATGCCCTCTCCATACCCTTCAGTGCTCTACACTTGAAGTTTGCAAGAACAAGAGTTCTTAAAAGAACCCAGCTAGGAAAAATATGACCATCATAAATTTCTCTCTCAATTCTCTCTATCCCCTTCACATTCGCTCCCTTAGCATAGCAGTTGATCATCAATGAATATGAGGTTTCATTAGGCTTGAAGCCCTTACTTCTCATGTCTACAACAACAGATTCTGCTGCTTTCCAGTCCCCTCGCCGAGCCAGAGCATTTAGAAGTGCATTGTAAGTTGTAACGCATGGAGTAAATCCTGCTTTGATCATCTCATCGTACATCTGTGCAGCATCTATTTCCGACCCACACCGTCCATATGCACTGATCAAGGTATTAAATGTGTCCCTGTCAGGCTCAAAACCACAATTCTTCATTTCTCGAAAGACCCGATTCACATACTTGTGCCTACCCTTATCACCACACATGGCAAGCATTGTGTTCCAGGTAATACGGTTGGGGGCACATCCACTTGCCTTCATATCACAAAGCAGCATTATCATCTCCTCTGGTCGTGATTTTTTTCCGAGCATTCCAAGGACAGCATTGTAGGTACAAACATTAGGAACACAGCCTGTCGCCTTCATATGGTTGAACAACCTTAGAGCCTCTTCCTCCTTTCCAGCTTTACCATATGCATTTATCACAGTCGTGTATGTAACAGCATTTGGCATTGTTCCTTTTTGGGTCATGGTTTCTAGGACAGATGCACCTTCCTCAGAGAATCCTGCCCTCACATAAGCTGCCACAAGCTCATTGTAAGTAACAGCATCAGGTGGGCAATTGTTGTCCTCCATTTCTTTTAATATACTCAAGGCCTCTGTAAATACCCCCGCCTTGCCGAAAACTTGTAACAAAGCATTGTAGGTAACAGTTCCTGGTACATAGCCTTGTGACTTTAATCCAGCAAAGAACTCTTTTGCCTCATTCAACAACCCCTCTCTTCCACAAGCAGATATCACCGTACTACAAGTAAACTCATCAAATTCAAATCCTTTGCTCCTCATCTCCTCCAAGAGGCCTAAAATTTTATTCCAAGATCGACCCATCTTCCCATAAACATCAAGCATGACATTATATGTGACCAAAGTTGGTGAGAGACCAATCTGCACCATTTTGTTAAACAGGTCAATTGCACGTTCATACTTGCCAGTACGAGAATAAGCGTGAATGATAGTCGTGTAAGCTCGAACATCTAATGAGTATTTCTCTATAGGAATCACATCAAACAATTTCGATGCAATCATATGCTGTGACTCTCTACCAAGAATTCTAACCATTAGTTCAATCATCGGATTATTTAATTTCAAATTTTCTGAGCTTAAGTTGGACAATATCCATTCGAACAACAAAAGGGCTCTTTCCCAATTGCCAGAGAGGTCCAATGCTTTCAAGAGACTAATCAAATCAACTTCAAACAACTCAAACTTGGCAGAATCAAAGAAATCATTCAAACTATGCAAAGGCTGCTCTACAATGGAACTGAACATCAACTTACCCTTTATTGTCAAAAAGTCAAGAAGCCCATCTTCTGGTTTCACCTCTACTTTATCGTCCTCAAAATTTGGGACCAAAATTGAAGCGGGTTTCTTCAGTTGATGATGCTGTTTTGGGGTTGAATCAACTGACATTTGAAGAGAAGGGAAATTGCCATTGGTTTGCTGAGGTGGGTTTAAAGGTTTGAGCTTGGGGGGAGTGTTGGGTGGTGAAGAGAGGCTCAGAAGGTGCTGGAGAAGAGAGTCAATAGGAAATGGAGGCGACGGAGTCTGAGGAGGGGGTGGCAATGTTGTTGAATTGAATTTCACAGGAGGGCTTGGTTGTATTGGTCTGTTTGTTGGAAGGGGATATGCTGGTCTGGATGGAAAGAAAGTACCTTCCATTATAGAGATAATTGGAGTTAAAAGGTTTTGCTACAATGGAAGAGCAGAGAAGCTCTATTGGGTGACAAGTGAGAAAACAGGAAGAGAAGATTGGATTTGGATATAGCAGCGATAGATGGAGAAAGCATTTCAGCATGGGTTTTGATATTGTGACTTGGATGATGAGAGACAGAGAGAGATGATGATTGGTGTCTATTGAAGGGAGATGATATTGGGCAAAAGATTGGGTTTATGAAAAGGGGAGTGCTAGCAATTTTCTCTCCAACCTTCGATTTTGGATGTTCTTCAATATCTTCATGATCTATGTTAATTTATACGCTAAAACAATGTCAAATGTATTAATGATAGTGTAGAAATCGACACACGCTGAAGATAATGAAAAAGGTCCAAAAGAGAAGGATAAAAGAGAAGGTTGCTAATATTTCTCTTATGAAAAACTGAGTTTCTTTCAAGGGTATCTTTGTCTCTTTGCTATATTTGAAAGTCATTTTAGCTATATGTGTATATATAGGGCCTCCAAATATATATGATAAATTCTCTTCAGTCTTCCATGTCTCTGTCTGTCTCTGAAGCAGACGAAGGGTTTTAATTAAACCCTCACATCACTTCCGCTTCCCGCGCTTTGAGCTCCTCTTGGGTTTAAGCGAGAACCAGCTACCTAGAAGCCACTGGAAAACCCTAGGGTTTTGAGGACAGCGTCGTTTTGGTGGCAATGGACGTCGAAATGGATACTTCTCCAAGCTTCTTCGACCCAGAAGACCTCTCAACCAGAGAGAAATTTCGTCGATACGGGTTCGAATCCAATATTTCCAATTTAGCTCAAGATACTGTTGTTTTGGGTGATTTGGTTTTGGCTGGGTGAAGCTTGATTAATAAATGGAATTTTTAGTCTTATTGTGCCATTTTAATGGAAACTCATCTACTTTTGATTGGTAAATATTGGTTCAAGCATTAGGGTTATGATTTCAGACTGTAAAGGCTCAGAATTGAATTAGTCATGATGTGTGTATTTTGCAATTAATGTTCAAAATTGTGTTTCAAATGCCCTTAGAGAGCTCCACTCTGTTTTATCTTTTCCTTTTCCCTTTTGCACTCTTCATAGTATCCTCCTTTATGGTTTACTGAAAAATCTGGGTATTGTTCCTAGTGGTTTTCCATTTTGTATGTTTGAAGTGAACCCTTTCAGGTGTTTTTGGAACTGTAAGTAAGTCTGACATTTATTTTTGCTTTAATGTAATGCCAGGAAAAGGCACTTGGGTTCAAACATATCTCCGCACCAAGAGAATTCAGCTTCAAGATTTAGTGATTCTAGGCTACTCTATGATGGGCAGAGTATACATAGCCCGACCAATGCTGCACTTCTTCTAGCAAATATTAAGCAAGAGGTTGAAAGCATTGATCCTTATCACCTGGAAGGAACTCCTGGAAAGACTCCTGTCTCAAAAAGGAGGTCGCCCATTGATGGGACAGAGGTGGATGTTGGTGCCGGTTCTGGTTTAGTCCACCATTCAATAAAATTGCTCAAGCAGGAGGAGGACTCACTGGCTGATGATGGAGATACAACCTTTGCTTTATTTGCTTCTCTACTTGATTCTGCTCTTCAAGGTGTTTGAACTAGACATACCTAAATAATGTTGTACTCGAAATTCAGATTTCTATTTATTATATTTTTTCCCTCCATTTTCAACATTTCCTTTGAGAGTGTTTCTGATCTCAAGCTTCTTTTCATTGTTATAAATTGTATCAAAGTTCCCTAATGAGCAGCTTGATGTAGCATTTAATTGCATCATTGGTGGTTTGCAGGGTTGATGTCTTTTCCTGACTTGATACTAAGGTTTGAAGGATCCTGCCGAAACGTTTCAGAGTCAATTAGGTATGCTCCCTGTTATTGAGAACACTTGTAAGCTGGTATAGAAGCTGTTAGTATTGCAGATACACATAAATGAACCATTGGGTTTCTTCTACAGGTATGGTTCCAACATACGGCATCGTATAGTAGAGGACAAGTTGATGAGGCAGAAGGCTCAGCTCCTTCTCGACGAGGCTGCTTCATGGTCGCTCCTGTGGTACCTTTTTGGGAAAGGAAATCTATCTCTAACCTCTGAACTTTTTATGCTACAACTGATTTCCTTCACACAACCACATATAGATGTTCACACAAATACATGTAATGTAATTAGGCTATAAGGATGCTGTAATCCAGGTGAATTTAATGATAAAGTGTCTCAGATGTCTTATATTTGCTAGTACAAATCTGCTGATGACAATGAAATAGTATTTGAATAATGAATGAATTTGATGAGGTGTAATTTCTATGATTTAATGCAACATTGTTAGATGGATTTCAGTTCTTGGACTCTCCAATCCTGTTTTTTAATGCTTTGTAGATTCGGTGTCCAAATGGAAATACGAATACATGTCTGTAAATGTGAAAAGCCATCTGTGTCAAAAAAAAATAAAAAATAAAAATCTTTCTATACTAATTTGCCATACCTTATGATACCTGTATTCTGATAATTTGCAATTGCAGGCAATCCGACAAAATTTAATATTTTATCTTTGCTTATTCTAATCTGCTAATCTCTTCTAAAAGTTTTACCATCTTCTAGGACAAAAACTGTTTGTAGAGACAACTAGGTAAATGTTTTGGTTATTTTATAGGTTTATTCAGCTATATTCTGAGTTGTGTTTATTTTCTAGTTGGTGAAAAGAAGAATTAATTGCTTGTGTTCCCTTTAGGTTACTAACAATTGCTTTTGGCTGTGAGTCTTACACTTATGAGCTCTGGGTTTTAGTGTGACAGTTGATCTTCTTCTTGCAGGGACTGAAGAGATTCCTAAAGAGCTCATCCTGGTAAGGCATTTTCCTTGTCGTTAGTTGTTTGATTGGAAAACATATGAATTCCTTTATTTATTTATTTTTTCAGAAAATTTAGTACATTACGTACAGGGAGGTTAGCCAGTTACAGGGAGGAGTTTGTTCTCATTTAAATATATTGACTCATGACAGTTGCCCTCAACATCACACTTGGAGGCTTGCCAATTCGTTGCAGAGGACCATACAGCACAATTATGTCTACGGATTGTTCAATGGCTGGAAGGCTTAGCCTCCAAAGCACTTGACTTGGAAAGAAAGGTTATTACTTACTGCTACATTTTTTTATTCCAAAATATCTGGAATTGTGCACAAAAAGTTATGATCTGGCTAATATGCCAATCTGTTCTTATGCAAATTTCTGAGTGCTAGTATCACACCATGGCCTGTATTAGCCCCTTTATTTGGAAAAGACAGTGAGCTCTCACAGCTTCTTGTGTACTGAGAAATTTTGAACATGGAAAATTGTCATTTCAGGTGCGAGGGTCTCATGTTGGTGCCTGTCTCCCAAGCTCTGGAATTTGGTACCATACTCAGTGCTATCTTAAGAAAGGAGCATCCAGTACAAATACGATTCATCACTTGGATTTTGATGCTCCAACACGTGAACATGCTCAACAACTACCTGATGACAAAGTATTCTTTGTGCTTGTCTTACAAATTTCTTTGAAGTTTGCTTCGCTTTTGCAGTCCCATCTTGATGTTTCCTGTGGCCATGTTTCTTCATTTGTATATAAAATTTATGCACTTTAAAAAATAATTATCTACTATAAAAATGGATTTTAAAATTAAATGGGTTGTCTAGTGGACTTCTTTTTATAACTCCCCCCCTTTCCCCCCCTTAAGTTCCCAATGCATTGCTGGCTTATTTTGTAGTATCCATAAATATGCAACCAGGTGTACAAACAGACACAAACACCAATCAGAGGAATAATATACTTTTACTGTCATGAGTACAAAACTTACATTTGACCAGGTGAACACGTAGGGAAGACTCAATAGTATAATGGAAAGAATATCAAGTTGTAAGTAGAAGATTACCAGCATTGTATATTTTCTTATAAGAATATGAACCTTCTGTCTTGTCTGTTGTCTGGAAATTGCATTTAAAATTATGGAAAGTACTTTAAATTCTGTAGAGTTTTAACAAATGCAGTATGTGTGCCTTTGTGCTGCAACACAACACAAATTGGTCTTCCAAAAATAGTTTCTAGGTTTACATTATTTTTGTATTAAAGGGGACAGGTGTTGTCAAGTCAGAGTCAATTAACTATATACTGGGCTCCAACCCTCACCTTTTTTTCTGGCTAGGGATATACAAATCTACTTTTAACGTAAGTGATTGACACTTTTTTCCATGTCGAAGACTGTTACCTAAAGGGGCTTGTATATAGTTTTATGCATGTATGCTCGTCTCAGATAACATTTTGACAGTTTTACTCCTACAGAAACAAGATGAATCTCTTTTGGAAGATGTCTGGACTCTTTTAAGAGCTGGAAGACTGGAAGAGGCATGCCACCTTTGCCGATCTGCAGGACAGGTAAGAGAAGTTTTGAAAAATATGAGATTAATACTTTATTTTAGGTTTCGTGTTCCTGTCCTGATACATATTAACATTTTGGTAGCCATGGAGAGCTGCAACTTTGTGCGTATTTGGAGGACTTGATCAGTTTCCTTCAATTGAAGCGCTGGTGAAAAATGGAAAGGATAGAACTTTGCAAGCCATTGAGTTGGAAAGTGGCATTGGTCACCAATGGCATCTATGGAAGTGGGCTTCTTACTGTGCATCAGAGGTACGGTTTGAAGGATTTGGCAATGGAAAATTCTGTCCTTTTAGATGAAGTTCATATGTTGTTTCATCCATTTTAGGTTCTATGAATTTTATAACATCTCTCTCCAACATGCGTGAATAATAAAATTGAATGCATTTTGCGCTCATTGTTCCTACTGTCATAAAATTATCTGTTGCGTTTTCTTTACAATTAATTTTTTGTCCAATTGTGATTTAGAGGTTGCTTGTTTTTTTTAACACCTGAAGTATTGTAACATGCTAAATTTCCTTTCTATCTTTATTTGGAAGAAAATAGCGGAGCAAGATGCTGGTAAATATGAATCAGCAGTCTATGCAGCACAATGTAGCAATTTAAAGCGCATGCTTCCAATCTGTACTGACTGGGAGGTATTTGTTTTTTCCCCAACTTACAAAAATCCTCAAATCTCCTTTAATCTCATATGTTGTTGTAACTAATTTTTATATGGTTTTTCTTTCTGGGGAGTCAATAGCTTGTTTTGTATTTACTGTTTAATGGTTCATATATTGAGATTTTTAATTGTTAAGTGATTGTGTTACAGTCCCTTCGTAACTTTTATAAAAAATTCCTAAAGAGCTTAAAAAATTGGCTCCACTCATGCACAGGAGGTTTGCAAAAGAAATGTCCCAGAACAATAAATTTTATAATTTTAAGGCTGATAAAAAGTCTTCCCAACAAGCAAGAATCTGAGTCACAGACTTGGGATCACCTATTTCACTGCAGGCAAAGAAAACACAAAAGACCATAGCTCCCTGGTAAGCAGACAATTCAGCAAAAGATGGTCAAGATCAACTGTATCGCCACTACTCTTGTGCATGCAATATAAATTGATAATAATGTTGTTCCACTTTCTAAGGATTCCAACAATCAAAGTTTATACAAATTCTGCTTGCCAAGTCCACTTTTGTATGGTGAAAATATTTTTATGTTTGCTGCATTGTAAAACTAGTTTATATGTCTAGGAATGCTGTTCTCTTGGAGTTCTTTGTTGATAATGTTGATTGTCTTTTTTTATTTCCTTGTAACACCACTGTCAGTTTTAGATGTCTTTTTTGAAATCTGACCAAACATATTATCAGTCAGCATGCTGGGCAATGGCAAAGTCATGGCTAGATGTTAAGTTGGATTTGGAATTGGCTCATTTAGAACCAGGAAGATTGGATCAATTTAAAAGCATTGGAGATGCAATTGATGGAAGTCCTGGACATAGTGATGGAGCTGTTCAGCCTTCAAATGGACCAGGAATTTGGCCACTCCAAGTTTTGAACCAGCAACCACGACAACTTTCTGATCTTCTTCAGAAACTTCATTCAGGGTAATGTTTACAGTGCGATTTTCATTCTGATTTTGAGCTGTCCGTTCTGCAGTGTTTCTTAATGGTAACAAAAGTGTAATATATTCAATATGCAAATTTTATTTTATTTTAATTAGGGAAATGGTCCATGAAAGTGTTACTCGAGGATGCAAGGAGCAGCAACGCCAAATTGAGGTATCTTGAAAAGGAAATAAGTTAGTTGACTCTCTGTTTGTTTCGATGGAAAATAGTTGCATTGAAATTTTTTTCTAATGTTTGTTTGAATGGAAAAGCTTTCTCATGTGGAAACTTCTTTAGGACACAGGCATTTTCTTTCTGTTAGAAAATGTTTTCTTACAAATTTTTCCCCTAAAATCTACAAAACAGAAAGAAAAAAAATATATAGTCAAAGAAAATATGAAGGAAAAAGGTTTCTCAAACACTTGTAGCAGGTTAAAGCCTTGACCAGAATATAATCAAGAAAATGTTATTGTGGGAAAAAAATTTCCTCAAAGAAATTTGATTTCGTAACAATTAGAGCCTTAGTTAGAATTGGATTTCCAGGTGAAGTTGTTCGGTGTTTCTACTAAATTGGGTAAATGTGTTCTGTTGAATCTTATGTTCATGTTTATTTGTCTTGACAAAAGAATTGGAAGGTGTTAATGATTTTTTTATTTATGTATGCTCCTAATGCTATTTTATTCACCACTAATATTTGCTCAACTCTTCTATGAATATTTGTGCACTATTATATACATATTTAAGTTCCCACTCCTGCTTGTGTTCCATTATTTGGTGATCACAGATGATTCTAAGTTCCCACTATTTCTTCTTTATCCAAAGGAAGGATACAAATTTTTGTGTGCTTATAACGACACATTGTTTCACAGATGATTCTAATGTTAGGGGATATTGCACGATTGCTAGACCTTATATGGTCATGGATAGCACCTTCAGAAGATGATCAGAATGTCTTCAGGTAAGGTTATGTTAGTTGCCTTCAACTCAGTTCTAGATATATGTGTCAGAGGACAAACCAAGTTAGACTCTTTATTCCTGGGCCTTTTAACATTTGGTATGACCAAATACTAACTCATACAAATAAGTGTTGTTTCTGCCCACTGGAAAGTCCCAGTGACAATGTATCAGATGCTCAATGCAACATGCAAGTTCTTCAATGGATGATCACGATGATATTATGATTTTTCATGTTAATGTGTTTTGGTGATTTCTTTCGTACATGAGTATTCTCAGTTTCAATAAATTTTTGCAAACAAATTTCTTGTAGTCCTACATGTTCCACTAAACCAAACACATCAAGTGGTTCTCTAGTTGCTTAGGATTTTCTGAATGCCTAATGGGCGTTGTTTTTTTCTGTCAGGCCTCATGGAGATCCTCAGATGATTCGATTTGGTGCTCATCTAGTGCTTGTGCTCAGATACTTACTTGGTGATGAAATGGATGCTTTCAGAGAGAAAATTATGAATGTTGGTGATCTCATTGTACACATGTAAGTAGTTTCAAATCATGTCTAATGCAGTTGCGATGTGATGAGGTACCCAAACTATAGATAATTACCATTTTGTGAAACCAATGACCATGATGAACAACAAAAAGAAAACTTGGGGAAACAATATGAGGAAATAAGATGTATTCTCTAACCCCCTGAAGGGATTAAATAGAATACAAATCTTTTGACACGAGAAAACTAAATTTCAACCAAGTCACTTAATTTAGGGAACTATCACACCCCCTAACAAGCTCGGAAACCAAATCTTTTTACAATCATAATTACAATATGCTTTTATTTTCTATCATGTTGGTAAATAGATATCCCAGAAATTTAACCACGTAATTATCTTTAGGCCAAAGCTGAAGCTGAGTTCTTCCCTATGGCTGTATTCCTTTCTGCTTTTCTTTTTTCTTTGAGGTATACAGAAAAGACCTGGAAATTGCCAAATTTGTCTTCGCAGAAGGTGTTGGGGAAGGTCTTAGGTTTATAATGGTAGAGAATCTTACCAAGAAGAAATGACAATTACCATAAAATGGCGTGTTTATCTTCTACTGCTTCATTGCTCCATTGAAGTCTTGTTCTTATACCTTATTTGGATTTTTTATCATCCTATTTTTCTGTAATCTCCTCCCCTTTGTAATTAAAAGTTAAAATATTTTCTTTTAAAAGTGGAGATATATGGCACATTTCGAAATTATATCTCGTAGTGGAATTCTTCAACATGTGCTTGACATGGATTTGGCTCCCATGTAGAGGTGTCTACCTTCACTGACCCTTGAATGAGCTCAGTGCGGAGAGAGGGTGTCTTTGGAGAAAGCTTAAATTTTGTCTTATTGTTTGCAGGTATGCCATGTTTTTGTTTTCCAAGCAACATGAGGAGTTGGTGGGTATATATGCTTCTCAACTTGCACGCCACCGATGCATTGACCTCTTTGTGCACATGATGGAACTGAGGCTGAACAGCAGGTAATGGTGACTCCTTACTTGGGTTATGAGGTTAATGTTTCTATGCATATTTTTTTAACAAAAATATATATGGTGTTCAAGATTTGCTGATTGTATCATAATTTTATGTTAGCAAGATATTTCCGATTGTAGGGTATTCTGTGCAAGGGTCCACGTGCAGCTTTATCGATAACTTCTTGTATATGATTTCTTTGTTGCCTGTTAACAGTGTGCATGTCAAATATAAGATCTTCCTTTCTGCTATGGAGTATTTACAATTTTCCCCTGTGGACAACTCGAAAGGAAGTTTTGAAGAAATTGTTGAGAGGTTTTTCTGTTTCTTCTTGATACTACTTTACTTTTCGGGTAGGAAGAATGCAATTTGATCTTGCTATAAGTTATTCTACTTCTAACAAACTGTTTAAACAGGGTTTTGTCAAGATCTCGGGAAATCAAAGTTGGTAAGTATGATAAGCTATCAGATGTTGCAGAGCAGCACCGGCTGCAGAGCCTTCCGAAAGCTATGGTTATCCAGTGGCTCTGCTTCACACCCCCCTCCACAATTACTAATGTTGAGGATGTCAGTACAAAACTTCTTCTGAGAGCTTTGATGCACAGGTAATGGTTGTACCATGCTGTATAGCTCGATATTAGGATTGTGGAATATGAAGCTGATTTCTCGTCAGTATGCAGCTCTGAAATCAAACAAAAATGAATACACTGCATGCGAACTGTTCTAGGTTCTTGGCTTCCTCAAATATAACCTTTTTTTTTAATTTTTCTTTTTCCTATAGCAACATATTATTCCGGGAGTTTGCCCTGGTTTCAATGTGGAGAGTTCCTGCAATGCCCATTGGTGCTCACACATTACTTAGTTTTCTTGCTGAACCTTTGAAGCAACTTTCAGAATCTTCTGATAGCTTGGAGGATTACAACGTTTCTCAGAACCTGGAAGAGTTCCAAGATTGGGTATGCTTCATTTTTGTACCTCTCTCTCTCTCTCTCTCTCTCTCTCTCTCTCTCTCTCTCTCTCCAATTAACCTTGCCAACTTATTAGGATGCAATCCCATCCCTGTGAAATTTTATATAAATATAGGTATTGAATCATTATTCATTTTGAACAGAGTGAGTATTATTCTTGTGATGCAAAATATCGCAATTGGCTCAAAATTGAATTAGAGAATGCAGAGGTTTCTCCACTTGAACTCTCAATGGAGGAAAAACAAAGGGCTATTTTAGCAGCCAAGGAGACTGTGAATTCGTCTTTGTCATTGTTACTGAGTAAGTTGATTATTTCTCTTATTGGATGTAAAAAAAAAGATGAAGATCTGGTTCGGCTAGTGTTTGTTTAAACACTAAGGATTTTGCTGAGGACAATGGATTCAGCTTTGCATATTTAATTTTAATTGCTTGACAGAATCCATTGTTTGTGTCCTCTTTTGTTTCAGCTTTTCAGATTGAATTTGAATGGCTTGATATATAAATATTCTGTCTTTTGGCTATAGGAAAAGAAAATCCTTGGTTAGCACCTGGTGAAGATCATGTGTACGAATCTGTGGAACCTATATTTCTTGAATTGCATGCCACTGCAATGCTTTGCGTGCATTCCGGTGAATGCTTGCCTCCAGATGCAACTGTGTGCACTACTTTAATGAGTGCTCTTTACTCTTCAGTGAGTGAGCAAGATGTGTTAAATCGGCAACTAATGGTATGTTTATTTGTTTGCGGAAACGGATGGGAAGAAAGGGTAAAGTAAATGTGGATTGACATATTTTCAAAATTAAGAATCCAAATTCCTCTTGGTGTGGGATCTCAATGGCAAGAACAATAATAGAGACTTATGCTGTCCAGAATATTGGCTAGGCCTACGAATTTTTATGCATTAATGCCTCTGTTTCTTAATTTTTATTTTCCTTACAAATAGGAATTTTCATTTTCCGTAGATAAATGTCTCCATATCCTCAAAGGACAATTACTGCGTAGAGGTTGTGCTTCGCTGCCTGGCAGTTGCAGGTGATGGTCTTGGGCAACAGGAACACAATGATGGTGGTCTTCTTAGTACTGTTATGGCTGCTGGCTTCAAAGGTAAGCAATATTATTGATACTGCAGTTCTATTGTGCCTTGCATGTCGGCTACATTTGTTCTGGAACTAATTGTTATATTGGAATTTCAAGAAAAAGCAAAGGTTATATTGAAATAAAATGGATTGTTTTTCTTTTGGGTGCATTCTGTTCTCCATGTTCAACCTAACCCAATCTTGATCAGCTGATCAAAGTACAGTCGTGCTGCTATAGAATTCAAAACTGAATAAAATGTAATCAACTGGTAACAAAATTTCTTTACAAAGAAAAGGAACGATGTGAAACTAAAACAGGGTTATGAAGGGAACAGAATGTACTCTTCAAATGCTATATTTAAAAAATAGCAGAAGTGGTGATTAAACTGATTAATTGTCATTGCAGGTGAGCTGCTTCGATTTCAATCTGGAGTCACAATGGAGATTTCCCGATTAGATGCCTGGTATTCGAGCAAAGGTGGTTCCTTAGAGAGCCCAGCAACATATATTGTGCAGGGCCTTTGTCGTAGGTGCTGTATTCCAGAAGTCATTCTTCGGTGCATGGAGGTAACCTCTTCCCTGGTAGCCCCGATTTGAAGTCTGTTTAAATCATTTTATATAATAACAAAAAAACTGTGCTCCCCTTTCATGGTGTAATGCGTGTCACTATATGCAGGTCTCTCTTTCGCTTATAGAGTTGGGTATGCCACCTGAAGGTCATGATCAGTTGATTGACTTAGTTGCTTCGTCCGAGGCTGGGGTTCTTCATTTGTTTAGTCACCAACAATTGCAGGTAAGCTAATGTGCACTTGTCATTTGTTTACAGGGTAGACAATTTATAACTTGATGCTTTAACCATATTTCTCCTCTGTCTATTGAGCAGTCTCCACTTTTAAACAATCAGATGAAAATGCATATATCCTAAGGGGCAGGCACTTTTGTAGTGTAAATTAAATATCTTACCGTCAAAGTTTCAACGGATAACCATGGAAGAGCTTCCCTCCCTAGTTTACTTGCTCTTTTGAAGCCTTTGTCAATTGATATGAGCTGATTAATTGAACGGCTGTCTCATGTGTAGGAATTTTTATTGGTTGAGAGGGAATACTCCATAAGGCAAATGGAGCTTGAAGTGGAGCTTTCTTCTTGACTTGACTGTTGTTGTTGGTCATGAGCATGACAAGGTGGGTCTCTGGTGCCAACTGCAAGGTTGATAGAGTTGTAAAATGGTATACTACATATGATGAAGATCTTTGCTTTCTCGACTTAATTATTTTGGTTAGCATATGGACGTTGATGGAAATGTCAAGAATTATGATTTTGGAAAATATAGAAAAGTAGAAACATAGACAAGAGATTGATATCGAACCAAATTACGAAATGAAAATATTAAAAAAAATTGTATAATTTTTTTTTTGGGTTGAAAGAACAAATATTGTATGTAATATTAAGAAGTATCGATGATATTGTTAGTGTTTTATTGTTGGTAAACATAATCTAATTGATATTAGTCCATTGTATTTGAGCAATTCCTGAACTCAATTCATGTCAGGGACAATTTCGTTTTCAGTTTTCATAATCACTTTTTTTGGTAATAAATTTCGTTTTCAGTTTTCAAAACCACCTTCAGTTTTTTTAAAACAACTTGAAAGTGTTTTCAATTTCCATTTTCATTTTTTTGCGCTCTTTTTTCATTCATTAATTTTATATCATCACACATAAAATGCACTATAGTTACCAAAATTCGGTGTTTGGGACCACCCAACTTGGACATGCCCGTTCAATTCTTGCCTTCGGCCAGGGATTTAGTCTAAGTCTTGGGACTTCCAGATCTAAAATTCACAACAAAAATCATCCTAAAAAAACTACAAACCCTTTGTAATATGCACTTTCATTTTATGATTTTAAATTCAAAACTTGACCCCAAAAAGTTCTATTTCCAAGTTCACATAAAATTTAAAATTGAAAACTAAAAACTGAAATGGTTACCAAACGGCCATAATTTTCAAGCCTTTATTCATGAATCACTAATAACACAAATCATTAACTACCAACAACCAAGACATCTAATTGTAATGAAATAAATATACGAACATGGCATTTTTCAAAAAATACTAATTTTTTTTATTTATAACCAAATACTAAAATGATTACCATCTAATCAAACGATTAAAATATATTTTTATTTGGTTGATAAGCCAAGACAGGGACTCCATGGACTGAGCATATCATTCGTGGGGCTTGGGACCAAGCTAGAACATGAGAAACATAGAATAAGAATAGATAGACCTAAAAGAAGAGAATGATCTTACAACTTGATGAATGTTGGTTCTCATCTCAGCCTCCCATAAATCCCTCAAGCTCTTGCACAAAGCAGCCCATCTAATCTAAATCTAATATAAAGACACCCTCAGCCAGCTATACATTAGTTTTCTTCTCCCAATAGGAAGAGCATCACATAAATAGGAAAACCCCTATGATGTGTTTTGTGCGTGATCTATCTGAGCCCAAGTAGCATAAATTGGGAAATCAATTTTTCATACTAGTGATGGCATGGCGAGGTTATTATGCAACAAGAATTTTGCTACATAAAAATAGTTTAATGAAACAATTTCAATATGCAAAAACTTAGTGAGTACAACTAAGTGTCTAGTTTTCAAATTTTCCTTTTTAGTGTGGTACCTAAGATTTGTTTTGATGTACGAAATGTTGGGATCCCTCAAGGATCTTCCGACTAAATATGATCAGGGATTTTATCAAATATCATAATTAAGATAATTCTAAATTTGTTTTTGTTATTAGAGGAGGCTTGGAATCTCTTTTGGAAAGAAAAGTACTGCTAACATCAAAAGGTTGTTGGTTCGTTTTATTAGTCCATGAGCTTTGACCCGATTTGCATTTGAGTCCCTCAATTTCCAAAATCGTTCTCGTTGTCCTTCAACTTTAGTTTCGTTAGGACAAATGGTCCTGCCGTCAATTTTGTTAACTTTTATGTTAAATGCAGGGGTAAAATGATGTTTTTATATTTTTAAATTTTAAATTGATTAAACTATGAATAAAATATTAAAAGCAAATATTTTTTTATTTTTTATTTATGAATTTTTTATTTATAAATTTTTAGTTTTTAGGAATAAGAATTCATTTTTAATTTTTAGTTTGACTGAGGATAGGAATAATATTTTTTAATTTTTAGTTTCTAATTTTTAATTTTATTTTTTGGGTGAAAGGAATATTCAGAAATTGGAAATTAAAAATAGTACAAAAATACCATTTTACCTCTGCATTTAACAGAAAAAGTTAACAAAATTGATGGCATGACCATTTGTCCTAACGAAACTAAAGTTGAAGGACCACGGGAACGATTTTGGAAATTGAGGGATTCAAATGCAAATTGGGTCAAAATTCAGAGACCAATAAAACGAATAACCCATAAAGATAATGTTTTTGCACGCTTGAGAGCCTCCTCTCTCCTGACATTCATTTCTTACCTCTTGGCATGCACAAACACTTCCTCTTCTACCGACATTCCTTTCTTATCTCTTGGTGGCGCGCGCGAAAGCCTTATCTTCCTCGACATTCTTTTCTTACCTCTTGGCGGCGACCGCAAGGTCCCGTTTGGTTCATGGGAAAGGAGGCTTAGGGATGAGAAATCAATTGCTTTCCCATGTTTGATAAATCCGGGCATGTGAAATGGTTGCCTAGCACATGAGAAAGTAGGGGGGAAAGTGAAGCCCTCCTCTCAACTTGGGTTTTGATTTCTCTCCTCATGTGAAAGTTTGGGAAAATGAGCCAACATTCAATGCACATTTTTCATGACCATTTTGTCCCCATGAACAATTTAGAATTACAATGTATCATTAAATGCTTTCTTTTTTTATTTGATTTAATATGAGTATAATTGAAAAATTATACAAACTTTGTTTTCCATTCATACTTAAAACAAACATGGGAAAGGAAACGAAGTGAAATATTCGGATTACTTTCCCAACATTACTAAACGTGGGAAATGAATCTTACATTCTCATTCCTTGGGAAATGACATGGGAAATAATTCCCCTCAAATCCATTCCGTGAACCAAACGGGGCCCAAGAGCCGTCTTTCTCTCTCGACATTCATTTCTTACCGCTTGGCACGTATTCGCTCACGCAATCACTCCTTCTCTTGACATTCCTTTTTGACCTCTTGGCGGGTATTGGCGCGATGGAGAGCCCCCTCTCCTCACAACATTCGTTTCTTACCTCTTGCCGCCATTAGTATTATGAAAACATAAATTTTTCATTAAGATTTTTATTAAAAAGTGGATGGGATATGTACAATAACAACATTGTTTTTAAATTTATTTCACAAGTATGTATGCTAAAAAAAAGTGATACGTGTGAAAAACAAATTCTGATAAAAAAATATGATAGAAAAATTCATGTGTTTAGAAAAACATGGATGAAAATAGAAGTTGCTTAATCCAAATCAGTATATAAAACACATATAGGCAACTTCTAAGGACATCTCCAGTGTAAGAGGCCAGTCCAGGTTGGAGGGGGCCCAAGGCCAGGCAAGCAACTCCAACGCACGAGATCTAGCCTGGGCAAGGGGTGGGACCCACTACCGGGTAGGTGACAGACCACCCTGATTTCACCCCGAAACCGAGCCGAACCCTCGTTGATGGCCCACATCAACCCATGTCGGGCCCACATCCTAAAACAATTACCCTCTTCCCGAGATTAAACCTATAAGGGGCCAAGATCTCGCGAAAAACTGGCAGTAGTCTCCCCTACAACAAGGACTAGCCTAAAAACTTCAACCTCACAAACAAGCAACAGCAATGTATAACATCCCAAGCGCCAAGATGCATACAACATATATACATAACAGCCTCCCGCCAAACTAATTCAACTCTAAGGTGATACGCAGCAACTAAGAATACAAGAATTCAACAAATGAATAAAAATAACAGATTACGTAGTTTAGGGTTCAAGGATGACAATCCTACCTTCCAACGAAGCTCGAGAAGAGAAGCGCTACGCCCAAACTAACGGTGTGAATCAACTTACGGCCCTGGGGCGCGAAAATGTAAAGAGGTGAGTGGACAAAACAAGGTTTTTCATACTTAAACCAAAGTAGTAACTCCCACCGGTTTAAAACCATGCCAAACATGCATATGAAATCGCTTATATACTTGGTTGATTTGAAAACCGTATAATACAAAGTACGAGAAAACATTTCAGCTTAAAACCCTTACATTTCCGAGGCATAATCCTCCCAAAACAAATCCACACAAGTTTATAAAATATAAACAAAAGGATTTATTAACGTAAAAGGATAAGGATGGAATAAAATCCACATAAGGTAAAACAAACCTTTTAAAATGTCAATAGCTTGCTTGCTGCTAGTTAAATCAAACTTGAAACAATAAAGATAATAATTGCAGCTCAAAATATTTATATATATATATATATAAATATATATATAAAACAGGATTTACAATCCCACAAGTTAAACCTATAAAGTACTAAATCAAGTCAAGTAATACAACCAAAAACAAGTAAATAGTTTCCCAAACATCCCCAAACTCACAATCGCGTGCACAAATACCGACAAGCAAGGAACGATCCTCACTAAAAGAAATATGAATAATGTACTAACACACGCGTATAGGTATAGTATAACTATAACACACACAAGTACTGTGGGAAAACAATCCAACAGTGGGATCATTTGACCGACACCTAGATGTCTCGACAAGACCTGCGCCTGTGGTTAAGCCGTCCAATCGGGACTAAGCTCACAGTGCCCGCAAGGTAAGGGAACCATCAATACCACTACGTCCCATAATATGTCATGCGCGCAGACTATCCAATTAAGGATCTACAGCCTACACTGCTAAGGTATGCAATCGGATCGAACCGCATCGTAGTACTTAATCCACGCACAGATTCAAGAGAACAGTGGGAAGGTACAATACAGGTGCTAAATGCACACATCAATCATCATGCGATAACAGTATATATATATATATATATATATACAACCACAATGTACCCAACCCAAAACACCAATATTAGGACATACAAGTCCGCCAAGCATATAACCAATATATATATCAAAATCGGGACATCACCTGGCCCAAAACATATATTTCTATATTCAAAATAATCACAAGGGTCAAACGACCGCATAATGTATTTAATATTAAATCAAACATCATTTTCAAAAAAACCATAATTAAATCTCATTCAATGCTAAAACCAAGCATACAAAATCATAATAAAATCTACCGCCTCTAAGACGTCAAATCTAAGGTATAAACATATATATATATATATATATATCAATATATATATATATAATCAAGTATTGAAAACCCTTTCTTAAAGTAGATAAACATATGTATATATATATATATATATATATATATATATATCAAGGTACATATATATATATACATACAAACCAAAGTATGGGTGATCCTTTTCTTAAAGTAGATATACCATATATATATATAAATAATATATATATATATATAGTCAAAGTAAAGATATGTCAATATATATATGTATATAACCAAAGTACATATATACATATATATATATATATATATATATATATATATATAGTTATAAAACCATTTTCCACTATTACAAGTGTTTACTCAAAGTAGTTATACATATATATATATATATAAGTTTATATATATATATAATCAAAGTATACGTATATAAATCATAGGGTTTTACCACCAAAACCGAATATGAAATCAAACGGACTATACTAATGTCCATATATTCAATTATATAGTTAAAATATAATATAATCTGCCCGGCTTAATATAGCTCATTTCGTATAATTAAACTGATATAAAATCACCGGGCGTTACTATCGTTCCGCTCAATACCTAAAGGTATAAATGCTAATAAAATAAAGCCATCATGGCCCCACATAAAACCGCAACCCAAATCATGCATTAAACTCAAATGCAAACCTTTTTAAATATAATAAAACCAAAGTCAAACCAAGACTTAACATATTAATCAATTCAAGATTTAAAATCATTAAATCTCCATTCATGCATTTCATGCAATTCATTCAGATCATGCACATTTGAAAGCAAAGTCCACTCACCGTTGGTCCTACCGCACAACCTCAAAGGGTCCCACTTGCAGGCGTAGGTTGTCAACGCACCTAAAGCGATAAAGACGAGGAATTGGACCGTGACAGTGAGCCGCATTTAGAACCGTGAACTTAAACCCTAACAAAACCCCACTTAACGCAGTAATGACGTCCCTACGGGCGATTCCAAGGTCAAACTACCTTCTTACACCTGGGGACCGCCTTAAGACTCACTTAACCGGCCAAACACTCCCTTTTGGTCAACCGCTGGAGCCTAAGACCTCCAAAACGATCTAGACCTTCCTAGAAGTCCAACAAAGTCAACCACACGACAAAATGTATCTCTGAGACGCTTCTAATAACCTGGTCAAACTTGGTCAAACCGACCAGGTAGGTCAAACTGACCCGTGCGGTCCCATGACCTCCAAACTTAGATCCGAAAGTTCCTAGAGGTTCAACACGACCTAGACAACGTGTCCTCAAAGTTTGGTCTCGATCCGACGGCCGATTGCTCACGATCGCACGATCGCACGATTACGCTTAATCCTAACTTCAAGTCATCGATCCGAGTATCCGGACTCAATCATGATCCACAAATCCTACACGATCCTAGAATTATCTAGATCAACATATCCAAGAATGGACACGATCCAACCGTTCAATCCTATCGAACCCGAGAATCACGCAACAGGCGAGATCCGCTCGATGACCAAACGATCTCCGAATGCGATCCGTCAACTCCCACGCGCCACAGCGATACGAGGATCTCAGAGGACCCACGAACCGCCACCAAACCGCCACCACGCGCCACACACGGGCTACCGTGGTGGCGGTGCCTTGAGTAATCCGCCAACGTCAAACCTTCACACCGCCGACACCACCCACACCACTAGACTCGCCACCTCCCAAGGAGTCCAAAACCGCCGAACTGTCGCAGAACCGCCGCCTGGCCGGAAATCACGATCGAACCGCCAAACCAAACTTAAAACCTAGGTTTCAGATCATGCTCTAAAATCACCTAATCGCACTCCAAAATACCCAAACAAAGAAGAGCATGAAGAGGGGATCGAGTTTCACCGGGTTCATCTGAGCTGGCCGACGGTGGCTGCGCCGAACGACGCCGTGAAAAATCGGAGAAATTGCGACGGCGCCGGCAGATCTCGGGAGGTGATCGCGAGATCTCGTGGGAGACCGCTCTCACGGCTCGGCTCGAACGGGACCCGCCTCATGGCCGGCGACTTAGCCGCGAAGAGAGAGTGAACCGAGAGAGAGAGAGAACCTTGAGGAAATCGCGCGAGGAGAGAGAAAGTCGAGGAGAGAGAGAGAGAATCGGTTTTCGATTGGCCCACGTGGCTTTACTATTTTTCCCAAAATTTGAAATGACGCTTACGCCCTCCTGAACAAGCTCGTATCGAAACGTTCCGCTCGTCAACGGACTCGCTGACGAAGCCGGACGCAATGGCGCAACTCGCTTCGCCAAATTCGTCCGAAAATAAAGTGGACCAAAATGCCCCTTTAAATACTTAATTCCAATTAATTCATTTTAATTCATTTTAAATTCATTTAAATTATCCAAATTAATTAACTTATTTAATTAATTCATTTTAACTTATAATTTGGGTCGTGGTCGCACAAAGAGGGTCCAAAGACAAGATTTGCTTGGGCTGTTGCCTGGGTTTGTTGATGTCAATGATGACGTCAGAAACGAAAAAAAATTGAAAAAAATCTGAAAAATTTCAAAAAATTCAAAAATATTTTTTATTATTTTATATATACCTAGCAATTTTTATTATTATTATTATTAATCTTATACATATAAATAAAATTAATCATATGTGAAAATTTCATAAAGAAAATCCTATTTGAAAATTTTATAATAAATCTTATCCAAATTAATTGTTTAAGTATAAAAAATAAGAAAAAAAAAATTTAAGTGAATAGTAATTGTCATTGCCTAGTGGAAACAAAAAAGACAAGGCCTGCCACTATTCACGTAGCCTTGCCCTTTGGGTGGAAGCGCTCAGCGCAGCCAACGACTCCCCGAATGCTAATCAGATATAAAAATCATATCAGACTCACAAAGAAGAAGACAACACAAACAGAAAACACTTTCTTCAACGAGCTTCACAACTCCCCCGCATCTCGCTTTCTTCTCAATTTTCTGTTAACTTTCTCATGAATTCAAAACTAACTGAAAAAGACACAATTTTTGTTTAGGGTTTTGCTTCTCTTCTTCTTTTCCTTTTTTTTTTGTTAATAAAATTAATAAAATTATTTTCCAACTTCTTTCCCATGATCCAAACTCTCCTCCGCAGCGACCTCAAATTCAAATTCTGAGAAAATTCAATAAAATCTCATCATGGGTGTTTCGTTTAAGGTCTCAAAGACCGGTACCAGGTTCCGTCCCAAGCCTCCTCTGCAATCCGAGACCAGCGTTGTTGACGATGACGTGTCCGATACTTCCAGAAGCAGCTCCCGAGCTGCCCCCAGGAATGAATCCAATCCTCGAATGCTCGAGGTAAAATTTTGAGATTGGTCAATTTCTCTCTGTTTTTTTTTTGGGTGAAATTTTGAGATTGGTCAATTTCTCTCTGTTTGGTTACTGATAAAACGTGAGAAAATGAGCGAGGCAATTCGAGAAAAGTAATTGAAATTCTGGGTCTGGTTCTGTGTATTTGTGTGCATAAAATTGAACTTTGCAGAGTGAAAAATGAACTTATTTTCTTCTTCAGTTTTCTGGGCGCTTTTTTTTCTTTTTGTTTTTTCTGTGTAATCAAGTGGAGGATTAATTACTGGTCTTTTTTTTGGTTTCCCAGAATATACAGGAAAGAAGAGACATAGAGGTTTTCAATTTTTCAGTTTAATTCGATCTTTTGGCATATGGGTTTTGCACGAGTGTGTTCAGGCGTTGTACAGAGTCTTAATTTGAATATTTGGCTTAATCGTAGTGAATATTTTTGTTTTTATTTTTGGGGTTGGAAGCTGGATGTTGAAATTAAAAGAATTTCAGATCCAGCTCTTTATTTTCAAAACGGGTATTTTACTTAAGGGGGAATTTATTCATTTCCTAGAGTTTTTAGCTGCAGTGGCGTCTTATGATTAAAAGATCTGATCATTGAAGCTAAATCTATTCTTGAACTAGACTTGAAGAGTTGCTATGTGGACTCAACGAAAATGTTAAAGTTCTGCTTGTGAAATTTGTAGTTTTACTCCATTCTGTCGGTGGGTTCTAGTTGTTTTGGTTTAATTTGTGACGAGCAGGAAAATTTCAAGAGTTGACGCTTTTGATCAATATACCTAGTTGTAAGTTACATTTTCTGCGGTGGTAAATGAGATTGATGCATACGGAATCTATATTCTTATCCTGTTTTCTTGCAATCAATATATACAAGGACATAACTTTTTGTGTACCCTGATATGGAATGTGCAACCACAGAATTTTGATTATAGTTTGAGTGAGAGCCTTTGAATAAGGAGAATGAGTAGAGAGTTTGATGTACAATTTGCATTCTATTTTTGTTTTTTGACAAATTAGATTCTCTAATGGTTGACCATATAGGGTGATGTCATTGAGAGACGTGGTAGTGTGCCCGGGGTATCTGGTTCATCAATGTCTTCTGAAGGGCTTCTCGTATCTCCTGGTTTGTCACAATTTGTTTTTCTGTTTCGTTTTTTTTGGGTGCATATTCATTGTTTTACCTTGATTTTGCTTCCCTTTGTTTTGACAGGGAATGAAGTTTCCTTCACTTTGAATCTCTTCCCAGATGGATATTCTATTGGAAAACCCTCAGAGGTTTGTTACAAAGAAAAATAAATTATGGATAACTTTATATATATATTCATGAAAAACTGATTCTTTTACATCTTACTTGTTATTTTAAGGTCTTATGTATTTTATGAATTTTCAGAATGAGAATGCTCATCAAGCTACACTTCAAGATGTTCCAAAGTTGTTGCACCCGTATGATAGGACATCTGAAACTCTTTTTTCGGTAAATGTCTCTAGTCATTTTAACCTTTTCCTCCTATATCTTTTGTGCATCCAGTTAGGGTTAGAAATTTGCAACTTTTGTTAAGAATATCGAATAGTTGCATGCATTATGACAACTCTTATATTGAGAAATTGTATATGAAATCTTTGCTGTTTTGTTGGTTCAGTGAACTCCAGCAAGCTGACTGTTGATGAGCTACTCTCATTAGATCCATATATCAATAGACTTAACCCATCAACGAGCATGATGACATGGACTGAGTGTGTAAAACCAAACAAAGAAAAAAACAAAAAACGAAAGAGAAAGAATAATGGTTTTGTCAAAAAGTGTTTCATCATTTTATTTATTTGAATTTAAATAGCTTTTAAATCACTTTATGCTGCCTCTAACTCCTTGTCGTCTGCCTCACAATGACTATCTGGAAGTTCTTACTTTCTATTTAATATTTACTGTAGCTTCTCTGATTTTAAATTTCTCTTCCTTCCTATTTACAAATATATTTTGCAGGCAATTGAATCTGGCCGGTTGCCTGGAGATATTCTAGATGATATACCTTGCAAGTATGTTGATGGAACACTTCTGTGTGAGGCGAGTTATCTTATTCCTTAAGCTTACCTTTATCAAGTACTGTAATGTTCCTATAAATAAGTACTTTGAAATATGAATAGTACGCCTATCAAGTTTTGTTAATTGTTATATAAACAAATAATAGTAGCTCTTCAGATTGAGATAACCATATTTGTATCAAGCAGTCATCTTCTATTTGGGTTGTGTGGTATGATAGGAACACAAATTTTTTTAAAGATAGTAAGGGAATTTGAATTTTATTTGGGACGAATAAATTTCAGGAAAATTGACTTTTATTTGAACTTTATGGATGTTCCCTTTGGAGTAACTCACCTTGATGCTGGAGTTTTGTCTTGAGTGGGACTTTTCTTGTTTTCCATTTTTTAGTTGGTCTTGCATAGGCAGATTACTTGTCCAGATCCTTTTGTGATCCTGTTCTTTCATATATAAATTTTTGTTTCTGATCCCAAAAAGATATTTGTATCATGCAGTTTCTGCATGCATGCTTAAGTATGCGTATAAAGTAGGAGCTCAGTTTGTTTCTAAATGAAAAAAATATTTAGCAATGGTCAGTTACCATAATATTATTAGTGTCCCATATTCCTTTTACGAGGCCCTCTTTTTCACTCCTTTTCCATTTGGGTGGTATCCCGGTCTAGGCAACCTCAGATGAAGGAAGCTTTACCAATTATCAGGGAACATAATTAATTTTATATTAACACTCAGAGTCCATTATTGAAAGGGGGTAATAGGTTCCATGCATGAATATGTTATTGGAGAATCCTGTCTTATACATAAATTTATTGTAGAGTTGCAAGCTTAAAAATTGACTAGGCTAAAAGCCTATGTTAAAGATAGGTTTAATTTCTAGATGTTAAAGTTTCTTCCGTAAGCATGGGTGACGTGGTTGTGATTACCTTTATGATACTTTATAAATTTACCTTTCAAAATGCTCAGTTAGATGTGAAGTTTTTATTATTTAGCTATATTTAGGCTTTAAAACTTGGTTATATGCCATTTCTTGCAGGTTCGTGATTATCGCAAATGTATTTCTGAACAAGGGCCCGGTAGTCCGCCTACTGAAGGATCCCTTGTTGTAAATAAAGTATGCCTTAAAATGTCATTGGAAAATGTAGTGAAGGATATCCCACTGATCTCAGATAATTCTTGGGCTTATGGTGATCTGATGGTAAGTACCTTGATGTCTCCCATCCTTTCCAAATAGATCTCTGTCATATGTTGAGTTGTGATGTCAACATTTTGTATTCATTTTAACTTGCAGGAAGTGGAATCCCGAATATTGAAAGCTTTGCAGCCACAACTTCACTTGGATCCAACTCCGAAGTTGGACAGGCTCTGTAAGAATCCAGTTCCCACAAAGGTAATTAAGTTTTGATCCATTTGATGTTCTTCATTTGGATGAACTGATGCATTTTAACCATATCAAGCCTTGTGCTTGTAGCTCGATTTGGCTTTGACCAGTATCCGAAGAAAGCGGTTGAGGCAGATGCCAGAAGTTACCATCACATCTAGTAGCAAGACACATGGGAAGAAAGTTTGCATCGATAGAGTTCCAGAAAGCTCCAACTGTAGGTTGGGAGATTCTGGAATCCTTCCAAGCAATATGATGCCACATCACATCCAAGAAAATTTAACCACTCAAAATTTGGTCCGATCTAAGAATTTTATGTCCGATGCTTCTGTTCTGGCACCACCCAACCAATCTAGGTATCATATGGGGGTTGGAACCCCAAGAAGTATGCAGGACCATGGATCTGGAACTGTTGCCAATGCATCAGCTTCGCCTGTTGGGCAGGACACGATGATCTCATATGCTGACAATGTTAGCGCCAATGTACCTCTTCATCTAAAGAGAGAGCATCAAGATGGGCAAATGTCACACTTATCTGTTTTTAATAAAAGACACAGGCCCTCACCAGTTGGCCTTGATGGAATGCAACATCAGCAAATAGGGCCACATATAGACAGCTTCCATGGATCAGATATGAACTGGAAGAATACATTGTTGCAGCAGCAAACAATGGCCAAGGGAATTCAGTATTCCAATACAGGCATTCAGAAGTTTCCCCAGCAGATGTTTGAAGGGGCACCGAGTCAGGATGCTGGGACAATGCAATTTTCTGTAGGACAGCCAAACATGAGATATGTTGCCAAGGAAGAGCAGTTTGAGACAGGTAAGTTAGATGGGTCAGAGCTCAGTGGGAGTAAGACTGATATGCAGATGGTGGAAGGAGACACAGGCCATCTTGACCCACAAATATCACGGCATCACCAAAGATTACCACAGCATCCATTCATGAGATCTAATTTTTCTCAGCAATCCTGGAATAATTTTGGTCAGAATATTGAGAAAGATGCAAGAAAGGATGACCAACTCCAAAAAAGAAAATCAGTTCAAAGTCCCCGATTATCTTCTGCGTCTTTGGTTCAATCCCCATTATCATTAAAATCAGGGGAATTTTCTAATGGTTCTGTAGGACCCCACTTTGGAGCAGTTGCAGCAACTGCTGCTTTAGGGGTATCACAGAAGGAGAAGGCAGCAATGACTTCAGTTCCTGCTATTGGAACCCAATCTTTGACTTCCAGTGCTAATGACTCTATGCAACGGCAACACCAGTCTCAAGTTGCTGCAAAGCGAAAGTCAAATTCCCTCCCTAAGACCTCAGCAATGAGCGGTGTTGGATCTCCTGCCAGCGTTGGTAATATAAGTGTTCCACTAAATGCAGGCAGTCCTTCTGTCGGAACTCCATCTTCTACTGATCAAAGCATGCTTGAAAGATTCTCAAAAATTGAAACTGTTACCATGAGGTATAATTCCTGTTTTTCTTCCTTTTCATCATAATACCATAATAGTTTTGAATTTATATAAATTCTTTGTACTTTATCACCAGCACTTTCTTTTCTCTCTCCCTGATCCTACAAAAGAAAGTGAAGGGCAGGATAGAAAATGGAATTTTAAAAAAATGTATGTTCCCTAATTGTTGTAAGCATTTAATCAGTTAATAGTTTCAATTCAAGGAGATAACTATAGATTCTACAGCCTAGCTATGTGATTTCTTTCCTACTATGTTGATTACTTGCCCTTCATCGAGTGTTCTTTAACTTGTAAAGATTCGAGGTCAAATTTTTAAGATCCTATCATCTTTGTGGCGAAAGACCTGTTAGTCAATTATATGGCAATAACAGCATTTAATTCTTTTTATCCGGTTTTTTGTTTTAGGTATCAACTCAACAGAAAAAAGAATAAGGTTGATGATCCACCCAACAGGAAGCCAAATACATTTTCAGCTCAACATCTTCTGACCTCCCTCTCAAATGGTTCCAATAATGACGATTTCAAAGAGGATCCATCCATGAGACCTTTGTCGAAGTCACTTGTTGGTGGCAACATGAATATCTGCAAGACTAGAGTTTTGAATTTTTTTGATCGTATAGTTCAAGGTGCAATATATCATATCAATCACGAATATTTGTTTTGATATATTTTTCAACTTTTGGGCCATATATTTGGGTTTGTTTAAACTTCTAGTAGATTCTCTGCCCCTGACAATCTACATTTGTTTCTACAGGAGCAACTGTTTCTTATGTTCCGAAGGCACGAACTAGATTGATCATGTCAGAGAAACCAAATGATGGTACTGTAGCAATGTACTATGGCGAAATAGATGATGCTGAATTTCTGGCTGCTGAGGATTATCTTCCTACGTTGCCCAATACTGTAAGTGTTATTGTACAAATTAAACTTTACTGTCTGAAGTGATCCATCTGTTTGAGTGAACTCAGTGTACTACCAGTTAGTTGAGGCAATCAACAATTTTTTTTCATCATTCTATCTTATTGATAATTCATTTTATCAAAATATAAATTCCCATAAGTACCCGTCTTTTGTGGTTTCTCAGTTTTTAGCTCTTTTACTCTTTATTTGTTTTCAATTTCACATCACTGTTTCAGAATTTTTTTCGCTCTTTCAACTCATCCTATTGGGTCCTTGGGTGTCCTGCATTTATATTCTTTACATTCTTTCAAAAAAATTCTGCCATTTGTTGCAAAATGCTCCTTGTCATATTTGTCCTTAAACATTCTGCATCATGAAGCTTGGCTTGACATTCAGAATAATTTGTTATCATATGGCTGATGATAATACATAACCTTCTGAAGAGTCGCTAGTAGCTTTGGTTGTCTAAGAGAGCTTGACTGGAATCTATGTCAGGATAACTTTCACAATTTATCGTTTCTTATGTTTTCTGTTGAACTGGCGTATATATTTAACTTATTCCTTGCAACAGCACTTGGCGGATTTGCTTGCAGCACAGTTCTCTTCACTGGTATGGTTTAGAAGGTCTTGAAGTTAACTTAGAGTTTAAGTTACACTTTTCCTTTGTGATTTATTTTATCTTCTTATACAGATGGAACATGAGGGTTATTTTAAAGAGGATCACATCCAACCAAAGCCAACCCGCATGAATCTTGGCCCAGGAAATCAATCAAATGCTTCTGGACTGCCTCGTAATAATTCAGCAGTTGAGATGCAACAATATGCAGAATCAGTTTCAGGTCAGCCATCCAATGAAGTTGCTAAGCCAATTAATGGTGGTAATTCATCCTTAAATCCGGTCCAGAATCTTCTACCAAGCACAAGGATGCTGCCTCCTGGAAACCCTCAGGCCTTACAGATGTCTCAAGGGCTCTTGACTGGGAATTCAATGCCTCAACGTCCACAACAGCTGGAGTCACAACCATCACTTCAGCTGCAGCAACAGCAACAGCAACAGCAACAGCAACAGCAGCACCAGCACCAACAACAACAACAACAACAACAACAACAACAACAACAACAACAACCGCAGCAGCAACAACAGCCGCAGCAGCAGCAAAGCCAACACTCCATGATTCAGCAGCAGCATCCCCAGCTCCAGAGATCAATGATGCTTGCAGCAAATCCACTTTCACAGTTGAATGCAATTGGACAGAATCCCAACATGCAGTTGGGTAATCAGATGGTCAATAAGATTTCCCCCCTGCAACTTCAGCTTTTACAACAGCAGCAGCAACATCAGCAACAGCAGCAACAGCAGCAACAACAACAACAGCAGCCACAAATGCAGAGAAAAATGATGATGGGACTTGGAACAGCTATGGGTATGGGGAGCATAGGCAATAGCATGGTTGGGCTTTCAGGCCTTGGAAACACAATGGCCATGGGAGCTGCGAGGGGAATAGGAATGTCAGCACCCATGACACCTATTTCTGGTATGGGAAATGTGGGTCAGAATCCAATGAATTTAAGCCAGGCTTCAACTTTTAGCAATTTAACCCAGCAAATTCAATCTGGAAGATTAACACAAGCTGCTCTCATATCTAAATTTAGGATGCAACAGAACCGAGGCAGCATGATAGGGGTCCCTCAGTCAAGCATGGCTGGGATGCCAGGATCCAGACAGATGCATCAGGGAACTGCTGGTCTCTCAATGTTGGGTCAGTCTCTGAACCGAACTAACATGAGTCCTATGCAACAGGCACCAATGGGACCTATGGGTCCACCAAAGCTGGTGGCGGGGATGAATATGTACATGAACCAGCAGCAGCAGCAGCAGCAGCAGCAACAACAGTTACAGCAACAACAATTACAGCAGCAGTTGCAGCAACAGCAGCAACTGCAGCAGCAGCAGCAATTGCAACAGCAGCAACAAGAAACAACTTCACCACTACAGGCTGTTGTTTCGCCTCAGCAGGTGGGCTCCCCCTCAACGATGGGAATTTCACAACTAAACCAGCAAAGCCAGCAGCAACAGCAGCAGGCTAGCCCACAGCAAATGAGCCAAAGAACTCCCATGAGTCCACAGCAGATGAGCTCAGGGGCAATCCATGGCATGAGCGCTGGTAATCCAGAGGCTTGTCCTGCAAGCCCACAGCTGAGCTCTCAAACGCTTGGTTCAGTTGGTAGTATCACAAATTCTCCTATGGACCTTCAAGGTGTGAACAAGAGCAACTCTGTTGGTAATGCGTAGTAAAAATATGAAATCTTGGGCTTGTTTTCTGGAGTTGATGGTTCAGCTGCTCCTCTCAGAAGCCTCCCCCTCAAGTTCAGGAATTGTTGAAGCAAAGGCTGATGTTGTGGGCAGGAATTGGCTTTGAATTTCAGAGATAAGTCAACCTGTAGAATTATTAGGAATTAACATTACAACACTTATATAGTTCAATAGTGTCTGGCAGAAGTAGTACTTTAGTACTTGATGTCACCTTTGACAGGTGCAAAGGTGAATACTTTTACTGGGCTCCAGAGCGCTGAGAAATAAGATCCATCAAGAAGCATTGTGCTGTATGAGTGTATAAATTCTTGGGAATTGGTTAAATGTTTATTTGACTCACAAAAGTTTACTGTTGACTCAAATAGTTAGTATTTATCCAGATTGCCATATCTCAGTGGTTTGGTTTGGTTTTGGTTTTGGTTTTGGTTTTGGCCAACGCAATTTGTTGACTCAGTAAGAAGAAAAGGGCTTGATTGGGAATTTCCTTGTCTACTTATATATTGAAAAGAAAGGGGGAAGGGAGAAAGAGGACTAAAACTGATTTGTAAAATAAAATTTAGAAACTAGAAAGCAAAAAATAATTTTACTGACTTTTTAACTTTAGTTTTAACTAGCAAAAGTGCAATTGCGATGCTGCGGGTATTAAAACTATATAAAAAAAGTTGTAAAAACATATAGGAAACATAATATTATTTACATACATGTGAAAGTTTAAGTTAGAAAAGATAGATTAGTAACATGTTATGTACGTGAAGTAGTGTTTAAAAAACTATTACAGCTGTAACTGTTGCAATAGATAGATAAATAACATGTTTTATACACTAAGATATACACTGATGGTGGCATAACTTCTCTCTTCACTGGTTCTTGGTAGGGAAGGGTATTTTTCTTTAGTTGGCTTGGCTGCATAGGTGGTTTTTCTTCTTTCTTCTCATGTGCATGTATTTTCACTTCTCTGTTACAAATTGGAAAAATGGTAGTTCTCTGTGTAGATAAATGACAAAGTTCTAGTGAAAATTAGACAATAAAATATGTGTGGTTTGTGCTATGGATCATAACAATGAAAATAAATTGAGCAGTATTGCCTTTTTTAAAGAAAAATGGAAACAAAAGTTTATATTCTGCAGCTACAAAAAGAGTACAGACTTTAAACCCTTTCCGTAAATTCTTCATATATTTAGCAACCACATTTCACTCATCTTTCTCAAATGCACAAATGGGTAGAATTTGCAGCATAGTTCACTATTCTTTCACAGATTTCACTCATCTTTCTCACATTTCACTCATCTTTCCCAAAAAAGCCATGTTTCTTAATATGAACTGAAATTTGCAGCAACTAAATATTAGAATTGGGAAGAATTGAAGTATACGTATACCACTTGAGTGAACTATAAAAATTAATGTAGGATAGAATCGTTAAAGTCAAACATATTGGGTCATCTTTTGGACAAAAGGATATGAACCTAATTGCATTGTAAAATATGTTCGAAAAAAAAATCATATTTTAGATGAGCTAATATACTTTTTTTGCAATCGAATTGTAGTTGAAGACAACCATGAGAAAAAGAAACTGTCCCCAAATTCGACACAATGAACTACCACTTAATATAGAGAAATTGAGTGGGGAAAGAAGCTATGAACAATGAAAAACTATTTGAGTATTGCCTTATTTAAACAAAAAAGGAAGCAAAAGTTTATACTCTGCAGCCACCAAAAGAGTATATACCATAAACCCTTTCTGTAAATTGCTTATAGATTTAGTAACCAGATTTCAACCATCTTTACCAAATGCACAAATGGGTAGCCCCAAATCCCAGTTGTCAACTCTCAAAGGAACGCAAACAATGCGAAACCAAATAAAACAACATATGGGTAAGACAGATACACCAGAGAAGCAACGTATAATTTGTGTATGAATACTACTTATTTCCTCCGTTGATATAATAATCCACATTAAAGTTTTATAACTTGTTATAGTAGGCAGATGAACAAATTTAAAACAAAATTCCAAGTTGGATCAAATTTGTAGAATATTTTTTTAGGGTCTTTGATTATTAGTGAAGAAAAAAATGATAATTGCATGCTATCATGATGTAAAGCGTTTAACAACATTAGTTAAAATTGTTTGTTTAGCATTTTAGTAGAAACATAAACACTTATTCAACAGAATTGCAAACTTAAACAAATGTAAAGATGAGTAGGATGATGTCTTACAGAAATTTTCATCTATCTTGAGATTCAACACATCAAATTTGAAATTTTTTTAACGCTGTATGTAGAGAATGTAATGATATTTCCAATTTGATAAACCTAATTGAAAGTTAGTTCATATGGAAGCTCTAATAAAATAAGAAAATAAGAAAATTCTAATAATCAATAAAAAATAGTATAAAAAAAAGAAGAAGTATATTTTAAGTTCATGTAGACATATAAATTTATTGAAGTTATGAAATATCCATACACCAACTTCCATAACTATTTTATATTAAATAAAAAAAAGGCAAGTTTCTTAATATGAACTAAAATTTGCAGCAACTAAATATTAGAATTGGGTAGAATTGAAATATACGTATATCACTTGAGTGAATTACAAAAATTAATGTAGGACAGAACCTTTAAAATCAAACATATTTGCTCTTGTTTTGGACCAAAGAATCAAACCTAATTGCATTGTAAAAGATGTTTGGGAAAAATCATACTTTAGAAGAAGAGCTGATAATTTTTCTCTGCAATCGAATCGTAATTGAAGACAATTATGAGAAAAAGAAACTTTCTCCAAATTCAACGCATTCAACTATCACTTAATATAGAGAAATTGAGTGGGCGTAGCAGAGGTGGTTTTGGAACTGCCTTGGGCTGTTTTCTTCTTCAGACTGAGAATTGGTAAATTGTCAGAATCTGAGACATTTTCTTCTACGGTCTTCACAGCAAGAGTTTCCTCAGATTTCTTTTTAGTTGCAGCATCACTTAGACACATGCAAAATAGAAGAAAAAGAAAAGTATTAGTAAATGTTAGATAATGTGAAAATATCGATACGAATGAGTTAATTGTTATATAAATCCTAACATTTTTAGTTTTTTCCCTGTGAAAGAGGTGAAAAGAGCTCTCTTAACTGCGAGTCTATACCTCTTTTTGAATATGAAATGGGCTATGCTGGAGAAGGGCTGGGTGAGACAGTGAGAGATGTAGGCGGAGCCTGTTTTGAGAAAAAGTGGTGGAGTGAGCGAAAGCATTTGGGTAGCAATATTTTTTTCTCATGTTCAACCAATTTTTGATCAAATGGCTCCGAGCCTGATTCAAGAAGCTGCACTCTGTCATCAAACACAGCTTGAATAAGTAGATCGCTTCTTCTTTCACCTTGCACAACAATAAATCGTAGAAATTATAAATTGAAATAAAGTTATGTTCTTGTATTAAATGAAAGAGCGCAAACTTGAATTTGAATCTACAATGAAGTTAAAATTCTGTTACATTTCCTTTTCTTACACAAACAAATGAAAACATGAAATATGACGATATGAAGTGAAGATTGGTTTCTTTTCAAGTTCCTTGAGATAGTGGCGGATCCAGGATTCTCGGGTCATAGGGTTACAGTGTAAAAGTGTCGAAATTTTTTAGGCTAAACTGCATTTTGTAGGACAAATGAGTCATTTCCTATCCAATTATTTTAAAAAAATAATAATAATAAATTAAAACAAAAACAGACACACACACACTAATACTCTACCATGAACCCCAACCTATCCTAGAAACAGTGGCGCCCATAAACATCTGAAGGGGGAGGGGCAAAAGGGAAATGAAGAAATGTTTTAGTGGATGGCAGTTTGAAAATTTTACTGTGCTATTGGGAAAAAAAGAGGCTGAATAATAGTAAAACGGGGGGCAATTGCGTCATTTCACTGTACTTAGGAACAGTGTCTAGTTGTATTGGGTTGTATATATAAATTTATTGATCTTCATTTTATTTAATTTCTCAATGACTATTTAACTTCAGCATGAAAGTGCTGTCACTCACACTATCACATATGTTAACATTGTGATCACAGTTTAATAAAGTTGAATTACAATATGAGAGACAAGAATAACAATGTGCAGTCGTTCTCATTCATCTCTCTGCAGAATATTGTTCTGATGCTTCTAAAAGAAAATTAAAGCATCGAACGTAGCTGATCAAATTCTGTGGTCACATGGCTCCTGGTAATATCCTTAACACTGGGGCAGCCAGAAAGGGCCATAGTGAGCTCAAACTCATCCTTCAGCATTTCGATGACTCGTCTCACTCCACGTTCTCCGTTTGCTGCAAGGCCATAGACAACAGGCCTTCCAACCTGCAGTTACATTTGAGTATATCAGAAGATTGATATGCTAGATGATTAAACAGTGTGGTGGATATCTTACAAGGACAGCTTGTGCACCAAGAGCTAATGCCTTGAAGACATCTGTTCCTCGCCGTACTCCTCCGTCAAAAAGAACAGGAACTCTTCCTCCAACAGCATGAACCACCTGAAAACATTATAGATAGATTATGATTGAACATTTTTACAGCTTTGCCAACTGAAATTGTGATAGAAAAAAGAATTGCAATAACCATTATGAAAAAAATGGCACAGTTTCTTCTAAAGACGACTCTGTCAAAATATTATTTTGGGTTTAAACAAGCTTAGCAAGTGGAAGTTGCATCCTTTTTGCGCCTTACAAGTTACACCAGAATAATGATGAATTAAAGACAGAGTTTTACCTCTTCCAGGACAGAAATAGTGGCAGGTGTATAATCCAATTGACGGGCTCCATGATTAGAGACGACAATTCCAGCAACACCTACTTCCACAGCCCTTCTTGCTGAAATGGCAGAACAACTACTATTCAGTAGGGGTAATGTCTAGTTTCCTTTATACGTAAATTGAGCTTTCCCTCTATGAGTTAATAATATTTGCAAAAGGTAAAGATAAGCCTTGAGCAGTTGATGTTTACCATTCTCATGAGTGAGTACCCCCTTGATTAGAATTGGCAAGTTTGTAATAGATTTCAACCATCCTATGACCTGCATATATGCTTCGATATATAACGTCAACAGGTATTCTATAACCTCAATCTCAAAAGAAAGTTACAAAGGAACAAAATCCGTATAGGTCATGCATCTTTATAGTGTAGTGTAGTCCCATGAAAGGGAAAGAAAAAAATTAGCCTTAGTAAAAGGGTCTCTAACATATGGGCTAGAAGCATATGACCATATAATCAGAGGAGTCTACTGACTTATACCTCCCAGCTCAAAGAAGTATCATAGATTCCTTTGGCCAAAGCTTCCAAATTTGATCCTTCATCCTGCAGAGAAAGTGTCATGCATACAACTGAGAAACATAGCACATTTAAATGAAAAGTTTCACAATAAAACTATTCCACTCACAGTGTCTACTTCAGTTGATAACAGGCCTTCAAAATTCCTCAACTGAGGTGCAACCATTCTGCAGAAATTGTCACAATCATGTTTCAAATTAGATGCATATATAGTTCAATGCACAACATTCGACTTGATTTGCACAGAAAAGTTACTGTCCTATTATACTTCAAAAGCAATAAATTGCACAGCATCAAGAAACAAGGAAAAAAAAAGAGGCAGGATGATCTCAACCTATTCTTTATGTCCGCCTCTCTTCGACCAAGTCTGGGAGTATCAACAGTTAAGACAATAGCCTTGTAACCATTTTTTTCAACTCTGTGAACTATCTGAGCTGATATATCTCGTCTCTTGAAAACCTGTTAAAGAAAGGGTACCATTTGATAGGTTGAGCTTCAATTGGCAGGATATAGCGGAAACAAGAAGAAATGTTGCTGTAAAGAACAAATTTGGCTTAGTGAAACTAAAATGAGCTCATGAGAGAATAAATACATATAATTGAAAGAACCGAACAGCATTGCAGCTGGAAGCAACCTCCTCCACGGTGCAGGTAGACATGTTCGACAAAATCTACAATGAAAAACACTACAATTCAAACACCAAACTACACACATTAGCTCAATACATGTCATAATAACTCATAAAAATACCATTATGGTGTTGCACACAGCTGCTGCTCTAGCAGTGGCAACCTCTCCTGCATTAAACATAAAGAGCAGGTAAAAGTTAGTGTCTGAAACCAATCTCAACTGAGAACTCTGGGAAGAAGATTTAGACCTTCAGGGTGTGCTAACTGATGCATAGCTGTAGGAGCAATCATTATAGGCGCTGAGATTTTGTAACCCAATATAGTAGTTGACATATCAATTCTACTAACATCTACAAGAACTCTAGGCCGCAACCTGTAAGAAAGACATAGGAATCACTCAAACAATTATACGTATCTTACAGTATTCGTCAGCAGGTTTAAACGTTACATTACATGATTCGGCGAAATGCTGCAACATTCTCTTTTAGCGTGTGCTGGTCCTCAGCTCCCCCAGTATAGAAATCATAGTACATTTTTGGAAGGGCTTGCCTAGCCAATTCTTGGAACTCATTCACATTGACAGGTTCGGAGGCCATTTATCCTGGGAACATAAACATTGATCAATCATAGCTTTCGAGTTTCGAACAATCCATCCTTGATGATAAGACATAAACATCGAAAACTACAAGCAAAGGACAATAGATTTACTTAGAATCTAAAATACTTGGCGAACATCCATTCCACTGCAATCCTAAACAATTTTTGTTTGTCAAATAAACTACTGAATTATATGTTTTCCTATCCAAAAAACTTACTTCACAATTAGCACTAAAACAACTAAGAACTGCTTCAAAATTTTTGAAACAAAACCATCAGAAAGAAAGCATGATGATCCACTAAAAATATGCGCATTCATGCTGACATGGTAATCAAATAAGCTGATCTTAAAACAAAAATACAAGCTACACATACCTATGACTTGAGACTTGGAAAACCCAAAATTTGTTTTCGTCCAGAAGAACTGGAGAGCCACTACCCACTACAACTTTAGACAGTCTGATACCTCTGGACTAAATTCTTTGTTGAATTTTGGATGAGAGAAACAGAGAATCGTACTGGGACTGTTTGTCTTGTTTCTGGGGAAAATTATTACTTTGTTTCGTTTATGTGGGGCCCGACAAAGGGGCAGAGAAGAGAATTTGAAATAGTCCCATTTTGTAACACCTGACTGATGTGTCATGTGTGCATACCATCTTAATTAATAAGGTGTAAAAGTTTAGATGCTTTCAATTTAAATTTTAATAAATATAAAAATTTGAGTATATTTAAATCAGATTTTTACGGACATAAAAATAATAATAATTTAGACTATACCCTCCTTTGCTCTACTGAAAGTTCGGTACGGTTGATGGGTTAAGTAATGTTAAGCCCAAGCCTAGAGAATGTTAAGTAATGTTCGAAAAATCGTTAAGCGGTAGGCAGGAGTCTAGGGCCTAGAGGAAAAATTGGGGCCTAAGAGCGGGTGCTTAGATGTTTATTTATTTTTATAAATATAATTATTTTGTATCATAAATTTATATCAAAATCATGCAAAATAAAAAAAATTATAAAAGAAAACTCCTAACATTTTCGGACCTCGATATTATCCGACTTTTACTTTTCTATTTTCTGAAAAACTCCAAAAAAGGGTTTACTCTTTTTAATATAGGGCCATTTTAATACAATGTTTAAGCCCATTACCCGTTAGTTATATTAAAAATTAGGTTAGATATCTTCTTCTTCCCAGCGTCGCCTACTCCTTCCTCTCGCACTTTTGACTTCATCTCTCTCTCTCTCTCTCTCGGTCTTTCTTCCTAACAAGCAGCGCCTCAGTGCCACCTTAAGCTTCGCCGCCTCCAGCGCTCATCAACCGCGCCTCGTCGACGCCTCAACTGCAAGGCGCCCTAGGCGGGTGCTGGGCGAGCGCTAGGCGGGTGCTAGGCGGCCTGGGCGAGAGCTAGGCGGCCTGGGCAGGAGCAAGGCTGCCTGGGCGGGCGATAGGCGGCCTGCGAGGGCGATAGGCGGCCTGGGCGGGCGCTAGGCGGCCTGGGCGGGCTCTAGGCGGCCTAGGCGACGCCCAACTCCCTGGCGCCTACTCCTTATGATTAGGATGAAATCGTGGCGGTGTCCTCCCGCCTAGCACCTTGAATGTATCGGTGTGAAAGGCTGATCAAAGCTATGCACCTTGCATTGGAAATTGACTTCCGAAAGATGGTTCTCTCCGGTGACACATAAACACATGTTATGCTATCACTTCCATAGATAAATATAAATTTAACCTGCCGTTTAATGAAGATGAATTACAATTACACTCACAGAGTTTACGTCAGTTGATAAAATGCCTTCAAAGTTCTTCAACTGAGGTGCAGCCATTCTGCAGAAGTTGTCAGTCATGTTTCAAATGAGATGCATAAGATATACTTCAATCCACCACATGAGAGTGTTAACAAAACAACATTTGATATGATGTTACACATAAAAGTTTCTTTCATTTCATAAAGCAAGTTATATCACACTTCAAAACCAATAAGTTCCATGGCATGGAGAAACAGAACACAAGCAAAAAGAGATGACTTGAACCTATTCTTTATGTACTGCCTCTCTCCGACCAAGTCTGGGAGCATCAACAGTTAAGACAATAGCCTTGTTCAGCTCTCTGAACTATCTGAGCTGATGTATCCCGTCTCTTGTAAACCTGTTCAGGAAATGGTACCATTTGATAGCTTGAGCCCCAGTAGGCAGGATAGAAACTGAAAAAACTGTAAACAAGAAGAAATATTCCTGTAAAGAAAAACTTGTCTAGTGAAATTAAAATGAGTTCATGAGAGAATAAGTACATATAATTGAAAGAACCGAACAGCATTGCAGCTGGAAGCGATGTCCTCCATAGTGCACGTAGACATGTTGGATAAAACCTACAATGAAAAATACAACAATTCAAACACCTAACTACACATGTATTAGCTCAATACATGTTACAATTATACCATTATGGTGTTGCATGCTGCTGCTGCTCTAGCAGTGGCGACCTCTCCTGTGGTAAATATAAAGAGTAGGTTAAAACTAGCAGTGTCTGAAAGCAAATCTCAACTGAGAACTCTACGAATACGATTTAGACCTTCGGGGGTGGGCTAACTGATGCCTAGCTGTAGGAGCAGTCATTATAGGTGCTGAGATTTTGTAACCCAAAACTGTAGTTGACATATCTATTCTGCTAACATCTACAAGAACTCTAGGCCGCAACCTCTGAAAGAAATTCATAGGAATCACTCAAGCAAATATATTGTATTTGACGGTATTCGTCAGCAGGTTTAAACGTTACATGATTCTGCGAAATGCATCAACATTCTGCTTTAGCGTGTGCTGGTCCTCAGCTCCCCCAGTATAGAAATCATAGTACATTTTTGGAAGAACTTGCCTAGCCAATTCTCGGAACACATTCACATTGACAGGTTCGGAGGTCATTTATCCTGGGAACATACACATTGATCAATCATAGCTTTCGAGTTTCGAACAATCCATCCTAGATGATACGATGTAAACATCGGAAACTACAAGGAAAGAGCTATAGATTTTACTTAGAATCTACAGAACTGGATGACCATCCATTGCAATTTTATAGTGGACATTTCAGAAGGAAATAAAGGGAAAAGTTATGGGGCCTCTATAATCCCAAATAATTTGTGTTTGTCAAATATTCACCAACTACTGAATTATGTGTTTTGCTATCCAAAAAACTTACTTCACAATTAGCACTAAAACAACTAAGAACTGCTTCAAAAGCTTTGAATCAAAACCATCAGAAAGAAAGAAACCATCAAAAGCTTTGAATCAAAACTAAAAATATGTGCATTCAAGCTCACATGGTAATCAAATAAGCTGATCTTAAACCAAAAAGTAAGCTACACACCTATGACTTGAGACTTGGAAAACCCAAAATTTTGTTTTCCTGAAGAACTGCAGAGAAATAGACAATCGTACTGGACTGTTTCTAGGAAAAATTATTACTTGTTTCTTTATGTGGGACCTGAGAAAGAGGAAGATAATAGAATTATTAGAGAATTATCAAGGCTGACTGATTTAGACATTAATTTACTCATTGCATGACTGGTTTGTGAGCCAGTCATTTTCTGGCAACTTGTTTCTATTTTTTATTTTATTTTTACAAACGGAGGGGAGAATCAATATTAGGACCTGAGGTGCAGGAGTAAATGTTCTTATCACTTGAGCTACGAGCCCTTTGCATTTTTACCCTATAATCATGGGCAGCTCTCATCCTCCCTCTCAATCTCATCATCACTCTCATTCTCACTCTCATTTTCCTCTATACTCTAGCACAAATAATAAAATCTAAAAACTAAAATTGAAATGATTATCAAACAACCCTAAACTTATAATAATTGACAATAGTGGGATAATATCGTTAACAGTGTTTTTAATTTTTATTTACAAATTTGTTAATTATTCAATGAACTACTAGTACTTCATACTTATTTTATTAAACTGGATTGTAGCAGCATTTTTGTTTAAGTTGGGATAATTTAAGGAATTTTAAATGTTATCTACACTTGTGAAAGAGGCTATTTGAGTGTGTGCAAATAGACTTTTTTCGGTTTCGGCATATGTTGATTTGCTTATTTCAGCCTCTCTAGAAGTTTCATTTCCCAATTATAAGGCTAAGACTGACTGAACTGATTGAGAGATTCATTTGGCATATTTACTAATGTGTAATCGGGTTAAGAGGAATTGAATTGAATTGAGGAGTTGGAATCCGGATTCCTATTAAAGTTGTTTACTAAACTATGTAGAATCGGGGTAGTAATAGTATCGATTCCTTATAAGTTGTTTACTAAATTCTCATGAATTTGAAACTAGTTTGATTACTAAAATGTATTTGTTGTAAATAAATTATTGGGTTAAAGTGGATGGCAAATTGGGAATTTTATAATTTGTGTGAGGATTTAATGTGTAAAAAAGATGGATTAATGATGGGCTAGTTTTCTAGGAACTAAAAATACCACCTCCCACCTAAGAGTCCAATTTACTCCTGATTTTGTGTGAGCCCCACTTACTTTTCCATTCTTATATGTGAAGTAAACACGGGAGTAATCTATAATCGAAATTCAACTCCTTCCTTATTTTGATTCCCATTAAAATACCACATCTCCCACCTAAGAGTCCAATTTACTCATGATTTTGTGTGAGCCCCACTTACTTTTCCATTCTTATATGTGAAGTAAACATGGGAGTAATCTATAATCGAAATTCAACTCCTTATTTTGATTCCCATTACGGATTAGGAAACATGCTAAGAGATTATATAAAACCGTGTGGCAGAAATTAGTGGTACATGTGAGCTTCATTAAAAAGTTGTTCACTTGTCACAAATAACAAAACAATATCAAAAACATGTTCAATCACTATGTTTCTCCACTAATATAACTTGAGCATTCCCACCTAGAACCTCCTTTGCTCAAGAGACCACCTCTCTTCACTCCTTTGACTGTAGTTCTCTCTCATTCCATAAGAAAATTTGCTGCTGTCTCCATAACGACACAAGTTCCTTTGCTCATGAGGCCACCTCTCTTCCCTCCTTTCATTGTAATTCCCTCTCATTTCATGAGAAAATTTGCTGCTGTCTCCATAATGACACAAGTTCCTTTGATCATGAGGCCACCTCTCTTCCCTCCTTTCATTGTAATTCCCTCTCATTTCATGAGAAAATTTGCAGTTGTCTCCATAATGACATCTACCCTGAGCATAATATTGGCACATCTGCTTTTGCCCTCGTGGACTCGTCGGAGGAAAGTGGTTCACACTTGTCAATGGCTGTCTTTTATTGTACACTCGTTCTGTGTTGTTTGAATTCTTACTCTCATTCAATTTATGAGAAGCTTGGTTGAAATACCTATCTTGCATTGTATTATTCTTTGTCAGTTGAGGTTGAATTGTCACCTTTCCGTAATCAACAAAAAAGCCCGACTTTGGAGCTGGAGGTTGAGTTGCTGGATTTTGTGAATAGACAACAAACCCTGATTGGTGAGTTTGAGTTGCTGGTTTTAATGAAGGGTCTCTTGATAAATCAGTAAACAATCCCAATTGCTGAGCACACACTTTCGTATTTCCTGAATGAACTGATATACCAACTTGTTGATGTAGGTTTGCTGAGTTAACAAGTGAACCAGATTGCTGAGGTTGAACTGATGTTTTGAGCACCGAGGTTGAGTTAAACTGAGACTGGTTCTTTTTCGGTTCCTCCTTTCTTGAAACCCTGAAGTACAGAAAGCTTAAGCTTGATATGGAAAAATAAAATAACTGAAATTGTACTATGAGCACTAGCAGACTAGCTAGATGTAAAACAACTAGCTTCATTTGCAGACTAGCTAGATATAAAACAACTAGTTTCCATTGCAATCATATCCACTACCTATTTCTCTTGAGCATTTTTCTCATTTCCTTCTCTTGGACCCGTGCTTCTTTAGCAGTCCTAGCAAGAGATCCTCTTGAGTGCTTTTCCATCAAAACTTTCTGCCTCTCCCCTTCATCTTCCCATCTCTAAAGTTGACAAATAGAATTAATTACCATAAAAAAGATTCTCAAACGATGACAAAGGAACAAAAGTTACTTAGCGCAGACCTGTCTCAAAGTTTTCAACCTGTAAAGGTTCCGACCCTTAATTAGAAGGGGATGAAGTGGAGGGAGTGGTTTCTCCCCCTTGCTCCAGAGTACTTCAATCTGGTCAGAATAGCCAATAGCAGCAATTTTAGCAACTGCAATAATATGAAGACTTAACTTGCTCGTTGAGTTATAGCTTTCCATCTAAAATCAGCTAAATCTGCTGATTGGTAATTTACAGCCACTTCAATTTTATGAAATTTTTATTTCAATCTAAATGAAGTTTAAAATGCAGCGCAATTCTTTTTAACACTTCTATTCTTTGATAAAAATCATAAGATTTTTGGACTCACTGTAAATGTGTGCTGCTGTTTAGCAGCGCCATAGCTTTCTTTAACAATTCGGCCTGCAACAATCCTTGTGCCACATGGAGGGCCTCTTCCACTCCAGGACGCTATGTCAAACCTACAAAGATAAAAGAACATTAACACTAGAATGTCAATGTCCAGGGTACAAATTTGGGGAGGGGGTTAGCAGTACTTGTGATCCTAATTTCCAGTTTCCATGAGAATCATAAAGAAAATAAACCAAGCGCTTTTTAATCAACTAGCAAAGCTTTTCCCATGGCTGCAAACATCAAAATTAGAGGTATAACTACTTTAATCATCTAACTGTAAAAAAAAAAAACATAAATAAAAACAAAACCTTACATTTCATAAACATTTTGTTCAAACATGACAACATCGCTAGTGCATGCATCCCCTGCATAAGTTCATCGTATTAGTGGGTTTTAAACACTAGAGGAATGAAAAATGTTAAGTACACCATCTTAGTGGAAGAAAATTGAAACATATACAAGGAATGATATGATTGCAAAGATTATCTTATGATTCTATAACGAGTGATGAGGGAGGGTTTATAGGCAGGGGGGAACAATCTGTGTTTTCGTAACATAGCCTAGGATCAAATAGAATAATGATGGTAATAACAATATGCATTAACTTAGCAAGCATACCTTTACAATTCAAAACAAAGCTAGATGCTGGGTACTTCTTCTCACCTCCACCATTCAAAATCCTGAGGAACATAAACGAACTTCAGAAATGGGAGGATTACTCATATCTCCAAAAAGCTACTAAAGTGGCTGAAATTACTCTAAATGCTCCTTAATCCGCTGAATGAGCGTGTCTTTATTGCCAGTCAATCTCAACCCATTCTTCCTCAGGTACAGCTTACATTGCTCCACTTTCAATTTCTTAATTTGTCTAGCTGCCACCCAACAATGACAGAAAAAAGCAAAGTTATATCAGTACACAAAAGATGAACATGACCAGTTTAGTGTACATTTTTTGTGATCGGTTGATCCAAATCGACATCTTCTTGACCTCAGTTGGGTCACAATTCACAGAATCACATTGATATTACTTATGGCATATAAACCTAATGAAAAAGGAAGAGTTCCTCTTAACAGTTAAAAAAGAACAAATATTTAGTTGGAGAAAGTAGCTTCTTAGTTTAGGGAAGATAATACAAAACTGAAATTGCTTAAAAGGGCATAATTTCCTGAAAGTTTGCCAATGCCATGTATTTTCTTCAAAAAAAAAAATTTCTGAAGAACCAAAAAGTTAAAATTTCTGGGCTAACCTTCAATAATCTTTTGGACCATTTCAAAGCTTTTCCCATCTTTCTCGTCCAGCTCAGGTAAAACCACCTCCTGCCCATCAAGGTCCGCTTCACTACCAAGATCCATATCTTTAACAATACTGCAAATGCAACAAAACCCATTTCAATTCCAAAACTTAAATCAAAATTTAAAAGCAAAAGAAAAGAACCCATTAGCATAAATTTCCCTCTGATAAACCAGACACTAACCGAGTCTTTGAATTACGCTTGATTGAGAGCTTTGAGAAGTTGGCATGGGTTTCTTCAAGAGTACTGCTATAACTCGGGTCCTTCATCGAATCATATTCCGGGTCGGACTCTCCGTTTTCCAAGAAATCTCCATGTTTTTCTTCATATTGATGATATTTAGATTGTTCAGAGGTAGCCATTGATGGGTTTCAATCTGTTTTTATCGCTTAAAAACCAAGAAGGTTGCTTTATACTGCTATTTAGATGGGAAATGTGGGAACTTTTTAGGGTGAGAGAGATTTGAAAGAAGGGAAATTTGCGACCGTTGGGATCACGTAGAGAACAATTTTAAATTGAGTATATGAAAACCTACCCGCAAGCCTGAGTCCTGTTATTATTAATAAAAAAAGGTTATTTGTTTTATTAGTTCTAAACTTTGATCTGATTTGCATTTGAGTCCCTCAATTTCCAAAATCGTTTCCGTGGACCTTCAACTATAGTTTTGCTAGGACAAATGGCCCTACCGTTAAGTTTGTTAACTTTTCTGTTAAATGCAGAGGTAAAATGGTATTTTTATATTTTTATAATTTTAAATTGATTAAAATATGAATAAAATATTAAAAACAAAATATTTTTTTCAATTTTTAATTATAATGTTTTTTTTTTAATTTTTAGTTTTTAGGAATAAGAACTAATTTTTAATTTTTAGTTTGACTGAGGATAGAAATAAGATTTTTTTAATTTTTAGTTTCTAATTTTTAATTCTATTTTTTGGGTGAAAGGAATATTCAAAAATTAGAAATTAAAAATAATATAAAAATACCATTTTACCCCTGTATTTAACAGAAAAAGTCAACAAAATTGACGGTAGGACAATTTGTCCTAACGAAACTAAAGTTGAAGGATCACGAAAACGATTTTGGAAATTGAGGGATTCAAATGCAAATCGGGTCAAAGTTTAGGGACTAATAAAACGAATAACCCTAATAAAAATTAAAGAAATTAACATATCAAGAGTTAACTTTCTGTTAAGTAAAGGGACACATGTCACAAAAATAAGGAAGAAACATGGGGCACATGGAATTTTGTAAGAGGAAAATTGGACTCCACAATACTTTTCTTTTGCTAGACATGGGGCTCAATATACCTCTTCACTTTGAAGTAGGCAATATTGCCTTGTTAGGGAGAGAGAGTAGGTATATTTTGCCTACCCATTTGTAGGGATGTCAATTTTCCCCACGGGTAAGGGTCTTCGAGGGGATTCGACCCTAATGGGTCGGGTATGAAGGATAAAAAACGGGTATGGGGATGGGTACGAGGAATTTTTTGGGTATGGTGTTCGGGGAGGGGCGAGGATGGTATTTTAATCCCCAACCCGAACCCTCCCCGTTTAGAATATATATTATAGGATATATAAATATGATATTAAAGTGATTGTGCCCACTAAACTTTATATTTCCAATTATTATATTATATATTTATATAACTTATACGAATCTTAAGCCACACTATTGATATATTTAGTTAAATTCTAGTCAATATGTAGTCATTCTTATACGTATATTATATATATATATTCATTATCTTGTCCTAATCCAAATTTTTTATTTCAACAAAGTAGTTTTATAATGGTTTTTTCTTACGCAGAATGGGGCGGGTGGAACCCATTCCCAACGAAGGTGGGGATGGGGAATCCCCGATATGAATATTGCGGGTATGAAGGCGGGGATTGGGGAAAAAAACTTAACGGGATGGGGATGGGAATGGGAATGGCATACCCACCTCCGATTCGACCCATTGCCATCCCTACCCATTTGCCTTTTCCCTCTTCCCTTGGAGATTCTCGGGCCCAAATCCACAAATCATAAAATTCAACTGGTATGGATGGGATAGGGTGAGAGGGTAGGTGTCAAGTTTGATTTATCTTATTAACCATAAAATCTAGCTAGGCAACCTTCATTTCCCATAGGATTCTTTGTTTTTATGTTTAATATGTGGATATTATTCTTGTATTTTCCTAATGATTCTCTGGTTTATTTTATTCGTTTGATATTGTATTCTGTTGATATTAGAATAACATATTATGTTGTCAATTTCGTAAGTTCAAATCAATGATAAAACATATCATTGTTCAAATCTAAATAGAGCGGTCATATATTTGAATTGAAACCAGATGTTGTATTTGACTAGACATACTTGTCACAAGTGTTCTGTTACACAACACCTTCATTTGAATCCTAATACCATGGAAGCTTAACAATTTATGCATATTCATTTGGTCAATTCATGCATGTACAAGATTGCGATTTGATGACACAATGCCGTGCATAATTCTTGGAAAATGATGCCCACATAGGAATATTTCAGATGCGAAAGCATATTTTTTAAGGATCCTTTTTAAGCAAATAAATAAATCCCTGGGGCCTAAGCAAAACAACGAATTAACAAATCCATGGGGTCATGAACACAAATAAAATATGCAATCCTTGATTTCTAGTGCATCCATTTGCTTCATTACATTAAAGAAACCGCCTGTTTGCTGCTTCTGCTGGCTTAATTGTTAAGCACAAGTCAAGCAAACGCGTAAGTTTTCAATTCCATTTAATCTTATATCTAATGCATGGAGAGTTGGAGTTGTTTGAAATTCTTCCCTGTACAAAAAAAAACTTGTTTTGGGGCACTGCATGCCTGCCTTTCTTCATGAGAGCACCAAAATTCCAAATTTTACGAAAAGAAAATTTGTGTGAGGAGGGAAGTTAACATCAAACATTCCGTATTTAGATGTCTTTGAAATCAATTAACTGAAAGTGACTGACTTTGTTGGCATGCAAAAACTACATTTAAGGGAAACACTGTCTTGGTTTTTCTTTTCATGCTAGTTTCTCAGCAAACCTTTTGGTTCTGACTTAGTCTCAATTCTTGCTAATATTATAGGGGGTCTTACTTTGGCTTCTCAATCTTACTTCTTTTAAATTGAAACCCTCTCAAAAGTGTTTCAGATTTTCCATCAGTGTCTTCTTGGGTTTTGTTTGTGTGAATTCTCATTGTCTTCAATGGCTTCTTCGTCTACGGCCTCACCATTCTGTACATGGCTACTTGCTGCTTGCATATCTTCTCCATATGAGAAAGACCACCCTATGAGGTCCTCTATATTTCAGTCTCCGAAGAGACTGGGTCAGTGGGCGAGAAGAAAGAAGCTCATTTCGAAATGCAGCTATGGTGGTGGGGCAGATTTTGCTAGCAATTTGAGTTCCTCATTCTCTGTATCTGGCATTCATAACCTGATGAGTTCTTTCCTGGCTTTTGAGCCCTGCTATGATTCTAAAGTGCTGTATGAATCTTTGGCTTTCTTTGGGTCAAAGAGGTCAAGGACAAGAAGGCAAAGGCAAATGAATGGTGCTGTTCACTCTGGTAAATGTTTCATTTCAGAAAGTGATTATTTTGCTCGACAGTTGTAGAATTCATTCCAGTTCATATCATAGGTTCATAAGCAAATTTTCCTTCTTTTCAATTTCAATTATTCTAGACTTGTGAAGCTGACATTTACATAGTTCAACTTAGTCTTTGTTGACTGTCCAAAAAAAAATAATGTTGTGTTGTTTGTACAAGTACCCAAATGACTTAATAACTTGTTAGCAAAAAAAACCAAATGGCTTGATGCCTAAGACACATGGAAGTTCAGTGTCTTTATGGTCTTAATCTACCAATTTAAAGCTAAACTGTTTTTTCTTTCCCATGGTGTTAGGCATAACTATGGCTGTGCCTGTGCAAAGAGCAGAACAAGGCACAACAAAGAAAAAACCGAAACAAAGGCGGGTTGTTGTGACAGGCTTGGGTGTGGTAACCCCTCTTGGACATGATCCAGATGTCTTCTACAATAGTCTTCTTGAAGGTGTCAGTGGCATAAGTGAGATAGAGGCTTTTGACTGTGCTCGATTTCCCACGGTAGATTTTCTTTGGCTCAGCTTCATTTTGTTGCATCTAAAGATATGCTGACTCTAGTATCCTTTCAAACAGAAAATTGCTGGAGAAATAAAGTCTTTCTCAACAGATGGATGGGTCTCGCCAAAGCTTTCTAAGAAGGCAGACAAATTTATGCTCTACTTGATCAGTGCAGGAAAAAAAGCATTGGCAGATGGTGGGATTACAGAAGAAGTTATGGACAATTTAGATAAAAGCAGATGCGGGGTCATAATTGGCTCTGCACTGGGAGGAATGAAAGTAAGTTAAGCTTTGCATATAAATTAGATAGGGGGCAAAATGGCTATAAAATTTCAGTTTTGAAATCCTGTTAATAATTCTATAAGCCACTGCTTAGTAGATCTGTTGTGGTTAAAGAGGACATCATATAACCTCTAATTGAATCTCACTTAAGGAATGAATAAGGACAGTGTAAATTTCGTGTCCAGTATCAGTTACTTCAAATTGTTAAAGAACCAAGTTATGTATTTACTTTCTTCTCCCTGTTTATCTACTTATGAAATTTTTTTATCAGGTTTTTAATGATGCAATAGAAGCATTGAGGATTTCGTACAAGAAGATGAACCCCTTCTGTATACCTTTCGCAACAACTAACATGGGTTCAGCTATACTAGCAATGGATTTGGTAAAGTTCAAAGGCAATGTTGGGATTGTAGGATAGGCTCAATGCCATATAGAAATGTTTTTTTATCCAACCTTGTAGCCATTTCTAAGTTTCCAACTTGCAGGGTTGGATGGGCCCTAACTACTCAATATCTACAGCTTGTGCCACCAGCAACTTTTGTATACTGAATGCTGCATATCATATTATGAGAGGTGAAACTGTAAGTTAATTTTTACTCGGTCTTAGACAGACATGAGATCGATATAATTTCCACTTTGGATCAACGATATATGATATGTTGTGACCGTGATTAAATTTGCAGGACATGATGCTTTGTGGTGGATCTGAAGCAGCAATTATCCCCATAGGTTCAATTCCTGTCATTCTTACTCCATGTAATTCAATTTACAATCTCTGCAACATATGAACTTAATCAAGTTTCGTGGTTGATGAACGTGCAGGCTTGGGAGGTTTTTCGGCATGCAAGGTTCTGTCGCAAAGGAATAGTGAACCAACTAAAGCTTCATGCCCTTGGGATATTGTACTGCTTTTCCTTAAACTAGTTTCATAGTTCACCTTCTTTTTATCTTTCATTCCTTTAATGTTTTAAGTCCTGACTTGAGATGTAATTTTCTGTCCAAAAGAATCGTGATGGTTTTGTTATTGGAGAAGGAGCTGGGGTTTTGCTCTTGGAAGAGCTAGAACATGCTAAGGTTTGTAGTTAATCAATTTCAGTATTTTTCCCATTGATTGTTGAAGTTTCATACACCCACATATTTATGGCTCAAACCCTCTTCCCTCCTCTCAATAATATCACAGAGAAGAGGTGCAAATATATATGCTGAGTTTCTAGGTGGAAGCTTCACTTGTGATGCATATCACATGACTGAGCCTCATCCTGATGGTATGTATCAAGTATTCTAACCACAGCTTCTTTTTCAAAGCTTAAAAGAGAGCTATTGTGTAAATGTCCATGTGATTGTTTGCTTATCAACCATCGTTTATTTATGTTTGAAATCAGGAACAGGTGTTGCTCTTTGCATAGAGAAAGCCTTGGATCAATCTGGGGTCTGCAGAGAAGATGTGAATTACATAAACGCATATGCTACATCGACACCGACAGGTGATCTGAAAGAATATCGAGCTATAATCCGCTGTTTTGGAAAGAATCCAGAGGTAAAGTGAGAGCTTATTATTAATCACTAAAATATCAAACTACTCCAGTGGTGCTCAGTTGTGTTTCTAACAATTGCAGCTAAGAATGAACTCCACAAAATCCATGATTGGTCACCTTCTTGGAGCCTCAGGTGCCGTGGAAGCTGTTGCAACAATCAAGGTAAGTTAGCTTCTGCTTCATTACTGCATCTTTGGTGAAAGAAGTTGTTTTTCAAAGAAGTTAGAGCCTTAATTTCTAGTTTTGATGTTATCAAACATTAATCAGAAGACAGAAGAAGTGGTTTGTTTTCTAAATGGATATTAATAGTTTTTCACAACTTCACACTATGGCGTAGCTCTTAAGAACAGCTATTGGTTTTTTTTTTTTTTTTTTTGGCTTACAAATAAGAATTACAAGTTGATGTATGGTTTCTTTTCAAATGTAGGCTATACAGACAGGATGCATCCATCCAAACATCAATCTTGAGAATCCAGATGAAAGTGTGGTATGCATCTCTACTTGTTTATAATCAAATGTTATCATTTCGGTGTGAAAGACTGTCACCGAAATGACCACAAAGTTCGGGGGTTTTATTCATTTTATCTGTCACTCATGAGATGACCCTCGAAACTTGCTTATTAACTAGGTCCCTTATTCTTGAAAGTGTGCTATTTTGTTTCTAACACATCTGAATATGAGCAGGATATGAATGTGCTTGTTGGCCCCAAGAAGGAAAAGTTGGACATAAAAGTTGCAATGTCTAACGCACTCGGATTTGGTGGACACAACTCTTCTATCTTATTTGCACCCTACAAATGAAACTAATAAATTTGTATAGATCTCAAACTTGGAAACTCCACCCCATGATTATGCAACAAGATATTGATGAGTATACAAGACTAGCTGCACTTCCCAGTTCACCAAACTCCTTGTACTCCCATTTTTATTTATTTATTTATTTTAATTTTAGAATAATATCCTTGTACTTCCTTTGCTTTTAGAAAAAGCTTGTTGGTTCTTATCAGACCAAAAAAATATGCGAATGATGATAAATTTGTATAGACCTCATATTTTAAGAGAATGAATCCATGCAGCAGAGCAAGCTGATCTCATTTTGGCTTATAAATTGGTGTCTGTCATCGAGCTTCATGCGTTTGACGGTTTATGCTATGCTCCTTGTGATTTGTTTACTGTTTGTATGACAATTTAGGCAAAATGCAATAACTTGGATCACATTAAACGTTCAACGGAAGTAGAAAAACGTTTCGAGTTGTCACTTAAGCACTTCGAATTTAACTGGAAGCTCATTTCACATGGCCTATCAGAAGACCAAAGATCATAAACAGGGAAAAGACTAAATCTACAGCGCAGGCTGCATAAAAACAAACAATAATAGACAGGAATGAATGAAATTGAGAATGTATATATATGATTAGCAAAATCTATTCCCTTTAACTAGTAGTATGATAAGATCTGACTCCTCAAGCTGTTCTCTCTCTTCCATAGGGTGGATATGTACCCATCAGCAGAGGTTCTTACAGATTAATTTTCTCAATCAAACTCGGTGACCAACAAACATCATTAAATCTTTCCTGAGGATAAGCTAGCCAATCTGAAGGTCCCAACCCATTGATTATACCAGATGGAAGCAGTCCACCGCAACAAACAGATGCCCGTCAAAATCGTCACAGTTTCAGAACAAAGATGAAGTAGCTTTGATCATCGGAGCTTTATTACCCAGAAAAGGAGGAAAACAAGTCCTAGCACAATGGCAACAGGAGCCCACTTTCGGATCAGAGCCTACAATGAAAATGAGTGAGATGAGATGAGCAAGTAAATATCAGCTATATATGCTACTCAGAACATAAAAGTTCAATTATGATCAAAATGCTTTGACAGAAACAGCTCAATCTAGAGAGCTCATGGCAGATTGGAACTTCTTCCTAATTGAAACAAATGCGGCTATAAAAGAAAACACCTATTTCATACCCCAAAAAAAAAACCAAGGACCATGGTTCAGGTAGTAGGGAAAAATTACAAATAGAATGAAAACAATTCAATCATGAGCATACAACACCATCAGCCACAGTTAATTGAATTTTATAGGCGCAGAGGCATGAATAACTAACAGCATTTGAACACGCAATCCACTAAATAAAGAAACAGTATCATGTAAATGCCTCATCCACAGTTGTATATTCATGCTGATCATAAGATAATACTACTTGATTTGAATTTGTGACACAAAAGATCTCCAATCCAAGAGTATGGTAATGGATACAATTGCACACTACATCATTCAGACAAGTATTAAGGACAAGGTGTTTGAAAACGCCATAAATCTCTAAGTTAGATAGCATATATAATATTAGTTTAAACTTAGCCTATCGCTACTCATGAGATAAGAGACTAACCTGTCGATTCAAATCTCTTGCCTTATCCGCATATATGCGAGATTCTGATGTTAAACGGCTGGACATTTGACTGACCTCTGCAAAATTGAAATTCAAGAGGAAATTTATGACCTACACACACAAACAAAAACTTTCACATAGAAGCAAATTGAAACTTACGGTCCAACTTTTCACCAACACCAAGAACTTCCTGAACATTGCGAGTCATTATTTGGTGGACTTCATAGAGCTCATCGTTCAACTTTGCAATATTCCGCTGAGTGCGAGTGTCCTGGTACAATTTCTTTGTTTTCTGTATGAATGTATCTTTTAAACATAGAAAGTAAAAGGAAATCAAACCCAGCAAACGGAGCACCAATATGTACACAATCAGTGCAGAATAATTCCACATAACATCTGGATCACTAATTTCTGGAAATAGACCTACCAAATTTAATGAACGCATAAGGTCTTGCAGCAGTTTCAATTTGGGTCCCATTAACACGCTCAAATTCATTTTTGAGATCTTCAAGGTATTGGAAGGCAAGTTTCTTTGGATAAGCACGGTCGCACATTGTCAAGTAACAGACACGTCCTTCTATGATATAGCTAAGAACAAAGGTCAAGGCAATAACATTTGTATGCTCTTCCTCTATGAGAAGAATCAATAATACAACACTAAGACACAACATCGATAAAACAAATTACTAAATGACTAAACATAAGTGAAAGGAAAAACAAACAAACAAACTGCGTGCACAAAGACACATTTCTAATTGATATACTAAAAGATTATTATAATATTATGCAAGTATGCTAGAAGACCATATGTCTAATTGATATACTTAAAAATCACAAACCCCAAACCAAACTTTGCCAGTGGAATGATGCATGCAACAACATAACCTCTAAGTTCAGAAAACTGAAAGTTACAGTGCCTCTCATATCTCGTGCACACTAAAGATGATCAACTTAACTTTTTATAACAGCAGCAGCTACATGGTACTAACATAGTATCTGCTACTATTAGATGGAGTCAAAAGACATGCACAAAACCGCAGACGTATTTATCAACAAAGTTCCATAAACTATCACTTCTTCATATTGCACCTAAACCCTGTACTAGTAAATTGTATCAACTCAGTATATCATGAAGAAGAAATAAAAGATAACATGGACGCATGCTAGGGGAGAGAAGTCAGAAGGATACTGGAAAACATAAGGTCCGGTTTCGACTGACATCCTTGAAGGCTCATTTTGGCCTCTTGACAAGTTCTTGAATAGGGCCTTGACTTGTTGTTTGTAGAATTCCGAGTCTTGTATATCACGGCCATCATCCATTCCCTCTGCTAGTGGAAGACCGTCAGTAACACGAGCAATCATTGTCAGCTTCACCATCTTCACTTCACAACTTCCCAGCAATGCGAAAATGACTGCGATATGTTAATCGTCAAATCACAGATCCAGGAGACATTGGACAAACCAAACTACTCAGAAATGTAATGATAATATCCCCAAATTGCCAGATAGCCTTACAATTTCTATCCATCTGCATATGAAAAGATCTAATCCCGCAAAAAATAACTACTTTACGGTTGATCTAATCCATATCTAACATAGTTAATTCCCAAAACATACCCAATTTTGCTTTTTTATGATTAATTGGGGTTTGCATACAAAAATCATAAACACCCACTTCTCAAATTCCAGTTGATCGATCACAAGGCATCAAAGATCAGACTCAACCCTTCAATCATCTAAAACCATTCGTCCCTAAAAAACCCCCAATACACCAATTTTATACAAGTTCTCTTAAATCATCACAAATGCCGAAAATTCCAAAAACTTTTCGAGAAATCTGAACAATTGAACATTTGTACAGCACAGAACACGTACCTGCTTATAGCATTGACCTGAGGAACGGTGAGGACGATGGTGCAATCTGAGGCAGAAGAATTCGAAGCTGTGAAGAAGGGCTTGGCGAGGACCAAAAGGAGTAAATGAGGGTTGGTCTCTGAGTTTAATCTGTGATCTCCTGCGTTATAGGTGTTGTACGTTAAGAGCAAAGCTTGAAATTTCCGAGGTACAACATCTAAATGCAGTCAGGCTCGTGAACGACAACGCGTAGGGCCGCCCATTTAAACAACGCTGTCGGTCAATAGTTCACTTTACGACGAACCGTGGAGTGTTTACTAAAGAAATGGGCCGACCGGTTCATCCTATTCGACCCATAAATTAAGGACCGCAATTAACAGGCCCGACTCGCTGACCCAATTAATTTACAATAAACAAATAGTTAATTAAATAAAAAAGAAATTCATAATCAATAAAAACAAATAATTAATGGGGTAATTTTCCCACTCCCATTTTCTCCACTTACATTTCCTTTTTCTTTTTACTACTTTTAAATCAATTTTATTCTTTTTTATTCTTTCTCTTTCCTATTCTACCATTACCCTACATTTCCCTTTAATAATCACTTACTTAGAGCAACTCCACCCATTTGTCCTTTGCCATGGCAAGGAGGGGGGAGCTACTATTCATGTGAATAGTGGCTGCCTTTACAAAAAACAATGTGTGTTTCCACCCCGTTGCCATATCAAAGGGCAACTACTATTCACTTTTACTTTTTATTTTTTATATGGGATCAATTTGAGTTGTATATATGAAATTAATAATAATAAAATTGCTATGTATGTATTAAAAAATATTTCTAAATATTTTGGGTTTTTTCAGATTTTTTTTAATTTTTTTTATGTCGATGACGTCAACGGGACATCATCGCTGACGTCAGCTTCCCCGGGTTGGACCTCGGGCTCTTTTCCCATGCGAGCTTGCCCAGTTCGCGTGGGGCCCGCTCATTGCCCAAGCTGCAAAGGCCCGCTGGAACAACAAAATTGGACTTGGGCTTGTGGGACCCACCTAACCCCCCCAGCCCGGGCGCAACTCTAGAGTTGCTCTTAGGAATAAGTGCAGCGCGGGGATTATTTTGATGTAGAGTTAGGGTAGAATTGGAAATAGAGAGAATTAATAAGAACAATATTGATTAAAAAGTATTAAAAAGCAAAAAGAAAGTGTAAATGGAGAAAAGGGAAGTGAGAAAATCAACTTCCATAATTAAAGTATCAAGAATAGTTATATGTTCTTCTTTACTAGGCTTTATAACTTTCTTAGGAATTAGTGCAGCGCGGTAATTATTTTGAAGTGTCAATAATAGTTATATGCTGTTTTTATTATTATTAATTATTATATTTGAAGCTATGCCGAGATTTTCTGTGTTTTATAACTGTAGAGTAAGTTGATTAATAGCGAGATTTTCTGTGTTTTATTTCTTCTAGATCAATACAGTGAAGCTATGCCGAGACTTGGGTTTGGGTCCTGGAGGTTTCTACCAACCTGGTTACCATGATGGAGCGAAGTTGAATTTGAAGATGATGTGCCTTGGTAAGAATTGGGACCCTGAGACGAGTAAATATGGAGATCACCGACCGATTGATGGTGCTAAACCGCCCACTATTCCTGTTGAATTCTTTCAGTTGGTTGAAAGTGTAATCAAAGAATCTCATTCCCTTATAAGAAAATATTCTGAAGTTAGCAATTCTGAAGACATATTTCCAAGGATGTCCCCAGACATTTGTCTAGTGAATTTTTACTCATCATCTGGGCGACTTGTTCTTCATCAGGTTTGTCATGAAAGAGCCTTAGCCAAATTATCTGAGTGGTTGAATGCTAAACAGTTATTTTTCTCAGCTATGGTTTCATATTTTTTTCTTCCGAAGTTGATATAATGAATGTTGCCCCCTCCCTCCTTCCCGCTTGATAGAACTTTATTAAGCATCGCATCTCTGACTGTCAGCCTTTATTAAGCATGCCACTTCTATGCTGTATGATAGTAATAGCTTCCAACCTCCTTGGCTTCACAGTATTCTTCTACACTTTTATTTAGTACTTTGAACTGCATTACATTGATCAACAGCTGCAGCACCACTTCCAAATCCTCCATAAGCAAAATACAACTATTCTTAAACCCGTCACTCACATATGGATTCTTTAGAAGACTGTATAAAACTTTCCCATATAACCAAATTTGTCCCATATTATTTTGTGACTCTTCAAAAACTTAATCACTTCTAGATTGTCTGCACCTCATTTTCCTGAATTTAAGCGCAAGTGTTTTAACGTCGTGATAACATCTTATAACCATGCTTCCTACAGGATCGTGATGAAAGTGAACAAAGTCTCCATAAAGGTTTACCTGTTGTCTCCTTTTCCATTGGAGATACTGCAGAATTCTTGTATGGCGATCAAAGGGACGTTGAGAGGGCAAATAAGGTTTTACTGGAATCTGGAAATGTTTTGATATTTGGTGGAAAATCAAGACATGTCTTTCATGGTGTAGCGTCTATACAGCCAAATACCGCTCCTAAGACCCTACTGGAAAAAACAAATATCCGGCCTGGCCGTCTAAATCTAACTTTTAGACAGTATTGAAAACCCTGTGTTTGTGTACATGTCGTAGTCTTCTCTAGTTGAGAGTTGACATGAAGTAACATGCTAGCTTCATAATGTAATGACAGTTTATGTTGATATCATGGAAAATGGTTTATGTTGCAATTCAGCACTTTGATTTTGGAACTAGTTCAGTTTATTCAGACGGGGGTGTAAGGGAAACTTTTTGGGAAACTGGGTGTGATGAATTAAAAAGGGTGTAAATAGAGGCTCCCTTACCTATATTGTAACAAATTGGTTGCAGTAGTTTAGTTGGTATTCTTTGACCCCCCAAAAAAAAAAAATTTGTTGGTATTCAAACCACTCTAAATAAAAGCTCTGAAATTCAAGTATCTGTTTTTCAATGAATGAAAGAAATATATATATTAAAAAAAAGACTATTTTTTCAGTCTTAGGGTTTTTCACTAGCCTTGCAGATATAGGCTTTAGCTAAGTTGGCTAGAGCGGTATGCTCCCTACTCTGCACCTGAGTTTGAATTCCCCTCCTCGTAGTTTAGATTATTTTAATGTAGATTATCGCTTGTATTAAAAAAAAAGGGGAGGAGGGGGGGTGTGTGGTGGTGGTGGGTTCACTAGCCTTAATTATTGTCCATGGATTATGCCTTGGATTATGCCTGGGCATGGTGGGTGGTCTGCCATAGCCAAGGGTATACTTTAAGTTGGCACTTCGGTTGTACTAGATCTCATTTGTTTTTGGCAGCCAAACTTCACCGGTTACTCAAGCAAACTTGTGTTGGTCCAAATTTGGTTCAACATTCCTCCCTGGCTTCGCTTAAAGAACAATAAAATAAATGCTTATTTTAGAAGCAAAAGCCGCAAGAGCAACAACCCTACCACCAACAAACTCTTTCTTACATATAAAAATCCTTTATAAATCACTCACATGTGTATCCCATTATCACCATGCTTCTTATTCAGATTTTATTAACCATGCTTTTATTCTTATAGCATGTGCTCAAATTCTTATAGCAACAAAAGTGCTCAATCAATGTTCTTCTCCATTCAGCCACCAGTATGCAGAGGTGGAGGATAGGGAGAATGATCCATGCTGGAGAAGCAGGGCACATGCTAGATATATCAGCTTCAATGTTCTGAGAATTTTGCATGTTCTCTAGCTCTCCAGCTTGGACTCTCTCCCTTTCAGGCACAAGATTGAAGGCAATGATAAAGGTCAGTTTCTTTGTAGCTCATATTGGTAACTCATTTAACCGACGGTAATGTCAATCGAACTGATTCTACTTCTGCAATGCTGCTTCCCTAAGATCATCTAAGTGTTACACAGTCTTGCCACTTTTCATTGAACCAGATGATCATTCACAGATTGAGTACAAAATCTTATCAGTTTATTTTGATGCAGATCTTCAATTGCCTTATTATTTTTATACACAATCAACATCCATAAATAATTTCATCATCCACAAGTTAAATAACAATGCTTGGCTCAAATCATCTTAGTTGGAAATCAACACCACCTTAAATTAAATGTAATAAGTTATTCATATATACCAGAGGCCAATCAAAATTCTAAAATCACCCTTTTGACTGAATCAACCACGGTCAGATCTGTTTTCTAGAGCTGAAGCAGCAGACTCCACATGAACAAGTAAACAAGCATATACTTTTTGTTTTAACCTGTCAACATTCTCCACCAATCCATTGTTTTCCGAGCTTATATTGTTCTTCAGTTTATCCAACCACTCATTTGCTTTCTTAAGCTGTGATAATGTCACAGCAATATGATTGTCTGGCTCATTGTGTCGCCCAGCACTGTCCTTACCTTTCTTCTCTTGGGGTTTCAGATGAAAGCCAGTATCCAATGCTTCCTCCAAGAATTTCAAAAACCAAGATCTTGTTTCATTTATGAGAATTTCTTTCAGCTCTGCTATCTCTTTTGCACTATCTCCTTTAGCCCATTCTAGTTTTTCTGCTCCACTTAACTCAGCAGGGGCCTTTGGAGACTTCAATTTACTTTTACCATGAATTAGACCTGTCCTTTTGCTTAACTTTTCAACATCTGGAGTCATTAATTGTTTTGTAGTTAAAGGAATTGAATTATCCTTCAATGGAGCCGCAATGTTTGGTTGGTCAATGAGCTGGTGGAGTATGAAAAACTTGTTGAGAGGAAGGTGGGGATTGTCCGGTGAGGCAGATGAACATAGATCGGCAAACATGCTGAAAGAAAATATTTAAGAAATAAGTTTCACAGACTAACAATTTTAATGTGATTATAGATGTAAGATATTGACATGGAATATTTTAATAGATATTATAGTTACCTGAGACATTTGACAAGACTTGCAGCTGTAGATGCTTCTTTTTGAGCTTCTGCTGCTACCAAAGAAGCTAAATTTCTCCTCCTGAGCATTCCCTTGTAAAATTTTAATGAAAGATAAGAAAGAAGTGTCACATTGCAACGTTATAATGGTGCGAGAATTAGTGAGATTTCTCTATTCAAGATATTGTTGCCTAGCTAACATCAATCTAATTCAATGAAAAGGCCTTTTAGTTTTTATTGTTGCCTTCAATTGAATGCATGCTCAATTGGTCATGATCTGAGTATAAACTCAACAAAGTACTGATATCTGTTCAGAATTTAGCATTATCAAAATAATACAGTTGTTCAACAAAAATGCCAAACCTTTTTCTATATTGGCTGTTTGGACTGATGGAACAGTAGCCATAACTTAAGTTTCGGACATGTTAAACTGAAAAGGCAAGAAATGCGAAGGAAACAAGGAAGGGTACCTTTCCAAGCTTCAAAAAGTTAGCCGGCAGAGAAGCCCACAAAACAGCCTCTGGTGACTGACTTTTATCTTTTCGGCTTGACAAACAATTAGAGTTCATGTTTTCCTGTTTGCTTGAAGTTCGTTTTGCAGAAGTGCTTCTATAAGGCACAGCAGTCTCCTTGGTGTTAGATACAACTGAGTCCGGCTTTGATGAAAGTGCACCAGGTCGATTGTGGGAAGGAGTTATTGAGCGTGCCTGTAACACTAGAACAAATGATCATGTTACAAAACTGGTCTTTGATTAGATATAAGGGAACCATCTACTTATTTGTTTGTTTCAAATAAAAGGATTATATTCTCAGTTGCATCATTTTGTGTAGGGATCCAGGAAAAGGTTCTAAAGATCCAAGAAAAATTTGTGTACTGCACAATAACTTTGTTCCAATTTGTTGAATCTTGTTCTTGTTGTATGTTATGTGTTGCCTAACACTCCTATATGTATAACATTGCCTGAATGCTTGAGGACTTGAAACAGAGAAAAAGCACCAATCTCATTTGCTTTTATTCTGTCATCACTATGGCATCTAATTTAAACAGATAATCCTACCTGTCTTAAAAATGGAAATTATGTTTAGCGCGAATCGTACCTGACCATTATGCTCTTGCTGCTTGCCTTTTAACATGGAAACCTTCTTAGCACCACTCTCATTGTCATGGTTCTTCCCACCTCCATTAGAATCTGGTCCGCTTGCTTTTGAATTTGATGTCAAAACACCTTGCATATACCTAGATGCAACAGCTGCCTTTTCCTCTTTAATAACAAACGTTTGTCTTGAGTTTTCATCTTTTGCGTCGAAGGACTCCCTCAATTTCAAACTATTGCTGCCGTCCTGATCAGCTTGAACTGGACTCTCTGATGGCTCTAACATTTGCATCAAATCCTTCGGGTTCCCTACAAAAGGGTGTCGTCCTGGAACTGGTCTGACCCCAATAAGTATAGGAACTGGTGTTCTTGCCTCCATTCTATCAACATAGAAAAACTGGCCAAGCTGCAACTTGTTATTCAATATAATCTCATTGTCTTCCTTGGACAGTGAGACATAAGTGGAATGAGAAGAATCCGACACTTTTATGAAGAAGCCTTGGTTAGGCCACAGCTCCGAGCCACTTAAGGCGGGCACAATGCTGATCACTTGAAGCAGGACCGATCGATATTCTCCACGAACCTTTACGTTGGAGTTAATGCTCTGAAGGAGCTTTAGTAGAACTCCTGGTGTAAGGGAGGCCATTGCTTTTTCTTCTTGTTCTGGTAAATCCAAATTTGAGAAAGTCTACCTGGCTGATGATGCAATGGAATTCATTTCATGGTACTATTCACTTCAGATACCATTTTGCTAAGCAAAAACCATATCCCATATGCAACAAGAATCAAAGACAGGCAACCTATAATAAAGTCCTGCAATTCTTCTTTTTTATTGGTTTTTGGCAACACAATGTCTTAACAAGAAAAGGCATTGAAAAGACACAAACTAATGAACACTACCCATTAAAACTCAAACAAAAAGAATCAAGAAAACAAAAATTCTAAGCTAAGCTAGCATCAGTCACAATATTATGAAATTCTTGCTTTTCTGAAGAAATTGTATAAGCTGTATAAGCTGTATGCATCAAAATGATGGAAATTATGCAATAACATGAATGACTAGACATGCTAAGAATTAGAGAGATGGTAAATACCTGGTGATATGTGGAGCATAAAGATCCAAGAAGGTTGAACTAGAAAGATAGAACAAAGTGGGGAAAGAATCTTGCAGAGAGATAAAGCATAGAATACAACTTGAGAACCAAACAGTGTTTGATAACTGGCGGCATTTGGCTTGACCAAAAGAACATCCTTAGGCTTTAGCTTTGCATGAAAGGCACGTAACCATCAGCTTCTCTTGGCTTCAAAGCCAAGTGACAATGCATACATGTGAGAATTTTATGGCCTTTTTATGTGATGTGCAATGATTATAAAAGGGGCTACCCACCATTAATTGAGATTATTGTGATTGATCAACCTTTTTTCTTATAATTTGCTTCTTCATTAGGTCGTGGGTCTCTTTGTGGATACTTAAGGACCTTTCCAATGTTTTGATCAGAAATTGTACTTCAATAGAGCAGCCTCTAAAAGGAATTGACCAGAATTTGTACATGTGAATCATATTAAACGCAATACTCATTAGGCACACCTACTTTGGGTAAACATAAGGCATCTCTTAATCAAGGACATTAACAAGTGGAATATCACATTCAACTTATCATTTGGTTCTACTTCGCTAGAATAGATTCTAGGAGTAAATCACATACCTATGTATTTGTGAAAATCAAAGGTTCAAGGCTAAGAAAAGAGAGTTACCCTTATTGTGTAACTCAAAATACATCTCATTCGGCAAGGGACTTGTAGCTCAAGTGATTAAGAGCATTCACTCTTACACTTGAGGTAATGTGATTGATTCCCCCCTCTTGTATAAAAATATATACCTTTGTCATTTGGTTTACCAACTAGCGCAAACAAGCAAAGAATAAAATGCTTTGCAAGGTCAAAACTCACCATTTCGATGTATGTTGGTACATCAATTCCAATCTCTAATATCACAAAATAATGGTAGTGGACCAAACGATATTAAAATGAACTCTTCTCTATAACTACAAGCAACTGCTAATTGATTTCCCCATCGGAAAATCACAGGGCAAGCCAACAATTTTCTTTACATACAATTTGAATCTAAGATCTAGCAACTTTACTAGATACATATTTATATCATTAAAATGCATTGGCTTCAGTTTCTGCACGCACCAAGCTAGCATACACACCATTAAGATGAGAAGCCATAAGTGCATCATGGCTCCCATATTCTGTGATGGCACCATTGCTCATAACTGCTATCATATCAGCCTCTCTGATCGTCGAAAGCCGGTGAGCCACTATGATGGTTGTAGCCCTTTTGGAAATCTTTCTAAGTGCATCTTGTATGTGTCTCTCTGATTCCAAATCCAATGCACTACTTGCTTCATCTAGCAGCAATACCTTTGATCTCTTCAGTATAGCCCTTGCTATGGCAATCCTTTGTTTCTGGCCCCCTGATAGCTGGGCTCCACTCTCACCAACCTATATATATGATAGGAAAAATAAATAGAAAAAGAAACAACAACCAAAAATGGTCAAATGAAGATGAACGACTTGGGTGATACACATGCATCATAGAACAATACCTGAGTTTCATAGCCTTGAGGGAGGCTACTGATGAAATTGTGAATATAAGCTTCCCTTGCAGCATCTTCAATTTCAGCCCATGAAGCATTTGGGTTACCAAAAGCAATGTTCTCTCTTATAGTGCCAGAAAACAATGTAGGCTCTTGACCCACTAGAGCTATCTGCTTTCTCAACCACTTCACGTTAATATCTCTCAAATCCACTCCTCCCATCATCACCTTCCCTTGAATTGGATCATAAAACCTTTGTATTAACCATATAACTGTTGATTTTCCTGACCCACTTCCACCCGCCAATGCCACAGTGCTACCACCTTTGATCTTCAAGCAAAAGTCACTCAACACAGTCACAGCTGGCCTAGATGGGTATGCAAATGTGACCATTTTGAACTGAATATCCAATGGTTTCGACCGGTCGAGCTTCTTATCTTTGTCTCTGTTGCTACTGCCAATTAATGGCCTACGTGAAATGATATCAAAAACTGCTGGAATCGCTGTTGCAGCCATGGATGTGTCTGGTGCAAGACCGGCTAATTGTCCAACAGAAAATGAACTCAAAACAAGAATGAGAAAAATTTTGTATACCGCACCGAAACTTGCTTTGCCTTCTTTGACAAGGTAAGCACCAAACAACAGAGTTAAGGTGTATGCTCCATACATAACACCTTGAGAGAACCCCAGTGCTAGGCCCATGATTTGTGACCTTCTCACTGACTTGCTCTTTGGACCTGATAAAGCTTTTTCAAAGGACTTAACCAACTGCTCTTGAGCAGAAAATGTTGTGACTGTCCTTATGTTTGAAACTGCACCAGAGGCGATATTGCTAGCTTTGGCATAAGCTTCATTGTCAAGTTTTGGTCCTAAATTTATAATCAAGCTTAAGTAACTTGCACCAAGAGTCAAAGGAGTGAGAGCAGCAGCCAAAATAGTTAGCCTCCACTCAAGGTAAACACATAGACCAAGTCCCACCATACCTGAACTCAAACCCATTAACAAGACTGATAATCGATCAATGTGGACCGATCGAAAACTGACAGAATCAATTGAGAGCCGTGAGACCAGTACTGCTTTGGAGTTTTCTTCAGAATCAAACCAACCAGGTTCTTGTTTTAGTATGGAACGAAATAGGAGATTTCTCACTCTCATTGTGAGTTTTGTTCCAGCCCAGCCACACAAGCCTTGCTGTCCTGTCATAAAGAGTATGTTCCCAAAGCCAAGTCCAACAAGTACTAAACAAAGGGGTTCAATGTTTCTTTTAATCTTTGATGGGTCTTTACCAAAATATATTTCAAGGGCTACGCCGAGAATAAAAGGGAAAATAGACAAAATTGCACCTGCATGCATACCGAAGAATAATCCAAATACAAGCATTGGAAGCTCTGGTCTCAGTAACAACCATATATCTGAAAGTTGAACTTTTCTTGGTTTTGGTTTTTGAACCTCTTTCTCCTCTATTTGTGTTTTCCTTTGGGTAGAGTTTGATCTTGACGCATCATGAATTGATTTATCAGGCACCAAAATCTGAGTGCCCTTTTGAGTATCATTTTGCTTTGACAAAGGTTTTGTTACTCCATCAGCAGCAAGCTCAACAAGGCCATAGTAGGCCCCAGCTTTTTCCATGAGCTGGCGGTGATTGCCAATCTCAACAACAGAGCCAGAGTCAAGAACAACAATGGTATGAGAATTTCTTACTGTTGATAGCCTGTGAGCAATTACGATCGCCGTTCGGCCTGAGGAGATCTTGTCAATAGCCTGTTGGACTACAGACTCAGATTCAGGGTCTAAGGCACTGGTAGGTTCATCCAAGAGAAGGATTCTAGGGTCTTTGATCATAGCTCGAGCCAATGCGATTCTTTGTTTCTGACCTCCTGAAAGAAGTGCTCCTCTGTCTCCAACCTGCCAAATGACATTTGAAATGAATGAGCATTAGACCATGAGTACATAATCATAGATGTAAACATTTACATATGTGTGTGCACGTGTATAAACGTTCTCCTGCCAGACAAGCCTGTACATGATTTTCCCTCTGTCAGTCTGGATCACTAATTAGGTGAATTCTTGTTTGAATGTATGGTTCAAATTCACAGTTTGGAAACATAGCATGCCAGATATCTCACAAAAGAACGTTGCCATGCATATTCTAAACACTATTCCAGTCAGTATACTAAGGATCTTCCCATCAAGAGAACAGTAAGAATGCTTTTGTAACTGAACCTGAGTTTCGTAGCCTTGTGGAAGGCCAGAGATGAAGCTGTGAGCATTGGCAGCAATGCAGGCAGAAATTGCTTCCTTCTTGGTGGCATTCTCCTTCCCCATCAATACATTTTCTAATATGCTTGTGGCAAAGAGCACTGGCTCCTGGCCAACCATACCTATCTGATCTCTTAGCCACTTGACCTGCAGTGTCCTTAAATCATGACCATCTAATGTAATTATTCCTGCAAAACAAACATTTGGAAAAGAAATTAGAGCAGGAGCTAAAGTTATTCCAACTTATCATAAATTACTTTTTTATATTGTTAAACATAAGCTTATGATACCTTGGTTAGGGTCATAGAACCTCTCTATAAGAGCAAAAATGGTGGACTTTCCACCTCCACTAACACCAACAAGTGCTAGTGTCTTTGAAGGTGGAATAACCAGATTAAGAGAATGAAGAATTGGAGCATTAAGACGAGACGGGTATGAGAAAGAAACGCCTTTAAATTCAATCCTTCCTCGAGCCTTTGGCAGGGTCCTGCCTACTGAGCTGTAGGGATCTATCTCTGGAACTCTATCTATAATTTCAAAAACCCGGCCTGCTGCTACCGTGCCTTGTGAAAACTGAGCAAAGTATGATAGTGACAATGCCAAGCCCCTATAAAAATTTAGTCACATGTAAAATGTGTCAAGAAACTAGAAAAGGTCATGTACAATTAGTTTTATATATCTCTTTGCACAAAAATTTCTGAAATTTCTTAACCACCACAAAGACAAGCTTATTACCTTCCCCCAACATTGACACCAAAGAAACAAGCAATGGCATCGCCTCCAGCTATCTCTCCCCTTGCAACCAAAACACTACCATACCAGAATGCCAATGCCCATGTTGAATAAGTAACCAGATAGATAACTCCCACTCCTGCACCTTTAGCAAAGCCAATCCTTGCTCCAAAAGGCACCAAATCGGTCAATAAATCAGCGTATCTTTCAGCCAAATTATCCTCCGCAACAAAGGAAAATACGGTTCTGATTGAACTGATAGCTTGCTCAGCTACACTACCGGCCTTCCTATAAGAAACCTTTGAAAAATGCACCAGAAAAGAATAAAAAAGATGCTAATATGTTGATAAAAATTAAGGTCAAGTTTATAATATGCTTGTTTATGTCATTCTCTATTTGCTTTTACCTCTTCTTTTGTAGTTAGGCCAACATAAACAGCCTTGTATACAATACCACAGAACATCATCACTGGTATGACTGAGAAGACTACTAGAGATATTTTGCTTGACCTTATAAATCCAACTGCGTATCCACATATGAAAGTGCATATATGGTGAATGAAATGTGCCATCTGCAGTTATATAGAAAGTTCAAAATGTATCAATGCTAGCTGATTCTCAATATACAAGAACAGAACAATAATGACTATTTGTTAAGTAATCGTAAAATTTTATTCAAGGCAAATTTATAAAAGAAAATAGTAGACCTTCTCTCCCATAACTTCTTGGATTTGAGCAACATCACTGGAAATTCCGTGCATAATATCACCGGCAGCGACTTCTGTATCGAAAAAGCTAATGTCTTGCCGTAGAACTGCTCTTAGATATTCTCTTCTCATTCTTTGAGCAGATCTCTCTCCCACCATTCTCCAGCAAGTGATCTCTGCAATTTAGTGATAAAAAAAATACTGTTGGTATGTATTCATATGGGCTTTGACAAAATTCCATATGTTACAAACATTTATACACAAAGGAAGGAAAAACAAAAGAATTGAAAAGGAAACAAAGAGGAAAAAGGAATGTTCATCCTGATGTATGCCCATCTTACCCATGTATGCTCCAACTACCACTATTGCAGCTAGTCCAGCCATGTACAGGCATATCTGAAATTAGATTCAAAAGAAAATCAGCTTCCATTATTAATCCAAACCAAATATAACCTACAGTAAATATTCAAAAACAATGGTAAGAAAAAATTTACCAACAGTGAAGAAAATGTCTTAATCTAAACATAGAAAATAAAACATATGAGCATGATCTATCTTTTCTTGTGTAAAAATATCCGTACATACATACCGTCTCTACATCCTCCATCATCTGGGTCTTGTCAGCGTATGTTGATTCTATTGCAATCTTGTTCACAAACTTTCCAAAAAGATAAGAGTACCAAGGAAGAGACCCTCCATTGATGAGAGCACCCACACAACCCAAAAAAACAAGAACCAAATCCCATTTTGTTGAATACTTGAACAAGCTAAGCAACCCTACTTGCTTTGGTGGCACTGCATCCTCCTCATCCTCACCCTCCTCATCAAAAGCAGAACCTTGATCACTGTCACCATACCGGTCATCCCCATCGTTACGACGATTAGTAACCGTTGATTGCCATGCATGATCATCATAACCATGCGGATGATGATCATGCCCTACATGTGACAACCCATGACCATAGCCACCATGTCCTGTAATTTTTGATGTGCCATAAAAATGACCACCTGGGTCATGACCCAAATTATGTGACAACCCATGACCCAAAACTTCAGATTTATCATCATCATCATCATGACCAAGCACATCTCTTTTAGCCAAAGGACCACTATAATTCCCACTTCCCAGCTCCTTAATCTTCTCCAATTTTGGGGACTTTTTATAATTAGCATTGTAATTACTCTTCCCAAAAACCAAAGAACTCTCACTGTTATTATAGTTATTATAGTTATTGCCATCTCTAGGAGGAGCAACATAGCTTTGAAGCTCAAGCCTGCCATCAGGGGTAGAATCGTAATTTGGGTTATTTTGGGCAGAGCTTCTGAACCCAGTAGAGGTTCTTGAGAGGTAGTAGTAATTGGCTGAGCGGCGAACTATTTGGGCCTCCGAGGTCGTGCTGGTTGCGGCCCATGGGCTCAGAGCTGAGCCCAAGTTTCGAGTGTTACTCCACCCAGTGGGCTCAAACTGCCACGAAATCTCGCCCTGCCACGACACGTCGTTGTCTGCCGCAAACGGCGTCGTTGGGGTCGTCGTATGGCGGGACCTCCGGCTGTTGGGTGTTCGGTTTTGGGTTGACCGGGAGTAGGAGCTGACGGGAGTGGGGTGACGTGGGTGGTGGTGGCTGGAGGAGGACTGTTGAAATTCAAGGGAGGAGTCTATGCCAGCCATGATCGTGGGAGTGTTTGGTTGGAGGGAAAATTATGTGGGAAAGTGTGGGAAAGTGAGGGGAAAAGGTAGGAAAATGAAAAGAAGAGTTTTTCCCAACTTTGTGGGTATTGTTGCTTGCCAGTTGGAGGAATTTTGTAAATGGTGAGTAGGAGGAGGGAGGCTTTAGCTATTTGTGCAAGGATGGTGGTTGTTGTCCAAATGTGCCTTGTTGGTTTTTATTAAGCAGTCAAAGACTTCGTTGAATCCGTCCGTTTTTCAGTGAAATCAATATGCTATTGTTCATCTTATATGGACCAATATTTAAATTCTTGTAAAGACAGGTCAGTATTTTCCATTGTTTTCTATTTTTAAGGTTTAAAATTTTACCGCGTATGTAAATGGTTTATTTATTTAAAATTTACGGCGCATGCCCATGGTTTATTTAGAATTTAGTGACACAATTTTCACTTGATTGTTTTATTATAATTCTGAGTTCAAATCTTATGAACGACTAAGTATTTTGATTAACTGTTAATTAACACATTAGCATAAATGAAATGTCATGTAGAAATCCTGTAATCTACTCTTCTTTTGTTGAGGAAAACATCATAGCTAGGTTGGAATGAACTACTCGCAATAACATGAAATCAAAGTACAAAAATGCAAACCACAAGATGTGGTGTGGTTGGCAAATTACCACCTCCAAATTTGGTGAAATTACCCTGCTGTTTGATACGTGAGTTCGAAACCCGTTAAAAGCACTTTGTAGTCAGGGTCAAATCGAATTCCGAGCAGAAATTAATCATACCCTTTAAGTGTGGAGACATCTCGAGATTTTTTTTTATAAAAAAAGTACAAAAATGCATGCATTAATTTGCTGATTTTCTTTTCTTTCTTTTAACCAATCATTTTGGATTTGATATTTGTCTTTTACATATATAACAACTTGTACGATTATAATTGGACACGCACTTCGTTAGTATCTAGCTAAGAAAACACATCATCTATTATGTCATGGAGCCTCATTTCGTACTTGAAAACATCATGCAGGCCAAATCCTGGCCGGCTGATATATTGAGGAGGATATTAAGTGACTGATATTTATTTATTGACTTTTTTTTTTAAAAAAAAAGGGGATTTATTCATTTATTGACTTTTAAAAATAAATAAAAAATAAAAAATTGGGTTTTGGATTATTGTGTGTTTACATCACAAGTATCTGTCTTAGAAAGAGACCCTAATGACATATATTGTCTGTTGTAATCTGACGTACGTTCTTGGTCGGTTGCTTTGTTGATGTTTTCTCCACTGCAAACAAGGCTACAAACCAAACAGTCTTTCTTTGGTTCCCTCTTTCACATGTCATCAATCTCAACTTGTAACAAAGTTTCTCCTCCAACTGTCATTAGCTCATGATTTACAAATTGTTATTTCCATTGTTGGTCAGTTTCTGAATGAATCCCATCACTACCAGCTGAACCTTTGTTTTGACCGGCTAACTGGGTCTAACCCACTGAAAAAGAACCTTGACTTGCAAACTAGAGATCTCAAATTCAATTCGAACCTTGGCACATTGACAGTGTACGTAAGGAAATCACTGTTTTAACCAAGCAAACAAATGAACACATCATAAGACACAATCCTACAAAAAATTAAATTAAATAGAGAGGATTCGGACTTAGGGTCTCGGACTTAACAACTTGAGCAGCAATATCATCCAATATTTGGTTTCTTTTAGCAGATAATAATTGCATGTAAGTTTCCAGTCAAATGGGTCTAGCTTTCAAAACTGAGCTCATCCCATAATTAAAGTTTAAAGTTTATTTCAAAATTTTCAGGTGTTCGTCTAATTAACTCATATTTTATGAAGTTTTTTTAACTAAAAGAAAACAGAAATGCCTTTAAAAAGGTAATTCAAATAACTAAAATAGGCAGAATATGCTAGCTGGAGACAAGTAGAGTCTCCCTACAAAGGTAAAATGACAGTGGAGCAATAGGGAGACGGCAACAACACAAAAATGGTCGTGTCTTACAAGCTATTATTCCGCATAATCACAACACTCTTCTTAAACTGTCAACAATGGTGATTGTAACAAAGTTGAGTTGAGATATACATCACCCAAAGGCCAGCCACATGAACAAGAAAAAGAATGCCTCTGGAACTACCAAAATCACGATTACATTACGCCAATAACTGATCGACTCATTGTTCCATAGAATATACACCATATTTCAACACAACTACGTATGCATCTTACCCATGTATGCTCCAACTACCACTATTGCAGCTAGTCCAGCCATGTACAGGCATATCTGAAATTAAATTCAAAAGAAATCAGCTTTCAGTATTAATCCAAAACCAAATATAACCTACAAAGTATTCAAAAACAATGGTAAGAAAAAAGTTACCTACAGTAAGGAAAATGCCTTAATGATCTAAACATGTATATGACTATGATCTATCTTTTCTTGTGTAAAATATCTGTACATACATACCGTCTCTACATCCTTCATCATCGGAGTCTTGTTAGCATATGTTGATTGATTCTATAACAATCTTGTTCGCAAACTCTCCAAAAAGATAAGAGTACTAAGGAAGAGACCGTCCATTGATGAGAGCACCCACACAACCCAAAAAAACAAGAACCAAATCCCATTTTGTTGAATACTTGAACAAGCTAAGCAACCCTGCTTGCTTTGGTGGCACTGCATCCTCATCATCCTCCTCACCCTCCTCACCAAAAATAGGACCTCGATCACTGTCAATGTAGGAACCGAATATTTGGGCAAACCCATAAGTTGGGGATTTGATCCTCATCAAATCCCTAAGGGCCCGTTCGGTAACGTTTTTGGAGAATGTTTTCTTAGAATATTTTCAGAGAATAAAAACAAGAAAACGAATTTGTATTTTCAGAAAATGAAAATGCGTCTGGTAGATTAATTAGAAAACATCTTCAAAAATTCCCCTCATGCCGCCACTTCCCTCTCTCTCTCTCTCTCTCTCTCTCTCTCTCTCTCTCTCTCTCTCTCTCTCTCTCTCTCTCTCTTACACAAGGCTCCGGCCACCACATACGGCTCGGTCACCCGGTTCTCTCCCTGCGAGAGCTCCGTACCCTTTTTAGCTATTGTTTCTCTACGAATCAATCGAACTAACTTAGGCATCAGAGGGTCTTTGGCCAACACCCCCCGGGTGTGGTCCTTTTACTCAGATTGATTTTGCAGGGAGGAAGAGTTCGAGGAAGGAGAAATGGGAATCTATTAATCGAATATTCTAAGGGATGAAAATCACTCCCACAAATTGGTGCTTTCATTGAGAGTACGAGTTATACTCACGTGTGCTCACAAATCAAGGAATCCGTTCCTCCAATTTTTTCCAATCCACCAAAGCCTTCAAAACAACCATGGTTGGAAACAAGCGCACGAAAAGCAAAGCCATCGCAAAGGCGCGATCCAGGACGAATCCAAACCCATCCTCCCAAGGTTTCATGGCGGAAGCAACCTTGCAGCCGTCATCCTCCACCTTGCAGCAGCCAAAGCATGGTGGTGGACCACTTGTTGCCGCACCTAGTCACGGCCCCGTGGCCTTCTCCACCTTGTTGTCGTAAGGATCAAGCAACTGCGCCGTCTTGGAGCAAGTTCAACAGCTTCATCCTTTGCCGTCACATTTGGTGCACGCCCCCGTGTATGCATCCAATGAAGCCCTAGCCCATGCACTTGGGCCCAATGCTATTCCTTCATCCGATCCACGCAATCAAGCAGACTACAACATGCGAGTTGATCAACTCACGCAGAGGCTAGACAACCAAAACAATTTGATTGAATAGCTCCACTAATAGATCGACCTAGTTTGAGGTCTTGATCTTGGACCCCGGGATGAGGAGAGAACGCGTATGCGGACCAGCATATAGTTCGAGAGGTCCCGAGCCGGTCAAGACAGTAACAAGCAGATGAGGAGGAGAACGAGAATGAGCTGTTCAGCATCTAAACCAGACCCAAACATCTGCAAGTCAATCACGAAGCCGATCGATGATCAGTTCGAGATTAGGTCCAATGATCAATGTGCTCGAGAGATTGGGCCCACAGCCTGACATTCACTCCCGCTTGGGCCCACAAAGAAGCATCCACTCCAGGTTGGGACCGCAAGGAACTCGAGTTCGTGGATGTCTGCATGGCGAACGCAGTGATCGACGCTCACCAACCAGCTAGAGGCAGACCAACTCACTGCGACAAGCCGGCGAGAAATCCTCAAAAGCTCGATCCACCAACACACCCCAAGAGCAGAGCACCCAAAGGGATCGACCCTTAGAAGCTGAGGAGGAAGTTAGTAGACCGCACCCAACATGCAGTGGATGCCAGCACAAGCCGCAGTCCCTACGAACAAAGGATGTTGAGAAGCTCATGAACGAATGACTTAAAAACCTCCAGCTTAAGAATGATCCAGAGGATGCTTTATGCAATGAGGTCAATCGAGTGAACTCCTCACCCTTCATTGACGAGGTGGAGTAGGCTACTCCTCTAAGACGGGTTACAACACCGTCCATCACACCATTCAAGAGAGACTCTGATCCTGATAGTCACCTGAGGCACTTTAAAAGTGCAATGATCCTGTACAAAGTAGACGATGCCCTGATGTGCAATGTGTTGCAATAACCTTGCATGGAGCTGCTCAAGATTGGTTTTACACTCTCCTGTCCTGGTCGATCGACAACTTCAGAGAGTTCGCCCTTATTTTCACCAAGAAGTATACCTCCTACCAGACGGTCAGAAAGCAGGCTGACCACCTGTTCAACCTGCACATGACGAATCTCTTCGAGATTACATCAAGATATTCAAGGCAGAGAAGGCGACCACCTCCACTGAAGGGAGATCCAGACAAGATGCTAACCAACAAATATTGTGCTTTCCACAGAACGCACGGGCATACCACGAACAACTGCATCGCCTGAAAGCGGCATCTTGAGGAGCTGGTCAAGGAAGGCCATTGCACATAGTTCGTGGCCAAGAAGGTGAACTAGCAGATCGAGGACCACGATGTTGCTAAGGAGCCACAACAAAGGTCATCTGGATTAATATAATCCTGGCTGACTCCAAGGAGTCCGAGCTAACCAGCCGAGAGAATAAGAGAAAGATCAAGCAAGCAACTCTAGTCTCCCAGGTCACAACCAGCAGTCCAGCCATTAAAGACGATCATGTTATCGACTTTTCAAAGAAGAACCTGATCGGCCTGGACGTGCCACACAATTACGCCCTCGTCGTCTACATACAAATTGAACAAGATGTGATCGAGCAAGTTCATGTAGACGAGGGTAGTGCATCCAACATCCTTCCACTATCTGTTATCCAGCAGATGGGGTTGGAGAACAAGATCACCAAGCTCCTAACTTTCTGCATGCCACCGATCTTCTTACTATTCGCACCGACGAGGTGCTTGATCCTGGCAGACGAAGAAGGCGCAACACCCACAGAAGTCTTCTCAGCAGACGAGACCCCTCTTAGAGAAGACTTGATTGTGGCAAAAGGAAGTTTCAGCTTTTTTCTTAGCAGAGACACATCCCTTGATCGCGATGTTGCAACTTCATCTCCGATGGACTTGGTATCAGCCTTTCTTTTTTCAGGAAGTTCGGTCGAGGACTCCTCCTGTTCAGCAGGAAGATCATCTGGGTCCGAGCCATACAGTTTCCACCTTTCAACATATTCGGCAAGGGGCAGACCACTAGCCTCCTTCCGATGTTCATTAGTAGCCAGCACCATTCGCGGAACCTGACAATGATGTTCAAGGCTTGACGAATCTTAGCCATATCCGGGTCGAGATCAGCTTCTTGCTGATATCATCCTCTGCAAGCAGAAGACTGAAGTCAGTCAGCCACACATCAAAGAATTCAAATTGAAGCAGACCAGTAGACCATGACCTACCTTGGTGTGTACGACAACTTCTCTCCTTGAAAAGTAGTACAATCCTCCAAGATTTCTCTCACAAACAGAAAGTAGAGGAAACAAGTTTGCAATTTGGAAAGGAGCGAAGAGAAGCCCTGCACTTATAACAATTAAGGCTCCTTGACCTGCCAGAAGTCACAAGCCTCCTCCAAAAAGAAGCTCAAATCAAAGAAGGAAGCCCAGACACAGCTGAACAACCTAACAATCAATCCACATCTCTTACATGCCACCACGCGCCATGCAAAAGCTGGGGGGCATTTGTGGGAACCGAATATTTGGGCAAACCCTATGTCAAATATTTCCTTCCATTTGGAGATTCTTGCCATAAGTTGGGGATTTGATCCTCATCAAATCCATATTGATTTAAATCTCCTCAAATCAAGAAAAATAATTCCTTTCCCAACAAGGATTATTTTTCCCAAAACCCTTGCCCCCGAGGCTCTATAAATACGAAGGCTATACAAGGCATGAGGTAAGCCATTCTAAGCTCTCAAATTACTGCAGAAATTCCCCTCCTTGCTACCACCTCCCTCTCTCTCTCTCTTACACAAGGCTTTGGCCATCCGGCTCTCTCCCTGTGAGAGCTCCATACCCTTTTTAGCTATTGTTTCTCTACGAATCAATCGAACTAACTTAGGCATCGGAAGGTCTTTGGCCAACACCCCCTGGGTGTGGTCCTTTTATTCCGATTGATTTTGCAGGGAGAAAGAGTTCGAGGAAGGAGAAAGGGGAATCTATTGATAGAATATTCTAAGGGGCTTAAATCACTCTCACAGTCACCATACCAGTCATCCCCATCGTTACGACAACTAGTAACCATTGATTGTCGTGCATGATCATCATAACCATGCTGATGATGAATCAAAATGACATTGTACATGCAATTATTGTTGGAGAGGAAGGGAAATCAGGTATGCGTCTAACACCAACAGTAAGGATACTTAAACCTTATAAATAAACCATGACTCATGCCATGATACCTGATTGACAACTATCTGAAGGTCTTTTAACTGGAGGTGCTGATGAATCAGCATTCATGCTGGAAGCCTGTAAAGCGTCCAAATTACTAATAACAGTATCTAGTACTTCTTTCACCCCAACTGTGAGAAACCAAAGATTAAGAAAAGTCGCAAGTAGCAGTTCACACAAACTGAAAGATCGCAATATTTTCACATGTATATTACCAGGTAGCTTTCCATTTTCAGATTTTGGTTCCTGATTGCCCTGAATGTCACATTGCTCACCAGTTTTCAGCATGGATACATCAGAATCTGATTTTTCATTGCTGTTGGGCACTGCCATCAATTGAGAAATAAATTTTCTTGCATCAATATTGTATGCACGAACACAATTATCAACCTTGTTAGACAGATGCTATCCGGATTTAAGTCATTTGCATACACTATAAATCCCTTATGTGGTGCAGGGATAGCAAAAGGGCCAATACCAGCAAACATGTCACATATGATTTCCCCAGCTTGAAACTGAGAAACCAACCTTATATGTTCATGCTCCAATCTTGAATTCCAATAGACCAAGCTGTAATCAAGCTTGAAAGCCGCTCCATATTGTTTTACTTCTGTAACCATATCATCTTTCCCTGCTAAAACTTCAAACTTTGGCACACGGAACTCATTTTCAATCATTCCGACTTTATTAACAATTGTCTTGATTCTTGGATAATTTTTCTGATAATACAAAAAGGCCAAACAAGACATAAGTATGTAGAAACATAGTACATTTTCTTATGATTGAGAAATTGCATATATAAAGAGAATGCAAGTGCCAACACTAAGCTCACAATGACAAAAAGTTCCATAACAATAACCTTGTCAAAACAACAAGGCCTTGCAAGAACAAAGTGAAAGAGTAAAAGTCCAGCTGTGAGAAACAGAACATTTTAACAGTATATATGTGGGAGCACACTCCATGCAGATTGTGAGTTAAAAATGAAGCTAGGTCAATATTGAGGCCAGAAGCGAGTGAAACATACATCATAGATAACTTTTACAATGACATCCTTGTGGGGTAGTAATTCGTCATGAATATTCAGATGGGCAACATGACCTGCATGAGCATGAAGCAATGTTAGTCCAGCATCAGATATAAACACGTTTAATCCTTGCATACTAAACTGATAATAAACACTAAACAAAGAATGATCAAGTTTTGCACAGTAACTTGGGATTGTAAAGCTATGTAGAAAATGTGCAAGACGCTGGCGAACTCAGAGTATGAAGACAAACACATAATGAGGAAAAAAAATAGAATCATGAAGAGAGTACTTAACTACAATTTCAAAAGATGAACGAACTTCCACTCCAGGAGGCAAAATGTGCTTCAATATATGGTCTGAAATCATAACAATCAGTAAGAAATTTGAAAATCATTGAACAAATACAGGGTCAAAAATTCAAAACCTTATCAGTTAGAAACTTCGTATGCAATGCAAGAGTGGGGGTGAGTGTGTATGAGGTTTGGGTAAAAAACAATTTGAACCGCTGGATCTGACCTGAACCGCTTATTAATTAATAATATATAAAGTTGCCACATGGCGTCGTGTGATTAGTCCAAGTAAGTGTTTATCATGGGTTGCGTTGCGTTGCATTGGATTATTTGTTTTCAATAACCCTACGTGTCTCTCTCTCGAGCCGCGAGTCAAGCAGCTTGAGAATGTCATCGCGGTCTCTCAATCTTGGATTGGTAGTCGCAAATCATGACAATGTGGTCGTCGTTGTTGTAGAGAGAATGTCATCGCAAATCGCTCTCTGAATCTTGAATCGGTAATCGCAAATCATGACGAGTCTAATTAATTCTTTAACTAAATAGGTAATCCATCCACCCCAAACTTTTAAAAGCAAGAAGGATAAGCAAACCACCAAAACAATCGACAGAAAGAAACTTACCACTTTGGGTACGTACGCGAGCGTGCACAGTAAGTTAGTATGCTGAGATCGAAACGGTGCGTTTTAATGTTAACGTGGGTATGGTTGATTGTGATGCCTATACCTAATCGCTCAGCTCTCTCTCGACTTAACCTCACTCGACCTCACCTCTCTCTCTCTCTCGACCTCACCCTCTCCGTCTCTGCCGACATCACCAAATTGGCGGCGACGGCGATCTCAACCTCCCCCGTCTCGCTCTCTCTGTCTCTTTCTCTTATCTTCTCTTCTCTTTTCTCTCTCTCTCTCTCTCTCTCTCTCTCACGGTCACCTCCTCAGAAACAGAAACTGTAACCCACCTCCAACCTCTTTTTGATTTCAAAGAAGGGAATCAGAATTAGAGATTGTCTCTCGACGCTCACCTCCAAGAACAGTGACTCCTTGCCGTCTCTCTGCCCTAGACGCTTTTCAGGTACGCCCTTTCTCTGCTTCACATTTCCACTTACTAATGTATGTATTTCTTTTATCTCATTAGAGTTCATTCAAACCTGTTGCAAGATTTTCAAAATTAGAAGAGCAATTTGAAATTTTGTTCTCCTTTCTGTGGCTTAGATGATGCAGGAACATCTATTAGACTTTCCTAATCTAAGTGGGCATCAGCCAATAAGGCTAAGCTTTAGTTATATTAAATTAATAGGTTATTTTATTACTTGTTTTCCTATTCTTACTAGGATTTGGGTTTAATTTCCTGTTTAGGTTTTTAATTTCCTATGTCAATTAGGTATTCTATATTCTAGTATAAATAGGCTATTAAGACTCTTGTATTTAGTTTTTGTTGATGAATATAATTTCAGACGTTTGTCTATAGAGTTTCTGTTGGGATTTTGCCCTAGAATTCAATTATCTTTGTTCCAACTTGAATTCTATTGCTTTATCCTTCTATTCTCTGATTTTAGTGGGTGTATTGGTGCTGAGTGAACTAATCACATGTATAAAATAGCAGATTAGATAATATGGATGACAGTCTGTACGACGAGTTCGGGAACTATATAGGGCCTGAAATTGAGTCTGACCAAGAAAGTGATAGAGAGGATGAAGATGGAGAGCTTCCAGATAGGCAAGACGATGGGGCTGCATCTGATGGTGACGATGCAGCAGCGGCTTCCAATGGGTGGCTAGCTGCTACCTCCAATGATGTTGATATGGATAATCAGGTTGTTCTTGCTGAGGACAAAAAGTATTATCCTACCGCGGAAGAGGTTTATGGGGAAGATGTTGAGACTTTGGTCATGGACGAAGATGCACAACCCCTAGAACAGCCCATTATCAAGCCTGTTAGGAATGTCAAGTTTGAGGTTGGCGTCAAGGATTCTTCCACCTACGTGTCTAACCAATTCCTTTTGGGTCTCATGTCAAACCCTTCTCTTGTTCGGAATGTTGCACTTGTGGGGCACTTGCAGCACGGAAAGACGATATTCATGGATATGTTGGTGGAGCAGACCCATCATATGTCCACTTTTGATGCAAATAGTGATAAGCACTTGAGGTACACGGATACAAGGATTGATGAGCAAGAGAGAAGGATATCTATTAAAGCAGTTCCTATGTCCCTTGTACTTGAGGATAGCAAGTCTAAATCGTACCTGTGCAACATCATGGATACACCTGGTCATGTCAATTTCTCTGATGAAATGACTGCTGCCCTCAGGCTTGCTGATGGTGCTGTCTTGATTGTGGATGCTGCTGAAGGAATGATGGTAAGCAACTCATCTGTAGTTTTCTATAGATTATGTGGACGACAGTCCTTGATTATGGTATAGTTTTCTATTTTTTCAATTTAAGTTCTGTCATGAACATGATATAGCTGTCACATGTCACTGCCTCATCTGTGGAAGAACGTCTGAACAGGTAGGATATACTGCTTACTTTAAAAAGTTTATGATTTTGATGAACAGGTAAATACCGAGAGGGCTATACGCCATGCAATCCAAGATCGCCTACCAATTGTGGTTGTAATCAACAAGGTATAATTTTTCCATATTCTAGAGCTGCTTTAGTTCTCAATTTTATTTCCATTTGGTCAGAATATGAAGTTGCGCACTTCCATTAACTGTACTGGTATTCTTACAAACATGAATTTTGATGTGAAAGGTTGACAGGTTGATAACAGAACTTAAATTGCCCCCAAGGGATGCTTACTTCAAGCTAAGGCATACTTTGGAAGTCATTAATAACCACATAACTGCTGCCTCTTCAACTGCTGGCAATGTGCAAATTATTGATCCTTTGGCAGGAAATGTTTGCTTTGCAAGTGCTACCGCAGGATGGTCATTCACGTTGCAATCATTTGCAAAGCTATATATTAAACTTCATGGTGTCAACCTTGATGCAGATAAGCTTGCTTCTCGTCTTTGGGGAGATATGTACTATCATAGGGGTGACAGGACTTTCAAGAGAAAACCCCCTGTTGATGGAGGAGAAAGATCATTTGTCGAGTTTGTGCTTGAACCCCTGTATAAAATTTATAGCCAGGTAATTGGAGAACATAAAAAGAGTGTGGAGGCAACTCTTGCAGAATTTGGTGTCACCCTTAGCAATGCAGCTTATAAATTGAATGTTAGACCTCTGCTGAGGTTGGCTTGTAGCTCAGTTTTCGGATCTGCCTCAGGCTTCACTGATATGCTGGTTCAACATATTCCTTCCCCTAAAGATGCTGCAACTAGGAAAGTTGACCACATATATACGGGACCAAAAGACTCTTTGATTTACAAGGCCATGAAAAATTGTGAACCTGATGGTCCTTTAATGGTCAATGTAACCAAATTGTATCCCAAGTCCGACTGTAGTGTGTTTGATGCATTTGGTAGAGTTTATAGTGGCAAGATTCAGACAGGGCAGACTGTACGCGTATTGGGAGAAGGCTATTCCCCAGAGGATGAGGAAGACATGACAGTCAAAGAGGTGACAAAATTGTGGCTTTATCAAGCTCGAGATAGGATACCCATAGCCGAGGCTCCTCCTGGTACTTGGGTTCTTATTGAAGGTGTAGATGCTTCTATTATGAAAACTGCCACTCTCTGTAATGAGTATTATGATGAGGATGCTTACATATTCCGTCCTCTTCAGTTCAATACGCTGCCAGTTGTGAAGACGGCAACTGAGCCTCTAAATCCAAGTGAATTGCCAAAAATGGTGGAGGGTCTTAGAAAGATCAGCAAGAGTTATCCACTTGCAATCACTAAAGTTGAGGAGTCTGGGGAGCACACAATCTTAGGTACAGGAGAACTGTATTTGGATTCAATAATGAAGGACCTTAGAGAGCTCTATTCTGAAGTAGAAGTTAAGGTATTTGTTGCCTACACTTCTCATATTTTCTTCACTTTTATTATGTACCTTTTCCACCTCTTAAAGATGTCAAAATTTTATTTTCTTCTTTTGTTTTGTATGTTTCACTTACAATGTAGGTTGCGGATCCTGTTGTTTCATTTTGTGAAACAGTGGTGGAGTCCTCATCAATGAAATGTTTTGCTGAAACACCCAACAAGAAGAATAAAATAACTATGGTAAGAAGCAACTTCATTTTCTGAACTTTTATGAGATACTTTTTCAAATTATGATAACCTAAAAGCCGTTGTCCATATGTAGATTGCAGAGCCGTTGGAGAGAGGACTTGCGGAGGACATTGAGAATGGTGTTGTAAGCATTGATTGGTCTCGGAAGGATATAGGCAATTTCTTCCAGACTAGATATGAGTGGGATGTTCTCGCGGCACGGTCCATATGGGCATTTGGCCCTGATAAGCAGGTAATTCACCTGTTAAGCAACATGTAGCATTATTATGTTTACAAAGTTTTTATGTCCTTTGTACCTTTTTAATCCTAACATAAACTTTATGCATCTTCTATACAAACTTTCCTTTATTCATTACCCTTTCTCCTTCCTTTCCTTGAATTCTAGTTATACATTCCATGCCTTGCATGCTTTTGTTTGACACAAGGGTATATGTGCAGGGACCTAACATTCTATTAGACGATACACTTTCAACTGAAGTTGACAAAAGCTTGCTGAATGCTGTGAAGGATTCAATTGTTCAAGGGTATTTGAAATGAATTCTTGTTCTTTTGCCCGATATTGTTGTGTCAGTTTATTGCTTACCATAATGTTATGGGGGACAGGTTTCAGTGGGGTGCTCGAGAAGGACCCCTTTGTGATGAACCCATCAGAAATGTGAAGTTCAAAATAGTGGATGCAAGGATTGCACAAGAGCCATTGCATCGTGGATCTGGTCAGATCATTCCCACATCTCGTCGTGTGGCCTATTCATCATTCTTAATGGCAACCCCGCGGCTTATGGAGCCAGTATATTATGTGGAGGTAAATTTTTCCTTTTTGGTTTATATCACATCACAATGAGATTGATTTTCAAGGAAGGTTATATTCAAGTACTTATTTCTTTTTATGTAAATGAGGACCAACTTGGTGGTTAAGGTGACAAGTGTGGACATGAAAGCTGAACAAGCTGCTCAGTTTTAGTTGCAATAATCAGTTTAGAATCCCCCATCCTATTACACATTTTATCCTTTTGGAAGTCAAAATGTAATCTCTCAAAGTAAAAAAGTTAACGTGTAAATTTGTTGTTATGCTCTTTTATTTATTTATATTTTTGTGTTACCAAACATAGGTGAAACGAAACAAGTTATTTCTCAAAGCTACAAAAATGATCTATTTATTTGATTTTCCTTTTAAATAGAGATCCCGAGGAACTTAGATTGCTTAATATGAATATCCTGTCACTTCAATGAGGAGAGCTTTACTTTGATTTTCTGATTGATTTTTGATGCTGTTGTTTCAGATACAAACACCAATCGACTGTATTTCTGCTATCTACACTGTTCTATCTCGCAGGCGTGGACACGTTACGGCTGATGTTCCTCAACCTGGGACCCCTGCTTATATTGTTAAGGTTTGTTGGCTCAGCTTTGTTTATGTAGAGTTCCAATTTCATTCTGTTGGTTCTTCGTTTTATCATGAGGGAGGAGACTATTGCTGACAAGTGTTTCAATTGGATAAATTCAGGCATTTTTACCAGTTATCGAATCTTTCGGGTTTGAAACAGACTTGAGGTACCACACCCAAGGACAGGCTTTTTGCCTATCAGTCTTTGATCACTGGGCTATAGTTCCGGGGGATCCTCTTGACAAGAGTATCGTTCTGCGACCCCTGGAACCTGCCCCAATTCAACACCTAGCCCGTGAGTTCATGGTGAAAACCAGACGCAGGAAGGTAAAAGCATTCCGTCATCTCTCTCTCTCTCTCTTGGTATCTTTCTGGCAAAGTTTGAGGAATGCTAAAATTTTCCCATAGTTGTACTGTTGCTATTGGAAATTCACGAAATGCGGAAGAAAGCCATATCTAGGCATAAATTTGCTGATTTTCTTTATTTTGTTGCAAATGGCAGGGAATGAGTGAGGATGTGAGCATCAACAAATTTTTCGACGAGGCCATGATGGTGGAACTGGCTCAGCAAGCAGCGGATCTTCATCAGCAAATGATATGATGGCGGCGGCTTCATATTATCCAAAGTTTTTTTGGTCATAGTATCCAAAGTTTAGGGAGGAGATTGTAGGCAAATTTAGTATGTGATGAAAACCAGCAGAAGTATTGTGATGTTGTTGAGCTTAGAATTGGAATCCACGTGACAAAAACAAAATGGAAATGGGTGGATGCTAGAGTAAATTTTTTCTGTTGTAACTTTCGGGTGTCTCATAACTGTGACTGTTGTATCCAAATAATTTTTGGTATCCTTCTTATAATTCCGTACAAAAACCAAAAAACCAGTAACATTACAGTGAGATTGTTCTTCTCTGTAATCCAAGAGGTTTTGATCATGCTGCGTGCTAATTATTTTTTTCACTTTAGAATTCAATTGAGAAATGTTTGGTTAATTTTAATGTGCCATGTTGACATCACAGATGGATGCGCCTGCTTGATCTTGCATTTTTTTCTGCCTATTCGATTGGAATGTACTTTGCAGGGCATGTCGGTGATCGGATTGATTTGAGGTTGTTTCTTGTGTTTGGGATGATGTCTAGTGGCATATTAACTATATTCTTTGTTTGATGCTGGTTTGATGTTCATTTGTGGGTTGGTTAGTCACTTGGGTGGCCTTGTGTGGTAGCAGTGGTGGGAAACTGGTTTGCGAAAGAAAAGAGAGGGTTGATCGTGGGGATCTGGAGTTCACATACCTCAGTTGGAAACATTATTGGTTCAGTTGTGGCGTCTGGGGTTATGGAATTTGGATGGGGCTGGTCCTTTGTGGTGCCTGGGGTTTTGGTCATTTTGGTCGGCATTTTAGTGTTTTTGTTTCTCCCCGTGAATCCAGAAGACTTGGGATTTGAGTCTCGGGTAAAGGAGATTCTGATGAATGTGGAAGTTAAAGGCATAGAGAATTTGGAGGGAAAAGTGGAATCAGGGGAAGCAGGTCTTCTTGGAACAGAGAATGTAGATGTCGATACGAGGAGGGATGCTTTGGCTGCAATTGGCTTTTTGGAGGCATGGAGGTTACCGGCGTGGCACCATTTGCTTTCTGCCTATTCTTTTCAAAGCTGGTGTCTTACACTTTCTTGTACTGGTTGCCCTTTTACATAAGGCACACAGGTACTTCCTCCAGTTAGATTTTTGTATATGATTTTGAAATTGAATTGTTGGGATCGTCTTATGATATCCCAATATGGTTGAACTGCTTCTTTGGATTCCATGCATGAGTTTTTTTGTTCCAATACACACCATCATGGATTGTCATGAAAATGGCTATCCTTGTCACAATTCACAAACAATCTGGAGCATTCAAAATCAGAAACTTAAGGTTACCACATAAAGACAGTTCTATACTCGTAACCTTTGAAAGCGCCTATGTTTGTATGTGTATGTCTTTAAAATCCAAATAATTACCCTAGGGGGATTATCTTCTTGTATTCATCATAAATTTTGTCCGGCCTTGCAGCTGTTGCCGGCGTGCATTTGTCACACAAAACTGCTGGGAGTCTTTCAGCCGTCTTTGATATTGGAGGAGTCTTTGGTGGAATTTTAGCAGGATTGATATCTGATATGATCGAAGCTCAAGCTGTAACGTCAATTACATTTTTGTTGCTTTCAGTTCCAGCCCTTGTTTTCTACCGGGTTTATGGAAGCCTATCTATGGTTGCCAATATTCTTTTGATGTTTCTTTCTGGATTGCTGGTGAACGGCCCATATTCACTTATTACAACAGCCGTTGCTGCTGATCTTGGTACCCAGACAGTGATCAGAGGAAATTCCAGTGCATTAGCCACTTTTAGCGGGGTAAATTTCCACGACAGGGTGGAACAACGTATTTCTTATGCTAATTCTTGCTATTTTCTGTGCAACTTTGTTTTTTATTCGAATTGCGAGAACGGAGATTAAAGGGAATTTGAATGAGGGAAATGGTCTTTGTATAGCATAGGCCACACAATGATTGAGATTTTCTCAAGGCATATATATATATACATTTTTTTTCTCGTCTTTCTTGTCATACAAGAAAAGTAGATTTCATTCAGAGAGGGGGTATTGGTGGACTCATTTGTGTATGTTTGTATCTCATTGTTGTAGCTCATTCGTTGTTCCTAGCTGCTTGGGTTTCTTACCCACATACAGAAACAACTAATTAATAATAAAAAAATCTTCGACGGTTTGGTTCTATGTTTCTCGTCTCTTGCCTTCTTCCATGTCTCGAGTCCCAAATTCTTTTTGCTCATTGTATTGAATCAAATTGGTCTCATATTAGCGACAATTAATCAATAAGTGAAATTAACTGTTCCAGTATGTGAAATTCAAGTTGCATGCTGCAGAGGTAGCCCATGAAGAAACAAATGTATGTTGCTTTTGAGCAGCCAAATTAAAAGAATTTTATGCGTCGCTATTCAAAAACTAGGCAGGCCGATCAGAAAACTCCACAAAGGTCAACAATTCCGATCATCAAGAGCAGAGGAACGCACGCTCAGTTTTAGAGCGAAGCAAAGCTTAAACCTTTGACTTTGGATAACAATTATAAGTATTACAAGACATGGAAGGAGTTCTGACAAATAAATGCAAGTACACTACACATCTGCAAATACCTTGAAAATAAAGGTACAATAACAGAACAGCCTCTTCACAGAATCAGACCTGCCTGGCTACCTCAGTTATACAACACATTCCTTTCCTCGAATAAGATTTTAACTCCATTGTCTGCCAATAGGGTACAAGTAGTCATTCCAAAGTGTGATGATACAAATGTCTTCTTTATCGTTCCATCTTCTCTGGAACAGATTAGAGCACCAGATATAGAAGGAAGCAAAGCAGCAGTCCCTTTCTGGTTGAATATATGTACACAAGCCGAACTCCCGTCCATTTTCTAAGTAGTAATGTTACCGGTTCGAACCTTTGCCCATCAGGGGAACATCAACTAATAAACAAGTAATTCTATCCTTCTAAGAAGAATTTGTGATTCTGAAGTCCCTCAGCAGAAATGCTTCGTCTGACTCTAGACCTCTCTACCATCACATGCGGAGGTGGCTCCAAGTGGAAACTCACCATAACTAGTGTCAAATTATCGCTTGCTCCACGCTTTATTGCCTCCTCTATTATTTCCCTTGCAGCACAATTTCACATCATTGTGCTCTTGGAGCCTCCTTCGAGCAAAAGCAACAGCATTTTGGCCGCTGAACACATCCCATATTCCATCACTACCAATTATCAAAAACTCATCGTCCTTGGTCAGTGTCATCAATTTAAGTTCTGGTTCAGAGCACTCAAGGGCCCTCCCCTTTCACCCACATCCTTCATTCCTTCAAGATGCCAATCACCTAATGCACGGGTGACACATAACTGACCATTTAGATAACCATCATCCATATATCTACCCAAGGATTCAATCCGCATTCTTTCTTTTTTGCAGCAGGGCCTATGATCTTTTGACATTTCTACAGCCGCTCCACATCGTGACAATACAGCCCGGCAATCTCCGGCATTTGCCACAAGCAAAGACCTGTCCAAAAGGATAATTATAAGCTGAACCAGACTAGTTGTCACAAAAAAGGTCTGACAAAAACAAACTAAGCAGTCTCAAGAACGGGGCATGAGAATAGCCAAAAGTGCATAGATGTAAGATAATTAAATCAACATGATGGAACTTGAATCAGAATATGACGCATTTCAAGTAAACAGATCAAGGACTCAAGCAAGTAAATTAAGAATTTTTTTCCAAGTATAATATCAACATTCAACACTCCCCTTGGAAAATAATGCTCTCCAGCCAGAAAATGAAACTCAAATCAATCACAAAAGTTACATTGCATCGAAACATCAGCATCATCGGGTTTCCCAAAAAATTGTGCGATGTGAAAAACTGTATAATGTTTGTGAAATATCAAAATCAGTCAACATATAAAGTGTAACATAAAATGTAATTCAAGACAAAGAACTCAAGGAGCAGAAAATAAAAGAAGAGAACCACTACAACACAATCCAATCAAAACAAACCCTTGAAAAACAAGAACGTTAGTCATCACCGCCCGGCTGTACATAATTTTTGTAAATTGAAAGTAAAACAAAGAATTGCAGCTTAGCTTACTAAACAGGAAAAACAATTTTCCAAAACAACTGTGTCCCAAAATCAACTAAAAATTAGCAGAGCATTTGAACTAGTATAAGTAAAATTAATTCAATAGTGCAGAGATACAAAAATGAAATTGTATTCACGAGAGGCCAAATGATTAAGAAAAACATAAAGAGCAAAAACTGGACCACGACAACTACACACGCAAAAGCCAATTAAAGAACAATCATAAAAGAAAAAATTCACGGAAAAAATAAAAAAAATATCACAAAGAAAGACAGGCAAAAGAAAGTTTCTGTCAATCATCAATCACAATAAGAAAACAAAGACCCAGAAGTCAATTAACCGAACGATCCTAAAAAGCTACGAAATTGAGAGAACCCCAATAAAGCTAAGCAGTCAAAGAAGAAGAATTTTTACATTGCAAAGGCCACTGATTGTTATTGTTGTTGGTATTGATGTTATTATTCTCCATGTTCCCCATTTATTGACCAAGCTGTTCTGCGTCTATCAAGCACATGCTTATGATGAAAATGATAATGGCGGTGCTCTTTTTAGTGCTCAGTTTCTTAGCGAGTTGCTGAGGGAATCGGAAAGTAGTAGAAGAAGCAGAAAAAATGAAATATAAATTTGTGGTGAGAAGATTCTGAAAATATTTGAGTGGAATGAGGGCCTCTGTTTATTGTAGTAGTATTCTCAGAGAAAGAGAGAGATACAGCAAGAGAATGAGAATTCCAGATTTTTCTGTGAAGGCGTGGCTGAAAATCAGTTTGTTTGTTGGGTTCTTTGATATTATTCTATCTTTTCCTGAATTTCAATATTGAAATGCATACCATAAATAAAATTCCAAGTGTTATCATTTGCTGTATTTCAATATTCAGATATTTTTTGGCAATTCAAAATTGCATTAACGAATATTAAAATTGTTGGCCTTGCTTCAATAAAAATAAAATTCACTAATAAACCCATTTTAGTATGATATAATATACAAAAGTCTATTTATAGTGAAAAACTCAAAATTAACCACTTGTTATTTTTTAATCGATAACAGGTGGCTAATTTTGGATTTTTCTCTCCAACTCCAAATAGTTTTATATGAATTTTTGTATAATATATTATGCTAAATGGATGAATGAAGTTGTACTACTGCTACTCCTACTACTACCCCGCACGCCACACCACACCACACCACAATCTTCAAAACCATAATTTGTCTCAAGCCTAATTAATAAGTTAAAAGTAATAAGTTAAAAGACAAGTGATATTAGCAAGTTTGTTTCGTTTCGTTTTGTTTTGTTTAATGGGCAATAATTGCTCCAAAAAGTTTGAAAGTGAATTAAAAGGGCAAATTCAATGGGAAAATGATGATTGGACACGCACTTACTTAGTATCTAGGTAAGAAAACACATATCATCTATTATGTCATGGAGCCTCATTTAGTACTTGAAAACATCATGCTGGCCAAAAACCGTAAACAAAGCTACAAACCAAACAATCTTTCTTTGGTTCCCTCTTTCACATGTCATCAATCTCAACTTGTAACAAGGTTTCTCCTCCAACTGTCATTAGCTCATGATTTACAAATTGTTATTTCCATAGTTGGTCAGTTACTGAATGAAGCCCCTCACTACCAGTTGAACCTCTGTTTTGATCGACTAACGGGGTTTAGCGCAGTGAAAAAAACCTTGACTTGCAAACTAGTAATCTTAAGTTTGATTCGATCCTTGGCACATTGACTGTGTGTTTAAGAAAATCTTTGTTTTTTTGACTGAGCAAACAAATGAACACATCATAATACATAATCCTACACACACAAAAATTATTAAATGGAGAGAATTCGGACGTGGGGCCTCGGACTTCAAAAAAAGATTATAAACATAACTTGAGCAGCAATATCATCCAATATTTGGTTTCTTTTAGCAGATAATAATTGCATATAAGTTGCCAGTCAAATGGGTCTAGCTTTCAAAACTGAGTTCATCCCATAATTAAAGTTTAAAGTTTATTTCAAAATTTTAAAGTTTAACTAAAAGAAAACAGAAATGCCTTTAAAAAGTAATTCAATTAAACTATAATCGGCAGAATATGCTAGTTGGAGACAAGTAGAGTCTCCCTACAAAGGCAAAATGACAGTGGAGCAATAGGGAGACGGCAACAACACAAAAATGGTCGTGTCTTACAAGCTATTATTCCGCATAATCACAACACTCTTCTTAAACTGTCGACAATGGTGATTGTAACAAAGTTGAGATATACATCACCCAAAGGCCAACCACATGAACACGAAAAAGAATGCCTCTGGAACTGGAACTACCAAAATCACGATTACATTACGCCAATAACTGATCGACTCATTGTTCCATAGAATATACACCATATTTCAACACAACTACGTATATAGCTAACTAAATGACAAAGCCTCGTGAATATACATAATCCCATCACAGATCTTATATAGATGGCTGCGTCGTGCCTACTCAATTGTTCGTATCTTATAACATGATCATTCTTTAAACCTACCTTGAAGATGATCCAAGCACTTGCTATGTGGTATTCTCCAAGTGGTGATTATCTCAGCTTTGACTCACTCCCCTTGCTTCGGAATGATGAGAGTGAGAAGAATGACCGCTGAGCTGCAACACAGAACCATGAGCATATCACTGTCAGAAAGATTCTAAGCAAATTCCATAAACAGACATAAGCATTTCCTTCTTGCCATCCTAAAAGACTCTGGCACATGGCCAAAGAAAACTTGATAACCCATTCCGACTGGTGAACTGAAGCTGTCCAGGATAAAATGGAATGTTTTTTTAGCTCTTCACAGCTTCAAATTCATCAGTCAAAAAGTTGCTACTACCACACCAGAAATTTTGTTTCCTAGGTTGAAGCAACAAAGTACAGTGTACTATGGGGGTTATCCACGGATTTGCCTCCAATAGAGTAACTTCACCCTTGCATTTCAACCAAGAAAAGTAGAAGAAATTACAAAAGAAGAAAACGTTAATAGAGAATCACCTTTCAATGAGCTTCCTGACAAATGATCCTCCGTCAGTTTAAAGTTCATTGGGGGTGCTGGGATGGAGCTTCGTAATGCTTCAACTGCATAGAGTAGTCAATTTGAAAATTCAGCTTTACATTCTTTTTCCCATAGGATAAATGCAAGAAAGAAATTTCTTTAAAAAGAAATCAATTCGCCAAGTTCATAGCATATATGCATAGGAAGTTCAAAAATAATTAAAAATATATATCAAACAGGATAATTTGTTGAAGTATTTGCAAACTACCTGCTGTTTCAACAAGAATGCATAGGGTCAACATTTTGATGAAGGTAACTATATGATTCTAAGGTCATTTAAATCCACACATTTTTAAAACTGAAAGATAGATGATTATTGGAAAACTCAGTGGGCTTTCTGGTTAGCCAGTACAATCCAAAGAATGTGGTGCGTGTGAAATGGACGCATTATAGGAAGTTATGAAATGGATGCATGGCAACTGTAGCTGCGAATGCAAAGTAGAGAGTTGGGTTTCTAGTCCCTAGAGCTCTTCAACGTTCATTAGGAAACCTTGGCAGCTTTCGGCCACTTTGATTTTTTCACTCTAAGAAAACGGTTGGGACTCAAATATTTTCCCACATACAACAAGCTCTAAGTCACAAGAGTTAGACGAAGAAAACCTTCAATTGGCAATATACAGGTTATATAAGAGAATATAATTGGAAAATTAAGATATCTGTAAGTTACCCTGTTCATTGAACTCGCTTTCATTGAAGCTGTCATCAGGGCCCTGAGTGAATCCCATTCTTGACTTCCTCAAATCTTCTGACAATCGGTTTGCAGGATCTCGCCCATCTTCTGTATCATCATCTCCTTCAGAAGTTGTAGCAGAGATCCAGTCACCCGTATTATCTATCCCACGACTTTTTCTTCCAAACTTTAACAACCGTTTAAATCCTTTTGTCATATCCTTGCGTGACTGATTTTGAGCAGAATTGGTAGCAAGAATAGGCTTCTGAGCACTTCCCCATTTCTTTCTCATTCGAGCAGCATCAACATCTATTTGGGTAAGACCATGAGAATTCCATGAAGCCGGGCTCCCAATTGGAGAGTCTACAGAGGCATCAACATCTGAGGTCTCATGTGGATAAGAAAAGGGATGATGCATGTGCAAGTTCCATGACATGGGGCTTTCCCCTGGCGAGTCTGGTAGAGACCCCAAAGCATGAAATGTTGAAGGCACAGCAGCCGGCAATTCAGCAACTGAAGCAGGGTCCACTTGAGAAAGAGATCTTACGGAATCGACATTATCAGACCCAGAGTTACCAGACTTTTCAGATTCCTGGCTCAGTCTTGGTTTCCCATTATCCATATCAACCTCATCTTCAACTGCCATATTCCCAAGCTCTTCCTCTTCTTCTTCTTCCTTTGCCATATCAACTGAATCTTCTGCCTCAAAGGTCATCTCATCCAATTCTTCATTTGTTAAAGTCTCAGATGCCATGGACCCTTTCAACTTGGAAATACTAACTCCAGAACCAGTACCTATGCCATTACCTTTCCTAAGAAATGACTTCGACTCCACATATTTTGGAAATTTGTCAGAATGCTCAGTTTGCTCTTTATCAAATGGCACCAAGACAACCCCATCCGAGTTCAGAGGAGACAAGTTGTTGAATTCTACAGGATTAGCAGAACTTTTCCTCAAGGACTGAGAACGCCGTGGCTTCTCTTCCTTGGCCATTATCTCTTCACTACTGCTCTTGCTGCGGGAATAGCTTTTGACCAGTGAACGAGCGGGTATTTTGCTAACAGCTGTTTTGCTAACTCCAGAAGAGGGTTTTGTGTTTTCTTTCCTGAAATCAGAAAAGTTGGGAACTGACTGTGCAAGAGGATTTTCTAACTCTGGTCTTCGCCGCCCTGAACTAAGGTTGGAAAATTTGGACGATGACCGTGGAGCTGGTGCAGCTGGGGTCCAGGGGGTGGGCGAAGACAAATTTCTATTGGGAAAAAGCTTCTTATTTTGAATGCTTCTAGAAGCACCATCTCCTAAAGATGCCTCGCTAGAAAATCTATCTTCTCCATACAATTTCTGAAAATCAGAGAGGTCCTCATCCTTCTCCCAATCAATGGAATCTATTGGCTGTTGTCAAAACAGAAAATTATCATCCTAAGATATATCAATCAGCAACGAAAATATATTCAAAGATTTAGGCAGAAAAAGAAATATCAAATCAAATTTTTCCAGTCATACTGCTAATATCATGATAATTTAAATAGAATCAATACCTGCTCCCTCTTCATACCAGATCTAAAATTAAAGGATCTCAGCTTGTCTTCACGTCGTTGAGCACTAGATACTGAATCCTGTCTGTCTGCTGACCCTGACAACTTGGCCTTTAACTCTGCCTTACTTTGCTCAAGGCTATCTTCCATTGCCTTCAACTTGGCTTCCTTTTCTTCTCTTTTAGAACCCCATTCTTCTCTCAGTTTAGCATCTCTTTTCTGCATGTACCTCTCATAGAACTTTCCTTTAGAATCAAGGGAGAAACCAGACTCAGAGAAATTCTGCCTCAGAGTACCACCATAATCCTGGAGACCTACCATCTTCAATGGGGGAGTAGTATTGAACTTGACCATATCACTAGAACTACCCATTGGTTCCATCACTGTGTTACTGCTACAAAATTGTGCAGGAGCAATCTCCTCTGCTGCAGGTTTTCTGTATTGAGAACTTACTGCCTGTTCCTTCTTCTTCACATCCACGGGCTTGCTTCTGCGAGCAGAACTAGACTGCTCCCCTGGAATCCGAAGCTTGTGTTCTGCAAAAAGCTTTTCAAGCTCATTCGCCTTCACTTTAAGTTCATCATTTAGCTCCTGATTTCCCTTGGTCTGTCTTACTCTCTGAACTTGCTCGACTGGCGTTGGCATTGTAGGTAAGCTCTCTTGATTAATTGAAACCTTGTCACCTGTAAAATCCAACTTGCTACTTTCGTGAACACTATTGGTTTCTTCTCTCCTACCCTGTGACTTCTTAATCTGTTCACGACCGGCAGAAACCGGTTTCTGGAATTTCATTTTTTGAGGTCCAGAGTCTTCCACTTTAATGTGTTGCTTATCAGATGATGTCAGGTCAACATTACCCAACTGCTCCCCAAGATCTCCAGAAAAAGATCTCCAGTGATGCTGGGGTGCCCGTTGATCAACCTCAACTCCTTTGATCTGTGCTGAAGAGGCTTCTTCAAGTTTGCGTCCAACACCACCCTCAAACTGCCCAGAGAAAGATCGGGAATGACCCGGGTAACCCCTTAGAACGTAACTGAGTCATCGACTGCTCTCTCAGTCTAGAATCCTCAAGCCTATTCCCAAATCCACCACCAGATATAGCACCCCCAACCTGGTTTTTCACTCCAACAACCTCAGCACGACCTGAAAATCCTTTAGACTGTGTCTCAGAACCCAATTGATCCTTAAACCCTCCGCTTCTCTCTTCACTACCCGAAGAAATCTTCAGCTTCTCCACAGAAACCCCTTGATCACTCAAACCAACCTGCTCTGTTCTTGCACTAGAGGACCTGGATTGGGTCTGAGAACCCACTTGTTCCTTCTTCACCTTTGACCCCGCCTCCTCCTCCTTGCCTACAAAAACCCCGACACCGGTCTGCCCCTGAGTTTGATCTTTCAGCTCAACATCACCAATTCTACCAGAAGCACTCCTTCCCTCAACCTTACAAGAATCTTTCGGGTCAATCGACCCCTTCCGGTCCTTATCCTCGGCCAAAACAGAAACTATATTAGTCCCCGCCTTCGTATGAGCAATTGTATGAGAAACAGAGGAAACAGAGGATGGTGTGCACAAGGAGCTCTCCGTCTCTTTCTTCTCTGCACTCAAATCGATGCTCATGTCACTGGCACCGCTCCATCTTCGCAGCACAGCAGGCGCAGATGAGACCTCAGAGGAGAGCCTCCGGAGCTCCACAGGTTTGGCAACAACAACGGGTTTGCCGCCACTGGAACTACTCGAACTCTCCTTCTGCTTATTCTCAAAGAGGCTGATGCGGTCCTGCACGCTGAGCCGCCTCGCGGGTTGACTCACAGCCAAAGGCGTCGACTCGGTCTGGGGATCGGCCTTCTTCTCCAACCGGGCCTTGTCTTCGTCTCTGTCTTTCTCAGTTACGTTCTTACGTTGTTGCGTAGGGAAGTTGGCGTTGAGGGACGTGGGTTGTTGACACGTGGAGTGTCTTGATGGGACTTCTAGTTCCTCCTGCTTGTTTTGGGGTTGGCTGTGGGGCTTAACGTGGGGCCCAGATGTGTCTTCGGTGGGATCATCAATTGACATGTCAGACTCACAAGAGGATCTGACAGCTCTGTCGTCTACACTTGGCTTCCATGGGTTGATGACGTCGGATCTTCTTTGGCACAATGAGATAAATTTGGTGCAAGCTTCGCTGAGATTTTGAAAAATAAATAATAAATAATAAATTACGAAATTGTATTTTGGTACAGATATAAAATTTACAAAAACTAAATTTAAAATGTTTTTTTAGGTGAGAAGTACAGAGCAGTTGAGATTTGGAGAAATGGAAAAGAGCCTTGCAACTGCTGCAACTGCTGCACCTGCCTAATTGCGACAGGCTGCTTTACTACTTTCCTACGTTCTACCAACTTCTTTTTCCCCAAGTCTGGGCCAATTGGCAACTATTATAATTCATGGCTTTATAGTGGGCCCTATATGGGCCACTTAATGTGCTTCATAAAGAAGTCAGACCAATATTATTATATGCTCCCAAATTGAAAGATCAAGTTGGCAAACTAGCATTCAGAGGTGACCCAACTTTGAAAAAAGAATAAAAAATTTGTTTCTGCTATGAAAATCCTTTTCAAACCATGAAAAATATATGCTATTTTATGGCCCAGAAGGGTTAGAAACAACCACTAATGTGCAGACAAGCAACATGTAGTCTCATTCCGGCCAAAGAAAAGCATGGGGTCACATTGTGATTGGTTAATCTCCCATCTGAAATTTAATATCTTAATCACTTAAAATGTCAGATGGCATGCTTCAATCAGGCCACCCTGTTAAACCTTTTGATTGAAGAGTTGCACAATTTCAAGGTACAGGACAGTATGATAGCATTTCACTTTCCAATTTTATCGGATGTCCCTGAAGGGGCATGACAATATCACCTTCACAAGAATGCATCAGCTTCTATAATTGGGGAACCTGGATTCAACTATCGGCACTGACAATAGTTACGCCTAACTAGTAATGGCAAAGTAGAGCCTCAGAAACCCCACACACATTGGCAATGTGGAAGAATTATCATCTACCATGAAGGAAATTCTGTTCAACCTGTTAGTTGATTTTGCATTCCTTAAGTCAGTGAATCTGGAGAGAATTGGCCCAAATTAAGTTTGGAGACATTTTCCTCCACATTTATATCTGTTTTGCGTTTGCCACCAATTCAAACAGACGGACTCATCACTAGTACCAAGATGCAGCAACAGTTCACCAGAAAAGGCGAGGTTTGATGATGCACACATGCAGACATGGAGGTAAGAGCATATGCAAGTGAGAGCATGCATACACACACAGGGGAAGAGATATAGGAGGGGCATAGGCTATTAAATAAGACTTTTTTCTTTTCTTTTGGAGTGGGTGGGGTTGAGATAAGATTAAATAAAACTTGAAGAAGCAACAATCAGAGAGGGGATTTCCCAGAATCTTACTTCAAGAGATGGGCTCCAAATTGATCTGCAAAGAGTTGTAGTTCAGAGACTGTATCAGGGTTGAAACCAGCAGCAGATGCACGAGCACAAGCTGTGGTTAAATCCTGCCTAACTGCAACAAGTCGTACATCGATAGCCCTCAAAAGCTCCTTCCTGTATGAATTGCATTAAGAGAATAAAAAATGAGACCAATTTCCAGAGGGGAAAGGGAGTGGGATGCTTTAAAATAGAATCTACATCATAGCATGATTATGTACTGCCATCCTGAATGGTGACATGACAGCAGAGTTATGGCCAACTGTTTCCATTAACATGTGTAGTCAACTCCAACCATTATTGTTAACTTCCAATTTCATCCTAGTAGTGGATTTCAAAAGAGATATAATTACTGGATTTCTTTTCAGTTTGGACTTTTGCAAACCACTATTCAATATTCTTGTCCAGCATAGAGAGCACTACATTCCTAAACATCTCAAACCACAATAACTTCATATGAAAGAGGTTCTGTAACCTCATCTCCTGGTAATGGTCAAGTTGTAGTCACTACAAAGAGACCATCATCTTAAATAACCTCAAACAGAAAAACCTTCCCCACTGCTGACTTCATGGATCCAACACGAAGAAAAGTGCAAAATGAGGGGAACCTAATGAGTTCAAATATGCTCCTATTGCTGCAATTTAACCATAATTTTTTCCGTAACTTGAAAATCTGACCACATTTATGAACAAAAAATTCACAGCAATCTAAGGCAATAGTAAGGAAATTATAAAAAAACAAAACAAAACAAAATTTAACAGAGCATTACTTTGTTGCATCTGCTGCTGCTGTGATACCTGTTCCATCCCCACCTGAGCAAATTGTTCAAAAGCTAGGTCAGCATTGTAATAAAACTCATGCTTCGATCAATATCCAGATTTGACTGGATATGTCAATATTAAATACTTTACAGTCAAAAGTACAATAGCACAGGCAAAGAGTTTATGGCATTCAGGATAAGTAAAACCAAGACAAGCAAACGGTTTTAATTAACTCTAAACCTAGTTCGTAAATAACAAGTTCAAAGGCCACCATATTTTGTTTTCTTTTTCCAGTAAAAGTCAAATATTAATCATTCATGACAGACCTAAGATTTGGGATATATGACTCAGCTTCATAGTCAAACAATATCAAGATAAGTGCACAGCCCATATCCCCCAGAAAATTGTAACAGCATATTACGGAAGGACATATAACTTACCCAGTATATCTATAGGCCCTGCTTCTCATAACAAGGCCATGCTATACAAGAACACCCCAAAGAGTTCTGACGAGGATAACAATAAAAATAAAATAAAAAGCAAGTTACTACATCTACATTCAAGCTACTATCAAAGGGTTGAGGCAGAAAAACATAAGACATGAAAACCTGAAGAAGAAAAAAAAATTGAAACAACAAACCTAAAGAATTTTTGTTTTGTTTGCATTTAAGTACAAATCACTGCCAGCTGCATTCCTTGAAATGAAGACCAGAGAATTCCATGGTGTGTGGTTATATAATGGAAAAAGTGCTGTGAGCATTTTCTTTTTTTTTTTATGTGTGTGTGGGTGTGCATTTTCATTTCTTTTTCCTATGTGATGTGTAAAGATTGTGGAAGACAGTCTTCAAGGATATGGAGCTTGATCTTGAAAACTTAGAAGGGCATGATATTCAAGTGCTTGTGGCTTTCCCTTTACACATTCACTAATCTATGGAGTCTATTCAATCTGACATAGCAATAGAAATACCAGAAAAAATAAGTACTAAATATGGATGACCTAGATCAGAATTACTTGGAAAATTAAGCACAAATGAGATTAAAAACTGTAGCAAATTTTAACATCTACTTTAGACATTGGGCAGGCACTCCCAATAATGTATGACATTACTTAGCATTTTATATACAAACACAATCCACGAACATCTATATTCATACAAAAAACTTAGCCTGACAATGAAGAAACTAAGACAAAAAAATGGTGACCCACTTCTACACCATCAATCCTAAATCCTCTCCGATCTCAACCACTCATACAGAATCTACATTCACAATCAGTTATAACAAAGAAAGATCAATATGGACATAAATCCTCTCAGATAAAATTTATGTTTATATTAGACAAGATTCGGCCATTAAGTCTTGTTGCATCCAAACCAATTCAAGGTGCGAGATTACAATCAACTATCAAAAGTGAAGTTAGAAGTGATGAGCATACCCAATGCACCAGCATGTTGACCTCCCATTCCCTGGTATAAAACAGTTCCAAAATTCAATCAAAACAGAAAATGTGTTTGCAGTTACCATTACAGTTGTTGAACTGATCAAAAGGCTAACCTGAGAATATATTCTCCGTGCTGCCTCCAACTGCGACATCTCTGCATCAAATGCATTGACCATTTCCAGTACTTCAGGTGTGCTAACAAACCGCACAAACCTGTAAACAATATTGGCTACTGAAGTCAAATAACCCTGAAATATTACAACATAAAAGGCCAGCAGGCTTAAAATAACTAAAATTTATCTCCATTAGCAACCTAACCTTTCAAGTGTTCCTTTTGTGAACCATGTATCAGCACATTTACGTTTCTCAACCTCAAGTTTAATTGACTGAACTGCAAGTGCAACCTGCTCCTCTGCAACTTTTAAATGGGTCACAAATGGCTTGACTGAACCAGATGCAAGCTTCTCAGTGTTCCCGTTACTAGAAACAAACAATTCACATCTGCAAGAGTAAAGAAAAACAAGATATGAACAATGATAATTGTAAGTGGAAACGTTAAAAGAACATGGAAATGTAAAGACTCATGACACTCACCGTGAGTGCTTTGGTGATAATTGGAATACTGCATAATCAAGAGGCGTATCAGATTTCATTTTCTCCTTCACTCTAGCTCCTTTATCCCAAATGACCTCTTCATATAACAGATGTAACTTTTAATCCCCAAATGCCAAAGATCCTCACAATTCTGATTAGTTCATTATCAATGCATAACCTGAACCAAAAGAAGAACAGAAAATTTATAAAACTGATTATACCAGTTCTTCCAAGTGACACAATATTGTGTAAACTCATAAAGCAACGAAAATTTGAAATTATTAAGGACTGGATGAAACTTCTATAATCGAATGAAATATGAGAATCCCACAGTTAACTAATCCACATTCTAAATCAGAACGGTTTATTTGAAATAAGCATGTGTACAAAGAAAGAAGCACAAGCCCAGTTGCAAAAACCTACTACTTTTAGACCAAATACTTACCACTAATACACCAACAGATCTCAATCCAAAAACTCCTGTCAAAAGCAAAATGCACCTGAAGTCTAGCTCTTGTACAAAAATAGAAACCAATACTTCAAATATGGAATTCAAATATTGCTCAGATCTGGGTTTGCATAATCCAAATTCAAATGCAAAAACCAACCAAAAACCATATAGGCAAATGCCCAATTTACCCACAAAAACAAATTCAAATGCGAAACCACAACTGACGCAACCGACATACATAAACTGAAATAGGAACATTTATAAGCACTCAAGCAGCTAAAAATTGCATGCAATAAATGCAAAAATCCAAACCAATCGCACCCAAAATTTAAGGCAAATGTGAAACCGATCGTCAATATGAGAAGCTTACCTGAGCTCAACCTCTCGGAGATCTTCGATTGCTTCAATCGGATCCTCTGATTTGCTCAAGCTGGTGGCAGCATTTCACTGTTTTTTTTCTTTCTATATATATTGTGCCCTTCTCCTTCTGGCTCTTTAAGAGTAGCTTTTCTTTTTTCCAAATTTTCCAAATGGTTTTTTTGTTTTCAAATTAATATTGGGCTTTTCTTCTCTTTCTCCTTTAGGCTTTAGGCTTTAAGAAAACCCTAATAACAGCAATTTCCTCAACTGCACCTTTTCTTTGCCCCTCTTTTTCCCCCAAGTGCTTTGCTTTGTGTTGCTTTCTCTCTCTACACTCTCTCTGTTTAAAAATACACAGTAGAGAGAGAGAGGAAGAGAGAGATTGTGTGTGTGTGTGTGTGTGTGCGCGCTTTGAACTTCAGACAAAATTTTGGTATGTAATTTGTAAAAACAAATCTTAACTAGGATTGGAAGACAGAGACTCTTTGGTGGTGCCGATGTGTAATTACACAAATGGTCTTGACTGTAGTTGACTCCAAATTACCATGTTGCCATTCTTTTTCTTTTTTTGCCTTTTAATCAGTAATTAATTAATCCAACTTCATTTTTTGTAAAAATTAATCTGAGCTTTTAATCCAATCAAGAGTCCTCCACAAAACTTGTACCCAATGGTTTCAAATTTGAACCCATCTAGATAAAAATTGAAGATAAGAACTCTTTATCTTTTCCAATTATGTCCTTATCTTCTTCCTTTTTTCAACATTTTTTTAATTTTTTGAAAGTATTTTCATATTAAATTATCTGGTTTTCCAATTACCTGGGTTAACTTTAATTTTTAATTGTTTAATTTATTCTTCGTGCTTGCAAATAATGATTTTTAAATAAACTATTTATGTCCATTTGCGTGCACGTTTTGTTCTTTTGTGAAATTCCTTTGTTTAATTTAGCAAAAACAACGGTCATGACTTGTATGATAGTTCCCATTAACTTGTATTATTATCAATGTCTAAAATATTGATAGTATCGGAAATATCGATTTTTCAAAAATATGAAAATATCGGGATATTATCGATATTGATAAAAATTGAATAAAAATAATGAAAATTGTAAGAAAAACTTGAAATTTTTTATTGAAGCTTTGGAGGATGTTTATTTAGTCAATTATCTATTAGTTTATCACAAAAATTGGAAGGAAATGCATTGCATGATGAGTTTAACTTATTTAAGTTGATTATATAGTGAACTGACAAACTTTCTTGAAACTTTCTTGCTGATTTAAGTGTATTGTGAATAGTAGTTGGAAAGTTGAAACTTGAAAAGTAAACTCATTCTCATGTGCAAATCAACATTTTCGATATTATAAGCGATATCATGTCGATATTTTGCCAAAATATTGCTGAAGTCTCGAGAGAAATTATCGACATCGATATTTCCTCGACATTTCATCGATATTATGCATATTCATACGATATGTGTATGGATATGTTCCAAAATATCTATGACCCGAAAAAACGATAATATCCTCGATATTTCGTCGATATTTTGGTTTATGGTTGAAACCAAGTATACTGTACAAAGTCTAAAATATCGATGGTATAGAAAATATCGGTAGTCCAAAAACAAGGAAATTTCGATAGAAATATCGGGATATTATCGATATTTTAGACCTTGATTATTATCATATGAAACAAACTTCAAATAACAAAATCTCTAACGAGTTTCCAGCAAGAAAGTTTCATATTTAAATTGATAAGGAAAGTTAACAGGTCTCCAAATATGCTACTTGTTGAAGAATATAAAATCCTGCATTAGAAATTTGACTAAATAAATTACAACTTATAATAAGTGATTCCATTCCTAATAACATCGAAGCCTTTTGTGATAAAACTCCACAATTACTGAGATTTGTATGTGGTTAAGTTGGAGACAATATCGGTGTTGCTAGTAGTGGGTTGCAAGCTCGACTTTTGAAATTTAACCATACATATGCAATAGTAGCCAACGCGATCTAGCCTAGTTGAAAAGGCCTTAACTTGCAGAATTTGGGTCTCAAGTTCAAATTCCCATGACACCGTGGTAGTGTGTGTATGAGAAACCTCTCTCTTCTGTCAAGTTAACAATAAAGAGGGATGGGGACTAATTGTGTCCCTTATAATTTATCAAAACTTCATTTTCATAGTTAAATTGGGATTTTTTTTAAAATATATATAACAAATATTTGGGAACGAGAGAATTAAATAAAAGATCTTGAATGCATGATGTAATTAAGCACACTCTAGTCAAATTACATTGCTTTCTCTATTTACTTAATCTTAGTAAAAGAAATAAAAATTATATACATATATATATATAGAAATTCTCTTATGCGGACATTCGGATGTTATTATCGTGCGAACGCCATGTATTTTGTACTAACCCTCCTTACATAGTTCACGTGGTGGTGGCTCTTATTCGTGATCTAAGGCTTCGTCAAAAACAAATTCATCGTTGTCGCTGGATTTGTGGTGGTTGTCATCTTCACATGGTGGTGGCTCGTCAATGACTATGCGAAACTGTTTCCCACATTGGTAAAGATTAAACAATGATTGAAAGGGTTGTGTTGAGTTTCATAAAGGAGCTTATTTTACCTTTTATTAAAAGTGTTTTTTTGCTTATTTGCATATTAACAAATAAGCATTGGGAGTTGAAGAGGGCAATTTTCTCATCAACTCTCAAGGTTTGGAAAGCATTTTCAACCCAAAAAAAAATATTCTTTTCTAGTAATTGCCAAATCTTTATCCCAAAATTACCAAATCGATACCCATCAATTGCCAACGCGATACCCATCAATTGCTGAATCGATATATAGTAAAGTGACGATTTTATGTTGATTTTGCTACCAATTACCACATCATAAAGGGGCATTTGCGTTTCCATTGTGCAATTTGCAAATACATTGCATGTTTTTGCATTTTCACAATTAAATTATTGTAGTTAATTTGCTATGTTTGTTTATGCAACTGATAGATACATTCCACACTTTTATATTTGGACAATGAAATTAGATTGGTGTGTTTGTTTTGCACAATTGCCAAACAGTGAGTGGGGTTTTGTAATTGAAGTTGGTAATTGCCAACTCGTTGGGAGCCTTTTTTATGTTTTGTATTTAATTGCCAAAATATAATGTGTCATTTATTTTCTTATTAATTATAAATTAGTAGTATGTTACCCATTTTCAGGTAATGGATGCCAAAGCAAAAAAAATATTGTGGAGATCATGATCATAGCTCCATGGCCAACATTAGAGGTCAAAGCTCTATGGCCAACACTGAAGGTTATTTTGCAAGGGGTGAGTCAACAAAAGGAAAAAGAAATTACTCCTCTTTGCGAGATTTCGACCCTACAAGAGAAGAAACTAGTGAGATTAATGGACATTTGGAGTACGATGGGCTCAATTTCCATGACATGAGCATTGATGACTTAAAGGGTAGGGAGTTTGCAAATTTTGAGGAAGCTGAAAATTTTTATTCTGAATATGCTCTTGCAATTGGTTTTAGCATAAGAAAAAATCGTTTGGGACGTGGCGAGGTTGGGGTTGTAAGAAGCGGACAATGGGTCTGCTCAAAAGAAGGAAAAAGATCAAAGAAATGGACAAATAAAGAGAACATGGTTCATACACCAAGGAAAAAGACTAGAGAGAATTGTCAAGCGGCATTTGCTATGAAGTATTGCGATAAAAAAGGTTCTTATATTGTGAAGCAATTTGTAACATAGCACGATCACCGAGTAGCTCAATCCTGTGAGCTTCCTTTTCTGCGTTCCCACCGATGCGTTAAGGAATCCAATATTGCACAAGCCAGTTCTATGCGAAAAGCATTTATTAGAACAAGTCGCACGTACGACTATATGGTTGACCAAGCAGGGGATATATTAATGTGGGGTTCACGAGTAAGGATTTGTACAACAAGCTGGATTTTGAGTGCTGTAAATTAGTATTGGATGGTGATGCACAAGCAGAAATATGCTACACGAATGCCAAGGTAGTAGTGGACCTCGAGTTCTTTTGCATGTTTAGCTTAGATGAAGAGAACAGATTGGCAAATTTGTTTTAGAGAGACTCTCAATCTCTGCATGATTATTGTTACTTTGGGGACGTGTTGATATGTGATAGCCCGTACACTTTCGGGCTTTCTATCAATAACCCCAACCAAAAACTTTACAAGGTCAAGGGTACTAATAAGGGACATAACAAAAACAAACCTAATATGCAATCAAGTCTTCATTTCATTTTCATGGTGTACATAACAAAAACAAAGCTGAGTTTCTCTCTGTCTAAGGCACCCTTACATTACCAAAAGGGGTAAAATGATCCACAACCAGAGAGAACAACATAATTTAAACCCTCGATCCAACGCATTACTTAAATCTTTACAGTATTAGACCTCATCTAACTCATCTTGTTTTAAGAAAAAAAAAAAAAAACCGTCTCATCTTTACACTTTCGTGCTTTCTATCAAGAACCCCAACCAAAAAAACTTTACAAGGTCAATGGTACTAATTGTGGACATGCCGACATTCCCCAAAACCTCATTAGCAGCCACAGTATCCTCCAAAATCACAGGTTAATTGGAACCTCCAAAATTACTCGCGATTATTGTTTTTTTTCCTTTTCATCACTTGGATAACAAGTTTATCTAAATAAATTTGTTTTTGCTATTGCCAAATCGGTGGTGGCTAATTGGATACGGAAATCCAATTGGCTTTTACGAAGGTAATTAATGGTTCTCAATGTGCCGATCAATGTCTACCTTTTGGTCAATTACGGCTACTAATAAGGCCTTTTTTTTCCTTTCATCACTTGGATCACAAGTTTATCTAAATAAATTTGTTTTTGCTATTGCCAAATCGGTGGTGGCTAATTGGATTTGGATCCAATTGGCTTTTACGAAGGTAATTAATGGTTCTCAATGTGCCGATCAATTGCTACCTTTTGGTCAATTACGGCTATTAATAAGGCGATTATTGTTTTTTTCTTTTTCATCACTTGGATCACAAGTTTATCTAAATAAATTTATTTTTGCTATTGCCAAATAGGTTGTGGCTAATTGGATACGGAAATCCAATTGGCTTTTACGAAGGTAATTACCAATTCTCGATGTGCCGATCAATGGCTACCTTTTGGTTAATTATCGCTATCAATTAGCCGATTATTGTTTTTTTCTTTTCATCACTTGGATCCATAAATTTATCTAAATAAATTACTAGATTTATGTGCCTATTTACAAGTTTATGCATATAGTTTACCATGTCATGGTAAATCCTAATCCATAATATGGTAATCTTCTATTTATCCTTGTAAGGATCCCAATTACAATGAATTGGAAACGGTGGACGTTAAAGATGTAAATGAAGTCCTATTTCAAGTAAAAACATGTGTTTACTACAACAACGACTAATATTACAATATTGGGGAAGTGGAATACCATAACCTTGTACACTAGAACCTAAATCTTATAAATTACAAGATTTATGTGCCTATTTACAAGGTTATGCATATGGTTTACCATGTCATGCTCATGGTAAATCATAATTCATAATATGGTAATTTTCTATTTATACTTGTAAGGATCCCAATTACAATGAATTGGAAACGATAGACGTTAAAGATGTAAATGAAGTGTTATTTAAAGTAAAAACACGTGTTTACTACAATAAGGACTAATATTACAACGTTGGGGAAGTGGAATACCATAACGTTGTACACTGGAACCTAAATATTTTAAATTACAAGATTTATGTGTTTATTTTACAAGGTTATGCACATGGTTTACGATGCCATGGTAAATCCTAATCCATAATATGGTAATCTTTTATTTATACTTGTAAGGATCCTAATTGGCTTTTATGAAAGTAATTTCCAGTTCTCGAGGTGCCGATCAATAGCTACCTTTTGGTCAATTACTTACTGGCTATCAATTAGCCGATTATTGTTTTTTTTTCTTTTCATCATTTGGATCCATAAGTTTACCTAAATAAATTACTAGATTTATGTGCCTATTTACAAGTTCATGCATATGGTTTACCATGTCATGGTAAATCCTAATCCATAATATGGTAATCTTCTATTTATATCGTAAGGATCCCAATTATAATGAATTGGAAACGGTGGACGTTAAAGATGTAAATGGAGTGCTATTTAAAATAAAAACATGTGTTTACTACAAGAAGGACTAATATTACAACGTTGGGGAAATGGAATACCATAACGTTGTACACTGGAATTAAATTACTGTTGGCGAGTCCTTACTTAGTTAGGATTTTAGTTTCTTACTATGTTAGGAATTTGTTTACTTACCCATTTATCTAATCCTCTTATAATTGAGATTTATTTTCTATTGTAATTTAAATTTATTTTCTATTGTAATCTAAATTTATTTCCTATTTTATTTAAGATTGTACTTCTATAAATACCTCTATATTTGAGAAGAATAAAATATGCGAATATTTGCCCTACTTTATTTGACTTGGTATCGTAGAGCCAGGTTTTCTTGTGACCTGTGCTTGCGTAACTCCTTACGATTTAAGTGCTCTCCTCCCTCCTCTTCAAAGGGGAGGGGTGTGAAAATGATATGTTTCTCTTTCTCATGAAGATATTACCTATTTATTGACTCCAACGAACCCTTCTCTTTAGGGGGAGAGGAGGATTGAAGAGAAGTTGTGTCTGCGTGAATTTTCTATACTTGATATGGAAGTATTTGTCGTTGCTACTGCTGCCGCCACCGCTTGCCCTACCTTGTGTTGCTCTTGCTGGTGTCGATTGCCTTGTATGTCTCTTCGGTGCTAGTATTGTTGCTCCCGCCATGTTTGTGCCTCTATTGTGTTTCCGCTGTGATCATGCCGTTGACCTTGCCTTTACTCTAGGCTTTCTTTGCCATGCCTTGCCAAGCTTTGCTTTACCTTGCTTTGCCTTTATGTGGCCTTGATTAGCCTTACCTTGCCTTACCTTATTTTTAGGGTTTGGTTGCCTTTACCTTTGTCGTGCCTTACCTTATTTTTTTAGGGTTTGGTTTTGCCTTACCTTTGCCTTTGCCTTTATCGTGCCTTACTCTATTTTTAGGGTTTGGTTTTGCCTTACCTTTGCCGTGTTCACAGGGTTTCTATGTTCTTTGCCTTGCCTTTGCCATGTTCACAGGGTTTCTGTGTTCTTTGCCTTGCATTTGCCTTGTTCACGGGGTTTCTGTGTTCTTTACCTTGCCTTTGCCGTGTTCACACGGGGTTTACGTGTTCTTTGCCTTGCTCGCAGGGTTTCGTGTTCTTTGCCGTGTTCGTAGGGTTTCGTGTCCTTTGCCGTGTTCCCGTGGTTTCTGTATCCTTTGTCGTGTTCGCAGGGTTTTCGTGTTCTTTGCCGTGTTCGCAGGGTTTTTCGTGTTCTTTGCTTTGCGACCTTGCATTTGCCTCAAGTATGGTGTTCTACGACTCGCTTGACAAGTTGGGCATGCGAAACCTCTTTGCGCCAACTTGAGGGGGAGTGTTGGCGAGTCCTTACTTAGTTAGGATTTTGGTTCCTTACTATGTTAGGATTTTGTTTACTTACCCATTTATCTAATCCTATTATAATTGAGATTTATTTTCTATTGTAATTTAAATTTATTTTCTATTGTAATCTAGATTTATTTCCTATTTTATTTAAGATTGTACTTCTATAAATACCTCCATATTTGAGAAGAATAAAATATGAGAATATTTGCCCTACTTTATTTGACTATTACAAGATTGATGTGCCTATTTACAAGTTTATGCATATGGTTTACCATGCCATGGTAAATCATAATCCATAATATGGTAATCTTCTATTTATACTTGTAAGGATCTCAATTACAATGAATTTGAAATGGTGGACGTTAAAGATGTAAAAGGGGTCCTATTTAAAGTAAAAACATGTGTTTACTACAATAAGGACTAATATTACAACATTGGGGAAGTGGAATACCGTAACGTTGTACACTGGAACCTAAATATTTTAAATAACAAGATTTATGTGCCTATTTACAAGTTTATGCATATGGTTTATCATGTCATGGTAAATCCTAATCCATAATATGGTAATCTTCTATTTATACTTGTGAGGATCCCAATTACAATGAATTGGAAATGATGGACGTTAAAGATGTAAATGGGGTCCTATTTCAAGTAAAAACATGTGTTTACTACAATAAGGACTCATATTACAACGTTAGGGAAGTGGAATACCATAACATTGTACACTATAACCTAAAAGAAGCTTCAATGTGGAAAACCAAATGTGAGCGACGCCGAGGTCTATGCTCATTGCGGAGTGTAGGTTTCAGTTTTATAACCTAAAAGAAGCTTTATTTTACCCCCCTCTTGATTTTCCTACATAAAACATTTACAAGGAATCTCATTTAGTTAGTCATATATAATATACTTAATGGACTAGATAAGTCATTTAACACTTACAAATAGTTATATAATAAAAACCGGTTTACGACTAATTGCCATTTTGGAGTAAATGCGTTTGTTGTTTTTTTCCTCTTTGTCATTCCCAATATTTTTCTTTCCCACCATTTTATAATCTCAATTAATGAACAGTCCCTACTATGAACCTGCATTCACAAAACAATATTTAGTGAATTATGGATAATGGGTGATTATAAGTTTTTATCAATTTGCAATCTTGTTTATCGCTTTGGTAATTACTCAATATCAGTTTGGCAATGTTGTTCCCTCGATTAGGAGATTACCGTCTACCGACTTGGTAATAATTTATAATTATGGCAAAGCGATAGACAATAATTCCCTAACCAATATGGCGTAATTGCCAAATCGTTATACGGGAATTGCCATATTGATAATCCATAATTGCCCAATCGATACCCATAATTGCCCAATCAATACCCATAGATTGCCAAATTGATATACAGTAATTCACAAATCAATCTACAATAAAGTCTCCTCCTACAAACCTTGCTAAAAAACGTCGACTACAAGTTGGAACTTACAGACCCTTGCTATTGCTACACAAACATTGTGGAAGATACACAAACCTTAGAAAACTCCAAACCTAATGATATCTAATGCTTTATACCTTAGGAAACATGTGACAACCAATGGAGGAGATGGCAGACTTCACCACAAGTAGCAGCACCAAGTTCAACAGCTTCACCACTTGCAGAGGAAGTTCAATAGTAGAGATTTTTTGGGGTTTGAAGTTCAGCAACGTAGATAGTTTAAAGAGTAAGGAGTCATGTTAACATTAAAATTCCACGAATCCTTAACTTGTTATAGCATGTTTTTTTTTTTAAAAAAAAAAACAAAATTTGCATGTGCGTTGCACATGCCAAATTAAAAATAGCTAGTGTATCGATACACCTGTGTACCGTAGACGTTGCCCTTGTATTATTATCATATGAAACAAACTTCAAATAACAAAACCTCTAACGAGTTTCCAGCAAGAAAGTTTCATATTTAAATTGATAACGAAAGTTAACAGGTCTCCAAATATACTACTTGTTGAAGAATATAAAATCCCGCATTAGAAATTTGACTAAATAAATTACAACTTATAATAAGTGATTCCATTCTTAATAACATCGAGGCATTTTGTGATAAAACCCCACAATTACTGAGATTTGTATGTGGTAAGTTGGAGACAATATTGGTGTTGCTAGTAGTGGGTTGCAAGCCCGACTTTCTGAAATTTAACCATACATATGCAATAGTAGCCAATGCGATCTAGCCTAGTTGAAAATGCCCTTAACTTGCAGAATTTGGGTCTCAAGTTCAAATTCTCATGACACCATGGTAGTGTGTGTATGAGAAAACCCTCTCTTCCTATCAAGTTAACAATAAAGAGGGATGGGGACTAATTGTGTCCCTTATAATTTATCAAAACTTTGTTTTCATAGTTAAATTGGGATTTTTTTTTTAAATATATATAACAAATATTTGGGAACGAGAGAATTAAATAAAAGATCTTGAATGCAAGATGTAATTGAGCACACTGTGACGACCCTGACCCAATTTTTATATAAAAATGAATTAATTAATAAGTTAATTAATTTGGATAATTAAAATAAATTAAAAAGGAATTAAAATGAATTAATTGGAATTAATTGGGAATTAAATAATTAAAGGGGCATTTTGGTTCACTTTATTTTCGGGATGGAATTTGGCGAAACGAGTTGCGCCATTGCGTCCGGAACGTCGAAACGAGTCCGTTGACGGGCGGAACGTTTCGATACGAGCTTTGGATTGTTCGGAGGACATAAAGGTCATTTTGGAATTTGTTATTTACCCTCACCAATCCTGGTTCTCTCTCTCTCTTCCTGCGCGTGTTTCTCTCTCCTCGAAACGACGCCGTCCCTCTCTCTCTTCGGCAACGACTGCTCCGGCCACGGCTTGGCTCGAGACCGGTCCCGATCGAAAGCTTGGCACCGTGCGGTCTTAACCCACCATGGATCCGAAGCTATCGTGTCGGCGTTCGTCTTGACAAGCTCAAAATCTCGGCCAAATCTCCATCGATTCCGGCGACTCCTCCTGGCCGAATTGGACGACGGCTTCACTCAAAGTTAGACTTGCCTCCATCTCCCTCTTTCTGCTTCTCGGGCTTGCGCGATAACATTGGGTGGTTTTGCCACCGGATCTAGAAACCTAGGGTTTGGCGGTTTGGCCGATTTTCAATCGAGGTTTTGAGGTGGTTGCCGGCCGGTTCTCAGGCGGCTACCACCGGTTCTAGACTCCTCCGTGGTCCGAGTCGAACCGGTATAGGTGGTGTCGGAAGTGGTGAAGTTTTGGGGTTGGCTGATTACTCAAGCCACCCGCCACCCACGGTGGCGCGTGTGGCGGCGCGTGGTGGCGGTTTAGTGGCGGTTCTTGGGTCCTCTGAGATCCTCGTATCGCTGTGAACGCGTGGGAGTTGACGGATCTCAATTCGGAGATCGTTTGGCCATCGAACGAATCTCGCCTATTGCGTGATTCTCGGTTCGATAGGTTTGAACGGTTGGATCGTGTCCATTCTTGGATATGTTGATCTAGATAATTCTAGGATCGTATAGGATTTGACGGATCATGATTCGAGTCCCGGATACTCCGGATCGATGACTTGAAGTTAGAATTAAATCGTAATCGTCCGATCGTGCGATCGTGAGCAATCCGACCGCTCGATCGAGACCAAACTTTGAGGACACGCTACTTAGGTCGTGTTGAACCTCTAGGAACTTTCGGATCTAAGTTTGGAGGTCATGGGACCCACGGGTCCGGTTTGACCCACTTCGCCGGTTTGACCAAGTTTGACTAGGTTTGACCGAGGCTTTCCCGAGGTCGCCTTGCAGTGTAGTTGACTTTGTTGGACTTCTAGGAAGGTCTAGATTGTTTTGGAGGTCTTGGGCTCCGCGGCCCGGTTGACCGAAATGGGGTGTTTGACCGCCGTTGACCGTGAGTCTTCCCGGCAGTCCCACTGGTTTTGAGAGGTGTTTGACCTTGGAATCCTTCGTAGGACGTACGTACACGTTAAGTGGGGTTTTGTTAGGGTTTAAGTTTACGGTTCGCACGTTCACGGTACTAATTCAATCTTCGTATCTATCGCTTTAGGTGCGTTGACTCTTCTACGCGCAAGCGGACCCTTTGAGGGTTGTGCATAGGACCAACGGTGAGTGAACTTTGTTTTCAAATGTGCATGACTTGAATGAATTGCATGATATGCATGAAATGAGATTTAATAATAGTTTTAAATCTTGAATTGGATAAGTGTTTTAAGTCATTGACATGACTTTGGTTGTTTTATATTAAATGATTATGCATTTGAGTTTAATGCATGTTTTGGGTTGCCAGGTTTTATGTGGGGCCCTGTTGGCTATATTTTAATATTATTTATACCTTTGGGTATTGAACGGGACGTGGACAACGCCCGTTGATTTGCTTATCGGATTTTAATTATACAAATGAGCTATATTAAGCTTGAAACCGTTTTATTATATTTTAATTATATAATTGAATATATGGACGTTAGTATAGTCCGTTTGATTCCATATTCGGTTTTAGGGTTAAAACCCTATGATTTATAACACGTATACTTTGATTATATATATATAAACTTTTATATATATATATATATATATAGCTACTTTGAGTAAACACTTGTAATAGTGGAAAATGGTTATATAACTATATATATATATATATGTATATGTACCTTGGTTATATACATATATATATATATATATTGATATATCTTTACTTTGACTATATATATATATATATATTTATATATATAGGTATATCTACTTTAAGAAAAGGATCACCATACTTTGGTTGTATATATATATATGTACCTTGATATATATATATATATATATATATATATACATATGTTTATCTACTTTAAGAAAAGGGTTTTCAATACTTGATTTATGTATATATATATATTGATATATATATATATATATATATATATATATATATGTTTATACTTTATCTTTGACGTCCTAGTGACGGTAGATTTTATTATGATTTTTGTATGCTTGGATTTAGCATTGAGTGAGATTTAAATATGGTTTTTCACTGAAAATGATGTTTGATTTATTATTAATCGATTATGCGGTCGTTTGACCCTTGTGATTATTTTGAATATATATAAATATGTTTTGGACAGTGATGTCCTGCTTTTGAGTATATATATTGGTTATATGCTTGACGGACTTGTATGTCCTAATGTTGTTTTGGGTTGGGTACATTGTGGTTGTATATATATATATATATACTGTTATCGCATGATGATTGATGTGTGTGCATTTAGCACCCTGTATTGTACCTTCCCCCTGTTCTGATACTGATGATACGAGTACTCTGTTGCGGTTCGATCCGGTGCATACCTTAACGGGGTGTAGCTGTAGATCCTTAATTGGATAGTCTGCGCGCATGACATATTATGGACGTAGTGGTATTGATGGTTCCTTACCTTGCGGGCCTGTGAGCTTAGTCCCGATTGGAAGGCTTAACCCTGGGCACGGGGTCTTGTCGAGACCGTACCGGTGTCCAGTTAAATGATCCCCTGTTGGATTGTTTTCCCCTGGTACTTGTGTTGGTGTTATGGTTATACTATACCTATACGCGTGAGTTAGTACCTTCGTATTCATATTTCTGTTAGTGAGGATCGTTCCTCGCTTGTCGTGCTTGTAAGCACGCGATTGTGAGTTTGGGGAAGTTGGGAAACTATTTACCTGTTTTGGTTGTAGTACTTGACTTGATTTCAGTACTTTATAGATTTTACTTGTTGGATTGTAAATCCTGTTTTATATATATATATTTATATATATGTTTTGAACTGCAATTTATGTCTATATTGCTGTCAAGTTTGGTTTGCTTGCTGTAAGCAAGCTATTCTGCATTTTAAGGTTTGTTTTACCTTATGTGGATTTTATTCCATCCTTATCCTTTTACGTTAATAAATCCTTTTGTTTATATTTTATAAACTTGTGTGGGATTTGTTTTGGGAGGATTATGCCTCGGAAATGTAAAAGGGGTTTTAAATCGAAATGTTTTCACGTACTTTGAAATAGTACGGTTTTCAAATATATAAATGATTTCAGATGCATGTTCGCATGGTTTTAAACGGTGGGGTTACTACTTTGATTTAAGTATGAAAACCTTGTTTTTGTCCACTCACACTCTTTATGTTTTGCGCCCTGCATCGTAGTCGCTCGACACCTTCTACCGTGCGCTTCTCTTCTCGAGTTCGATGGAAGGGTAGGATTGTCATCCTTGAACCCTAAACTCGTAATCTGTTATTTCTATTCCGCTGTTGAATTCTTGTACTCTTAGTTGCTCTGTATCACCTCTAGGGTTGAATTAGTTTGGCCGAGGCCTGTTATGTATATGTTGTATGCATCTTTGGCGCTTGGGTTGTTTATCCGTTGTTTGTTTGACAAGTTGAAGTTTTGGGCTAGTCCTTGTTTTAGGGAGATTCTGCCTGCTTTTCTGAAGTCTCGGCCCATTATAGGTTGTTTCTCGGGAAGAGGGTAGTTGTTTTAGGATGTGGGCCCGACATGGGTTGATGTAGGCCCATCAACGAGGGTCTGCTCGGGTTAGGGGTGGAATTCGGGTCGGGTCCTGTCACACACTCTAGTCAAATTACATTGCTTTCTCTATTTACTTAATCTTAGAAAAAAGAAATAAAATTTTATATATATATATATATACAGAAATTCTCTTATGCGGACATCCTGGATGTTATTATCGTGCGAACGCCATGTATTTTGTATTATCCTCCTTACTTTCCTGTATGTTTACAATGACATCCGCACATTCCGCACGTTAATACATCCGGATAAGAGAATATATATATATATATATATATATATATATCTTGAATGCAAGATGTAATTGAGCACACTCTAGTCAAATTACATTGCTTTCTCTATTTACTTAATCTTAGAAAAAAAGAAAAAAATTATATATATATATATATACAGAAATTCTCTTATGCGGACATCCGGATGTTATTATCGTATGGACGCCATGTATTTTGTATTACCCTCCTTACTTTCCTGTATGTTTACAATGACATCCGCACATTCCGCACGTTAATACATCCGGATAAGAGAATATATATATATATATATATATATATATATATATATATATATATATATATATATATATATATATATATATAGCAAATTGTCAGTAGACCCCCTTGAACTAAGACTCCAATCGAACTTAACTCCTTGAACTAAAAATTAGCCAATTTAACACTTGAATAAATTAAAAATAGATAATTGCACAACTATCATTAGATTTTAGTTGATTTCATCTAATTCTCCGTTAATACTAAGGATATATTTGTATATTCGAATAAAATAAAATTTAAATTCATAAAATCAAAAGAAAAATAATTAAAAAAATAGAAAAAGCTTTATAAAATTTATAACTAAAAAATCCACTTAGCGGGCAGATGCATACATCGATTAGAAAAACAGTACGGCCAAGATTGTCTCGTTGCGGTGGAACTACTCAAAAGAAAATGAAGGAAAAGATTGGGGTTGGAGATATTACCAGGTAACAAAGTCTGTGTGTTGTTGAGAGTTGGGGAAAGAAGAGAGAGAGACACACAAACATGTGGATTTTCTGATAATCTATCTTAATTCCAAGAAATCTGAATTCTTGGGGAAGGGTAGAAGAGATGGCTTATTTTTATTTTTACTTTTTAGCTATCAAGAGTCATATTTACTCTTTAAAATGTGGCATGTGCTCCTCACATGATTTAATTTGACCGAAAACGTTATGGTATGACCATTCCGCACTATAATAAAGAGTTGATGGGCCATTTGAACGAAGTTAATTTAGTTAAGAGATGAAAATGCAACTCGTGGTCAAATTCAAAGATCATTTGAGTTGAAAACCATAATACTAGAGAAACCAAATTGTATAGCAATATGTGTAGCACGTCATGTCAATTGATTTTCACACATTACTTACAAGAAATAAGTTAATGAATCATACGCTTTGTAAATCAAAGGCTATTGAACTTAGAAAAGAAAACATGCCTGCCTATATGTGGAGAGTCAAGTTAGTCAAATTTATTGGGTATTAGGCTAAACAAACACACACCTGCTTTTGTTATTTTACTCAAAGCCCCACACTTGCAAAAACTCCAGAACTTGAAAAGCATTTGTATGGTCAAAGCACTTGGCCTCGTAACTCTATTATTCTTCTAGATTGACGTAGCTTTATTCATTTTCATTGACAAAGAAAACAAAAATCAATAGTGATCGTCGTCACATTGTCAAATGATGTTAATAATCTATACGATGTTATAATATGATATAATAGTAAAAATAAATACACACTTCAAAAAAGTAGCTAGAATGCCGAAAAATCAAAAGATTTTAAAGAAGCTTTGGTTTCTGGTATCTGGGTATAAAACCAGTAAAAATGTTGTCCCGAATACCCTCCTCTTCTCTCACCTCAGGAAACCTCTCACCTACCATCTGCAATTTCCTTTGGTTCTGCCGGGGATTCCACATAGCATAAACTCTCTCTCTCTCTCTCTCTCAAGATGCACCTTTTGGCATTGAAAGAACAGTCATCTGATAACCAATCTACAGCCAGCGATGACAATATTTAATTTTTCACGGCAACAATATTTCATAAGCAGACATGAAAATGCATGAAGATTTTACACTTGATAAACCAAAGCAACAATATTCAAATTCGACTGGAACAAGTGCACCATTTCAATAAACTAGATTCATTTACCATTGCCAACAATAATCCAACCTCTACATTCTAAACAAGCATTTACTGATGACTAGTGTCTTCTACATAATTTCACAAACTGACCAACTAGATGACAAGACAAGAACAACAGATCATACACTCAAATTCTACCATTTTGGAATACAAATTTGCCAACATGGGTTGGGTTTTTTTTTCCCCCTATCCTAGTTGCTACAATCACTGTTATTGTTGTTGCTATGATGGTTACCAGCATTCCCATTCCCACTCCTCCTCCCACCTCCATGCTTGAGCTGAGAAATCTCCACTTGGGTCTTCATGAAGAACTGCATTCTCTGCAACTCCAGCTCCTTGGCAAACTTCATCCTCTGCTTCTCCATCTCCACCACCTGCTGCAACTTTGCTGTCTCTGCATGCTCATAAGCCTCCCCAAATTTCATTATCGCCCGAGTCAATTCCCTCACTGAACTCCCCCACCCTCCTCCTCCTCCTCCTTTCTCTCTACCCACCCCTCCATCTTTTGTTCCAACCCCTCCCTTCCCCACGCCACCAGCATTGTTCACATTCACCTCCGGCGGCACTGTCCTCCTCCGCCTTTTCCGCTCGAAAACCTCGTTATCAATCGAAAAAGGCGACAGCTCCCCGGACTCATCCGAGTCCCAATCCACCAAACTCCTTGGTCTAATCTTTACCTCCCGTTTCGGGTCCCGTTGCCCAAAATACTGACCAGGGCGAACCCCGACCGGCATTCCCATTGGCACTTTCTGGTTGTGCGCCAAAAACCCGCCACCAGAGCCAGGACCCACCTTAGCAGCAGAGGAGGGCCCAATCAAATGATCGAGCCTCTCAAAAAAGGCCATTTACTGTGTCCTCCGCCCGCTGCCATCTTCGATTTCTCAAGCTTATACTTCTTCTTGACAGTATCGATCCTATTCTTACACTGAATATCAGTCTTTGGTGTCTTACCATAGTCCTCTCTGCTGCTGACGATGTCCGCCACTTCCTTCCAGTGCTTCTGCTTCAAATTCCCTCTGCTCAGCTCCAAGTACCTCTCCCCCACGCCTCGATCAGCACCGCTGTCGCCCCTTCGCTCCAGCAGTCCTCCCTTCCTCCGCCGCTGCTCCGCCCCTGCTGCCCCTGCGACGGCAGAGCCAGCGTCAAGCCCTTGCTCTGGGGCTGCGACGCCGGCGACGGAATCTGAGCCGACGGCACCGCCACCGTCACCGTTATCCGACCGTTCTGCCTCGGCGACTCAGGCGATCCGCTTCGCCCCGACGCCGGTGATTGGATCTCGTCGTCCTCCTCCATCGCTTCGATTTGCTATCGTGCGCGCCGATCTCAAAACAGAGAAAGGCGGAGATCGGTCCGGTCTGGATCTGAAATTCGGTGGTGAAGTACGCACCAGGCGTACAATAGCGCCGATCTGAGAGCTGGGACTGCTTCGGAGGGATAGAGAGCTAGGGATTGTGGTGGGTGCAATCGTGCGCCGGAGGTCGTAGGATTGGAGATATCGGCGATGTGAATATTTAGGTTTTTGGGTTGGGGTATAGCTTTAAGTGTGGGAAGACGAGAGCGAGAGACGGGGTTGGGGGTGTTTTGGGTTGACCGGCTTTTCGCGTTTACGGAAAACGTTAATTTTGCGTTGTGGTGTTTTTTTGTTGGGTTGCGTTTTCTCGGTTGACGGAAAAAACCGAGGGAGAGAGAGAGATTGGGGATTTGACGGCGTCCGTCGAGGGGCACAGAAGGTTGCGACACGTTGCGAGGGATGAGGGACCCGGTGATCGAGGTGGCGTGACGTGATTGGTGGAAGGAAGGAGTACCCGTCACCGGCGTCTTGGGACAGCCGGCTTGGTAGGTAACGTAGGGGACCTGCTGGCTCTGAATATATCTGAGTTCGGGTGAATTGACGTAAAACCCCATGGTGTTTCGCTGCAATTACCGCTTTGGGCAGTGCACCAACCTTACCTCTTTCTCGCTGGCGTGGCGTCCCCGAATTCTGGTGCTTCATCTCCAAATCATTCCTTTCTGGGTAATTTGCCAATACAACTTTATGCACATTTAGGATTATTTTGTTAATAATTTTAGTTATTGGAAAATAGAATAAAATAAAACTCTTAATTTCGCAGGCACGAGGGTAAGAAAGTAATTTGGTTGAGTGGGTTAAAAACGTCAAGCAAGTGAAACTGTAATTTATTATTAACTGAGGGCAACGAAACGGTAATTGTCTCCACGGCGGCCAACGTCGTTGGAGTTGGACTTGTCTTGTCAACGGTCTACGTGTCCACAGACCAAACATTCGGCGCTACAACGTTATCGACGGTAACGGCCAGTTGTCGGTTAGCACGGTCACGCCACGAAAACGGAACGGGCTCGCGCATAGGTCATAGGTGGAGGTGGTTGGAAACTTGGACGGCGTCAGACTGTCACGGGTTGCACGGTCAAGGCCCGCCTCTGATTGGCCACGTCTGACGTGGAAGCCAATGAGCCGGTTATCTAATCTCTCACAGGTCACAGCTTTATAATTCCCGGAAGACTTTGAAATTGGGGCATAATACATGGAGGGGGATGGGGGACCATGCGTGATTTTAGGTTGCGGCCAAAGTTTTATGTTTGTATAATTTTGCTCGGTATGACCATTTGAACATGCTAGATGCTACCACCCTTTGAGCTATTTGAAAGCTCACTTTCCTTGAATAATTTAATTAGATAGAATCTTTAGCCAAATTATACACACGGTCATTTTTGAGTTCCACGACACCATGACAAGTATGGACGGTTGAAAGTCAGCTATGCGTACGTGAACAATTGACCATGAGTCAGGGATCTAATCTCCAAGTCCTTTAATACGAAGATAACCATGCGCCATTCCAAAAATGTCATTAGTGATTCTAATTATGAAAATTAATATGATAATCATATTCAACAAAGTGATGGTGGGGGCAAATGAATTAATCAGCCAAATATTGGCTCAACCAATTTCATCAAGTCGCTACCTCATTGTCTTGAGCCAAAAACTGCCAAGGAAGACATGCTACAAGATTGGCAAAGCTCCATTTGGTTCCTCAGTCAAGATGGGGTAATCTCTCCTGTCAGGAGAACTCTATGTGGCCTTGGCATACCTATCAACAGCAAAGTTTCGTGTTGCACTGGGCAGTTCAAGGTATATTCCATCAAGTTCAGGTTTTGCAGTCATTTGACAACCCAGTCGAGACCTGTAAAAACATCTTGCAGAATTCAGAATTTATATTTCAACTGGTTTGACATAATTTTCCCTGCAGACTAATTCCAAGATATAAGGGATTTACGTCTCTCTGAGCCCGAAAGCGAGGTCCAGCATGTCATTTTCCTCGTCAGTTGGATCTTCGAGTTTATTGTAGTACCCCATATCCTGACCATGAGTTCTAGGAGTTAGCTTTGATGAAAATTTTAGTTGGAGGAACGGAAGTCTATAATTTTCAAGGCAACTTTCACCGGATACTAACTAAACAGAAAACAGTTCAATTTGCATCAGTTTCCTTGTATCCAGTGATTGTTGCCTTGCTATCATGTTTCTTCTTCTGTAGACATGTTTCAAAGTACATACTCTCACAATCACATGACATGTTGAACAAGCGCAGGATCCTTCACATGCTCCTAGAATCACATTTAAACAAACTAGTTAGGGGTACACTATAAAGTTCTTGCACATTCAATTCCATTTTTGATAACCATTTTATAATTCTTATAAAACAATCTTGAAGGGGAAGCTCAGGCATCAATACCACCAAGACAAAATTGCAAAGAGTTATTAGTGTTGATAATCTATCTAGAGCCCCGAAAAGTATTTGATAAAAGTTAGAGTCATATTTAAGAGGAAATAAAAAAAGGAAAGGAATGAGGTACATAACATCAACTGGCATGCCAAGTGCTACCTTCAAGTTCTATGTCATGTTCATGAGCAGCTTCTAGCATGGACAGGCCAATGGGAACCTTAATATGCGTCTCCATTTCATCCTTGTCAACAAATGTCACAGAAATTCTGTTGAGTTAAACAGGAGAATAAAGAAGTCAGCAAAAAGATATAAGTGGTTCCATTAACGTAGATATAGGTGCAGCAGAGCACTGAAGATGAGACCCCATCTTCAATAAAATAAGCTATTTAAGGGAATTCTTTCCAAACTATTCACCGGTGACTGAAACAATGTGTAAATCTTTGGTTCTGTAACTCCAATACAGTTACTGTTATACGCAAAAGCAACTTACTCTTCAACTTCTTTATCCCCTTCTTCATGAGCAGTTGTTGTAGAGAAAGTTTGATGCTTCTTAAAACAAAGAGATATAGGGAGAATTTAGAGCCAGAAACGAAAACCAGACAAAGGTCCATTGACGACAAGTCATCAAGAAGCTTACCAGAGAATGGAAAAAATAATTGTAAACTTTAGGTAAGTTTCCTGTCTTTGGTGCAGACGTCAATGTACCTGGAAAAAGCATGTCAAACAGTTATGAATTAGCTTTTATACCAACTTAAATTACTGCTTAAAATCACTAAAAATAGTAAAAGTAGAAGGGTGCCACTTTTTAATAAGACCCAAAATAAAGGACTTCCAAGATGAAACTCCAAGATAAGTCTCAGACTCACGATGCCCATTTGGATTACACTTCTACTACATTGAAACCTTCAGAGAAGAAAACATCTGCGAAGAACCTACGGCTACAATCTAAGAAAAGGGACTACAACCTATTAAAAAAATTTAGGGCAAGGTACAGCCAAGAAGATCTCTAGATTTAGATTGATAAAATCATAAAAATAAGCTAAACTATTATCATGTAAAAAACTTGAAACGTTGAACAACCCAACATTCCTGCCAACGATCCTACTATATTTTTCACCCAACATCACTCTCCTTTCACACATATCTAGCTACATACAAAACTTTTCAAGCACTATTCTTACATGTATACCAAAGGATCCATGCCAAACAAGCTCATTCCTTGAGCAGCAGAACCATAGCATTTACCACACAAATATCAGTCCCACCAATTTTGTGCATTATTGTACATTAATCAAAGTTGGGCTATTTGGTAACCGAGAACAGTTCAATAAAACTACCAGTGTAGCTGCAATTAGCACAATATTAAGCTGAGCAACGAGCATGGAACAAGTTAATGTTAAATGTGAGATAAACCAAAAACAATTCTGCACAAAACTGAAACTTTTTGTGAGATGCTTGACCATCCGAGTTCCGAACCGCGATACTCTAGAAACAAACATGGTCCACAGGAACCCCTGAGAAGCACCTGGGAAACATGAACAAATGAAGTATTACAAAATAAACCAAAATGAATGAAAATGTATTTGACACAGATATGTAGAATGTATTATGTATGCAATCCTATCCTTAAAGCAAAAAACTATCATTTATGAGATCGAAAAGGAAAATGAAGCGTAGTTCGTATGAATTCGGAGGAAATTCGATATCAAGATTGATAATGATCTACTTCAGCGGCATTAACGCAAACACATGGTTGGCGCCCAAAACAGAGACACAATAGGAAACCATGATATACGTAAATCTTAAAAAGTTTCAATTCAATATTAGCCATAAGCTGCATGAAGCACCAAAACTCAAAACTTACTTATTTGTTATAAAGAAAGAGACAGGAGCACGGACGACGGACGGACCTCTATGATCTGTTTCAGGCAGACGTCGAGCGTCTGTGTGCTAAATTTGAAGTCACCAGTGTAGATGCAAAGGTATCGAACCCAAGACCCCTCGCGCGATTAGATGGCCTTTTAAATTTAGGTCTTTGAATATTAGAATTTAAAATTAAAGTATCAAACTTTTTTCTTCTAATAATAAGAATTCTATATAAAAGTGATCATTTTTTTTTAAAAAACTCCCTAACTATGTGTGAGACATTTGAAGCGCACAAGTGAATATACGTCAAATGTGATGGTCGTGCTCGTGCTTCTCCAAGTAGGGGTGGGTGCGCGGTCAAGTTTGGTTCGGTTTAGATCTCAAAACTAGTAGCATAAGTATATCAATCAAGTAAATATTTTATATTTTTCTTATATATATATATCAAATGACTTCACAGCGTATATTGAACAATCGTTGAAAAAACTTCTTACTATTGAAGATTGAGAGAGTCATCAAGTAAATTGGTTTGATTCGATTACGCTACTAGTTTCAATTTTCAAACATAAACCGAACCAATCTGAACTGTGATACCACATTTATTTAGTGTACAATTTGAGACCTTGATCAAACCGAACCAAACCACACACACCCTACGTACATCAAATACTTTTCCTCTCCCTTTGGACTAAAGGAAAAGAAAACCCAATTTGACATGTATCCAACCATAATCTTGTGCAAGCCCAAAACTCCTATATTCCCAATTGGTCTGAGCCCAAAACTCAAATGAGAGTAGTCTAGATGTTTGTCTTTGACGAAGGGCTCTCTCTCTCCCCTAGGTCTACTTATCGCCAGCTTTACAAGCACAAGAGACACACTACATGGTATAATCCGCCGAAGACATGGCTCATTGCCATTTGATTTTATTGTTCTGATCGACCAACCCTAGGCCTTCTTTTTATGCATTCTCTGCATTATAAATGAAACAAACCCTTTAAGCCCTGCTATCTAGGGCAGTACAAGACCAAGTTGTTATTCTTGTTAAATTTACATATTTCTAATTCTTTCCAATCTTTGGCCATGGCTTCTTTTGCTTCAGTTTCCCCAATCACTGTTGCCACTCTACCTTGCACTAAGGGCAGAAGCATAACCTGCCAAGCTAATGGCTTATCTAGCATAGTAAGAGTGCCCATAGTTATTGCAATTTTTTTCAAATTTTGGTGCATGCATAGGTGGTTTTTTTTTACTAATTCACATGCTTGATTGTTTCATATTTGCAGGGAGGTCCAATGGTTAAGGGACTAAGACTTGTGCCCAAGATCAAGATCACTAGGGCAGCAGAAAGATCATTTCCAATCCCTAGTTGCCTCAAGACTGCAATCTCATGTTCCATTGTGAGTCGATATCTTATTTCACTTTAGATTATGTTTGGGAGTATTTTGTATAAACCGTTTTTACTTAAGTAACACTTTTATTATCGGTATAACAAGCTCTATCAAATGTTACCAGAAGCGTTTTTAGTAACTTGATAGCAATTTTTATATATGCTGATTTCCTTACCTTGTGCAGGCTCAACCAGAGACTCTGATAACTGTCCAAAGCACAATTGCCAAGCAACTCTCCATTGATGAAAGCACTGTGACTCCCGAAACTAAGTTTGTCGATTTGGGGGCTGATTCTTTGGACACAGTATGCTATTCTTCATACTTTTTACTTTAGTTTAACAAGAAAAAAAAAACATTTGTTCAATAATTATCTGATCAATGGAAAAAAAAAAAATTGAAACAGGTTGAAATCTTGATGGCTTTGGAGGAGAAGTTCGGAGTGTCCGTTGGAGAAGGGGGAGCAGAGAACATCTCAACCGTTCAAGATGCTGCTGATCTGATTGAGAAAGTGAAATCAGCTTCAACTTAAGTCGATGTGAAGGAAATTAATTCCTTGCTGTTTTCCAGTCAAGTTTTGTTTTCTAATTTTTCCCTTTAGATTATTATGTCACAACTCGAACGAGATCATGACCTATAATTTTCGTTTGGAATATGGAATGGATTATTACAAATAAATTTATCAAACTTTTACCTTAGACTTTTCTTAGAGACTCAGACAGCAACACTCTTGAATGCTTCAAGATGTCATAATTCTTCATTAATTGCATAATTGTGAGTGGTGCATATAAGTCAAAGTATCCTTTTGTCCATGAGGGTTTTTTTTTTTTTTTTTTTGTGGAGGACATTTTCTATTGAAAGGGGCGATATCATATTAACAGACACTACACCGATACTGGGACTCGAACTCAGGACCTTTCCTAGGGGAACAATTGCTTCAAACCACTATACTAGTGAGTCTTTGCACATGAGGGTTAAAATGTAAAGGGGAATTGATATGTAAAGTCAGAACCAAACAGAGACCAAAAACTAGTTTAAATGTAAAAGGTTGATATGTAAACTCATCAGGAGTTTCATTGAAGTGGGAGGATTCAACACACAAAACCATATATATATATATACAAATATACAAAAGAAAACTTGAAGATCACATGGAAACATCAAATAGGCAAAATGGCTATCCTACTTTAGTTCCTCCCTCATAATCTCCAAGGAGCATTGGGTTCTTCTCTTGTTCCCCGACAGAACCACCTTATTTATGTAGTACTTAGATTACATCTCTATTTACTATATGGATATATTAATATGCATCAAATTCCCACAAAGGTTCTCTATGTACAATGGTGTGGAGTCGCCGGCCGATACTTCAGAAAAATCTTCATCACTTCCTCTCTCAACGGTCCAAAGCAGTAATTACCATCCTGCAATACAAAAATACCGCATTAATATTGAATAAGAATTCATAAAAGAGGTTAAAATAATTAGTACTTGCTAAACATTTTTCTCCACGATTGCATCCATCATCTAATCTACGAAAGAACCTACGTGCTATAATGTGGATTTTGTCAAAATCTACATGTTATGTTATTAGACTCAATCTACCATCTCAACGATAATGATTGATAGTCTGATAATATAACATACCAAATTATAGTAACTAGCTAGACCCTACATTAGCATACTAAATATCTTAAGCATCCAAGATAGACAGTCTCTCAATCTAGTTTTTATTTTGGGGTTGACTTGTTCAGTTCTTAATCTAGTGAGACATGATCTAAACCAAATGAAGATATATATTTTCTCAAGTTTAATCAAGTTAATCCCATTATCATTTTTAAACACACTAAACAGCAAAACAACCAATCGTAACCAGTCGGACTTCTAGGTTCGGCGCGTTCCAAAGCATCAGCTGAAGACTTCCTCCTTGTTAATTTCTTGAAGTTCATTGCACCTGGTGTTCCCGCTGCACATAAAAAAAACCAGAAGAACACATGAATAATAAAAAAAGGAAATTAGAAATATTATAATTAAAAAAATTATAGCATCTAAGATTCACAGACAAGAAATCTTTGCATAAAGCTTCTTCCTTCCCAGTATATAACCCAGTGAGAGTGAGGTAGTTATGACGAGAGATGTGTTGTATACACCCGTTCCCTGCAACAATTCTTTCATAATAACCTTTACCTTAGAGTAAAACTTGCAAGAAAAATATGAACAATTTTCTACGATAGCCAAAAAGTAACACTTGCAAAGAAACATAAAATCCATTATGTGCAACAATGTTTTCATTATAGCTAAAAAGTAACACTTTCAAGAAAAATACAAAGCTAGGAGGATCAAACATTTTCTTGATCTATAAACAAATCTTTTATCCATCGGGTTGTGTTGTGACGTTATTTTATTTGCTATTTTCATTCACAGCCTGACAATATAAAAATAAGTTTTAACTTACGACTTCTCGGAGTGCCTGGTGTAGTAGTTGGGGACTCCGAGGGAGAGCCGGAGTTCGGTGACAGGTTTCCAAAAGTGGAAGAAGTGGTCCTAAGAATTGTAATGCTCCGAGTGACGGGCACCTCGTCGCAGACCATGGTCGCCGAAGCCGGGCTAGATAAGGAGTCGTACTTGCGGAGCTTGCCGAGGCCGGTTTCAGGTGCCGGGCCGGCGAGTGTTTCATCCCAAAGCTTGTGAAGAAAACCCATATTGACTTTATATTCTAATTATATTAACTAATTTAATTTCTCTCTGTAACAACCGACGAAGCTGGCTGTGTAATATGGGACAATGTTGCAAGCTATACGACTGTTACAAAGAGATGGGGAAAACGAAGCAAATGAGAGAGAAGATGTGAAAATTAATGCGTTAGAAAGAAGGTCCTTTCTATGAACACCAGAGGTTTCAGGGTTCTTATAAGAAAACAAAGGCTTTCTTGGCTGAGAGAGAGAGAGAGAGAGAGAGAGAGAGAGAGAGGATTGAGGTGGTGATGGCTAAGCTAAATTCGGTAAAAAGAGCGAGCGGCTAAAATGGCTTGATTACTTTGGAGCCATCCACTTTGCTGCTTCTCCTTCTTAGTAATTTAAGTAAACTATATATCGTTGGGGCGAAAGACTCTATACGTGCAAGAAACTTCCATTAATAATGATTGATGCCATTGTCACCTCTCATATTTTTCTTCTCTTCATTCTGTAATTACGTACTTCTTAAGAAATTATCTTTAGAAAATTTGGGATAAGTTCAAAATCGAAAACATAAGTTGGGTGAAATTCACACATTTGTTGTTGTTGATACAAGTCCTTTGACTTTTGTACCACATACAATTACATTCCTTTTTTGGATTTTTTGATATTTAAGTTTTTTTTTTTCAACTTTTAATTAATTTGTTGTACCAATTATGCCCCTAAAACATAAATAAAGTAAAAAATTAATTGTTGCCATAATAATAAAAACACAAAAGGTAAATACGCCAGACACATCCTACAAATCACGCCTCTATCTACAAATCACTCAAAACTATACCTATGTTCCAGGTATACTAAGCCAAAGCCGTAAACATGCCTCTTGTCCAAGTACAACTACGCAAAACCGTACCTATTTAAACCATATATTACACATGCCTATTTAAACCATATATCACACATGCTTCTAATCATGATGATTGTCCATAACACAACTATTAAAAGTGTAATGCTCAAACATAGACTATTCGGCCTCCCATTATGTTCGTTTTTTTAGTACAAGCGATTGGGTGAGGGGTTAAATTTACACACAAATATGCATGGGATTTCGTACCTCTGTCCACATGGGTGGAGGTGGAAGAGCTCAACCAACTAAGTTATACCCCATTGGCTACCACTAAGCTCGTTTTAACAAAATAAAACTAGAGATGCACCCTTCCATAAGATGAAGGGGCATCATAGATTTACGGGACAAAAAATCTTCATGTATAACCATAAGAAAACACTAATTTTTTTCTATGGTAGAAGATGTGTACTCTGTGCGAGTTCTTTCTTTTATTATGATAATCTAATAACACTAATATAGTACTAACATTATTTGTTTAAATTAGTGGGTGAATTGGGACAAATATGTTCACATCCTTGAACAATATTGAAATTGCAAGTCATTTATAATTTAGAAAAAGTGAACATCTTAATCTCAAAATGAGAAATTGCCAAACAAAGTATATGAGAATTTTCATATATGTATTCTTCTCCAATATGGAAGTATTTATATAGAAGTACAAATATGTGTTAACCCTAAAAGAGATAAAATAGGAAATAAATCTCAATTACAATAGAACTAAACAAACAAGTAAGTAACCAAAATCCTAACTTACCAACACTCCCCTCAAGTTGGCACAAAGATGTTTCTCAAGCACAACTTGTCAAGCGAGTCATAAAACATCATACTCGAGACTGCCTTGATCAAAATATCTACAAGTTGGGTTTCATAATTAACAAAAGAAAAACCAATAATCTCACTTTCCAAATTTTCTTTAGTTAAGTGTCGTTAGACCCTTCAGTGGTGACGGGAGAAGGGACATCATTAGCACTAGTGATGTAGGGATGGCCATGTAGAATTCAAACCAACAACAAACAAGGTCTTTTCGTCAACCACGAGTTAAAAAACAAATAAAGAAAAGTAAAGATCACAACGGAAAGACAAGAGCAAAGCCTAAAAAATAGGGTCAAGGCAAAGCAATTGCAAGACAAAGTAAAGGCAAAGGAGAATTCTTCTATATCAACTTAAGATATTCTAGAAATTGATTTATATCTTGTGAAGTACAAATTTTGAGAACATATGTGGAAATGGATGATTATACATGTGGAAATGGATTTATGTGTACAACTAGAGCCACAAATGCAAAATCAGTCTATACGTTTAGAACTTGCCTAACATTTCATACATAAACAACTTTCATACAAATTGACATGGGAGATTACAGAAACCACTTTCATACACATTAACCACTTTGATTCTCCAAAAGGTTCCACCAATGCCCACACAAAAAATCACCTAAGTCTCCTAAATTTCAGACCCTAAAATTCAAGTGCTAAATTCACATTCTTGGACGATCCAACCTCTCTCCATTCCAGTACTAGCATTCCCAACAACACAATCAAAAAAATCCACGAACCAAGTAGACTTGCTCATAGAAATCTCTGTGTTTTCAAGGCAACTCTAACCTCCATTTTCTATTTTCTATTTTCCTCTTCCTCATTGCGTAATCATTTCAATAGCCTAGGTATCACAATCTTTGACCTTTTGCATACTTGTGGATCATACCATTCAAAGAATGCGCAACTGGTTCTTACCTCATAATTGGCAGCCCCAAAATCTTCTGCCAGGGTTGTCGTTAGTCCACGACGTTGTCAGAGGACATTGATTGCCGCAACAACAAATGGGCGGGCCCACTTCGAATCTTCGATTTGCAAACATCCTTGACATTGTCGTCTTCGCTCTCTGCAATTTGGAACCTATGGTACGACTTATGTCAATTTGGGGCTTAAGGTATGAGGATTTCAAATTTGGCAATTAGGATTTATGGTTGGTTTTGGAATAATCTAAGGACACGTGTAATGGTCTGGGCGCGAAAAACCTCAAAACAAGAGACTGCAGTGGGCTACCGAAAATGCCTTTTAAAAATTGTCCACGTAGGCAGATAATGAATCTCTTGACAATCTCGCTAACGGAATGGGTAAATTGTAGGTTTTCCGTGAGGTTGAGTATGTACTTGTAAATTGTAGGTTTTCCATAACAGATTTCTCATGGCTTGTGGAAGCCTTGTAAGGTCTAATTGTAAGTAGCCTTCACCAATAGGGAAAATTAAATCATGGGATTTAATTCACACACTGTTCAGAAGAATCAGACCTACCCACTACCTCGCTAATTGGAATCTATGTATCGCACACTGATAAATGTAATAAGAGGAATAAGGGAAGAAGATAATACGTTGAAAGTCAACGATCAAAGTCAGACTAAATTCATTTGACCAAAACGGTTGATCAAGTTAAACACTACATACTATGGTTAGGACTTTAATTCACAAATCATAATTAGATTGTTAATTATGAAGTTAGTTTGACGATTGGACTCAGTTTGGGCTTTAAAGACATTTTGGATCAAATGGCAAAATAGCCCAATGACTCATTGAGCTTAGGAAGTGTTGTGCGAAAACAAAAGTTAAAAAAAGCCCAAGGGAAGCCCAAAAAGACCCATTGGCCGTCCATCATGGTGGGGATGTTTTCCTCACATGTGTTTTGACTATAAAAGAGAAATGTTATGCCATTTCTCATTAGGGTTTGAGCATCCTAAGCTTAGGGTGTGGTGTTGAGAGAGGGGTTCTATAATTCATACCCAATTAATTAACCGGCTCTAATACTATGTCAACCAAAGTATATGAGAATTTTCATATGTGTATTTCTTGTTAATGTGGAGGTATTTATAAATAAGTACAAAGATGTGTTGATATTAAAAGAAATAAAACTAGTAAATCTCAATTACAAGAGGACTAAATAAATAAGTAAGTAATCAAAATTCTAACCGATTACGTAAGACAAGCCAACCGAAATATAGTATCAAAAAAACCCAAATGAATGGGAGAGAAGACACTCATGGAGTGAGCCAAATCTAGGGAAGCCAAGCCAGATATAGAAGGCTTGGAGATCATCATATAATAATATAAGAAAGGAAGCAGGAGGGCGGGTGACCGGGTCAAGTGGGTCGACAACTTTAAGTCAGTGATTCTGGAGAGAATTGGCCCAAATTAAGTTTGGAGACATTTTCCTCCACATTTATATCTGTTTTGCGTTTGCCACCAATTCAAACAGACGGACTCATCACTAGTACCAAGATGCAGCAACAGTTCACCAGAAAAGGCGAGGTTTGATGATGCACACATGCAGACATGGAGGTAAGAGCATATGCAAGTGAGAGCATGCATACACACACAGGGGAAGAGATATAGGAGGGGCATAGGCTATTAAATAAGACTTTTTCTTTTCTTTTGGAGTGGGTGGGGTTGAGATAAGATTAAATAAAACTTGAAGAAGCAACAATCAGAGAGGGGATTTCCCAGAATCTTACTTCAAGAGATGGGCTCCAAATTGATCTGCAAAGAGTTGTAGTTCAGAGACTGTATCAGGGTTGAAACCAGCAGCAGATGCACGAGCACAAGCTGTGGTTAAATCCTGCCTAACTGCAACAAGTCGTACATCGATAGCCCTCAAAAGCTCCTTCCTGTATGAATTGCATTAAGAGAATAAAAAATGAGACCAATTTCCAGAGGGGAAAGGGATGCTTTAAAATAGAATCTACATCATAGCATGATTATGTACTGCCATCCTGAATGGTGACATGACAGCAGAGTTATGGCCAACTGTTTCCATTAACATATGTAGTCAATTCCAACCATTATTGTTAACTTCCAATTTCATCCTAGTAGTGGATTTCAAAGAGATATAATGACTGGATTTCTTTTCAGTTTGGACTTTTGCAAACCACTATTCAATATTCTTGTCCAGCATAGAGAGCACTACATTCCTAAACATCTCAAACCACAATAACTTCATATGAAAGAGGTTCTGTAACCTCATCTCCTGGTAATGGTCAAGTTGTAGTCACTACAAAGAGACCACCATCTTAAATAACCTCAAACAGAAAAACCTTCCCCACTGCTGACTTCATGGATCCAACACGAAGAAAAGTGCAAAATGAGGGGAACCTAATGAGTTCAAATATGCTCCTATTGCTGCAATTTAACCATAATTTTTTCCGTAACTTGAAAATCTGACCACATTTATGAACAAAAAATTCACAGCAATCTAAGGCAATAGTAAGTAAATTATAAAAAAAAACATAACAAAATTTAACAGAGCATTACTTTGTTGCATCTGCTGCTGCTGTGATACCTGTTCCATCCCCACCTGAGCAAATTGTTCAAAAGCTAGGTCAGCATTGTAATAAAACTCATGCTTGATCAATATCCAGATTTGACTGGATATGTCAATATTAAATACTTTACAGTCAAAAGTACAATAGCACAGGCAAAGAGTTTATGGCATTCAGGATAAGTAAAACCAAGACAAGCAAACGGTTTTAATTAACTCTAAACCTAGTTCGTAAATAACAAGTTCAAAGGCCACCATATTTTGTTTTCTTTTTCCAGTAAAAGTCAAATATTAATCATTCATGACAGACCTAAGATTTGGGATATATGACTCAGCTTCATAGTCAAACAATATCAAGATAAGTGCACAGCCCATATCCCCAGAAAATTGTAATAGCATATTACGGAAGGACATATAACTTACCCAGTATATCTATAGGCCCTGCTTCTCATAACAAGGCCATGCTATACAAGAACACCCCAAAGAGTTCTGACGAGGATAACAATAAAAATAAAATAAAAAGCAAGTTACTACATCTACATTCAAGCTACTATCAAAGGGTTGAGGCAGAAAAACATAAGACATGAAAACCTGAAGAAGAAAAGAAAATTGAAACAACAAACCTAAAGAATTTTTGTTTTGTTTGCATTTAAGTACAAATCACTGCCAGCTGCATTCCTTGAAATGAAGACCAGAGAATTCCATGGTGTGTGGTTATATAATGGAAAAAGTGCTGTGAGCATTTTCTTTTTTTTTATGTGTGTGTGGGTGTGCATTTTCATTTCTTTTTCCTATGTGATGTGTAAAGATTGTGGAAGACAGTCTTCAAGGATATGGAGCTTGATCTTGAAAATTTAGAAGGGCATGATATTCAAGTGCTTGTGGCTTTCCCTTTACACATTCACTAATCTATGGAGTCTATTCAATCTGACATAGCAATAGAAATACCAGAAAAAATAAGTACTAAATATGGATGACCTAGATCAGAATTACTTGGAAAATTAAGCACAAATGAGATTAAAAACTGTAGCAAATTTTAACATCTACTTTAGACATTGGGCAGGCACTCCCAATAATGTATGACATTACTTAGCATTTTATATACAAACACAATCCACGAACATCTATATTCATACAAAAAACTTAGCCTGACAATGAAGAAACTAAGACAAAAAAAATGGTGACCCACTTCTACACCATCAATCCTAAATCCTCTCCGATCTCAACCACTCATACAGAATATACATTCACAATCAGTTATAACAAAGAAAGATCAATATGGACATAAATCCTCTCAGATAAAATTTATGTTTATATTAGACAAGATTCCGGCCATTAAGTCTTGTTGCATCCAAACCAATTCAAGGTGCGAGATTACAATCAACTATCAAAAGTGAAGTTAGAAGTGATGAGCATACCCAATGCACCAGCATGTTGACCTCCCATTCCCTGGTATAAAACAGTTCCAAAATTCAATCAAAACAGAAAATGTGTTTGCAGTTACCATTACAGTTGTTGAACTGATCAAAAGGCTAACCTGAGAATATATTCTCCGTGCTGCCTCCAACTGCGACATCTCTGCATCAAATGCATTGACCATTTCCAGTACTTCAGGTGTGCTAACAAACCGCACAAACCTGTAAACAATATTGGCTATGAAGTCAAATAAACCTGAAATATTACAACATAAAAGGCCAGCAGGCTTAAAATAACTAAAATTTATCTCCATTAGCAACCTAACCTTTCAAGTGTTCCTTTTGTGAACCATGTATCAGCACATTTACGCTTCTCAACCTCAAGTTTAATTGACTGAACTGCAAGTGCAACCTGCTCCTCTGCAACTTTTAAATGGGTCACAAATGGCTTGACTGAACCAGATGCAAGCTTCTCAGTGTTCCCGTTACTAGAAACAAACAATTCACATCTGCAAGAGTAAAGAAAAACAAGATATGAACAATGATAATTGTAAGTGGAAACGTTAAAAGACCATGGAAATGTAAAGACTCATGACACTCACCGTGAGTGCTTTGGTGATAATTGGAATACTGCATAATCAAGAGGCGTATCAGATTTCATTTTCTCCTTCACTCTAGCTCCTTTATCCCAAATGACCTCTTCATATAACAGATGTAACTTTTAAGCCCCAAATGCCAAAGATCCTCACAATTCTGATTAGTTCATTATCAATGCATAACCTGAACCAAAAGAAGAACAGAAAAATTATAAAACTGATTATACCAGTTCTTCCAAGTGACACAATATTGTGTAAACTCATAAAGCAACGAAAATTTGAAATTATTAAGGACTGGATGAAACTTCTATAATCGAATGAAATATGAGAATCCCACAGTTAACTAATCCACATTCTAAATCAGAACGGTTTATTTGAAATAAGCATGTGTACAAAGAAAGAAGCACAAGCCCAGTTGCTAAAACCTACTACTTTTAGACCAAATACTTACCACTAATACACCAACAGATCTCAATCCAAAAACTCCTGTCAAAAGCAAAATGCACCTGAAGTCTAGCTCTTGTACAAAAATAGAAACCAATACTTCAAATATGGAATTCAAATATTGCTCAGATCTGGGTTTGCATAATCCAAATTCAAATGCAAAAACCAACCAAAAACCATATAGGCAAATGCCCAATTTACCCACAAAAACAAATTCAAATGCGAAACCACAACTGACGCAACCGACATACATAAACTGAAATAGGAACATTTATAAGCACTCAAGCAGCTAAAAATTGCATGCAATAAATTCAAAAATCCAAACCAATCGCACCCAAAATTTAAGGCAAATGTGAAACCGATCGTCAATATGAGAAGCTTACCTGAGCTCAACCTCTCGGAGATCTTCGATTGCTTCAATCGGATCCTCTGATTTGCTCAAGCTGGTGGCAGCATTTCACTGTTTTTTTTCTTTCTATATATATTGTGCCCTTCTCCTTCTGGCTCTTTAAGAGTAGCTTTTCTTTTTCCAAATTTTCCAAATGGTTTTTTTGTTTTCAAATTAATATTGGGCTTTTCTTCTCTTTCTCCTTTAGGCTTTAGGCTTTAAGAAAACCCTAATAACAGCAATTTCATCAACTGCACCTTTTCTTTGCCCCTCTTTTTCCCCCAAGTGCTTTGCTTTGTGTTGCTTTCTCTCTCTACACTCTCTCTGTTTAAAAATACACAGTAGAGAGAGATTGTGTGTGTGTGTGTGCGCTTTGAACTTCAGACAAAATTTTGGTTTGTAATTTGTAAAAAAATCCTAACTAGGATTGGAAGACAGAGACTCTTTGGTGGTGCCGATGTGTAATTACACAAATGGTCTTGACTGTAGTTGACTCCAAATTACCATGTTGCCATTCTTTTTCTTTTTTTTTGCCTTTTAATCAGTAATTAATTAATCCAACTTCATTTTTTGTAAAAATTAATCTGAGCTTTTAATCCAATCAAGAGTCCTCCACAAAACTTGTACCCAATGGTTTCAAATTTGAACCCATCTGGATAAAAATTGAAGATAAGAACTCTTTATCTTTTCCAATTATGTCCTTATCTTCTTCCTTTTTTCAACATTTTTTTTTATTTTTTGAAAGTATTTTCATAGTAAATTATCTGGTTTTCCAATTACCTGGGTTAACTTTAATTTTTAATTGTTTAATTTATTCTTCGTGCTTGCAAATAATGATTTTTAAATAAACTATTTATGTCCATTTGCGTGCACGTTTTGTTCTTTTGTGAAATTCCTTTGTTTAATTTAGCAAAAACAACGGTCATGACTTGTATGATAGTTCCCATTAACTTGTATTATTATCAAGGTTTAAAATATTGATAGTATCGGAAATATCGATTTTTTAAAAATATGAAAATATCGGGATATTATCGATATTGATAAAAATTGAATAAAAATAATGAAAATTGTAAGAAAAACTTGAAATTTTTTATTGAAGCTTTGGAGGATGTTTATTTAGTCAATTATCTATTAGTTTATCACAAAAAATTGGAAGAAAATGCATTGCATGATGAGTTGAACTGATTTAAGTTGATTATATAGTGAACTGACAAACTTTCTTGAAACTTTCTTGCTGATTTAAGTGTATTGTGAATAGTAGTTGGAAAGTTAAAATTTGAAAAGTAAACTCATTCTCATGTGCAAATCGACATTTTCAATATTATAGCGATATCATGTCGATATTTTGCCAAAATATTGCTGAAGTCGAGAGAAATTATCGACATCGATATTTCCTCGACATTTCATCGATATTATGGATATTCATACGATATGTGTATGGATATGTTCCAAAATATCTCGTGACCGAAAAAACGATAATTTCGTCGATATTTTGGTTCATGGTTGAAACCAAGTATACTCGTACAAAGTCTAAAATGTCGGAAATCCAAAAACACGGAAATTTCGATGGAAATATCGGGATATTATCGATATTTTAGACCTTGATTATTATCATATGAAACAAACTTCAAATAACAAAATCTCTAACGAGTTTCCAACAAGAAAGTTTCATATTTAAATTGATAACGAAAGTTAACATGTCTCCAAATATGCTACTTGTTGAAGAATATAAAATCCCGCATTAGAAATTTGACTAAATAAATTACAACTTATAATAAGTGATTCCATTCCTAATAACATCGAAGCCTTTTGTGATAAAACTCCACAATTACTGAGTATGTGGTTAAGTTGGAGACAATATCGGTGTTGCTAGTTGCAAGCTCGACTTTTTGAAATTTAACCATACATATGCAATAGTAGCCAACGCGATCTAGCCTAGTTGAAAAGGGCCTTAACTTGCAGAATTTGGGTCTTAAGTTCAAATTCTCATGACACCGTGGTAGTGTGTGTATGAGCAACCCCTCTCTTCCTGTCAAGTTAACAATAAAGAGGGATGGGGACTAATTGTGTCCCTTATAATTTATCAAAACTTCATTTTCATAGTTAAATTGGGATTTTTTTAAATATATATAACAAATATTTGGGAACGAGAGAATTAAATAAAAGACCTTGAATGCATGATGTAATTGAGCACACTCTAGTCAAATTACATTGCTTTCTCCATTTACTTAATCTTAGTAAAAAGAAATAAAAAATTATATATATATATATATATAGAAATTCTCTTATGCGGACATTCGGATGTTATTATCGTGCGAACGCCATGTATTTTGTAATACCCCTCCTTACATAGTTTACGTGGTGGTGGCTCTTATTCGTGATCTAGGGCTTCGTCAAAAAAAAATTCATCGTTGTCGCTGGATTTGTGGTGGTAAATCATCTTCACATGGTGGTGGCTCGTCAATGAGTATGCGAAACTGTCTCCCACATTGGTAAAGATTAAACAATGATTGAAAGGGTTGTGTTGAGTTTCATAAAGAAGCTGATTTTACCTTTTATTAAAAGTATTTTTTTGCTTATTTGCAGATTAACAAAGAAGCATTGGGAGTTGAAGAGGGCAATTTTCTTACTGCATCAACTCTCAAGGTTTGGAAAGCATTTTCAACCCCAAAAAAAAAAAAATTCTTTTCTAGTAATTGCCAAATCTTTATCCCAAAATTACCAAATTGATACCCATCAATTGCCAACGCGATATCCATTAATTGCTGAATCGATATATAGTAAAGTGACGATTTTATGTTGATTTTGCTACCAATTACCACGTCATAAAGGGGCATTTGCGTTTCCATTGTGCAATTTGCAAATACATTGCATGTTTTTGCATTTTCACAATTAAATTATTGTAGTTAATTTGCTATGTTTGTTTATGCAATTGATAGATACATTCCACGCTTTTATATTTGGACAATGAAATTACTATAGTTAGATTGGTGTGTTTGTTTTGCACAATTGCCAAACAGTGAGTGGGGTTTTGTAATTGAAGTTGGTAATTGCCAACTCGTTGGGAGCCTTTTGTATGTTTTGTATTTAATTGCCAAAATATAATGTGTCATTTATTTTCTTATTAATTATAAATTAGTAGTATGTTACCCATTTTCAGGCAGTGGATGCCAAAGCAAAAAAAATATTGTGGAGATCGTGATCATAGCTCCATGGCTAACATTAGAGGTCAAAGCTCTATGGCCAACACTGAATGTTATTTTGCAAGGGGTGAGTCAGCAAAAGGAAAAAGAAATTACTCATCTTTGCGAGATTTCGACCCTACAAGAGAAGAAACTAGTGAGATTAATGGACATTTGGAGTACGATGGGCTCAATTTCCATGACATGAGCATTGATGACTTAAAGGGTAGGGAGTTTGTAAATTTTGAGGAAGCTGAAATTTTTTATTCTGAATATGCTCTTGCAATTGGTTTTAGCATAAGAAAAAATCGTTTGGGACGTGGCGAGGTTGGGGTTGTAAGAAGCAGACAATGGGTCTGCTCAAAAGAAGGAAAATGATCAAAGAAATGGACAAATAAAGAGAACATGGTTCGTACACCAAGGAAAGAGACTAGAGAGAATTGTCAAGCGGCATTTGCTATGAAGTATTGCGATAAAAAAGGTTCTTATATTGTGAAGCAATTTGTAACAGAGCACAGTCACCGAGTAGCTCAATCCTATGAGCTTCCTTTTCTGCATTCCCACCGGTGCGTTAAGGAATCCAATATTGCACAAGCCAGTTCTATGCGAAAAGCATTTATTAGAACAAGTCGCACGTAAGACTATATGGTTGACCAAGCAGGGGGATATATTAATGTGGGGTTCACGAGTAAGGATTTGTACAACAAGTTGAATTTTGAGCGCTGTAAATTAGTATTGGATGGTGATGCACAAGCAGCAATATGCTACACGAATGCCAAGGCAGTAGTGGACCTCGAGTTCTTTTGCATGTTTAGTTTAGATGAAGAGAACAGATTGGCAAATTTGTTTTGGAGAGACTCTCAATCTCTGCATGATTATTGTTACTTTGGGGACGTGTTGATATGTGATAGGGCGTACACTTTCGGGCTTTCTATCAGTAACCCCAACCAAAAAACTTTACAAGGTCAAGGGTACTAATAAGGGACATAACAAAAACAAACCTAATATGCAATCAAGTCTTCATTTCATTTTCATAGTGTACATAACAAAAACAAAGCTGAGTTTCTCTCTGTCTAAGGCACCCTTACATTACCAAAAGGGGTCAAATGATCCACAACCAGAGAGAACAACATAATTTAAACCCTCGATCACTGCATTACTTAAATCTTTATAGTATTAGACCTCATCTAACTCATCTTGTTTTAAGAAAAAAAAAAAAAAAAAACCGTCTCATCTTTACACTTTCGGGCTTTCTATCGGTAACCCCAACCAAAAAAACTTTACAAGGTCAATGGTACTAATTGTGGACATGCGACATTCCCCAAAACCTCATTAGCAGCCACAGGGTTAATTGGAACCTCCAAAATTACTGGCTATTAATAAGGCGATTATTGTTTTTTTTTCCTTTTCATCACTTGGATAACAAGTTTATCTAAATAAATTTGTTTTTGCTATTGCCAAATCGGTGGTGGCTAATTGGATACGGAAATCCAATTGGCTTTTACGAAGGTAATTAATGGTTCTCAATGTGCGATCAATGGCTACCTTTTGGTCAATTACGGCTACTAATAAGGCCATTTTTTTCCTTTCATCACTTGGATCACAAGTTTATCTAAATAAATTTGTTTTTGCTATTGCCAAATCGGTGGTGGCTAATTGGATTTGGAAATCCAATTGGCTTTTACGAAGGTAATTAATGGTTCTCAATGTGCCGATCAATTGCTACCTTTTGGTCAATTACTGGCTATTAATAAGGCGATTATTGTTTTTTTCTTTTTCATCACTTGGATCACAAGTTTATCTAAATAAATTTGTTTTGCTATTGCCAAATCGGTTGTGGCTAATTGGATCACGGAAATCCAATTGGCTTTTACGAAGGTAATTACCAATTCTTGATGTGCCGATCAATGGCTACCTTTTGGTTAATTACTGGCTATCAATTAGCCGATTATTGTTTTTTTTTCTTTTCATCACTTGGATCCATAAGTTTATCTAAATAAATTACTAGATTTATGTGCCTATTTACAAGTTTATGCATATGGTTTACCATGTCATGGTAAATCCTAATCCATAATATGGTAATCTTCTATTTATACTTGTAAGGATCCCAATTACAATGAATTGGAAACGGTGGACGTTAAAGATGTAAATGAAGTCCTATTTCAAGTAAAAACATGTGTTTACTACAACAACGACTAATATTACAATGTTGGGGAAGTGGAATACCATAACCTTGTACACTAGAACCTAAATCTTATAAATTACAAGATTTATGTGCCTATTTACAAGGTTATGCATATGGTTTACCAAGTCATGGTAAATCATAATCCATAATATGGTAATTTTCTATTTATACTTGTAAGGATCCCAATTACAATGAATTGGAAACGATAGACGTTAAAGATGTAAATGAAGTATTATTTAAAGTAAAAACACGTGTTTACTACAATAAGGACTAATATTACAATGTTGGGGAAGTGGAATACCATAACGTTGTACACTTTGGAACCTAAATCTTATAAATTACAAGATTTATGTGCCTATTTACAAGGTTATGCACATGGTTTACCATGCCATGGTAAATCCTAATCCATAATATGGTAATCTTCTATTTATACTTGTAAGGATCCTAATTGGCTTTTACGAAAGTAATTTCTAGTTCTTGAGGTGCCGATCAATAGCTACCTTTTGGTCAATTACTGGCTATCAATTAGCCGATTATTGTTTTTTCTTTTCATCATTTGGATCCATAAGTTTACCTAAATAAATTACTAGATTTATGTGCCTATTTACAAGTTCATGCATATGGTTTACCATGTCATTGTAAATCCTAATCCATAATATGGTAATCTTCTATTTATACTGGTAAGGATCCCAATTACAATGAATTGGAAACGGTGGACGTTAAAGATGTAAATGGAGTGCTATTTAAAGTAAAAACATGTGTTTACTATAAGAAGGACTAATATTACAACGTTGGGGAAATGGAATACCATAACGTTGTACACTTGGAATTAAATTACAAGATTGATGTGCCTATTTACAAGTTTATGCATATGATTTACCATGCCATGGTAAATCATAATCCATAATATGGTAATCTTCTATTTATACTTGTAAGGATCTCAATTACAATGAATTCGAAATGGTGGACGTTAAAGATGTAAAAGGGGTCCTATTTAAAGTAAAAACATGTGTTTACTACAATAAGGACTAATATTACAACATTGGGGAAGTGGAATACCGTAACGTTGTACACTGGAACCTAAATATTTTAAATAACAAGATTTATGTGCCTATTTACAAGTTTATGCATATGGTTTATCATGTCATGGTAAATCCTAATCCATAATATGGTAATCTTCTATTTATACTTGTAAGGATTCCAATTACAATGAATTGGAAATGATGGACGTTAAAGATGTAAATGGGGTCCTATTTCAAGTAAAAACATGTGTTTACTACAACAAGGACTCATATTACAACGTTAGAGAAGTGGAATACCATAACATTGTACACTATAACCTAAAAGAAGCTTCAATGTGGAAAACCAAATGTGAGCAGCGTGAGGTCTATGCTCATTGCGGAGTGTAGGTTTCAGTTTCATAACCTAAAAGAAGCTTCATTTTAACCCCCTCCCCTTGATTTTCCTACATAAAACATTTACAAGGAATCTCATTTAGTTAGTCATATATAATATACTTAATGGACTAGATAAGTCATTTAACACTTACAAATAGTTATATAAAAAAACCCGGTTTTACGACTAATTGCCATTTTGGAGTCGTCGTTTGTTGTTTTTTTTCCTCTTTGTCATTCCCAATATTTTTCTTTCCCACCATTTTATAATCTCAATTAATGAACAGTCCCTACTATGAACCTGCATTCACAAAACGAGTATTTAGTGAATTATGGATAATGGGTGATTATAATTTTTTTTATCAATTTGCAATACTGTTTATCGCTTTGGTAATTACTCAATATCAGTTTGACAATGTTGTTCCCTCGATTAGGAGATTACTGTCTACCGACTTGGTAATAATTTATAATTATGGCAAAGCGATAGACAATAATTCCCTAACCAATATGGCGTAATTACCAAATCGTTATACGGGAATTGCCATATTGATAATCCATAATTGCCCAATCGATACCCATAATTGCCCAATCAATACCCATAGATTGCCAAATTGATATACAGTAATTCACAAATCGATCTACAGTAAAGTCTCCTCCTACAAACCTTGCTAAAAAACGTCGACTACAAGTTGAAACTTACAGACCCTTGCTATTGCTACACAAACATTGTGGAAGACACACAAACCTTAGAAAACTTCAAACCTAATGATATCTAATGCTTTATACCTTAGGAAACATGTGACAACCAATGGAGGAGATGGCAGACTTCACCACAAGTAGCAGCACCAAGTTCAACAGCTTCACCACTTGCAGAGGATCAAGTTCAATAGTAGAGATTTTTTGGGGTTTGAAGTTCAGCAACGTAGATAGTTTAAAGAGTAAGGAGTCATGTTAACATTAAAATTCCACGAATCCTTAACTTGTTATAGCAGGTTTTTTTTAAAAACAAAAAAACAAAATTTGCATGTGCGTTGCACATGCCAAATTAAAAATAGCTAGTGTATCGATACACTTGCGTACCGTAGACGTTGCCCTTGTATTATTATCATATGAAACAAACTTCAAATAACAAAACCTCTAACGAGTTTCCAGCAAGAAAGTTTCATATTTAAATTGATAACGAAAGTTAACAGGTCTCCAAATATACTACTTGTTGAAGAATATAAAATCCCGCATTAGAAATTTGACTAAATAAATTACAACTTATAATAAGTGATTCCATTCTTAATAACATCGAGGCATTTTGTGATAAAACCCCACAATTACTGAGATTTGTATGTGGTTAAGTTGGAGACAATATCGGTGTTGCTAGTAGTGGGTTGCAGGCCCGACTTTCTGAAATTTAACCATACATATGCAATAGTAGCCAATGCAATCTAGCCTAGTTGAAAATGCCCTTAACTTGCAGAATTTGGGTCTCAAGTTCAAATTCTCATGACACCATGGTAGTGTGTGTATGAGAAAACCCTTTCTTCCTGTCAAGTTAACAATAAAGAGGGATGGGGACTAATTGTGTCCCTTATAATTTATCAAAACTTTGTTTTCATAGTTAAATTGGGATTTTTTAAAATATATATAACAAATATTTGGGAACGAGAGAATTAAATAAAAGATCTTGAATGCAAGATGTAATTGAGCACACTCTAGTCAAATTACATTGCTTTCTCTATTTTTAAATATATATATATACATAAATTCTCTTATGCGGACATCCGGATGTTATTATCGTGCGGACGCCATGTATTTTGTATTACCCCTCCTTACTTTCCTGTATGTTTACAATGACATCCGCACATTCCGCACGTTAATACATCCGGATAAGAGAATATATATATATATAGCAAATTGTCTGTAGACCCCCTTGAACTAAGACTCCAATCGAACTTAACTCCTTGAACTAAAAAATTAGCCAATTTAACACTTGAATCAATTAAAAATAGATAATTGCACAACTATCATTAGATTTTAGTTGATTTCATCTAATTCTCCGTTAATACTAAGGATATATTTGTATATTCGAATAAAATAAAATTTAAATACATAAAATCAAAAGAAAAATAATTTTAAAAAAATAGAAAAAAGCTTTATAAAATTTATAATTAAAAAAATTCACTTAGCGGGCAGATGCAGACACTGATTAGAAAAACAGGCACGGCCAAGATTGTCTCGTTGCAGTGGAACTACTCAAAAGAAAATGAAGGAAAAGATTGGGGTTGGAGATATTACCAGGTAACAAAGTCTGTGTGTTGTTGAGAGTTGGGGAAAGAAGAGAGAGAGACACACAGACATGTGGATTTTCTGATAATCTATCTTAATTCCAAGAAATCTGAATTCTTGGGGAAGGGTAGAAGAGATGGCTTATTTTTATTTTTACTTTTTTAGCTATCAAGAGTCATATTTACTCTTTAAAATGTGGCATGTGCTCCTCACATGATTTAATTTGACTGAAAAAGTTATGGTATGACCATTCCGCACTATATAAAGAGTTGATGGGCCATTTGAGCGAAGAATTTAGTTAAGAGACGAAAATGCAACTCGTGGTCAAATTCAAAGATCATTTGAGTCGAAAACCATAATACTAGAGAAACCAAATTGTATAGCAATATGTGTAGCACGTCATGTCAATTGATTTTCACACATTACTTAAAAGAAATAAGTTAATGAATCATACGCTTTGTAAATCAAAGGCCTGCCTATATGTGGAGAGTCAAGTTAGTCAAATTTATTGGGTATTAGGCTAAACAAACACACACCTGCTTTTGTTATTTTACTCAAAGCCCCACACTTGGAAAAACTCCAGAACTTGAAAAGCATTTGTATGGTCAAGCACTTGGCCTCGTAACTCTATTTTTCTTCTAGATTGACGTAGCTTTATTCATTTTCATTGACAAAGAAAACAAAAATCAATAGTGATCATCGTCACATTGTCAAATGATATTATTAATCTATACGATGTTATAATATGATATAATAGTAAAAAGTAAATACACACTTTAAAAAAGTAGCTAGAATGCCGAAAAATCAAATGATTTTAAAGAAGCTTTGGTTTCTGGTATCTGGGTATAAAACCAGTAAAAATGTTGTCCCGAATACCCTCCTCTTCTCTCACCTCAGGAAACCTCTCACCTACCATCTGCAATTTCCTTTGGTTCTGCCGGGGATTCCACATAGCATAAACTCTCTCTCTCTCTCTCTCTCTCTCTCTCTCTCTCTCTCTCTCTCTCTCAAGATGAACCTTTTGGCATTGAAAGAACAGTCATCTGATAACCAATCTACAGCCAGCGATGACAATATTTAATTTTTCACGGCAACAATATTTCATAAGCAGACATGAAAATGCATGAAGATTTTACACTTGATAAAACAAAGCAACAATATTCAAATTCGACTGGAACAAGTGCACCATTTCAATAAACTAGATTCATTTACCATTGCCAACAATAATCCAACCTCTACATTCTAAACAAGCATTTACTGATGACTAGTGTCTTCTACATAATTTCACAAACTGACCAACTAGATGACAAGACAAGAACAACAGATCATACACTCAAATTCTACCATTTTGGAATACAAATTTGCCAACATGGGTTGGGTTTTTTTTTTTCCCCTATCCTAGTTGCTACAATCACTGTTATTGTTGTTGCTATGATGGTTACCAGCATTCCCATTCCCACTCCTCCTCCCACCTCCATGCTTGAGCTGAGAAATCTCCACTTGGGTCTTCATGAAGAACTGCATTCTCTGCAACTCCAGCTCCTTGGCAAACTTCATCCTCTGCTTCTCCATCTCCACCACCTGCTGCAACTTTGCTGTCTCTGCATGCTCATAAGCCTCCCCAAATTTCATTATCGCCCGAGTCAATTCCCTCACTGAACTCCCCCACCCTCCTCCTCCTCCTCCTTTCTCTCTACCCACCCCTCCATCTTTTGTTCCAACCCCTCCCTTCCCCACGCCACCAGCATTGTTCACATTCACCTCCGGCGGCACTGTCCTCCTCCGCCTTTTCCGCTCGAAAACCTCGTTATCAATCGAAAAAGGCGACAGCTCCCCGGACTCATCCGAGTCCCAATCCACCAAACTCCTTGGTCTAATCTTTACCTCCCGTTTCGGGTCCCGTTGCCCAAAATACTGACCAGGGCGAACCCCGACCGGCATTCCCATTGGCACTTTCTGGTTGTGCGCCAAAAACCCGCCACCAGAGCCAGGACCCACCTTAGCAGCAGAGGAGGGCCCAATCAAATGATCGAGCCTCTCAAAAAAAGGCCATTTACTGTGTCCTCCGCCCGCTGCCATCTTCGATTTCTCAAGCTTATACTTCTTCTTGACAGTATCGATCCTATTCTTACACTGAATATCAGTCTTTGGTGTCTTACCATAGTCCTCTCTGCTGCTGACGATGTCCGCCACTTCCTTCCAGTGCTTCTGCTTCAAATTCCCTCTGCTCAGCTCCAAGTACCTCTCCCCCCACGCCTCGATCAGCACCGCTGTCGCCCCTTCGCTCCAGCAGTCCTCCCTTCCTCCGCCGCTGCTCCGCCCCTGCTGCCCCTGCGACGGCAGAGCCAGCGTCAAGCCCTTGCTCTGGGGCTGCGACGCCGGCGACGGAATCTGAGCCGACGGCACCGCCACCGTCACCGTTATCCGACCGTTCTGCCTCGGCGACTCAGGCGATCCGCTTCGCCCCGACGCCGGTGATTGGATCTCGTCGTCCTCCTCCATCGCTTCGATTTGCTATCGTGCGCGCCGATCTCAAAACAGAGAAAGGCGGAGATCGGTCCGGTCTGGATCTGAAATTCGGTGGTGAAGTACGCACCAGGCGTACAATAGCGCCGATCTGAGAGCTGGGACTGTTTCGGAGGGATAGAGAGCTAGGGATTGTGGTGGGTGCAATCGTGCGCCGGAGGTCGTAGGATTGGAGATATCGGCGATGTGAATATTTAGGTTTTTGGGTTGGGGTATAGCTTTAAGTGTGGGAAGACGAGAGCGAGAGACGGGGTTGGGGGTGTTTTGGGTTGACCGGCTTTTCGCGTTTACGGAAAACGTTAATTTTGCGTTGTGGTGTTTTTTTTTGTTGGGTTGCGTTTTCTCGGTTGACGGAAAAAACCGAGGGAGAGAGAGAGATTGGGGATTTGACGGCGTCCGTCGAGGGGCACAGAAGGTTGCGACACGTTGCGAGGGATGAGGGACCCGGTGATCGAGGTGGCGTGACGTGATTGGTGGAAGGAAGGAGTACCCGTCACCGGCGTCTTGGGACAGCCGGCTTGGTAGGTAACGTAGGGGACCTGCTGGCTCTGAATATATCTGAGTTCGGGTGAATTGACGTAAAACCCCATGGTGTTTCGCTGCAATTACCGCTTTGGGCAGTGCACCAACCTTACCTCTTTCTCGCTGGCGTGGCGTCCCCCGAATTCTGGTGCTTCATCTCCAAATCATTCCTTTCTGGGTAATTTGCCAATACAACTTTATGCACATTTAGGATTATTTTGTTAATAATTTTAGTTATTGGAAAATAGAATAAAATAAAACTCTTAATTTCGCAGGCACGAGGGTAAGAAAGTAATTTGGTTGAGTGGGTTAAAAACGTCCAGCAAGTGAAACTGTAATTTATTATTAACTGAGGGCAACGAAAGGGTAATTGTCTCCACGGCCGCCAATGTCGTTGGAGTTGGACTTGTCTTGTCAACGGTCTACGTGTCCACAGACCAAACATTCGGCGCTACAACGTTATCGACGGTAACGGCCAGTTGTCGGTTAGCACGGTCACGCCACGAAAACGGAACGGGCTCGCGCATAGGTCGTAGGTGGAGGTGGTTGGAAACTTGGACGGCGTCAGACTGTCACGGGTTGCACGGTCAAGGCCCGCCTCTGATTGGCCACGTCTGACGTGGAAGCCAACGAGCCGGTTATCTAATCTCTCACAGGTCACAGCTTTATAATTCCCGGAAGACTTTGAAATTGGGGCATAATATATTGAGGGGGATGGGGGACCATGCGTGATTTTAGGTTGCGGCCAAAGTTTTATGTTTGTGTAATTTTGCTCGGTATGACCATTTGAACATGCTAGATGCTACCACCCTTTGAGCTATTTGAAAGCTCACTTTCCTTGAATAATTTAATTAGATAGAATCTTTAGCCAAATTATACACACGGTTATTTTTTAGTTCCACGATACCATGTTAAGTATGGACGGTTGAAAGTCAGCTACGCGTACGTGGACAATTGACTATGAGTCAGGGATCTAATCTCCATGTTCTTTAATACAAAGATAATTATGTCTTTTATATACTATTACAGTGTGACCATGTGTCATTCCAAAAATGTCATTAGTGATTCTAATTATGAAAATTAATATGATAATCATATTCAACAAAGTGATGGTGGGGGCAAATGAATTAATCAGCCAAATATTGGCGCAACCAATTTCATCAAGTCGCTACCTCATTGTCTTAAGCCAAAAACTGCCAAGGAAGACATGCTACAAGATTGGCAAAGCTCCATTTGGTTCCTCAGTCAAGATGGGGTAATCCCTCCTGTCAGGAGAACTCTATGTGGCCTTGGCATACCTATCAACAGCAAAGTTTCGTGTTGCACTGGGCAGTTCAAGGCATATTCCATCAAGTTCAGGTTTTGCAATCATTTGACAACCCAGTCGAGACCTGTAAAAAAAGGATTTTTAGCCATTTTGCCCCCGAACTATTAGGCAATTCGAACTTACGAATTATTTCATCTGCCGATTTAGTCCTCAACTCGTAACAAATAGTCAATTTCCCCATTACCGTTAAGTTTATCTAATTCCATCAACTTTTCTCGTTAATAACAAGGGCAAATTTGTAATTTTAACTTAAAATTCATAAAAATATTGTAAATAATTAACTTTTAGAAGAAAAAAATTATTCTCCCCACAAAACCCCCACCCCCACCGATTTCTTCTCCCCCAAAGATTTTTTTTTGCTTCTAAAAGTTAATTATTTACAATATTTTATGAATTTTAAGTTAGAATTACAAATTTGCCCTTGTTATTAATAGAAAAATGGATGAAATTAGATAAACTTAACGATGAAATCGACTATTTATTACGAGTTGAGGACTAAATTAACAAACGAAAATAGTTCAGTGTAAGTCAATCGCTTTATAATTCAAAAGAAACCGCACTTTACCCTAAATTCATCTTACAGAATTCAGAATTTATATTTCAACTGGTTTGACATAATTTTCCCTGCAGACTAATTCCAAGATATAAGGGACTTACGTCTCTCTGAGCCCGAAAGCGAGGTCCAGCATGTCATTTTCCTCATCAGTTGGATCTTCGAGTTTATTGTAGTACTCCATATCCCGACCATGAGTTCTAGGAGTTAGCTTTGATGAAAATTTTAGTTGGAGGAACGGAAGTCTAAAATTTTCAAGGCAACTTTCACCGGATACTAACTAAACAGAAAACAGTTCAATTTGCATCAGTTTCCTTGTATCCAGTGATTGTTGCCTTGCTATCATGTTTCTTCTTCTGTAGACATGTTTCAAAGTACATACTCTCACAATCACATGACATGTTGAACAAGCGCAGGATCCTTCACATGCTCCTAGAATCACATTTAAACAAACTAGTTAGGGGGTACACTATAAAGTTCTTGCACATTCAATTCCATTTTTAATAACCATTTTATAATTCTTATAAAACAATCTTGAAGGGGAAGCTCAGGCATCAATACCACCAAGAGAAAATTGCAAAGAGTTATTAGTGTCGATAATCTATCTAGAGCCCCGAAAAGTATTTGATAAAAGTTAGAGTCATATTTAAGAGGAAATAAAAAAAGGAAAGGAATGAGGTACATAACATCAACTGGCATGCCAAGTGCTACCTTCAAGTTCTATGTCATGTTCATGAGCTGCTTCTAGCATGGACATGCCAATGGGAACCTTAATATGCGTCTCCATTTCATCCTTGTCAACAAATGTCACAGAAATTCTGTTGAGTTAAACAGGAGAATAAAGAAGTCAGCAAAAAAGATATAAGTGGTTCCATTAACGTAGATATAGGTGCAGCAGAGCACTGAAGATGAGACCCCATCTTCAATAAAATAAGCCATTTAAGGGAATTCTTTCCAAACTATTCACCGGTGACTGAAACAATGTGTAAATCTTTGGTTCTATAACTCCAATACAGTTACTGTTATACGAAAAAGCAACTTACTCTTCAACTTCTTTATCCCCTTCTTCATGAGCAGTTGTTGTAGAGAAAGTTTGATGCTTCTTAAAACAAAGAGATATAGGGAGAATTTAGAGCCAGAAACGAAAACCAGACAAAGGTCCATTGACGACAAGTCATCAAGAAGCTTACCAGAGAATGGAAAAAATAATTGTAAACTTTAGGTAAGTTTCCTGTCTTTGGTGCAGAGGTCAATGTACCTGGAAAAAAGCATGTCAAACAGTTCTGAATTAGCTTTTATACCAACTTAAATTACTGCTTAAAATCACTAAAAATAGTAAAAGTAGAAGGGTGCCACTTTTTAATAAGACCCAAAATAAAGGACTTCCAAGATGAAACTCCAAGATAAGTCTCAGACTCACGATGCCCATTTGGATTACACTTCTACTACATTGAAACCTTCAGAGAAGAAAACATCTGCGAAGAACCTACGGCTACAATCTAAGAAAAGGGACTACAACCTATTAAAAAAATTTAGGGCAAGGTACAGCCAAGAAGATCTCTAGATTTAGATTGATAAAATCATAAAAATAAGCTAAACTATTATCATGTAAAAAACTTGAAACGTTGAACAACCCAACATTCCTGCCAATGATCCTACTATATGTTTTCACCCAACATCACTCTCCTTTCACACATATCTAGCTACATACAAAACTTTTCTAGCACTATTCTTACATGTATACCAAAGGATCCATGCCAAACAAGCTCATTCCTTGAGCAGCAGAACCATAGCATTTACCACACAAATATCAGTCCCACCAATTTTGTGCATTATTGTACATTAATCAAAGTTGGGCTATTTGGTAACCGAGAACAGTTCAATAAAACTACCAGTGTAGCTGCAATTAGCACAATATTAAGCTGAGCAACGAGCATGGAACAAGTTAATGTTAAATGTGAGATAAACCAAAAACAATTCTCCACAAAACTGAAACCTTTTGTGAGATGCTTGACCATCCGAGTTCCGAACCGCGATACTCTAGAAACAAACATGGTCCACAGGAACCCCTGAGAAGCACCTGGGAAACATGAACAAATGAAGTATTACAAAATAAATCAAAATGGATGAAAATGTATTTGACACAGATATGTAGAATGTATTATGTATGCAATCCTTATCCTTATAGCATAAAACTATCATTTATGAGATCGAAAAGGAAAATGAAGCGTAGTTCCTATGAATTCGGAGGAAATTCGATATCAAGATTGATAATGATCTACTTCAGCGGCATTAACGCAAACACATGGTTGGCGCCCAAAACAGAGACACAATAGGAAACCATGATATACGTAAATCTTAAAAAGTCTCAATTCAATATTAGCCATAAGCTGCATGAAGCACCAAAACTCAAAACTTACTTATTTGTTATAAAGAAAGAGACAGGAGCACGGACGACGGACGGACCTCTATGATCTGTTTCAGGCAGACGTCGAGCGTCTGTGTGCTAAATTTGAAGTCACCAGTGTAGATGCAAAGGTATCGAACCCAAGACCCCTCGCGCGATTAGATGGCCTTTTAAATTTAGGTCTTTGAATATTAAAATTTAAAATTAAAGTATCAAACTTTTTTTCTTCTAATAATAAGAATTCTATATAAAAGTGATCATTTTTTTTTTAAAAAACTCCCTAACTATGTGTGAGACATTTGAAGCGCACAAGTGAATATACGTCAAATGTGATGGTCGTGCTCGTGCTTCTCCAAGTAGGGGTGGGTGCGCGGTCAAGTTTGGTTCGGTTTAGATCTCAAAACTAGTAGCATAAGTATATCAATCAAGTAAATATTTTATATTTTTCTTATATATATATATCAAATGACTTCACAGCGTATATTGAACAATCGTTGAAAAAACTTCTTACTATTGAAGATTGAGAGAGTCATCAAGTAAATTGGTTTGATTCGATTACGCTACTAGTTTCAATTTTCAAACATAAACCGAACCAATCTGAACTGTGATACCACATTTATTTAGTGTACAATTTGAGACCTTGATCAAACCGAACCAAACCACACACACCCTACGTACATCAAATACTTTTCCTCTCCCTTTGGACTAAAGGAAAAGAAAACCCAATTTGACATGTATCCAACCATAATCTTGTGCAAGCCCAAAACTCCTATATTCCCAATTGGTCTGAGCCCAAAACTCAAATGAGAGTAGTCTAGATGTTTGTCTTTGACGAAGGGCTCTCTCTCTCCCCTAGGTCTACTTATCGCCAGCTTTACAAGCACAAGAGACACACTACATGGTATAATCCGCCGAAGACATGGCTCATTGCCATTTGATTTTATTGTTCTGATCGACCAACCCTAGGCCTTCTTTTTATGCATTCTCTGCATTATAAATGAAACAAACCCTTTAAGCCCTGCTATCTAGGGCAGTACAAGACCAAGTTGTTATTCTTGTTAAATTTACATATTTCTAATTCTTTCCAATCTTTGGCCATGGCTTCTTTTGCTTCAGTTTCCCCAATCACTGTTGCCACTCTACCTTGCACTAAGGGCAGAAGCATAACCTGCCAAGCTAATGGCTTATCTAGCATAGTAAGAGTGCCCATAGTTATTGCAATTTTTTTTTTCAAATTTTGGTGCATGCATAGGTGGTTTTTTTTTTTACTAATTCACATGCTTGATTGTTTCATATTTGCAGGGAGGTCCAATGGTTAAGGGACTAAGACTTGTGCCCAAGATCAAGATCACTAGGGCAGCAGAAAGATCATTTCCAATCCCTAGTTGCCTCAAGACTGCAATCTCATGTTCCATTGTGAGTCGATATCTTATTTCACTTTAGATTATGTTTGGGAGTATTTTGTATAAACCGTTTTTACTTAAGTAACACTTTTATTATCGGTATAACAAGCTCTATCAAATGTTACCAGAAGCGTTTTTAGTAACTTGATAGCAATTTTTTATATATGCTGATTTCCTTACCTTGTGCAGGCTCAACCAGAGACTCTGATAACTGTCCAAAGCACAATTGCCAAGCAACTCTCCATTGATGAAAGCACTGTGACTCCCGAAACTAAGTTTGTCGATTTGGGGGCTGATTCTTTGGACACAGTATGCTATTCTTCATACTTTTTACTTTAGTTTAACAAGAAAAAAACATTTGTTCAATAATTATCTGATCAATGGAAAAAAAAAAAAATTGAAACAGGTTGAAATCTTGATGGCTTTGGAGGAGAAGTTCGAGTGTCCGTTGGAGAAGGGGGAGCAGAGAACATCTCAACCGTTCAAGATGCTGCTGATCTGATTGAGAAAGTGAAATCAGCTTCAACTTAAGTCGATGTGAAGGAAATTAATTCCTTGCTGTTTTCCAGTCAAGTTTTGTTTTCTAATTTTTCCCTTTAGATTATTATGTCACAACTCGAACGAGATCATGACCTATAATTTTCGTTTGGAATATGGAATGGATTATTACAAATAAATTTATCAAACTTTTACCTTAGACTTTTTCTTAGAGACTCAGACAGCAACACTCTTGAATGCTTCAAGATGTCATAATTCTTCATTAATTGCATAATTGTGAGTGGTGCATATAAGTCAAAGTATCCTTTTGTCCATGAGGGTTTTTTTTTTTTTTTTTTTTTTGTGGAGGACATTTTCTATCGAAAGGGCGATATCATATTAACAGACACTACACCGATACTGGTGACTAACTCAGTGACCTTCCTAGTGAACAATTGCTTCAAACCACTATACTAGTGAGTCTTTGCACATGAGGGTTAAAATGTAAAGGGAATTGATATGTAAAGTCAGAACCAAACAGAGACCAAAAACTAGTTTAAATGTAAAAGGTTGATATGTAAACTCATCAGGAGTTTCATTGAAGTGGGAGGATTCAACACACAAAACCATATATATATATATACAAATATACAAAAGAAAACTTGAAGATCACATGGAAACATCAAATAGGCAAAATGGCTATCCTACTTTAGTTCCTCCCTCATAATCTCCAAGGAGCATTGGGTTCTTCTCTTGTTCCCCGACAGAACCACCTTATTTATGTAGTACTTAGATTACATCTCTATTTACTATATGGATATATTAATATGCATCAAATTCCCACAAAGGTTCTCTATGTACAATGGTGTGGAGTCGCCGGCCGATACTTCAGAAAAATCTTCATCACTTCCTCTCTCAACGGTCCAAAGCAGTAATTACCATCCTGCAATACAAAAATACCGCATTAATATTGAATAAGAATTCATAAAAGAGGTTAAAATAATTAGTACTTGCTAAACATTTTTCTCCACGATTGCATCCATCATCTAATCTACGAAAGAACCTACGTGCTATAATGTGGATTTTGTCAAAAATCTACATGTTATGTTATTAGACTCAATCTACCATCTCAACGATAATGATTGATAGTCTGATAATATAACATACCAAATTATAGTAACTAGCTAGACCCTACATTAGCATACTAAATATCATTTCTAAATGAGCTGGAGTGTTCTGTATCTAGATGGTCTGCAGACTCTGCCCAATTTTCTGCAGGCTCTGCACAATATATAATCTTGCAGACTCTGTCGAATAATCTTCAGTGTATAAGGAGTGGAAAGAAATTTAATGGTGCTTGTTCTTTGAGCCAATGCTTTAGTGAGTGACAGCCAATGGGATATTTTATTTCAAGATGGAAAGTAAATTCAGAGTCCCAAGCCAACTAATAGCTCAATATCATCAGCAGCAAAGAAAACACTTCATAGCCCCCCTTCACATTCTTCCAACATTCTTCTTATGCTGTTCATCATAGTTGGATTTTGGTAAAGTAGGATCTAGTTGTGTTCCATCTGGTTATGTCTCAGCATCACGGAGAAGCTCTTACAAATCATCCGTGTATACAACATTTCTCTCACAATAACTAATCACGTGATTTATATGTGAATTAATAACTGATTTCGTGATTAGCATGTATAAGCCAAGAAAGATCTATAATTAGAAGAAAAGTGTTGCATACATGCACGAATTCTCCCAATATCATCACATTTTGATTATTTGATTTGATTTGATTTGATTTGGGGATTTGATTATGGATTAGCTCTAACTAAATGTTCATACAATACAAGCAAGTGGTGGATGGTGAGGATAAGGGAGAACCCAAGTGTCACTCTAGAACTATATAAAACTGAAGTTGGGTTGTGAATTGGATCATTCATGTTGACTACAATTTTATGACAACAGAAGCAAAATACATGAAATGAAGCACAAAAATGTAAAAGAAAACAGTTGGTGTATACGTGAGCAATGATCTCTACATAGGCATTAATTCGATGTCGCATTCTGACCTTGTCACAACTTGTCCTGATTGTTTCCAGTCATGGGTCCGGCATCTCTTTTGCCCATTCTGCTGTGGGCCAAAACAATCCTTCCTTCTATATTATGCCTTCTATCTATATATCATATATTTTTCCAGTGTATATTTAATATCTTTGGCTAACTAACTTTAGCCTTCACTTTTGTTCTTATATTCCGACATATTCACAAGCATGGATGGGAGCTTGAACTCAAGATCACTTGGAAGCATGTCATAAATTTGGATCAATTCAACTAACACCCCATTTGTGTATATTTAATATCTTTGGCTAACTAAATTTAGCCTTTCACTTTTGTTCTTATATTCCGACATGTTCACAAGCATGTATTATCCCATGGGAAAGTTTCAATTCCCATTAATTTTCTTTCTGAAAAAATCAAATTAAATAACTTGTCTATATCTTGATTTGAAGAAATTTTGTCCTAATCTTTGTATCCTGTGGGCAAGGCCCATGGTAACGCACACAGTTCAGTTTGTAGGCCTACCCCAACATGCATTGGTCATTTGTGCTTTGAGCCATTGATGCGATTATTATTCTCCTATAGTCTCTTAGCAATTAAGAGCATATGTCTAGAGATGTCAAATCTGCCTGTCAAATTTGTTGTGCGGAAATACTCTAAAATCTTGTTATTGATGAATTATACGACGGCACATACACAAATTCTTTGAAAATAAAACACACACACCACACAAAGAGTAGAACAAACACACAAAGACACAAATATATATTTATAGAGGTTTGGTCTCCTACTTACGTTCTCTTGGTGATTCACCTGAGAAATTCACTAGTATGTAATAATAACTTTGATTACCACTTAAATCCCCTTAGCTCTCACAAGATTCATAGCTTTCTTTTCTCTCACCCTTTGCTAAAACCCTTTGATACCCTTGAAAAACACCCTAGAATTCTCTATTGAATTCTCTTGTGTCTTTGTCTTTTGAAAATTCACTGTTGAATTTTCCTCTCTCTTTAAATTAACCTAGCCCTAAATGACATGACCCGACGCAAATTCCACCTTGGAATCCTAGCCGAACCATGTGCGTGTCCGACACTTGGCAAGTGCCCGGCACGAATGACCAAAATTCCCTTCCAACTAAAAGTCCACTTTTAAAAAAAAAAAAAAACTTAAATTCTCCCGAAAATTCGGTAGAGTTTCCCGTGTAATTTGCTCATTTCCCAAAAACTTCCACCTGTAACAACAACATATTTATATCCCAATCGTTCAGCATGCATCAACTATATTCAAGAAGTCAAGCATCATATCATTCTGGCCTCCGGCCTCAACAAATCGAATAAATCAATCTGTTAACAATATTCAACCCATTTCCTTCGAACATTCACAAAATAATATTAGATCTCAAAATAACTTAACTGGACTACCTTTTAAGTACTTGTCCTTGTGGCTGCACCTAGAACCCTAGGTTGCTTACATACCCTTAACCAGGGATCAAGTCACATGTAATTCTTCCAACTCTTTAACATACAAGTACAAATCTTTTTTATTTCTTTATATTTCAATAAGACGGCAATTCAATCCAAATCTCATGTTAATGTCATGCTCAAAAACATTCATTTACTACTCTTGTTCCGTAGCCTAACCTGCGTAGTTACATGTATAGAAACATCCCATCTTTTAAATAATTCGACGAATGCAACACTGTTCCGTCAATTCCTCGTATCACCATAGGTGACACGTCCTCACAGGCCTCGGTGACCTAAAGTCGACCCGAGCTGCAATCCTTGCTGGATCAGGAGACATTCAGTCCAATTGACCCACATTCCTCGCTCCGCACGGTCCAGATATCCCTAGGACTCGTGGGGCAACAGTCAATCATACTGACATGCTTGGGCAATAACTTATAATAACTCATTTAAAATCTGGTAATAAAACTTAAATTGCATAAAATCATTTAATAAACAAAAAGTCTACTCACTGAACCACCTCTAAATCACGAATCGATTTGATATATTATGATTGTATATAAGATTTTAACATAAAAATAGAACGGAAAGTAGAAATAACAATAAAAGTAAAAAGAGAAAGAAAACGGAAATACATATATATTAACAGCTTTGCTGAAATATTTATACATATATATTTCTCTCCTTTACTGGTAAAACAATCTCATCGCTTGAGAAAAGTAACAATGAACTTGTAAAACCCTTAAAACTTGTAAACCTGCATTTCTTGTCTTATAATATCAAGATAGCAGATATTAAATCCTTTGTCCATATAATACCAAAATAAAATCCTCAATTTAATTTAAAAACCTTCCAATACTTAAATTCTCTCACCTAGGCGTACCCTCATTCCTAATCCGTCAATTCCGTTACTAATCCGTCAATTCCAGGTACCACACATGAGGCCACATGTGTGATACATCCTCGCAAGTCTCAGGGGCACAAGGTCAACAAGAGCCGCATTCCTCGCAGGTCTCAGAGCACACACGTCAACCCGAGCCGCATTCCTCGCAAGTCTCGAGGACACCAAGTCTACCTGAGCCGCATTCCTCGCACCATATTGTTCCAGCGTCCCCAAAACTCGTGGGGTATGTCATAAATGACAATTGGTTTTAAAACACTGGGGGGAACTCCTCTGGTGGGTTTGAAAGTCCTATTCAGAAATTTATCACAACTTTGCCTTTTATTCCACAAATCTATTTTCTGCTACTGAGTGCATGGACTCACTATAGAAATAAATTTAAATATTTAACTAATATGTTAGTCCCTTCGGACTCTGATTGACAACCCATTTAAATTATTCTATTTATAATCTTAGTAACACAATTAACCATATGAATAAATAAACATGTGGTAAATGAACAGATAAATAAATACTCATACTCTTAGAGATTTCCTCAGCTCCAATTATGCATAATTCCCTAACACTGAAATACCCTTAGATATAGCCTCGCATAATATAATATGCTTCCAATTATGCATGCGCATCCCGAGATCATATATATTCAAGAAATTAATGCAATAATTAAACCAATGCACACTCACACGTACATGAGCTTCCTAAAAGCACTTGCACTAACCTTAAAGTCATTTCTATGCCCACAGTAACTTTCCAAGGTTTAGAACGATCTAAAAGTGCCTCGGGACTTAAAAGCAATAAAGTCCCAAAAGCCAACCCTGGACCCCGAGGGATCCACGACCAAAAAATTCTAATTCAGAAGTCCCTAGAGATTCCAATATGCCTAGGACACGTGTCCTGAAAGTTTGGTCTCGATCGGATGATCAAACGGTTTTCCGTAACCCTAGCCCTAGGGTTCGCGTTTTCGGAGTATCCAAGACTCCGATTCACGATCCGTCGAATCCTACTTGATCCTGGAAATACCTAGACCAACATATCTGAAATTGGAGGTGATCCACCCGTTCAAACCTATCGAACCCAGGAATCGCGCAATAGGCGAGATCCGTTCGGGGTTCAAATGTTATCCGAATTGGAACCCGAACATACGTACGCGCTCACGGCGACACGAGGATCGCATTGGGATGCAAAGCCCAACTGCTACAGTACCCACGCGCCGGCAGCGCGTGGGTGTTCAAAGCAATAACGATCGCCGGAAAATATCAAAATATGGGGCTATCCTCCCGGCTACAGATACTACTCGAGGAGTATAGCATTTTATTCAACTTACATCAACGTCCAATTTGGACAGCAAGTGGCCGGAATTTCGAATTGAAAACCGGCCAAAACTTAGGTTATAGATCCAGTTACCTAGGATACAAATTGATGGAAACCAACCATGCAGACAGCTAGAACTTGAAGAGTAGATAAGAATCCATACCTTACTCGTCGTGATTGGTCGCCGGAGCACCCGGTACGACGCCATGAAAGTTTGGAGGAGAATCGGGTGTTTTAGACGTTTTCCGGGGAAGGACGGCGGCTGTGGCGACTGGGGTGGGCTAGGGTTTGACCGGGAGGTCTACTCGGTCGATCCTGCACGGTGCCGATCCACGTGGTGGCCGGTGGTAGCGGCGGCAAGGCCAAATAGCCATCGGCGCAAAATTTTTGGGGGAGGCGAAGGGTCATACCCAAGGGGGAAGAGAGAGATCTGAGTTTTTTTAAAAATCCCGTTTAGCAAAATTACCATTTTGCCCTTACATAAGTTTTATTCGTATATCTCTCAATACAACTCGGATTTGAGCCCACAATATACCCACGAACTCGTATCGACAAGCCCGATGTGACGGTGTGGCTCACTTCCCCACATTCATCTATGAAAAAAAATCACTTTTCCAAACCTATTAAAATATTCCTTGGGTAAAATTGTCTTTTACTTGAATAATTTAGTAATTAATATTAATTTAGGAACGAGATGTTACACTAAAAGTCCAATTTATAATACATATGATTTTTGCTACAAGTTAATTATGAATAAGAAACTAAAAACCTATTAAAATAGGCTAAAAAACTCCAAAATAATAGGAAAACCAAGTCAGACACGCCAAAACGTCAAAATCACACAAGGCACTATTCATGAACCCAAGCTCTCGGCCAAGAAACGACCAGTTGCATGGCCAAAGCAACCGGTCGCTTGAACACAACTTCTCATTTTTTGTGACTTCTTCTCCTTCCTTGCTGCTCCATCTTCGCAGCCCTTTGTTTATTCCTCATCCTGCATCTATGGTGAGTCAAACACAACAAAAATTTTACTTCATAGTACATCCTAGGCATGCGACATTAGGGTAAAGAGGGGAAAGATGAAAGTTTTGGTAAACCGCATTTTTTTGGTTGACTTTGGTTTTCCTATTGTTTCTTGAAGCATAAGGTAACTTTTCCTATTATAACTTGGACGGGTTTATAGCCTTTGGAATCGGCACATATAACAATTTAGAAAGTCAAAGTAGTCCTTTAGACAGATTGCCCTGCAACGGGAATGTTACTGTGGTGGTATCTTCAATCACAATGACATTCTTGTTGTAACTAAGACTTTCTTCTTCTTTAAAAAGTCTTTGAAGAATTGACAATTTAGAGAATTTGTGAGACCCTTTGAGTTTTTGGTGTATCTATGGTATAGATATGTTTGGTGATGCCATTAGCGTGAGGGCTTAAGCTATTATTTCCCGTGGCGACATTACTCATTCTGATGATCTGTGTTTTTTTTCTTAACCTATTTCTTCTCTATTATCTTTTGAGAATATTTGATTGTTCCTTTGGCATCACGCAAGAGATGGAAAAGCTATGCCTTCCAAAAGATTGCAAATTGTACAATTGCAAGTAACAAGACAGGATTAAGAATATTATATAATAAAATAGACTCGATACGCGTATGTTACAGAAGCATCTCTAACTAATATTATATAATTCCTAATCATTTGCAGCACATAAACAATGTATTTCTTCTGCTCTAAGTGAACTATTAAATTTAATGGCCAATTGTACTTTACATTTGGCCCACCTTATACAGTTAATTCTCACTTTTTAATGTCCAAAAACTTTGGTAAAACTTTTTGGTTGAGGATTTTTTTATTAAAATGGGAGATAATATATTAAACTCACATATAATACACATATATTAGGACTCGAATGCAGAATTTTTTCTAAGAGCAATTGTTCAAAACAATTACACTGGTGGGTCCTTTGCTAATAAAACTTTAGTATAAAAGTAAATAAAGACTACAAAAAGAAGAAAACGATGTGCCTTTAATTTTTATTTTTTATGGCATAGTCAAGACTATTGCAAAGGCAAAATCTAGGGGAGATTCAGATTGAAGTAGTAGGACCAAAATTAGAGGGGACCAATGCAAGACGTCCTTGTACTGTGGGCTGGATTTTTCCTAGCTACTTTCACATCAGGAATAATACCCAATTTCCATACGTTTTTTCTCTTATTTGACAAGAACTTGATGTCTGCAGACAGCTAACATAGATTTTTTTTTCCTTTTTGGGGCAAGAATTGAGCATATATTCATGCTTATTTCCAGCTTCTAGTAATTCCCTCAAATTCCTAAAGACCTAACATTATTATTATTATTTTTCAATCCCTCAAATCAAATGCATTGGGGCACATAACAGATAAAAAAATATATATATGTGAAAGGTGAAAAATAATCAAATACTAAAATTAAAATAAATAATAAAATAGTAGTTCACTTCAATATACTCCCAACCATTTTGATTAATAATGATAAACAATTGGTATATAAAATGACAATTCATAACATAATTAACCAAGTTCTTTAACATGGTCGATCTCCATTCGCAGTACAATTAAATGAAATGGGTTAACTAAATCAAACCTCACCGTCCAAATGGACATACATACACAAATAGCAGCCCCACACCACACACACAAAAAAAAAAAAAAAAACCTAAAACAAAATATTAACTCCCTAATTATAGTCTTAATTTACAAATTAGCTAATTAACTCAATTCATTTCTTGTCAAAACACACAGAACTCAGCAAGTGTAGAACTCAACAAGCTCTTCCATGGAGCCCAACTGAGTCTCGGAGTTTTCCAGCATCCACAGCAAGTGCTCAAACAGCACCACCTCACAGGCCACCACCACCTCACCTGATGACGTGTCCACCAGCTCTTGGATGATGGGGTGATCAACGATGTCAGAGTTGACCAAGTATCTCCTCCTGGACTTGCCCACGTACACAGCATGAAGCTCCTTGGAGACCTTGCTGTCATGATCTGATTCGCTTGTTGCGGCAGCTATGGAGCTTGTGGTGCGGGTGAGCTTGGTGAATGAAGGCCATCTCTTTATGGCCGACTTGATCTTTGTTAGCTTCCCAACTTTTGCCATCTCTCTCAAGCTCAAAGGGTTTGCTGGGTTTTTGATACCGAAGTGTTTGATGAGGGTCTGAGAGAAGGTTTTCTGAAAACTGAGAGTGTTGTGAGGAAAGTGTGAGGGAAGGTTCATATATAAAACTGTGGAGGAGAGAGAGAGAGACGCTAGAGACACTTGCATGCATGGCCCACTGTTTAATACCAGCTAAGAATGAAATATATTTGGGTGCAAAACCAGTTGCTGGCAATTTGGCGGGCCTTACACTTAGCTTGGCAGATGATATTTTCTTCGCTTATTAGCTTTTCTATTTCCTTTTTCTTATTATTTCTATTGTGGGGGATATATACATAAATATCCTTTGCCAACCCATCATTAATTTTAAAACAGTAGTAGGCTAGAAGCTCAAGACTTGAGAATGCTTTATACATGTCTTTTTTTTATATGGGACCATGGTAGGTGCATGATTTAATTTGATTAGCTAAGACTTTTATGTGTATTTAACTTGCAAGTTATCCAGCTTAAGACAAAAAAGAAACAATTTTCATTCACAACATTCATGTTTTCTAGAAATATAATGAAACAATCCTAGTCAACAACTAATTCATATTAAAATCTCAAACTTCTCAACAACTTTAGTTAACATGTACGAAACAATCCTAGAAATAAACGCTATGTTCATACATATACGAAAATGTTCTAGACAAGTTAAAATGTTATCTTATTAGACTGTGCAATCTGAAGAATTTATGTAGTCACTTACTGATTAGATTTTCATTTATACAGTCCATATTAACGAGGAAGAAAACCTAGTGGGTTTGTATTTAACAACTTGCCTAATAACAAAGCTATAATTAATGGCATGCAAGACAATATTGGACATACCATATGATATGTTCATTTACTTGGAACCAAGTATGCAAAAGTAATTATGCAATATAGACATATATAATTAGTATTTTGATTAAACTTTAAGTATGCGAGGGTAATCATGTAACTAATAGATGGTAGGTTAACGTTGTTGGTTGTTGTTGTTGTTCATGGTACTCATCAACAGCAACAAAATTAAGCTGTTTGTTGGTAAGCAGCCTAGTATTTTCCAACCGTGAGTGTTTGGGAAAGCAAGGAAACAAACAAGAAGATAAGCATCTTTTTTGTTTCGTCTTTTTTCCTGACCACTTGTACCGACTCTTGTATTCACATATATTCTTGTATGCGTTTCCAGCTTTTTCTGCGCCCAACAAACCTCCGCAAGATGTCATCCATGCATGGAATTATGAACTGTAAAGAAGTCTCTCGTCATTCTTATGGGCCTTGCACCATCAATTGCTTCAACAATTCAACTTGTACCAACCCCCTTTTAAATCCACCAATATAAAATTAATAAATTAAGAATAAATATTAATAAATTGCTAGCATCGATCGTACATGCGCCCTCTGATGATTGTTATGAAATTTAGAATGAATTTCATACTCGTTCGACGATTGATACGATTGTCGGTGTTTTTCACCATAGCATATAGCTAGGTAGACAAGCATAATAAAATTTGATCGGGTACACCGATTGTTTGTTTGTGGAACACAAAGAGAACCATAACTAGGGACAAGGCAAGAGGTTCCAAATTCCAATATTGTAACCACTCGTTGTGTCCCAATCTTGTTTTTCTCTTTTAATAATACGGCTGGGTTAGATGGAGCTAATCCAGTTGTGTACCACCTTTGCTTGTGCCTCTCTTTTCTTTTTGGTTGGTAATTGAACAGGGAGCTAAATATTATTATATTAATTTAATTTAACTAATAATTTTATTATTTGTATAAAATAAATGAAAAAATTATGTGGGAGCCTGACATAAAATTCCAAACCAGAGTTCAAACACGTCACACTAATTACAAAGATTTTAAAATCTTGTGAATTATAAGATAATTGAGTCTCTAAAAAGATTTAAGGCATGTGCTTAAGGAAATAATATAAAGATTTTGAGGGGGTTTGTTTCATATGGATCCGGATTCTCTGTTTGGATTTCTCTATTATGATCTACTTGACTTTTCTTCTATGCGCACCACCCCATTAAAATTTTATCTAAGAAACTCTAATGTTGACACATCACACACAAAACCCAAATAACTCACAATTTTTATTTTAGAAAAAAAAAATTCCCATTTGAACTAACTTGAGTTAACGTGGTCTTCTTCCATCTTCATTTTTTTCAGCATCCCAGCACGCTCTCCTTTCCAACCTCACAGTCTCTCCTCTTCCTATATGTTTTCTTCTAAAGCATATGTTTTTTGGCTGAGTTATAAAAGTAATCCTAGAATTTCTTTTTAAACAAAAAATTAGCTGGACAATATCAGAACCTTCACACTTCACTCTTTACCTACCAAATTACAAAGCTTTGAAGAAAGACAAAGCAAATCGCAAATTGCAAATAGCAATGGGGTGGGGACAGTCGCGGAGCCAGCATAGGACCAGTGTGGTTCCAGGCCCCCACTCCATTTTATTTTTTAAAATTTTTTTAAATTTGTATATTATAATATATTATATGAGTTTTATGATATTTATTTTAAAACAAAATAATATATTAAGTTTTTTTTGTTTACAAATTAATCATGAAATTTCTTGGTCTCTCTTTTACTCATCTTTCTTAACTCTTCTAGGTTAGTTTATGATATTTGCACTAAAAATTCCTAAAATTTTAACATTTCTTTCTCTTCCTCTTTTGTTTAAAACTTTGTGAATTTTTTATTTTCCTTATTTTTTTATGTATGAGTTGGGTACCTTAATATTGTGCTTTATGAACTTTTTTTTTTTTCTCTATTTCTTTTCTCTTTTGGAATATAAATGATCAAATTTGAAGTCTTTAATAGTGTAGATGATGATATTAGTATTTAACCAATTTAAAATATGAAATTCATGATAATTATGAAGAGAATACAAGATTTATGAAGGGCCCCCTGTAATGACAGGACCCGACCCAAATTCCATTTTGAAATTCGTGTCGGATCCCGTGCATGTCCGACACTTGGCAGGTGCCGGGCACACACGGAATCCGACACGAATTAATAGTGTAGATGATGATATTAGTATTTAACCAATTTAAAATATGAAATTCATGATAATTATGAAGAGAATACAAGGTTTATGAAGGCCCCCCTGTAATGACAGGACCCGACCCAAATTGCACTTTGAAATTTGTGTCGGATCCTATCATGTAATGTGAAATTTTGACTCTACCACTGGGTGGGGAGAGAGGGATATACTAATTTTTTCTGCTGGTGGGATTGGGATTAAAATCTGTTAGTGAACCAAATATCTATGAGTTTAGTGCTGCTAGCTGGATTTAGTCTGAGTGGGCTGCAAGCTTTCATTTGAGTCGGCCACACTTCAAATAGCAAAAATGTAGATAGCATTGGACTGTATGCCCCCATTGAATGGGTGGACATGAGAAGAGACTCAAATTTGGAATCTCTTTAAATATCATAGAGAAAAATCGCTAGACCAACAGTTTGTCCGTATTTTTCTTTTGTAAGTACAAAAACAATATGAACAAAAAACTTTGACTAATAAAATTGCTTTTATCATAAGTACAATGTGTTATTTATGAGTTTTACATAGTAAAAAAGCTTAGCTTGAGAACTTCATTAGGAATGCAATCAAAAAATGTATTTTTCAATGCCAATGCGGCCTAGTCAGTGGAAAATGGTATTGATTTGTAGATTAATGGTCTCAAGTTCGAAATTTCATGACACCTTATATGACCCCTATCCCTTGTAGTTTAAAATTATTTTTTTCTTTTCTATGATTAAAAAAAAAAAAGCAACCCTCTTTACCAACGGGGTCTAGCCCAGTGAAAAATGACATTGATTTACAGACCAGTGGTCTCAGGTTTAACCCTCATGACACCTGGGTGGTGTGTGAGAAACCCTTGCGTCTTATAACATAAATTATCGCTTGTATTAAAGAAAAATAATAACCCTATTTTATATGATTAGGACTAGCTTTTATTAGCAAGAAAATGTAATAACCTATTAATTTCTAAGATCATTAAATTTAGGCACAAGTTCGAGTCAATCCGACCAAACTGCCTAACTTAATCATTAGTGGGTTGGGTTGAATTGACCTAATAATGAGCGGGTCTTGAATTCAAAAAATCATAAATCGCTTTGTACGGGTTGGAACCAAAACTAAAAGTGGGCTTAATTTTGTGTTAACCCGACCGAATAGCTCAACTCGATCACAAAAGGATTGGGTTGGCCTAATAATGAGTGAATCTTGAGTCTAAGAAATCATAAACCACTATATATTGGGTTAAGTTACAAATTGGGACCAAAACCGACCCAACCCAACCCAACCCAAATTAAATTATCTCTCAATTAATCTTGAAAAGTCACTTTACTATTTTTTTTCCCCTTTTTGGTATTATGTCATTATTTCTTTTGGGGCCTCGTGTGTTTGTGCTGCCTCTCCTATGTTATGGGCCTTGTCGAAGCCTGTTTCTCCTTTCAAATCCAATAAATGAAAAATAAAAATAAAATAAAAGCGAAATTCCATACCGACAAAAGAGATATTACTTTCGACTTGAGGTTGTGGGCCTGCCCTGGCGCCGGTAGTGTGAGTAGCTAATCTCCCCCTAAATTTTTGTTCGCTAAAAACAAAAGATATATTACTTGGCATGTCACAGGTTCAAAGAAACATAAATTAACTGAACACAAACAAAAATTAAGTTAAAAGTGACAGAAGAAGTTTAGTTTAAAAGAAACAGAAATAACCGAGCAAACCTTGTATTTCTGTGGATGGTAATTGAGGCATGTCACTTACACCTCATCTGCGTCCCATTTCATTTCCAAACAAAAGCCGTACAAAAAAAACTGCTTTTTTGGTAGGATGTCCCTTTAAATAAACCTAAATTCTTCAAATCCTCATCAAGGACATCAAGTTTCATTGTGGTTCATTCTCTTTGGCCTTCACTCCTCGTTTTAACTCTCTACACGTACAAATGGACAGCGATATGATTAGAACCATTGTCGGCATTATTGGTCAGTAAATCTGATGTTTGCTTTAATTTCTTCTCTTTCTTTTCTCCATTTTCATTTTTTCTAGAGCTAGCATCAGTTTTCTTGTTACTTCCTGCAATGGCAATGTCATCTCTTTTGGCTTATTTGTCTCCCCAATGTAATATCTCTCTCTCTCTCTCTCTCTCTCTCTCTCTCTCTCTCTCTCTCTCAATTACAAAAATCTAATCGTGTTACATTATGGCCGTCACGGATGGAAATATTGCAGATAATCAAGCAAAAATCAGTTGCTGAGTTCAAGCCGGATCCTTACATAGCAACATTGCTCAATTGTGCTTTGTGGTCATTCTATGGTCTGCCCATAGTCCATCCTGACAACCTTCTTGTTGTTACGATTAATGGCACTGGACTTGTCATTGAATTCATTTACATCGCCATCTTTTTCGTATTCTCTCCGGGAAAAAAACGAGTAAATAATGTTTAATAAATTCACTAAATTATGTGTTCTTAGACATATTAATATCTTATAACATTTTGGTTTTTTTTTCTTCAGCGAAACATCATCATTGCTCTTCTAGTTGAAGTTGTCTTCTTTGCCGTTGTGGTTTTCATTACTCTACACTTTTTCCATGACACTAAAGGCCGGTCTATGTTAATTGGGATCTTGTGTATTGTCTTCAATATCATTATGTATAATTCACCTTTGACAGTCATGGTAAGCATGGAACAAAATATCCATAATATCCCGATATTTCCATTGAAATTTCCGTATTTTTGGACTACCGATATTTCCGATACCATCGATATTTTAGATATCCATGGACCAAAATATCAATAATATTGACGACATGGACCGAAATATCGATAATATCCCGATATTTCCATCGAAATTTCCGTATTTTTGAACTACCGATATTTCCGATATCATCGATATTTTATTCCTTGATGGTAAGTATAATTTCTATATATTCTAACCTACCTATTCATAAAAAAGTTAATCGCACCTTCAACCTAACTGAAGATCGCGTACCTCGGGCTGGGACCTTAGGGTTTTGCCTATGGCTTCGCTTCTCTCCATGTTGTGTTGAGGGGGATATGGATCAAATGACATTATACATGCTGCATTTTGATAATGTCTTGGATTAAATACGTAAGAAATAGACTTATATGATTTTTGGGTGGCAGAAAATGGTCATCAAGACAAAGAGCGTCAAGTACATGCCATTTTACCTCTCACTCGCAAATTTGTGCAATGGAATTGTCTGGACCATCTATGCGCTCCTTAAATTTGATCCCTACCTTCTGGTAATTCTCTAAAAAAACTAATCAAAACCCTTTTTTTTCTTCATTTATTTTTAACTAATTAACCCTTTTCTTTCAATGACAATTTGATAGCTTCCAAATGGTTTGGGAGCAGTTTCCGGTGTGGTGCAAATCATCCTGTATGCTACAAGACCACCAATTGGGATGAGGATGGATGATGAAAAACCAAAATCTCAAGTTCAAATCTCCGATGTCTAGTCAAAGGGGACATTTTGTGTGTACATCTTTTGAGACATAAGAGATTAACCTCTTTTGAGACAATTTGTCCAAGAATGAGGAAAATAAAAGTTTTATGAAGGGCCCAAGTTATTATAATACCTTATTTGTCTATTCATATTATATAGAACAGTCCCGTTCGGGCTAAGTGATTCAAAGAGAGAATTACCGCGAAGGGTCATTTATTTATTTGTTTTTTTTGAAGAAATTAGCCCCTTTTTCATAGAGAAATACTAATACACACCTTCTTAACTGAATGCATCTTAACACATATCTTGATAAATAAGGCCATGCGAAAAGTGTTAGAGCATTCACAATGAGCTCTCTAAACCACCTCCTTAGAGACAAATTATAGAGAGGAATTGGAAAAATACAACTCCAACTATACTCCCTATTCACCGAGTAATTTTTGGGTGTTCCCGGTACACCACGTGGCTGGTGTACCATCCACTAGACGTAGGACATGTGAAATATTTCCAATGTATCCCGTCCATGTGTCATAAAAAATAATGCAATAGATTGGAGAGTAATTCCACATGTTCTAAGTCTATTGGATGATACACCAGCCACGTGGTGTACCCGGAACATTTAAAAATTTCTCCTATTCACCTCCTAAAATAGGGAGACCTCTAGGAGCTCCTAAAACTGAGGAGAGAGAAAGGACTTCTAGTGGCTTCCTATAATTTAATGTTGTTTTATTTAATGAGTATTGCAAACCTATAATTAATGCTAATTAGTTTTTATATTATTTTTTAATAGAGATTGACCAATTAAAAAAGAGTTATAGCATTTATGACTCTCTAAACTAAAGAGCATGATTGGAGTTTAAATTTTATAAAGAGCTCCTAAACTAACTTTTATATATTTTTTGCTAAAATTTAACTAAAAAATAGAGAGTATGATTATGAATGCTCTTACGTTTTCAGTTTTTGAAAAGAAAAAAATTAATCGTTTTTGTGTAGTGGTTTTTCAAAACCAAAGTCCAAGAATATCACCTTTATCATCTTGATAAATATAGCACCGACCCCAACTTTAGTCATATACTTGTTATTCGCCATGATCAATTTAAAAAATTGCGAAATGAGATTACACAAATATATATAAAAGAAAATTTTAAAGTTTTTCTTTAATTTTAGTTTTAGTTTTGTTTTTACAAAGTGTAGAGTGTACAACTAATTCAAGTCTAGCTGTAGAATTTTTTAAAAAGAACGAAACGTGTCAAAATTTGAATAACATACACGGCTGAGGTGGGCTCAATCCTTTATCCAGTGGGACGTATAGTCGCGCGGCTGTAAAATATATTAATATTTAAAGAGTATAGCCGCGCGGCTATACTCCTGAAATACATTCGAATATGTTAAACATATAGCCGCACGGCTATACTATTTAAATATAATATTTTAAAAGTATAGCCGCTCGTCTATACTTCTGAAATATATTCAAATATTTTAAGAGTATAGCTGCTCGGCTATACTCTTTAAATATAATCAAATATTTTAAGAGTATAGCCGCGCGGCTATACTCCTTAAATATATACGAATATTTTAAAAGTATAGCCGCGCGGCTATAATCTTGACCATTATTCAGGTGCTTGTTGAGTTTGCAGACACGTGGTGGCTCCTGGCCCATGCCACGTAGAAACCAATCCGACTGTCTGAGAGTTCCCCGACTACAGAAATCTACACGTGTAAGGTCAGGATCTTCCAATATCCGCGATCTATTCGTGAAAACCGCGCCATTCTTCTAGACCTTTCGGTAATCTTCGCTCTATTTTTCGCGAACTTTCCTCTCCATGCCTTTTTATATCCATAATTTTCTTGCCAACCAAACAATCAGTTGCTAAAATATCTCCTTCGATCAAACGCTTTCCCGGGCGAATCTAAGATCTCTTTCATGTAAGAATCTTTGCCGTCTCATTCCTGGAAGATTCTCATTCTTAGATTTCATTTTCTTTTACTGGAATGAATTATACGCATTTTCCTTCCCATCCTCTACTAGTTTCCCGAGAAACAAACAGCTCAAAATGTCCTTAAATGCTTATAAACTCAAGTGTTCAAGCTCTGATCTTTAATGGGTCAGCGCAAGTTTCAAACTTTACCCATTTTTAATTGCTTAGTTGCTAATGGGTTGCTCTTGTGGTTTACAGAGTGTGTGTCTTGTGGTTTCTGGGTCTTTGGAAAAATGAGCAGAGTAGCTGATTCGAGTGCCTTCAATGGGGATTTTGCAACAGCAGTGAACCACCTGCTCAATTTCCCTGAAACCATTGACAAGTTCATGTTCCCTTCTCGGGCTCACGAAACCAACAACGAGAACAAAGGAGTGGCTAGCATTCCAGTGGACATTTTGGACTCTCCCAAGGAGTATATATTTTTCTTGGACTTGCCTGGCTTGTCCAAATCTGATATTCAGGTAATTTCCCACTTTCCCACTTGTCCAAATCTGACCTATCCTCTCCTGAAATTCTCAGTCTTTCGGAGAACGAATTGTGTGAGTGGTTGGTTTTTTATTCTTGTATATAAATTTTTTATGGTTTATGTTGATGAATTATGTAAGTGGTAAAAAATTTGTGGTTGCAATGCAGGTAACAGTTGAAGATGAAAACACTCTGGTGATCCGAAGCAATGGGAAGAGGAAACGTGAAGACGGGGAGGAGGAAGGCTGCAAGTATCTGAGGCTTGAGAGGAGAGCACCCCAGAAGCTGTTGAGGAAGTTTAGGTTGGCCCAAAATGCGAATGTAGGAGCCATATCTGCCAAATGCGAAAATGGGGTTCTCACTGTGGTGGTTGAGAAGCTTCCTCCACCTCCCAAGCCCAAAACAGTTGAAGTTTCTATCTCTTGAAGCAGACTTACATTGGCCTGTTTGTGGTTTGCCCTCACACTAGGGTTCTGGGCTTTAGGTTTTAGGTTCCTGGTTGCGTTTCTTTGAAGATTTCTCTGTTTTGAATGACTTCTGCCCTTCAGAGAATGCTGGTTTGTATTATTATATATAACTAAAAGTTGATTGCTTAGAGTCCAAAATCTCTAAGCATTCATTTTGTATACTGAGCAGCAAGTATTATGCATGTCTAGGTTTTGCCTGTTAGTTTGGTTGGTTTTTCTAAACAGCTTGAAAATGCAAAATTGGAATGTTTGAATCATTAACAATAAGGCCCCGTTTGGTTCTTTTAATTTCTCATATTTTTCTCAAGGAATGAAAAATGGAAGATTTATTTTCCATGTTTGATAATCTGGAAAGTAAGAAGGAAATGTGACTTTATTTCCTTTCTCATGTGATTTATATAGGAATGTAAAATAAAATTTAATTTTCAAATAAAAAAAGAATACATTTAGTGTTATATTGTAATTCTAAATTGTTAATAGAGACAAAATAATCATAAAAAATGTGCATTTAATATTTGTTCATTTTTCCAAACTTTTTTATGAGGAAAACAAAACCAAAGTGGGTAGGAGGGCTTCATTTTCACCTTTATTTTCCTATGTGCCATGTAACCATTTCTCATGCCTCAACTTATCAAACATGAGAAATTGATTTTCCATCTCTAAGCCTCCTTTCTCATGAACCAAACATAAGAAATTAATTTCCCATCCTTAAGCCTCCTTTCTCATAAACCAAACGGAGCCTAGTATACAATAATATGGAGGTGCTTTTCATGGAAAAGCCTACGGCTGCAAAAAAGTTAATGGTACAACTATATATCGTAAACAAATTTGGGATGTTTTTCTGGCTAAAAGTTATAATATATGAGAGGTTCAAGGCAAAAATTGAGGTTTTCCTGGCTTTAAATAAACGCCAACGAAGGATTTAGTCGGATGATTTTCTCGTCTTTCGAGACTTGGGTTTCTTCCTTCTAGATTCCTTTTCAGCAGGAACATCATTTAGCAAATGCTCATATTCTTCAAGACTTGCAAAGGGGGATGCTGCAGACTTCCCGCGCTTCCGTTTGCTTTTCCTTTGATCATTCTCCTCCTCTTCATCGCCGTCCATGCCGTCGTCTGCATCCCCTATATCAATATCAATAGCATCATCGTCACTTGGATCATTGTCTGCATCGGCATCAAAATCTTCTCCGTCCCCACTATCCGATGGCAGGTCCAGCTCGGTATCACTGACATTGGCAACTAAGTCTTCATCATCTTCATCGGCAACTTGATCAAGATCATCGTAATCGTAGTCACCATCTGCTTCAGTAGAAAGGCCAGCAGAATCCAGCATACTGTCAATCTCTTCATTATCACTGTCATCACCATCGCCACCATCTACGTCAAACAAATCTGCAGCAGCTTCATCATCTTCTGTTGCTTTCTTCTTTTTCTTCTTTGGTTTCTTTGAAGAATTCATCTTATTCATATAGAACTTGTGGAAGACAAGATCTTCCGGGGCTACATCTTCCTCGGCCAATGAGAGAATCTCTGGTCCAATTAACTGGTTAGTCATGTCAAGCTGGAACAAGAAAACTCAGTCAGCATTGCAGATTAACGGGATTGATATTTGGGCAGTGCCCATAACTATGGCACTCCAATCATTCAAGAGCATGTGAAAAGACAACAACATCTTCACTTAAGTGAAGGCACAAGGCAAAAGGATAATAAGTCCATGGAAGTTCAGAAAACAAGCTGACCTTTTTCGCAGGTTCAATTTGTGAACCACCATGCCATGTGCTTTGCTTTGGTTTCTTCTCCATAAACTTGTCCAGAAAAGCAGCAAGTGATAGGTCATTCAGAGGGTTTCCATTGTAGACAATATTGGCCCCAGAGAGTAGCGTCTTTGCCATGGTAGAAACTGAAGGGTGCACATGTGAAGAAAGTACTGTCAGCTCCCACCAGCTCACACGATCCGCATTGCTGTTCACTCGTAAAGAAATTGGAATTAGAAAGTTAAAAGAAAATATAAGCAAAAATAAAGGGTGCAAAGCATTAGAAATTAAGCAGAAGGTTGTTACAGAAGAAAACTTGTTTGACCTTTACTTTTTCCTTTCAAAGACTAACAAAATATTACGTACTGCACAAGTCTTTATTCACTTAATTCATTTTTCTGGTAGCCAGAAGAAATATGGATTCTAGCATTTATACAATGTAGTGAAGCTAAGAAAAGACAACTGACCAATAAGAGGGCTCTCTGCGCCGTGGATCATAGCCTCCAGGCAGCCAAGACCTCTCAGACGGTACTTGTGGTGGTTGCCCATTAAGAGTAGGAGGCGGTTTGGAGTTCGTTAAATCATTTCCCACAAGAAACTCTTCTGCTTCATCAGAACCTTCATCTTCAGAATAAGAGGCAGGAGAGTCATTATCATCTTCTGAAGAATCATGATCAGAATTGGCAGCATCACTGCTGTGAGCAAGCTCAACATCAAGTTCTTGTTTCTCTGAGACAGGGGTGGGTTTATCATTAGTTTCTTCCTGAACATCTTCAAAATGCTCAAGTTCATCATCAACTGACTCATTCTGGAGCACCATGTTCCTGTTTGGGGATGGCGAAAAAAGTGTTTATTTGACAATGTTGAATAAAATCTACAGGCAGATCCCCAAATTAGCACCAGGCTTACCATAAGGGGGGTCTTGCTTTAAGAACTTCTGAGAGGAGGAAGAGGCATCCACATGCATATTGAGGCGGCTGCTGAAGGGCAACCTGATCCAATCAGTAAATAGTTAGAACATCCACATAAGTGGAGCACAAGGATCGTCAATGCATGTTTTCCTCAAAGAAGCTTACTTAAGATTCAAAAATCCCTCCAAATGATGTAGCCCAACAGACGCAAATTCCAATTTGTGGGGTTTTGTTAACAAGATATTCAACAGAAAAGAAATATGTGTAGATATCTAGAAGGAACTGTGCTCTTATGTGGCAAACATGTAAGAATATAGTTAAGCACATACCTGCAGTACACGCTTTGCAAAAGCAGCTGCACGCTTCAGGTTCACATCATTTTTCATTGCTCTCAGAAGAAGTCCAATAAACATTTCTGCCTGAAAAACAAGCCATATAAACACGGGAAGATATATAATTGAATGAAAGGATAAAAATTGACGCATCCGAAACTTCAACGTCAACAAACAAGGATCAAAGAGCTTATCTAACTAACTTCTTATTGATGCATTGTGTCACTTTATCTGTTTGCATAATCATATAAAGTGGAAGAAGAGGAATCTGTATCCTAAGGACACGGGTATAAAACCACCCAGCTCTTGCTGAATCCAATATACACCACAAGGAGGATAATTGTTAGAACCACAAAGCAACGATGAAAGAGACTAATCAACTGTGTGCCTCTTGGTGGCTATAATTCCATTTTGTAGCCTTCAGGTATTAAGTGAAAAAAAATTGAAATCATAAAGCAAACTGTAATTTGTTACCATTAAAAAGAAAAATTTGGCCTTGCGCATTTGAAGAGTACAGGGAACTTTTTGATGTAAGAAGAGTTTCACAAAAACCATAACGAAGTTTGATTAACAAATAACTCTAAATAACGAGTGTAAATAAATCCAGCTCCACTTGCCTTGGAAGTATTCATGGCAGCTGGAAGTAGTAGTTTTGAATACAAGGCTCTGTAAAACCTATCACTGACGATTTGATTCTTCGATGAGATCTTATCGAGGAGCATCAATGCTTGAACTCCGATGTTAAAATTCTTAGAATGAACCTGCATGAACAGGCACATTAAATTCCACAGGATATAGCTAATCTTCCAAGTAATGAATAGCAAAGCTTTGAGCTTACCAGTTGGAAAAGCATTGGTGTTTGGACCTCGACAATGTCATCAGCCTCATTACTTGAGACAAAGGGAAATGCTCTATTGACTCCCTGTGAAGATGACAAGGGAAGGGATGTAGAAGTAGTCAGTAAGTTCTTTGAGAAAGCAAAATCTTTTTCTAAGCCCAAAATTCATGTTTAATTTTTTTTTTCTCTCTTTTTTAATTTTGTGTAATTAAAACCTCGTAAAGACACCAAGAGAAACATCTGAGATGGCATAGCTACATAGTTATGCAAGCTAAGAATTAATTGTCCTAACCATCAGTAGAGCTGATAGAAGGCGTGAATCCAATTCAACATGAGAATCTGATGAACTCTCCACTTTGCTATCCTCAAGAGAACTGAGTGGTTTCTTAACCCCTGCTTTTCCACTTTTATCCATCTTTTCACCACCAGCAGCCTCAGTAATCAGTACCTGAAATATTACTTTGTGAATATTCATTTTCTACTTCCATAATTTAGGCCATTGTGATAAATTGATGATACACTTCAAACATTAGCTGCATTACAAATCCTACATTAATAAGTGCTTGTCTCCTCATCAGCAACATCCAAAAAAATCATCAAATTAAAGATGCAATGATTTAGTGTATTAGGGACTGCAATCATAAGTATTATTGATGATAAATACATTGAAAAGCAAAAACAGTTCATTATTACCTTGAAAAGTGCAAAATAAACGTCTATTAAACGTTTTGCCACCTTCGGCCCATCTCCTTTATGAGTTAGACGCATTTGGCTCAAAAAGTTAACCTGCATACATAAAAGTTTGTTTAACAAGATTCGCAAGTTGTACCAAATCAAAATGAATGTCGGCAGTATATGGACATTTTGAGTTCAAATCCTTGGCTCATCAAGTACTTAAAATTTAATGGAAAAACAAAAAAGCATTTTATTGTAAGTAAATGAAAACCCAAAAAAAAAATCCAGACTAATTGGTCCAGTACATGTATAGGGTCAATTTCAGACAGCATGGCCCTATACATGTACTGGATCAATTGCCCCTACACATGCATTTTTATATGCAAATATGCTAAGAGGAAACGTATTAGTGTCTCATCTAGAAATAGATGTTTAAATTTCCATCTTTTATGAGATTTATCTCCTTAAAAGCTAATTTTAACAAAGTTTGTGGTCCAAGCGAAATGTAAAGCACCTCATTATCATCACTATATGTAGTGCCACTATTCCAAGTGTTTTTCCCACCTCTTTTTATTTATTTAATTTTACAAAACGATATTCTAAACTACTTTAATCTATCGGGAGGGGAATACGACCTCGAGTGCAACAGGGTGGGCACACTACCCTGGCCAATTGGCCTAATCCACATTTGCCCCCATTTTTCATTTTAATGCTTCATGATTTTATCATTGCGAGTTTTTCTTCTTTTAGGTACTCTCTTTTCTTACCCTTTGAGTATGACTTGAACCCCAATGCACCCACTCCTCTAAATGTCTAATTACTAAGCCATGACAGCATTAGCCTTTGCATTACGTAGTTTAAAGACCCAACATCATAAATACTAAAACTTAATATTTCAGTATAATTTATGGCAGAAAAATAACCAAAAACAAAATAAATAAATAAAATTAACTATGAAAACTGAAAATAGAAATACTGTACACGCCTAGTCTACATTAGACGTTAACAATTAAATTATTAGTAGTATTCATGATGAGACATACAGCATGATATTTTGCTTGTGGGCTCAAACGCGGCCGAAAGAGGAAAGAGTCCACCTCGTCAATCACCACTGCCTGTTCAGAGGAGCTCTTAGTATAAGATAGGATGCAAGGGCAACAAAATGATTACTAATATTCACAAATTACAAAAAGGAAAAAAAAAACACATGTGCCATGAACTATTCTACTGTCACTATCATTGAGGTTAAGACAGATGATATACATATCAGATAGAAACACAATTTAAAAGACACGCTCCTGCGTTCCATGAGTAAAAAGTTAAAATGTCCTCTATAATAGAACTGTTTGAGATACTACTTTCAACAAACAAAATAAATAAATAAACTATTTGAGATGTGCATAAGCATAATGTTCAAATACAGAGAACATATTCAAAAAGCAGCTCACATTTTTGAGAAATAAAAAAATCACCAACGTAATCAGTTAAGTTAAGACCATATGGTGGATAGGATATGTACATATAAAATTATAAAGAAAAACGAAAGGTTGTTACTTCTGTGTCCTGTTCCACTGCAAAAGTTAAAAGTATAAAAAATAAAACTTAAACCGAGTGGCAAAATGAGCTAAACTAAAAATTCTCTACTCTCATATTTGTACAAAGTACCCTGTTGGTGTAGGTGGCTCGATACAAGCCATGGTGTGTAAGTCCCACATCGGAGAATACAACAATAATCTACAGTTTAAATATAGGTGGTCCACTCCTAATTGCACCGAGGCCTTTTGTAATAAAACCCCACACCTAGAGGTCCATTGGGCCTAATTGGACCTAGGTGGTTAAGGTGGGGACAATATCGGTGCATGGTTTGGACAGGTAGTGGACTCCTATTGGGCCCGTTCGCACAACATATCCTGCTACCCAAAATCCCCTTAAACCTCATCGGTTGGAAGTTGGAACAAGTGAGCAAAAGCAGCTGACTGAACTCATGCGCCAGAACATATAAATAAAACAAATTAGATTCAGCTAAGCTAGATAGTCGTACCTTCATGTTTGGATGATCAGACAAAAGGTTTGATAAGTGAAAATCAGCATCAGATGCCCCCTTATTTTTAGGGTCTCCCAGCTGTATGTAACCAAAAGAAAAAAAAGTTGACAATGAAGCAGGTTGACAGCTGTGAGGGCAAAAAAAAGGTTTTTTTTTAATATATGTAGGTCGGTGAGGCCAAAATCCAGTGTAAACTTACTTTGTTAACTATTGCAGACAGTAATCTTCGCTCTTGCTCCGATTTATTCTTTAGCAACACATATATAGTCTGAAAGCAGTTATTTAAATAGGAAATATGGATCAAAACTCTCATGTCAGCATATAATAGATGTTACGAACAACTTCAATTAGATCACCACTAAAAAGTAATAATGTTTGCATACAGATCTTTACTAAATTTCATCCTTTTGTTGATAAGCATACCATGTGACCTTTGATTTTCTTTTTTGGGTAACTTCAATTATGTAACCCTTTTTTTTTATTAAGCAATTGTGAGACCTTCGAAAATCATGAGTTGCAACATGGATCTCCAGACTAATGCCTGTTTTCATATGAAATAACATTTAACGGGAATAGAATGTGTAAATTTTTACAACAATCAACCAACATAGGAATTGTCACCCCAGCCTTAAACTTACATATAAGAAATCAATTACATGCTTAGAAATACAAACAGATGCATATTTAGTACAAACATGCTTTCCAAGTTTCACTTTGACCAGTGCTTTAACGAAAATACATGAATTGTGTTCAAGAAAACTTTTTGACTGGAGAAAATAAATGTTGAAACTTCAAAACTTCAAGAACAATAAAAAATAAAAGTCACCGAAAAAATGGGTGATTACACTGGCAGCAAAGTAACAGAAAGAAAAGGAAAAAAACAGAGAGAACCCAAACCTTCAATGCCTTGTTTTTCAGTTCAGGTAACATATCTCTTGATGCTTCCTCGAGAGCAAAAACAAAGCGTTCATACCTGAGATGACAATATTCGTATTCATGTTAGGAATAGGAGCAAATTTCCTTGAATGAATTAAAAATATTCCACCAAATAAGACATTAGTTTTTTGGCCACCTAGGTCATTAGAAGTTAAACAATATACGCAATAACATTTTGGGCAAAAAGGAAGAAAGAACAAAAACCAATACCTTTGTTTCAAGCACTCCTCCCAATACCATAGAAGTAGAAGAGAATAACCATCTTTTGTCTCAGGAACATTATTTAATGGCCGCTGTAAGAGGGTCTTAAGCTTACGATCAGGTAATAAACTGGCAAAAAGAAGTATATATGCAGATCAGAGCAAAGTAAGGTGTATGAACTCATAAATATGCAAAGTTCAACTATTTTTGTGTCAAAGTTCTATTACAAAGTTAAGTGGACAAACATATACCATCAATTGTTACCAATCACAAGGAAAATGACTTCTTACTAGAATTTACATGATATTAGTTTTCTCTTCAATTATTTTTTACCTTTTCCCTTTTGTTAAACCATATAAGAATATTAATTTTCTACAGGAATGCCAGACCATGCAACATAAAACACACCAAACTAGGGGACCTTCAACTTCACTTACTGCATGGAGCAAAGAAGGATGATAAAAAGTATAGCACGAAATATGATCATTTCTATAATCAGGCACTGGACTTCAGTTCAATTTTTGACGCATGGTCATAGATGGATAATAGTTTAGGATGGGCTTGTTTGGTAGTACAAACTTTTCTCTGTGGTTTGGGCGAGAGTTTCACCAGCTCTGGAGTTTTGTTTGTCAGACGATTGTACTGTCTTCTGCACTACCTCCACTTACTGTGTGAAGTATTGGAACTTCATTGCACTTCTTTCTGGTGAATAAAAGTAGTTCTCGGGCAGACCTCACACACGCAGACACACATACTAATCATGATGCACACGCACACACATAAACAGATACTAATGATGATACACACACACATACACACAGAGGAAGGGAAGGAGGGAGGGAGAGAGAGAAGGAGAGAGAGAACCTTGTAAGAAACAATTCTCTCAATGCTTCAAAACCTGCGAATGCATATCGCTTTCCCACTTTTGATGTCACCATTCCTACAACAAACAACAAGTTCAAATTAAAGTAAACTCAAAGATTCATCAAAATAAGGCCAATCAAGGTTCGAATAGAAAGAAAGAATCCACATGCAGCTTTCCACAGAACTAAAGCACTTCATGTTGATAATTTGATATGAATCAACTGAGATTCTAGAGTGGTTGTAGTAATTAGCCCCCGACTAACCAGTAACATTCGATATTTGCATTTCTCTTGCTGAATGAACCTAGATGATACATTCAGCACTAAAGTATCATGTAGAGTGAGGCAAAAAGCAGAGACTGCCAAGTCCAGATAGAAAAAAATAAGCAAAACCACATGGAATACACTGTCTACAATTCTAAGAATCAGAAATTACCACACACACGCATATTACAATGTCAGCATCCAACCCAAATCTAATTGGTAATTTGGGGAAAGGCCTAAAATCTTTTAAACTCTAAGGAAAAGTGATATGGGATACTCTCAACAAAACACACCTAGAGAAAAATGAAGCACAAAGAACCACCTTTGCTTACATGTGACTAATTACAAACTGCAATATTACCTATAAGTGCATCAAGAGACCTCATATTGGCAATGGGATTGTCCCCAACCAAGACAGAGAACGCCGATATCTTATCGGATGCAGTCCCGGACCTCTGTGTGGTAAGCAACAGCTTAATATCCCCACTCTTCCCTTTCGACGACTCATAGTCAACTACGTATTGCGCCATTAACCTCTCTCCAAGCTCTCTCTTCTTGGCCACCACACTCTTCCACTCCTCCGCATTCCTCACCTCCGCTTTCTTCCCATTCGCAAGCACTTTCTTTTCCAATTCCTCAGCTTCCTCATACCACACTCCCAAGTTGCTAGCTGCCATCAATGGCAGCTTCGGAAGGTTCTTGAACTTCTCAAAGTTCTTTGCTTTCTCCTTGTTGGTGTTGTCTTCCAGTAAAGAAAGAGTGAGTTTCGGCTTCGAAGAATCGGGTTTTTCATTGGATTTGAACTTCTGGTTATTTGGCTTCTGGTTTTTCGTGGGGTTTTGGTTTGGAGCTGGTTTTGGCTTCTTTTGGGGTTTTTTGGGACCAGGTTTACGAAAATCGACATCGTTGAAGCCTGAAGAAGACGATGGTGGGAGAGAGGTTGCGAGGCCGAGGGAGGAAGCGAAAGACGCTATGTCAGACTTGAGGTGCTCTATGTCCTCTGAGTTGTTTGCAGGTTTCTTAGATTTTGAATCCGCCATTGCTAGCTACGGAATGAAACTGTACCAGAAGAACAGACGAAGGCTTGGGGATAGTAGGGTTTAAGGAAACGGGTTTGGATTTGGATCCAAGTCTGCTGGGCTTAAGTCTGAGTTTTTCTATGAGGCCTAGGGTTGAGGCAAGCCCTTAGGCCATCTTCAGTCATGAGCTATATCCCAAATATAGCCCTAAAAAAATGCAAAATTCATCTCCAGCCATGAGCTAAACAAAATTTTGGCCAAATTTGGAGGGCCATATTTGACCCTTTAGCTCTCCAACCGAGCCACATTTAGCCTAGCTTTAGCCTAGGCCAAATTTTTTGTGGGCCTCATGCATGTATTTTTCATATTGCACATTGAAATCCATCCACTTTTTTGTGGGCCCTATGCTTATCAAAATAATAAAATATAAAGAATTCTAAAATATAGCCATGCATGGCTGGAGATGGAAAATTTTAGCCCTGCACTATTTTTTAAAAAATTAATATTTTGGAGGGCTAGATATTTAGTCTTATACTACATTTAGCCCTATGACTGGAAATGACATTAACACGATGTATTAGTTTGGGTCATTCTGTATGCCCATAACTTTTTATTTTATACAAAAAAATCATTAAGTTTGGGTCTTCTTTGAGGAATATGATTGTAACCTTGTTTTGTTTAATGAAATTTAGGTTCTCAAAAACAGAGAAAGGGACACCAATAATCAAAATAAGAAGACAATGAATTTGTAGCTCAAGTAATTATAAGCAGTTTTCTCTCAATTTGAGATTATGTGTTTGAATTACCCTCCGTCAATATGATTTAGGAGACTAATATTTTTATATATTTAAAGTATAGTATTACTGCAACTTATAGTTCAAGTGAGTAAGAGCATTTATCTTTACACCGAAACATGTTAAAATTCGTTCTACCCCGTAATTATGTGTGGGGTAGTCCGTCCTAGTTCTAATTTGAATAGGATTTGCGTAAGGTTCAAAGAGAATCGGGCTGTATGGGCAGGTTTCGGACCTGAAATGGTCCGGTTCAAATTTGACCTGAACCCGAAATTTTATGGCCAAGCCAAGTGTCGAACCCTACTCTAAACGGGTGGATTTATTGGTTTTTCGAAGGAAAAAGGAACCCAAAAAAAACCGAAGAGTAGCAAAGGGTTGCAAGGGTTTTGTTCCCACCCAGCCTCCCATATATAAAGGAAACAAACTCGCCGTCTTGCACATCACAGCCTCGTTTTCACTCTAGCACACAAAACCTCCAGAGGGATTCTAGGGTTTTCAGAGGCTCATCTCTCTCTGTCGAAGTCTTAATCATGGCGACCAACGCTGCTGCACCTCCGCGTCAGCTCTCTCAGAAAGAGGCTGACATCCAGATGATGTTGGCCGCTGAGGTCCATTTGGGCACCAAAAACTGTGACTTTCAGATGGAAAGATACGTCTTTAAGCGCCGCAATGATGGTATATATAGCTCGCTTTTTTTCGTCAGATTTAGTCCTTTCCTTAGTTTTTGTTCATGTTTTTGTTTTTGTATGGATGCTGAGAAACTGCATTTGATATAAATATGAAAGATCAGATTTTTTATTATTATAGCTGTTTGTTTGTATGGTGTTAAAATGATGGGTGCTATTAAATTTGAGCTGAATTGGCCGAGAACATCTTTTTGCATATTGGGCTTGTTGGGTAACTTTTGCATTTGCCAGATCTATATGGATCGTTTAGCTTTAGTATTAGTTGATAGTTCAGGTATATTTTATTTCTCTAATGTTCCTTTGGATTAAATGTTCTTTTTTGCCTATTTAAACAGCTTCATTGGATTGAACTTACTTTATTATAGAAGATGAAATGTTTGTATGGCGTTTGGGGACTGTTTCTTAGGTGAACTTGGTACACAATTCTAATACTATGAGGAGTTAGTTTTGAATTTTTTATTGCACTGAATTGTTGTCGAGCTAGATGAACATCAAACTCTACAATTTCGGTTGCGTGGTGATGAGTAGTTGTGACGCACATTGATTAGGCATGAAATTGTGCTATCTATGTAGTTCTCCCTATTGTCTTTCTTACCTGTTGATTTAATCGGATATGTTATTTTGTTATTGAATTCAAGGTTGGTGCTTAATTACTAATTTTGTCTTTCTCAGGAATTTACATTATAAATCTTGGCAAAACCTGGGACAAGCTTCAGCTGGCGGCCAGGGTGATTGTTGCTATTGAGAATCCCAAGGATATCATTGTACAATCAGCAAGGCCCTATGGTCAGAGGGCTGTCCTTAAGTTTGCTCAGCACACTGGTGCTAATGCAATTGCCGGGAGGCACACTCCTGGTACCTTTACCAACCAGATGCAGACTTCTTTCAATGAGCCCCGTCTTCTCATTCTGACTGATCCAAGAACTGATCACCAGGTGATGATCGTCTTTCATTTCTAGTAATGGAGTTTTGTGCTATGTTCATTTTGGGATTCTTGCAACTGTAAAAATGATGTTAACCCAGGCCCCTGTGAAGTTAGAAATCTTAATTTATTTGTGATTTCTCAATTTTATTCGGCTCCTTTGTCTCATTGTGTTCTAATAATCTTTATTTACTTGCAGCCAATCAAGGAAGCAGCTCTTGGAAACATACCCACCATTGCTTTCTGTGATACTGATTCTCCTATGCGTTATGTTGATATTGGCATCCCAGCCAATAACAAGGGAAAGCACAGCATAGGATGTCTGTTTTGGCTCCTGGCAAGGATGGTTTTGGAGATGCGAGGTTCCCTCCGTCCAGGGCATAAGTGGGATGTCATGGTATATTTTGCTTTAATTTTGAAGTTCTGTGCCTTATTTTTAAGCAACTAGAGGGCTCGTTTAAGAATAGTTTTTAAACTTCTTAGTTTCACCCAAATTTCTATTGGCAGGTTGATCTGTTCTTCTATAGAGAGCCTGAGGAGGCCAAGGAAAAGGAGGAGGAAGAAGCTGTTGCAGACTCAGGTTATGGAATGGGTGGATATACTGCACCCGGTATTGATCTTGGTGGTGATCAATGGCCTACCCAAGCTTCTGATGCTACTTGGCTAGCAGATGCCCCTGCAGCTGCCCCAGCTCCTGGTGTTGGCTGGAATGCAGAACCAGGTTTCACTTGTCAACCTTTTTTAATTTTGCATATTTTTTGCTGTATGTAAATTAGTCATTCTCTGTGGTTAGCGCATTTTCTCCTGGATTCTGCTTTTCATGCTTGAAAGAAGGAATTCCTGTGAACTATAATATTTTTCGCTATGAAGTATGCACATGTTTTTTCCCCTCTACCTAATCTGACAATTTTTCATTTTCCCTGTTTCGTTTATGTTCGATTTCAGCAGCTTTAACGGGAGATGGGTGGGAGGCTGCTCCTATTCCACCAACACAGGCTCCTGCCCCCGTGGTTGAAGGTGCTCCTACTAACGCTGGCTGGGAATGAGCAAATTTTGGAAGAGCGTTTATCATAATGTCGTTGAATTTGTAATGGGCCTAGGTTTTCTTTTATTCTTCTTTGGGTTAACTTTATGACTCCATTTTCAAAAATGGAATTGTTTTTGAAACTATTAAGTTCTAGATTTGAGTTTTTCTTGGAGATCTTGATAAGATGCTATCCTTGTATGAATTAAATATGCTTCGTTTTAACTATTTGTCTTAATCTTTACAAAAAAATAGTTTCTGAATCTTTTAAGGATTACATTTATTTATTTATTTATTTTACAAAAAAATAGATTCCCCCTTACTTCGGACTGCTCAGAATGAAGTCGTCAAGGATTACATTTTTTTATTTATGGATTTTGATCTCCATCTGAATAAGGGGAAGGAAATTTTTTTGCTGGTGTATTCTCACAATCATTCTTCAATACTTGACACGTGTTCATATGTATAATCATAATTAATTTTTGCTTTGTATTTATAGAATCATAATGGGTATAGCAAAAATGTTTTCATAAGGTAAGGGGAATGCGAACAACTTTATACTAAACCTTTTCTTTTAAACCTGACCTCTTCTGTTCTTGACATCTATCACTTCTCTTTCACTTAAATCAATGTTTTTAATTACATAAAAAATATCAATTGTATTTTCATAGTTGCCTTGATAGAAGCTAAACTTGCTAAAGAGTCATAAACCAGTCCAATTCTCCTGTGCCCTTAACAAAGCTATTTTTTTTTATCAACGTGGAAAACACAAAAACTAATTCTTAAAGATAAAACAAAAATCAGACCACCAAAAAAACAAAAAGGAGAACACCCCCACCCACCCAACCGCGCCAGCAAATTCCTTCCTCCTTGCCGTCGGAAACACTTTCTTTTCTCTCTCTTTCCTGCATTGCATTACTAGAAAATGCTTTTGGTAAATGCAAATATTAAATGAGAATAATATGATAAATTTATACTCTTTTATATTAAAAAATTAAAAATAAAATCAGATAATATATCCTATTTTATTATTTTAACTTCTCTCGTAGGAGTATTTTATTGTATTAACTTTTTTATCTTTTAATGTACAAAAATTCAAAGCATGTTGGTAATACTTATAGTATAAACCTACATAATATACTGATAGCAAAACAACTTCAACAAAATTCAATTCAGTTTATATTTAATCCAAATATTATAGTTTTGATAAATCAATAAGTAAAATAAATTTCTTCACCTGATTTAATGTATTTCATTTTATATTATTCACACTCATTAATGTAAATAATGAATGAGTAAATAATAATAATAATAATAATACTAATTTCATTTAAAATGTAGATTTATAGAACAAGCCTTGCATCTGTGAGACCAAATTCTCTAATTTCATTGGAGAGGATTTCATCCTATTGGCATAACAAATTTACTTTGGTACCTTTGGAGATGCTCGTATTCGAAAGAATTGCAATTCCTGGATTAAAAGTCTTTTTGGTTTGAGATGGTTATAGCGCCTTCCAAAAATATAAATAAATAAAATTCGAGTTTGGCTTTTGTTTGTTTGGTTTTTTTTTCCCATCTATGTGTATTTGAAATCTTCAAGCTTGACATGCTCAAGCTTTGCTCGAAAATTTATTTTGGGTCGTAAAATCACAATAACTCAAAGAAAAATCTCTACACATGTCAAACTGTGATTGGTAGGAAAGTACGGAGGCAAGTATTTCCCTTTAGTTTATGAGAGGCAGCTTTGATATTGTCCAAATAGGCACTAGGTTTTTTTATTTTTTATTTTCCCATCTATCTTGCTTTGTGAGAGCAATTTAAAGCTATGTTAACGCAATTAGCACATCACATGCCCTGCTCCTTTTTCTGTGAGTCGTGCTGAGATAACCATCACTTGGTTGTGTAAATGCACACCATTGCAAGTTATGAAATTACCAGCAAACCAATGACACAATCTTCTTGTATGTCAATCAGCAAACCAACGCCTCAAGCCACTCAGCCACACCTTAAAGTTTGATTGGAGCTTTATGTGCAGGGTTTGGTTGGTTGCCCGAAGGGTTTTCCGATCCGATCAGGGTTTCACTTGGATCACCTCTCTCTATTACATTTCTTGAGGACAGTAGGTTTACTCACAAATTGCTGCCAAGTTCCAGGCCCAATAGCATTGTACTTCTCAAGGTGAACAAAATTTTTGGTGCATTACTACCACCTGACCGGCACAAATGCATACACAACAAATAAAGATGAAATGAAACAAAACCTGAACCTGCATTGAGCTTGAAGGGAGCAAATTTGTTGTTATCTAAATAATATCTACAGGTAATTAATTTTGGAGATATTTGAACCTACAAGAAGCGGTTGAGTTGACAACAACTGTAAGAGTTGCTTATTGTTTCTTTATCTTTACTTCTCCTATCATGACAATGAACCTTATGACAAGATAAACTGTAAATTCTCAATGACCCAAGAATTAATTTTCACCTTAAAGAATATATTTCTCAGCACATCCCAGTACTATGCTCTTTTGGTTGATATCTTACCATTTATTTCCTGTACAGGAACCCAAATCCTTCGGACGGGTTGAGTCAAAGTTATGATGCAAAACCTTCTAGTTAGCTTCAAAGAAACAGCAACTCCCCGTTATCTACCCAGTTCATGAAGCTTCTTGAATACTCGAGTATGACGTTATCATCACTGAGCTCAGATTCACATTGCTCTTTGCCCTAATAAATCAGAAAAAAGGCCTTCAGAATTTGTTTCTATGCTAAGAAATGCAGGAAAATAAAGATGACAAATTTTAATGGTTCCACAGATCTAACAGAATATGGCAAGTCTGGAAATCAATCTTAGCCGGACATCAGTCGTACAAAAATCGAAAGCAACTAAAATACTTTAAAATAGCATGATTTACGTGTTTTCATAAATTCAGTAGCCATAGTTTCTATGAAATTAGACCATCCCTTTTCAGACTGTCCTATACCCCTCCAATTTTTAAGATGTACCACAGCCTGCAGTCGTCTGCTGTAATGTCATTACCATACTTCTTTTCTTTTCCTTTTGGGATAGTTAGTGAGTGATATCAATGGATATATACCAAGGTATTTTGATCTATCATTCAAAAGGCTCCAACTACTTTCCTCTATTTTTATTCTGCAAAACTAAGCCATGGTCAAGTGGTCATAGAACAAAGAATGCTATGGCAGAGTTCTCCTTATCTAAGTGCAGTAGAATGGTATAACCAACTAATCTATAGTCTGTTAATCAGGAAAGTTGCTAATCTTCTCTAAATAAACACAAGTACTAAAACAGTTACATGTAATTCCAGCAAGAAGATAAAAAATAACTCACCTTTTTTGTGGATCCAGATTCACTTACAGATGTACTCGTTTCAACCTTTGGTCCATTCACAAGATTCTCCGACGAAACGCTGGCAAAAGACCTACAGACAAGAACCAATTATCAGTTGTCAGAACTAGAAAGTTCACACGCAATGTTGCCGAGTCTAATCTGCATGCTTATTTTTGCGAGGGTAGGAATAAGTACCTTCCAAATGTTTCTTCTTCACACGAATTTCCAGATGAAGACAACCAGTCCGAATTCAGAAAATTTGAGAAGTTACAATCATAATCATGCTCATCATAAAAAATATTATCACTTTGGAGGCATTGGTCTTCTTGCATCCCGCTAAAAAGCTGCTTGCAAGGCGTTGGGGAAGTGAACCTACAAAAGAACATTATTAGACTGGAAGTCGGGTTGACATACAAACCTTTTAGACCAACTTCAACTATCCTTAACTTTGGAAAGGAAAAAGTAATTGTTGTAGGCGTACACCAATAAAGATAGACCAACCATTTAATTTCTTGGCTTCGAAACTTAAAAATGTTGCAACACATTCTCTTGGTAACAAGTATATGAATCACAATTCAAGCATACCTGCAATAGGATATCTCACTTTCACAAGTTGAGATTGCTGGTGCAGACTCTGAAATCCCCTTGTTACCTCCTTGTGCAATTGCAGACAAGGGCTGATTGTGTCCTACATCTGTACTTGCTATAGGTGAATCACTTTCGGAGAGCATATGGCCATCAGATAGTGACCTTTTGATAAATGACCTACATATAAAGAAAGTGGTCTTTCAAGTCATATGCAGAGCAAGTCATAGGTTATTTATTCGTTTTAGTAACATCAGACAGACAGGAGACAGGAGCTGTAATATTGATCGATTGACCTTTTTCATAAGAAGTAACAATAGATTTACTTCTCATCCTCATAAGCAGACAACTATTTTTAACCCTAAATATCATCCAGCCAGATATCAGAGATCTGGGATTACCAATTCTATGTTCACTAAATGATTAAAGAACTTTTATAAGTTGTTAAACCAATAAGAGTTGTACGCATAGAATTTCAACAAGAATTATTGTGCCTTTTTAGTTCAATGCCTCCTGCAGCAGCAATATAAACCTAAAGAGATATGAGTCACTCCAGTACAGAGACCAATGTTTCCATTTATAAAACGTATCCAGTGATAAATTTGAGGACTAAGTTTTACTGTATCCAGATATCTAAAATGTATGAAGCAGGTAGAGACACGGCGGAGATTATCCCATATTGACAGAAAACTGGAACTTAAAAGAACACTGGATATGTGGATATGTGTGCATGAATATGTTAACTATTTTCAATGTTGGTCTCCCTCTGAATTTCGATTACAAAGAACAAACAGACAGATAGCATTTCATACCTAACATTGTCATTACGCCCCCCCACATTGTAATGCTGGTCTGAATCCAATTCCCACAGTGCTGGTTTACCCTGTAGTGGCTGATAGTGCCCTAGGAATCTGCACAATTATGAAGAGAAATAGTGGATTCATTAGATTACATTATTCCCATGGAAATACACAGAGTATATCAAGGTACAATTTCCAGGGTCCTTGAGTTTTCTTTGAGAAAAAAACAAAGGCAACTATTAACCTGTTAATTACAACAACAAAAAAAGGGCTTATTTGACTTACACATTAATAGCATCTTGTTTCTCAGCATCCATGTAGGCATTACTGTAAAACCGTTGTAGAGTTCTAAAGAACTCCTGCGACTGAGTTGCTGCCTTCCATTGGCCTCTAGTCTCAGAGAATATCTGTTTCAAACAATTTATTTATATCAGATATCCGGAAGTTGAGATCTGAAATCATGCAATTTAAGTACTCTTCTGCAGGAGATGTTTAGAAGGGTTACCTTATTGTGAGCTGCAGAACCACCGTATTGTAGTGCAAGTGTGTCACCCATTGCCTCATAAACTCTCATCAAATCTTCAGCCAGAGGGTTATCTAGATCAATATCTGGGGATTCTGTAATTCCTAAAGCATGCAGCTGATGTCCAAGACCAACTAGCCCATAAGCATATTGGGCAACGTTTGTGCGATCTAAACAGTCGATACAATTGGTCCTCAGGACTCCTTTTTGAAACATTGGGGATCTGACGTTGTAATTTCTGCTTGCATCATCACTACCATTGCTAATTTCTGTTTCTAGGCTATCAGCATCCTCATCTTTTCTGGAACAGCTATGTTGCAAGCACTTACCACTATCATCATTTTTCCTGCATCACATCAAAGTTGTAGGCATTGTAAATAGCTTGCAAGTACTTTAAACATACATACTTTGAAACACCTACGAGTATATATGGTTATATGTACTTACTTTAAAACTACTGAAAAATAAATCATATAACATAGGAATACCAAGCCAAAAGGCGGTCTCTTGACAAGAATAACTTACTCAAAGAAGGAACCCTTCAATAATCCTTCAGGCCCTAATTTAGGAGTTACTTGACAATAGAAGATTCCAGTCAAATCCAATGCAAACGTAGCCACTCTTCCTAGATCTGTCAACACATTGGTAGCTTTGCTGCAAAAGATACAGGTTCTATTCATCTCAACCATACTTTTAAGTCATAGACATTCTTTTTATCTATAATACAAAGGGAAAAGCTAGTACCCTCTGGCATGTTTGTGCAGATCCCAATGGAGAAACCTTAGACGACTCTCATCTGTTAAACTCTTATTGATAAATGTGATAGCATTTGCAAACTCTGCACGGAGAATTGTTTCTCGAGGCTTCTTCTCACATTTCTAACAATAGCAATCATTATTGCAAGAAGCAAATAAGGGAAGACAGTTGAAGGACAAGAATAGCAAAAAGCAAAGCATGGATGCCCATTCAAGTAAACAAGTCCTACCTTAATCAGATTCAAAATAATTATTGGATCTCCATATCTCTGGACAAGATTTTCAAAATGAAGTCTCGTTGCCTCGTAATTATGATCCTTCCTCGATACTTGCAAAAGATAGAATGTCAGTGAAACATATGAGAAATAACCACTGAGAATAAGACAAAGTTGGTGTTCTGAAGTCATACATATTATGTCAGGTTTGATATTTAGACGAGAGGTTTCCTGGGACCAGAAAAGGGGAATTGAGCCTCGGTTCTGCACAACAGAACTTATTTGCACTGGGGATCCTTCAGCAGCATCTTCAATAACAATCTGTTCCGTCTCAACATCATTAGCTACTCTACCTTTCTCATTTACACCTCGCTTTAAATATCTGCACATGTGGGAACTCAGGTGTATGAGACATATCTAAAGAATATAGCATTAACAATTAACTAATACAGGAAAGAGCATTAGCAGTATACAAACCTGGTGCCAGCAAAGTGGCGAGAACGTCTGGCAATGAGGTTCAACTTGAAATCCCTGCCAGATACAGAAAGATTGACCTGGATATTGAAGCATGAAACCATTAATATCATATCAAACTTTTCAAGTTTACCATAAAAGTATAAAACAATGTGCATAAAACTTCCTTAGGAAAAACTATCAAGGATGAAATCCTGCATTAATCACTACACTGTCAAAGTCATGGGACATGGGTACAACTAATCACAGACCATACTGTCAATTTATTCTGGCAATTCTGTAAATATTAAGAAATAGAAAGCGTTCCCAAGTACCCAACTTACAAAAACATTAACAAGCTAATACCTAAAGTTACCAATTACAAAATGTAACATCACCAAGATTTTCAGACTTTGAAAATGGGTAAAATAGTGACACACATACAAGGAAAAAAATAGCAAACTGAAGGAAATTCAAGTGCAAAAGAAGTTCTGGCATGCTCTGGTAAGCAATCATTCACTTTCCAGTTATAAGCAGTGCCACTGAAGGAATTAGCGTTCTTACCTGTTTAAAGAATCCATACACCAAGGCAACTGTCCAGAGAGTATTCTTCAGACAATTTCGGATTCCGCGAGTCAAGTATTCGTTCCAAACAAACATTTTTTCATAAAGGATTGGTCCTGTCTTATTATCACATAAGTTCTTTTGCAGACTAGACATGACATGGTATGAATAGCTGAAAAAGAAGTCCTTTGTGAGATCCACTGTGCATAGGAGCTTCTTGTATCTATGTCAACAAGAAAAGGAAAAGGAGGAGTAATGTACATCAATAAATAACTTTATAATTTAAACAAGCGGAAAAAAAATACTGATGAAACAACTTTATGAAGTACAAATATTAACCAGAAAGGGGAAAAAAAGAAGAAAAGGAAAGAAATTGATTTCCCCAGTGAAACCCTGATGATACCTTGTCTCATTCAATATTTATATTTACATCACAACGGCAATGAAGTTTGCCCCTGCACATGAACTGGCAAGGCAAGTGGCAATAGCCCCTAAAAAGCTTAACAAAGAAGGATCTAACAAAGAACATTTCACATTTATCAAATCAAAATAGTCCAGATTCATTCTTTGCCTTATCTTAGAAATGACAAACTAAGGTACCAGAAGAACAAGAGCCAAGTCTGGATCGAGAAGGCCCACATCATTAATTTCACACTGCGGGGTGCATTAACTATTAACAATATAGTACACAGATTATCTCCACAATGAAGAACTTTCTACTACTAGACTATTTTCCCCACACAAATTAATTGAAACATAAATAACATAACACCATGGCACGATTCTTATCGAACTACAAACTGGCAATGTAAAATTCTGAATACTACTCTCTTAGAATGCTTTAGAAGTACCAAGTACATATTACATTTACATACAAAATTGACAAAAGACCTGTTCTCATTCTTAGAATTAGCCAATTTTGATCGCACAGCAGGATTTGGAACTGGGATCATCTCGCTCTTGGAAATTGCATAGATTGTATGGCCACAAATCGCTCCAATTTTCCTTCTTTTTGTAATAATTAGCATGTAATAAGGTCCCAGAAATTTCACGAACCCTAAAATCAGAAGAAAACATCTTAAGATTTTAAAGTAAGAATGCAAAAGATGGGCAAAGGTATAAAACCATGCAAAGAATTCATACCAACAATTCCATAACAAATGGTGATGAATTTAAGTCCACCCATTGATTTGTTTCCTTCATGTATCCGTTTTAGAAGGTCGTAGCACTCATCATCCGAATATGTTGCAGGATCTTCAAGAATGTTTAACTCAGATGGATCCATTCTGTCAATCTTTAACACCCTCCAAAAGGTTCTGCTTTTGTCTCTTCCTATCATATAAAAATTCTGTTGCATACAAAACTCTCATTAATAATAGATGAGCTCAACATTGGCACAACAATGAGGTGAAAGAAAGAAACAAAACAATGGATTCACACTTCTTTTTTTTCTATGTTCCTAAAAGGAGAACAATAAAACAGACAGATTTCAACAACCGAAGGCATTAATGTCCAATTTCTATCTGAAAGAGTTAAAAAGAGATTAGATTTCCAAATTAAATAGGAATAGAAAGAGATTGTAAGGCCAGTATTCAAGCTTTATTGCCCTGAATTTTAATAACAAATCAAATTAGATGGACAGCAGGTCAAGATTTGCAAAGGCTCCCAATTCAGTGTAAGAACTAGCAGATTCAATGGCAAAGCCTATCCGGAAATCTGCATCAATGAAATTTAACATATATACATACATATACATATATGAACTCAAACTAACCAAAAATCAAAAACCCAAATCATAAAGTTGACTAAAATCAGTGTAGAATCAGAACCAAAACTTAAGAACTGTTCAAATCTCAAAAATTTGTGCCAAAACTGAATTGGAATGAGTTCAACACCATCCTCCTCCAAGTCAAATCCAGCTTCACAGAACTAACATTAGCAATTTAGCAGGATGCGTATTATGCTGATCCAGTCAATGCAAAAAACCAATAAAATTGCAAAAAAGAAAATATCAAAATCAATAGCAACTAGCAGCCATGCATAAACAATTTTAACACACACACACACAAACAAGAAACCAAATAGTATATGCATTCCAAAAATCAAAACAGATCAAAGCTTGAAACAAGCACACACGCACACAAGTTCCAAGTCTATACTGAAAACACACATATATATACATATATGAACATGTACAGTACCGAGCGAGTCTCGTAGAGCTTGAACTTCTGCAAGAAGCAAGAATTGGGTTGTTCTGGGTCGACCCGATTAGGGAGCTCTGTATCGGAGTTCATGATTTCGGATGAACCCGAGCTTCAAAAAGCCCGGGCAAAAGCTTATATTCAAAACCTGTAAAAGCACTCTAAAACCAACTCTGCAAAATATTTTTGAGAACCTCAAACTTTATATATACAAGAGATACAGAGACAGACATATATGTATATGCGTTACACAATGAGAGGCAGAGAGAGCCTATGAATATATATATGTTTCAGAATTCAGAGTACAAGTTTGAAAGAAAGAAAGAACAAAAGGGAAACTATTACAAACGAAAAGCTAAGAAGCTGGAAGAAGCTCTTTTTTCTGACTTTGTGTTTTGCTCATTAAGCAAAGCAGACAGAGAAAGGCTTCAGATCCTCAGGGAAGCAGAGAAAGGCAAAGACAGCTTCCGCTTCTGTATCCACACAAAAACAATAATATAAATAATAATATTGCCAATAATAATACCTCCTTCCTTTTTTTTTTTTTATAAAGAAAATATGGTTTTTCTTGCTGGGTCGGATTTATAGTTTTTTTTTTTTGGTTCGAAACATTAGTGACCCACCGAGTCAACTCAAGACTTACCAATTTTTATTTATTTATTTATTTTGCAAATATTATATGTTCATTATTGTCAAATTAAAAAAAGGGAAAGGAAAAAGCTTTTATTTTATTTCCAGTGTTTGAGGAATTTTGTCTTTTTGGCATATGATGCTTATTTTATATTTACTTGGGTGGGGGTGGGGAGACGTATCCCCAATAATTATTCACTTTTAAATGGAAAAAGAATATTAAATTAGGAAAGGGAAATACCAAGATGATATCATAGAAGTGAGAATATGCTTTCCTCTACTCAACCGGTCTCCTTTTTATTGTGAATTACAGAATTAGATATGTACTTGAATTGAAATACTTATTCAACTCGTCGTAAATCTCAAATATATGTATTTAGTGTTTATTGAAATATAATATGTAGAATATAAAATTTGTGGGAGTCAAGTGATTAAGTTGGAAGCCACCCTAATAATAAATTCATATAAAAAATAACCAATATATATTTTAAATATGGCCGGTTCAATCAGGGATTAAAATAGCATCCATGTCGCGCTCCTAACTTCATACTCGAATACTTGATTCTATCATTCATACTCAAATAAGTATGTATTATGTAAAATTGCCAATAAAAACTCAAATGCTTGCATTTTGCGTAGATGAGAGTTCAAATTTCCGGCTGAGTTTTGGTCTTGTATTTGGTGATCTGCCGACAAATGGGGGAATTGCCTTTTATTCAGATTTTTGAAAATTGAATAATTACCATTTCAAGAGATTTGTGAAATTACATTCACTCATCCTAATAAGCAATGTGGGGCCAGGCAATAAATGCACTCCTCCTAAAACAAAAACAAAAACAAAAAACACTTCTTCTACACTACACGTATGTTGCCTTTAGCTGTTTTTTCTTGTTCTAACCCAAAGAAAAAGATTGTGACATGTTATCTTTTTCATGTTGCCTTATTGCAATGTTATCTCAAAAAAACAAAAACAAAAACTCTCATATTGCAGTGAATGTGATTTCCTTCCAATATGATCTCAGATTTGGTGACTTGTCAAATCGATTCTCTTTTATTGGGGACCATAATGCACATAATTTAACTATTTTCTTTTTATTATGCAATGTTGTTTGATGTAACCGAATCCTTTCTCTTTTGAGATCATCAGTCAAAGAAAAATCATTTGATTAACAATGTGATAATTTAGTATTTAACCCGAGTTGTGATTAACACGAATCTTCACCCTATAGATGTGATTTTTAATAATCTATAAAGGTGACCTAAAAGATAGATGATTCTAGTTAATAAAAATGCAAAAACAGAAAGTACAAAAGAAAAGGTAACTAGCATTCCTTAATCATGTTAAATTGATGGGTTGTGGTGTTATATGCTTCACCCTTGATAACACATGAAAACTAATTGCCATTTTTTCATCACAACGTGAACAACAAATCTTCCCAAAACCCACTTGTTGCTTTAAAGAAATAAATGTTTGACTCAACACAAAATTCATAATGATTGTAATTTATATATATGTTCTGCATAAACTACTACTTTCAATTGACTAATTTTTTGGGAGTATTTTTGCTCACCACTTTAACCGAATGTGTACTTTTACTACCCTTCTTAACACTTGATATGTGTACATTGACATAACCATGGTTCCATAAATACAAAGCCAAAGGTTAACTATGATTATGTCAATGGACACGTGTTAAGTGTTGAGAATGGTGATAAGAGTATATCTTGAGTTAAAGTGGTGAGCAAAAATATTTCCCCAATTTTCCCCCCTTCCAAGTCATTGCCACAACAATATTATATGTGCATCTCTAGTTTGGTTAACCTATATAAAAAAAAATCTCTAGTTTGGTTATTTGCCCTAAAACATATTTTGGAGGGTGAAAAACCAATTAATGAGAAGTGATTGAAGAATCCATGTATTTTTATTTGCCACCAAACGTATTTTTATTTCTTAAATAACTACATTATTGTTTATACAAATCTTTTATTTTTTTAGTGCTATAAACTCCATTAAAATCAATAATAAAAGTCTAACAAACTCAATTAAAATATATACACGAATTTAGTCAAAAACTATGTGGAGTTTGTGAAATTCAATCAAACTCAATTAGATTCAATTAAACTCCATCAACTTTATAACTCATTAGAAATCATTTGAAATTTTAATTAACATGTAATCATCAATGATTTCATTTTTTATTTGAGAATAAGCAATAGTTTTTTATTGATAAACAAACAAAAGTATAAAGCAACAATGTGCCGAATATGGGTAAAACATCTTCTCTAGTGATCAAATGCAAAAACATGTTGAATTAATTTAGAGAGAATCACGCACAATCCAAAGATGACTAAATAACCTCGAAAACATGTCCTCCACATGCCCTTAGACGTAGGAGGCCCTGCGTTGGAGATCCCATTCACCGCCTTTTGGCACAAGTGCCTAACATGTAGCAAGAGGTGTGGCAAGTCAAGTTTGTGCATCCTCCTCCTCCTTCTCATGAAGTGGTCAACATCATGTTTTGTCATTTATTTGGAATGCCAAGGTGCTAGGAAAGGTGCGCCACTTTTGGTGGAGAGTTTGCTCAAATATCCTCCATACAAAAGACAATCTTCTTAAGAAGCATGTGCAGGTGCACAAAGACTGTGTTTTCTCCAACTCCGACCCGGAATCATCGCTCCATGTGCTTAGATATTGTCCGTTTGCAAAGAGTGTGTGGTTTGCGGCCACCGAACAGCTAGCACGAAGGAATGGGTATGCTCGGAATCTCTCGCAACCCATGTTTTTAAATCTTTCTTATGACATGTTGGGCTACGTGGGAAGCTCGAAATGGATGGTTGTGGAATGATCAACGTATGCAACCTCAGGAAGTTGGTATTGGAGTTGCGGTAAGATTTCAAGACTTCAAGAAAGCTGCTGAGCAAAAATACCATAGCATAGGACAAAGTAACTTAGTGCATAGATGGACCAAACCTAATATTGGCTGTCTAAAGATGAATGTTGACGGCGCCTGGCGGCCCGGGAGTAGTGAAGGCGGCATAGGCATTGTTGTTCGCAATGAAGATGGCCGCTTTGTGGTGGGTAAAGCAATACAGGTTCAAAATGTTTTTTCAATGGCACATATCGAAGCTTTGGCGGCACGGGAAGGAGTGTTATTGGCGGAGGAAAAGGGTTTGTGTAATATTTCTTTTGAAAGTGATGCTTTCCAGATTATTTCAGCTTTTCAAAGTACATCCACTGACAGATTGTTACTTGGGCTTGTTGTGGAGGATACCAAGAACTTGTTGGTGCAGATCCATTGCACTGCCAACTCTGTTGCTCACCGTACAGCGCACTTTGCTCTTCATATTGGAACCTCGCTAACTTAATTTGAAGAGTCCCAAAATTTTACTTCAGATGTATTATTTGAGGATTGTAACTTGTAGTTTTTACGGATATGTTTCTAGGGGATGAGGGGTCGCTCTAGCAAAGGCAAGGTTCCTTCTCCCGCGTGCGGTTGAGAGGGTAGGCTACTTAGTAACCGATGACCAAAATGCCCATTAGTGTAGAGGTACTCGCCTAATCCTCTAGGACTCACTCGGTTTTTGTACTTGTTTCATTCATCATCATTAATTAAACAACTATTGCCTTTGTGTAAAAAAAAATCGATTCAGCAACCAAAAGCACATGTACTCAAATCTACAATACAAATCCGTTGCACAACGACATAAATGACAAATCCATATCAAAAGTCAAAACTAAATAGAAATAAAATAACTTAAAGATAAGACAAACCACAACAAACTACGAAAGAATTTATGAGAATTATTAGACTTAAACAAACTAAAATTCAGGACCACCCCTCCCATCAATGATTTCATACACACTACATATGAAAGGCAAATGCAAAAGTAATTAAGAGTGGGGTAGTTAGTCTCTCATTGTTGTTGCATGCAATTGTCACGTCCGCATCATGTTAAATCATGAAATTCCAAGATAATCAATTAATGCATTCATTTGAAATATTCAAGGTTTGCTTTAATTTGTTGAACTGCTTCTTCATCATTCAATCATCCAGAAATAAATAACACCATTAGTGTAGCAGTATTATTTTGATAGAATTGTTGTAATAAATAGTCTCATTATATCGATATCATCTGGATAGATATTACTTTTTGATTAACTAACATTCTTGAGCTAAACGTGTTGCATCCAATAATTTTCTAGGTCTCCATATGGACCAAGAAAATAATATGGATGTAAATGTTGAACAAATCATGGTTTTGCTTAATACACATAGATTTCCATTAATTTGATTGATTAGATGTAAAATTCAACCTACCAAACATAAGAAATGAGTTAATTGCGTTGAGGTGGGCAACCCTAATCAACACGGTTAGCTGTATCCTCCATGACCACTTCAATTTATTTCTCATCACACAATTTTAAATAATAAATAAATAAATAAAATACATTTATTTTCCACCATCCTTATCTTCTTCATCATCTCTTGCCTATAACGCAAAGGAAGAAAAAAACAAGTCAATCAAGGTCGTGGGATGATCGGACGGCTGTAACGAAGCCAACCTCGGTGAGATCTAGTGGGAATTACTTTTCAGCGTGTCCTGATCTATACACGTAGCTGGAGACAGCCGAGTGGATGACGTGGCGTTACCTGGAGCTTTCATATCCGCCACGGGAATATTATTTGGCTTTGACAGCGACGCCACGTGTCTGGCGTGGGATTGGTCAAAGCAATCATTTACAAGGCGGCGGATCCAAGAGGGCATTTGTCAACACTCGTCGCCATTCCTTGCCTTCTCTTTCGTACTCTCTTTTCCCATCTTCAGCAAATGTAAATATTCAACATTTTGAACATGTTGTTTACATGGTGATTTATTCAATTTCAACCAATATAATTATTATGCATTTGCCATAATGTCCTCCATCCATGATTGATTTCAATCAAATTTTTTTTTCATGGTGGAACAAAAATAAATAAATATTACCACATTGGGATATGAATTTTAGGACTGTTTTTGATGCAGGTAGAATTAAGTTATTTATTTATAGAAGAAGCGATATTTTATTTATAAAAAAAACTTGTTACATACAGTCTTCATCATGTATGATATCGGGAGGGACCCCATACCATCTTAACGCTTCATCTAAAAAGAAAGAGCAACACAAGTTAGTCTATGAGCCATCATATTGGTATCGAGAAAAGCAAAATGCAAAGTACAACTTCCACTGCTAAGGAGCATCATTTTTTAACGACAGTGAAATTGGATGAATTTTTATGTCCTTTTCATCTTACATGAAGGGATTGCGACATTTACTTTTGAAAACATGACAGGGTATGATTTATAATTGATGTAAAGGACACACATTTACAATTTTGCTTTGAAGATTTCCTTTCTAATTTGTATAATTAGGTAATATATACTTTTGAGTAAGACCGTAATACGATCACGTAATATATATACTTTATTTATATTATAACACGTATTTTATTTATTAATATATGTATATATCATAAGGTCTAAACTGGTGATCTACTCATATTATTAACAAGTCTGGTATTAGTCTTCAAATTACATCACAATTAATGTGGCAGGGAGTTGTTTTCTTGGTGAGCTTATTGCAGATGTGGTGGGCCTGTGTGTGTCTCACACAGGAAAAAGACCTCCAGATAGAGATTAGACGGAGAGAGAGGGAGAGAGAGAGAGAGAGAGAGCAATAATTGAGAGAGTGAGTAGTGAGAAATCAAAAGGTGGTGAGTTTGCGTAAATTGCCAGAGAAGCCTTTTTCAATGATTCTAATCAAATCCGAGATGTGGGTTGGTTTGGGTTGATCACTTAGGATTCTCCTCCCTCCACCTATGCTGTTTTAGCACCTAACGTTTTATGCACAACAACATCATTGAAAACAAGACTGTATTTTCCAAAAGTGCAGTATGTGTCTCGACTCTGTAAATTCTCAGTCTCTGGGTCTTTATCTTTTCCAATTTGTGGCTCAACTTTTCTGCTATCTACATCTTCTCCAGTCTTTTTTTTTATATGCATGCAGACAAAATTACTCTTTCAAGTAGGATGTGTTTATGGTTCAAACCCTTTATGGTTGTGGACAGCAATTAATCACCGCTATATTCCCTGAGTTGTTGTTGTGGAGAGCGACTAAGGGGGAATCTAGGAATAGGGATTAAATAATTGAAGGGTTGGGTATTGGATTATGAATATGAAATTATAACTTTTTTTCTTATGTGTTTGGCTCGTTTGAGAGTGATTATGGGAGGACCTGAATCAATTATAGGGATAAATATCTTTCACGTGTTTCTCTTTATAATCACTTTCAATAATTTTAAGTGAGGTGATACTCCACAAAATCACTTGAAACCACCTAAAATGATTATTGGCCTATCCAGATTCACTCCCAAACGAGCCCTAGTAAACGCATGAGAAGTCAGAATTGAAATAATTCCAATACCCATTCTTAATAAGTACACATGCTAATACACAAAATAGTTTTTACAATCTAACATCATTTTAACAGTTTTTAATTATATTTTTTCATTTGGCCACTCATTGTTAAAGACAAAAAAAGAAGTCAGTTAATAGTGAAAATGGTTGTAACAAAAAAGAAGAAGATTAATAGTCACATTTAGGAACCATTTATTGAGCTTAGACTTTACAGATACATCCAAAGCCTTTGGATTTAATTAACGAAACAAAAGCTGGAGCTGCCATTATTTGTTAATTGACTTGAGATTGATGGCATGCCACAGTTAAAATTTGTCAAATGTGTCAAAATATTAGGTACACTTGAACATGGTTGTAATTTTAAAGTCACATATGATGAAAGGCAAGCAAATAATTAATCACATGTATGAGCATTCAATGACAATCGATTATGTTTTATGCTCTCTGACTTTTCCAAAATCTAAATCCTTTGAAGCTAAGATCAACCCTAATTAAGACTTAATAAAATATTTATAATGAGTTTTGGCTTTTAATAACATGAAAGGGATAGTAAACAATTTTATGGTGGAAAGGTGGAGATGTCTAAATCCAAGCACTTATTTATATCAGGTGTGGATGAGAAGGGGTTCCAATTCCACAACCCCTTTCTGTTTGAAAAGAAGAAAGAGGAGAAGTTTAATTTATTTTATTTTTAAAAAAGAACTTTCACATTTTAGAATCGGTTTTAACACTATTACATGGTAGGCAAGGGACTCATAGCTCAAGCGACTGCATGTGGGATCCTAGATTCGATTCCTCCCTCCCCTTAGAGCAACTCCAGCGGTTGTCTTTGCTAGGGCAGGAGGGGGCCCAAGCCTTGTTTTTAACTTCCAGCGGGCCTAAGCTGCCTGGGTAGCAGCTGGGTCCCATGAAAGTAGGCTAGCCCAAAGGCAAAACGAGCCCGTGCCCTAGCCTAGGTTTGCTGACGTAAGCAACAAATTTTTTTAAAAAAATAGAAAAAAATACTAAAAATTTTAGAATTTTTTAAAATTAAATACTTAGTCATATTCTTCACTTCCCACACCAAAATTCTATACAAATTCCTCTCCTCATATCTCATGTGAATAGTGGTTGCCATGGTAATAGGTGGAAACACCACAAGCCTTTTCAAGGGCTGCCACTATTCACATGAATAGTAACCACCATTGCCTTGCCCTTAACTTTTGCCATGGCTAATGGATAGAAGTGCTCTTATAAAAAAAGGCATTTATATTGGGCTAAATCAAAACTGGCTAAGTTTGGCCCACTCAACTTTAACCCATCAATAAAGCTTGCATTGCTATTCACACCCAAAAATTTGATCACTAGTAACAAGCCAGACTATGTTTTCATGTTCCTTCCTTTGTGAACACATGAGACCACACACTTAAGACAAAGGGTACAAATTAATACAATATAAGGATTTAATAAGGCTTAAATGCTAAAATAGTCCCTGTGTTTTATCTTGTTGGTCAATTAAGTCAATGTGTTTTTAATTTGGCCAATTTGGTCCCTATGTTTAGTACTATTAGCTAATGTGCCCCATTCTATTAAAACTGCCGTTAAATAAACATGATAATCCTTTTTTTCTTGTTCTTCCTTTGAAAACATATAAATTTTGTTGAAATTAATTTATAAAAATTGAATTAATTTAAAAACATATTAAAACTTCATTAGAACTAAAACATAGCATTAGAAAAAAGATAAAAAAACAGGATGGGAGTGGTCGGGGCTGCTCAGCGATGTGGTTGGGGGAAGTGGGGCGATGACCGAATCGTGAAGATCCTATTGGAAGATGGTCAGGAGTTAGGGATTGTTCTAGAGAGAGAGAGAGAGAGAGAGAGAGAGAGAGAGAGAGAGAAGGGGAGGGGTGGGTGGCTGTGGCTTGGGGAGTTGGGGTTTTTGGGTGTGGGTGAGTTGTTGCTGGGGAGAAAGGGTGTTGCAGTTGAGATGAAATGGTGTTGTCCTTTGGTTTTTAATTACTTTTAGTTTTTAAATCTTATTTTTATTTCATAATTATTTATTTTATAGACTGAATTCAAATATTTATATTTTTTATTAATATTTTAACAGAAATTTAACGGATTGGCCAAATTAAAAACACATGGACTAAATTAGCCAACGGACTAAAACACAAACACCATTTTAGCATTTAAGCCATTTAATAATGTTATGAATGATGTTTTGTTAGTTGAATGTAATAAAAACCTGCATATTAAAATCTGATATAATTGTTGGAACTGTGGCCCTGGCATATGGGAGACAGGGGGGTCACATGTATGTTAATAACTTTATATATCTTAGGATGAGGGTTCAGTGTTGAAGCGCACACATACATATGCAGAGGGGCCTGGACCACAGTGGTCTTTTAATGGCTCCGCCCCAAATTAGGATCATAGAAGAGTCTATTAATAAATTAGGATTTCAATTATTTTTTTCTCGGTAAAAAGTATAGATTTTTTGAGCAAGTGAAAGTCTAAATACTTTAAATTAATCTAATCTATAAGATGAAGAACTCGAACTTGGAAGCATAGGGCGGCATCACTACCCTGATCAGTTAGCCTAATTCACGTTTACATTTTCATCATGCACTCTTGTATCTTTTTTATTTTTAATGAAGCAACTATATTTAAGCACAAAAAAGTACAAAACTTTTTTTTAATTTTATGTGGAGACTATGCTGCTTCTTCCTTTTAATTTTTTATTATAATTTTTTCCTTTAAATTCACCCTTCCCTTTTTTTATTTTATTTTATTTCTTCCTTCTTGCATGTAGTTTGGCCTGTCTGTGGCTCGAAGGATTTCTTCTAATGAGGAAAAGCACTGATTAGAATAAGTTGGTCCAATTTAATTACACATTGGTGCCCCATTTTAGGGTATCGAATCGACATTAGGATGATATTTCTCTCCTTCCAATCCTTGAACGCTCTCAATCTTCAAATCAATCAAACCATGCCGCCAACATTTAAACTCATAATTACCAGTACAACACTTTGGATCTTCTTCTCTATCCTCTAAGCATCGACTAAAGCGCTGTAAATGTATCAAGTTGAAGTAGGCGTTACTAAAAGCAGTTAAACTTTTAAACAAATAAAGTAGTTATGTTGTCGGACTGTTAATCTCGACTATTCATAATATTCGCATACCTCTGCGAGTTTCTTGTTCTCATTGTCGTTCGACATCACAAACAGAGTCCGAGGACGACAACAACTCCAAGGCAAACCCTCCACAAGAAACATATGAATTGAGTAACAGGACCTCACCTCCACCATAAACCTTTCAACTTCAACTAGTACCGAAGACATTATTCTAGATTTGCTAAAATCCTTCAGATTAAAGTTGAAATATACAAGATCAAAAAAACAAAGGGAGACTGAACAAAACAATGTATGAATTGTTATTAAACATGATTACGGAGAGAGAAGTCTTTTATTACCTTCCCTGACTGAGATGAAGCAACTGGGCTTTGTGGTAAAATGTTTGTCATGTCTAATTCAAACCTTATATTCAGATACACAGCTCCACTTGACTTTTGTAGCAGTTCCTTCAACTTTATGGACCAAAAAGAGCCGAAGCAAGTGTCCAAGAAGAGCTGAAACTTTAGGTGCCATGGACTAGGAGCATTTATGTTCATCAAAGTAGAAGGAAATACTTGGCCATCGTACTCAAGCGAGAGTAAATTCGGAGTATCAATATGAACCTCCACAAGCTTGTTACACTTGTGTAGCTTCAACCTCCTTAGGTTGTGACTCGAAATCGTAAGCCTTCCTATCCATTTGCAGGCAATGTGTAATTCTGTAAGGAAGGGAAAACTAGAGAGGAGTTTATCAAAAGGCAACCGTGTGATGAGCTCAGCTTTAATGGAAAGTGTTTTAAGATGATGGCATTCTTCCACATCAATGGTACATAGGTTCATACTCCGAGATGCAGAATCTATAGACAGACTTTGAAGGCTAGGTGCTTCAATGTGAATCCTCTCAAGTTGAGCAGCAGGAGGCAGCAACAGGACCACTTGCTTGAGCTTATCAAGCCCAAATATGTGCAAATTGTTGAATCTGGCACAACGGATGAGAATGATTTCCTCCATTAAAGGGAAGCTAGAGTTGAGTTCCCTGTTTATCCACGAGCAAAATGCAATATTTAGTGTCACTAGGGATGAGAAATTAGAGTACAATTTGTGGAATGGAAATCCTGTGTCAACACTAGATGCAAAGTCAAGTCTTTTGAGATCATGGCATGCATCCATGTTAATGGTACATGGTTGCTTATAACCCCGGAGAGTAAAATCTATAAATAGAGTTTGAAGGCTTGGGGTTTCAATGTGAACCCTTTCAAGATGATCATCCCTAGACACCTCCAGGACCAGTTCCTTCAGTTTATGAAGGCCAAATACATGCAAATTTTTGAACCCCGGACAATGGAGGAGAATGATTTCCTCCATTAAAGGGCAGCTAGAGATGAGTTCCCTTACTGTGTGATCATCCATTCGGACACAGGTAACTGAAAGCTTTCAGAGAAAATTGAACTTTATGGTGTCCTTAAGGTGATGGCTGCTGAGGATCATGCAACTTGAAAACACAATTGCTTAACACAAGTGTAGTCAATGCCCTGGCACCAAAATGGTTTGAGATGCTGCACCATTGACGAAAATCATCTTTTCTACTAGTTAGTTTTATAATGTTGAAATGAACCTTCTTAACCCCTTTTTTTTTATGGCCAAGTCAATCCATTTGTCAATAACAGAATCCAACTCCATATCAACCATGAGGTCCATGGACAGTTTGAATTTCTGTAAGGCAAAAGTTTGCCTACCGCAGAATCCAAGTAAAGAGGCATCCACATATTCCATAAACTTGTTGTAACAGTTCTAAAGTCTTCAGGACTAGCTTCCTCAAATGTTTGATTGCATAGAGTAGCATAATAATCTAGATCAAGACCTCTTATTCCGAAGTGAGATTGATCGAATTCGAAAATAGGGAAAGATGCATGAACACAGTGCCATCGCTTGGACAAGATACTCGTTCGTTCAACATCTAGTTTCGTGGGGAGAAAAGACAGGATATGATGGATGATAAAATCAGGCAAAGCTGAGATTCTATCTGTGCCATCATCCATGATGTGATAAGCTTCATTCATTTGCAGTTGAGCTATAACCTCAATAGGCCTCCTCCTCCTCCTTTATATACAAATTAGGTAGCTAAAACACTTGATGAGATTGAATTGTCAAACGGCCGGTAAACAATTTATAATAGAATGTCAAAGGTTCATCCATGGATAGACATATGTCACAACTCCTCTGTCTCCTCCCCTTTGAATGCACCAAAGGTTAATTTGTAGAAGAATGCTAACTAACACAATTTCCTTCGACTATATCATGAGGAATGATTCATATGGTACATCAACGAAAAAAGAAAAGAAAAAGAAATCCTTGTTAATGTATAGTCAACTCCACTCTATTTTTTTGAAGAACCAAAGGTTGCTTAACTAATTCCATTATATCTTTGCTTTATAACTTTTAAGACAAATTATTAACAACTTCAGCTACGAGAGCTAATTAAAGACTCTTCCGGACCTGGTTGGCCCTGTCGGTATAATGAGCTGAGTCAAAGAACACATATTCGGTAACGTTGTCGCATAACTCAAACTTCTTTTCAGCTCTCTTCCCTCCACAGCTAGGAATTCCTCTGTACCGACCGCTTCCATAACATGCCTCTTCCCCTTCCTTGAAACCTTGATTTGCAACAAAGTTACACAATTAATGAAAATCAAAGAGGTTATTATTTGCATTATAAGGTTTTAGGGGAGTAATTGCAACGACAACAACAATAATAATAATAATAATAAGACAACAACAAGTATTACCATATTCAGAGGGGTGATCCATTCTTTCACTCATAGAAGTGTAGAAATCAGGTTCTGCATATCTGAATCCTTCAAGCTCGGTTTCTAGCTTTTTGAGAACGCTAGATATAGCGCTGCGTTGTGTAGTTTTGCTAGAGTGGTTACTTCCTCATTGCAGGCACCTGTGCTTCCTTTCATGTATGGCACACAAACGATAGGCCACAAGCTAAGAAACACATTTGTCCTCCCTCCTTCACTGTAAACGTCCTATATATATCATGCCGATATAAACAGTTACTCAACACTACACGATAAAATGTGAAGAAAGAAATTAACATAAAACTTGCATGTATGTTGCATAATACGTAGTTGTAGGGTTGAATAATGTTACTTATTATGTAATTAAATATTTGCTGGATTAGACCGACTTCTTTAATTTAATATTTGCCTTTTATTTATAATATCTTAAAAGTATAGCCGGGCGGCTATACTCCAAAATAGAATATTTTAACAGTATAGGCGCACGGCTATACACTATAAATATAATATCTGAACAGCCCTTTAAGTAGCATAATATGAATTTCTCTTTTGTAATTACTTTAATTAGTAGTTATGCTTTAGTTATTATTTACTTAGTGAATTATTAGTATTTAAATATTTTATTATAGAAAAATTAATTACTATTTATTAAGTAATATAATTAATTAAAATATTTAACACTAATTAGTAATTAAACTGATTAAAAAGACTAAGATATTACTTAATTACATATATTAAATTAAAGAAGTTGGCCAAAAAACAAAAGTAAAGAAACTAATTATGTATTTTTTTTTAAAAAAATAAGTAAAAAACCTCTCCTGACGAAAGTTCGTCGGTATAGGTATACACCGGAAAATATTTGCCGGATTATATCTCTCCCGACGAAATCTACATCTGCCGATGAAATTTCATCGGGAGAAGTCTAATCAGGCAAATATTTGCGGTGTAGACTGTCTTGGATGAAATTTCGTAAGGAGATATTTTTTAAAATAAATATAAACTTAGTTAGGTCAATAAATGTTTTTTAAAATTTTTTCTTCTAATTAAATAATATCTTAGCCTTATTTAATTACTTTCATTAGTAATTGTGTTTTAATTATTATTTCTTTAGTGAATAATTACTATTAAATATTTTAATTAACTTCATAAATTATATTACTTAATTAACCAAAAGATAATAAACTTGCACCTTGGTTCATGTTTGCATTCTGGCATCATTAATCAACAACTCAACATCTCATCCATAAGAAAAAAAAAACTCATCCAACAAAACATAATGTAATAATTATAATCATTAAAACTATTGAAATAGTAATTAAACAAAAGAATGTCTCTTTATCATTTCAGTGTGCTACAAATTTGAATATAATAAATAACAAATAAGAAATATTCATATCAACATAAAATGTAAATAAAATACAATAAGTAGACAATTGAAACATAGTTTATGATTTAAGGAATCGCTTAGGGTTTTCCCCTCTACATAACCAAGACAGCAGCGAAAACCCCACTGGCAAGAGATCCGGCGACCGCGAACCTATTCAAAACGGCACCGCTAGGGGCCGGTGCAGGAGCATCTCCAGAGACGTCCGAAGAGGGAGAAATCTCTGGAGAGGCCACAGGGGAAGACGAGGGAGGAGAAGGCGGAGAGTCGGCTGCTGGCTCGCTAGAAGGAGCAGCCTCCGGTGAAGTGCTCGATGGAGAGGGAGCGATAGTTGGTGTAGTGCTCGATGGAGAAGGAGTGGCCGCAGGTGGGGTGCTCGAAGGAGAAGAAGAAGGTGGAGTGCTCACTGGAGAAGGAGAAGGTGGAGAGCTTGATGGAGAAGCAGAAGATGCAGCCTTAGGTGGATGGCTAGACGGAGAAGGAGCAGCTGATGGTGGGGTGCTCGATGGAGAAGCTGCATGAGACTTGGATGGTGACGATGCAGGGGATTGTGCCCTTGTTGAGGCCACCAACAGAGCAGCCATGATCACCAAAACCACGGCGCTGGAGCGAGCCATTGTAGAGAGAATGTTAGGGTTTTTTTGTTTGTTTGTTTTTCTGAATTTGGCACTTCACTCAAAAGGTAGAGAGAAGACCAAGAGGCAAATGATGGTTTGATGTCAACCGAGGAGAGAAGAGTTGCTTTTTATACAAGAAAAGTGAGGAACTTGGTTAACAGATCTTCGTTGGATTATGAGAAACTTGTTTGACCTCCGAATTTCAAGGGAGTTCGGCGGTGGAGATTCTCTCCTTTGATGTATATAAGGAATGTTTGAATTTTGTTATAGAAACCGTCACATGACACCAAGAACGTAACTAAAATGGTACCATTGTCACCAACTTGGGAAAAAAAATCTAAATTTATAATTTATTTTGCCCAACTTTAGCAAACCACGTGTATGTTGATAAAACTCTTAAGTTTATAATTTATTTTATGGTTTCATTAATGGGTATGTTTACGTATCAGTAATGGGTATGAGAGGAAGGGGAATGATTTCCATTCCTGACTTCCTCTGCTTTTACTTGCAATCATAAATGAACAAATAAATGGACCACACCTCAAAATCCGTAATCACATCCCCTCAAAACCAAGAATCAGATCAACTAGGGGGTAGTCGATATGATTCCCATTCCTTTTTTCCCTTAATCACATCCTCTCAAATCTTATGACATATTTACTTATAAGTAATGGGAATGAGAAGAAAGGGAATGATTTTCATTCCCAACTTCCTATGCGTTCACTTACACATAAAGAATCATTAAATATGTGGGTCCTACTTAAAAATCATTAATCAAATACCCCAAGAAATGAGAATCGAATCAACTACCCCTCCTAATTGATCCGATTCCCATTCTTTGTTTATAATATTCTATTTCTTCCCATACCATTGATGTTAAGTAAACATGTCCAATGTAACGGTCCTAAATTTGGAGACATTTATTAGTATAAGGTTTGTGATGTTACCAATATTATATTATAATATATATACAATAATACTATACAATAAAAAAGAATTACACGATACCATCACATGCAAAAATATTAATATCACTTAAAACAAGTACTTGTTCTTGTTTGATTATGTAAGACCCGTGAGCTTGGAGAAGCAAGAATGGTGAGCAATCCCACATCGCTCGAGGAGGGAAAAGTGAAGTGCCTTATATATGTGGACACTTCTTTGCCTAGCACGAGGCCTTTTGGGAGCTCACTGGCTTCAGATTCAATGGGAACTCCGAAGTTAAGCGAGTTTGGACTGGAGCAATCTCAGGATGGGTGATCCATTGGGAAGTTGCTCGTGAGTTCCCAGAAACAAAATCCGTGAGGGCGGGGCCCAAAGCTGACAATATCGTGCTAGGAGAGTTGGGTCGTGACATAATGGTATCAGAGCTGAACAACAGTGACACTTCTCTTTCTAGCACGAGGCCTTTTGGGAGCTCACTGGCTCCATGAGAACTCCGAAGTTTAGCGAGTTTGGACTGGAGCAATCCCAGAATGGGTGACCCACTGGGAAGTTACTCTTGAGTTCCCAGAAGTAAAACCGTGCGGATGGGGCCCAAAACGGACAATATCGTGCTAAAAGAATTGGGTCGTGACAGATTATGCCAACATACTTAAGTTGCCTCATGGCTAGTAACCTATATATCATGGCCATTGGCCATGCACATGTCATGTCAACCCATGGCTTTAGACACTGCATGTAGGTATGCTACATTATCTTCATGCATGATGCATGCAACCCGTTGTCTCAGCCATGTCGAAGGCAGCATATGCCCAGACGGGGTTGGCTGCCCCAGAAATACATGCCGCTTGTCAGATATGATGATAACAAATAATTGCTTGCCATGTTTAGTTTTTTATAGAAAATTTCACGAATATCTTTGCCTGTTAGCAGATGGAAAGCCAAGAATAATGACACGAATTAATTTTTGTCTTCATAACTTTCCCTTCTACAAACATACGGGTTTTGGAGAAAAAAGTAATTAACCTTGCTTTTATTCTGACAGAAAAATAAAGGGAAAAATGAATTCATAAGCCAATACAAACAGGAGATGAATGTAAATAGAGTACGTACGTATCATGCATGTTGGTATCTGAAATATTCAGCCCTAATCAAACCGGAGCTAGGATCAATTTACCATGTCCTTTATTGTCCTTTTATTGTATAATAATATTAAAAGAAAAACTCAGTATTGGTTTTAAATTGAAAAACTCTACATGTTTAACATTTATAAAACAGTAATGCTATTCAGACACACACAATTGACCATATTAGCCGGTCACCTTATGTGGCAGCTGATGTGATCATGCCATGTAGCCAATTGAAATAGTAATTATAAAAGAAAAGTCTCTTTATATTCTCATATCAATCACTTTGCTATAAATTTTCATATGAAGTAAAGAATTAAATTAAATTAATATAATAAAGGGAGAATTTAAAGTTTGCAAAGTACATTATTCCAAATTATAATTTAATCGTGTGTACAAACTCATTTCTGTAAAGGGTCAAGCAGGTTTTTGAAAATCCATAGGCCACCATTGTAGTGTCCTCTACATAACCACAGCAGCGAAAGCCCCAACGGCCAAAGTTCCAGCAACAGTGAACCTATTCAAATCGGCACTGCTAGGGGCAGGTACAGGAGTCTCAACGGAGACGTCGGAAGAGGGAGAAACCTCTGGAGAGATGACAGGGGAAGACGAGGGAGGAGAAGGGGGAGAGTCGGCAATGGGCTCGCTAGAAGGAGCTGCCTCCGGTGAAGTGCTCGTTAGAGAGGGAGCGGTGGCTGGTGGTGGAGTACTGCTCGATGAAGAAGGAGCGGCGGCAGGTGGAGTGCTCAATGGAGAAGGAGAAGATGCAGCCATTGGCGGAGTGCTCGATGGAGAAGGAACAGTTGGAGGAGTGCTCGGTGGAGAAGGAACAGCTGTCGGTGGAGTGCTCAACGGAGAAGGAGAAGATGCAGCCATTGGTGGAGTGCTCGGTGGAGAAGGAACAGCTGTTGGTGGAGTGCTCAATGGAGAAGATGCAGCAGATGTGGACGGCGATGATGCAGGGGATTGGGCCCTTGTTGAGGCCACTAAGAGTGCAGCCATTAGAACCAGAACCACATCGATGGAGCGAGCCATTGTAGAGAGAGAGAGGGAGGGAAGGTTAGGGTATAAGAGGGAGAGAGATAGATGGTTTAGGGTTTGAGAGGCAGAGAGGCGAAGGATGGGTTTAAGGAGAGAAAGGAGATGGGCTCTTATAGAGGAACGTTGAGGAGACTTGGTTAACAGATCTTCGTTGGTTTCTGAGAATCTTCTTTGACCTTCCGAATGTCAAGGGATTTATTTGGAGATTGTGGAGAAATACTTAGGTGTGCCGGTTGTCTACACCTATCTCTCTCATCATGTGTACCAATTACGTAGAAATTGGGTATATATAACCGAGATAGGTAAGTTTTTATAAAATTCGTTTTACCAACTCTAGCAAAGCACGGTTTGTGTCTTGGGAGGATGGTTTTGGCAGTTGGAGGCCGATCAATATTCTGAGAATGCTTTGGCCAACACAAAAATTTGATTCCTTGTTATGTATCCATAATACATTACACGACTGTATAATTAAAGGATCTATAATATGAGTGCCATAGAATAACTAATAATCAGTTGATAAAAGAAATCAATCCTATTAATCAATGTGCTTAACAAACGAACCAAATTTAAATAGATCATTAATTTATGGCCAATTATGTTAGTTTTGGGAATGTTAGAATTGGCTTTTCTTGCCAAATGTACACTTTCATGTAATTCCCCTTACTCATCTTTAGAAATTAGGCATTGGGTATTTGCTACAAAGTTGAAGTACATTGAAGAGCTTATGAGGCTACAAACCAAGGTAATTTGTGCATTCATTTATAATGGGCATCATTAGGAAAATCAACATTTGCATCCATATACTTTGTCGAGATGACTAGTCATATAGGCCAAATCAGCATTTGCATCCATACACTTTGTCGAGATGACTAGTCATATTTCCAGCACGGGATTTTTAACCAAGGCACGTGATTTTGCACATCAAAGTTTTCATCTCCCATCTCTTTCATTTGCACCATTTTGGAAAACTTGGTTTTCTCTTTGGTTTGTGTGAGAGTGTTCATGGCATTTGAAATGAGGTTTTCAAATCATTATTGAAATCTACTTCACCCATTGAGAATTTTGAGAGTAAAACTTCTACTCTACATTCTCTACTTGTTGAGGTATGAGTTTTCATTATGAGATTTTGAACTTTATTCTTTGAAATATGATGTGTTTTTAAAATCTGCATATAGGTTCAATTATGACTAGTCATATTCTTGAGTCTGCATCTGGGTTATTATGACTAGTCATGACTAGTCATATTCTTTAGTCTAGATCAAATTCTTGGTTGATTTCTTCAAGAGTATGGTTTCTTGAAGGAATTGACCATTTCATCTCAGAATCTATATTTCATTCATTGGTGATAATCCTGAGTTGAGCTTGCAAGCTGGTGCCATGGGATGAAAGAGCTGGAGAAAGAGCTGCCATTTCCATGAAGGACTAAGCTACTAGCTCAACTAAGTTTGGAGAAGAAGGTTGCACAGAGAGGTAGTGCTCATTTCCTAAATAGACCTAGGATTGTTTGAGCTTGTGATTACTTTTTCTGTAAGAATCTTCTTGACTTAGTGGATTACTTGGTCGGAGTGATGACCCCCAGTTTTTCCCAATGGTGGGTTTTTGGGTGAATATTTCTAGTGTGTTGTTCTTGATTTTATAACTAGCCATACTGTATATATTATCTCTGAAATGCTGATGAATGTTCACACACCTTTCACTTTAGCCGTTGCTAGCACAAGGGATGCCTAGATTGATGGATCCTTCTGAGTGCCTAGGTTGTCACGTAGTTATCTTTTAGGTTTGCAGATTCTTATATTTGATTTGTGATGAATCTGTGTTGGGCTTGTTTGTTCATAGGTCTATGACTAGTAATTGACTAGTCATATTGTTACTAGGAACAATTAATCATTATTGTCTAGATCTGTCCATGAGGATTTTAATTTACCCGCTTCACCTAAGTATCAATTTCAAATTACCCACGAACATCGTCTTAGGGTTGATAAATTGATTATGTACAACATAAGTTGCCTTCCTTCCTTTGTGGCTTTGCCTAGACAAGTAACTACCATGTACATATGTGAGTCGGCAGTGTGATGGCCACATCATTTTATGGTGTTATCAATCCACTCATGTTATAATACGTCTATTATATATATACCTAAGTTCATTAAATATCAATCGCGTGGTTTGCTAATTGAATGAGTAACACTATGTGTGACATTGTGAACGTCACCCCTAAAATTCTTAAAGAGGGATTTCTTCCTATATCGAGACCATGCCCATGAATTTGCATTCATATTAATTAGTACCTATGTTGAAAGATCTAAACTCAAGAGAAATAAATTGCCCCTCCCTTTAAACTCGAGAAGCATAAAGCTCTATTTTACTACTTTTTGTTTAAGCAGAAATAAATATAATCCAGCTTCAAAGCCTCTGGTTGAATGGAGGTCTATATCAAGAAATATCAAGAAATTATATAACAGAAGAAAAAGATGATTATTATATACTTTCATGAGGGATCCATAAAGTTCCTTAGAAATTTATTCTAGTAATTCTTCATTCATCTATCTATGGTTGTAGAAATTCTTCTTGTCTTGCACAATCATTCTTGACTCATGTATTAATGTGTTGGGGGCTCCTTGGGAGAAAGTGTCCTTGGAGAAGAATAATCTACCCCAATCTCATCTTCGCCACCTGAGTTATGCATCGGAGGGGGTTGGAGTGGAGGATGTGTCCTTGGAGGAGCATAATCCACACTGAACTCAGCATCTTCATCATCTGAGTTATGCATTAATATTGGAGGGGGCTGGACTGGAGGATGTGTCCTTGGGGGAGTATAGTTGTCTACCCCAAACTCATCATATGATTTTTGCATTAATATTGGAGGAGGTAGGACTGGAGGATGCGTACTTGGACGAGTATAGTCTACCCCAAACTGTTCTCCTTGGTCCTGTCCTGTGTTTGACAATATTAATTCACATTTTTGAACATTAATTCAACCTACTTTTTTATACCCACATGGATGTCATGTTGGCCAGTTGCTGAAGATCATTCTCGTGCTCCTGCAGGGCGAATTATTCCTTGGAAAAAAAAACGATTTAGTAAAAAAACAAATATAAGACTATATATTTCATTTAGACCCAAAAAAAAAAAAGAGATCTATTTTCATGACTATATCTTACCTTCAACATTATGGAGGTGAAGGAACAAGAGAACGAGGAAGAAAAATATGCAACACGTTGTCTGAGAAATTTAGTTTCTCATGTCAGCCTCAGGCCCTCACCAACCTTAGAATTTGTCAATCTAATAAGGTTTTGAGATGTATATAAGTATAGAAAATACAAGTGAAGACGAAGGCGATTTTCGGCATGTATATATATACACACGTATGTATGCGTGTGCATGCATATGGAACCTCCATTGGAATCCAAGGGAAGCTAGGCAATTGACTACGCAAAAAGACCCTCCCATTTACGTTTCCTTGAATTAATTGGATTCAACCAATACTTGTATGGGCAGTTGAGCTACTTATGAATGTTATGGCCATGCAAAAACCATCACTGGGTCGGTGACAAAAATAAACTTCTGAATGGGAACAAGATATAGATTAAAAATCAATGGTCTTGATTTTTCTATATATCTGGGCTGTATTGTATGCACAAGGAAACTAATAATTAGATACGATTAGCTAGCTAGTTAGCTAATTAGCGACTAGAAATGGAAATGGTGGATTCGTATTATCTTTTTTTTTTTCCACACTACACGGATGGTATGACTCGAACTCAAAAACCTTGTCTGGGGAGCAATTGCGTATTATCAAAGTTGAAGGACAATATTGTATCTTTACATGAGCGGGTGAACAAAGAACGGTAGGCCGAGAGGCCTTAGGGTTTACGTTTAGGAGAGTAGCTAGTGTGGTTTTCGCTAATTAATTTGAACAAGACCCAGATCACAGATGTATTGTAAAATTTAATTTTATTGTCTTTGGGGAAGGTGATTAAATTTAATACAAATAAGCAAATTTAATTTGTATAAATTTAAATATAACAAACAACAAATATCACGTAAAGTAATGACTTGTCTTGAAAATCCATAGGCCACCATAACAGAGTTATAGTTTGATTGTGCTCTACATAACAGCAGCAAAAACCCCAGCGGCTACAGATCCGGTGACTGCAAACCTATTCAAAGCGGCACTGCTAGGGGTGGGTGCGGGAGCCTCTCCTGAAGAGGGAGAAATCTCCGGAGAAATGACAGGAGAAGATGAGGGAGGAGAAGGCGGGGAGTCGGCAGTGGGCTCACTAGCAGCCGGTGAAGTGGTGGATGGAGAGGGAGCGGCAGCCTTAGGTGGAGTGCTCGATGGAGAAGGAGAAGACGCAGCCTTAGGTGGAGGGCTCGATGGAGAAGGAGCAGCTGATGTTGTGGTGCTCGATGGAGAAGCTGCAGGTGACTTGGTTGGTGAAGATGTAGGGGATTGTGCCCTTGTTGAGGCCACCAAAAGAGCAGCCATCAGAACAAGAACCACATTGGTGGACCGAGCCATTGTAGAGAGAGAGAAGGGTTTTTCTTTTTTTGTTTTGGTCGAGAGAGAGAGAGAGAGAAGGTTTAGGGTTTGAGAAATTGAAAGGCAAAGGATGGGTTTAAGGAGAGAAGGGAGAGGGATTTTAATATAGGAACGTTGAGGAGACTTGGTTAACAGATCTTGGTTGTTTTCTCAGAAAATTCGTTGACCTCCTGATTTCAAGGGACATGGGGTGGTGGAGATTTTCTCCTTTGATAAAAGGAAAGTTTTTCCAATTGGATTTGGTTAGAAATTGTGAAGAACTTAGGTGTCCTGGTTGTATATAGACAAATTTTTAGAAAATGTTCAACATGAAAAACGCGGTTTGTGCATATGTCTTAATTTCCTCCTCATCAAATGCACCAATTAAACTTTCAAATAACAAGATATAGTAATACTAGTGCATAAATAAGAGGAATTTGATGTACATCTTCAAGAGGTTTCAGATCGCATTAATTGCACATTACACGACTATTTCGGTATAATAAAGGATCTAATTAGGGTTGATAAAAGGTACAGCCAAGGGCGAAGAAAGACAAGTAGAATACAGAAAACATCACACACATGTATTTAAGCTGTGAATACTTAAATACAACGATGATATCGAGCTTTTGTATATTCTTTGAAACAGAAAATGTGTCTGCAAAATGCTGAATTGCTTATGGAACTATCAATCAAGCCACATTTTGTCTAAACTTGAAATAGCTCCTTCAAGTCATGGTTCCACCATAACTTGGATACTTGCTGGTAAACCCTTTCAGTTGGATGGCCAGAGTCAAAAAACACATACTCAGAAACATTAATTGTCACATAATTCATACTCTGTCACACCTCTCTTCCCTCCACAACTATCAATTCCTCTGCATTGACCAGAGCCACAACATGCCACCTTTCCTTCCTTGAAACCTTCACAAACATGACAATAACAAGAAGGAAACATTAGAAATAGCTAAAAGATAGAAGCTGAAACTAAAAGCAGAAGGTGCCATGGCTGGCTTTTTATTTTCCCTTACCAAATTTTGATGGATTCTCAATTCTTTCATTTATGTAAGTGTAGAAATTTGGATTTGAATATTTGAATCCATGGTGCTGTGTCTTCAGCTTTAGGAGGGCTTGAGCAAGTTGTCGGTTGTGTAGTTTCGCGAATTCTGTAATTTGTTCCACACATGCATCTGTGTTTTCTGGGTTATATGCTCTTGTTCCTAGTAAACAACCAAGAGACACCACGCTCGCAACCCCAAATTTCCTTCCTCCTTTCTTGTATATTCCCTGCAACATGTAGCATGTGTTGTGAATTAGAACCAACTCACTCCCTTCAAGACCTTGTTGTTGATGGACTTTGGACAAGACTCAATGATGGATGAATCTTACACACACACACAGAAATTAAATCAAACACAAATGACACAAGTGTTTATAGAGGTTCAACAATTTGCCTACTTCCTCTTTGGTGATCCCCTTGAGAAATTTCACTAATGAAGATAGGTTACAACTTTGGTTTTACAGAAAAACCCCTTAGTACACTACCCTCACAATCTGTTTCTCTCACACCCCTTGCTCACACCGATACACTTGAGAATTCTTTCTCTTGAGTCACTAGTTCCAAATTACTTTACCTTCCAGCCTTTCTCTTCTCTCCTTTTTGCAGACTTGCTCCCTCTTTCCTTTTATACATGAGTCTCTAGGGTTGAAGGAGGCTCATGCTTAGTCTCCACGTTCTGCCCTTGAGTACTGACATGAACCACATGGTAAAGCCAGCCACATGCTATGTATTTATGGCTACATGTGCAGCCACCCCATAAAGTGTCATGCTACACCTTGGAACAAGTAAACAATAGACCTTCAAGGCTCCCTTAAACCTCCCATCTGATTGTCAGCCTTCTTCTGACTCAGAAGTGACCCCTAGGGTCCTTGCAAATAGGTAGGAGGCGATAGCCCTCGAAAATAGACTTGAAAAAACGGCGTGAAACCATTCGACACAGGCGGCATATGCATCAGCGGATGCCTATGACGGCCAGCTGCTGCATTTCTCCAAGTCACCCAATCGTCTGAAAACGACCGACGCTTATACCATGCGACGGCACTGTCTCGCGATTCTCCAAGTGACACAATCGGCTTCAAAACCACCGGCCGCGTATACCTTGCGACCGGCCGCTTCTTCCGAAGCTTGTATCCTTTATGCGAGCCAATTTTCCAACAATCTCCACCTTGGCGAGCCTAAAACTCATTGTGGACATCATTGCCTTCCCAGACATCTCGTAGTGTCTTGAGAATCGTCTGATAACTCTCAAGAACTCCACCTCAATCTTTAGCATGGAACAAGATTGAGCAAGCTCAAACAATGTTTGAACTTTGCGCTATTGTGGCTTAGTGAGACAATCAAGCATTCTCGATGTATGAACCTTCATTATCTTGATGTCTCCATCGTTCACCCAATCCCTTATTCGGTGGTATCGAACATCAATGTGCTTTGGACCTTCCATTGAACACTTGATTCTTCACTAAGTAGATTGCACTTTGACTATCACTTTGTATCACCACCAAGTCTTGGGCTATACCCGAATTCCTTTGCCAATCTCTTCAGCCATACCGCCTTTGAAGCTTCCGTGAGCGCCATATACTCCGGCACTTCTGTAGTAGACAAGGCACTAACCGATTGTAACACCGCTCTCCAACTAATCGGTCCTCCACCACAAATGAAGACATATCCATGGTGGATCTCCTCTTGTCTAAATCCCCTGCATAATCAGAATCTACATACCCCGACACACATGCCTTTCCTTGTTGTTTTCCAAACAATATCCCAAGCTTCTTAGTGCCCTTCAAGTACCCGAGAATCCACTTACTGCTGTCCAATGAAGTTTGCCGGATTCGCCATGTATCTTGACACCACACTTACGGCTTGAGCTAAGTCGGGGCGTGTGCAAACCATTGCATACATGAGACACCCTACCAAGCTTGCATATGGAATTTTGCTCATTTCTTCCTTCTCTTCATCCGTAGAAGGACATTCCTGTGCACTTAACTTAAAATGCTCCGCCAAAGGAGTAGACACGGGTTTGCAATCCAACATATTGAATTTTTCAAGTACTTTGGTAATGTACTTACTTTGTGACAGCCATAGCTTGCCTCCAACTCTGTCTCTCCTTATTTCCATCCCTAGGATCTTTGTGCAGAACCAAGATCCTTCATGTCAAACTCCTTTCCAAGCAATGTCTTCAATTCTGGATTTTTGACATGTCTTTACATGCAATTAGCATGTCATCAACATAAAGAAAGCGAGAAAAGATGATATTACCATCCTTGAATACATGAGTGTATACACAGCAATCCGATTCACATCTTCTATATCCAATCTTCATCATGAAAGAGTCAAAGCACTTGTTCCATCGCTTCTTGGAGATTGCTTTAACCCATAGAGAGACTTTTCAGCTTGCAAACCAGATTTTCCTTGTTTGCTTCAATGAACCCTTGAGGTTGGCTCATGTAGATGTCTTCCTCCAAATCCCCATGGAGGAAAGCAGTCTTCACATCCATTTGCTCCACCTCCATGTTCTCTTGTGCTACTATGGAGAGTAGTAGCCTTATAGAAGTGTGTTTCACTACCGGAAGAATATTTCATCATAATCAACTCCCCTCCTTTTGCAGTACCCTTTGGCCACCTGTCGAGCTTTGAATATGGTGGCTCCCTTCTCATGCATTTCTTCTTTCTTCCTAAACACCCATTTGCAGCCGATAACTTTGCGATCTTTGGGTTTAGGAACTAACTCCCAGGAGTTTTGGTGTAGAGATTCCATCTCTTGCATCATAGCTTCCATCCAACTTTCCGTTCCTCATTCTCAACAGACCTCTTGGAACGTGGTTGGTTCTTCTTCACTAGCATTCAACGCATAGTGAATCAGCATCCTTGTCCCATCCAAACCTTTGAGGTGGTTTTTGATGGTTCTCTTGGGCCTGGACCGAGCTATAGATGATGGCTCCACACCTGCTCTTGAGCCTCTTTCTTCTTCTTGAGTTTGTTGTTGTTGTTGCCGCATCTTCCTCCTCAATGTCGACTCCACCTCCTCCTCCCGAACGTCTTGATTGGCTGTTCTTGTGAAGCTTTCTTGAACATCTTCTTGAGTGGAACTTCAATGGTTGTTTCTTTCCCAACAACATCCTCCTTGCCTCTGAATTCTTGACTTTGTTCATAGGCATGGTCTTCTCATCAAACACAACATCCCCGAGTATCTTCTTTAGGTTCACATGATCCCATAAGCTTGTAGCCCTTCACACCGCTCTCAAATCCGATGAAAATGCATTCAAGAGACTTTGGCTTCAACTTGGATCTTTCATCACTTGGAATAAGTGCATATGCACTGCATCCAAACACCTTAAGATTAGTATAATCAATTGACTTATTAGACCATACCTCCTCGCACATTTGAACTCAAGATTTTGGAAAGCGATTCGGTTAACCAAATAGGCTGCATGGTTAACGGACTCCGCCCAAAATGATTGGCAATCCTGCATGAATCCTCATGCATCTCTCACGCTCCATGAGAGTTCTATTCATCCTCTCCGCAGCTCCATTTTGTTGGGGCGTCTTCTTCACCGGTAAAGTGCCTCTTGATGCCTTCATTTCTCTGCAAAACTCAAGAAACTTGTTGTCTTTATATTCACCACCATTGTCACTCCTTAGGATCTTGATCTTTCTTTCTAAGTTAGGTTCTCCACTTCCGCCTTCCACTCTTTGAATTTGGTGAAGACCTCGATTTCTCCTTCATGAAGTAGACCCAAACCTTCCTGGAAAAATCATCCAAGAAAGTCACGAAGTAGAGAGCTCCACCCTTTGATTTAACCGGTGATGGCCCCCATACATCCGTGTGAATATAATCTAGCACCCCCGTGCTTCCTTCCTCTTTGTTCCGCCGCTTGAAAGCCACCTTAGATTGCTTTCCCATGGTACAATATTTGCAGAACTCAAGCTTGCAACTTTGAACACCTTTCAACAACTTTCGGTTGTGTAGTTCCTGCATGCCCCTCTCACTCATGTGCCCTAGCCTCAAATGCCAAAGTGAGTTTCATCCTCCGAGTCCTTGCTTGTGGATACAGCTGCTCCACCATATTGTAGTACCACACAATCTATATAGACAATTAGGTTGAATCTCTCCTTTCATAATCACAAGTGAACCTTTTGAGATTATGAGTTTCCTCCATTTGCTTTAAATGAATAACCATTCTTATCAAGAGTTCCAAGGGAAATGAGATTCTTACGCAACTTTGGAATGTGCCTTACCATTCCAAGCGCCCTAACAGCCCCATCATGCATCTTCACCTTAATTGTACCTGTGCCTTTGACTCTACAAACCGAGCCATCCCCCATCATAACTTCACCACCTTCTTCTTGTTCATATGTGTCAAACCACTCCTTGTTTGAGCACATATGGTATGGACATCCTGAGTCAAAATCCACGGAAGAGGAACACCTTGAAGAATTAGCAAATGCATTAGTTTTAACATTGCTATTAACACATAAAAGCTCACCATCACTTTCTCGTGACTTCTTCCACTGTGTTGGCTGCATTCTTCCCTTTGTTCTTCTTCTCCTTCCATATGGGGCAATTTCTTTTCCAATGCTCCTTTGACCCACATTCAAACAACCTTCTTTTGCTTTGGATTTGGACCTTCCTCTCGTTGCTTTTCTTGCCCTCATGCTTCCTTGAACGGCCTCTCTCCGGTCTTTGCAACTAGACCTTCACCTTGAGAGTTTTCTCCCGACGTTGAGCCATCCTATGGTGTGTCATGATGTCTTGCACCACAGGCTCAAAATCCGAGTGACCTTCCTGAACATAAGAGTGGTTCAAAGTGTTTATAGGACGGAGGTAAGGATGTGAGCAACATAAACCTTATCCTCCGTACTATAGTTAACTTCCATTCTCTGCAAGTCAGCAACACACCTATTGAAACTACTTAAATGTTCCATTAGATTACCTCCCTCCTCCATCTTGAGATTTAGGAGTTCTTCCTTGAGGAAGAGCTTGTTGGATAACGACTTTCCTGCAAACATCTCTTGAGCTTCTCCCATGTTTGCTTTGTATCCTTCATCACGTTGATGAGTACCTCATCGGAGAGGTAGTTTTCGATAGCTCCTCTAGCTAACTCATCAAGAACACTCCACTCTCATCTGTCATGCTTGTTGGCTTTTTTCCTTGCCAACCAACACAACATGGAGATGTTGTTGTGTAAGATGACTTCATCATTCGATTGCCAAAGTGTGAAGTTCTCCTTGCTGTGAAAGGCTTTAGCTCCACCTTCATGCTTGTTGCCTGTGGTTGCTTCATTTCTTGTGAACTACCACTCTCAACTTCCTTGTCACTTGCCATCTTCAACACACTAGCACTCTAAGGAAGAACTAGCACAGTAATGCCAACACTACGATACCACTTGTTGTGAATTAGAACCAACTCACTCCCTTCAAGACCTTGTTGTTGATGGACTTTGGACAAGACTCAATGATGGATGAATCTTACACACACACACAGAAATTAAATCAAACACAAATGACACAAGTGTTTATAGAGGTTCAGTAATTTGCCTACTTCCTCTTTGGTGATCCCCTGAGAAATTTCACTAATGAAGATAGGTTACAACTTTGGTTTACACAGAAAAACCCCCCTTAGTACACTACCCTCACAATCTGTTTCTCTCACACCCTTGCTCACACCGATACACTTGAGAATTCTTTCTCTTGAGTCACTAGTTCCACTACTTTACCTTCCGACTTTCTCTTCTCTCCTTTTTGCACTTGCTCCCTCTTTCCTTTATACATGAGTCTCTAGGGTTGAGAGGAGGCTCATGCTTAGTCTCCCACGTTCTGCCCTTGAGTACGACATGAACCACATGGTAAAGCCAGCCACATGCTATGTATTTATGGCTACATGTGCAGCCACCCTATAAAGTGTCATGCTACACCTTGGAACAAGTAAACAATAGACCTTCAAGGCTCCCTTAAACCTCCCATCTGATTGTCGGCCTTCTTCTGACTCGTAAGTGACCCCTAGGGTCCTTGCAAATAGGCAGGAGGCGATAGCCCTCGAAAATAGACTTGAAAAAACGCATGGAAACCATTCAAAGACAGGTGCATGCATCGACGGTCGCGGATGCCTTGCGACCGGCCGCTTTCTGCATTTCTCCAAGTCACCCAATGTCAGCAAAACGACCGGTCGCTTATACCATGCGACGGTGGCTTTCGATTCTCAAGTGACACAATCGAAAGCTTCAAAACGACCGGTCGCGTATAACCTTGCGACGGCCGCTTTTCTCAAGCTTGTATCCTTTATGCGAGCCAATTTTCCAACAGCATGGACTGTAGCGAAACATCGGAACAAGAAGAAACTAGAACTCAAAATGTTTGCCATGTTTTATATGTTTGAAGAAGAAAGTGTATATTACTTTGATCACTTTCTTAAGGTTGTCAATGACCAAGCCAACATATTCTGTGTGTGAGTGGGACTCAAACAAACTGGATTTTGATGTGAATGGTGCAAAATAATCATTGCTTCCGATGCTAATCAAGTAAACAGCTTTCGACAAAAATGTTTTGGCCTATGCATGGCCTAGTTTGTGCCTCAGCTGTTTCACCACCTTCTTGAACTGACATAGTTGAGTTTTAAGGTCTATCACCTGAAACCAAGAAATCACACAATCAAATCATTCTTGTACAATCAACGATTTCGACAACCAGTTCATCCTCGGATAAGTTTGGCCAAGTCTGAGCAGGCTATGGCTGCCAAAGGGCAGCATTGGCCTTGTCATTATGACTAGCTGTTGGACAACTCCATACATAGATAAGCAGCTTACCTTTTAAAGCCTAAAATACAAATTTAGAAAGCAAGTACATATCCTTGACGAGTTTCAACTAGAGAACCAGCTCCAGCAGATGCAAAGTTCACCCCATAAGTATAATTGTTCAACCCAGGCTGCAAATATGGTGGTAAATATGGCAACTTTGCATACTCAGCTGCAGCATTGATGGAAAGTTAACATTCAGTTATGCATAATCACTAGTGTTTGAAGAGCATAACATTGATATTATTTAAAGCGTCATACCAATGAAATCTGGGATTAGACGGCCATCGGAAAATCTACCAGTTGGGTAACTGAAGAAGGTTTCTCCATATGGCAAGAAATTTGCCTGGAAAGAAGCTGTAGAATTAATATAGTTATTGTTTCCTACATCAAATACTGAATCACCAAAGATGAACATGGCTTCATGCTTTTTATGGTGCCTAGAATGGCCATGGCTAGAGCCACTTGCAATGAAGGCTTGCACAATAGACATTATGCAATCTGGTTTACTTTGTCTCTGCTTCAAATGCATAAATAGGTTTTCGAGATTTACTTGTCGAAAAGGAAACGAATGTTAACTTCTATGATCAAACCACAGTTAGTGTAGCCCAACTCTCCAACATAGTTGCTGAGCTAACCAAATATATGTAAACATAATTGAAAATAATGTTTGAAGGACTAACAATCAAACCAACAATCTTCTCCTCTGTTTAAGTTCTGTAAGTTTAAAATATTGCAACCTTTAAATTGAGAGAAGAGCTGGTTTGTAAGATGACCCAATGGTCATTAGCTTTTGTCAGCAAATAACAAGTTTGAAAAGACACTAGAACCTCTAAAAAAGGATAACTTGCTACAAATTGGAGGATCTAAAACTCGTCCACTTTCATTCTAAAATTCTTACACAACTTTTCACCATTTCTCATCCACCAAGAGTTATTTTGTTGATAAAATATTTTTCATGCTTGACGTAGACAGTACCAGCAATCATTTATTATTGGGAGTTTATACACAAAATGGCTCATAACATACTATTTTGGCTAATTGGACCATGTTTAGGCCGAAATACCCTCGATTTACGTGACCATGGCAACTGTTTATTGGATCATTTTATACCAGGGGTATATTGGTTAAAAAAATGATTGAAAGAGTCTCCAAACTGTAAACTTTTACAACTAGAGAGGTTAAAATGATTGAAGGGTTATCAAAATGAGCCATTAGAGAAAATCACCAGTGACCTTGTTTTTATAGGGAAAGAAAACGTGTCCAAGAAAACTTGAATGTCTCTACTTTTTAGAGAGAGTTCCTTAGGGTTCCTGAAAGGGTCCCTGAATCTCTCTAATGTAATTAACAACGGTCATTTTCCAAAATTATTAATTTCATTCACTCATTATGACCATAACCTCTATGGAATATTGTACACATCAGTAGGATCGCCTGCAATTCTCCGGAACTATGGAAAGAAAACAAAGCAAATTGAGAAACAAGCAACGAAAATAGACCACTTACAGGATTGAGTAGAATTTATTCTTTGTATCTTTTGGTGTCAAGTATTGGAGTGCAGAAAACATCTATCACATCCATTTTTGAGTTGTGAATACATTAATACAAAGATGATATATCAAACCATAATTTATTTTTAAACAGAGATTGTCTGTGCAAATTCACAGGCGCTTATTGAAACTAACAAATACATAGGTTTCTGAACTTCAAATAACTCTTTCATATTAAAAGAAGGCCCTGGGACATAGGAAGTATGGCTCCCCCATAACTTGAACACTTGCCCATGTGCCCATGTGCCCATGGCTCCATCAAACTTTTAATTTGCTTCGAAACGGAAATTGTGTCTGCAAATTGCTCAATTTCTTATAAAACTATCTAGCCATATTTTGCCTAAACTTCAAATAGCTCCTTCAAGTCATGGCTCCACCATAACTTGGACACTTGCTCGTATAACCTTTCAGTTCCATGGGCAGAGTCAAAGAAGACGTACTCAGAAACATTGTTACATAACTTATACTCAGTCACACCTCTCTTCCCTCCACATGTATTAATTGCTCTATATGGACCAGAGCCACAGCACGCCGCCTTTCCTTCCTTGAAACCTTTACGACACAGTAATAACAAAAAAGAATATTAAAAAGGAGACATGACTTATCAGCTTATGACAAAACCAAATAAGAAAAACTATAACTTAAAGGAGAAGGTGTCATGGATGGCTATGCATACCATATTTTGATGGATGATTAATTCTTTCTTTAGCGTAAGTGTAGAGATTAAGCGTTGAGTATTTGAATCCTTGGAGCTCTTTCTTCAGCTTTGTGAGGACTTTGGAAAGTAGTCTGTTGTGTAGATTCTCAAGTGCTGTAATTTCTTCCCGGGATGGGCCCGTGTCTCCTGGTTGAATCACTCTCATGCTTGGCGTAGAAGCATAAGGGCCTATGTTTGTGTTGTGCAATTCGCTTCCAACACGAGACTCCTTGGCACCTTCTCGTTTAGACCAACGAGCCCGGATGCCACTCGGTGAGCGACAGAGCATTCCAAGACCTCTTGGATTGCGGAAACTCCCCAAGAACTTGTTATCAATGGACTTTGCGACTGGCACACACACAAACATACACGGATGAATTGAATGCAAACACCTTTGGAACAAGCATACAACCATGGACACAAAGATTTATAGAGGTTCGGCCAACTCTTGCCTACATCCTCTTGGTGATCCCCTTGAGAAATTTCACTAATGAAAGAGTATGTTACAACTTTGTTTTACACAGAAAACCCCTTAGAACACTACTCTCTCCCCAAGCTCACTTTTCTCTCACACCCTTGCTCAAACCCTTGATGCCCCTGCTTTGCCCTCTTGCAAAGCTTACAATGCTTGTTTCCCTTGTGTTTCCCCTTTGCCCCATAGCCTCAGCCCTCTTGCCTTAGCTCTCTTGGACACCTTGCATTTTCAGCTCTCTTGCTCTCTAAGCACTTGGAACTCCCAGCCCCCCACTTGGGGCTAGAAGCTCCCCCTTGTGCTCTTCAAGCCTTTGCTCTCAGACTCTAGCACTTGGCTCCTCTCTTGAGCCTCACTTGTAATGTCTGCACTTCCCACTTAAGTAGACAAGTGAGAAGCCTCCCACCAACCTCAGCCACCCTGTAAAAGTCTCCAACATGTGGCAAACCAGCCACCCAAAAACTAGATCCATGATTCAAGGAAAGCACAAAGTGGTAGGCAATCATACAACCCACCAATCTATACTTAATGTTGTTTAGGACTTTCCCAGCAGCTCCCATATGTCCTAGCACTCATAAAAGTCTCTTGGAGGCACATGGAGTTGGGTAGGACAATGACCCATGTGAAAAAGCATCTTGAAAATGCGTGGAAAACATTCAGCACAGGCAGCGGGCGACCGGTCGCCAGGAACTTGCGACCGGTCGCAATTCTCTCGGTCTGAAAGCGACCGGTCGCCAAAACCTGCGACCGGTCGCTTCCTGCGAATCAACGAAGCTTCGACTCTATCTGAAAACGATCGCACCAACCTTGCGACCGGTCGCATTCTGCGACCACTTCTGAATTCTTTCCTCTGCTTGCATCTATGGTGAGCCAAATCTCCAACAGTTTGAAAATCCAAATTTCCTGCCTCCTTTCTCGTATACATCCTGACAAAATGTATATCAAATCACTCCTCCAAAAGATCTTTCCGGATTCATAATCAGAAGACACAAAGTTGTACACAAATTGTAACAAGTCATAGGAAAAAGAAGAAACTCGAATTAAAAAATTTCGCCTGCTATGTATGTGTGCAAAACGAAGATAAGATTACTTTGATCCAACTTGTCAGGTTGCCAATAACCCAGCCAACATATTCTTCATGGCTGGTATTGGTTGCTAATGTGGAAAAATAGTCATTGCCTCCAATGCTGATTATGTAGACAGCTTTGGACAGCAATGTGTAGGCTTCTGCTTCACCTAGTTTCTGCCTCAACTGCTTCTCCACCTTCTTGAATTGACTTCGTTGAGTTTCAAGGTCTATCACCTGAAAACAACAGATCACATAATTAAATCATGCTAACGAAAAGCACGCTAATTACCAAAAATACATATTGAGATGCTGCGACTGTAACTAAAATTCATAACAAGGGAAAACATATAATAAGCCAGAGCATATACAAATCCTTGAAAGGTTTCAACTAGAGCACCAGCTCCAGCAGAAGCAAAGTTCACCCCATAAGTATAGTCTTTCAACCCAGGTTGTAAATATCCTGGTATAATTGGCAACTTGGCATACTCAGCTGAAACATGAATATAAAATTCAATAGTTAGTTGTATCATGTGTTTGTATTATCAGTTGCTGTCAGTTAGCAGCAAAGGTGTTAATGACTGAAAGAAACAATATTACTCACAAGATGGTTCTTACCAATGAAATCTGAGATTAAACGCCCATTAGAAAATCTACCAGTTGGGTACCTGAAGAATGTTTCACCATATGGCAACCAATTGGCCTGTAAACCTTTTGAGGTATTTATGTAGTTATTATTTCCAGGATCATAGAGTGAATCACCAAAGATGAACAGGGCTACATGTTTTTTCTGAAGCCCAGAATGGCCATGGCAGCTGCTTTGAATAACAAGGCCTGCACAGAAAGCCAAGATATAGATTTGAAACCTGAAAGATGCCATTCCAGTATGTTCTGTTTAGCTTTGTATTATATAATTATCTTTTCCTCTGTTTCAATTCAATTTAATAGATGGCTGAAACTTTTCAAGGCACATATTGGGATAGGGAAAAGATAAGGAAATTTAGACTTTTGATTTTAACACAAAGAAAAGACAAGGAAAGTGAACTAAAAAAGAAAAGGATACAGTTAGAATTTTTTTGTCTTCATTATCAATTGAATCACAAAGAAACTTCTGCTAAGTTGATCATTCATAATCCAATGAAAAGAAAATAGCTGCAGCCTCCTTTACTTGAAATATTGGTTAAAATGTTGACATTTACCTCTTCCCTGTTTCATGCCTATGTATAGGTCTTGTTGATTTGCTTGTGGAAAAAGAAACCATTGGAAATTTGTTTAGTCCTACAGAGTGGCCGCAGATTTTGAAATGTTTATAAAATAACAAAGTAGTTTTATTTGATTGATTGAAGTTGAAAAGGTACAAGGCTTGTTGGATATAAGACAGCTGGTATAGAACAACTAGTAGTTTTAGACTTTGATTATTTGAGTTGGACAGCTGTAGTTTTCAGCTTGATTACTTTGAGTGGGCTGCATGCTTATTTATACAGAGGATTTTTAAATATTTCTTTTTATTATTAGCGATTGAAACTACAGAATTATTTAAATGCCGATTTAGTCACTCAACTCGTAATAAATAGTCGATTTCACTTCAGTTAAGTTTATCTAATTCCATCAACTTTTCTGTTAATAACAAGGGCAAATTTGTAATTTTAACTTAAAATTCATAAAAATATTGTAAATAATTAACTTTTTAGAAGAAAAAAATTATTCTCCCCACAAAACCCCCACCCCCACCGATTTCTTCTCCCCCAAAGATTTTTTGCTTCTAAAAGTTAATTATTTACAATATTTTTATGAATTTTAAGTTAGAATTACAAATTTGCCCTTGTTATTAACAGAAAAATGGATGAAATTAGATAAACTTAACGATGAGGGGAAATTGACTATTTATTACGAGTTGAGGGACTAAATTGGCAAACGAAATAGTTCAGGGGGTAAGTTCAATTGCCTTATAGTTCGGCAAACCGCACTTTACCCTTATACAGATGCTAAGTCGCGGCAATTTTCTTTGGACAAGTCGGTTGTACAGTAACCGACTTTATCTAAAGTATTTTCAGCCACAAGTTAGTCCTCTAATTCTAGATTTTTCTAATTATAATTACAATAGATAATTATTAGGATGATTCTAGTAAGAGTTAACCAATTTTTACTTAGTAATTCTCTCAATTATTCTAGAATTTTCTAGTTTTATTATACAAGTGTGCATTAATATGTTTAACACTCCTCCTTAATGCACATTTGTGTTATTTTGAGCATGTTTCGTAGCAGTTCGAATTTTGGTTTTGGAAGTGCCTTAGTGAAGATGTCTGTGATTTGCTCCTCTGTCTTGCAATACTTGAGCTCAACTTCTTTGTTTGCTGAGACTTCTCGTAAGAAGTGATGCTTGATGGCAATATGTTTTGTCCTACTGTGGAACACTGGATTCTTCGCCATTGCTATAGCAGACTTGTTGTTGTAAAGTATTTAAGTTGTTTTTGTTTGGCACTCTCCCATATCTTCAAATATTCTTCCGAGCCATATAGCTTGGCATGCTGAACTTGCTGCTGCTACGTACTCGGCTTCTGCTGATGATTGTGTCACGGTATCTTGTTTTCTTGATGACCATGAAAATATTCCATACCCAATTGTAAATGCATAGCCTGATGTGCTTTTCATGTCATCCACTGTTCTAGCCCAATCAAAATATGTGTAGCCAAATAGTCTTGGATCTGTAGTGGGCTATACCATATGTCATAGTCAATTGTGCCTTGCAAGTGTCTTAATATTCTCTTTGTTGCTCCATAGTGTATCTGGCTTGAATTTTGCATAAATCTTGATAGTAAGATTGTCGCATACATGATGTCGGGTCTTGTTGTTGTCAAGTATAGTAAGCTCCCAATGAGACTTCTATAAATTGATTCATCTGCTGCACTTGATCCATCTTCCTTTCTTAATTTCTCATTGGTGATAACTGGAGTAGCCATAGTCTTGCACTCGTACATCTTGAACTTCTTCAATAGATTCTCAATGTACTTTTTCTGGCATATGAAGATTCCATCTTCTTCTTGGTTTATCTCAATGCCCAAAAAGTAGTGCATCAACCCAAGGTCACTCATCTCGAATGTTTTCATCATATCTTTTTTGAACTTTTGAATTATTTCTTCATTGTTTTCAATGTAGATGAGGTCATCCACATATAGAGAGACCATCAAGATATCGGAGTTACCTTGAGTTTTGGTGTAGAGAGTAGGCTCGCTTTTGCTCCTCCTGAAGCCTGTGTTGATGATGTACTTGTCTATGCGGTTGTTCCATGCTCGTGGCGCTTGCTTGAGTCCGTACAAGGCTTTCTTTAGCTTAAGTGCTTGATCTTCTCCTCCTTACTCAATAAATCCTTGTGGTTGCTCCACATATATTTCTTCTTCGAGCACTCCATTTAGAAATGCATACTTTATGTCTAGCTGATAAATTCTCCATTTCTTTTGAGTTGCTAGTGTTACCAATGCTCTTATAGTGTCAAGTCTTGCAACTAGTGCAAAAGTGCAAATGTCTCGTTGTAGTCTATGCCCGGTTGTTGCAAGTAGCCTTTAGCTATTAGCCTTGCTTTATGTTTTTGTATTGACCCATTAGGATTAAATTTGGTCTTATAGACCCATTTAACCCCAATGATCTCATTGTCTTGTGGGCGATCAAAGAGCTCCCACATTTTATTTTTCTCAATTGTTTTGATTTCTTCTTCCATAGCTTTTCTCCAGATTTCTTCTTTTACTGCAACTTTAAAACTTTCTGGTTCTATAGTTATGAAGTTGCAAGTTTCATATATATCTTGGAGTGATCTAGTTCTTTGTTCTAGTTTTGGAAAGCCTTCATGTTGTATAGATGGAGGAATTGTTGTAGGTGGTGGAGTCGTACCTAGAGTTTCTTTAGTTTTCTCTGTGCATAGTTGTGTTATAGTAACACTTTTCCTTTCAACTTTTTCTTCCTCCCAATTCCATGATGTCGATTCATCAAACTCAACATCTCAGCTTATCATGAACTTCTTAGTTATGGGATTGTAGACTCGATAGCCTTTAGATTGGTTACTGTATCCCAGGAATATACCAACTTCATATTTTTCTTATAGCTTGTGTCTTTTCTTCTTAGGAATGTGCACATAGCAAATGCATCCAAATACTTTGAGATGCTTTGTTGATGACTTTATATTGCTCCAAGCCTCAATAGGAGTCTTATTTTGTAAAGCTTTTGTTGGGCATCTATTTAGCAAGTATACTGCTGTATATACAGCTTCTGCCCAGAATGTATTTGGCAAGCCTTTTTATATCATGGATCTTGCCATCTCCATGATAGTTCTATTTTTTCTTTCTGAGACTCCATTTTGTTCAGGAGCATAGCCAACTGTTAGTTGATGCTCTACTCCTTCATCTTAAAAAAAGGGAATGAAGGAACCACCAATTGTAGGAGTCATGAAGCCAGGAGCTGCTGGATTAGGATTGGCAATGAAGGGACCAGCAGCAGCTAAAGAGGAGAAGAAACCAGAAAAGACTGTCTTCGAATTGAAATTGGAGTCATTTGAGGCAGCATCTAAAATAAAACTGATCAAGGAGGTAAGGAGCTTCACTGACTTAGGCCTCAAGGAAGCAAAGGATTTAGTGGAGAAGGCGCCATCTGTGCTAAAGAAAGGATTATCAATTGAAGAAGGAGAGCAACTAATAGAGAAGCTCAAAGCTCTTGGCGCAAAAGTTGTTCTTGAATGAAATCATTACGACGATGCATATGTACTCCACTTTGAGAGGTTGTGAGATTAGTTAATGTTTCTTACGGAACACCAGGTCACCAGCTTTTCTGAAATTTTAGCAATCCATATGAAACACATCTCAGATTTTCTCCAATTGTTTTGAAGTTGAGATATTTTTATGATTGATTTCTTTTTGTATTGATATCTAAGCTGGTAAAGGTGAGATTTTGATCAAGAATGGCCCATCGACGTAGAAGGCTTTCCATAATTGAAGGGGGAAGTTTTTGAGTATGTTTGATGTCATATCTTCATAGTGTGTTGTAATTCTATAATAGAAGGCTAACCACATATATGTAAACATGATTGAAAATAATGTTTGAAGGACTAACAATCAAACCAACAATCATCTCCTCTGTTTCAGTTCTGTATGTTTAAAATATTGCAACCTTTAAATTGAGAGAAGAGCTGGTTTCTAAGATGATCCAATGGTCATTAACTTTTGTCAGCAAATAACAACTTTGAAAAGACACCAGAACCTCTAAAAATGGGTAACTTACTACAAATTGGAGGATCTAAAACTCGTCCACTTTCATTCTAAAATTCTTACACAAATTTTCACCATTTCTCATCCACCAAGAGTTATTTTCTTGATAAAATATTTTTCATGCTTGACGTAGACGGTACCAGCAATCGTTTATTATTGGGAGTTTATAGTACACAAAATGGCTCATTAAGGGTTGTCCAACTATTTTTACCCGTGACAGGAAAACTTACTATTTTGGCTAATTGTACCATGTTTAGGACGAAATAGCCTCAATTTACTTGACCATGTGAACTGTTTATTGGATCATTTACTTGACCATGTAAACTTTTACAACTGGCGGTTAAAATGATTGAAGGGTTATCAAAATGAGCCGTTAGAGAAAATCACCAGTGACCTTGTTTTTATAGGGAAAGAAAACATGGCCAAGAAAACTTGAATCTCTCTACTTTTTAGAGAGAGTTCCTTAGGGTTCCTGAAAGGGTCCCTGAATCTCTCTACTTTTAAATGTAATTAACCACGGTCATTTTCCAAAGTTATTACTTTCCTTCACTCATTATGACCATAACCTCTATGGAATATTGTACACATCAGTAGGATCGCCTGCAATTCTCCGGAACTATGGAAAGATAACAAAGCAAATTGAGAAACAAGCAACCAAATGGACCACCTTCACCATTATTGCCCTACTTAACAGAGCACCTAGTTCTTGGCTTTGGCTTCTATCTTCCCCCTATAAGATCCCTTACAGGATTGAGTAGAATTTATTCTTTGATTCTTTTGGTGTCAAGAATTAGAGTGCAGAAAACATCTGTCACATCTATTTTTGAGTTGTGAATACATTAATACAAAGATGATATATCAAACCATAATTTATTTTTAAACAGAGATTGTCTGCGCAAACTCACAGGTGCTTGCTTATTGAAACTAACAAATCCATGGTTTTTGAACTTCAAATAGCTCTTTCAAATTAGAAGAAGACATTGGGAGTATGGCTCCACCATAACTTGGAGACTTGCCCATGTGCCCATGGCTCCATCAAACTTTTAATTTGCTTTGAAACGGAAATTGTGTCTGCAAATTGCTCAATTTCTTATGAAACTATCAAGCCATATTTTGCCTAAACTTCAAATAGCTCCTTCAAGTTATGTCTCCACCATAACTTGGACATTTGCTGGTAAACCCTTTCAGTTGGATGGAAAGAGTCAAAAAAGACATACTCAGTAACATTGCCACATAACTTATACTCAGTCACACCTCTCTTCCCTCCACAGGTATAAATTCCTCCGTATGGACCAGAGCCACAGCACGCCGTCTTTCCTTCCTTGAAACCTTTACGACACAGTAATAACGAAAAGAATATTAAAAAGGAGACATGACTTATCAGCTTATGACAAAACCAAATAAGAGAAACTATAACTTAAAGGAGAAGGTGTCATGGCTATGCATACCATATTTTGATGGATGATTAACTCTTTCTTTAGCGTAAGTGTAGAGATTAAGCTTTGAGTATTTGAATCCTTGGAGCTCTTTTTTCAGCTCTGTGAGGACTTTGGAAAGTAGTCTATTGTGTAGTTTCACAAGTGCTGTAACTTCTTCCCCGGAAGGGCCTGTGTTTCCTGGTTGAATCACTCTCATGCTTGGCACAGAAGCAAGAGGGGCCAAGCTTGAAAATCCAAATTTCCTGCCTCCTTTCTTGTATACATCCTGACAAAATGTATGTCAAATCACTCCACCAAAAGATCTTTCCGGATTCATAATCAGAAGACACAAAGTTGTACACAAATTGTAACAAGTTATAGAAAAAAGAAGAAACTCGAATTAAAATTTTTCGCATGATATGTATGTGTGAAAAAGAAGATAAGATTACTTTGATCCAACTTGTCAGGTTGCCAATAACCCAGCCAACATATTCTTCATGGCTGGTATTGGTTGCTAATGGGGAAAAATAGTCATTGCCTCCAATGCTGATTAAGTAGACAGCTTTGGACAGCAATGTGTAGGCTTCTGCTTCACCTAGTTTCTGCCTCAACTGCTTCTCCACCTTCTTGAATTGACTTCGTTGAGTTTTAAGGTCTATCACCTGAAAACAACAGAATCAAATCATGCTAACGAAAAGCATGCGAATTACCGAAAATACATATTGAGATGCTGCAACTGTAACTTCAAGTCATAACAAGGGAAAACATATATAAAAAGCCAGAGCATATACAAATCCTTGATGGCTTTCAACTAGAGCACCAGCTCCACCAGAAGCAAAGTTCACCCCATAAGTATAGTCTTTCAACCCAGGTTTTAAATATGCTGGTATAATTGGCAACTTGGCATACTCAGCTGAAACATGAATGTAAATTTAATAGTTAGTTGTATCATGTGTTTGTATTATCAGTTGCTGTCAGTTAGCAGCAAAGGTGTTTGAAGAAATGACTGAAAGAAACAATATTACTCACAAGATGGTTCTTACCAATGAAATCTGGGATTAAACGCCCATCAGAAAATCTCCCAGTTGGGTACCTGAAGAATGTTTCACCATATGGCAACCAATTTGCCTGGAAATCTTTTGTGGTATTTATGTAGTTATTATTTCCAGGATCATAGAGTGAATCACCAAAGATGAACAGGGCTACATGTTTTTTCTGAAGCCCAGAATGGCCATTGCAGCTGCTTTGAATAACAAGGCCTGCACAGAAAGCCAAGATATAGATTTGAAACCTGAAAGATGCCATTCCAGTATGTTCTGTATAACTTTGCATTATATCATCTTTTTCTCTGTTTCAATTCAATTTAATACGGAAATTACTTCCTGGTCCAGATAACGTAAAGAAAAAACAAGTGAACTAAAAAAGAAATAGATGACAGAAATGAGAGTAGGTAGATGCTTAGCATGATACAGTTAGCAATTTTTGTCTTTATTGTCAACTTGGATAAGACGTTTTCAAATAGGAGAATGCTAGCAATCTTCTCTCTAACCTTCTCTTTTGGACTTTCTCCCTTCTCTTCATGACATTGTCAATTTGTACACTTAAACCAATGTCATTAATGTTGGCGAGTCCTTACTTAGTTAGGATTTTGGTTCCTTACTATGTTAGGATTTTGGTTATTTACCTATTTATCTAGTCCTATTATAATTAAGATTGATTTCCTATTGTAATTTAGATTTGTTTCCTATTTTATTTAGATTTGTACTTCCATAAATACCTCCATGTTGGAGAAGAATAATAATCTAAGCAAATTTGAGCATAATTGAAAATTTGCCCTACTTTATTTGACAATTAATACATTAGACAACTTTTATTTCAAAATCTCCATTTTTTTAAGTGTAGAAAATGACACGTGTCATGAGCAGAATGGAGAAGATTAGAGAGAATGTTGCTAGCATTTCTCTTTCAAATATTATTAGCTTCAATCACATCACAAAATAATATATTATACAGCAGAAACTTTTGCTAAGTTGACCATTCATAATACAATGAAAAAAAATAGCAGCAGCAAAGTTTGGGAACTAATTTCTAGAAGTCGGCAGTCTTCCTCCAAAGAACCTTCTCATTGACAAGCAGCCAATGCTTCTAGAAGTCAAAGTCAATGTAATTCAGCTAACTAAACAGGAGTTAGTTCATGGTTAGAGATTGAGATCTGTTAAGCTAGTTGTGCTTAACCTGTAGTTGATATAACCGAATCTGATGTACGTCTTTGTTTAGGTTAATAAAAGCAAGAAATTGAACCCTGCTTCACTTGGTTTTCTCTCTTTTTCTTGGTTTCCAAACATACATTAATTGAGTTGTAATTCTTCACAAAGGCTAGTGTTGTTGGTATTGTTAGTTTTGGCTAGTGTAGGCAATAGTTTTGGTATTTTAGGCCTCGTTTGTGATGAAAGATTAGACTAGACTAGACCAGTAAAGTGACTACATTTCATGTGCAATCAAGGCATAATATGGATATTGTTGTCTAACTCGGAGGATGAAGGAGGACTAATCATAAGAGGTTGATGACTAAAACTTATCCCTCACGATCCTACCATTTTCAAGGGAATTAGGGGGAATAAGTTTTAGTCATCAACCTCTTATAGATAGTCCCCATTCTTCCTCCAAGTTAGCAACATATTCATATTATGCCTTGGATGCACATGAAATGTAGGCATTTTGCTAGTCTAGTCTAGTCATCCCTATCAAACACGCCCCTAAAGTTTCTAAATTCCCCCTTTCATGATGATCTTGAACTCTATGGAACATTATAAAACATCACCTGAAAACAGAATATGAAAAGACCCCCTTCATCAGTTGCTTAATGTCTATTGGCCCACTAAAGTATAGGCAATTAGTTCTGACTTACAGGATTTAGTACAACTTTTTCTTCATTTATTTTTGTGCCAAGATTTATATTACATGAAGCATCACAAACGTATATTAAGTTGCGAATACTTATTTACAAAGATGATGTATCAAACTTTAATTTATTTTGAAACAGAAATTGTCTGCAAAATGCAGAATTGCATAGGAAACTAAACTTCAAACAGCTCCTTTAGATTATTGCTCGTCTTAGTCACATTGGGACTTCCACTCCACCATAACTTGGATATTTGCTGGTAAACCCTTTCTGTTGGGTGGCCAGAGTCAAAAAAGACATATTCAGTAACATTGTCACATAACTGAAACTCTGAACCATTCTTCCCACCACAGCTCATAATTCCTCTGTATGGACCAGAACCACAGCATGCCATCTTTCCTTCCTTGAAACCTTTACAACATAACGACAATAACAAAAGGAACATTAAAACAAATAACAGAAGCTAAAACTAAAGGAGAAGGTGCTCTGTCTATACCATATTTTGATGGGTTATTAATTGTATCAGTTAAGGGAGTGTAGAAGTTTGCATTTGAATATCTGAATCCATGCAGCTGGCTCTTCAGCTTTAGGAGGGCTTTAGCAACTACTCTGCTGTGTAGTTTAACCAGTGCAGTAACTTCCTCCGCGCAGTCGCCTATGCTTTCTGGTTTAAGTATTCTCATGGAAGGTATACAACCGAGAGGAACCCCGTTTGCAAACCCGAATTTCCTTCCTCCTTTCTTGTATATTTCCTGAAATAATGTGTATGAAGTAACTCATCCGAAATTTAGAAAGAAGAAGAATAGTATCGAAACGTGTCATGTGTGTTGTATATTCTTGAGAAAGCGGACAGAAATGTATTTACTTTGATCACATCTGTCAGGTTGCCAACCACCATGCCAACATATTCTTCATGTGAGTGGGACGCAAACAAACTTGAATTTGTTAGGACTGGGGTATAATAATCATTGCTTCCAATGCTAATCAAGTAAACAGCTTCTGATAGAAATTTGTAGGCTCCGGCATCACCTAGATTGTGCCTCAACTGCTTCTCGACGTTCTTGAAATAACTCACTTGAGTTTTAAGGTCTTTCACCTGAAAACAAGAAATTATAGTTACGCTAATAAAGAGATAGAGAATATATAATTTATACATGAAGTTGCTTCATTACATGTGCAATATTTTAAGATAAATGTATACATTTTGAAGTCTCTGTTTGGGGGCAGATGCCACCAAACAGAATGTATGGTTTTTCATTTAGAATTTAACATTGCGACAATAATTCCTTCCTCAGAAGAGATTGACCAAGTCAGCAAGTCATGGCTTCCAAAGGGTGCCCTCAACTTTGGTTTCACACCTTGTACAGCCCGATATATGGACAATGCAACATACTTTTTCAAACCTAAAATCAAAATTCTGATATTTAAGGCGGATCACATACAAATCCTTGATGAGTTTCAGATAGAGCACCACCCCCAGCAGATGCAAAGTTCACCCCATAAGTGTAGTTGTTGAAGCCAGGTTGTAAATATGGTGGTATGAATGGCAACTTTGCATACTCAGCTGCATCATTAATGGAAAATTGAGCAATCAGAGATGTGCATGATCACTAGTGTTGAAGAACATATATAAAACTTTTAGTATTGTTTACAACATCTTACCAATGAAATCAGGGATTAGACGGCCATCGGAAGCTCTACCGGTGGGGTACTTGAAGAAGGTTTCTCCATATGGCCAGTTATTTGCCTTAAAGATAATGGTAGTATTAATGTAGTTATTATTTCCAACATCAAATAGTGAATCACCAAAGATGAACAACGCTGCACGTTTCTCCTGAAGCCCGGAATGGCCATGGCTACAGTTGCTTGGAAAAAGAAGGCTTGCACAGAAAGCCAGGACGAATATATGAAGCCTTGAACTTGCCATTCTGGTTCTGGTTTGCTTTGTATAATCTTCTCTTCTGTTTCACGCCTATATATAGGTCTTGTTGATTTGCTTGTGGAAAAAGAAACCATCGGAAATTTGTGTAGTACAAATTACAATGAAGTTTCTTGGAGTCATACAGAGTGCCCACAGATTTTGAAATGTCTATAAAGTTGCTGCGCTAACCACATACGTAAAGTGATTGAAAACAATAGTGAAGGACGAATATTCAAGCCAAAAGTAAAAGTAATTTGCTTATTCACCATGTATATAGCATGCACAGCAGCACATGTAATTACACCAAATTAAAGGCTTTCAGGGCCGGCCCTGACTTTTGAGTGGCCTAGGGCATAAATTAAATTGAGGCCCTTTTATCATAATTTAACAAGAAAGAAAAAAATTTATGCACATATATGTATTAATATCAATGTTCTTAAATCGATGAGACGAAACACTTATAGGTTAAATCTAATAATAATTGAATTGTTTGGGCTCGAATATGTAAAGCCCCTTAAAAAATTTATGTGGAATTCCATATTCTCAATACTCGCAACAAATGGCAGACTTAAGTTAACATTTCTTATTATACCTGTCACAAATTTAAAAGAAAAAAGAAAAAAGATTTGTGACTTGGATCGGATCCAAATGTAAAAGTTATTTGCTTAATGAATATATATAATATACAGAGAGCTTTCATTAAGGGATCCTTCAAATTAGCTTATTTGAGGAACACCCTTGTAGGGCCCATTCCGTACTGTATTTCACTAATTCAAACTGTCTATTTTGTAGATACTCATTTAAAGATCATCTCTACAAAAAATCACTTGAATCCGATATCATTTGACCATTCAATTGAATTATTGAAATTTTAATACTTTCTTGAAGCACAATATATATGATGACATCCTTTGTCAAAACAAGACAATAACTGATCTATTACTTTCGGAATATTTGCTTTAGCCGATAATCAGATCAAATAATTTGCTTACAGGCTTTATTACTTTCGGAAAAAGCAAAAACATCTCTGAGAAAGTTGTGAATACTTAAATAAACGGGTAACATATCAAACTTTTTAATTTATTTCGAAACAGAAATTGTGTCTGCAAAGTGCTTGTGAAAGTATCAAGCCACATTTTGTCTAAACTTCAAACAGCTCCTTCAAGTTATTGCTCCACCATAACTTGGACAATTGCTTGTTAACCCTTTCAGTTGGATGGGCACAGTCAAAGAAGACGAACTCAGTAGCATTGTCACATAAAAGATACTCAGTCACACTTCTCTTCCCTCCACAGGAATAAATTCCTCTGTATGCACCCGAGCCACAGCACGCCATCTTTCCTTCCTTGAAACCTTTACAACACATTAAAAACAAAAGGAACATTAAAAAGGAGGTATGAAAAAACCAAATAAGAGAAACTATAACTCAGAGGAGAGAGAAGGTGCCATTATGCCATGGCTATGCATACCATATTTTAATGGATGATTAATTCTTTCCTTTAGGTAAGTGTAGAGATTAAGCTTTGAGTATTTGAATCCTTGGAGCTCTTTTTTCAACTTTAGGAGGACTTTGGCAAGTACTCCATTGTGTAGTTTCACAAGTGCTGCAACTTCTTTCCTGGAAGGGCCTGTGGTGAATCCTGCTGGTTGAATTGTTCTCATGAGTGGCATAGAAGCGAAAGGTGCCAAGCTTGAAAGTGCAAATTTCCTTCCTCCTTTCTGGTATATATCCTGATAAAATGTATATCAAGTTACTCATCCAAAGATCATTCAGGATTCATAATTTTGGATGAAGTTGCTTATCCATAATAAAAGTTATGATTACTTCGATCCAACTTGTTAGGTTGCCAATAACCCAGCCAACATATTCTTCATGGCTGGTATTGGTTGCTAATGGAGAAACATAATCATTATTTCCAATGTTGATTATGTAGACAGCTTCGGATACCAATGTGTAGGCTTCTACATCACCTAGTTTCTGTCTCAACTGCTTCTCCACCTTCTTGAATTGACTCACTTGAGTTTTAAGGTCCATCACCTAAAATAAAAAATGAAAAAAGAAAGAGATCACACAAACAAGTCTCGCTAATGGACAAGCACGCGAATTACTCACACGATGAAAATACATATTCAGATGCTGCAACTGTAACTAAACGTCTTAATAATGGAAAATATATGATAAGCCAGAACATATACAGATCCTTGATAGGTTTCAACTAGAGCACCAGCTCCACCAGAAGCAAAGTTCACCCCATAAGTATAGTCGTCGAGCCCTGGTTGTAAATATACTGGTATAAATGGCAACTTAGCATACTCAGCTGCAACATGAATGTAATGTGTTTGTATTATCAGTGGCTTTGAGTTAGCACTAAATTAAGGTGTTTCAACTTTCAAGAAATGACTGAAACAAGTGTGATGTGGAAAATAACAATAGTACTCCCAGAATTATTCTTACCAATGAAATCTGGGATTGTACGCCCATCAGAAAATCTACCAGTTGGGTACCTGAAGAATGTTTCGCCATATGGAAACCAATTTGCCTGGAAATCAGTGGTAGTGTTTATGTAGTTATTATTTCCGGCATCATATAGTGAATCACCAAAGACGAACAGGGCTGCACGTTTTTTCTGAAGCCCAGAATGGCCATTGCAGCAGCTGCTTTGAATAACAAGGCCTGCACAGAAAGCCAAGATATAGATTTGAAACCTGATAGCTGCCATTCTAGCTAGTAGGTTCTGTTTAGCTTTGTGTTGTATCATCTTTTCCTGTGCTTTAATTCAATTTTATAGATGGCGCTGAAACTTTTTATGGCACATATTGGGCTTAGTCAGAACAGCTGTGAACCTGGAATTTAGTAGAAACCTTAGCTAAAACAATAGATTGTGTTAAAGTTTCTTGTCCATAAACGAATGGCAATAGAATAGATTCTCAACCAATACGTCAATCAAAAATACTAAAATATAGTAGAAGCCCTTGCTAAAAAATAAAAGACATACAAATCACGCTTTACATTATTGCAGTTGCCGAACCCATGGCTCATAAACTATGAAATAAAACTTCCCCTAGGGGATGAAGATGCCCCTGCCGCTCGCCTTTTTCTCAACCCTTTCAATACATATAGTATAAAATCCTTGGTGTCTAGGAATATTTTTGGTGACTGGGATTGGATATGAGGTAAAATTGGATTACAATTGATTGGAAATGATAACACTAATCAAATGATGTGTTTAGTACTACACATGATTAAGGGGTTGGATTAATTGAAATGTGTTATTACATGGCTTAGCATGATCACATATAATCCAATCCAACTTAATCCCAACATTTTGTTAGGATTCATAATCCTACTAAGTACATTTGGCCCTAGTAGGATTAGACATTCTAAAATATTGCCATGCATGGTTGGAGTTGGAGGTGAAAAAATTTAGCCATACACTATTCTTTAAAAAATAATATTTTGGAGGGCTATAACCCAGAGCTACATTTAACCGTCATGATTAGAGATGGCCTTATGTTCCTCGTGGCGTTAGATCCCCAATACTTAGGGTTGCGGCCACACGCTTCTAGCCTTTCTATTGCATAGTTTCTACTTTTACCTTTTAAGAAACATGCAATGTCAAGGAAAAGCTCCTGTACGCTTCGATCCAATGCATTGTAACTTATTTTGAGAACGTCTTGAATTTTCTTGCTTTTGAAACCATCCAATGCAGCTTCCCATTTATCTATACTTCCACCACGTAGACAAGAACCGAGAACTTCCAAAGCCAAAGGAAGGCCTTGAGCATATCGTATTGCACGTTCTGCAAGTTTCACATAATCACCCAAAGGAGGCTCACTTTTTTTGAAGGCATGCCAACAGAAGAGCTCAAGAGCTTTATAAACATCTAAAATCTTGACCTCATGTATTAAATTAACATCATAAGCAGTTAACAGTTGCTTATCCCTTGTTGTTATGATAATTCTACTGCCTACACTACACCAAACCAATCACATGCCCCAACTAACTTGTGTAACTGTCCCATGTCATCCACGTCATCAAGAACCAAGAGAACCTTTCTACGCCTCAACCATTCCTTTATCATAGTGACTCCTTTATCAACATTGGTCACCTTCAAATTTTTACCCTTAGAATGTCAGAGAGAAGATTCTCTTGTAATCCGACTAAACCTTCATGCGACGTTGATCAAGCGCCTAGGAGCTATGCGGGTCCTTTTAAATTAAATAAATAAATAAAATAAATAGTATAGCCGTGCGGTACTGGGGGACTTTTAATTTTTTTAAATAAATAGTATAGCCGCCCGGCTATACTCTTTAAATATCTAATGAGTGCCTTTTTCTTTTTCTTTTTTAATTTTTTTCCCGGATTTTCGTTTGGTGATAAGACTAGTCAAGAGCATTATCCACTACGTGTAGGCCATTACCAAGGTATAGCTATTGTCCCCTTTTGATTTTTCACTTTTCCAGAGTTATTACCCGTATAAAGAATTTAGCATTTTTCCCATTTAATACTCGTATTATACACATACATACGTATTTTTCAATAATACTTCCGTTTTTTGTATACATCTTAAAGACTCAATATAATGAAAGCAAACGTATAATACACGTATTGTACACATATGCACGTATTTTAATTATTATTTAATATCAAAGAACAAAAAACAAAGTCTACAAAATAATTTAAAACAATTAGTTACTATTTACTAAGTAATTTACGAAATTAATAAAGTAATTAAAAAAAGGCTAAAGTATTACTTAATTACATATATTAAATTAAAGAAGTAGGCCCAAAAAACATAAGTAAAGAAACTTTTTTTTTTTAATTTTTTAACTTTTTAATTTAACTTTTAAATTTTTAAATTTTAAAAAATTTAAATTTTAAACAAAAAAGCAAAATTACCTCTGCCGATGAAATTTCGTCGGCACAGGTCTAAGCCGGCAAAATTTTGCCGGAATAGACTTGCCCTACGAAATTTCGTTGGGAAAGGTTATTTTGCTTTTTTAAAAAAAAAAATTAATTCGAACATTTAAAATTATAAAATTAGTTTCTTTACTTATGTTTTTTCGCCAACTTCTTTAATTTAATATATGTAATTAAGTAATACCTTAGCCTTTAGGGTTTTTAATTACCCCCTTCACCTAAGTACCAATTTCTTTTAGTTTCCTGACATGGCACATATGTGGAGCTTACATATCCAATAAAACAATACCACGTGGATTTAAATGGAAAACAAATATTTTAAACATGATTTAAAATTTAAAAATCATTAGAAAAAGGAGAAAATGTATTTATTTTAAAATTTAAAATCCATTAAAAAACAAAAAACAAAACCCACAACTCTCTCTCCCCATCCGCTTCCTCTATCTCAACCCTTCAAAGGCTCGATCAGATTTAATTTCCAGAAAAATGCTATAAAGAGAATTCTAAAGATATTCATTGTGAAATAACTTTAGCATGTTATAAAAGAGTAATATATCACAAAAATGCTTATTTGTTGTAAATGTGGATGGGCCACAAGGTGAGAGTGAAAAGCAAACATTTATGGAGAAGTGAAGATTTTGTGATGAACTTATACACTAGGTACAACAACGTAATGAAAGATGTGATTTGAGCTATTACTACTGGGAAAAATGAGTCGGTGTATTTCGTCTATAGATGAACGCAAGTATTTGAGATGTGCATAAAAGTTATTACAATTCCACTATTATCTAACTAGTACTCTCATATTCTTTCTATTTCACAATATTATTCATATTATAAAATTTTCGAAGCAGAAATAATAATCCTAACCAATTGGGCCTGGGTTTGCAGCACTTGAAAACAACAACAAAACCCAAAACCTTATAACCAAAAAGAGAAAAACCCAAAACCCCAAAGCTGAGGAGCAGATTCAGTCCCTCAGAAAGTAGAGGACATACAACAATGGAGTTTGTGGGTAGTCGGAGGCACAATGGGCCAAAGCCCAACTCGGCCTAATGTTTAGGTCCGACCCATTTTAAGAATAGTTAGGGTTTGAAACCTCGATCCGACTCGAAAAAGCCCGTTTAGATCGGATTAGGCTCGCCCATAATAAATAGAATAATAAAGTTAGCCCAATGGGCGGGCCTAGGTCAAGGCATTTGAAACCTGGGCCTGACTTGAAAAATAAAAAATCGCATAAGACCCGCCCCGAAATCAAAAATTTCGAACCAGACATGTACCCAAGTTGAATGTATGAGCAATGTACTATAGTTTTCTCAAAATGATAAAATATGGAGAGCCCTAAAATATAGTCCATGCATGGCTAGAGGTGAAAAAATTTAACCCTACACTATTCTTTTAAAAAAAAAAATTTGGAGGGCTATAACCCGGGACAAAATTTAGCCCTCATCATTGGAGATGGCCTTATGTTCCTCGTCGCCCGCATCAGATCCCCTTTTCTCCATTCTTCTCACCCCATGGCCTTCCTCCACGCCATGTGTTTTAGTTTTGGTAGTTTTATGGGTTAATAAATTCTCTACAATGGTTAATTTATCAACCAATTAAATGATCTGTTCATCATGTCGGTGATTTTGGTATTCATGGGGTTTGGGTAACTTTGTTTGATGAATTGGTAGGAAAAAAATTCCACAATACGAGAATTGTTTCATTTTTCGGGAACAGTTTGTCAAACACAATTAATAATAATATCCAAAAATATTTCACACCCAAAAATTATTGCCCACGTCACATACAAAAAAATTTGCTATGAATTTACAATACTAAACACCCATATGTAACCATACACGCACCGTTTTGGTAGAACAATGAGCAAACATTTGTCATTACATATGGGGGCAAAATTGGTCTAAGACCCTAAATAAATAAACAAAATTCTCATATACCCTAAATATACATAGAGGGCCTTACTTAATATTGAGTTTCAAATAGGGCTTTCAGATTGTAAGACGTAGTGGAATTGGAAGTTCCACTCCAGAATTGCTTAGCGAACTGCTGAAAGACCCTTTCAGTTGGATGACCAGAGTCAAAGAAGACATAGTCACTAGCATTATGACACAAGCCATACTCTTTCACCTCTCTCTTCCCTCCACAGCTATAAATGCCTCCATATGGACCACTTCCACAGCATGCCACTTTCCCTTCCTCAAAACCTTTGCCGATCACAAAACAAAAATTGAACATTAATTCCTTATTTCTATATTAAATGTGATGAAATTCACGGTTTGACAACATAAGTTTAGTTTGTACGAAGATTTTTCCAATATATATACATACCATATTTAGAGGGGTGATTTATTCTTTCTATTAAAAACTCGTAAATTTGGGAAAGTGAGTATCTGAATCCCTTGAGCTCACTCTCTAGCTTCTGCAGGAGTTTGGAAATTGCTTTGTTGTGTAGTTTTACGTATGGTGTAATTTCTTCAAAGCAGGCACCACTTTCTCCCTGTACAATTGCTCTTGCATATGGTAAACAACCAAGAGGATCAAGGCCAAGAAACCCAAAATTCCTTCCTCCTTCCCTATATATTTCCTAATTCGTCAAAATCAATATTTCGTTTGTTAGTACTATATCGATCCATCATGCATGCACAACAATATTATGTAATCAAGACTTTTTTAAAAAAGTATGTACTAGGAATTTACTTTGATTACTGCAGTGATGTTGGCTATCACCAGTCCTACAAATTCCTCATGAGAGTAGGATTGAAGCACGCTGGAGTTTGTCTCGAAAGGGAAAATATAATCGTTGCCTCCGACGCTAAACAAGTAAACGGCTCTTGAGAGCAGAGCCTTGGCTTCTTCATCCCCTAGTTTCTGCCTCAGCAACCTCTTGACCCTCTTGAAATATGAGAGTTGAGAATGAAGGTCTATCACCTGAAAGAGGGTTAAGATTTTAGAAAACTAAGTAACCATTTTCATAAGGGTCATAGTTTTCAGAAAAAAAAAAAAAGTTATAATTAATGTTTGAGCCTTCTATTCAATGTGTGGTTGTGTAGTTTACAAGTATATGACTATTCTAAATATAAACCTCGTGCCAAGAGTAGGCAAGTCTTATGGAAGCATTGACTTGCTAGATGTACCACATGTTTTCTACTACATTGGTTGGTGTACCACATCTCTATAAAAGCATTAATTGAACCCAATTATATGAAAAATGTAGTGTAAGAAATGGTTGACCTATAAATGCATTATGACTTTTCTTGTACAGTGTATCTGTAATTTATTACTTATAGAAAAACTAATTCGCGAAGCAAATTCATGCACCAAACTAACTCTTGATTTAGTGGTATTTCGATTTCTAATGATAGAAGAGGTTCCAAGTTTCGAGTCCCTCCTTCTCCAGTAATTAAATAAAAATAAACAAAAAATTCATGCAGAATGATTTCACATACCAAACCTTGGCTGGTTTCAACCAGAGCACCAGCTCCTGCAGATGCAAAGTTTGCTCCATACGTAAATTGATGACTACCGGGCTGTAGATATGGTGGAATAAACGGCAACTCTGCATACTCAGCTGCAACAGCAAAATACTTAACTTTCAATTACCTACGTGCTATTAACATTTCAGATTCTTTACTATAAGACACCATTTCTATGAGTTCATGTAAAGTATGTATATCTCTTACCAATAAAATCTGAAATTAGACGACCGTCCGAAAATCGACCCGTCGGGTACTTGAAGAAAGTTTCACCATATGGCCAATAATTTGCCCGCAGAGTAGTGTTGATATAGTTGTTATTTCCAGCATCAAAGTATGAATCACCAAAGAAGAAAAGGGGTACGTGTTTGTCAAACCCAAGATGGCCTTGGCTTTGGGTTGCCATGAGAAGAAGGCTAATGCCTGTACAAAAAGCGAAGACAGAGACTTGGAAGCTTGTATTTGCCATACTTTTTTTCTTCTTTTTTTTTGGCTTTGTTCTGAATTGCTAGATTCGATCTTCAACTTAGCTTGAATTGCTATTTATGGGGACATTTGGAGGCAGTTCCCCACGCGTATAAAAGTCAATTACCTTTTCTTTTTCTTTTTTTGTTCTTTTTCTTTTTGTTGTGTATAAAAATCAAGTACGTACCTAGTCTCTTTAAAAAGTCCAAATAAAAACAATCCAGAAGGAAGATACGTAAGCAAACAAATATTTTACTCTATCGCATTTAAATTTGTTTCTCTGCCACCTTCTTCTCAGACTTTAAAATATTATTGTTTTCGGTTTTATATGTTTGATATGGTCTTTTTTTATAGAAATTATTTTTAGAAGTTTCTTTGAAGTTCGTCAACCAGACCCACTAGAATAACAGTTTAAGTAGAAATGACCGGAAATGGGAGGCAGTCGTGGCATGGAGAGGACCGTTACTTAGAGCATATTTAAGGGATATGTCAAATGCAAAATGTTAAATTTGAATTTGATAGTTTATGTAGCAATTTGACACTTTGGAAAAAATTTATCTCCACCCGAAATGTCAAATATCATTTTATTTTAAAAACAAATTGGGCCCATATGATGCTTAAAGTTTTAAAATAGAGTAAATAATAGTAGGGTCCATGACTAAAAAATATTAAAATAATATTTGACATCAAACTTTTTGATATGTTATTTTTGACATATCTCTTTCAGCCTTTAAATTCATGTATGATTTGACTACTCAGTTGGAGCAAATTTAACCTCAATTTTTGTCATTTCATGTTCATGTGGCAATTTAACATATCGGCTGGAGATGCTCTTACATTAATGATGGTGACTTCATCTATTTTTTTAAAAATATTTATACACACACAACAACTCTTTGAAAACTAATAAAGTTTTTTCTTTTTGTATAAAAAAGTTTAAAACAATTTGATGATTTTGGGTGTTTATCTGGACAGTTTTACTTGAAAAAGATAAATTAATCTGGTGTTTTTCCTTTGAAATTACCAACTATAATTTATAATTTCGTAACAAGACATTTACACTTTTAATCATAGTTCTTCCAGAAGCAAAGACAAATTTTGGCTGCGGGGTTCAATCAAAGTAGCAAAAGATACATGTCTAATCTTCAATTACTGTTTTTTTAAAAAAAAATTAAAAAATAAAAGAATTATAAGAGAATATAGGTGTAACAGCTGAGCTGCTCCATCTAATTTTAATTTTAATTTACCAAAGATTGAAATGTTCAAAGTCACATGTTATAATTCTGGTGGAATGAGCGCGTTACATCAAATGTACCACTTCAAAAAAGACTAATAATTTAATATTTAATTAGAAGCCTTGGAGGAAGAGATCCTTGAGACTGTATAGACCCGTGGCATTGGAGTCCCATGGCCCACCACTCCACATCTGATTGGCCAATTGCTCGTAAACCTTTTCAGTGAGATGGAGAGAATCCCAGAACACATGTTCACTTGGATTCTCACACAATTCGAACGCCTTCACTATTCTTTTTCCTCCGCAGCTGAACACCCCTCTATACTGCCCTGTCCCACAGCATGCTGCTTTTCCTTCCTTGAAACCTTCCACCACAAACAATTACAACATTCAACATTAATTTGTAGCACAAATTGGTGACCACATAAGTTTGCATAAACCCTTGAAACCTTCCTACACAATCATTCCCAAACGAGTCCGTACGTCAATAATAAAAAAACAAGAACATGGGCTTCTAAATGCACCCAACAATTTGATCAGTACACTGATCTAGAAAATTTGCTCAGCTTTACTTTATTGAAAAAGAAAAGTGAAAACAAAAGGAGACCAGCACTATTTTTTGAAAATTGTTAAGGATAGTCTCCCACATACACTTTGGTGACTCTCAATCATTGATGCATTGTAAACTTCACTTACATTAACGGCTGAGAGTAACCCGGGCGAACGTAGAGGACTATCCCAAGCACTCTTTTGTCATTGGTATGCTCAAGGTCAAAAAAGAATATGGCCCACCATCAAATTATTGGACCTGTTGGTCCACCAGACACCCAACACTAGTATAAGGGACTGCCTTATCGGCCTGGCCCACTTTTCTCACTGGCAAGAATAAGCATGGTCCAGGCCCTATTTTCAACAATGTACTGAAAACTCTGGTGATTATTAGACTGAAGACTTAGGACCCATATGTTTATCCAATCACTGAATTGATAAGACAATTTTTATGATGATCGGTGTGGATTCAGTACGTACCATATTCGGAGGGATGTCTGGTTCTCTGCCTAAGATTGCTGCTCAGGTCGTAGAGTGAATATTTGAAACCCTCCAACTGGTTTCCTAGTTGAATCAGAAGTTTGGAGAGAGCTTGGTTGTGAGATTCGGCAAGTGATGAAACTTCTTTTAAGCAGCTACCATTGTTTTCTGGCTTGATTATTCTCATGCCCGGAAGACAACCCAAGGTCGGCAAGTTGATGAACCCAAATTTCCTACCCCCTCCTGCATAAATTTCCTGCGAATTTCACACCCAATCATAATATATTAGAGTCGAACATGTGCACTCTACATATGTTATGTTATTAAACTATCAATCAGCATCACTGATTAAATAACATCATGTGCAAATGTGCCATTTCCACCAACATAACATAACATATTATATTATTTGAAAATAGAACATTTCTTGATAAATAAACTACTAATTAATTCATACTTGGATAACGCTTGTCAAGTTGCCAATGACCATTCCAATATATTGTGATTGAGAGTAGGACTTCAATATGGGGGAATTGGTTAGGAAAGGGCTGATGTAATCGTTGGTTCCAATGCTAAACAAGTAGACGGCTCTTGAAAGTGTCACTTTGGCTTCAACATCGCCTAACTTGTGTCTGAACCACTTCTCTACCTTCTTATAATACTTTAGTTGTGTTTTAAGATCAATGACCTGAAATAGGAGAATATGAAAGTTCCATAACTATTTTGCTACACATTCTGAGTCTAAAGTAGATACAACAATACTTAAAACTTTTCATTTTCTCGACTCTCATACATAGAAAGGCTCATTTTAAACATTTTGTACTTCGAGAATTTCTCAAATGCAACGGTTGTAATATGACCTCACGTAACTAATAATGAGATGATGAGTAATTATTATTACGGGGCCTTTACATTATTTAAATTCAAAACTTTTTTGAGATCACGCCGACGTAAATGATACGAGTATGGAGCCCATTAACAATAATGATTACGTGTCATTTCATTATTAGTTTCTGTGTATCATATCAGTATGATGAGGTGATACACCCGTTGCATGTACCTACGACTTTCTCGATTTTCTTACTTCTTAACAAGTTAATACAAAAGTTAACAATTAAGACAAAAGAAGGGTGAAACATCATGAAATGTCAACTTCCTACCAAATAGCATGGCAAAATATCATTCTCTCTCAAATGTAAAACTTACATACCGACCCTTGAAACGTCTCAACCAGAGCACCAGCCCCAGAAGATGCAAAATTCACCCCGTCATAATATTGGTGAAAGCCCGGTTGAAGAAAGGGAGGAACAAATGGCAGGTGAGCATACTCAGCTGCAAATTATATAAAATAATATACAAAATATTAGATAAGATCATGATTAATTAACTATAAGCAGACAAAACAAAATTCTCTGTTAGATTAGCTAACCAAAAGTGGACTTGTAGAACCAAGGACCACATTATAAAAGATTTGCAAATCTCACCAATAAAGTCTGACATCAAACGTCCGTCGGAGAATCTTCCAGTTGGAAACTTGAAGTAGGTTTCTCCATAAGGCCAGAAGTTGGCCTGGTCAAGAGTTGTGGTGTTGATGTAATTGTTGTTGCCAGAGTCTAAGTAAGAGTCTCCAAATATGAAGAAGGAAGCTTGCTGCTTTGAGTGCCAAGATTTGCTTCCGCCGCAAGTCGAGATTGCTAAAGCTACATGAAGAAGGAAAAAGAGAGAGACAGAACTTGGCTTTGCCATGGCTGCAGACTTGTTGATCACCACATATATTTACATCAATGCCAAGAAAATAAATCAGAGCCACAAAATACAGAGACTTTGTTTTTATTCTCTCTGAAACTTGGATGAGTAATATAAAATCATATTTCCTAAAATGCAAAAGTTTGGGCTAGTCTACTCTACTCAATATGAGTTTTAAAGGGTTTTATTTGATCATCATATATGTGAAATTATACATCTGGCTGATGAATAAGAAAAGACTTCTCCAACTACATGAATTGCAAAAGTCAAAGTAATTTGAGAATTTGAAAATACCCATTTTGTCAAAAAATTTATTTTAAAAAAATCTCTCTCAAACTAATACTTGGCCTTGAACTTTGAACTAGATATTGTTTCCTTTTTTCTAAGAACACTTCCACCTATTTGCCATGGCAAAAGGCAAGGCAAGGGCTTACTATTCACGTGAATAGTGGCAACCCTTGCAAAAGGCTTATGTGTTTCCACCCATTGTCATTGCAACCCAAGGGTAACTACTATTCACATGAGATATGAGGAGAGGAATTTGTATAGAGTTTTGGCGTGGGAAGTGAAGAATATGACTATGTATTTATTTTAAAAAAAATTCTGAAATTTTTGGTATTTTTTTAGATTTTTTTCGTTGCTGGCATCAACAAATTGGGCCTGCCTAGGTTTGTGGCGCCCACGAGCTGCCCGGTCGCCTTTCGCTCAACCAAAATCGCCTTGCGCCCCTCCCGCCTGGCAAAGGCTGCACGGTGGAAGTGCTCTAATAGCCAAAGAAAATATTATTGCAAAGGCACTGCAAAGTTCTCAGCTAGAAGCCAACACGGTTGGCTCAGTTGGTAAGGTCAATGCATTGTGACATCCCATCAGTGTTCGAGTCCCGCTATCAGTAGTACTGTGTTTAGTGGGTAATCTGTAAATCTATACATGTGGCTGCGAGGCATACGAGCCCTTGGGTAAGTCCTTCCTGATAAAGATATGGGGTTTGCCCGGCATACGGGCCCTTGCGTAAGTCCTTCCTGATAAAGATATGGGGTTTGCCAGGCATACGGGCCCTTGCGTAAGCCCTTCCTGATAAAGATATAGTGTTTGCCCTGGCCCTAGGTGTAGGCGTACCCTCTTCCTCCCCTAAAACTTTTTTTTCAGCTAGCAATTTGCAAATAAAAATACGACATCCAGAAAAAAATGTTTCTTGGCGGATTGGTGGGTGTGAAGGTGTTGAGTTGTACTGATGTCCCCTACATATTCGAGAAGTCAATTGCTCTTCAAGGCAATAGTAGAAACAATCAAACTTTGATTCTAAGGATTGCAAACATGACTGACGCATTGTTAGATTACAACAAGGCCCAAAATTTTCAGTGTCGGTTATCAATGTATATCAAGCTTACAAACTCATTCACGTGTAAAAATGGAAAGGCATACATATACAGAGGGAGAGAGACAAACAAACACATGCAGCCAAACCAGTCAAAAACACTCTGAGGCATGTTAGACAACGACTATACCCAAAAAGTTATTTTCAAAAAAAATAACAATGTATATCAAATTTACACCCGTGAACCCATATATATGATTTTTATGGTGTCAGGAAAGATAGCACTATAATTTCTACAATTTTTTTTTGCAAATGGGAAGTGTTAAACGTGACCCCTATGACCTTTTTGAGATGTGTAATGAGCGTCTTGCATGTCATCATTAATGTTTGAATAAATGAACACCGTCCGTGGAGTACTTAAAAAGCCTAATTTTTCTTCCTTACACATCATGTGAAGCGGGGAAAGGAATCAAAAGTGCGCAGCACATACATCATTTGACTAATCTAATTATTATTATAAATTTTCCCTTTGCAATAAACAACTGTGTGATTGAGAACGGAAGTGGCTCAAATCAGGTTGTTTGTAAGACCAAGTCTTTGATTTTCTTTATTTTATTGATATATATATATATAAGAAATAGTCTAAACTACTATAAGGAAGAGTGGCTTTCTCACACACATACTACCAAGGTACCATGAGGATATGGGAGGCCTAGGGTATATGCGAGCTAGGGCCTCCAAATTGGAAGGACCCCCAATTTGTATAAACATCTATATATAAATACGCATCTTACTTTAAAAAAGTTAGGCCCAAGTGATTTTTGATGCATTCTATAAAGTTTTATGTGAATTACATATTGTTATTTTATGTTTATGTTACAATTATGACTTTTTTTTTCGCCAAAGTTACAATTATGACTTTGCGTTCATAGAATTTTTTTTAGCTTACTTAAAAAATAAATCACATAAATATACATAAAAGGTAGAAGGACACATTTTAGTGATTCGCTTAAGACCACCAAAACATTAGGACCGCCTACATATGTATTTTAATGAATCAGGCACATGTACATTTGACTTTGGTTTAAAATAATCGTTACAAGTATCAAAAAAAGAAAAAAAAGAATCGTAACAAATAAAGAATACATATTCTACATATATATAGAATTCCCACAAGGCCCAAACCTCAAAACAGTTGCTTAAAAAGTCTGTTTAATTTAAAATTGTACACTTTGAACTCGATTCCCCATCTGTTCTAAAGAGCTAAGCTAGCTAGCTATCAACTATCATTTTGTTGTTTATGTAAAGATGTACCCTATCATAGCATCTAATTACAAATGTGGATTAACATGGATGGAGGAGTGCCTAATTATCCTTGCGTGTTGGCAAAGGCAAACAGCTAGCCTGAGGATTGAGACTTATTTATCTTTGGGTATTAGTGATTGATGTGAAAGATGCATGATTAATAGTTGAATACTTGTGTGGCTCAAATAAAAAGTTTAATACGTCGATGCGGGAAAATATTCTCTTGTTAAACTGTTTAACAACATAAAATATTTATATTGTCAGATTATGAATCTGAACCATTTATCAAATGAGTTTTTGCCAAATAATTTATGCTAACAGTCGGGAAATATAAAAGAGTATTCATATGGCAACATAAATTTGGGAAATAAGCATTACGTATGAAGTATTCAAACTCACAATTGGTAAATTTGGTTAAGTGAGTTTTGCTCACTCAATAAAAAGCCAACCACAAAAAAAAACGAGTATTACCTAATTGGTAAACAAACCCATCAAACAACATTAATCTGGGACTTGATTGGTCTGAAGAATAGTTCATTAGGTGTTCTCTAGATTTGAGATGAACCAAATCATCCAAAGTACATACAATGGGGTCATATGATGCCTTCCCATGAACATGTGAATATGCTTACCAAACCCACATAAGCAAAAGACATCAAAAAACATATGCACTAAACCAATGAACGTCAAGCTCAGATAGGACATCTGTTACAGCTTATTACTTGGTTCTTGATTTCTTGCTCATTTAAATATGCCAGCAATTTGTTCAAGGAAAGAGATTGAATCCATTACGTTTTGGGTTTAACTTCAAAACTTTATTAAGTATATTTTGCTGACAATTGAAGTGTATTTTCCACCTCTCATATGTACAAAGCCAATGCGCAATTGATGAAGATGGTGTCGGGGTTGGTAGGAAAAGATGCCTGAAAAGAAGCTAGTTGTTAGAGAAGTATCATAATGGTGCACGCAAAAATCATATACCATTGCCATAATTAAGGGAAAGAAACCATGTGATCAAGGGTGGTGAAACATACAGTGTGATGTTTAACTCCAATGGTGTAAACTTCATTTTTCATCGTAAGCTCTTGATAATCAATACTTATGTCACACTCCAGTGCAACCTACAAAAAAAAAGAGGGTGAAAAGAAGAAAAAAGGTTGAGACCTCCACTCGAAGTCAGAGTTCGAATCCCCTCTCTCATAGCTCTCAGGCATTGCGCTGGACGCACAACAAAAAACCTCCCAACCACCCTTAGAAAAAGGGAATCAAATCAAGAAAAGAGTGTTTTCTTTCTTGATGAGACTTTCAATCCAATTCTGGTGAATGGGATTTATTCAACAACAAATATGGTTCATTTTGAGTTAGATAACTTGAAAGGCTTTAAATACTGGACACACGCTTTAATTTTGACCAAATGATGAGATGCTACAAACCTTAATCTTCAACAAAATTATATGAAACACCCAGAGGTGAGCTCCAACATCGCCTACAATTTTCATTTGAAACATGTTTTTCCTTGAATCGTCTTGCAATGAAGCCTCTGCCACAATCTGGCTGACATTCAAACATGGAAACAGAACCCTTATTTCGACACTCACGTTGCTGCTGTGAGCAGGCTGAAGAAACCCGGGAATCCGAATTGTTCCTATAGGCAGTCCAGCATCCAAAACTTCAAGATGTGAAGGGCTATACCAGATGCCAACCTTGTTAGGATTTTGAGCATTCAGGGTCAATGTGATTGCTGATGAAAGAAACAGGGTTGAATCCGAATAGGCTTCGAGCTTATACAAATCCAAGCTTACAGTTTCGAGGGAAAAAACTGGCCTTTGGGGCTTCATGATGAAGATTACAATCAATGCAGCTACACCAAGAAAAACTATTGCTAATGTAACAAACAAGAGGAGGAAGAAACTGCATCTTTTGAAAGAATATGCATGGCAGAGTTTTTGGCAGCATAAGTAACTTGAGTTGTGCATTGAAACATCCATGGCGGATCATCATCATGTGGGTTTATGCTAATTGACTATACTATTATGTGATTTATTGATTGCTATATGCTAATACTTGTACAGGAAGGAGGAATTTGATGTCTTTCTTTCGACTGTAGTTTGTGTTATTCTGTTCTAAAGTGAGATACCAGGACCTTCACACAGGAAACTTGTGAAGCAAGGAAGCACTTTCTCAAACTTTCCTTTCAAGGGTAATTTTATGCTCTCCTAAGTCTCTTACAACCCCTCTTGTGAATTAGGGAAGACACTTACCTATAACGGGTTGACGTAACCCCCAAGTCTACACCGGTCATCACCCAATTTAGTCAGGTGATGAATGAGGTTATATCAACCCGGTGTATGTAAGTTTTCTCGAAACTGAAACGGCAGTAGGAACATTCTTTTTATTTTTGGCAGAGCAATCAGAACATATACTATTAGACTGATCTACTACCAGCCTGAAAGGCCATCCAAATGGGGGCATTGAGATAATTATTTTCCATGTTTATTTGGTTTTTTATATTGTGATTCTTCTAAAACACTCGCTTGGGTAGGTGAGGTGCCTCTCATTTACCATCAAATGCTTGAGAAGCCAAAAGAGGTTGGTGTGGTAGGTACAACTTCCCTTGTAGTCTAACCATTAGTTAAGATCCATGAAACTTAACCAGCTCTCATTACAGACTCACTAATTCAAACCCACATTTTTAAGGTCAAATCACGGCCGCCCAATCCCATCAACCTAGTGATCCACCAAATCAAAACCCACCACGGTCGCTCCCCAACCCAATTGGTCATTTGCCCTAGTTGTAAGCTTTTTGCAAAGCTATGCTTTTCTGCTACCCTCCTCCTCTGAGTCCCATACTGATTTGTCTATTTCTTGGCTGATGATGCATATATATATATGAAGGCAGAGGACACAAAAATCCATCAGCCTACCGCCAGGTGTCGGTCGTATACTTTAAAATTTAACCATTCATGAGAGAGATAACATGTGGCAGACATGCAAAAACACTCTTCACATGGCTGAGGCATGTGACAAACCATAAAACCTGGAGGCTATAGCCAATTCCATGCCACATGCATAAGCTAATGTCATAATATACTCCAGATATCTGAGAAAAGTTTCCCCACATACTCCAAATTATTAACAGAAATGGCAGGGTCTTTTGGTAATTCCGTCTTCCCAAGGTCAGATGTCAAACACATCTTGTTGCCTTCACTACAAGTCTAAACCCACCAGAGGTCGATACAAAGAACTTTAAGCTAAGAAACTAGATGAGTTTTTCTCCACAAAAGATCTTAACACCAACAATGTAAGACATATGCAAAATTTGATGGCCTCTTGTAAAAAGAAAGACCTAAATAAATTTAATGGAAGTTCACAATTATCATGTTTCAGTATCATCCATCATAGCTCACTCATACAATGTCATGAATACAAACATCAAGTTCAGCAACCCAAATTCCAAGTCTTTGGAGGCGAAAGTAAACCTAATACCCATATGCTCTCCATAGACCATTGCTACGGCTTAAAATACTCCCCATACAAGCCTTATGCATGTTCAACAGCTTGCACTCCAAACCCAGAGAAAACCATCCTGCAACCAAAAGTAAAAAAGCAACCAGGATCTCTTTCTGAATAAAATGAGAGTGAACATGAAACAAAAAATTAAACAATGTAGAAGCTGATGCAGAATCGAACTCACTAACATGTAGCTTTATTTACATAAAATAGAATGGATGGGGAAAAGTTCGCTCAGAAACCTTCCCCAACCATTGTGGAGAGGTCATCGAAGCTCCAAAGGTCCACTGAGTTGCCACCATCCTGAGTTGCATCTGCACTGAGGAAGGCGTCCACTGAAGCCTCCCAGCTCCCATCAAGATATGGCGTCTGAAAGTACTTCATCTCAAAAGCTGAGAGCTCATCAGTCAGTGTCTTTCCTGCATTATCCTGAACGGGAACCAGATCCTCTGGGTTAGACTTCAGTTTCTTCGTTGGGTTAGCATCCTCCAGAAACAGTGAGTCATCACTTTCTTCCATAACAGATGAAAGAACAGATGATATTTCTGGAGTCTTTGAACCTTGTTCTCCCCAGCCAAAGTCAGAACAATCAAAAGAATTGCTTCCCTGATCAGAGCTGAAATACAGCGGGACAGCATCGGATGGAGTAGAGGATTTCAGCACAACATCCCCATTGCCCGGGAAGGTGGACATATACCCAAAGTTATTAGTTGGCGGCTTTTCATCCAGAAAAGCCATAGCATTGTAGTAGTCCTGATTTGGGTCATTCACAAAATTGATATTCTGGTTCAGATTAGGCTGAATGGCATTCATGTTTGTCTTGGGTAGCATTTTCTGAGGATTTGCCTTGACAGAACGCTTTGCAGAAGATCGTGGGGTTTCATCAGGGAAATTAACCTTGGCTTTCTTGCCACGAATTCTACGTGCCTCGGCATCATAAGCCCTTGCAGCTTCTTCTGCAGTGTTGAAAGTTCCAAGCCAAACCCGGACCCCTTTCCTTGGGTCTCGGATCTCTGCAGCCCACTTACCCCATGGGCGCTGACGAATTCCCCTGTACTGGTTCTTTCTCTTTCTCTTTGCAGATTTGTCAGCCTGCCCATTGAACTCCACTGATTTCACAGTCGTAGAGCCTTCAATAATTGGAAGAAGAAATATATCAAAGACATGGATAAAATACACTAAGAAAGTTCATTAATTTTCTTCGATGTAAATCACATAAAAAGAAAAACTCATGTATTGATCAAAAGGATTCAGAACATGTTTAGGTACACAGCCATAAGGATTCAAAGAGAAAAACCATCACTCCATCACCTATGACCCCAAGAAAAAAATAAATCAAACGCCCGGATCATAGTTATACCAGATGCAATCTGATACAATATGAAAAAGAACAAAAGCTTAACAATATCGCATATGACAAAGATATTGACAAGAAGAAACTTTGATCTCTTCATATTGCTACAAGCATGATCATCACATGACATAAAAAGCAGAATAACTTGACATTACATAAGGTATAACAAGCAAATAGTAATTTTTACAAATAAAAATAAAAATTATCGACGGAAAAAATGAAGATATCATCTCCTACGGATCAATAGAAATATATTCCGGAATTGACTCTCGAAATTCCAGTTCACTATGGATCCCAGCCTGATATTTGATTATTTGCAAAATCGACCATAAACCAAATATTAATCCATTACCAGCTAGAGATAATTAACAAAAATTTGAGAATTCCTACAAATATTATTTTAAGAACAATGAAAATCTACAATGACGATTCCTTACATAAAAATTCTATTTTCCCCCTCCCTAAAAATTAATAAACAAAAAGTAATTTATCAAAATCATACAAGATCACCAAGATCTTTCCCTACCCACCTAACAAATACCTCATCAAAATTTTATATAAAAAATTTATTAAAACAAACTTCTTTTCTAAAGCGATCAGCTTACACATATACTCAATATTACGCATCTATAATTTTTTTTACAAGCAAAAAACCTGTTTGCTATAGAACAATAGCAAAACTAAATACAAATTTTATTCAAAACAAACTTTACTCAGAACATTCAGTCACTTTGAAGCCTAAAATTTCACAAATTAAATCGGAAAATATTTATAACAAAAAAAAAAACTGTCAACCCCATGAGCAGAAAAATCAGCAACTCAATTTTCGTATGAAACAAAATAATCCAACAGATTGAATCACCAGAGTTCCAGAACCTGTGACATAAAATATTCAAAAATAGCGTTTCTAACATCAATCCACCCCTTAAACCAAAAACCCAATACATGCATCACGGAATCAATCAATACACACAACAAACACACAAATAATGTAAATGCTTAAGAAACAACGACGATAAGAGGTAAGGCTTACCACGAGCAGAAGAGGGCTTTCCAGCAGAGAAAGCAGAGGGCTTGGCCTCAACCATTTCATCATCTTCGTCCACATCAGACTCGTCCTTGAATTCCTGGAAATCAGCCTCGAAGTCGTCATCTAAGTCAACGATTTCGGGCCTCGCAGGCTTCGAGAACCGCTTTCCCGAACTGGGTTTTTTGAGATCGGGCCAGAGGAAGTCGGCGGTGAGCCGGGACCGAGTCGGCGCTATGAAATCGGATATTATAGCACCTCCACACATTTTTGCTGTTTCTCAGAGGACTTTGCAGCGGGAAAAGGTGTCGGAAAATCGAAAAGCTGGGATTTTTCAGACTAAAATGTATACGACTGGTTCTGTTCTGTGTTTTGGAAACGAAGCGAGTTAAAAGAGAAATGCTTTTGTTATTTTCGCTGAATAAAATGAGGGTTTTAAGGTTTTTATATATTTTTTCTTGCGCGCAAAGGGCCGGGGCGGATGATTCTTTTACTTTATTGCCCTTGTTTAAAGCTGAGATTTACATATGCCGCTGCTTTTGTTCTCTAGAATGCCCTTCTGTGATGCTTTTCAATTTACTGCTTCTTACTCAAATGAAAGGTAAATTTGAACTTGTATTGTGTTTTAGTTTTAAATAAGAAATCTATGAAAGGGAGTTCATCCTAAAAAAGAGAAATTTGTGTGCGTGTTTGTATTGCATTGGACATTTGTAGACATATAAAACTTTGCGTGCGCCTGTATATTCTTTTGGACTTTCGGAGGTAAATATATCGAATCTACTTTATCTCTGATTATATCACATACCGATAAATGCTCCTAATTACTAGAGTTACAAGTTCTTGCACTTGCGTAATTATAATGACACCGTGAGTTTTGAAGTCACTTGCGTATTTATGATTGTCATCGAATTTTAATAATACTTCATATCTTTAAGAAGATTTTCTCCGTATGAAATAAGTAATTATGTATATAAAGAAAATGACATTTTTGTTAACGTTAGTCATTCATACGTATAGAACATCCTATAATTGGTCTCCTTTATTAATCGGTGTGTGTGTATTAACTCATGAGAAAGTACTAATGATGTTTACTCGTTGCATGATGCAGAGATAGAGATAGGTTGGAACTTGGCAAAAACATAGAGCTATGGCATTTCTCGCCTTTTGGAGTTTTCCATTGGCAAATTTGGCTTCGGAGGTCAGTAAAAACCTCAGATATTGTCACAACCACTTGTGGAATGTGGAAGAAAATCTGACGAATTTTGTATAAAAAAGAATTTCATCATTATTTAACCTACCAAAGCTTTTCTCAACTTTTTGGTACAAAATATCTAACGATACCTTATTTGCTTCAAATAAATAAAAATTAAATGAGATTACTAAAAGTGAGATTTTATCACAAAATATTTCGACTCTATTAGTAGTAGAATCACTCATTATATATTGTATTTTATTTTATCAAATTTCTGGTGTTAGACTTTTACGGTCTTCAACAAATACGACGACTCTCAATCGTATATTCGGATTTAATTAGAGGTAAATTACTTTAATAACCACCTATATTATTATTTTAAAAAGGTGGATTTTCAAGATTAGGTAGCAAAAATTTGGAGGATTTATTACCTTTCGTGGGCCTTATTTATTGAGATCTCTTTGGCTACATACATCTTACCTGCCTTTCATAAGTCCACCTCTATGAGGAGGACTGGTTTACCCTTAACCCTATTTTGACTGGAAATCATTGAAATGTTTGAACCACACCTAACTTTTCTTGAATTCACGAGTTTCACAAAATCAAGTCCCTTTTCAATTCCTTACCATTTCATTTCAAACAGTGACGTCGTTTTGACATTGGAATTAAGGAGAAATTATAAGTTATAACCCGTGCATGCATAAGCCACTGATGTATCAGATGATTTTCTTGACTCAACATAAGAAACCTTTGTACGTACGTGTTGGTCAAAAACATAAGAAACAGTGTCAACAATACATGTTCTGTGCCCGGGAATCACAAACGTGCACATTTTGCAAAGTGCTTTTGGTCACTAGAAACCCTTTTTTGACTTCTAAACAAAATTACCTTCATTATAAGATGTCACATGTTTTATTTCTTTACCCCACTTTAAACACACCCTTAAAAACGTTTCTCTTGCTATAGCTATTTCATCTAGAATTTCCGTACGTGTTGACGATTTTCACAATTAACGCCGGACAATTATTCTAAAATTGTTAAACGACTAACCTCTCAATACTAGTCATGTGTTCAACTTATGTATCACGGTATATACCTTTGAAACGCTATCTTGAATCATGCTTATGTTCTTCATTAATTTCTCCAATCATATGATATATTGGATAGCTCCGGGTCATGTTTACAACAGTCGTAAGCAGAATTTCTGTCTCAAATTTACACCATCGATCTGTCGTAATGTAATTGGTGGATCAATCTGTTGTTGACCAGTTACCCACCACTGTAAAAACTCCGAAGAGCAACATGGCAATCATCAAATTCATATACTGAAGAGAAGAGGGGTGAAATGGGAAGGAGAAAAATACTACTGTTTTACCGCGGTAATTTGAAAAGCTACTGTACATGGTGAGGTCTTTCAGGTGTGTGAATGGGTTAAAAAGTGAAAATATATATCTATATATAATTTATCAAGAAAATATATAATTTAAGCAAAGGAGGAGAGGAGGTTCATGCATCAGAATATGCTGCAATTAAACAAGGAATGAAAAAGATAGGAAAAAACTAAGCGACAAATCTTAAAAAGTTAAAATAAAGAAATGAGTGGGGCCCTAATTCGGTGTGGGACTTTTTTTTTGGTCGAAGGGGATATACACCGTTGAGAATAATGGGATTCAGCTGGTTCGCAGCCCAAGGCCCAGCCTTTTTAGCAACCACACAGTGATGGATATTTGATCGACATTTTTGTAGGGCTTACTTCGTATTGTATTTATGCGTAAGTTCGATGTCTTTGTGAATGATATAAGATAAACCTTTTCAATGACTTTGGTTGACGTGCGGTTGTATTATTTTGCCATTTTATAAGCATTCTTTAATGGTCCAACTTGCTTGGGTGCCTATTATTGCATACGTAATAGTAAACACCTTTCTACCAAGTGGGTTGTGCTCTCGTACTCACACTTCTACACGATTTTGCAATGGATATTGTAATTATGATTGAGTTTGATTAATTATGTGATTCATGCACAAATTTGTAACCTTATGATAGGAAGTTAAACTTTTTTTTTTGGGGTCCGGTAATTGGGTTTTGTTTTGTTGAAAAATTATGGGATAATATACTACTTACAAAGGGACAACAAACTAGTTATAAAGTGTCATTATAATTACGAAGAAATCTAACATCAACATTAAGATAATCGTGCGACGCCTCCCACTAAGGATCACACATAACCTAAGAAACTATGACATATGCATTCTAACTAAGATTGCAAATCAAAAAGAGATAAATCTTTGAAAAACCAAGCCAGAACAATACAAATAAGAACTCTCACAAAGAAGAGTTGAAAAGCTCTCATAAAAAAAACCCAAAGAGAGTTTTTGCTACTTATTCCAAAAATAAAGACACTAAATCAGTCGAATTGCAGCCATGTTTTCACAAAGCCAACCTATTATCCATAAACACCAAAATATAACAGATATGCACCAATTGACTATCATCTTCGACAAAAAAAAGGATAGATGAGATAATTGGGTTTAAACTATAAAATATAATGATCTTATCTTATCCACACCTCACTACAACAACAAAAAGTGGCAACAGTCACTATTATTTGGTGACATTTGATGACATTTGCTTGTGTGACTAAAGACTTTAGTCACACAAAAATTTCAAAAAATGTGACTAATGCTACCAATAGTCACCAAAAAAGATGACTAAGGACTTTAGTCACCAACAAATTAATGAAGGTGACTTTTGGTTACATTTGTTAGGGTGACTAAAGCCTTTAGTCACACTAAAATTTCTAAAAAGGTAACTAATGCTACCAACAGTCACCAAATTCTTAGTTAGTGATAAAGGGGTGACTATTGTGACTTTTTTTTATAGTGTCTTTTCATGTAAATCAAGTTTTGTCACATGCCATCACTATTTTTATTTTTTTTGTTGCTATGATTTTATATTAACATATGCTAATACTTGTGGGACGGATCCCAGAAGGTTCAGGAGGGTGATGAGGTGGAAGAGGAGCTTGTGCTCTACACTCTTTCTCAGCACTCCCCATTCATATTCTTTGGGGTATATAATAATAATTACTAGGTAGAACCATATTATATACAAATAATCTTAAATCAAGTGGCCAAGTGGAGGATCTTCTTTGGTCCTCCTCTTCGACAAAACCTAGCTGTCTTCTATTCAAAAAGTACAAAACCAATTTTAAGTTTATTTTTTCTTTATTTTCTTTAATTTATTTGGTTATGAGTTCATCATCTTTATGTGTAGAAATAGTGAATTGTGAAGAGTAGTAATCAAATGATAAATCCCCAAAATAGCTTTGCATGTAGTTGTTAACATGTCACCCATAGAAATTCGAGATTGATCCATATATCGATATTTTCGATATTTTGGTCAAATGTTGTTGAAGCTTGTGAGAAATTATCGACGTCAATATTTTCCGATAATATCATTGATATTATCGATAATTATACGATATGTGTATTGATATATTCCAAAATATTCTACACCTGAAAAAATGATAATATCTTCGATATTTTGTCGATATTATCTATATTTTAGGCCTTCCACATCCCTCATTTCTCAACTCTATCTAGATCTGTCATCCAATTTCATTGTAGAGCCTAGTTGAAATAAATTAAAGGATTAGTTGGTGGATGTTTAGGGCTTTTAATTAGTTTGAATAAACGTAAAGAGTGTACTAGGTTAGAAGAAATATAAAGAATTGCCATTTTATCAAAACCGCAACCAAAACCAAAGTCCATATCAAAACCAAAAACCAAAACCAAAGCTATCCATATTTTATAGTCATTTAAAGTCACGACCTTGAACAAATGACAAAATTTACCACATAATCCCCTGATTAGTTTATTCCCACTTGTGTACATTTTTGATAAAAAAATTATTTAAATTGGTACCACTTGACAAGTTGTCGGCCAAGTTGAAATATTATATTGCATAATATATATCTCATAAAATAGTGAATTCAAGTTATTTGGCTTTACCCATAAAGACAAGAAGGAATTCCATTGCATAATATATCATCCATGTCACGCTAATTTGGGAAAGGATTCTCTCTCTAAAGTAATCATTATTCTTTTAGAATTGAGGCAAAAACGAAAAATTTGATTTCTATTGAGTCGGTAGTCATTTACTGGATAAATATTTAGACACGGGGAAGGGTTATCCATTTTTGTTATTTTGTTTTTTGTGGCTAGTAAAGCTTCCAAGTTTGTAACAACCATGAACAAATATTAGGTCATCGTTACGTCTGCCGATCTCTCACATCCAAAAATCCTGCAATTTAAACTTGTTTTCCCCGGAATACCATGCATATAAAGAGAACCCAAAATTAAAAGATTCATGGTGGGCACAATTTAGAAAGATTTTCCCTTTCAGTTTCTTTATTTTTATATCACATTCTTTCGGTGCATTATCATTATTTTAGTTTATATGGTGGTTAAATAACTTATAAGAAGTCTTAAGTTTGAACACTTACGCAAAACTTTTGATCCTATCTAACACGCATTGTTTACTAATAACATGTATCTAGGGTTTATTGCAACATACGAGAGCATGGATCGTGAGATTTTTTGGCTATTCCGAAAAGGATAGACATAGAGTTTTAGGCTTGCGTCGCTTGCCCTATAAAGTTTGGCCTGGCTTTAGCTTAGCGCGCTCTGTGAAATTATAGCTATATGGACCACTTCGATTCGTCATTACACTCACACACACATGCAGAAGGTCTTGTAGTCGAAGTAAGCAACATCCACATATCTTTCATGTCTTTTTCTTCAACCGATTAAGGTACTGTCCTTGGCGTTTGGCAAAGATGATGTCAAATTTTACAGGTGGAGGTGACTGGTGAAGAAAATGATGATACGTACACAAACTCACAATATATTTTGTCATCTCCCAAGGGACAAACGTTAGGTGTGACCTCAGATGATCGAGTGGCCTGCATTTTGACATCGGCGGAGACAATCATGCTTTTGAATTTTCATCGTAATCTATGTCTTCTAAATTTCTCATTCAACAGTCAAAGATTAAGAAACAAGTCAAATTGGGCACACTTGAAACCCTTTTATTTTTATTTTATTACTTGGCCTGCTCAAATATTATAAACTCATACCAAATGTTAGGCCCATTTTCCATGAAGGGGCTTTGGGTGGCTTTAGCTGGGCTTGGAGCAGTTTTGATAAGGCACCCCAACTCATAACCACAAAGCTTTAGTAGGGCAGCTATCTCTACCCAGGCCTTTTCGTTGTCCAAAGACAGTTGGGCCACAAGATTACTTGAAGCCCAAATACCTTTTTGTAGTGGTAATTATCTCCATTTAGTTAAAATAGGTCATAAAGTTCAAATCTTTAAGTTAAAAAATTCAACATGTATCCATGTCCGTACAAGTAAATCCAACATGTGGAGATGGTAACAAGTGCGGCCCAACAGGGGTCGGATTTGTTATTTTCATCTCTACTCGCCTGGATAACATGACCTCAATCAGGTATAAAACCATTGTACAATTTTTTCAATTTGTTTCCTTCACATAATCATCTTGTATTATCACAACAAAGAAGTAGAAAATTATTACAACCACACACATAATGTGTTCATAACTATTCCTGTCCCCATTAGGTGTAACCATGTAAAGGGCTCGCGGAATTGGCGGGGAAATGCGATCCCAAACGAAGTCACATTGGTCCATCCAACAACAAAACAAGAAATTGAGAAAAAGGACCAAAAGTGAAATGACTAGCTTCCACAAAACCTAGCTAGTGTAGTGAGACATGTGAACCTGACCACCGATGCATGCCCCACGTTACACAGTCCATATCTGGCAGGAAGGAAAATGCCTCTGCAATTTATGGACTATGCTATCCTTGAATTCTAATAATGGGAGAGGCTTTGGAAAGCATTGGTCCCTCCAATACCTAAAGTCAGCTTGCAACTTGCCCTTGCAAAGTTGCACCTTGTGAATCAAACTTGATAGCATAGATTGGCCAAGACGATGCCTGTAATTTCTACATCAGGGTTGCCCAGGGTGGTTTCTTAGAATTAGAACCAAGGTCTAAAATATCGAGAGTTTCGGAAATATCGGTGGTTCAAAAATACGGATATATCGATGGAAATATCAAGGAAATATCGATATCGATAAAAATTAAATAAAAATCACGGAAATTGTGAGAAAAACTTGGAATTTTTTTTATTGAAACTTTAGAGGATGTTTACTTAGTTAATTGTCTATTATTTTATCACAAAAAATTGGAAGGAAATGCATGTCATGGTGGGTTTGAGTGATTTAAGTTGATTATGTACCGACCTGACAAATACTGTGACTTTAGAAAATATATATTAATTAGTGAAAGAAAATTAAACACACCATAATTTTTTAGTTATAATAATTTACTACAATATATTACACTTGATACATATGATAAAATATATGAGCTTTACCAAAAAAACAAAGATAAAATATATGAGTAACTTAATATCACATAGAAAGAATTTCTATTAAAGTTCAAACTTAGTATCACATATAATGAACAATATTAAAACTCAATGGTGAATAATAATACAACTCCATAATATATAACAAACAAACAAAAAACAACTCCATAATAAAATAATAAATAAGATTAAACATATGCCTAAATTTATCCTTGGGGATTTTTTTTTATATGAAAATTTATTCTAGATAATATTAGCTCGCAGAAATTTTAAAGACCTTATAAATACAACATGTTGTAGACATATTCACAAACTCATCTGCAGCGGGGTTAGATAAGGCTTATTTGGTGGTTGACAGGGAGGGGTTTGAATCCCCCAGTGTGCAAACGAAAATATCGGGAATGATATTTCGGCAATATTTTCGATAAATTGACGAAATATACATAGAATGTTGTGAAAATATTGTCTCCCCAAGAAAACGAAAAATATTGCCGATATTTTCGAAATTTAAGACGTTGCTTGGAACAAGCCAAGACATGTGTGCTGCCTGGCCCGTCTCTCCAAATGCGATAGCCAAGATATTGAGATCATAGTTTGGGTTTTTTTTGTTGGGAAATTCTTTTATTTAAGGATATAGTAGGAGATCTACACAAACGAATTAGTTAAATGGTGAATGTCACGGATAATTGTATGAATACACATCTCTCACAAATACGCATAACTTTATGAGCAAAGTAAAACAAATTATCAACAGCCAAACACCGTGTTATAAGTGACACTTTCCAGCTAAGAAGTTGCGTTTGTCAAACGGATTAATTACCTTTTGCTTAAACTTGTACGCAGATAGATCCTGATGTTATTGCTTGTGTTTTATAGCTAAAAGCATCGGGTAGGATGTCAGATTGTCAATGGATTGAGATTGAGAGGTAATAAAGTTTAGCCTAAATCAAGAGGAAACTTAAAAGGGGATTCCAAAAAGCCTTCATTATTTAGATTGGATGAGGTCAAATTGATCACTCGAAAAGCCTAGACAACTGGTTCGTTGGATTGGATCTTCTCATTAGGCATGCACATATTTCAAACACACTACACAATTTATGGGTTTTTAATCATCAATAATATACCATTTTATATCATAATTTCACCCATCAAGAAAGTTGTTTGTCTGATTTGCAGATTTAGTCCAGAAAACGCCATGTCGTTGCTTCAAGTACCCCACATGATTCTTCTTGTCTTAATCACTGTCATTAGCTCAATGTTTACGTGCACAAAGAAACTTTGACAACAAAATCATATTGCAGGAAACAAAATCATATTGCAGGAAACAAATTCATACGCTTCACAAATCTTACTTATAAACTAATCAGAACGATGTAGAGATCAAGAAATATACATTAAAGACTACAAAACAAAAACCATCCTCTTTTTTTCATTCTACAAACGTTTTTGCTTCTTAATCTTACAACAAACCAACCAAACCCCACCAGTTTTCTGGAGTCGAAAACCATGAAATTACACATTCTCATTATACATACATATTTATATAGAGAGAAAGATAAGTTATGACTTTTGTAACAAGGTCTAAGGAGCGCAAAATTCCTAAAACCCGAAATCTGAAACCCGAAACCCGAAACCCTAAACACACACATTAAAACACCTAGAGAGGTTGTTGCATTGTCACAACCAAGGGGCTAGTCACAGTGTGCTTCCCATCAGACCAAACTATAGAACCACTCTTCACACTAGTGCTACCAGGGGATAGCTTCACTGCCAAGGCTTGCACCCTCACAAGAAAACTTAACTTCTGGCCCACCCTCCTAAACGACAGCTTCTCCGGTTCCACCGTCACGGTCATCCCTGCCGCGGGCTTAACTGTCACCTGATAAACGGAATTCGGTGTACCCACATTCGTCACGGTCCGAATAAAATGAGTATGCATCTTATGCTTTCCATACTGCTGAAACACCACAGACAAGGAGGGGTAATTTAGGTTCCCAGAATGCCCTGCCCTCTTAGCCCCATTGCAATTGGCTAACTTCCTAGTTACCACATGGATGTTCTTAGTGGTATAATTGGAATTGCACAAGAAATCCACGTAATCGTAAGACCGAATGTCGTAGACCAACCCCGGGTCCATTGCCTTTTGCGGGTGGACATGACCCGCCCCAAAGTCCATAACGCTGGAAGTGTTGCCGCTGGATTCGTCCAGCATGGTCTCGCCCCGATTGTCCACGGTGTATGCCGTGGTCATCAGAGCGGATCTAATGGCGGCCGGGCTCCAATCAGGATGCGCCGCTTTCAACAGCGCCGCCAAGCCGGACACGTGTGGACAAGCCATTGATGTTCCCGAGAGGATATTGAACTCCGTGTTTCTCTTATCCGAAGCCACGCCCGAGGGCCCGACTCTATCGGGCCAAGCCGCCAATATATTCAAGCCAGGCGCGATAACATCCGGCTTCAATATCTCCGGAGACTCCGGGTTCGGACCTCGGGCTGAAAACGACGCCACGACCGGCGCTGGCCGGACCCGGATCCGAGTCCCCTTGAACACAATTGTCGCTGTAGGCGGGGACTTAGACTTGGATGCGGCGATGTATCTCCTGATTTCGTCGCCCGTGGAGGCAGCAACGGCGGTGGCGGGTAACACGTGGCAGTCAGCTACTAGTCCTTCGCCGTCGAAAACTCCGTTCGCGAGTATCATACCAACGCCTCCGGCTTTCTTCACCACGTCACCTTTCGCGGCTCTTGAATTAATTCCTCTGTCGCAGACGACGATTTTCCCTTTTACTTGACTCAGAGAACCTTCTAGACACAGAGACGCGGAGTAGCCATCGCCGCCTACGCCGCCCGCGTAAACCAGCGGGTACATCCGACCCGGAGCGAGACCCGGCCCGGAATAGATGCTCATGCCCGGGATTGTTCTGCCGTTCCCGAGCTTCACATCCGCAGGGAAGTCCCTGTCGATGGTTCCCGCGCCGACGGTTGTCACCCACGGTGCCACATTGGTGACGGTGAGCCCTCCGGGACCGCCGTTGCCGGCGGAGGCCGAGACGAAGACGCCGGCGTCGGAGGCTCCGTACGCGCCGATGGCGATGGCGTCGAGGTAGTAGGGGACGACGACGCCACCGACGCTGAGGGAAACGACGTCGCAGCCGTCGGCGACGGCGGCGTCGAACGCGGCGAGGATGTCGGAGTCATAGCAGCCGGCGCTCCAGCAGACCTTGTAGGCGGCAAGCCGGGCCTTGGGGGCCATTCCGGAGGCAACGCCCTTGGCGTAGCCGAGAGTGGACGCTGGGAAAACGTACCTCCCGGCAGCGATGGAGGCAGTGTGGGTCCCATGGCCGTCGGAGTCGCGGGGGGAGCGGTACTCTGTGGACTCGTTCATTTTTCCGTTGGTGGACTCGAAGCCGGCGGAGAAGAAGCGAGCGCCGATAAGCTTGCGATTGCAGATGGTGGCGGGGAAGTCTTTGCCGGCGACGCACTGGCCCTTCCACTTGGAGGGGATGGGGCCCAGGTTTCGGTCGTGGAATGACTTGCGTTCAGGCCAGATGCCGGTGTCGATGACGCCGATGACAAGGTCGGACCCGAAATCAGACTCCCTGAGGAGGGTACCGGCGGCGTCGGTGGAGCGGAGGCCGAGGAACTCGGGGGAGCGGGTGGTGTGGAGTTGGCGGACTTGCTCGGGGATAAGGGCAGTGACGTGGTCAAGGGACTGAAGTGTCTGGGCTTGGGATGGGGAAAGCTTGGCAGAGAAGCCATGGAAGACTGTAGAGTAAGTGTGGAGGACAGTGGGGGCAGTGGCTTTATCAGAAGAAAGAGAGGAGAGGGAGGAAGAGTACCAGTCTTGGTGGGTTGGGAAAATGGAGGGTTTGGAGCTTGGCTGGACTTGGACTATGAAGGTCTTTGCAGCATTATTAAGATTATTATTACTATCAGAAGAAGAAGAGGCTAAGTTGGAGAGGGAGAGTGAGATTATGAGAAGATAGAGAAGAGAGATAGCCATTGGAGAGAGAGAGAGAGTGAGCTTGAGCTGCTTCTTCTTCCTCTTCTTATTGCTTATGGCTGAAACACATTAATGAGTTTAATTTAATAATAAAAAGAGGAAAAGAATAGAGCGAGATTGGGTGGTGTGGTCACACCCTATTTGGTAGTTGGTACTTGATTTCATCACTTGGGTTTGGGTTTCTTTCTCTAAGATTCAAAATTCAATTCAAAATTCAATGCTTTGTGTGAGTAGTATTTTTTTTTTTGGTCAAATGTGTGAGTAGTATTGCAGACAATGAGAGGAGAGAGAGAGAGAGTACAATTACAATCAATGTTTAAAGGGGAGGGGGACTATATGGTCTATGTACTTATACAACTTTACTGTGTAGTTTTCATTGGTACAGGAAGAGGAGGAGACGCTAACTTTTTTGCTAGCTTCTTGTTGATCAACTTACAAAATAGTGGAATGTTTTGTCTTTATTTGTTCTTGCCTTCTTGGATGTGATGTTTGAGTGGTTTTTGCTTACACCTTTCACTCCTTTCAAAAAAACACAAGAAGGAAATTTAAGAGAATCTTATGCACCATGTAATTTTTTCTTATTGTTGGTTAGTGACTTAGTGGATCATTGCTTAATTAAGCTATAAATTTGACTGTAAAAAACAGTCATTCATAAAATAAGATTAAAAAGAGTCATACAACAGTGAACTAGAGAATATATTCTGTAAAACATAGTGACATATTGCTGCTATATATATATATATAAACAATTGCAGTCTCTTTTTTTTTTGGCTCGTTTGGCGATAATTTTAGATAGGCCAATAATCACTTATATTGATAATTACTTCTCTATATAACCACTTTAAAGTGGTTTGATTTTATGGAGAAGCATCTCTTATGTGCTTCTCTCTAGAATCGCTTAAAATAACTTAAAATGATTATATGGAGAAGCATGTGGGAAGATGTTTCTCCTCATAAGAACACTTCCACCCATGTTGCCATGGCAAAGAGAAAATAAGGGCAAACACTATTCATGTGAATAGTGATTGACATACCCTTTTTTATTTTGCTTTTCCACCCATTGACATGGCAAGTAAAGGCAAATACTATTCACATGAGATATGAGGAGAGGAATTTGTATGACGTTTTGGTGTGGAAAGTGAAGAATATTGCTGGGTATTTATAGACATGAAAAAAATATATTTTTTGGTATTTTTTTCCTTTTTTCTTTTTTAATTTAAATTGGTTATTGACGTCAGCATGAGATCAGCAAAACTCAAGTAGCAGTTCAGGCAATTCTTGCCTTTGGGCTAGTCTGGGTAAATGGGGTCCATTTTTGTCCGGGCTGTCTTTCATTGCTAGGGGCTTGTTCCAAGCCTGGGCTCCCTTTTGTTCTGGCAAATGAGCACCAATGGAAATGTTCTACGTAATTATGATCCTTCCAGAATCACTCATAAACAAGCTCTTAATTAGTTAGGAGGAGTGTTTTCATGTAGATAGGAAAACCAGAAATCAAACAAGCCAACAAGACAAAATGGAATCTTCAATCTATGAATGAGACACCCAATTTTAAATTATATTATATATCCTCAACTAAAAATATAGCATATATATATATATATTATGCAATAGAATGTAATTTGCAAAGAATCTACATTGCATACTAAAAGGAGAGGTCTCTGCAAATGGTCTCACAAGCTTATTCACTTCTCATTTCTTTCTTTGATGTTTCTTCTAATATTAGTAAACTATATATATATCCATATATGACGTTGTGTATAGAATTGGATCCGTGACAATGATCTGGTCTGGATTCTGGACGGTAGAAAAAGGCATAGGCTTGCCGCTTACGTATGACTTTGTATGGGAAGTTGCGATGTTTTTTAAAAAATATATTATATATTTGTAAAAGCCTCTTTTGGTTGACAAAATAAAAATTTATTTGTATTTAGAAATGTAAAAAAATAAAAAATTGAGTGTTCAGTGGGGGTACTTGTTGTGTGGTCATAATCGAACACGAAATTCAATTCTGAAATGTAATATTATTATTATTATTATATAAAAAACTGAATGGGCACACGTGTTTATGTCTTCTATGCCATGTCACACGAGGGTTTCTTCTTCGAGATTTTCCACTTTAACTCGAGATTCACCACCATCCTCAATATTTGACACGTGTCATGTATAACCATAGTTAACTTTTGCTTTGTATTTATGGAACCAGGTTATGCCATGGACACGCGCTGTCAATGTTGAGATAGTGATGAGATACACCTCTGCAGGTTAAAAGAAAATACACCCTTCTTCTTCTATGCCATGTCAGAAACAGAGACAAGGTTTCTTCTTCTATGCCATGTCACACGAGGGTTGATTTGTATAGCCAATTGCAGCTAATTCATCACCATTTCAACTATACACCAACTTCCCTTCCCCCAACTCCTCTCTAATTTGGGTTACTGCATGACTTGAAAGAAATGATTTGGATTTGACGATAGAGCTAAATTTGTTAAATAAAACTAGAAAACGTTAGATTCTATGTATTTTAAAAGAGTAATGAATTTGGAATGTATTTGAAATGACTATATGCAATGAGTCGTTTGAAATCCATTTGTTTTCTTAATTTCTTTCTTCTTCTTCAAAATGCTTTAAGATACTTTGGGGGTAATATCTTTTGTGACAAAAAAGTTCACCTAATTAAAAGTTAATTTTGTTTTTGTCCCGTTTACCTAATTAAAGTTGCTGGAGACAAATAATGTCGTTGTGTTATTCTTGTGACCAACTGCTCCAGTTATGGCAAGGCAAAGGGGTCTCTGCAATGAAAGACTAGTTGCTGCTGTGATTTACTGCTCAGGGTGTGAGCATGCATGCGCATGAATAATATGGATACTGGTTGCCTATATATAATGCCAACAATTTTAAAAGGGGACCTAGGCAATCAGCCAAAAACCTAACCAATTAAGATTTGGATGTTAGATCATGTTTTTTTGGGTTCGTTTTAGGCCTCAAACTGTACTCCGAACTTATAGAGTTATGCCGTGGTGATGTCTCAAACACATATTGTAGGGTTAGTGTTGTTGATGCAAACAAAGTCTTTGTTCAGAGTTGCACTTGCACAAAATGATCCATAATATTGTTAGGACAAGTGAAATTGTTGTTGTTTTCTTTTGATATAAGTGATATTGGGAGAGGAGAAATTAAACTTAGGACTTAGTGCATGGTTAAATACTCTTAATAACTTGAGCTAAAGTGTTATGACCCGACTCCCCTAGCACGATATTGTTCGCTTTGGGCCTCCCGCCCTCACGGTTTTGTTTCTGGGAACTCACGAGCAACTTCCCAGTGGGTCATATAAGACACTTCACCTTTCCCTCTCTGAGCGATGTGAGATTACTCACCGTTCTTGCTTCCCCAAGCTCACAGGTCTTACAATCCACCCCTCTTGGGGCCCAGCGTCTTCGCTGACACACTTCTAATCGGGGTCCAGCTCTGATACCATTATGTCATGACCCGACTCTCCTAACACGATATTGTCCACTTTGGGCCTCCCTCCTCATGATTTTGTTTATGGGAACTCACGAGCAACTTCCCAGTGGATCACCCATCTTGGGATTATTCTAGCCCCAACTCGCTTAACTTCGGAGTTCCAAGGAATCCGAAGCCAGTGAGCTCCCAAAATACCTCGTGCTAGGAAGAGAAGTGCCCACACATATAAGGCACTTCACCTTTCCCTCCCCGAGCGATGTGTGATTGCTCACCGTTCTTGCTTCCCCAAGCTCACAGGTCTTACATAAAGCCCCTTGGACGAATGGAATTATTTAGGGGCAATTGATAACAACAAGTTTTATATGTGTTATTCAATGAATCTTTAACTTTGTGTTATTCATTAAACCTACTCTAAATCCAAATTCGCAATCATTTCATTGTTTTTTTTCCTTCTCAAAAGGACATGTACGTCAAAATTTGAAGCACACATCTACGCCACATTAAATTGGGAATTTACACACTGCACTTTTACGTTTCTGCGACTTGTCCTCTCTCTGAGCAACGTACACACATTTCTCTCATGTCATGGCCCAAGGATTTAAGAGTTCATTGACTTGAAAAATCCAATCGTTACCGCAATAAGCCTCCGGAGGGAGAAAAACTTATTTGGCACGGGGATAGGACTGTAGTCCTATCCCCCTCCAATCAAATTGAGCCACTTGGCCTCTCTCTCTCTCCCTTTTTCAGAAAACTTGTCCAAGTGGCGCGATTTGATTGGAGGAAGATAGGACTACGATCCTATCCCCGTGCCAAATAAATTTTTCTCCTCCGGAGGGTACAATACAAGGTCTGCCACATCGACTCTTGAGTTGGAGGTGTAAATAAACTCCTACTAAGTTAATTACACGAGTTTCGGTGACTAAACTATATATATGTTAATGATGTCGCTAGAAGTTTGGCGCCCTTTGGTGCGTTACAAGGCAAGGCAATTTTAGCATTATGTTGTTTCGTGGTATTAACTATCAACCAACAGTTTATATTTTGTTTTATTTAATTGCAGTAAAAAAGTGACACATTTTAAGAAGATGGTTAAGCACTGCGAACTATCCATAAGTTGTATACGTGCAGCAGGCCAAGAGCTTCGTCAACGTTGTCCTCTCAATCGAGGAGCTATAATTTGATATCAAAGATGCCTTGTAAAATATTCAGATGCACATTTCTTTGGTATATCTAACAAAAATAATGGAATTTATGTGAAAAATACTAAATTCTTTGATGCACCGTCCTCGTTGTATCAGCAAAAAGTTCATAAGTTGTTAACTACATGTATTGAAGTTATTAGGCCGCCGTTATATACTCACGGTAGCCTACCACTTATAAAAACAAAGACAATTTACGCTACAGCGGAATCAACAATTTACGCTACAGGCGTCCTTATTTACATGTAAACTTAAGTAAATGGAGTAATATAAAAATAAATGAAAGTAAAAGGACAAAGATATTTACTTAAACGTTGAAAATGGAAATAAGGTAATATGTACACCCTGAGTGCACCACCACCAAATGAGCAAATGATTTGAAGACCTACAAATGATTTTTCCAAAGTGAGGAGGTGTAGTGCACCTTCTTACTCCTTAATAAGTTCGTCATTGACTGGCTAATATCGAAAACAAGTTAAATATATAGGTTTTATTTTTTTCCTTAAAAAAAGCCATGTACTGTAAATTTAGTGTGGTTCCGCCAGAGGCTGCAGCTCAATTTTAATCTCCATTCGCACCTCATGTGCAATACTAGAAAGTTTTTTCAGTATTACCTGCTAATTACATATACCAATATATATATCTGTAAATAGAAATCATTGATGAAAAGCTGGGTGCTCATTGGTGAACTTTACTGTAACTATATACAGGTTAATTAGCAGAGTGTTATAAGTAAAATATCAAACACACATAATAGAAGGTAAAGTTTTACATAATTAAAGTTAATTTTTTTTGTCCTGTTTACCTAATTAAAGTTGAAAGATATTAATTTTGCCATTTTTTTATTCTTGTCACTAACAACATATACAAATTATTATTCATTAACAAAGGTGTCTCTGTACCACTTAATATTTATATATCGGGGTCCTCAAATATCGAGAACCCTGTGCGGTGGCACCATCTGCGCCCCTGCTAATAACATATACGAATTATTGTTGATAATGTGAACTGCTTTGGTTATGGCCAAGGAAGGAGTCTCTGCAAGACTTTGCTGTGCTCTAATAATGCCAACAATCTTATCGACCTAGGCAATAAGCCAAAAACCTAGCTTGTATGCACTGCCCGTGACGAATGCGCCATAATTTGTTGCACAATTAATTTTCTTAATTACGAGTTGGATGTATTATTAGCAAATTCTTCTCGTCTATGAATAATTATGAGAGAATATGTTTGTACGCTCAAATGTCAACCACACATGCACTTTGACTTCAACCCTGCAAACAAAATTTCCAATGATTTTATGCTTTTTATGTTTTTTTCCTATACGAATTTGGCAAAATAATATGTCTAGATCTGGATTGTATGGTAAACGAATACTTGTAGATTCTACTGAACAAATTTCATCTTGGGTAACTATTTCTTTCTCAAACTTCAAATTGGAAAAATTGACCATGTGAGGTTAATCAGATGAAACATTTTATTTAAGAGTCTGATTTGACTTGCTTTTGGATTTAATTAGGGAATAAAGAAGAATTCCGCAACATTTCCATGGTCTCTTTATTAAAGTTGATTTGACTTGGAGTGTACCATCAAACTTAGAACGGGGAAGAAACCATTACATACATATATATATATATATACATATATACACGAGTTTTGATATGTTATAATGTGGGCTCTATGGGGCAAGGGAAAATGGGTGCCTAAACCCCTTTACTAAAAAGACTTAATTACATTAATGTTTTCTGAGATTTCAGTAAAATCTCATTTTGCCCCTTTAAATTCAAAATGGCTAACTTTCATACGTTGACCGAGATTTAGTGACCTACTTTGCCCCTGTCATCAACTCCATTCAAAAGTCTATTAACTTTAATGACGTGGCAAGTGAAGGATCCACTTTTATGTTGATGTATCAATAAAAATCCTTAAAATAATAAAATATTAATATTATTTTTGAAAAACTAATATTTTAAGAGTGCTGCTAAACGAACCCTAAAATTAACTGAGTACACCCCTTGATCTAAGTACACCTTAATATTTTAATCCAAATATAAAATTAACTAAGTACACTTTGTTTAACTACCAAAAATACCCCTGATACACCCTAATACACTATCACACAACACCCTTTTAAACAAATACTAACCATTAGATTAATCTAATGAATTCTAATAAGTCCACATCACCATAATTGTATTAACCTAAAACTCACTCACCATTTGCACCTTCTTAGCCAATACATATGAAATAAAAAATAAAAAAATAAAATGTTCCAAAGAATAACTACCTCATTCCCGACCCAAAGCCTCCTCACTGCCAGCCATGGTTGACGCCGCTCACTCTCTCCACTATCAACCATGGCCCCGCCTCACTCACTTTTCTTCTCTCACACAGACCTTCCCCCTTAGAGCGACTCCAGCGGTAGAGCACTGGGCAGGGGGCGATGGGTCCCATGGGCCTGAGGCCAAAACGCAATTCCAGCGGCAAAAAGTTTGCCCTGCAGCCGTGGAGCCCAGCAGACCGGGTTGGGCCTCGGCAAGTCTTGCCTGCTTGGTGCCCAGTGCAGCGTCGACAATGACGTAAAAATATTTAAAAATATTTAAAAATCTGAAAAATCCAAAAATTTAGAAATATTTTTTAATACATACCTATCAATTTTATTATTATTAATTTCATACACACAACTAAAATTAATCCCATGTAAAAAATAAAATAAAAATAAAAGTGAATAGTAGTAGCCCTTTGCCATGGCAAGTGGAAGTGCATTACTATTTGCAAGGGCAGCCACTATTCATGTGAATAGTAGCCCCCTAGCTCCCCCACCCCTTCCCCTTGCCATGGCAACCCCTAACGGGTGGAGTTGCTCTTATGTCCTATAGTTGATAACCAATTACAGTACTTGTGGCAAATTATTAGTGATTAGAATTTGATAAAATTATTCCTATTGCAGAATTGATAAGCTTTATCCCATAGAAATCGAAATTGGATTATCACTAGAGGGTGGTTTTGGAGTTAGAGAGATTCCTAACGATGGAGGACTTCAATTTGTAGGCCTTGTTGAGAGTCCATCATCCAAAATTCACAGAGCGAGAGAGAGAGAGAGATAGAACCACATGGTTGGCTGGTAGTGGGGTAAGTAGGTTAGGTCGGGAAGGTGTTTATGTTTGATGAGGTATTATTTATTTATATTTCTAAAGTATTGGATACAATGCAAATTGTGAGTTTTATGTGAGTACAATTATGTTGATGTGGACTTATGAGAATTCATTAGATTAATTTAATGGTTAGTATAGACTTAAATGCGTATAAATGCACCGACGCTAAATGCAGAGGAATCCGTGAGAGTGTTTATTAAAATTATATTTGTTTACAATTCAATATATCCTTTTTGGCCATTTTATATTATGGTAAATTAGTGATTCAATAAATAGTTTGACAAGAGTGTCTTTCGATTAATTTTGTAGTTCTTAAAGACTCTATTTTAAAACATAATTAAAACAAAAAAAAAAGAATTTTCTCAATATTTTTCCAATGTACTCTTTTCGTTTGATCTAATAAACTTCTATCACTTTTGTTATCCAAAACAAAAAACAAAGAACCAATCGAGCGAAAATAATTCAAGAAACCAGCACCATTAACGAAATCACCACTAATAATATGCCCTTTAAGTAAGGATGATGAATTTGGCCTATTTAATTGAGATCGATGTCTAAGGTGGAACCCAATCAGAGTTGCAAGTGTGCAACCACGCATGGCGAGGACAGTAGTCGATCATGATCTTCTCTTATCATCATTGACATTTTGGAAGAATATACGGTGGTGGGTGGCCCATGCGTTGTAGAAGAAATCACCACCATCAGAACTGTATATATATATGATGCAATCATCTTGTTCTTTGAGTGTTACATATATATGATGACTTATGTCCTCTTTGGTTTCACATCGTCAAGATCCCAGCCAAAACAAGCAAAGGTGGGGCCTAACTTGGATGAACAAGCTTAGCATTTGTGGTATTGGTGTGGCCTTGAATTTGAATTCAATGGGGCCATAAATACAGTGAAAAAGGAGCACATATTTGTTCTTCAAAAACCTAAGAAGAAGCCAACATTTATTGAGGAAAAAAAATAGTTTTGAAAGTGATATTTTGGGAAGCAAGGGAATTAAAGAAACAACGGTGGTGGACATGGAGGCCCCATGAGGCAGTGAAACCATGCATACTTTTGTTTAAATTAGGATGGGAGACAGAGGGATAGGTGACGACTGAGGAAGGTAGGGTCGATCTTCTTAATGCAATTATTGAGAAGTGAATTATTAGTCGTAGTAAAGACGGGCCATTCTTTCTAGGTTAGGTTTCGATTCAAAACAAAGTAGGGTTTATGATTTTGTGAAGGTTCTTGCATCTTCTGTCCTAGATTTTCTAAAGTAGGGATGGAAAATCAACGACACAAAAGAAAAGGAATTGTTTCTGAAAGAGAAGTGATCAAGTAAAGGAGAATATGAACCATTAATATAATTAACGAAATAACCACTAAAAATCAAGAAATACGTTTCTTTAATTTAATTTAAACTACGGGAAGGGAAGGGGGATTCGAAGTTTAAACTACGGGAAGGGAAGGGGGATTCGAAGTCGGGTGTAGAGTGAGGAGCACATCCGCTCTAGTCAACTTGATTAAGCCCATATCTGCTTTTTAAATTGAATTGAATTTTAATTAACTGGTGCATAAACACCATGAGCTTGGTCGTTATCTTTTGACAGAAAATTCAAAAGCTACAGCATTATACATGGGCCATATGTGAGAGGACCACCGATGAGCAAATTATGTGGTCAATGCAAATTAAATTGGAGGTGTATGGATGACCCCATTTGTCACCAACCACTTGACCTACTTGTTTTTGTTTCGGATATCGGGGAAAGAAAGAAGCAAAGGTTTTAGGTTTCATGAAGTGGGTCTAGTTTACTTGTTTGGGTTGCCACTTTTTCCATAAGCCCATAATTACTCATTGGTAAAGTTCTACGAAGACCTCAAAACTTGCTCTGAACACCCATTATTCATTTTCTTTGTTCATGGCTACAACACGGATGATAAACACGATGATTGAAATTCACAAGCCTTTAGACAAATTTTTTTTATAACAAAATAAAGAAAGAAAAGAAGTAAGGAAATTAGGAGGAATGAGAGCACCATCTCTCCCAAAACTACTTGCATGTGCCTTTTTTATGAAGTAATTCTCACTAGTTATACATAATTATGTATCTATCTCTTTTATTACGTAATAATACTTATCGCAAGAGTCTCCCCTATGAGTTATATTCTTAGGTATCACCCGTTGCATACAATTGATTGTATGGAAGAAAAATTCTTTTTCTATCCTCTCCCTCCAACCTTGCAAGCGACATCCTAATCTTCCCTTACACCTAGCACATGTTAACTTATATATCCTTCTTGTCAAACAAAGTAGGGTAAAAATTTTCGATGTGGGACTTTATATTCTTCAAAACTTCTCTCTATTTCTATCGTTAATTACATGATTAGTCATATGATGATGAGAGAAGGTATACAACATGTAGGAGCCATAGAGAAGAAAGAGATTTATTTGATTAAATACTGGAAAAGGTCAATACATAAAAACTAAACCAATCACAAACTAAACTCTTTAGAAAAATACATAAAATCAATATAAAAATATAAGATAAGATTAAGAAATTTTTTAAAAGGAAAGAAAAGATAGAGAACACTCATTAGCCATTGGAGGGAGGAAAGAGACGTGAGGGGGCGATTGGGGAGGTTGAATTCAGGAGGGGGACGATCTGTGGGGTGCAGAAGGACGGTGTGTAGATAGTGCCCATTCATTCTTTTTGTTTCTTGTTTTTTCGGTTCATGACTTCTCCCATTCTAAGTAAGTAACACAAAAGAAAAATAAGTATTTTAATAAAAGAATCCCTAAACTTCAAGGGAAAAAAAGGGGTAAGTAATTCTTGAGTGAGATTAGGTAAGTAATTTTCTTATAATTTAGACTGCCCGTAATAATTTAGGTAAGTAATTTTCTTGTTGAGTTTGGTCTGTTTTTTGTTCTTTGGTGTTGGTGCTTCTGTCTACGGTCATAAGAGATAATCTTTTCTTCTGGGCAGTGACAAACTCAGACATTCAATTATTATTATTATTTTCCTATTTTCGGATTTGACAATATTTTCTTCAAGAACACAAGACGTATCAATTTTGACAACCACTACTTCCATTCCACCCAGCAAAAAGAATCCCTAAACTTTAAGAAAAAAAAAGGGTAAGTAATTCTTGAGTGAGATTAGGTAAGTAATTTTCTTATAATTTTAGACTGCCCGTATTAATTATAGCCTAAACTTTAGAAATTAACTACCGAAAAACAGACCTTAATTATATGGTTCATAGTCAAGTCACTGGTACTTACCATTATATATATACCACTTACCATCTTCATAACGAGATCTTCTTCATAACAAAACATAACAAAACCTAGAGCTACCTACCATATTATCTCCAAGATTGCTTCACAATATTTTAGGGTTTGCCATTGATTTCCTTCCCTCTAGGGTTCGCCATTAGTTTCCTTCCCTCTAGGGTTTGCCATTAGTTTCCTTCCCTCTAGGGTTTGCCATTAATATCACCAGAACTAGTGCTACCATGGCTAAGAGAGGTGCTGATGAGAGTGAGATCACAAACGATGACAATATCAATGGTAAAAGGCAGAGAACTGATCCTACCATGGCTGAGATGGGTGCTGCTGAGAGTGAGATCGCAAACGATGACAATATCAATGGGAAAATGCAGATAACTGATCCTACCATGGCTAAGATGGGTGCTGCTGAGAATGAGATCACGAACGATGACAATATCAATGGGAAAAGGCAGAGAACTGATCCTACCATGGCTAAGATGGGTGCTGCTGAGAGTGAGATCACAAACGATAACAATATCAATGGGAAAAGGCCGAGAACTGATCCTACTATGGCTAAGAGGGGTGCTATTGAGATTGAGATCACAAACGATAACAATATCAGTGGGAAAAGGCCAAGCAAACGTCAAAGAAGGGTTGAAATCAAGAAAGTTGAAGAGAAGAACAAGCGTCATGTGACCTTCTCCAAGCGCAAAAGGGGTCTCTTCAACAAAGCCGCCGAGCTCAGCGTTTTGAGCGGTGCCGAGACAGCGGGGATCGTCGTGTCTAGCAACGGCAAGGTGTTCTGCTTCGGCAGCCCCTCCGCTGACACCGTCATCCACCGCTACCTCGGCCACAATGCCTCCTCATTATTACATGCAGGTCAACCAGATATTCATCATGTAAACGGCGAAGTTCGCTATTGTCCTTATAATATTTCTTCGCATGTGAATATCATACGCAATGGTAATAAACAAGTAGAGGATTATATGGAAGCTAGGAGGCACATGGAGGTGGAGAAGATCAAGCGAGTGAAGAATAATGATATTGACAATATTAATGATATTGATAACGATATTGATGGAGAAAGAGGAGGATGGTGTTATGGGTGGTGGGAGAAGCCGATTGAGATGACGACTAGTTTGGAGGAGTTAGAGGAATACATAGCGGCCTTGCGCCAGTTGAAACACAATGTTGAGGTTCGAACCAATCAAATGGTTATGAATGTTGGGTACAATTGTTAATGTAAATTATGTTTTATAAATTCACTACATATGTAAATATATATAACTCTTTATTCAGATTTTCTCCAGATGCAAGCAATTTGGATAGATAATTATGTTTTTCTTTTCCTTCTTTGATCTAATTGTCAACAACTTTGTCCACTTCATATGTTTGCCCTTTATGCATGGTTTGGACATAGACTGGATTGGAGTTGAGTTCCGTCCTAATGAGAGCATCCACAATCATGCTCTCTATATTTTAGTTAAAATTTAGCTAAAAACATGTAAAAGTTATTTTAGGAGCTCTCTATAAAATTTAAACTCCAATCATGCTCTCTAGTTTAGGGAGTCATAAATGCTATAACTATTTTTTAATTGGTCCATCTCTATTAAAAAATAATATAAAAAATAATTAGCATTAATTAAAGGTTTGAAATACTCATTAAATAAAATAGCATTAAATTATAGGGAGTTACTAGGAGTCCTTTCTCTCTCCTCAGATTTAGGAGCTCCTAGAGATCTCCCTATTTTAGGAGGTGGATAGGGAGCATGGTTGGAGTTGTATTTTTCCAATTCCTCTCTATAATTTGTTTAAGGAGGTGGTTTAGGGAGCCCATTATGGATGCTCTGAGTCTCACCCATGTAGACACAATATATTGTACTTTTGTCCAATTTAATAAGTATTAGTTCACCAAATAGTGGACATGTCCTTAGATCGTCGATGTTAAAATCTTATGAATTAGTCTTGCCACAAAAAGCAACTACAATTCCTTCCTCACAAATCTCATATTGCAATAGTTTCAACAAATCTCATGATGAACAGTCAAGATTTTTATCACATAATATGGCATAGAAAACCCCCAACATACAACCAAAGATAAAAAAACCCATCTTACATTTCTTTTTCTTAAAGGATGCTCCTAGTTCATTATTTGGCTTATAAAGTTCTCAAGCTGATGAACATAAATGACTCGAAAATTGGCTGTGAGGCCAATATGATCCACAGCCGTAGCAAAACTCCAATCCACACCTTAAAAAGCAAAATAAGAGTGAAAACTTAAGTATCACATACATGAAACTAGTAAATCAAAGCCTCCTCAATCTGCAAAACAATGTAGTGAAGTGTTTCTTCATAGTAGACAGAATATATATCTAATCATGAAACCATTAAGAAGATCAGATTATTGAACACATGAGAAAAAAGAAAAATATAAATTAATGCTTGCTAACCTGCATGTAATGTGTAAGCAGCCATCAGTCTTTTCCACAAAGAAGTTGCATCTGGGGCACCTCCTCCATTTCTTCTTCTTTGCAAGCTCCATCACCATGATATCTTCCTTCTCTCTTTCATTCTCATTCAAGTTCTGAAACTCCCCACATTCAATCCCAGCATGCCATGCAACCCTGCACTGGGCGCAGAACAGTCTCCGGCAATTCGGGCACTCAGAGACAGTCACAGCCTCTCCTCCATCATCCACCAGCAAAGCAGAACAGTCCTTAAAAGGGCAGTAAAATTTCTGAGATCCCAAAACCAGAGACTCACAGAGAGCAATTTCCCACCTATCAAACACTTCCTTCGGAACAATAGACCGGCATGACTGTGGCTCCAAGACTTCTGTGCACTTCACATCAGGACACTTCACCATTGAAATGTTTTCCTCAATTTTAGTCCCAACATATGTTCCAATGCAATCAGTGCAAAATGAGTGGTTGCAGCCACTGTTTGTGAACATTTCTTGGGTTGATTTAGCATCCATGCAGATCAAGCAGAAAGTTTCAGAGGATTGGCCAGTTTCTTTTTCCTTCCCTTTCTGTTTTATCATGCGGGTTTCAACATCTTCCTCTCTATTGGGGGGTTGAGTAGAAATTTTGGGAGTTATTGAAGAGATTGCAGAGGACATGAGGGCTTCTTGCAGCTGCAATTCTTGTGCATATTTCTCATCTGAGATGGGAAATACTTCTTCCTCATCATGAATTGCTGAAAAGTAGAACTCATCCACCAAATCAAGAGCTTCACCAGAGCTTGATGTTCCCTCCATTTTTTTTTTTTTCAATAAGACTTTTGAGTGCAGGGCACTCTGTCAATTACCCTTCTGGCTTCTATCTCAATTTACTTATTTGGATGCATGGTATTAGAAATTAATGTGTGTTGGCTGTTGATAAGCTTTCCTCAATTTCCCAAACGATGGGCACTTTACTTCCAAGAGGTTAATTTTACCTTACCGTTATGTTTTTGTATTCTGTGCTCAATCTTTGTTTTTCTTTTTCTTTTCCCAAATAAATTTATTATGAAAAGCCTTTATTAATTTAAATCTCTCCCATTCCCATGGATTCACCCCGTTCTTCCTCATTCTCACTTTAACCACCAGATCTTTTTTTTTCCTTTAAAAAAAAAAAATTGGAACTTGTATTTTTTGTATGCAATGTATATTGACATTGATATAAAGTTGCTACAATTTGTATTGTGTGATGACAATAGGGTTGTGTTCTATCCCAAGAAGTTCAAAATTAAAAATGGCCACGAAAAACAGAGGCAGGAGCAGAACAGGAAAGCCCCTAATCCAGGGCCTTTTGAGATGGAGACGGGGATAGGAAATGGTGGCAGGTAACAAAGTTATGAGGGCAAATGCGCCTTGCCTTGATCCGCCCATCGCAACACAAACTGGTTCACAAATCTAAGCAAAGTGATCTTATGGGACACTACTGAATTTTTTCCCTTGGGGAGGAGGAAGAATTATAAACAGGGAGAGAGAGAGAGAGAAAGGGAGAGAGAGAGAGTGTGTTGATAAGTCAGTATAATCATAATCTTTCATTAAACGCTACATAAGTCATATATGTTCACATAGATAGCGGAATTATATTACAACGACCCTTCCGAATCATGGGATTTCTTGACTATCAACCACAATCCCCTCCTCCCCCAAGGGGAAAAAAAAACAAAAACAAAAAACAGAAATTAAAGCCAAAAATAGGACAGAAATTTCCCACCCAAAATGAAATGCCTGCACTAACTAGTATGCTCTACTACACTTTTTTCTAACTTTGTCCTCCCCCCATCTTTTGTCTCCTATTTTACCATCAATGCAATTGATCAGCCGAACAATTTAACAATTTCTCGCGCCAGATTGGGGAGGAAGCAACCTCAAAATCAGAGAGCCAGAAGGAAAAGAATATAACTATGATGTTATAAGAGCAAAACTGAATTACAGTGGCCGTGATACTGTTGAGCCTTGGGAAAAACCATTTGCAATTTTCTGTGGTTTCTTCTTGAAATTGCTGATGCTGCAATGCGGGCATATGTATTCCAGTCCATCTGTTTTTGCATAATCCTGCAAAGTCAAAACAAAAGATTAACATATAAAAGCCAAAGGATTAGCTTGACAACCACAAGGTGCTCACGGAGATTGAGATTGTGATATGATACCTTAAAAGCACCAAGACCTTGCCTTCTGTCGCAGCCAAAGTGGGCCCACTCACCACATATTCCACAGTTCACCCAATCTCCTGCTGCGCTACTGCAGAACAGTTTCCAATCACATGTAAGCAGACATTAGCAAAGATAATATTTTTCAACACTGGAGAAGTAAAAAAAATAGGATGGGATAAATGCTAACCTGTGACACAATAAGCAGCACTCTCCATCTACATCATCATGAGCCAATTCGTATTCTAGGAGGTAAGTTTCGTAATGTCTTTTAAGTGTATTTCCAACACCCTGTGAAAACAAGAATCATACTCACCTGTATCAATTGATGTGTTACAATCTACTGAACCCTTTCACATAAAGGAGCGACTTAGTCTATTCATCCTGTAGACTGTAGTGATTACATACTTTTTTGGTATTTGAGCTGCTAAGATAATTGGAAAGAATCCCCAAACATTCTAGAAGCACTACTCTGCCACAGAATTAACTGTTTCACAATTCTGGTCCCACCTATTCATTTTTTTTTTATATAGGATATGCTTTTTCCTTCCCAGGTAGGCCCAGAGTCACCTTACTACCTCTTCGTTAATGTTGAAACATGAATTATTTCAAAGTTAAAAACAAAACCAAAAGGAGATTATAGACATACAGTCATTCTATTGGTCATTGTGTAATTGCGCATCTTTGAGAAGATCTGTCCTTTCCAGTTGATGCCGTTGCCAACATGAAAGCCTCCTCTTGTAACCACCTGACAAACACCTCATCCATCAATAACAAATTTCACTAAATTCTATATATTTTCTTCAGTCACAACTTCAGTAAGTGAAACCTAAATCCGGGCCAAGGAATTTGATTAGTTCACCTCTTTATACAAGTTGTAGAGGTCAAGCCGCTTTCCATTGAGAATGGCATCTGGAAACTCGGCGAGTCCACCTTGAGGAATGAGACGACCATGTCCTCGGAGAATTAGAAACTGCATTACATCCTTCAAAAACTCCTCCTGCTCAAGGGATAAATTAAAAGTAAACACAAGCAAGTGATTGCAACAACAAAAAAACAGGAGGAAAGTAAAACCCCAATAGTTAGGTATTATTTTGGAAGAGATAGCATGCAAAAGAATTTCATACTGTAATAAGGGAACTCCTTTCAAGTCCCCACCTTTTTTTTTATTCCACAACATCCCCTCTTATACCTTACCAATTCTTATTTTCCAAGCAAAATTACATCTTTTGAAATAATTTCGAAAAAATAAAAATAAAAATCCCACTACCATTTTAATAGTAGCTATACCCTATTTTGATTTTCTCATACACTACCCCACTTTCTTTCTTGACAGTTATTTTATTTTATGATCTACATCTATACTAATTTTTATTACATGATTACAGCATACTAATTTTTATTACATGATTACAGCCTACATGAGGAAAACAATCTCCAGCATGTGGAGCGCGCATACAAGGGCTAATATGTTGATTACTTGAGGACATATATAGTTATGTAACTGTGTGTATAATATATAGAAACAGAGCTGGTTGTTCCTCTTGAACTTGTTCAACACCTGCAAACTGATTTAACATTTTGAAAGAAAATAACTCACCTCTAAGCAAGAATGTATTGGGCTTCTTCCGCAACCATGTTTCTTTAAAGGCAGAGGATTCAAGGAAATAATCTGCTTAGAATGTGAAGAGCTTGAGTACGATTTTCGTTGTGTTGTCGGAGTTAATCCAACAATATTGAGCTTTGTGGGGGGAGCAGGAGGTAGATTAGCCTTAAATTGGCCTCCATCGTGCCCATCTAACTCAGACATTCCAGAAAAGGGTGTCATTTTAGGACGACGAACATGAGGAATGGGCCTCATTGCAGCTATTTTCAATCTTTGCCTAGGTGGAAGTAAAGGCATGCTAACCCCATTCATGGCTCCAGCTTCTTTGTTGTCTTCGTCTATTTTAGAAGCAGCTAGACTTGGAAGCCTCTGGCTGTAATTAGAACCCCGGCTTGTCTCTTGGCATGGTTGAGATCTCTTCCTACTAGGAGGAGGTGGTCTCAACCAAGTAGGAGGACTGCCGAGAATGAAGTCATTCAATTTATTATCTTTCCCCAGACTTGAACAGAAGAAAAGAAGGCGCTCAGCATCTTCTTTTTCAAAAGAAGCAACAGGTAATCCCTGAATGCTGGCAATGCCAAGTGCAACTAAACTATGATAGGAAACATCAGGTGCGAGCTGCCTCAAAACCTGAAATTGTAGTCGCAGCAAATACAGCAGTTACATAAAACATTGGAAAAATTGCCTCTTTTTTATTCAACCTAAATAAAAACTGAACACTGACGATCTAAGTCAACAAGGTAAATTTGTTTTTTTAATAGAATGCTCCTTAGATCTTCCCAAGCACTGATGTGGTAGCCATATAAGCAGAATCTCCATTTTCATGAGGTTCTTGCCTTCTATACAAGTTAGCCCACCCCAATCTCTTGTAATACCCAACCAAAAGAGGGATGAATTTGATTACAACCGCAGATTGGGCAGGTGAGTGGTGACTAGTAGAGTCAAAATTAATAAAAAGGGGCATGATTCACACAATTCTTTCAGCTTCTTAAAATGTTACCAGATATCATGATAGCAAAAGACTAAGACAGGGAAGGGAGTAGGTAAAAACCTGTGAAGCCCATGCTGGAACCTTCATGCATACTTCAAATACAGTAGCCCCACATGCAATTGACGCAGACTTCCGTGGTTCAGATAGAGGTACTTTGTTTCCCTCATTGTTGGGCAGTGCACGTACTAGTTGAATCTCTTCAATAACCTCATTCTTTATATGATTCTCCAAAAGCTGAAAATAAACAGGTCACAAGGTGTAAGAGTTGAACAGCTCCGACTACCAGAATTTTTCCAGACAAGTCCTTCAGGATTACCTGATCATCAAAACAAGTTTGTGCACTGCCTGACACAAGAAGTGAGATGTGCGCAGAACTACATGTTGATACATCACATCGCATAGTCACGACGCCACGAGAAAATGTCCCAGCCTGAAGAGGCGGTGGAGGAGCACTGATCACATTGAAAAACATTAATGAATTAATTGTATTCACAACACCGCCTAACTGCACAACAATTCATCTTTGGGGAAAAATAATAAAAAAGCAACAGGGAGTTTGAAAGTTCAATGTAGTATTGAAGATGTTTCAAATGCCAAAATGCATTAATATTCAACACCTACTTTAGAAAAACATAAGAAAATGGTGACGCCTACACATGAAGGCTTCTCCTGTAAACAAAGTCAACAGTATCCTTTCTCCACATGAACAGTTATTTAAACCAAAAAGATGATGTAAACTACTATGCAATTTAAAAATTACAAATATCCAATCGAGCAACAATAAAAGAGCATCCATTATTTACAGGATCTAACATACCTAAACTTGCCATGAAGCTTGCTCCCACGCATCTGGAGCAACATAATTACAAAATGAGGAAAAATTAGCACTCCTTGCACCATGATGATGATATTAAGGGTAGTAGATAAAACTAACATAGTTATTTTTTGGATAGATACAAATGTAACCAAGTTAAGTAAGGCAGTACAAATACACTTTTCTTCACTAACTTTAATTCGTCAAACCAAGAATTCTACAGCAGGGCATGAAGAAATGCTAACCCAAATAGAGCTATAGGAAAATGAAAGGCAAATAGGCTAAGGAGAAATCACACTTACTTCGATGTTTAAGAGGGCATTGAGACCATCCTCCAAAGGTTCTAATAAACTTGCATCCTGAAAATACGTCAGCCCATCATAAGTCTATGAATGAGGTGATGGGTATGTTTTTACTGGCATTCGTGTGCATGTGTTCCTACATGAAGAATTAGTATTTAAACACTAGTAAAAAGAGGGACATTCAGGCTTACCAATGTGGAAGGCTCCCCACAAACAAGAAACCTCAAGATCACATCATCATCATGTATCTTTATAGCAGGGAGAGTACCCAAGGAACCTTCTTCATCTTCCTCCACATCTGCCTCAGGGGGATCAACGTTGATCTTCAAACGGTCACCAAGAAGGCATGGCCCCAGCTCAGCACTACGAGATTTGTGTCTGTTAGCAGGAATGGCATGGTTGTTTTCTACACAGTAAAGCCTAAAGGAAGCATATGCAAGTTGGAAAGCATCCCATGTATGAGTTGATGAACTGCAATCCAAAAAACTGCAATTGTCAAGCCTGTTTAGTGTTTGTACAGAATATAGTAGCGTAAAGATGTGTCAATTAACATTGGCCATGCATATTGCACAGACCATTCCTATAATCCAATCAATGGCATTAACTCTAGTGAAACTAACTAGACATTAAACAACAGTAGTGCACATACATACAAGTGCTAACCACAACCCTTTCAAAATGGCATTTCTTTCTCTATAACCAATCCAACAAGCTATCTAGAGATCCTTAACCCACATGCTCAGAAAAATTAATAAAAGATAAGTACCTCTGTACCACTGAAAGCAAAGCATGTCGAAAGTGGCAAGCAGCATAAGAAGAAAATTCATGTTTCCAATATATCACATAAGGAATTCCCTGCCCATGAAACATACATAGTCAACCACAATTTTCAACAAAAAATAAATAACAGGCTTGCTCAGACCAAAAAATTAATAACTAAAAAGACAAAACAGGCTTGCAGTTCTGAAACAAAAGTTCAACACCGTAACTAGCCATTTCTCACTAAGCCCTGGTAGTGAACTCCTGAAAACATACTTAATAAGCCTTACTGTAATTACCTTAGAGTGAAGTGCCGCTGCCAAATTTTCACCATTTGGAACCTCCAAATAAATCTGCATATATATATACATATATTAAATGAAGTTGGGTCACATGAAAAAAAAAAAAACTTTCAAGATATTACAAAGAACAATAGAAAAGAACAGAAGAAACAAAATCACATAAACCAAAATCAGGGAATGAACTGCATACAGATTTCTAGACCACAAGAAATCATGCAATGCAGACTCTCCTCACACCTCACAAGACATTTCCAAATTACCTACTTCTTGATTTTTCAATATCTTGTCAAATGAGTAACTCAGAGTTAAAGAATTGCATGCCGCCATAATTAGATAAATAAAAAATAAAGGAAGCAATTCACCAACTACATATCAATAATAAACTTTTCATTTCAATGAAAGAAGGAACAACGGCATAAATCATACATACACAAAAAAGGACTTTGCAAGTTCAGGAAATCTAATACATACAGTTGTAGGCAATGTGGCACCGAAGATCTCAGATATAGCTTCAGCAGTCGACAAATCAACATCTTCCCAGACAGGAGACCCAATTTCATTATTCTCAAGCTGTTCTCCTTGCAAGTATACAAGATTTGGCTTATATGATTCAAGCATTTTACAGAACTCCTCTTTGCTTGGCTTGGTCAGAGTTTGAACCTGCATTAGAAGAGTGACAAATATGGTAAATTTAAAAACTAAACTGAAACAAGGAATTCACTTAATGAGCTAAAAACAAGAAGATACTGGTAATTAAAGTATTCGCAACACATTCCGTATTTAAAATTCAGAAGAGAATGGTAATAGCAAATTCTAACCTCCAAACGACCTGAAGAGACTAACTCTGGAAACGGGTATTTGAGCTTCTCATCTAGGGTGTCCTTGTTAGGTTTATCTTCAGAAATTTTCCCACAAGTGACCACAAGCAGACTACAAGTGTGCTTTGAAGCTCCCTGAGAATGATTCATTATTTCCCTGCAGGCGCCCAGAGAGTTGGCAAAGCAAAGAAGCTCAAGCTGCTCACCCAAGAATTAAAACCCGAAAACCATCACATCTCCTAGATTATAACACTGAGGGCATGCATCAACTTCAACCCTGCCTTGGATACCAACCACACCAACCTGATCAAATTTCCAACTTGATTTACCTTGTAGCTAGCATTCAAGGAGGGATAACCAAATCTACTAAGAGGGGTCAAATCCCTCCTCACAAAGCACTCTCAGAACCAAAATTTCGCCAGAAAGCCAGCATGGACTCAAAGAACAGAAGGTCCTAGCAACAAGATCCAGGACCCAAAACAAGCCAAACCCTATCTCACAGGAAGAACCTATAATGGAAACTATGAGCAAACTCGACCAACTTTTGCTTACTGATGGAAGCAAATTGGAAAAAAGCCCTCGAATTTCAACCCAAAAACTGTTGAAATTGAAAAAATAACCGAGACCCAAATGAGAAAACCTGGAGAAATCAACGAACCTGGCAAGGAACAAGGGAAAATTCACCACCTCAGACGATACAAACAGAAAAACTCACCGACCCAGATGAGGAATTTGAAGAACTTGAACAACCCAGAAGAGAAAATCAGGAAATACCGACGACCAAAGCGAGTCCTTAGCTTCTACAATCACCAAAAAGCACAACATAGACGAGTAAAGTATGAAAAGAGAACCCTAGGCCCGTAAAATCCAAATCCCCAAAAAGAAATTCGCATAAAAAAAAACCAACTTCTAATAGGAATTAATTTATTTATCTGTTTCTGTCTATTGTATCTAATTCAGCACCAAAATAAATCAAAATGCTCACAGTCACCAAAATTTAATAAATTTAAAGTAATTAATATTCGCATTTGTTAAATAGGTGGGTGTGTCAGAAAAATGCATTCAACCTCAAAAAGGTCAAACATAACCAAAAAAACATTGATGAAACAAAAAGAGACTAATTAAAAAGACTTTTGACGAACTTGATAAAGTACCAAACTTTGATTGGAACCCAATTGAGTTTAGCGTGTAACAAACATTCAACCCAAAGCCGAAGCCTCAAGGCCAAAAGTTCGTAACTTTCTTAGAAATTGAACCAAAACCAAAACAGAGGAGCAGTAAGTTTTTCAAGTCCCATTACGATTTGTTAATCTTTTTTTGTATTATTAATACCCTCAAGATTCGGAACTTGTGGGAGGTAAAGTAACAACAACAATGTTTTTGATGTGGTCATATGCTCCAAAAGATAATCAAAGAAAGCCCAGGATTTCTTTACTATATTTGTTTTGTTATGCATTTAAATTAATTTAATTTTCCTGTTGGGTTTTGGGTTAAGGTCAGCATTCATAATTCTTTTCGTTTATCTTTGGTTGCTTCAAGTTGATTGGATGCATGAGGAGGCCCTGATCTTATTTGCCCGGAGCTTGATCAATGATCAAAGCTCATCCAATTCCCAGTCTCCATCAACATCTCGCTCCCACGTGCCCGCGCGTAAATGTACACGCTATGGTGCCTAAGCGCCAAATGAAGCATGCAATGCAAGTAATCATATCAAAAGTAACTCCCAACTCAACTTGAAACTTGAAATTTGAGCTCCTAATGACAAATTAGAAAGGTTTTTGGAGTTAAAGTTTGAGTCTTTTAATTACCAACTCCATTTTGATGAAAAGGAAAAAAAAAATTACGAACCCAATCACAAATGCAATTTCATAATCTAAACCATCGATTTTTTATGTTATGATTGTGATTAGATCAATAATCAAACGTGATATTTTTTAATATGAACACTAAACTATTTGTGATGATAATCAAATAGCTAAACACAATTCTAGACTGAGAGTTTTAAAAGTAGCACGTTACAAGATAAGCTCAACATCAAAACAAAACAAAATTGACTTATCTTATATTTGTAGAACTCATGAATTCAGTTATTATTTATAAAAATGGAATCCATTCATAGAATCAAAATAGCGTACATAGAGTGACACGATACAGTGACCTCATTAAAACCGTTCCAGGGAACAAACCTCAGGGTATGAAAGAGTACCACACATGCCATGGACTAACAAGATAGTCCGATGTAGTCACGTAGTACTAGTACAATAGCAAAGCAAAATAACACAGACACAAAGATCTCCGACGAGAATACATCAACACAACCCAACTAACAAAAGAGTCATGCTATGAAATCATAGTCTTATGCACAGTCACAAGATAGTGAGAACATCTGACAGAGAACACACCAAAGCTCCAAAAAAGACAAATAGAACCCACAAAGCACACAAGCTCTATCCACCATCAATAATGAATGGCGCTGAGAATAAAGAAGTCTGCAGAGAGCAACACAAGAGAAGAAACAAAAGACAACGAGCAGGCCACGAAAGAAAGAAAACAAAAAGTCCTCAAAGACACACCATATCATCCCAACTCTGACAAGGAAACCTCCTATGAATCCATAGTCCTTAAGACAGGCGAAGAATCAAAGATATGCTGAGAGAAGAACTGAGAAAACACAACGCAACAATAACAAAACTAGCTTCATCCATTTAACATGAACCAAGTATCAGGCACAAAAGAATTCGCCTGATGCCACGCCCACAATGCTCCAATAACACATTAAGGAAGGCTCCAAGGAAACCACACTCGACCGGTCTCCATAGGTTTCTCAAAATAGGCATCAGTGCAAAGGCGCTTAAGAGCCATGAAGTCTACCCCAGAAACCAAGGTATCACCATTAGAAACGGGCGTAAATGTTTTAATAAAGCCATCACGATTGACAGGTTGATCTGTAAGGACCTTAACCACAATACCATAAATAAATCCAACAAAATTATATGCGACATCAGAAGAACCAATAACCACGCCAGCCTGTTCACGTGATGTGAGAACTAATCGGCTCCCAAATGATTGTTCAATATTAGCAACTGGATCAGGACAGCTAGGAACCGATGTAGACTTGGTAGCGACCAAAGGAGACAAGGCCCAAAACACAAGGAAAACGAGCCACTGAACAGCAAGGGAGGGAAATCCAAGAGCGATCGAACCAGACCTCAAACATTAGGAAGAGTCACAGCGATGGTGGACTAGAGAGAGGGTGACATTGTACGGAAGGTGAGAATGTGGACTGAGAAGAGGAAGGCGATGAGGTGCGACCGACAAGAGCGCGATGACGACAACTGAACGAGAGAAGACAACTGAGCGCAACTGGGCAGGAGAGATAGTGATGAAGGCTGAGTGCGAGAGAGCGACTGGGCGCCGGAGGGGGGGAGAGTGAGAGAGAGTGTGAGAGTGACAACAACTGAGCGCGAGAAGAAGGTTGTTAGAAGAGAAAAGAAACCCTAGATGTGACGCACGGCTCTCTTCGCGCAACGAGAGAGCGACCCTAGATGTTTCATGTGTTAATTGTTAACTCATGAGTTGAGTTGAGTTGATATTTTCGATGTCTTGTTGATATCTTTGATTGTTTTGTTAAAGTTTATCTAATGAAGTTTATCTTTGATATAAAAAAATTAATAAAAAGTTCGAAGGTTAAACCTAGAGTGCTGCTAAATGAACCCTAAAATTAACTGAGTGCACCCTACTACCAAACTATTTATTGAATTACTAATTTACCCTAATATAAAATGACCAAAAAGGATATATTGAATTGTAAAACAAAAATAATTTTAATAAGTACGCCCTACTCACCATATTAAACCATAATTGAACATTTGAGAAATGGCTTGAAATCCTTGGCCGGTCTTCAAATCAACATGGAAAGGCAGCAAGTGAGGAAATGCATTGAGCAATGCGAGGAAGATTTGAATGGTGGGTAAAGGCCAGATCGCAAGGGGTGGTTGCTTGAATCTCACAAAAGCCTTGCAATACATGTTGCCCCAAGTAACCTGTGCCTCCGAATACTAACACTCTCTTCTCTCTCATCATCCCACTTTTATCTTTCTACGTTGGCGATTAGACAGTGAATCTGAACTGAGGAAAAAAGAAAGAAAAAAACCTGACATGTCCTCATATTGATGTGCTTTCCCCTGTTTCTTGTTGTTGGGAAAATTGAATTGCATATACAAGTATCTACAAACTAATAAGTATAAATCTCTTTGTCGACGAATAAAATCTATTGATTTTCATTGTTGCTAGGCACAAATTCATGTAAAAAGAAACTTGGTTTATGATTGTTATTAGGGTGTTATATGATAGTGTATTAGGGTGTACCAGGGGTATTTTGGTAGTTAAGTAGGGTATAATTAGTTAATTTTACATTTTGATTAAAATATTATGGTGTACTTAGATCATAGGGTGTACTCAGTTAATTTTAGGTTTCGTTTAGCAACACTCTAAACCTATTATATGACTCGATCATATTTGGAATCTAAATTAGAGTCTCAAGTTGGCCATCAAACCTACTAATTTCTTGGAAGTTATTAAGTCTTACCCTCCACACACATGGTTGAGCTTGAACTTGAGTAAGCTACAATAAGAATTGCCAGATTTTCTATCTCTTCTATTTTGCTTCAACTAATGAATTTGAATTTTATGCTAATCTTGTGACAACAACTAATGTTTATGCACGTGCCCATGTAAATTTGTCTTCTCCCTCTTTTGGTATTGAAGGAGAGTGGTGGTTTTTTTAGTTTTCTTTTAATTAAGGAAAATGAACAAGTTTCTTATCCACCTAATGTCACATCAAGGTAAAAACTTGTCCAATGAGCAAAGAACCAAGAGGAATCTAACTTCTAATCCTTTTTGTCTTCTTTATGGTTGGCAAACTGAATCTGTTATTCATATTCTTAGGGACTGTCCCAAGGCTATGATGGTATGAAATTCTGTTTTAAATATACACTCTTCTCCTCATTTCTTCCTCTTTGAGCTAAAACCTTGGTTCTTAGGCAATCTGCTCTCTAAGGTTAAAGGCCCTGATGGTATTGGATGGAATGTTATTTTTGCCATTACATGTTGGTATATCTGGAATTGGTGTAACAAGTAGATTTTTAATGTTGAAGTGGATATGCCTTTTAATCCCATGAAAACCATTTTTACTGTGGTTGTTGAGTGGGTTAAAGCCGCTAATGGCTTTGGCGAGAAACCTAACAGAATATATGTTCTTTTGGCTTGGGAACCTCCTACAATTGGCCGACTTAAGCTGAATGTGGATGGTTCTAGAAGAGCTATCACTAATATTATTGGAGCATGAGGTGTTATTCGAGACTTCTCAGGTGACTGGATTGCCGATTTTGCTGTGAATTTGGGCTAAGGTCATACTGGAGGCTGAGGTTTGGGGTCTATATTTTGGTCTAAAGCTTGTTGTTGAGAAAGGTATCACTAACCTTGCTATTGAAATGGATGATGTTGTTGTCGTCTCGCTTGTTCAAAAAATCAATTCATTGCAATGCCATCCTCTTGCTGCTTTGGTGCATAGTTGTTGTGATCTCATGAGACAAATTGGGAAAAGAATTGTATTGCGGATTGTTTGGAAAATTGGAGTTATAATCTGGACCTGGGAATTTGCTTCTTTGATGAGGCTCCTGTCTGGGTTAGCTCTATGTTGGTGGATGACTTGCTTAATCTTGCTAGGTCTCGACTCATGCGCAGTGTTTAGCTGTTGTTTTCTGGGGGTTTCCCCCTATTTCACCTATAAAAAATGTTAAATCAAGTTTTTAACACTAGATCTTAATTTCAATTCCAATTGTCAAAAATTAAAAGGCTAACACCAACAAAGTAAGGATACTTTCTTTTAAGGAATAGAAAAGGCAAGATAGTCAAACTTTATAACAGTGGATACGAGTTTAAGAACATCTCCAACGAACTCCTATCAATAAAACCATATTACGTGACATAATTGGAGATACTCGGAGGACCACAACCAATACTATTTGAACCTGATGGGATTGTATATGATATGCTCTACTTATATGATCCGAAGGTTAGTTGTCCTGTCTTTAATATGTATGAATATTAATATATAGCATGATATCTAGTAAAAGGCAAGAATCATTTTGTTTGCAAATTGGAAAAAGAAACGAGTCTATATACAAAATGAAGCCTTGGGAGTCAAATTCACCGGCCTAGTGACTTCAGCACCGACTACTGGCAGCCCTTTAATTGCCTAAAAAATCAATCTTTCGGACCACAAATAAGTTAAAAGTTATGCTACAGGCCACACCACTCACAACTACTTCTTCAAGCACCTTTAATATATGCTAAATGAAGGGAAGCACGCCAAAGCAAACCATGAGACTGGTCTTTGTAATCAAGCTCTCCAACATTTAAATCACACCTTTTCACTGGTGAAACTAATTAATCCAGCTCTTCAAGGATTTCCAAAACTGATGTGGGTTTACTAAAGTAGTTTGGTTTGGTAAAACAATGGTATGATCTATGATTTGAATAGCCTCATCAAGACTTGAAATCTCTCATGAATCTCTTTGAAATCAGTTATAACTGTCAAGAAATCTAGGTTGAAATATATTGAAATCTTTTTGTAATCTTTGAAAGGAGTTTTGTGTCTCAGTTTCATATTTATACGATCTTGACCGCCCATGTTTCTAAGTTAACATTTGCAAAACTTTTCTATTAATGTCCACAGACACTCTTTGTCGTGGCAGAGAATGAATGACAATACATGCTTCGACTATAATCACGTAATATGTGTTCAATCTATGGCCAACACCCTTTAACCACCGGTAGTCTGTGCCTAACATGAATACAGACCACATGTGTATCCGTGACTTATACATTATAATGACGTTTTCCACTAGTGATTGTCTAAGTATTTCTATCCCATGAAATAATATCACCATCTTGGTTAGAAATAGGCCAAGAGTGTGACTTTAAGTACAAAAAGATAGCATTCTAAGTTTGTAACCACATGCATGTTTAATAAAGATGAAATCCACCAATACAATTAGGTAAACTGAAATTAAGCAGAAAACTTTTAAGGGTCGCATTAGAGCAACCAGTTAAAGTAAAGGATGGTGGCATTTGCCTCCTTGAAGAACCGTCTTGAGTCTTCCTCTAATTATTAATTACCGGATTAATGCATTTTCCTATAGTTTTTCATTTGCAGCTGAAACATCAATGATTATTTATGTGTGGTATTCTTATAGGATCACCATGTTCACTTAATTCTAGAGGTTGTGACGTTCTTCATTGAAAATCTTTTACTTGATCATCATATATTTGAAATAACATTAATAATTGAGACATATATGAATTTTTGAGCAACCACTGGAACATGCCATGAACCCTAAAACGCAGTATATAGTGATTGGCTACTTTTCCTAACACATATATTTGATTAATCTAATGCAGAAATTCAAGCTTCATTTTAAAAACAATGAATTAGGCTCGAAGGTACGCCCGGAATCTGCATGCACATAGATTTGATCATCCCTTCATCAAATTCAAATTGGGAAGCATTTTTATGGCAGACCTGCATTTTTTTAGCAGCCTTCTTAGAGATCTTAATTATTAGCATTTGAGCTTATGTATCATTAATTTGCTTTCATTCAGCACTTAATTGAAGCTCATAATCGAGATTTAAAACCCTCGTGGTTTAGGTAATGACACATCCTCTCTATGATTGCAGCCTTGCAGATATTCTTGTTTATGCATAAGATCTTCCAACTTTTGTTGTTCTTCAATCTGTCCAAAAAATATGTTTTTTTGGATCATATAGCTTCTTTCATTTTCATGATTTGAAAGCCTTTTACCAATGATAGGATATTTAGAAAAATATTTTTACAACGGGATACACTCTCAACAAAGTTACGTCTCACGACTAGATATCGAATCTATCACAATTTATATGGTGTCGTGGGGCACAAATTGACTATGAAAGAATTGACAACAAACGGTGAAGTGAGGCCACAAACAACATTATCTTCTTCAAACAATTTGTGCATATATAGGATGGTTTATCTTTCCAAATCTAACCATGAGAGAATAGTACAACAGTGTGTCACAGATCCCTTCTGGTCTGGTCCTGGACAAAGCTGCCCGCATACCAAAACGTTGATATCTATGAAAATATCTGAGGCCAAAGGTCTTTTATTGCTGCCTCCAATAAGAGTGGTCCATTTATCATAACAAACAATAAAAGAAAGCGCGATAGAGCAAGAAGGAGAATTGATACTTATCTCAAAATAGAAAGGGGTACAAATCAAGAAACTGCCTCAAAAAAAAAAATCTTGTTATATAACAATAACTAAACAATCCAACAGCTCATTTCATTAAGTTTTTCTTCCCGCTTAGCAATTTTTAACTCATGGAAGCTAGAAAAATTAAAAAGAGTATATATTTATATTATGAGACTAATTAATTTAAAGTGCAAATATGTTTCTGCGCTGTGGGATTCGGTCTTGTTGTAGATGTACATCTTCCAAGACACTAAGCCGACTCTTAGTATTGCTGCTGCAACGCTTTTGGCCACGCCTGCAAGATGCTAGCATTTGCTTGGTAGAAGCCTCTAAGTCGCTCATTTCATCAATCACAATCTGTCTGTTCCTGCACTGTATGCTGCAAAATCCTAGATCACCTCTGCATTCACATATTCGATTCGAAAACTATATCAGAATCTATGCCAAGTCCCATCCCTACAGTTTAGATTAGTTTAAAGTAGATTATCGCATGTATAAACAAAAAACAGTCTTATTCTGGCAAAAAAAAAAGTTACATATTTTCTCAGAACAAAATTATGAAAAAACCAACAAAGATGAAGAATTAAGTTTTGGAAAGTCATGCCTGTATGTGGAGAGTCTAATTATTTTTTTAACTTTTACCTGTACATGTAGACCTCTTTCTCAAGGCTTAATCCCTTGTTGCATAAGTGACATGTTTTGAGAAAGCAAGAGAACTCAAGGGTGGGCTGGCTCAATCTTAATGCAGATTTCACAATGATATTTGACTTATTCCCTTGTGAGATCTGTATAAGGATTTTCAATCCAACAGCCACTGAGCTCTGCTTATGGTCAACCAAATTGGAGGCCTTTCTGAACTTGGAAATCATTTTTGTTGAACCAGAGAGAAGAGAAGAGAAGAGATAAGAGAAGAAGAAAGAAGAAGAAACAGAAAACTTAAAGAGGGTTGTGAAGCGAGGGGCTGAGCATTAGATATTTAAAGGCAGCTTTGGTTCTCTGTCCACACGCACACAGAAATCGATAAATAATATTTAAAAACAAAGGTAGACAGAAGACTTTGCTTCCGTTAATTTGATTTTGTTATTGCTACTTCATGATTCATGAGCCACGTGCTGCAATTTGCTTGTTCTATGTCTTTACCGTGTCTGCATTCTCCTGCAAGGTTAAACTTAAAACGAGTTACAAAGCAGGAAAAGGGTTTTGAAGTTGAAGCCATTTTCCTAGCCTAGGCCTTTGGTTTTGTTTGGCCCTACCAGAAAATGAGCGAACCTTTTGTTTTTTGTCCAGCATGAGAAACGTGATAACTGTGAAATAAAATGTGTGGATCCTTTTTGTTAATTATTAATTATTTTCACTTTTCTTGCCCCCCACTATGGAGAAGTTGATTCCACTAAGGAGTTGGCATTGAAGAACATTTATTTTTATATATGATGTCCTAGGTTCATTTCATCCTCCTCAATTTTCAATATCGCATATATATATATATATATATATATATATATATTTACCTTTACATTCGAAGTCCTAAACTCGATTCTCTTTTCAAAATCTCTCAATATCGTTTATATAAAAAAAATATTAATTTTTCTTTTAAAAATTCCAAAAATAAACAATCGAAATTGTCAAAAATTCTTATTTGATTATATGTACACAAACATTAGTATTGGCGTATAACGGTATAAGAACGAACTCATCAAAGTGTTAGAAAAATAAAAAAGAATCACCAAGAAGAAAAAGAAAGCCTATTTCTTTTCACTCCCTAGGAATATATAATTAGGGTTGAAGCAATGACATTGGATACTTAAAGATTAAACATTTTTAAAACTAATGGTTCATGCTGCTGCACATGACCTATTGATACTAGTGCAGAGTTGTACTTTGTTATAAAATTTTGGATAGTTCTATTTGAATACACCTCAAAATTCATGAGATCCGTTTATTCTTTACTCACTCCTAATACGATGCCAAGATTTGAACGTTCATTTTTAGATCCTCAACCAAAGATCCTTTTTATAAAATTTAATTAAAATCAGAAATCGTCTAATCATTGGATTGCTATCTTTGATTATTTTAGTTGTTTATAGAAAATTAATATTGTACTCGTCTATTTATTTGACAACAATTAATACGGAAATGATTTTCAATTTGAATGATTTTTTAATACTTAGCTAAAAAATGAGTTGTTTGGATTGTGAGGTTGTGTAGTAAAGCTCAAATGACTAGTTAGCACCATACCTTTTGTATACAAGCTCCAATATATGGCGCCCATATAAGACACTTTTTACCCCACATAGTTGCATTATGCACAGTGACTTTAAATGAAAGGGATTGTGACCATATAATATAATAGCTACAATATAGAATCATCTACAAATTCGAAAACAACCACTATTAGTCTGCAATATCGAATTTAAAGCTATTGCTTATAGTCAACAAGGTCTAGTCTAGTGAAAAAGGGAGGATATTAATTTGTAGACCAAAAGTCTCAGATTTGAATTGTTGAAGAATTCAACACAGTTCCACACAGAATACTTAACAAAATATAAAGTTCCATATAATAAATGACTCAACTCCTAATAAAATAGAGGCTTTTGTATAAAACCTCACACCTGCTAAACATGTGGTTAAGTTGGTGACAATATCGATGTTGCTAGTAGTGGGCCAAGGGTTCGCCCCTCTAAAATCTTAACACGAACCCTCATGACATCATTGTGTGTGTTTGAAAAATCTCCCTCCCCTCTAATTAAAATTATCACTTGTACTAAAAAAAATTATTGCTTATATACCAACCCGAACAAAATCAATCAACTGCTGCCTTTTTTTTAAATTTATTGATCAATCACTTTTACATGTATTTTACATAATAGGTTTAAAATTTGACAACAATATATTGGGGTACATACAGGCACCTTTTAGGATTCAAATACATCATTTGGGGATTGAAAATGAATAACGTTTAATCATCATACATCTATGTGCATTCAAATTCAATAGTGACAATTTCAGGACAAAACTCATGTGCGAAAGGAAAATCTTCTAAGATACTTTCCAACCATATCTCGATTACTTATCTTGAAACCTAAATAATCCCAACCAAATCTGCCTATTTTCCTAATTCAATCTCCTAAAAAAACAAATTTCTCGACATACTAAGCCAAAGCCATTGGCCAACGATTTCTCTATCAAATGGGACGTTCCTCATTTTATGTTCATTAAAAAGCTTTTTTTTGGTGAAAGGAGAGAGGGGTTTTTCACACACACTGCTAAAAGTGTCATGGAATTCGAAACTGAGACCATTAATCTGCAAATCAATATCATTTTTCATAGACAAGTCACTATTCATTAAAAATCCAGACCAACCACCTAGCCCGATTAACTTATGCAAATTCCAAGCCCAAACAAGTTGAGGAAATCATCACATCTTAAAAGTCCGAAGTCCTCATTGATATTTTTGCAAGATAATTATCCTCTTCTTGTGTTGTGCTGAAGAAGAAGTTGTTTAATGTTTTCAACTAGTAGTGGCCTCTACAAGTTCGAATTTGTAATTTTATTTACAGCATTAAGAAAAAGAAGAGACCTCCAAAATCTCAGACAAAACCACACCCTTCCATCTCCCACATACTTCAGCCACAACCATAACCACGTATTAGCATCATCATTTCTTTGAATTATATTTTCATCACATATATATATTAGAAGATATCATAAGATTGTAAAAGAAGATGAGGATGCCCATTTCCCACGCATCTTCCATTTCCTCTTTTTTTCCCCTTGTAGTTGGCCATCGCATTGAGAATCAATTGCTTTTGCAATTTGATTAAGAATAATTATTGGGATTGGCCTGAAAAGGGTAAATTTTATAGCAAATTCATTTGAATAATCACAACTATGAGGGTGTGATTAATGAGCTTTGTTGACGCTCAAAATGGGAGGGCCCAATTCGAGCCCAACTTAGATGATGATGATAATGTGACAAGACCGACCGATTCCACCCCGGAACCCGAGAACCTTCGTTGACGGGCCCACATCAACCCATGTCGGGCCCACATCCTAAAACAATTACCCTCTTCCGAGAAAACCTATATGGGCCAAGACTTCGTCAAAACGGCAGTAGTCTCCCTTAAAACAAGTACTAGCCCAAAGGTTTCAACCTCACAAACAAGCATGTATAAACAACCCAAGCGCCAAGATGCATAAGACATATATACAACAGCCTCCTACTAACTAATTCAACCCTAAAGGTGATACAAGAGCAACTAAGAGTACAAATTCAACAGCGGAAATAGAAATAACAGACACAGAGTTTAGGGTTCAAGGATGACAATCCTACCCTTCCATCGAAGCTCGAGAAGAGAAGCATACAAAAGGTGTCGAAGCAACTACGGTCCTGGGGCGCAAAATGCAAAGAGTGTGAGTGGACAAAAACAAGGTTTTTCATACTTAAATCAAAGTGGTAACCCCACTGCGTTTAAAACCATGCAAACATGCATCTTAAATCATTTATATATTTGAAAGTCAGATTAATACAAAGTACGAGAAAACATTTCAGCTTTAAAACCCCTTTACATTTCCCGAGGCATAATCCTCCCAAAACAAATCCCACACAAGTTTATGAAATATAAACAAAAGGATTTATTAACGTAAAGGATAAGGATGGAATAAAATCCACATAAGGTAAAACAAACCTTAATATGATTTAATAGCTTGCTTACAAGAAGCAAATCAAACTTGACAAAGATAAAGATAATAATTGCAGTTCAAAACATTTATATATATATATATAAATATATATATAAAACAGGATTTACAAACCAATAAGTAAAACCTAACAAGTACTGAAATCAAATCAAGTACTATAACCAAAACAGTAAATAGTTTCCCCAAACATCCCCAAACCCACAATCATGTGCTTACAAGCACGACAAGCAGGAACGATCCTCACTAAAAGAAATATGAATACGAATGTACTAACACACGCGTATAGGTAGTATAACTATAACACACCCAAGTACTGTGGAAAACAATCCAACAAGGGGATCATCTGATCGACACCGTGACACCAACGACACACCGGGCCTGCGGTTGAGCTGGCCCAAAGTGGGACTAAACTCACAGACTATATGGTAAAACTTACCAACCATACCTCCGAAATAAATCTGTCCTACGCGCTGCAGACTACCAATCAAGTGGTCTACAATACACCTGCTAAGGTATGCACCGTGATCGTATCATACTGCATCTAGGTAAATCGTGATTATCAAGATTGTGAACAGGGGAGGTACAATACAAGGTGCTAACAAGACTCTCACAACAATCGCTACACGATGACAAGATATATATATATACATACACAATGTACCCAACCCCAAAACACCAACATCAGACATACACAAGTCCATCAAACATATAACCCATATATATATACTTCAAAATCAGACATCACTGTCCAAAACATATATTTCTATATTCAAAGTATTCACAAGGGTCAAACGACCGACAATGTATTAATATTAAATCAAACATCTTTTTCATTGAAAAACCATATTTAAATCTTATTCAATGCTAAGGTCAAGCATACTAAATCATGATAAAATCTACATTTCTAAGACGTCAAATATAATGTATAACATATATATATATATATATATCAATATATATATATATATATAAATCAAGTGTTGAAAACTCTTTTCTTAAAGTGGATAAACATATGTATATATATATATATATATATCAAGGTACATATATATATATATATACAACCAACGTATGGTGATCCTTCTCAAAGTAGATATACCTATATATATATAAGTAATATATATATATAATCAAGGTAAAGATATATCAATATATATATATATATATATATATAACCAAAGTATGTATACATATATATATATATAGTTATATAACCATTTTCCACTATTACAAGTGTTTACTCAAAGTAGCGATACATATATATATATAAGTTTATATATATATATAATCAAAGTATAATGTATTATAAATCATAGGGTTTTAACCCTAAAACCGGAATGTGGAATCAAACGACTATGCTAACGTCCATATACTCAATTATATAATTAAAATATAATAAACGGTTTCAAGCTTAAAATAGCTCATTTGTATAATTAAAACTGACATGAAAATCAACGGCTCCACGTCCTGCTCAATACCCAAAAATATAAATGCTAATAAATAAATAGCCATCGTGGCCCCACATAAAACCCTGAACCCAAATCATGCATTAAACTCAAATGCAAACCTTTAAATATAATAAAATCAAAGTCAAACCAAGACTTAACATTCAAGATTTAAAATCATTAAATCTCCACTCATGCATTTCATGCAATTCATTCAGATCATGCACAGTAGAAAACAAAGTCCACTCACCGCGGGTCCTACGCCGCACAACCCTCAGTTGCCCGCCATACGTGAAGAGTCAACGATACCTAAAGCCGATAGATACGAGAATCAATTAAGACTGAACGAGAAACCGTAAACTTAAACTCTAACAGCAACCCACTTAACGCGTGTGCACGTCGCCCTACGAAGGATTCCAAGGTCAAACCGCTTACAACTGGTGGGACCGCCCCTAAGACTCCCCAACTGGGCGGTCAAACACCCCATTTCTCGGTCAACTCGGCCCACGGAGCCCAAGACCTCCACAACGATCTAGACCTTCCTAGAAGTCCAACAAAGTCAACTACACGACAAATGCATTCCTGAGACACTACTAACCCTGGTCAAACTTGGTCAAACCGACTGAATGGGTCAAACTGACCTCAGGTCCCATGACCTCCAAACTTAGATCCGAAAGTTCCTAGAGGTTCAACACGACCTAGACAACGTGTCCTCAAAGTTTGGTCTCGATCCGACGGCCTGATTGCTCACGATCGCACAATCGACGATTACTTGCTTAATCCTAACTTCAAGTCATCGATCCGAGTATCCGACTAATCATGATCCGTCAAACTTACACGATCCCTAGAATTATCTAGATCCACATATCCAAGAATGGACACGATCCAACTGTTCAATCCTATCGAACCCGAGAATCACGCAATAGGCGAGATCCGCTCGATAACCAAACGATCTCCGAATTGAGATCCGTCAACTCCTACGCGCTCACAGCGACACGAGGATCATTACTGACCCAAGAACCGCCATCACACCGCCACTCACGCGCCACACGCGCCACCGTGGGTGGTGCCTGAGCAAAACCTGATCGACCAACCTCCACACACCGGCCAACACCACCTATACCAAAAAGACTCACCACCACGAGGGGAGTTCAAAACCGCCCTTACTCAGCCCTTAACCGGCCGCAAAACGGCTCAACCGCCGCCACAAACCCCGGCTAAAATCTGGGTTTCATCGAACACCAAACACTATATCGATCTAAACCCACCATACCAATAGCTTGAGGAGGAAGAGAGGGTTCGTAAAAGTACCTTTGCGCGACAGAGGTGACCGAGACGCCGACGATCGCTGAAAGAACCGGAGAAACCGCCGCTGCCATCGCCGAAATCGAAGCCTCCGACCGAAAGCCGCTGTCTTGACCGCTGAGGTCGAGCTTCGGCCCAACGCTGACCAGATTCACGCCTTGCCGTGGGACCGGAGTTGAGAGAACTCAAGAGAGAGAAGGCAAGGCCGAGAGAGAAACCGGAGAGGAGAGAGAAAGTCGAGGAGAGAGAGAGAGAATCTCGTTTCGATTGGCCCACGTGGCTTTATCAGATTTTTCCCAAAATTTGAAATGACGCTTACGCCCTCCCGAACAACTGGAGCTCGTATCGAACGTTCCGCCACAACGGACTGCTTGACATTCCGACGCAATGGCGCAACTCGCTTCGGCCAAATTCGATCTGAAATAAAGTGGACCAAAATGCCCCTTTAATTACTTAAATCCAATTAATTCCAATTAAATCATTTTAAGTCATTTTAAATTCATTTTAATTATCCAAATTAATTAACTTATTAATTAATTCATTTTATCTTATAAATTGGGTCAGTATATACATAATGCCTTCTGAGACCTTTTTCGCAGACAGTGAGAAGTAGGGAAGAAGACAAGGGCGAACGCTCGCACGGTGTGGTAGCCGAGGCAATAAGCTCAAGTCAGATAAGAGTGGAGTAAGTGAGAAGTGGAGAGGCAACATGTTGTCATTTTTCTCACGTGGGACTCGTGGGCATGGCCTGCGCCACGTGTCTGGGCTTATCACAAATTGGCCGGTCGGTCCTGGGCGGCCCAGAAGATATGGTATAAACAGAACATCATTACTTGACGACTTGGGGACTACAAACATGGGATTAGCATCGCAACACATAACCCATCTCAAGGGCCGCTTGGTTCCAAACCAAAAGCAACACCTAGCAAGTCCCCAACCAAGAAGTTCATTCTCAATCGGAAACTTGGGGACTCATGTTTATACCATATCTTATCGGGGCCCTTCGCACCAACCAGCCCAAAATTTGGCCCAATAAAGCCCCAGACACGTAAACCCACACAGCTATGCCCACGCAGTCCCACATCGGAAAATGACAACATGTTGCCTCTCCCATCTTCCTATAAATAGGGACTTACCCCGCTACAAAGGTAATGACATTTTGAATACCATAGCTTCATCCACTTACTCCACTCTTATCCTGACTTGAGTCTGAGTGCCTACGGCATACCACACCTAAGTCGAAGCTGCTCACACTTGTCTTCTTCCCCTTTACAGTCTCAACCCTGTCCGCCGAAGGTCCTCAAAGTGCAAGGCATTATCATCATCATCTAAGTTGGGCTCAATTGGGCCCTCCCATTTTTGAGCGTCAACAAGCTTGAATATCATTGGTACCCTATAGCAAATTCCAAAGCCATATCTGGGGATCAATATTCTAGTGTACTACTCATGAATAATCAAAAACTTTCGGCCAAGTGATTAATGAGTTTGTAGATCATTATCTCTACCATCAAAGAAGATAATCACAATACAGTTATGGAAAAACTCGAGATAATATTATATATACGAAAATGTTCTCTTGTCAATCGATCATTAAATTGATATTTTCTTTATTATGAGTCTCATCAACTATACGAGAGGATTTTATTCATAATTAAAACTCAGACTATAATCATCAACTAAGAAAGCGTCTCAAATAATGTTGATGAATGCCACCCAATTAAAGCGTCTCGTAATATCATCCTAAGACTAATACGTGTCATGCAAGAAAGAAAGCATTAGCTGTATAATATGAATCTGCCAGCCCAATGCCACCCAATTAAAGGAATAATTAAGATGCAATATTCGATACAGGTCCTTGCCCCCCAATTAAAGGAGGGGGAGTGATTCCAGTACTTTTTGGTACAACTCAACTTCTCATGGTGTAATATTGTGCTAATTAAAAGTAGCATTACACATGTAGGAATATTATAAAATTATAAATATTTATTTATTCCATGAAAATATCACATGTGATTGATATACTCATTTGAGTTTATGGGAGGGTCAGAATCACTTATGGAGAGAAGTACCTCCCACGTGATTCTCCATATATATAACCACTTTAAGCGATTTTAAACAATTCTCAAGAGAAGAACCTCTCATCTACTCTCCATAAAATCACTTAAAACGTTTCTTCATAGAAGTGATTATTGGCCTATCCAGAATCATGCTTTCTTACAACCAAGATCGCTTCTGAAAGCATTTGACGGAAAAACTTCAAAGTGTTTGTAGGTTATATATATATATATATATAAAAGTTTTTTTTTTCCAAAAGCATTTGAATTGTTAATAAAATTGCTTGTAGTAAAAGCATTTATGAGCAAAAATGTTCCATATGCCACCTTATAGGTTCCAAAAAAATTATCGAGTTGAAATTTGTTTCTAAAATCTCAAAGACGTGATAATTAGGATAATTCTCCAACTTCTAATCAACCTTTCCTTTTTTGCTCCCTCTCTTAAGGCCTAGCCTACTCCTATATATACACACACCACACTAATCCTCCAATCCCATCCTACTATAAGCCCTTCACTTATATCCTTTATCTTTGTACGTTACTTATTCATACAATCATGGCCAGGCTTCCTGTAAACCCCTTCCTCCTGCTCAGGTTGGTATAGCTATATATATATATATATATATATATATATATATATATATATATATATATATATATATATATATATATTATTTTTGTTTCTTTCACACAAGTATGTCTCTGTATGAGTTATAATTTAATCACCATATAACTATCTCAAGCGTACTAATTAATTTCCCATCTGTTAGACTGTTTCTACTTAATCATTCTTGAACCTTGATAGTAAGAAATTAATGATGATGAAAATACAATTAGGTTATAATATCTGATGTTTTTAATTAATTAGGGGTTTATTTGTTTGATTGAAGTAGGCGATCGAATAAGGTTGCAAGATCAGTGCAAAAGGCAGCGACGACAATGACGAGGACGACGACAACTGAATCGGGGAGTAGTGTTAATGATAATGTAGCAAATAATCATGATGGTCAGCAGATGAATCAAGTGTTTTGGATGAGAGACCCGAAGACAGGGAACTGGATTCCAGAGAGCCACTTTGAGGAGGTTGATGTTGCAAAGCTGAGGGAGAAGCTCCTCCCCAACCCCAACAAGCAACACACACTTTAATTTAACCATATGGCGAAGGGTTTTTCTATATTAAGAATGTCCTTATTGAAAGACAAAAAAAAAGTGGACACTTATTTTTAGGGTTACCAAACAATGGTATTTCAACTATCGGCACCTTTTATAATTTAGGTCATCCTTCAAGGGCTATGCTATCCCCGATGTTGTTTCTGGAACGAAATTATGGATAATCCAATGACTAATAATCTTTGATTTAGCTGATTTCTTTCTCTCTTTTTCCGTTTGCCCTTCAAGAGCAGCAAGCAATACAACAATCCAACGAAATAGGTAATGTACGTATCATGTCTGGTCGCTCTCTTTTCCCTGTTTTCTCTCAATTCAAGCAAGAAATAGATGTGAGAAAGCAACAGATAAAAATAAAATCTAAAAACCATTTAAAATTGCCTTTGTTTTAGACCCATTATTCTTTGCATCTCTCACCTCTATCCTTCCTCTATCTCTACAATTAAAAGGACAATAATTCTTCTTCTTTTTCCTTTTACTAATGCTGAAGAAGAGGCCAAATCCAAATCAGAATATATGTTTGAGCAAAAGTAAATGGCATACGATATGCTCCAATATATTCAAAACCAACCCATTGAAATAAACAACACGAAGGACGAAGGCCAATTCGATGATGCAAGTATATTTGCAACAACAAAACCAGAATTGCATACATGCATGCCAAGGTAAATTCGCATTTAATGGTACAAATGTAACAAAATTGACCCTTCACCATTCATGCCTTAAAAACAAAAATCTTCCCCTTCACATGGAAGACTATCATAATTTTAGGTTGGGGGGAACGAGTTAAGAAGAGGCATTATCTGGGAAAATATCCACATTCATGAATGGTTACAAGTATAGCTGAATAAGCTCATCGCTGACCACTGACGGAGTTAGTACGCCCAGATCTGTGAAGAGCAGAGTAAGATATTGTGGAGGCGTATAATCACGAGCAGACCTTTCAACCTCAACCTTGGATGGGATGGGTACCCCAAAATCTATGGGGCGTAATGCAGGGGCCATGTCTTTCTGGTCCAATGGATAGAGGCGAGCAAACTGGAAAACAACAAATCAAGTATGTAATGTTTTGTGGAAATAATAAACAAACATTGATCTTTCGAACTACAAATGCCTCCGTTAAATGAGAAATTTTGCAATCTGATTCTTAAATCTTATAGAAATTTTCGCTCTGCTGTGGACTACTTATATGGCATGTATAAACCACACTGCCAATAACAAGCCACATGATGTGCCAGGTCATGCAACTAAAGAGTTATGCGAAACTTTTTGTAGGTGTAGCATTATTCACTAAAAGAATATATGTTTACCAAAATACAGTATTAAATACAAGAAAATAATGACCCAGGCTATATGTAGTGTACACACAATGATACAATATGATTTCCTTCATTAGATATAGAACTTATTTTGGCATACCTTGTAGCTTTCAGCAGCCACATAAACCGGTTTGTTCATGCTGTGTGCCACCAAGGCAATTTGAAATGTTCCCATCATATTGATAATACCTCCACTTTCAACCACTCCATCTGCCCCAACAAATACCATGTCCACCTCATCCATGGTATATGCCACTGCAGAGTCTATTAGGAGCTTCACAGGAACATCAAGCTTGGCCAACTCATTTGATAACAGTAATCCTGTTCTGTCTGGCCTTCCCTCTGCAGTTTACAGCATCAAGTTTGAATCATACCATAAGGAAAATATTTCATACTAATCCTACCTGTTACTTAGAAATAACTGAATGACAAGAACACAATTCACAGACTACATTATAACACACTTACTAGTTTTCTATTTGGAGGATATTTGTGGTGATGTAAAAGAAAAACAGACGAAACGTCCAAAATATATCCCATATACAAGATTCTACGAAGATAGAGATTCTAAATTATGTTGTTAAATCCATCTTACTCCAGTTAATATAGCAAAATAAATGACAGCACGATAAAGAAGAAAACCTGTGCAGAAAACTCGAAAGAGTTTATTGCTCTTGGCCGCGCTCTTCAGTACTTCTAGAACAACTCTGGAGAAACCATGAACCAAGATGGTGCAACCATCAAATATAAAGTCTTGACTAAGCACAGCTATGATTCTGCGGGCCTGCAGTATAAGACAAGGGTGGCTGAATAAGACACAGTAGTTAAAAGTTACCTCAAAGGCTCAAAGAGTTGTTATTAGGTCATGTACCTTAGTAGATATCTCCCCAAACTTTTCTGCACGTTCAATCAAACGAGACTTGGCTGAGTTGAAATCTTCATACTCTAAAGCTGAAGTTCGAGTAACATATCGCATAAACAGGTCACATCCAGCAGTCAAAGAAATGGAGGTCGTGTCCCATGACTGAAGCACATGAAGGGTAATTCACGTTAATTAATCTAAATTGCTACTATAAAACCAAATGGAGATCATAACTTGACCTCTTTATCATTCTGTAACTTGATTCAACAAAAGAACACTTCATGCCTGCTAGATTTATTCCCCAAATTAACTCTAAACAGTGATAAGTGGCGATATCAATCAAATAATGGAAACACAATCAAGACAACAGAGAAGCAAGTTTAACAAATAACCAATGAAGAATTGAAAAACAAAATTAATATAAATAGTGAAGTTCACATTTCAACAGTTAGCTTCTTTAATAAAATCTATCATACTTGTATGGCTTATTTCAAAGAACCAAAAAGAAATGTATCCATCTTATACAGTTTCCCTGCGCCAATTTCAAGTGCCCACAAGATTAACAATTCTATTCAGAAGATTGCATTATGATTAAGCCTCCATAAAATTTGATTGAAATCTTTTCAGAAAAGCAGAGGCTTTTCCCAAAGGATAAACTATAATAACTGAAATTCTAATCTTTTCAATATTAATTACAAAATCAACATGACCATACATGAGCTAATTTCAACGAACAGTTCACAAATTTTAAAACAAAAATTCTGAAAACTACTTTCCACTGAAACAAACAGAGCACAGTTACTCACTTTAAGAGAGTCAGAGGCCTTCTTGAGCTCAATTTCCAGCTCCATCATCGTGGTGGCCTCACTGGACCGAATCACAGACGCCAAGGCCCGAATCGCCGCCACGGCCTCGGCCAAATCGGGCTGCTTTCTCCAGTTATTGAACTCCTCGATGACGCTGAAGGGCTTGCCGGAAGCAGAACCGGGCTTGGCTTCAACCTCGCCAACGATTGGACCTTGTTCGTCGGGGTTCTGGCCGACGGCGGCTTGGGCCTGGGCCAGCCAGTCGCTCGTGACGATGCCGTGGTGGGCCGCCCGGGTCTGGTAGTAGGCCGAGATCTTAGGGTTAGGGCTTTGCGAGGCGTCGGCCATGGATGAGTACTGTGGTGGCGGGGAGAGAGTGAGGGACTCGGGTTTCAAGGCCGATGCGGCGTCGTTTCGTTCTTGGTCCTGCTTGTCGAGAATGAACGAGGCTGATCTCCTCCACCACATTTATGCCTACGTGGTGGGTTTGCTGGGTCGTCACTTTCTCGGGAAAATAGGTGAGAAAATAATAGGCGAATTTGCCGGGAACTGTTGTGCTAAAAGATTCTCCGGTGAGTACAATTAGGCACTTAAGCAGACGATAATATCATATTAGGGTGTTGGTATCTTCTAATGTCATGCAATACGGTGTCGGGTAGGGTATAGAGAAAGGTAAGAAGTAAACCCCGGCGGCTTTGTATTCAGCTAACAAGAAATGATGTCGTATGAAGAAAAAGGGAATACTAAAAGATTTTTTTTTTCTTTTTCTGTCGTTTACAAGTTGGCTCATGATTTAGTCTCCGTTTGAATGAAGAAATTGAAAATTACATAGAATTCTAAAATGATATAATTTAGATTTTCATCATTTCAAATTTTGGCAATTGAAGATTTTAGTGTTTGGATTTATGTATGTTGAATTTTGTATATGACAATATGAAAATTGTGAAATGACACATATTTTGGTGGAAATTAAACTCGGGAATTTGATTCCCCAATTTTCACGATTTTTTCCGTGCTTAAGTTGCCAAACAAGGGAATTGTCAATTTCTCATCTTAAATTCTCGATTTTTAGTTAAATTCTGAGTTATTTTCCCTCATCCAAACAGAAATGTCTCTTTGTGCTTGCATGTTTTGTCACTGCTTAGGTTTATTGCTACAATAGCTACGTACTTGGAGCATATAAAAATTTCTCCAATATTTGCATGTAAAAATGGTGGAGTGTTGGTGGTATAGTATAAGGACAGTCCTACGTTTAGGCTAATCTAGACTATAGCCTAGATGACTTGATTTTTTATAGCCCAAAGTTAATAGGCAGCTTGGATGACTTGATTTTTCACATCCCACACGGACACACACACACATCCCAATCCCACCCATAGAAAATCTCATATTTTTTTCTTTAGTTAACTAACCCCACAAATCTGATAGAAAAAAAAAACATAAACTAACCTCACACACATGACACATACCCCTTTCAGAAAACATTAATTTCATTCCCTTAGAGAAAATCATGTACCTTGGCTTGAGTACCTTCTTTTCATTTTTATTTTCCAAGTTTGCTTGAATGACTAGATGAACTAAAATGGTTCAAATTTTTTTAATTATATTCTTTTGTAATGGATAAATGCTTTCAATTTTTTTTTCCTTTCAAGGAGAAGTTTATCGTGTAATTGCTATAATTGACCTTAAAATTCCTACTTCATTTTTCTATACATACTTATATGTGAGTGTGTGCACACCAGTTGCTTGTTTTTGTCAATAACTCGGTATTAATTTAATCATGATCTCATTTTCATTTCATGTTGAGTGCTGCTAAACGAACCCTAAAATTAACTAAGTACACCATACTACAAAAGTATTTATTGAATTACTAATTTACCATAATATAAAATGACCAAAAATGATATATTGAATTGTAAAACAAATATAATTTTAATAAGTACACCCTACTCATCGTATTCAACCCTAATTAAACGTAGAGAAGGTTTCGTATTGCTTGGTGCCCACGAACAACGTAGCGAGTACAGTACCAAGTTACGAGGTATGGTCTCTGGCTCGGGAATAGTTGGGGATCACAACCCAATTCCATGGATGGCATACTCCTCAACATTGGAAGCTCTGAAAGAACAAACTGTCAGAATTTTTATTTTTATTTTTATTTTTATTTTAAAAGGAGCTCCCTCTGATTCACCAATGTGTACCATTACAGAAAGAAAAAAAGATGAGGAATGGTGTAAGAAAGAAGACAACAGTACCTTGCTATTTATTCTGTTCCATAATCTTTAAGAACCATGAATTGTTAACAAATCCTGCATAAAAACATAAAGCTTTGCTTATCACGCAAGTTTATTAAGTTGTTCTTGAGGACTGAAGTTAAGAGTGAAACGTGCCATAGTACACAACAGGTTTGACACCAGGATCTTTCAAAAACTCTATACAAATTCCACATCAAACCAGTTGTCAATAAATAAATAAATAAAATCCTCTGAAATCAAAGCTGCATACTTTATAGTATCCAATTTTTAATAATAGTATAGTTCAAGTTTCATCTCACAATATTAGTGTCTGTCATTATAGACTCAATTCAACACAAGATTTTAGAAATTCTGAAAATTTATATATCCTCTTTCATGAAGATTAATATTAGCTTAGCCACTCATGAATTAAACCAAAAGGAAGATTCCTCTTCTCGCCACAGCACAAATGCAAAAGAAGCATGGGTCCAATAATTTTTAGCAACTCGACGTATGAAAGGAGCAACACGCTCCCCTGTTTTGGAGAAGAAAATGACTTTTACCTGAGATCCAGGACTACAAGTATTAGGGAGTACCAGGGTATTTTTGGTAGTTCAATAAGGTGTACTTAGTTAATTTTACATTTTGATTAAAATATTAAGATGTACTTAGATCATAGGGTATACTCAGTTAATTTTGGGGTTCATTTAACAGCACTCTTCATGTTACTTGGGAAAATTTTGAAATAAAGAATAAATAGATTTAAACTTTCATGGTAACTGAAGTAATGAAGTAAAGTTTATTGGCTGCAGTAAAAGAAATATGATCACAACATGAGAACCACTAAAAACAAGAATGGTGATTTGAAATCATTAAAGCATTATTTCTTTGATCTATGTCAGAGAGCTCATAACAGATTATCATTTTCCTTTAACACTTAATAATAATATGGTTATATTTTGAGGAATTGAAGCATGTCAATTTATGAGACTGCAGGTTCCTTGGCAAAATTTATAGATGAGGGCATGGAAATCCCCCAAATTGAACTTAATATTCACCAACCATCTATGTACCTAGACTCCCCCAAACTGAACTAATTCTTTAACTCTCTGCATTGGAAATGAACCTTACATTATATTTGTGTTTCTCTACCCATAGATAACACACATAGATGAGGAAATACTTTTAAAATGATGTTGTGCAATATAGCCACATGGATTTGAAGAGTATAGCCTCGCGGCTATACTCAATATTAAAATATTTTGAAAGTATAGTTGTGCGGCTATACTGCACAACATCATTTTCTTTTTTGTAATTAAGTAATATCTTAGCCTATTTCAATTACTTTAATTAGTAATTATGTTTTAATTCTAATTTATTTAGTAAATAACTAGTATTTAAATATTGTTCTAATTTCATAAATTATTTAATAAATTGTAATGAATTATTTTAAATTATTTTGTGGACTTTATTTTTATTTTTCTTTATACAAAATTAGTTTGTTTAGTTTAATATTTGCAATTAAGTAATATCTTAGCATTATTTAATTATATTAATTATTATTTATGTTTCAATTGTTCTTTATTTAATGAATAATTAGTATTTAAGTATTTTAATTAATTTCATAAATTAATTGGGCTATAGCTTAGGTGACTTGATTTTTTACACCCCACACGGACACACACACCCCCATCCCACCCACAGAAAATCTTATATGTTTTTTCTTTAGATTACTAACCCCACAAGTTTGATAGAAAGAAAAACATAAACTAACCTCAGACAAGTGACGCATACTCCTTTTCAAAAAACACTCATTTCATTCCCTCAAAGAAAATCTTTTACTTTGGCTTGAATACCTTCTTTTCATTTTTATTTTCCAAGTTGTTTGATGGCTAAATAGACTAAAATGGTTCAGTTTTTCTTTTTCTTTTTTTTCTTCCTTTGTAATGGATAAATGCTTTCAATTTTTTTCCCTTCACGAAGAAGTTTAACCTGTAATTACTATAATTGACCTTAAAATTCCTACTTCAATTTGTCTATGTTGCTAGATTTACATAGGTTTAATTTTTTAAAAAAATTAGAAATTTGGAACTTCTTGTTATCAATGAAATTTACTTGTACCGTCAAATTTTCTATCTTTCAATAGATTTGTATGTAAGGTAAATTTAGCCAATCATATTTTCAAATCTTGGATTCGTCCTTGATATTATAATGGCAATATAGAGGGAATATTATATTGTGGTTGAAGCGTAACCATCCATGGAACTTATGATTTGCAATGATCCTCAAACAAGAAAACTAGGCACCAAAATTTAATTGATCAAAAAGTACTTTTATTTTATATTTTTATTACAAGGTGACGTGGTTGATGACATATATAATATCTTATGCATGTTAAAGATAAACACATGTATAAAAGTAACAAATCCGATCAAATCTTGCATATGAAATTTGATTTGGTGTTTGTAGTATTATTATATCCGTTTTCCTTACAAGATTAGAAATCAACTCCTTAATTTGAACCAATTTAATCATTTGATCAAGTTAGCTTCCCAAAATTTGACACAAAGGGTTTAACCCAATTGAAGTACTTGTCGTTTGAACTTTGCTCTTCACTAATTTGGATCATTTACAACTTACAATCCCAATTCAATCCTCAATAGCTATCTAAATATATATATATACACGACTTGACCATATATATTTGTTGCCGATTTACTTCCACACTATCACATTTTACGGTTGATGAGACCATACACAACAAGAAGCCCCACGATGAGACTGTGATCTATGAAGGGCTCTACCACCATTGTCAAAACATCTTCTCCAAGAGCCACTCCACATGCTGATTGCTTTCTCTTCACCTGTTCATTATAAAATTAACCACTGTGAATTAGCCTAACCCTGATGTGCGTTTAAACTAACCTGAGTAATAGATCAAGCCGTGTTCTATTATAGAAATGAAAAACTCAAAAGTAATGGACAGAATTAATTAAATTAAATTAACCTCTGCAACTAGTCTTCCAGACTTGTCTAGTATCTTGTAGAATGACTTGCTGCTCAAGCTTTCTATTCTGTATTGCTGTGGTTGGTTCTTGTCTTGCCCTACAATAACCCTACACTGTGACCTCCCTCTACACAACCTAAATCTTTGTCTAACTTGAAAACCAGGCCTTTCTGGGTTGGCCTCTTTACCTGTGGATCTGTAGCCCTCCCAAAGACCAAGCAATGTGAATTTCTGCATAAGAAATTAGACCACATATTATTATCAGCAAAATATAAGTGTATAGTCTAACTCCTCAAAACTATGCTGTTATAACTAGCTGCAATTGGATTTACCTTTCTCAGTATGGTGAATAGGATTTTGCCTTTCAAATCCATAAGATAAACTTTACCTCTGCATTTGCAGTCATAGTTATCTACACGATACACAATTCGACCGTTGGAATCGAAGACAGTGCAACCATTGCTGTTCAGTATGAGAGACTTCATCCATATGGTGAATGTTTCTTGTTTTGAAGTGAAGTATTCAGTAGGGGAAGAAGAAAATGGGGCCTGAGGGTGAACCTTCGCCATGATCAAACAAGTTGGAATTTTTTTATAAAGAAATGGAAGTTGAATGTTTCATTCAGCGCACCAACTAAGAGATTTTATATGCTGAAAAGCACATGCATGTACTTAGGAAGCTACAGTGAAGAGAAACTAAAAAATAATTTAAAAAACTAATAAATGTATGATTATGATTATAATTTGGATTATGACATTGCTGCTCATGAGTTTGAAGATGTGCATGACAGAATGAATGGAAAAGTTCTAATATTGTATTCTCCTATTCTGTTTTATTTCTCAACTTTTTCTTAGGAATTACTCAAACATACCCAAAAAGGGTAGTTTAAAACAATTTTAATACCCAATTGTCTTAATATAATTACTTAATTAATTTGAATCTTATCACTCACTAGTCACAAAGTTCACAAGTGCTTTGCCCTATGTCATTCTGGGCTTTCACTGTAGCTGTCTGAAGTTCAGCTCATCAGCTCACCAACCCAAGTCTCAACTGCCCTGAATTTCAAGCACATTACATACATGCATATGACATGGTTCAATTCAATATATATATATATATATATATATATAGTTATTCTCTCATCTAGGTGTCCGCACGTCATTACCGTGTGAATTTCATTGTAAACAGAGAGGAAATTACGGAGGGCTAGTAGAAAATACAATATAAATTCATGCTGACTCATTCTATGGCTCACCATGTCCTAAAATAAGCCAAGATATGATTTGGTTTGGTTTCAAACTAACTGGAAAAGAAAAAAAAAATCAAACTTCAAACTTATTTTCAAGAATTCTGAAAGTTTTGCTTTGTCTGATCACGACCTTTACTTTTGGCAAATAAAACCACAAGCATATAGACAGATTCCTGAGGGGAGTAGGTTGGAAATAATCACTAGAATTTCATAGCTAAGTGGCTAATTGCACACATTCCTAGTGATTCTCACATTTTTGTATGCACTTGGCTGCCTGCAGATAGTTGACAAAAATGTGTCTGCAAAATGAGTCTGCTTGGGGAGCCTACTGAGACATTTATAGCATGCTCCTCAAATATGTTAATATACCAAGAAAAGCCCCCATTAAATTAAAATTTTGGAATTGGCCCTAAATCTTATGTATATTTAATTCAAAGGATACGTAAAATCTGCATTTTTGTTGATGTAAAATGAGGTCCAAGAATCTATAGGGCCGGTATTTTTGACAGGCCTGAATGTGTCTTTCTGATTATTTTAACTAATTGTTTCTTTTATTGTGATTGGATAAGTATCAGCCAGTCAAAGACTTAGAGAGGAAATTATAATTGATTGGCTGTGACTTATCTTGTAAATTACATATTAATACAATAGATTTCTTTTATTGAGTTTATCTGCATGCTTTCTTTAATACCTGGTACCTTTATCTAATTGGTAACTGGCGTTGATATCAAAACATTCTAAGCCGCCATTCGATTCTCATCCACTGATTCTACTTGAGTTCCTTCAATAGAAGACTAGATAAGTGCATAAGTTAAGCAGCATGAAGGGATGTTGAGTGCTTAATTAAAACTAGCTTAAGACTAACAGGATCTGGCTTAGCCATAATTAGCCAATAATTTTGCCTTCATTCTGTGGTGCTAAAGCCATGATTTTAGGCCAACGGATCTAGCCTAATGGAAAAGAATTTTAATTTGCAGACCAGAGGTCTCAAGTTCAAAATCCCGACGGCATCATAGTTGTGTGTGTGTGAGAAATGCCCCACTCTGTAGTTTAGACTATCACTTACACTAAAAAAATAAAAAAATCCATGATTTCCAATTCCCATAGACTTTCATGTCTGCTTGATTTAAAAGTTTTTTGGGGAAAGTAAGTGACAAAGGCAGGCTTCCCTGCCATTCATGTGATCAATTAATGATTATAATTTATGTTCATCTCCTTCCAAGCTAAAACAATCACCTCTAAATCTTGAAATTATGAACCAAAAGATATAATTCAAAAAATAGAATATTCACTTAAGGGTTCAATTCCTTGGCAGCAACATAAGTGATAATGATTATAGAATACTACGATAGTATAATCACGTGATACATCTTGTACACGTGTTATAATATCATGAACATCATATTAAGAACAACTTTCTTTTATCTGTTAATGCAAGCTTTTTGTTCTTGAGGAGTTGGCCTAACCCAGCTCAAGAAAACCAGGTTAATCAAAAACATCAATAACCTAAAAAACGATACATATTGATCAAAGTGTTGAGGTTGTAAATCTCTTTAAAAAGGCTTGGAGTTGCAGGATTCATTCAGCATATCCAGATGGAAAGAAATATTGTACCTAGCTGATATATAAATACGGTGTTTCTTGGCCCATGAGCATGTGTTTGTTAGTTTTGGTTGGTTTTGGGCCTTGCCTTTACCCCAAAAGAACAACAACAAAACCAGAAGAAGCCTAGCAATCAATCAAAAACCTTGGTACGAATTGGTTGGAAGATGAAGGCTGGTTTGAAATCAGAAATTGATAGAGATGCTTTTGACTATATGACTATGTCATTGTCATGGTCCTTTTGTTAATGAATCTCACGAGAGAAGAGACTCGGATGAACTTGAATATCAATCTAAAAAGTGTAAATGGTTCTAAAACAGATAATAAATGCAATACAAACTTGCGATCTCTTTCAACATTGAGAAGAAAAATAATATCAATGGTGACACGGTTTCATACAGATGGCTAATATATTTCTCAAAAATCATATCCAATATAAATATAAAATAGGTAAGGTAGTGACAGAGAATCTAATTGCATTTAGGAACAACTAATCACAATAAAGAATCTCTAATTATTTGTCCTTTTATGGCTTGAGCAGTGTGTGAGCTGTGAATCTGCTGCTCAAATCAAATCTGTGTGGACCAAACATAAATAAAAATAAATAAATAAAACTTACATGGAGAAAAAAAAAGAAATTATAGAATAATACGATAATACAACCACGTGATATAGTTCATACACGTTTTGTAATATGGGTGAATGATAGGGTTGAAATATCCCCTATTATAACATGTGAACAAACTATACCACATGACCGTAATCTTAATTCTTGACCAAATACACTAATATAAATTTATTGCAGCTTAAAAAATAATTTTTTTCCCAAATCAAGAAATTAGAAAGATAAGCATCATTAACAAAACAATTATCAAATTAGTTCTGTTGACAAATAAAATTTATAGAAATTATTTAATAAAAACATTGCTTTGGCCATGAAAACAGCATAGGGGCTGGCATGTTGAGTATCGATGTCATTGGGCCGCTGACGCGTTTTCGTTTAACAAATCCATTTGGAAATTTGGAGTTTTGGACGGACAGCAAATAATTGCTTGTTTTCTTTTGGTGAAATTTTGCTTGTGTTTTTGGACAACGACTTTAAATTGCTAAAGTGCACACAGGTGACAGTCAGAGTCAAAACGTAACACGTACACAAAATCTATGTTCCTCCAGGAACACAAGCCGAGGATACTTTCGATATTTCGCCAACTAATTACTACTCAGAGTTGGCTCTGACATCTATGAATGACGTCGTTTTTGGATACAGAGAAAAAAAAAATAGAGGAAAAAAAAGAAGAAAATAATTAATTTTGAGAAAAATGGTAAGCTAGCAAGCACGTTAATAGGAGCGTGTGTATCTCTGCCACAGGAAAAAAAAATTGAAAAGGGAGAAAAAGCACGAAACAGAAATTCAAAAAAAATATAATAAAATAAACATTACTCAATCTGATATTCAAGTTCTTCGTATATATAACGAGATTTTTTGTCTTCGGATTGTTGCTGCTATTCAATGTGGTGTGCATGCATACAAACAAACACGAGGGACTGGATTCAGAGAATTGATATTGCAAAATCGACGAAGATGGTAGCTGTTATATTATTGCTCTGAGATTTTCTGGGTGCAACAAAAATTGGCGCCTTGGATCGAGAATTGAAGTGTTTGGGCATTGAATTGGGGACGAATCGATTTCTGGGTAGGAGGGTTTTCGCAGCTTTTCTCTGCCTACCAACCCGTCTCTGTCATTCTCTTGGAGGTTTTGGTTTGTCTCGGTTTCTCGAGGGCACGTGGCGGCAATCTACAAGGTGCCCCCTTTCGGTTTTCACTGGAGGAAGATCAGATTGCGGTTTCATCTTCGTTTTACTTGAATCACAAGGTAAAATTTTAACCCAATTGTACCAAAAAAGAAGACTCTGTTTTTTTTTTTTGGTTTTTGAATTTTTTGTTTCTTAGTAGCAGAGTTTGTCTATGTATAGACAAAGAACGTTTCTTTTTTATGTTGGTGTTACTTGGGGATTGTTTTTGCATAGGGGAACTTATTGGGTTACGCGTGGGAGTGATTGGAGACAGATGGGTGTGAGTTGGGTCACAGAAAGAAGCGTGCTTTAATCTCAATGGTAGTGGTTAAGAAGGTGTTTGGGGTTTTGAGCTTCTGGGTTTTCTCAATCCAGTGTTCCTCTTTGTGTTCATTTTAACTTTGGGACTCGGGTTAGTTTTGTTTGGCAAATTGAGCTGTAGTCTGAGGAATTTTTTTGTTTTGGTATCAGAAGTTGAATTGTGCGGGAAGTAGGATCTTGGTGTACAAATTTGAATTTAAGATTAACTCAAGGTATGCCTTGTTTTTTCTTTTCTTGCCAGGTTCTGTTAGAGAAGTCATCTCTTGAATTGAAATAGAGAGCCAGGAGCTGCCTTAGTGCTTTCAGAAGTTGCAGCCGATGGGTGATTGATGAGCAAAGAATAGCTGCGCTAAGTGTTAATCAGAAACTTTAGTGTTTTGATTTTGGTAGGCTTCTTTAATTTGGCGTGAATTTAGCCCAGTTGCTATCAAGAACATGATTGTTAAGAGCGGTGATAAGAATATTTAGTGCTTTAATTTTGGTATTGTTTGGGCACTCCACCTTTCATTGTGATAAATTGGTCAACCATCTAGAGTTTGGCTTGTTAAGAGTGGCAAATGAGCAGGGCAGCAGAGTCGTTTGTCGATGGCTGCACCCAACAAGGTATTCTCTCATTTCATTTCCATGCTGAAATCGTTGATCCCTTGGCGTTCAGAGCCAGATAACGTTTCGAGGGATTTTTGGATGCCTGATGGTAGCTGTAGGGTATGCTACGAGTGTGATGCACAGTTCACTGTATTTAACCGTAAACATCATTGTCGACTTTGTGGACGAGTTTTCTGTGCTAAATGTACAGGAAACTCAATTCCTGCCCTTTCTGGTGACCCAAGGACAGATCGGGAAGATTGGGAGAAGATCCGTGTATGCAATTATTGTTACAAGCAACAGGAGCAAGGCATAGCTATTCCTGATAATGGAATCTCAATTAACAACATAGATCTTAGTACATCACCATCAGAAACAAGTTTTGTTAGCTTTAAGTCTTGCTGCACTGCTAGCAGTAGTAGCTTCACTCTTAACTCAATGCCATATTCAGCTGGACCATGTCAACGACACCAACACAGTCCTGGTTTTAGTCCATGTCAATCATCTCTAATGAGTACTAGCACAGAAAAGCAAAGCAAATTCGCATCCTGGAGAAACAATGATTTTGTAGCGGATATAGGGGATCCATCGACAAACCATTATGAAATTTCAACAACCCGGTTTGTATCTCCTCTGTGCTTCATGTTGGATCCACACTAGGACATGTCGAAAGCCCTTGTTTACGTATTCTTTCATCCAGAAACTTCTTGTTATTATTACTCCAATTGTGAACTGCATTTTAAGTTATTGATGATCCTGATTCTATGCATAATTTAGAGGAAGATAACAACGAATAAAATTTAAAAGTTTATCTGTTATTTAAGCTTGGAAATTGATATATACTTAGTAGCGTTGTTAGCAGCTAGTAGCTACTAATTGGTTATTTATTCTTTGGCATCAGGAGTGATGATGATGATGATGTTGAGTATGGTGTATATCAGTCAGTTTCGAAGAATTATCCTCATGCCAATGACTACTGTAGTCACATTGAGTTTGATGAGATGAGCAATGACGATGGATCAAATAACGTGCATCCTGATGGTGAGAATATTGATGCAAAGAATTTAAGCAGCTCCTCATTACTTCACAGTTTTGACTCACAGAGTTTGGAGGGAATCCCACAGCTTGGAAAAAAAGAAGATGAGCATGATACTGGTGATGAATGCGAGGCATCTTCCTCATTATATTCTCCAGGGGATGTTGATGCAGAACCTGTGGATTTTGAGAACAATGGACTGCTCTGGCTCCCCCCTGAACCAGAAGATGAAGAAGATGAAAGGGAAACTGTTTTGGTTGATGATGATGATGATGGTGATGCCACAGGAGAGTGGGGGCGTTTACGTGCATCAAGCAGTTTTGGAAGTGGGGAGTATCGCAATAGGGACCGGTCAGGTGAGGAGCACAAGAGGGCCATGAAGAATGTGGTTGATGGACACTTTAGGGCTTTGGTAGCTCAGCTATTGCAGGTTGAGAACCTTCCTATCGGCCAGGAAGGAGAAAGTGAAGGTTGGCTGGAGATCATTACGTCTTTGTCTTGGGAGGCCGCTACACTATTAAAGCCAGATATGAGCAAAGGTGGAGGGATGGACCCAGGTGGTTATGTAAAAGTTAAATGCATAGCTTCTGGATCTCGATGCGATAGGTAAATGGTGCATTATGATTTGGATATGTCATGTATACTTCTACTACACATCATTGATTTAATGGCTTTATTTTTCTGCAAGAATGATAAATGAAACACAGGTGAAGCTATGCTAGTGCAAATTACTATTGCATAGTTATCCACTTTGTAATAACAAAAGAAGAGATATTTCAATAATCATTTTAAGTAGAATTCTCTATTTAGATCTAAAAGGTACCATTGTTTCTTTTCTATGAATGCAAGACTACTCAATCTCTACTTCTTAATTCATATTTAATGAATAGAGCTAAGTTTTCTCAACTTTTTAAAGTGGATGTGTTCTTATGAATTATTGCAATGCATATTTAACATGAGTTAAACTGCTAGGGATGTTCTTGGATATGATACCGTCCGGTTCATAGTTGTAGGCCTGTAATATTTTCTGTTTTTGAGCTTATGCCTACTTAGATTGTACTGATGAGTTTGAGGGGAAAAAAGAAAGAAAACCCTGCATGAGATTGTACTGACGAGTTTGAAGAAGGATTGCACGTGCCGTTGTCACGTTATCCATGAGTTTATGCCTACTTAGATTGTACTGACGAGTAACTTTTTTTTAATCATTAGGGGAAAAAAGAAAGAAAATCCTGCACTTTAATTCAAATGTGTGCATATATTGTAGTTGATATGTGGGGATTATAGCTCCAGTGTTATGGATTTGACTATTGCCCCCCTATGAATCAAAATATAAAGAATATTGTTGCTGTAGAAGCTTTTGAAAAGGTTGTTTGTTTTCTAAGGTTTTAATTGCTTTTCTTCTAGTATGGTGGTCAAAGGAGTTGTGTGTAAGAAAAATGTGGCTCATCGACGAATGACATCAAAAATAGAGAAACCTCGGTTTATGATCCTTGGTGGCGCTCTTGAGTACCAGCGTGTTTCTAACCTCTTGTCAAGTTTTGATACTCTGTTGCAGCAGGTTGTGATTGTCTAATCTTCTCTCCTCTTAGTTTTTCACTTGATGGTCTCTAGTGCATTGGAAACTATGTTTTTTCCTTAATTACCAAAAAAAAAATCATTCTTATGCACTTATATCCTTATCTAGGAGATGGACCACTTAAAGATGGCAATAGCAAAGATCGAGGCACACGACCCAGATGTCCTTCTTGTAGAGAAATCAGTTTCTCGATATGCTCAGGAATATCTTCTTGCAAAAGACATATCACTTGTTCTGAATATCAAGAGGCCACTTTTAGAGCGCATAGCTCGCTGCACAGGTGCTCAAATAGTGCCGTCAATTGATCATCTCTCATCACAAAAGTTGGGCTACTGCGATTTATTTCATGTGGAGAGGTTCCTGGAAGATCTTGGTTCCGCCGGTCAGGGTGGGAAAAAACTGGTGAAGACATTGATGTATTTTGAAGGCTGCCCGAAGCCATTGGGTTGTACTGTAAGTCCTCAAAACTAACATATGATAGGGACCATGATCACTTTATAACAAATTGAATAAGGTAAAAGTTCAAAAGGCTTATAAATAGCATGGTTGCACGCATCCATCCACGAAGATGGTGGCTATCAGCTGTTTGCAGGTAGTGGTTCCTGATCATTTTGCCAAGACCCGCAGAATTGTGGTCTCAGGCTACTCCCAACTACACCTATTTATGAAGATTGTTTTAATATGACACTAAACAAATATGTTATCCTTGTATACTGTACATGCAATTCTGCAATGTTGTGACGTATTCACTTATCTATCTTGTCTATGCTATTCCAGATTTTACTTAGAGGTGCTAATGGGGATGAGTTGAAAAAAGTGAAGCATGTGGTTCAGTATGGGATTTTCGCGGCATATCACTTGGGTTTGGAGACATCCTTCCTTGCTGATGAAGGAGCCTCTCTGCCGGAGCTCCCATTAAATTCTCCAATAACTGTGGCACTTCCAGATAAAGCATCAAGCATTGAGAGGTCCATCTCAACAGTACCTGGTTTTAGTGTTGCTGTCAATGGACAGTCTCTGGGAGTTCAACCTCACAATGAGCCACGAAGATCCAACAGTGTCCCAGTTTCAGATTTGAATTCAGCCATTAACAGTATACAGCCTTGTGTACTTAGTGGTCGTACCTCTCTACCCACGCATCCCACTTCACGTTTCACCAATTCTACTGCTTTATATTCTGCCGCGTCTGGGAATGTTTCAGATTCTTATCACAATAGTCTTTCTCCTTACCACATATTTGATGATCAAAATGAAATGGGTTCTAAAGAATCTTCGGTGGTGGAAGCTTCTGCAATAAAAAATGGCTCTGATATGATGTCTAATCATCTCATTGTCAATAGCATGGGGCCTTTAGAGGCTTTGGGACAAGGTATCTTGGCCAACACCCAAAAAGACCAAAGTGTAAGTATTGGAAATCAACTAGATAGTTCAGACAATTCATTGCTTCATCAAGATGGTAATACCCAGGTTGAGGACCCAGAACCTATGAATGAAGAGTTTCCTCCGTCACCTTCTGACCATCAGAGCATTTTGGTTTCCTTGTCATCCCGGTGCGTGTGGAAGGGGACTGTCTGTGAGAGGTCTCATCTGTTTCGAATCAAATACTATGGCAGTTTTGATAAACCTTTAGGAAGGTTTTTACGGGACCATTTATTTGATCTTGTGAGTTCTTTTTGACTTTTATGTTCTTTCTTTTTTGGAACTTTGCAATACAACTCGAAACTGAAAACGCTTAACTATGTGTCAGAGTTATCAATGCCATTCTTGCGAGATGCCATCAGAAGCACATGTTCATTGTTATACTCATCAACAGGGTACGCTCACTATATCTGTTAAGAAGCTACCGGAAATTCTCTTACCAGGTGAGAAGGAAGGAAGGATCTGGATGTGGCACAGATGCTTGAGGTGTCCAAGGATCAATGGATTCCCTCCGGCTACTCGCAGAATAGTGATGTCTGATGCTGCATGGGGCTTATCATTTGGGAAGTTTTTGGAGCTCAGTTTTTCAAACCATGCGGCTGCAAGCAGGGTGGCGAGCTGTGGCCATTCTTTACATAGAGATTGTCTTCGTTTCTATGGGTATTTTCCCTGTCTCCCATAATTTGAACATGTGGTAACATACAAATTACAATATGATTGATATGATAGTTTTTTCTTCTGTGTGTTGGGTTGAACCTGACTCTGTTGGTTATGGATAATTCAGTTGGACGATGTTAGCCTCCCACTTTTATCATCTCTCGTTAAATTTCAAGTATATGCTAAAAAGAACTTCATCATGGCCACTCAAGTAGTCACACAACTAGCACGTACCAAACTGATATATGGGTTGAATAATAATTTCCTAAAAATCTCTCTCTCTCTCTCTCTCTCTCTCTCTCTCTCTCTCTCACTGTCAATGTGTGTGCTCATGCAGATTTGGGAAAATGGTTGCTTGCTTTCGGTACGCATCAATTGATGTTCATTCTGTCTACCTTCCACCTGCCAAACTTGATTTCAATTATGAGAAGCAGGAATGGATACAAAAAGAAACAGATGAGGTTCAATTGCCATATATTCGGATATTTCAGGATTGCATTGCATTATTGCTTTATGTAGCTGATTTGTTTATCTGGTTATATTAGGTTGTTGACCGGGCAGAGCTTCTTTTTTCTGAAGTACTCAATGCTCTTAGTCAAATTGCGGAGAAAAGATCTGGTTCAGGGTCACATACTAGTGGCTTGGTAACACCTGAATCAAGACACCAAATTGTGGAACTAGAAGGAATGTTACAAAAGGAGAAGGTGGAATTTGAGGTGAGGCCTTCAATTATTCATGTGCCAAGCCTTAGTTACTGAATTTCATGTTCAAGAATCTAAGCTTTATGCATGGCTTGTTGATAACTTTTTCTTTTCCTTTTCTTTTCCACTGCAAATTATCGGGATGAACCAGATATAATACTTTATCAATCAAGTTCCTTCTTATATGCATTCTGATTTATCTACAATCGCCTTTAATGTAACATGAGTGATGGAAGTATCTTTGATTGTCACAAAACTTTCTTGTCACTTTTATGTATAATCTTGTTGGTTTTATTGTTTCATCTACATCAATATAGTCTTGTCGATGAAGATGGTATTCTAACCAGTCTTTGTATATGAAATAAATTCTGTTTTTTTATAATTGGCTTATCATATTTTTGTTGACGCTTTTTTTAGGAATTACTCCAAAAAACTTTGAACAGGGAAGCTAGAAAGGGACAACCTGTTATTGACATTCTGGAGATCAATCGATTGCGAAGGCAGTTACTTTTCCAATCTTATATGTGGGACCACCGCTTGATTTATGCAGCCAATTTAGATAACAACAGCCTCCAGGATGGTTTGAACAGCTCAGTTCCCGATGAGGGGAAACCTGTGGTTAATAATGGAAATATTGCTGATATGAATGTGGCGATAAAGCCAGGAAAAGGTTATAATAGTTGTGATTCCTTTCTAGTGGATGCAATGCTTAACAAAGAATTTGACCACGGGGAAGACTTTGATAGCACTGCTGATACTGACATGGTTTACAAAGAGAGAGACATTGGTCAAGATTCAAATAATGAAAAAGAAGATCAAGCTAATCTCCCTGGTGAAGTGAGCATCTGTGATCAATCTGAACCTTTGAAACCAAGGACAAGTATGCGTAGGACTCTCTCTGATGGCCAGTTTCCTATAATGGATTTGTCAGATACCCTTGACACTGCATGGACCGGTGAAAATCAAAGTGGAATTGGAATAGCAAGGGACAATACCTTTGCAGTTCCTGTTTTAGCAATGGCAGATTCAAATGCCTCTCCAGTGAAAGAGGGATTAAATTTAGACCATGCAGAATACCAGAATGGTCCCAAGGTTGCCCATTCTGTTTCACCTGCATTGTCGACCAAGGGGTCTGAGAATATGGAAGACTCTGTAAGCTGGTTAAAAATGCCCTTTTTAAATTTCTATCGTGGGTTCAATAAGAATTTTTTATCTGCTGCTCAGAAGCTTGACACACTTGGTGAATACAATCCAGTCTTTGTTTCATCCTTTCGGGAGTTGGAACTGGAAGGTGGGGCAAGGCTGCTTCTTCCCGTGGGTGTTAATGATACTGTTGTCCCTGTATATGATGATGAGCCCACAAGTCTTATAGCTTATGCCCTTGTATCACCAGATTATCATTTGCAAACAAGTGATGAGGGGCATGCTAGTTTTTCTGATTCACTGACTATGCAGTCACACCATCCTGATGATGACACGGCTTCTGAATCTCTTCGAAGCTTCGGGTCTACTGAGGAAAGCATTTTATCTTTATCTGGATCTCGTAACTCCCTGGGTTTGGATCCGCTTTCGTATACAAAGGCTTTGCATGCAAGAGTTTCCTTTGGAGATGATGGCCCACTTGGTAAGGTTAAATACTCAGTGACATGTTACTATGCACATCGTTTTGAAGCCTTAAGGAGGATTTGTTGTCCTTCTGAGCTTGACTTTGTAAGATCCCTTAGTCGTTGTAAAAAGTGGGGAGCCCAAGGTGGGAAGAGCAATGTATTTTTTGCTAAAACCTCGGATGACCGGTTTATCATCAAACAAGTCACCAAGACAGAGCTGGAATCTTTCATACAATTCGCTCCAGGATATTTCAAGTACCTATCTGAATCAATTGGCACAGGAAGTCCAACATGCCTAGCAAAGATTCTGGGGATATATCAGGTACTTTTGTGTTAACCTCAAAAGCTGTCAACTATTCTAGCCAGATTAACCTGACAACTTTAGTAACAACTATTCTCTACTACTACTGCTACTACTAAATATTGATACCATATCTTGCTGCATCAGCTACATTATTTTTCTTGATACTTACTCTTTCTGTGGTTGGATTTGTATTGAAAGGTTACATCAAAGCTTCTTAAGGGTGGGAAAGAATCAAAGACAGATGTTTTGGTTATGGAGAATCTTCTGTTTGGAAGGAATGTGACACGGCTCTATGATCTCAAAGGATCTTCACGTTCTCGTTACAATCCTGATTCTAGTGGGAGCAACAAAGTTCTGCTGGATCAGAACTTGATTGAAGCAATGCCGACATCTCCAATATTTGTGGGAAACAAGGCAAAGCGTTTGTTGGAGAGAGCTGTCTGGAATGACACTGCTTTTCTTGCTGTAAGTTTTAAAACTCTCCTCTTTTTGTGCGCGCTCACATGCCTTGTATGAGCATGTTCTGATTGGGGTATCCTGTATTCCCGTATAGTGTATACTAAACATAGATTAATCCCTTACCCATTCTAATGTCTTTACCGGTGCTGATGCAGTCAATTGATGTAATGGATTATTCATTACTGGTTGGGGTGGATGAAGAGAAGCATGAGTTAGTACTTGGAATCATTGATTTTATGAGGCAGTACACATGGGATAAGCACCTTGAAACTTGGGTTAAAGCTTCAGGCATCCTTGGTGGACCAAAGAACGCATCTCCAACTGTAATTTCACCGAAGCAATACAAGAAAAGGTTCAGGAAAGCAATGACAACCTACTTTTTGATGGTTCCAGATCAGTGGTCTCCTCCCTCTATTGTTCCAAGTACATCCCATTCTGATTTCGGCGAAGATGCACATGGTGGTAATTCGGTTGAATGACACAGTGAGTCAGTCCACATGTACATTTAAAGCATGTGATTCAGGAATTGACCCTGCCACATGATTTCATTTTCTCATTATTCATTCACTTTCCTTTCTTTTTTGATATCCCAATTCTTTTGTATAGCAGTGTCATTTGCATTTCATATTTACATGAGAAATTCATGATTATTTTGTTAGAAGATGCAGAAGAAGGCCGTCGAAGCCATGGAAACTTTGGTCAGGGATATATAATTGGATGACCTCTCCATGAAATCCTTATAGGAATATGATTCTTGATGTATTTAGCATTACAACATCTATATTCAGTGAATCGTTTAGTCTTGTATATCTGTACATTAGATTGATGTTAATTTGCAATTCAATTTTGCTCTCTTCCAAAGTTTGGTTTCTGTTGGTTCATGTGGCTCAGTCTATGTGCATGTGTGCCCTTGTGTGTTTTTTAAACTGGTGACCAGAACCATGACTTCCGAGTCTAAAAGTGAAAAGCCTGTGGACTGCATATCTGCCAGTGGACCTGCAGCTGTTCCAGTACTAAAAGGATTGCTCATAGGAGAAAAACTCTCTTGGAACGGGGGATAGGACTATCCCCCTCCAATCGCATCGCGACATTTGGACAATTTTGTTGAAAAAGAGATAAGAAAGCACACGCCCGTTTCAAGAGAGTTTTTCTCCATATCTTGACATAAATAAAGGACAGTATAGTCAAAGGTCGTTAAGAAAACCCAAGCATAGGGTTGGTCAAAGAACACCTAAAAGAAAAGAAAATAGAAATTTATATTATCTTTTACCATCCATGTAATTGCTTATTGCAATGAGTGAATTAGTGAACTGATTTCGTATAGACCATTTTGTTTTCACACACATTACATGAATGTTAGGACTCGAACCAGGACTTTGTCAAGGGCAATTGCTCCAAACCACTATAGTAGTGGGTCCTTTGAAAATATATCAAGGAAGGGGAAAGCATTGGGCATTTGACCCTCTACCTTCTGGAAAAAAAGGAAAAGAAAAAAGAACTGTGCTTCAAAGACATTGCATTTATGCATGATATTCAATTATATGATTCATTGAAGGATATGCCTTTCTTTATATATATGTTACATAATTATAATTGGGGGCATATTAAAGTTGTGGAACCATTTTATATGATTTGACAAGAGACTTGACACTTGGGTTGAGCTGATTAGCGGTGAGTGTTGAAGCCATTGCAGTTTTTGATGTCCTCTTGCAGAACAACACTGCCTTTATCAGCACGGTTCAATTCTGTGTCTGTGATAAAATTAAGCCACCTTTGTTGTTGAAGTAGATCAAAGATCTCAGCGTCTCTGCTGAACTTGACCAAAACCAGTAAATAATCAGATGAGCCTAAAGTAAACTAGGTGATCAATTTCATAATCCATGCTTAATTGTGTAAAGATTGTGATTAAGATTATGATTAATTGATCATCTACCTGGGTTGACAACCTGTTCTTGGATTCTGTTGGTGATAATATCTAGGACCCTCATCAAATCCTTCACAAATTATTTCACCTCTGTCATCTTTGTAGCAAATAATTCCATTGGACCGATCCTCAAAAACCTGTAACAAGAAAAGAAACAAAAATACAATCAGATATTAACAAGAAATGTTTGTTGAACAAATCCCATTTCACCCCATTTTGTTTTAGAAAAGAAAAAAAAAGTCGGTGACTGATGCTGATTTTCAGGGTCTTCTTCTGTGAAAAAAAGTTGTTGTGCAGGTAAAATTCTTGCCTCAGTGACTGGAAACAGGAAAATTAGTGAGAAAAAAAAATATTGACCTCTTCTCTCAAGGAGCATCTGATCTTGAGTGTAGAGCTTTTGATCTTGACAGAAACTTGACGGTGTTTGAGCCTCAAAACTCCGCTGAAAGGCCTTATTGCTGGACCAGATTTTTGGGTTGAGATACAAGGGGAGAAGCAACATGTTGCAGCCATTGATGTTATGTGACAGAAAGAAGAGGAAGAAGAAGAAGAAGCAGTGGATGAGGAAGAAAAAGTTGTACTGTATTGTTGGTCGGGGCTATGGCTTAACCAGAAATAGTATGATGCTCAAGTCATGTAAGTATTTTTCTGGTTTTGCAGGATGATCAAGTACAGATATAAAATTCAATTATTGATGGGTTATGTCTTATCATGGTGCATTATATTAGTAAATATAGAACTCTGGGGCCCATCTTGCTTATCTTCCACCTGTTGTTGCCGGTGAAACCCAAGTTAGCTTGTTGGTTGATGCTCTGCCTGTTTTGAGAACATTGGTTGGTGGGTCTTTTCATAAATTCATAATAAGTCATCCATGGAATTTACAGAGATTTTTTTCTTTTTTTTGTTTTCTGGGGTATTTTTGTGTTCATCTGTTTGTTTTGGAAAACCAAAAAAGAAGAAAGAAAAAGAAATGACAATTAAATATGGACAAACAATAATATTATGAGATGGGGAAAGTTGTATAAAATATAAGATGCACATAGAGAGCCCTTGGCTATTTTTGTAGGAGTGATGTTGCAACATCATTCAATTTGCTATGTCTAGTGACTGAATATAATAAATTATCCTTGCCTTTACTTGTAACTTGCTCAGCTATTGGCCCTGCATCGGACTTCTTCTACACCAGCAATTTTTTTTTAGAAATAAAAAATTATCTATCAATCAAAGTCAAGGGTTCATAGAATAATAATCTCTTCTGTATGCTTATACCATTGTCTGATTCAATGTTTTCCAACTAGACTTACCACCATGCCCATTTGCATCACCGGTCATGGAGTAAAAGGCTTAAAAAGAAATGGAATATTTTATGCTGGAGAAGAAGTTGCCTACACCCATTTCAAACGGGTGTCTCTCGTATAATCCATGTGCCATTCATATGATAAACCAAGTGTGAGACATTCGTTTCATGAAACAAGCGTAAGCAAGTATCTTTCTTTCAACAGAAAATGTGACTTTTCAATGAGAGCTTACCTTCAACATGACCACATTAATATGGCTATATGATGATTGTGTAATCATGGAGCATGTGTTTTTGGTGTTGTTCCACTATGAGCATTTCTATATGAATTGCACAGCAACAAGAACATAGCCTTGATGCAGGAATAAATAATGTAAACAAATTTTGAACTAGATTATAAAAAAAAAAAATTTGGATAGAAAAAAGGGATCAAGAAAAATAAGAGGTTGGGATAAGCAATTTAAAAGTAGTAATTATTACATATCTTCTTTCTTTTTTTCTCCTTTGTCTTATTATTATAGGATGATGACATCAAATGTCAACATGGCTTTAAGTACTTGTTACTATATTTAAATGTGCAGTATCTAGTTTTTAATGTTTGTGTGTCTGTTTTAAGAACTGGGAGGAGGAGAGTCAAAAGTTAGGCAAACTTAACGAATCAAAAAAGTCTTTTTGAGGTGATGCAGTTTCCCTGTCGTGCAAGTTTTGTTCTCATCACATTCAATTCTTGAAGATTTTATTCTCATGTCATGTGCATTTAAGGCATATTGATCAATGTGCTTACTTGCTTGCTTGCATCGAAGCCAGCCTTTCTCCATCAAATTTATTATTCAGAATCTATGCATCTCTTAAATGGACGATAATCTCTTGTATTATTTATATATATAAAAACACACATAATTAGATTCAAATTGAATTGAAAGCACCAAGTTGAAATATGCGAGTGAAATTAAGCACAAAATACCTATGGTATATTTTCATCTTACCCTACTTGAAGGTTGGGTAAAGGCCGACTACCTTTATCATCGATTTAATCCAACTTGCATGATAAGGTAGGGTGAGTTTTTCATTTTCATGGTTATATTTCACAGAGTATCCCCAAACACAAGAGTTCGTCAGGTCATCCCATTGTATATATGTGATCCTCACTCAGGTCATCCCAATTGTAAGCATCATCAATAAAACCAGACAGAAATGTAACACAAAAACATGCAACAACTGGAGAATCATCCCGGTCATCTTGGAAATCAGGAGACTCTCTTCTTGGTTCTCCTCAGTTAAATGGGAATGGGTATCTCGCCAAGCAAATCAAGCTGCTCATGCTGCTGCAGCTCTGTCAAACATGAGGGTGCGATCTATGCGTTGGGCCTCACAGCCTCCTCCCTCATTGGTTCTGGTTTTGGCTAAGGATGGCTTGCCGTGCCCTCCTAGTAATTAAATCATTGTCACCAGGTTGCCTACTTGATGATTTACAGTTTCTTTATCCTGGGAGGTGTCTTTGGCCTTCCTGTGAATTTGCTTGATGTATTTTTCAGTTTTCTTATCCTAGGAGGTGGCTTTGGCCTCCCTATGACTTGCTTGTTTTGCTCTGGGGTTTTCCCCTGCCCCTGCAAGTTTTCTTGCTCTTCTGTTTTGTTGTTCTCTCTGCCTTTTTGGCTTTGTTTCAATGAAGCAATATTCAGACCCAAAAAAAAAACCATTACCCCTCACTCAAGTCATCCCAAGTGATTTTTTGCAGAAATGATCTTTAAGGGAATATCTAAAAATTAGACAGTTCGGATCATTGAAATACAATGCATGGTGGGCTCCACAAATATTTTGTGGGCTAACTCCACATTGTATTTCAAACATCCGAATCATCTATCTTATAGATATTCATTCAAAGATCATCTCTGCAAAAGATCACTTGAATCTGACATCATTTGACCATTCAATTAATAATTGTAATTTTAGTATTTTCTTGAATCATTGTGTTCGTCTATTTTGTTGGTCACAACTAGATGTACTTTGTTCATATATATATGAACAAAGTGCAATCACCCATCAACTATACATAAAGTCGCAATCATTTAATTTTGTAGCTCTCTAAAAATGATTTAAAAATTTATTTCTTATGAATATTAATATAGAGCAAGCATGGTTCTTTATGAAACAAATTGGCCGAATCATGAATTAGTTTATAAGTAGTATCTTATAATCATAACACAAAATAATAAGAGCCTATAATTAAATTATAACATGTATATATACCACTATGACTAGACGAAAGTGTAATGAATATATATCATATAAATTGAACCAAGATGATCGTGATTGTTATATATATGTGTATATGCATGGAATTAAACTAAATCCTCGTTCAATTTATTGAACATGCTTTACTCAAAACCATTCATCCTTGTGAGTCTTTTACTATTCTTTGTTTTTCTCCAAGATAACTCATCTTATCTAATTTATGGCCCACATGTTTTGGGACATAGTTGTTTCAATCATGTAGAATTTTTAGCTAATGGGAATTATGAGAATAACATGATTTCATTACTGACAGAGAGATTATCTAAGGAAATACTAGATTCAAGCTATCGAAGTGCAATCGTTGGTATAGCACATCAAAATATGCAACATAAGAAAATACTTTCATATATGGGTTAGCACAATGTTGAAATCTTACTAGAGATGGCACGTAATATGCATCATGCAAAAATTGTCTCAATGCAGCAGTTGAAAATATTAGTGAGTGTTGTCGTCTCAATCGAGGAGCTATAATCTGGATGGTAGGTTGTCTCTTAAAATACTCGGATTCAGACTTTTTGGATAAAATTGACACTGATTTATGGAAAATGTTCTATATTCATTAATGATTTTATGTTGATTCAAAATAAAGTTGATGAATTATTGAACCGATTAAGATCTAAAATTGTTCCTGCACAGTTGTATGTAAAGAATGGCCATTCTTTAAAGAAATCTTTTGGTTCTTTAAAGATTCTACTCAGCTTGCACACATTAATGATCCGAATAGGATGAATTTCCCTAGTTAAATCTTCAAATTTCTTTTAGTAAACATATTCATTGATGTCAATGATCAATCTCTCATATTTAATTCTCATATCCTCAATTTAGTGATACTATAAATGAAAATGCGTCTTTCATAAGTTGGTTAGGTAAGTTGGTTAGGGTAGTGAGCTCATCCCTTGCACCCAAGTTCAATTCCTTTTTCCGTAAATTATATTAATTTAGACTAATGCTTTTTTTATTCTTTTTAAAAAATAACTTAATATCATATACATTACAATCACTAATTCCTTTAAGACGAGGGTTTGTGTATTTTTGTGGTCCCACCACATGGCTCCTAATCAACGCCAACATTCTTGTTTGAACCAAAATTGGAATATCAAACGAGTGTACACTCACATTCTCCAACAACAACAAAACGAAGTGTCACTCACAGGATATAGCAAGTGTGAAACATCCGTTTCATAGAACGGCTTTAGATAAAGTTTTCTTGTTAGACGGAATATGTGACTTCTTAATGAGAACTTACCTTCAATGAGCTGGAACATGACAGCATTCATGTGTAATCATGGACTGGGTGTTTTGATGTTGATCCACTATGGCATTTCAATTATGTCCATTCAAATTTCAGTGACGTGACTTGCACATGGTCAGTTTTTGAGAATAAAAAAATTGTAAAAAACGAGTCCAAATTTACGTATATATATGAGTTTGTTTTAAGAAATTAAACCAAATCCTTGTTGAATCTATTGAACATGCTTTACTCAACATCATTAATTCTTGTGAGTTTATCACTGTTCTCTTGTTTTCTCCAAGATATCTCATGTTATGCAGTCCCTGGTATTATGGGATATAGTTGTTTCAATAAAGTAGAATTTCTAGCTAATGGAAATTAAGAGAATAACTTGATTACGTTATTGACAGAGACATTATCTCCAAAGGAATACCAAATTCAGGATATCAAAGTGCAATAGTTGGTAGCACCTCTAAATCTGCAACATAAGAAAATACTTTCATATATGGATTAGCGCAATGTTGGAAATATAGTCGTGATATCAAGAGACACGCATCATGCCAAATGGTCTCAATGCAGCAGTTAAAAATATTCGAAAGCGTTGTCGTCTCAATCGAGGAGCTATAATCTGGATGGTATGTTGCCTATTAAAATACTCATATTCAAATTTTTCAAGAAAAATCTTTAAAAATTGACACGGATAACAGAATTTATGGAGAACATTTTGAAATGGTTAATGATTCCATGTTGATTCAAAATAGCTTTGATCAATTATTGAACCAATTAAGTTCAAAAAAAAGATTATCAAAGAAGATATGCATTTCTAGTTTGCTTGAATGCACTCGGGACATTTCACACGAGGATTGTAATTTGTAAGAATTGCCTTCGTACTGAAATAAGAGAACTTCAAGATTATAACCATGGAATGAGAGGTGGACATGCAATTTATGGAAGTTGTTACATCATATTTGAATTTTATGGCTTTTACGGCTTGTAAAAGTTAGCTCTCGTAGCCTTAAATCTAGGCTAATTAAAATAATAGGAGATCTTCCAATGTAATTCTCATATCGTTCTTAATAATTGGCACAAGCTTTTCACAATATAAATCGAATTGGCAATTAAGCTCGCGTTATCTCTTTATACACATGGTTTACATTAGTCATCCATGATAAGAACCCAAACACATTACCTACTTCGATTAGCATTTTTAATGACTTTTTACATAACAAAAAGACATAATTCGATTTCATAATGGACCAACCAAATGCACTTCTTAGAAACAATGACACACTTCGATTTCTGCCTACTTCATCTGTTGTTGTTAGGTGAATAATTTTTTCACGAGAATTATGTTCCGCTATTATGAGTGTTTCCATATGAATTGAGGAGGAGCCATTATGGTTGAGTTCTTTGCTTTCTGCAGATGTTCCTCTGGCAGTAGCAACCAGAATTTGTTCTTTGCTTTAAAGGAAAATAGGGAAGGATTGACTTCCAAAATTGTACCCTCTAAGCAAATAGCAACCTCAAACTATGATATTGATTTAAAAACAGTGGCTGCATAGTCTCTATTGTTAGTGGAGACAATTAATTGTCTCAAAAATCAACTTTGAAGACAAATAAAAATCAGTATCTAATGTGAGTTTTTTTAGTAGTGAATGTCTGATTTTTGTGTTTGATGACAAGTGGGAGACACTCTTTTTCCTTCGACATATTTTCCTCCTTTTTGGGGGTTTTTCTGCTAAAGGTTTTTTTTTTTTTTAAAACAGAGACTCAAGCTTGCACATCGTTTTGCCTTCTTTACAGTGTATTATGATGTTCAGTTGATGAATAAAATCCATTTTATTTATAATAAAAAAAGAAGGGTTTCCCGAGCTTCCTGACTTTGTGTGTGTTTATTTATGGGTATACTGATGATTTGCCCCCTGAACTTGTACATCACTTTCAATTAACCCCTTATCCTTTTTTTTAGAAAATTAAGGATATGAACTATTTTTTTTCGCCAATTTCCCCCCTCCGTCTAAATTCTCAACATTTCATCCAATTTTCAATTAAATAATTTTTTTAAAAAAATTTGGAAAAAATTGAAGAACCCACCCTAGAACCCAGTCCTTCTTCCCCTTCCATCTTCTCCCTTCCTCCTCCCATTCCCCCATGACCACCATCCTCCACTCCCAGACCAATCCCCCACCCAACAGACCCTTCCCCCACCTCCCCTTCTATATTTTTCATCCCCAGAACCCAGCCCACCCCCTCTCCTCAGGTTTTTCTCCTCCCATTCCCCCATGACCACCACCCTCCACTCCCAAACCAATCGCCTCACTCCACAGACCCCTCCCCTCACCTCCTCCCTTCTGTTTTTTTACCTCCCAACGTGCACCTGCAAAAGAGAGAGAGAGAGAGAGAGAGAGAGAGAGAGAGAGAGAGAGAGAGAAAGTATTATTTTTGAATTTTCTGATTTTATTTTATTTTTTTATTTATTTTTATTTTTAATGTATAAAATGAACATTTTGCCCTCATTTTTAACGGCAAATTGGATGAAATGTTAACTATTTAGACGGCAGGAGGGAAATTGGTAAAAAAAAATAGTTCATATCCTTAATTTTCTATTTTTAAAAAAAGGATAAGGGGCTAATTAAAAGTGAGGTACAAGTTCAGGGGGCAAATCATCAGTATACCCTTTATTTATTTATCCCTAGCATATTCTCTGACGTGGTCTCTTTATGCAAAAGTCAATGATATTAATGTCGTCTTTCTCATCATATAGCATCTAAAATCCAAATAGACAAGGCATTCTCTCCAATGTCGCCATCTTCCATTCATGTCGTTAAATAAGATTAGAAGTGTTTAAACTAAATTAGAGAGCCATAAGTAAGATTAAAGTGTTTTAACTCCATGCACCCCTTTCTTCTTTGCTTCGCTCCCACATGTTTTACTTAAATCACTAAACACTTGCCTTATCTTTCAAAGTAACATAAATTTCTTATCTAATTATTAAAAAAATATTTCCTTACTCATGGTACATGAGAAAAATCAAATATGATGCTTAATAAAATCTTGTATACTTTTAAAAATTCTAAATGTCATTATGAAGAAAACTCAACATATGTATGTAAATATATATGACCATTTTTTTTCATGTTATTCTTTTGTTTTTAATCGAACAAATGAAGTGTGAACCCCGTCAACTATACATAAAGCTACAATTATGGTCAACTGAGTATAGCCTAATAGAAAATAGTCTTAACTTACAAATCAGCAGTCTCAGGTTTGAACTCATGTGACACATTGGTAGTTGTTGACGCTCGGTATACACTGAGTCCGTCTGCCCAATAAAAACAGAACACGTGGACCTCGCTAGCCACTTGGCAAAAATGACCATCCAATCCCCTGTTCAATTGCCAACCACGCATGTCGGTTCGGTTCCAACCTCACCACCTCGGCCTCAGTACCATCCTGGGAAACATGAAAGGCAACTTATCAGTCACGTTGACGATAAGACCTCCCCTAACAACGAAGGATTCACCGCCTCTCGAAATACCACCCATGTCCTCTCTAAGGCCACGTGTAAACCACCTAACCAGCCTCCTGACCAAATGGGACTCTGGCCGCTCGTGATAGACTATTGTGCTCACGCCTACCCCCTAGCAAAACGAGTAAAGCCATCATGAGAAGAGGACATGGACGAATCCCGACCTTTCACCACCTGACAGGACAGCCTAATGTAACACAAACGGCTCGGCTCAAAGTCGAGGTGACCGTCTTGAGGAAATTATCTTGTAAAAACTTCCTATAAATAAGGCTTGCCATTTGTGTAAAAAGGGGATATTCTAGCTCCAAGGTGCAACAGAAGACTTATAAAATACATAGGGGATTACTCATGTTCTTGTTATTATTCCAATATAAGCATCATGCAATTAAGGAACCAAATCTCCTTTTCATCTCCAAGTAAAAACACTTGTATTTCATACGTTGACCACATGAATATTGTGGTATAAACAGTAGTGTGAGAGAGAGAGAGAGAGAGAGAGAGAGAGAGAGAGAGAGAGAGAGAGAAATTTCCCCTCTTCCAATATCACATGTATAAAAAAATATATAAAAACTACAATCATTTTGTAACTCTCCAATGAGAAATGATTTAAAATTTTAATTTCTTATGTATACACATATGGAGCAAACATGACTCTTTATTAAACGAATTGGCCAAATCATGAATTAGTATATAAGTAGTATGTCATAATCATAAAGCAAAACTAACAAGAACCTCTATGACTCTAGCAAAGTGTAAGACATATATCATACAATTCTTTAAAGAACCTACTTAACTTGAACACCTTACATGTGTTTTTAAGAGATATTTACTACTGAAAAAATTAGTTGTAGTCCCACTGTGTTAACAAGGTCTATCCTAATGAAAAAGAACTTTGACTTGCAAATGTTTATGCATAAGAAAAACCTCGGCCCATATTGGCCGACCGAACGAGAAAATCCACGGCCAGAGCACTCCTTTTTCAAAGACTTGTGTTTACTTTTTGAGAACAAGCGCCGAGCGGGCGAAGAAATCAAGAAAGGAAGAATGTCCACGACCGCGGCAAGCTTCAACCGAGAACATCGACCGAGCCTTTGTCATTCGCCCAGATAAAGGGAACGTCGATTCACCATTTGCTCAGAAGTGGCCTCCATGGCTCATTAATAAGTAATGGGCTATGACGCAGTCACACCTGTCCCAATCAGAGGATTTTCAAAGAAGCACGTGGAGAGAGAGAGAGAGAGAGAGAGAGTAGGAGTCACGTTAGTCAATCAAATCGCAATACAAGTAAAGTCAATTTGGTGAGATTATGCCTCTCAAATCTCGGGAATTAAATGCTCCCTTACCTACCAAAGATCAAGGAATTAAATGCTTCTCTAAGCACGAAATCCGGCCCAACAGCTACGGCATGAGACACTAGGGCTTCACGGCGATCACACCACCATGCTCCTCGGTTCCAGGCCACCTACTCTTTCCAATCAAGCCACATCATGCAGGTTGTGGTCCCACTCCCTCCTCCAGGGCTCTTCCTATAAATACTAGGATCAAACAACATTCAAGGGGTTCAACACCACACAAGCCTCTCTCAGAGCAAACTTATCTTTTCTGTCATTTACATTCCTGTAACGCACTTTCAATACATTTACTTGCTTTTCTAGGAGTAGTGGCAGATTGTAAGAAACTTCCATTCATCAATATATCATACGACCCTCAATCTTTCGAGGCGCCGGAGCACCATCCTTTGTTACTCTTCCGTTCATTTCATTTATCATATAGTCTCTCGCCACCCGTGGCTTTGAGCATCACCCAAATCCACCATCGTTTCCACCGTCAACAATCCACCAACAGCCTTGTAGCTCAGGCCGTGAACTTTGCGACCGAGATCAGTTCCTTTCTTGGTCACAGTCCCTTGATTAGAAGTCAAAATCACTCGAGAGCGCTCCAAACCACTCGCCCGCTCAAAACCTCTCACGAATGCATGGTAGATCGTGCTGGCACGCCCGCGCAATCGCACTCCCCGACCAAAGAATGACGACCCGTGTTGACGCAGACTCATTCGGCCCCGCTCGCTAGGCCGTGAGATTTGCGCGGTCAACAGCAGACAAGTGATATCAGGTTCAAACTCATTTAACACCTTAGTAATGTGTGTGAAAAATTCCCCCACTCTCCCAATGTCGCTAGTATAAATAAATAAAAAAGTATGGTCCCACTACAAGCTTGATCCGAGTATGATGAAGTTCCCTAATTGGATCTTCAATTGACTTTTAGCAAACATTTTGTTACTCTTGCTATGCAAGTGTATATTATATTTTTCTTTTCTTTTATAGAAGATAATAGTCTAATGACAAACTCTTTCCTAGACCCTGGACTTGGTACCAATTCAAATTTTGATAGTTGTTAACTATCAATCTCACATTGATGTCAAACATCAATCTCTCGTATTAAGGCTCATATTATTAATTTAGTGATAGTGAAATGAAATTGTTTAATTTCCATATTTGTATTAAAGATAACTTAACAACATATACATTACAATCACTAAGTGTTCCACTACGACAAATTGCTATAATAGAGATTGTTAACACTAAGATACGAGCATCTCCAGGAGAGTCTCTAAATTTTAGCTAAAATAGTTAGAAAGTCATTGTAACAAATTACTTAAAAGTAGTTTCCTCCAGCAATGTTCTCTACTTTGGCTAATCTCTAATATTTTATTATTTCTTTGTGCTCTTCTCTAAATTAAAAATTCATTTAAAAAAATCAAAAAGTAAGATGTGAGAGAGGGTTGTGTGCCTAGGGAGAGATAAGAGGAAGAAATGGAGAACCCTCAATTTCTCTCTCCTCCTCTCCAAATGAAGAGAGCCACCAAACTCAAATATGGAGTTTTCCAAAATAGAGAGCCAAATAGCAAATCTATTGGAGTTGCGTTTTACCCTCATTCTAGTCAAAATGGCTAAGAATCATAGTATAGCAACTCTGTTGTAGATACTCCCATATTATAGAGAACATGAATTGTGTGTATTTCTTGAAATTAGCCAAATGTATAATGTGTTCTAGGTGTTCCACTTCTTGCAACCAACCAAAAGTCTTTACAATGTGCCCAATACAAGTTCTTGATACCCACCAAATTGTTATTGTGACCTCCTTTACATCTCTCTTACACTTGGATTGAAGGCCCAGCTGCCTTTATAGGCCAAGACAGACAAATCTAGTGCAATCTAGTTACCTGGAATGAGACACCAAGGGCCTGTAAATTGCAAAAGCTGTAAAAGGGCACACCTAGAGAGAAGGGATCAAAAACCAAAGAAGCTTCCCAAAAAGAAAACAAAGGAAATAAACAATCAATTTATTAGCCAACTCTCTCTGCTCACGCTTGGGAGTCATGAGTGGCCTTGTCCACTGCTCCCAAAGCTCCCTCTTCTTTTTATGAGGTACCCTTTCGTCCACTTCCTAGTCTGCTTCTGTACAAATAGTATACGATTAAATGTCACTGTAGTTTAGAGTAAGTCTAAATTTTGAAGAGAGAGCTAAGCTTTGCTTGCTGGCTAACCCCATGTGACTCAATTTTTCTAACAGTACTTTTTAGTAGACCATTTTCGCAACTTGCAAGCAGTCAATGCCTTTTCTTTGCTGAAGCTACTTCTCTGCTGCAACTTTTGCTCTCAGTCGTTTTCTTATGACAAAAGTAAACAGTTTTATACCCGAATGGTGGAGATAGGCAAAGCACTTGTCCAAGATACTAAAAGCTAGCGACTCTACAAAGAGAACCATCCATACCCACAAGCCTCCATGGATCTCACAAGCCCCAGATGCTTTCAGGCTCCATCTTTCATCTCATCTAGTGGGGTAAAGATAACACATTTGGTTTTTCTGTTCTTTTGCTCTTTGGTTTTGTTTTTTGTGTGCTCAAATGGGTTTTATTTAGTCTTTGTTGTTTTCTATTCTTTCTTGTTGTTTTGGGTGTTTGTGATTCAGGAACCGCCATTACAGGGCAGCACAAGCTTCTACGGGAAAAGTAAAACCAGCCCATTTGCAGACACCTTCCCTGACCCTCTGTGCAAACTTAATCTCAAAGAGACCTCTGAGTTTGTCAAGTCATTCCCAGCACCAAGCAATGCCAGCTCAGAAGGCAACAGAGGTTTTCTTGACACTTCAGCTCAGAGGAGGGAGGGAGTGAGCTCTGTCACACAGAGGAGATTGGAAGCTCCTCCTACACCTGGAAGACCTGTTTTCAGCTTCAGTGTTGGGAATTTTGCAAGAAAGAGCTTTCCTTCAAAGTGGGATGATGCAGAGAAGTGGCTCATCAGTACCTCTTGCCATGACTCTCCTGCTCACATCATAAAGCCATCAGCAGACTCCACTAAGATTGTTAATGCCAACCAAGGTGACAACTTTAAGCAACAAATGGAGGTGTTTGCTGAAAAAACGAGGGTCACAGAGGAAAAAGTGTCAAAGACAGTCTCAAGCTTTCAACGCTGTGCTTCTTTGAACAATCATAACTCTGGCAAAGCTTTCAATGGGGTCTCAACCTCAACTGATGTACTTCTAAAAGGTAAAATCTTTATTTGAACTTTAATCTTTAGTGGAACCTTGACCTGTTTGCTTTATGTATCCCATTGCCCCCTTTTTGTGCCACTATCATCTTCCCCTCTTTGTTTTTTCTTTAAAACTTGATTATATTTTCAGTTTTTCCTCTACTGTCTGATTATGGTCCCTGATTGTATTAAACAATGTAGAATCTAGTTTCCAATTTTGCATGTATTCGTTTGCTGGGTATCTGTCAATCACTGGGAAACACAACCATGGTACTAGTTTATTAATAAAGGCTCACTATCTGTTTACTCTGCATCTCTTTATGCAAGAGACCTGTCTTTAGACCTTTTAGCTGAAACATTTATTGTTACATTGGAATTGGATTATTATAATCATAACCCAAAATATTTTTCAAGTTGGAGCTAGACTTGCAATTCCAAGATAACATGTACCTATGAACTGAGTTTTGTTTTCAACAACTGAAATTTGAGTTTTGTTTGTGTAGACAAGTTTGTGGACGACATAGAACCAATTTTGCCCAATTCCAGGTACTTAGAGCTAACCAAAGAAGGCTTTCTATTCAAAAACTCAGCTTGTGAAACCATGAAAGATGCAGGCACAGAAGAGGTTCATCATCTACAACATCGAGATGTTGGGACAGAGATGACGCCTCTTGGCAGTTCAACAACTTCAAGGTGCCATACACCATTCAAGTGCTCATCGCCCGCGCGCCATAATACGCCTGCAAATCGGTCAGGGCCATTGGCTTTGGGGTACTCTAGCAGCACTAATAACACCATTGACATTGCCCAGTTGCAGGAGTGCCTTGGGACACAATATGATTCAACTGCATCGAATTGGAACTCAAGGGAAGAGGAGGAAGTGGAAATATCAAAGAGCTTGAGACATTTCGAAACAAGCAATCCATGCCGAGAAAGTATTTCTGAATCTAGAGCTGCTGCCTGGGAAGAGGATGAAAACAACAAATGCTGCCTTAGGTAATTGCATTACTAAGTTTGACCACATATTGTTTCAAATGATAGATTTGGTTTTAAATGTATTTTGCATGTGCAGGTATCAGAGAGAAGAAGCCAAAATCCAAGCCTGGGTCAACCTCCAAAGTGCAAAAGCAGAAGCTCAGTCAAGAAAGCTTGAGGTACTTTTGTCATCATTTTTTTTTCCATGGTGGGCTCTTATCGCAGTAGGTTTTCGTTCTTTAACCAAATTATTGGTTTTAGGGTCCTAGCAATCAACATAGAAGATTATCAGTCTTTTGATTTCAATTCATATTGCACATTTGCTGTTATGTCATCAAACGCTTTAGTGTAATATATTTTGCTGAAGACACCTCATCTTATTTGCTGTGTTAAAATATTTAGAGCAGGAAACTAAGTGGCTGCATTGTCAAACCGCAAGTGCTAGCAAACTGTATTTTATTGGTTCTGGTTGGAATGCTTGATAGAGCTTATTGTTGTCTTCCTCCTTGAGCCACGCGTCACTCTTGGACACCACTCTCCTTTTGTTTTCTAGACTGGACCACCTCTATTGAAGTGTCTTGCTTAATATTATATAGTTTTCTACATACCAAACTCTCACAGAAATTAGAGAGAAAGCTAGAAGTCTTCATCCTCACATTTTAATACTAGCAATCCCATGTGAAGTAGCAGCATTTAGAAATTCATGGGGAACTGGAGTATTTAATTGAGTTGGATACCAGTCATGCTTGGAAGCTTGGTTGTTTGTTCTTTCTGAATAAATTAGTGGTTGATGAAAAGAGCACTGTTTTGGTGTTTTCCGCTCTTCTTTTCACTTGAAATTTCATTTGTAAAGCCAAATGGAGTTACCCACATGCATGCTTTTGTAGTTTGGCAGATACACACGTTTGTTTATTTATTTATTTTTTTGGGGTTTTAGGTGAAAATACAGAAGATGAGATCAAACCTGGAGGAGAAGTTGATGAAGAGGATGGCAAGTGTGCATAGAAAAGCTGAGGATTGGAGAGCAACAGCAAGGCAGCAACACTCTGAACAAATTAACAAGGCCACAAACATTGCACAGAAGATGATAAATAGGCATAACCCACATTTTTCTGGCCACATTTCTTGCGGCTGCTTCCCTTGCAATACCCATTAACCGATCATGAAAAACAAAGAAGGAAAATTGCATAGAAAATGTTCCTTGCTGTGTACTTCTAGCCTCATAGTGAAACCAGAAAAAGAAACAGCAGTTAAGGCAATTTTTTTCTCTTTTTGTTACAAGGGGAATCAAAAAATGGGATTTACCTTTCACCAATCTCATCCATGTAACTAGAAGGTACATGACATGAAGTTTCAATCCAAAATACAAATTAAAACATGTTGAAGCCAAAAAATGGTCGGACACTTTTGGGCTCAATTTAATGATGATGTCGCCTTTGGCCGTGTGTGCTCTTCGGCAAGATGGATAGGCTGCGAAACAAAGAAGGATCTTCGATGATTAAGTTAGTACCAAGTACAGAGTAAAAAGTGATACGGACAGAGTTTTGGCTAATTAGTCGAATGTCACAATTATCTTGTTTTGGGGACTTGTGCCTCTTTTTATAGATTTTGGGAGATGTGCATATTTGGTGAAATTTCGATGTGGGACTGTAGGCATCACCTGAGGAGGCGTCACGTGTCCTTGTGAGAAATCTCCAATGAAGCGTGGTTTTCAGACATGATCAACAGACTAGGGTGTCGAAGGTTGACAACCTGCCGGTGGTATTTTGTGGGACGAAATAGATTGCCTAGATTTAGTAGGTCCTTTGTGGGTCCCTAGTTCCACATGTCATTTTCTGGTTGGCTGGTCAAATATGGTATAAACAAAACATGATCTAAATTATTGAAGAATATAAATCCTGTATTCGAAGCTTGACTAAATAAAATATAACATAAAATGAATAGTTCCATTATTAATATCACCGAAGCCTTTTGTGATAAAATCTCATATTTACTGGGCTTTATAGGTGATTAAGTTGAAGACAACATCGGTGTTGCTAGTAGTGGACCGCTAACCCGTTTCTATGAAATTTAACATAAATAAAAACCTGTATAAAAAAGATCACATGTAATTTCAGAGCAAACATCTGAAGCCTGCACAACTGTGCAAGCAGATCTGTCCCGTGCTTTCTCTGTTGTTGTCTTTTTATCCCAGCATCTGAAACCCAACATTTTCTTTCCTCTTCTTGTTGTTGGAACTTGGAAACTGGAACTCGGGACCTACCCATCCATCCATGCAGGAGTGATGAGAGCTTGACATGTGGCAGTGGAATTAACAGACTCATTTACTTCATCACCAGCTAAAAACAACAACAGCATGCTCTGAACAAGAAGAAAAGCATACTTTAGCAAGAAAGATGTCCATAATTTCTTTACCACGCATTACGCTTTGATAAAAGCTGCACTGTTTTGGCCAATACCGTTTATCTCTTTATATCACCCACCAACTATTATATCAACTTTTGAACATCAAAATGTGTCCAACAGTTGGCAAAAGTTGGTCCTTCTCTTGTCACTCTTGCAAAAGGCAGCGACTCTTAAAGTTCCTGGGGAAGTTTTTTGGGTATAAAATTGTATGGGATTGTTGGACCACATGGAATCCATAATAGAGTCTGACTAAGATCAACACCAGAAAACAGTGCGGAATTATAATTTGAATGCAATGAGCAGAACCTCTGGAAAAGTCATATAATGGTGGTAGAGACATGTACCGTTTAATCAGTTTGTATAAAGGCTACTGAGTCAATAATAGCATTCATAGCCATAAGTAACACCCAACACACACCCCAACCCCCAAAAAAGAATTGCAGAATACAACTCAACTTTAAAGATGTGATGTTTTTATTTTTATTTTTAATGCAAGCAACTTCAATGTCATTTTCCACTCCCCGTGGCAAAGATGTGATGTTTTAATAAAAGATGAGATGTTTAAGCAACCCTTGACTTTTGAAGATTGCCACCTCTGAATATAATCATGGAAGATGAAAGAGACCAGTCACCAACCACCACTCTTGGCCTTGGCTTTGAAAGCAATGCGTGGCCATGAGAAACTCTGTGAATCCATCCACAATTACGTGGACAACAGAAAATGTTACCTGGCCTGCCAAATTCCTTAAACCATGTACAGTTGCAGCATTTCAAATTCCAAAAAAAAAAAAAACCACAGTTTAATCCTTTTTATTTGTTGATATACTTGATGTTATTTGCAACCAATGCTTGGTAGAACAGGGTCAATTTTGAGGGTGGTGTAGCTGCTTAAATCCAAATAAAAAACAATTAAAAAACTATTGCACAACTTGATGCCATTCAAACCTAAAGCCTTGTAAGAAAAGATGTTATTCTCATCACATCTAGTACGACTGTACCCAAACATGTTTATCCTCCACGAAAATAAAGGATCATAAGCGCTTCACACAAATGTTCGTCTCCTTTAAATGAATGTCTACTACATCGCTTATCCAGAAAGACCAAACTGGGAATTTTCTAGTCGCGAAACTCGTCCATGAATGACTTGTGGAAGTCTGTCAGACGGGTGACGATGGCTGGAATTTTATCCTCTTGAGGCAATATTGTGCATCTAAAATGCCAGGTGCCAGGAACCTGTCACAGTGGATTGAAATGTAAACAATCTTCAGTTTAAAATAAAATTATGAAAAATCAAACCAAAGTATATCTCACACTATCTTACTGACGTTCACAGAGTCTTAAACAACAAAATTAAGTATTTGTCTACACTTCATATTTTTGTTTAACTAAATGTGATCCTATTCAATCACCAACTTTTAAGGGAGCATATTTTTCATCCCCTAGCACACTAAAGATTTAAACATTCCACTGTTATGAATGTGGTTCACTTATCATTGCTGATTAGAATTATAGATGCCAAACAAATATTATATGACCACTTGATCTGCTGCAAATAATTTCCAATTTAGGTCAGCAACCATTTCCTGCCACACTAAGAAACAGTACCAGAAAGAATTAGATAAAACTAACCTGCCGGAAACCAGAACCAGGAACAACCACGATTCCTGTGGCATTGAGAAGGCGGCGACAGTAGAATGCATCTGGAGCTGTATTTGCAGCCTCTGCTGCTTTAATTGCCTTTTGAGGCAGGTTTATGCGGGGAAAGAGATACATTGCCCCTTCTGCTCTGTTGCATGTCACACCCTCTAAGTTGTTCAACGCATCTTCTAATGTCTGTTTTAAAAAATACAATTAATAGAATAAAAATAAAATTTGGGAGAAATGAAGCATAATCAGTCCTGCTATTAAGACAGATCAACAGAAAATAATATCATGTTATTGTGTTTACCATTTCATACTACTAAGTACTAACCTTTGCACGCCTTGCTAGGGACGACAGGATTCCATCTTTCTCTGCACAATACAATTCATAGGATTCATCTCCAACCTGCATTCAACCATGAAACTTCCTCCGTGGGAAAAATGATCCAGATGATAATATCAAAGAAAATAAACTTATTCGATCTACCAATTTTAAGACCGAGTTTCCAAATCCTTATGCCCTGTGTAATGAAGTTAAGGGCATTAACAAAGAAAAATGTACTCCTCCAAAGCCCCAATTGTACACTAACAGAAGCACTAGTGAACATGGTCAAATCAATTCTGACTTAGATGTTTGAAAATTTATTAGTCCAACTAGCTAAAAAAGCCTCAAAACTATCACAAGTGAATGCCGACTGGTTTCAAACTAGAAGATGTCTTTTTCCACTTCTGAGGTTCCAACATTTTAACCTACTGTCAAATCGCTTGCTAGGTCCTACTTTAAGATACTTGAGCATGTTTGATCCTGAATTCTAAACCCATTGTAAATTTCTATGAAAAAAGTAAATACAACATTATTTAAAGAGAGAAAAATGACCTTTGGTGGACTCATGACAAGGCTTGCAAGAATTTGACCAGAGATGTTCGAACAAAGATTCACAGATGCCACTTTGTATATTTGTTCCCTTACGTCAGGACTGATACCAGTTACTTCCATGTAACCACCTCTTTTTCCACACTCCCCGTAGTACCCTACATCCAAAAAAGAAACAATGATAAATTGTCCCAAATTCATTGATTTTCATGAGCTACTCTCTTTCCATCATGACAGCATAAGAACCCAACAAATTACCTTTAGATACTGATTGAAATGATACCAGAGAAATATCCTTTTCGCCATATCCCATAGACCGGGATACCTTCTTGAATGAATGAAACTCCTTATCAGGTACATAAACATTTTCTTGATATACCTGTATAAAATACACTGAAAATATTAGCCCATAAAGTACCTATAGAAATTTCTGATCACAATTACAATGCTCCAACAATGTTGCAAAGTAATTGAAGTTAATTATCCAAAGAACAATCTGTCTACCTCATCTGCCAGCAAAACAAGACCTTCTTGCTTGCAGAATTCCACAATCTGCCGCTGGTTGTCCTCAGCAAGCACCTGCAGACAAGATACCAAAACACTCAACCAATGACTATTCTCGATTAAACACAAGCTTCTCTTCCAATAGCAAACCCTTGCGAAAACTCTTTTGTCAACAAGGATTTTGAAGGTCAAAAAGCAATTCATAGCTCACCTGCCCTGTTGGGTTGCCTGGATTTATAACAACCAAGGCCCTTGGGTTGATACCCTTGGACCTTGCGTCCTCCAATTGCTTCTTCAACTCAGAAGTTTCCAATCCCCACCCTGATGCCTCATCAAGGAAGTAAGGAACCTGCATACATCAGACCACAGATTTGAATGTTCTTACAACGTTAAATGGTATATAAAAGATAATTATTTTCCAACTTCTAGTTTCTGGCAGTCATTAAAACTCGAGCTTTATCCAATAACAAGTTAGTGCTCGAGTATAAATGCCAAACATTTTATATTTATTGACATTGAGCATCTGAATAAATCTCTTAAAATCCAGAGACATACCAGTGTTCCACCGTGGAGGGCAATTGAAGCAGAGTACAAAGGGTATTGAGGAATGGGGCAAAGAATCCCATCCTGCTCAGAGCTTATCAGCAATTGCATCATCATATGGACCTGGCAAGAGAGAAATGGACATGATGTGTTATGAGTGGTGCGATGTGCAATTTAACATATTCAGGAACATTGGGACATCACTAAAATTGAACAGAATGGAAGTCAGGACATACCGCAGGGCTTGCACCATCTGTTAAAAAAATATCATTTGGATCAGCAGGATATCCGTCACGAGCTTCAATTCCAGCAGCAATTGTATCACGTAAACCCTTAATACCCTGATGCCAAAGTGGGCGAAGAGGGGCAGTGAGTCATATGACATATCACTTATGAGTTCTGCATAAGTTTTACAAATTTCTGTACGGGATCATTACCTGACTATGACTGTATGCACCAGTTGCTCTTCCAGGAATTTGATCTAGAATCTGCCATGCCCGCTCTATTGCATCTGCACTGCAACAGGTAACAAAGATATCCACATAAAGATAAGATTTAACTTCTAGGAAGACTTTTCTATGGATTCCTAGAGGATTGTAAGGCAGCCTAAAATATTTGACCTTATATGTTATACATGCAAATGATATAATGGCAAATTTTTTCTGTTCACACATCCAATTAAACCAGTCACATTATCTTCAGATGGATTTTAATCGCAGTTCATCTAAGAATCAGCCAAGCAGATTGCATAAAAATTTCCAATACCTGAATAGACCCTGTGTTTCGGTTTTGTCCAAGATGGATGGATGGTCACATAATGCAAGAACCTGACACAATGATTATAAAAATTAAGGATTGCACGAGATGCTGTAGCATTATTTGATATCTACCATGTAGTCCAACAATAAACCAACCTCTCGGAAAAAGGTTATTGGATGCTGACCAAGAGACTGGGGATTTCCAATGTTGCAGTAAAGTATCTGTATAACATATAATTGAAAGTGAGTACCCAAGTGACAATGCCCTAAAAACTAGAGAGTCAATATGGAAAGCTGTAACTCATCAAAGGAGAAAGAAAACACACCTCATCAAAGGGATGAGAGCCTGGATTAGCCAGTAATTCTTCTTGTAACCTCTGTGACAGGAGGATATTACAAAGGAGATTATGGTAAAAAGAAGAGAAATTACTTCACTGAGATTCAGGCATTAAATTTTCGATACAGTCATGTACCTGGGCAAGGGTGACAATTTCACCTCGGACAGCATATTCACATTTCAAAATCTGTAAGACACAGAAAGTTAGTGGCGCGGAGTGTAGCTGGCCAATGAATGATAAATGGAATAGAAGATGTCCACAATTACTAGTATTTGACAGTGAGAAATAAAAACTAGAGGAACGAACCAATTAACTTACAAACTCTATAAAATAAAATAAAATCAAAGTAATCCAATCAGAATGACCCAAATATGAGTGATCAGTCAGATGAATTTGTCGAAAAAAAGAACTCGGGTCCAAAATAAAGAGTCAGTGATGTCACAATTCCTGGATACTTGTTTGGGTTGAAATAAAAATAGAAAAATAAATAAAATTCAACCACACCATACAACCCATCAATCTCTTTTCTTTTTCTTTTGGAAAACATGAAAACTAAAGCCAAAGAAAGGAACTGCTTTGCATAAAATAATCAGAGCATAAATCCCAAGAGACAAAACAAAAAACACATCAAAGCAGCCCAGATGCAGAAACATCAAACCAAACACCTTTGACCATCTACAGATCATCAAACAGTGAGCAGATCATCAAATATTCACAAAAATAAACAGGAGTAAGCAGAAAAACAGCAAAACTAAATAGGAATAAGCAGAAAAACAGCAAAGATAAACAAAATAACAAAAACCCAACTCAGGAAAAAGCACAAACCTTGGGATTTATGTTCTGAAGAGTGACAGGGAGCTTGGAAGCAGAGGGGTCAGCCATGGAAGAAGTAGAAGAAGGAGGGAAATCTAGGACTGGAGTAGAGGAAGACAAGAAACGTGGGAGAGAAGAAGAAAGCAAGGAGCTTGGGTGATGTGGACGAAGAATATGCTTTTGCTGAAAAGAAAGGATGAGAAGGCTTCTGAGTCTGCCGCTTGCGAATTTCCGCATTCTGGGACTGTTTTTATACGCAAAGCAGTGAGATTTTATACGTGTGAGGATATCACAGATGTGATGTGATGTGGTGCAAGGGGCAAGTAATTTTCTGGGCACAATCTTCAACAAAAGCCCAAGACTTAGTTGTTTGGTGTTTGGTGTTTACTTGTCCACGCTTTGACATCGCCCACGGAACATGACCACCTGCTTATATTAGATTTTCACCATGCCTCTTTGTCTTTGGTTTTTTACTTTCCTTTTGCAGCTCTTTTTGGATATATCCAGAGAGATTTTTATTTAAACCCCACACTTCTCTTAGTTCACCCAATACTTAAATCATTAAGCTATAAGTTTTATTATTGTGTAAAAAGACAAAAAGGTCATCCAACTTAATACTTAACCTTAATACATCCATACACACCCCACACACACCCACAACACTTCCTTCTAGACAGACCGTGCTTGTAGAAGGAGCATCTACTTTAGCAGGAGCTGCGGGTGTAGCGGAAGGCAGCCAAAATGCTTTCATTGTCCGAAGCGCTTCTTCTTCATACGAGGTGACCTTCACACTATTGGCCCCATGGAAACCAGTCTTATCTTGGCTCTGGTTTCTATCATTGTATTGCGGTAGTGCACCATGGTTTTGCTTATCAAAAGCCTCGAGCTCTCTAGCTTTTTGTTGCAGTAACCTCTCTTCTTCCTCTTGGTTCTCTTGCTTCTGCTGAGCAGTATGTGCAGCTTGCTTTCTGCCAAGTGGAAGAAACAACCTCTTAAGCACAAACCACACCAAGGATATAATTTATATATAACAAACCCAGGAGACATTTTACTCGAGCCAGTGAAAAGAAATACAGCCAAAAGGCATCAAGCTCGGCCAAGCTCACAGCTTTCATAGGAAGCCTTGAGGAAACCATGTTCTGCCTTAGATCGATGACTTTATTCTTTGATGTAAAGAATTATATTCTGGTGCTTTATGCTAATATTGTTTAATGATTTAAGTATTGGGGTGAACAAAGAAAATTATGGGGTTTAAATAGAAAATCTCTTTTATTTCTTATTTTTCAGCAGGGTGTATTTAAGGGTAGTTTGGGAAGATTGTGGGGTTTTCTTAGAAATTGTGAAATTTAAAATTAAAAGTTGGGGTGAACTTAGAAAATGGGGTGAACTAAGAGAAGTGTGGGGTTTAAATAGAAAATCTCTATCCAGATTACAGTTGTTTAGTTTAACAGCAGGGGTATTATGGGGAATTTGCATTTTCTATAATTTTATATTTTTTTGGGTCTATGTATGGCCATTAGGAATTTAGGACATGACAACTTAGGGCTTGTGGTCACCCATTTGTTTGTTTCTTTTGGTTGATAAGTCTAGTTTTGGTTAAAATAATAATTAACTTTTGTACCAAGCAATGTAAATATCCAAAAACTTATTCACCAAGAAAAGGTAAATAATATACCCAACAACTTAAGATCAGTGTCCTGCAAGAAAAAAAAAGATTCATAAACATTCCTGTCCACCTACCCATCCTCTTTTCCCACCCCGCATCAAATCTTTTTAAGTTATTCATCTAACTCCTCATGTGTACTAACTTTTTCTTTGAAAACAATTTATTTTCAAGATGCTGAAATGAGAGAGAACAAGAATTTACTCTGCAAACTACGTTCAACTCATTCATGATCAGAACTTTTGATGTATTTTTAAGTGTGACAAAAAGAATTTAAGTACATGATTTTTCCAGGGGGAATTAGAAAAGAAGGATGAAAGAGAACGGGACACACACAAAGTGCCACAGATTTGTGTCATGCAGGCTACCAACTGTAATGTTACAAAGAGAAAATATTAAAGCATTCTTTCTAGACGATTTTAATTTCTGAACAATTTCATTTTAGCTGTGCCTCAACCCAGTCTTTTGATTTCTTGGATCACAAGGATGCGTCAAATTCCACATCAGCTGCTGGCAACCAATCACCGCCTTGGATCAATGAATCCACTGTGAACTTGGCTGCGTCCGTATCTGTCAGAGAAGGCTTATAACCAGCCCATGTAACCCTTTGATCCACACTTGATCCAGGCCCACTGTTTTGGTACTCTGCATAATATATAGTGTTGGGCGGCTCAACATTGGAAACCCATTCTTTCCAGCCTTTTGGGTTCAAGAATGACCCAATATCAGACTGCATGAAGACCGTGGTGGAAAACTCTTTCCACGGCCTACCCAGATATGTTGAAGCTGTGAGATTAGCATCTTGAGCAGAGATTTTGCACTTTTGGATTGAAATGCCAGTGTTCTGATTTGGGTCCTTTTTGCCTTGAGCCGTGATGGTGTTGAACTGGTTTGACATAGGCTGCCTCGGCTTAATGTTACAGTTCTGGAAGACCACAGCAGCATTGCCAAAAATGAAGTCTATGGTGCCAGTGATGTCGCATTCGCGATAGAATTGTCGATTGGAATGTGCATAGAGGGTGTCTTGGTAACCAGAAAAGGAGCATTTGTAGTATACCGAGAGGTCGGAGCCAGAGCGGAACGCTACTGCTTGGTGCTTTGCTGGTCCTGCAGAGTTGATGAACCCCATGTCTTTTGCGATGAAGCCTTTTCCTGCCACAGCTGGTGATCCAATAGGGAAGCACAGTAAGAATTCAAATACTTGATATGTAAGCTTGAATGTTAAAAAGTTCTAACAGTTTGAATCAAAACAAAAGTCTCTCTCACATGTCTCTCAGTCTGAAAACTTGAAATCTAACACGTTTTCTAAGGGAATGTGAATGCAACTACGCACGGAACTGTCCTAATTGCTTGACAATTTTTGGGGGGCTCTTTCTCTAATCTGAATGTGTAAAGAAACCAAGTGGGGAATTATTGTTTTTGATGATTGTGGTGCGGGCCAACAAGAACCACAGGGCACAGAATCTGCAACCTGCTTTGTTTAATTACTTCTGTACCAAACTTCCCTTCTTTTTTTCTCTCTACAATGGAAGGAATTAAGTGCTATGCAACATGAGCGCATGACATGCAAATATTCATCAACATAAGAAAAAGTCAGCTCATCCACCACATGCATCATGCAGGATAGAGGACAACACTTGCATTTCGGGTCAAGCAGGCCTTTTCTATGCTTAACTTGTAATGTAGATTAAATATGGAACAAATGGGTCCACTATATGAACAACAAGCAATATACAAAGCATAATCCAGACATGCACATGGTGGGGGCATCAACCGTCCACACATCACCCAGATATCCAATCTATTTTAATGGTATTCAAAGCAGCACTGATCTTTTCATAGAAAATAAAATAAAAATAAAAAGAACAAAACAATAACAGCAGTAGAAGAAGAGGATATCGAATTTTTAGGTGAGAGTTAACATGAAGATGCATAAACCATGTGGCTGGTTCCTAATTGACCCTATCATACCAATATCATCAAATTCAGAAAGGCAACTTGGTGTCTAATGTCTATGGCTTCCTTCCTAGCTCCAACCTGAAGGTTTCACATGGCACACTCCCACATGGGATTTCCTTCAGTTCTATCTACTGGGAAAGAAACTAAGATGAATTGGTAACCAACAACAGCCATGTTAAAATGACTTGATACTTGGAGGACAGCCTAGCTAGCTAGTGTTCTAGTGTTTCTCATATGCACAAAATTCCTTGTCTCTCCTCACTGCTAGTGTCATTGTTCTATATCACAGCAAGAATGAAATCAAACTGAAATGAACAATCAATAAGAACAAATTAAAAAATCAAATTAACAGAAGATCAAATTGAAGGTGGTAAGTAAGAATTGTTACCAAAAGTGGCTGTGGAGAAGGTGGGGGTGCCATCCACAAAGTTCAAGCTGCCATTAACAATGGTCCTATCCTTGCCATCTCCAACCATCATCACATTCCACTTGCTCTTGTCCATCAACACATTCTCATTATAAACCCCTTGCTTCACATGAATCACAAACCTGGTTTTGCTCTTCTTGGGCACAGCCTCCACAGCCTCTTTAATAGTCGTGAAGCGCTCAGTCCCATCCTTGGCCACAATCACTTGCGCAGTCACGTTGTTGTCCTCCAGCAGCCTCCTATCTCCCGGGCCAACCCAACCCGGAAAACCCGTCTCGGATCCTCCAACCCCGAGCAACCTCCTGTGCACGGGAATGTTCAAATTCGTCAGCAGACCCAGAATTTTAGCCACAATGGCCAAGCTGTTGCTGGAGAATTCAGTCGAATTCTGCATCGCGACCTTGAATTCCTGAACAAGGGTTGAGTTGAGATCTTGCAGAGAGTCCAAACAAGTCTCTTGGTCAGTCAAGGTAGTGCTGAGCCAGGTCTTGAGGTCGTCGATTTTGGCAGCGGACAAAAGCTTCTCGCCCTGGTTCACATCCATGGAGGACAGCGAGTCGTTGAGCCTGTCAACCACATCTTCAAATAGGCTCTCGCAGACGCTCAGAGTTCCATTCAGACGGTTGTCATTACCAGCTTGCCGTCTGAATTTGGAAGGCAACCCAGCAAGCTTCGAGGCCGCGTTAATGGCGACGTGCAGAGAAAGCTTGAAAATCACTTCTGGGTCGGTGGTGTTCGAGGTCTCGAGCGAAGAGATGCTCGAGAAACACGAATTCGGGTACTGGGTCACGTCGCAAACGGCCTTGAGTGAAGCGGATGGAGTCAACTCAGTCGTGGGTGCCGAGTTGAGCGTGGGAGACGACGAGTTGCTCCGCTTGTGTATCAATACTCCGGCGACGGCGCCGATGATCACCGCCAACAGAACAATGGTGGAGACGGTGAGGACGATGACACGCTTGCGTGCCTTCCGCCGGAAGGCTTGTTCTTCGAGCTCGTCCACTTTACCATAGCCCTTGAAGGACTTCATAGAGTCCATGTTTGCTGTTCTTCTTCTGTGTTTTGTTCTTCTTTTGGTTTGATGGGTTTTGTTTAAGGAGCTGAGATTTGGGGATGCTTTTGGTGGACAAAGTGTGGGTGTGGGTGTCGGTATGGGTGTGCGTGTTGAGATGTGTTTTGTTCCCCTTTTTATAAAAGTGAGGCAAAATAGAGAGAGAGAGAGAGAGAGAGAGAGAGAGAGAGAGAGAAGACCTTTCCTTGATGCTTCTTGCTTAAGAATTTTAATTAATTTTATACCACCAGCCATAGTTAATCCTTGCTTTAATTGTCTGTGAAAACATCCTTATATACCCCCAGCCATAGTTAATCCTCTCAATCAGCACAGGGGTTGAAATTGCCCCTTGGAATCAATTCAATCAAATATTTGTTTATTGGGTTAAATATCTTTCGGACGCTGAATTTTACACGAAATTTTAATTTAGTCACCAAAAAAAGCATTTAGCTAAATTAATCACTGGACTACCAGTTAACCTAAAAAATTTCTCAAAACCCAAATAAAAAATTACCAAAAAAATATTTAATCATTGTTTACTTGATTATGTTAAACTCAATTGGTATTGCCATTGGACAGGTGGGCATCATCCTATCTATATGTATATGTATAGATAGGAACTTGGGTGACCATTGCTATTGGAGAATGTAATTCCTTTTCCTAATTCATTAACTCATTCTTTTTATTTGTCTCCTCACAATTGTGGGAATTAACTCGCCTATTTACGTAATGAGAGAGATAAAAATAAAAGCGTAAGAAACTTGCGACAATGAAGTCTATTTTCACGAGAGATTATTAAGTTTATTAGTCAATTAAAATTAGAATAGCTTTATGATTTTATTATTTCTTAGGATGAAGATCATGATTTGATTGGATGGGAAATCTGATATGATCACAATTGATTTACCATTACCAGAAGGAGGTTACATTGAAAGCCCATAATCACGGTTCATTATAAAAAGATTATGAGCCAAATTAGAAGGGCAAATCAATTTTTAGTTATTATTTGAATATTTGAATATTTTGGATGAATGGACGGTGGAGATGGAGTTGAATTGATAAGCATATGTTGCATTTGGCATACACGGTTTTAGTGGGGAGACTGTAGGTAGATGATGAGGATGGATCCAGCTGGACATAATTTGGTTTATTTTTTGTTTTTGGTCAAATACAATTTAGTTCAAAAATTCAAGTAATCTCCTACATATGAAACAACAACCAGCTGCCAAATGGACCAATCAAAATCAAATCAAATTGTTAAATGGGTTCTGCTGTTTCTGCTGCCTCAACACCACCAAGCAAAACGAGTAAACCCTTTTGATTGAAATTATTCTTCCTTCATTCCCATGTATCACAACATGGCATGCATACACTATTTTTTTATATGCAAAAAATTAAAGAAAAGGGTTTTATTTTTATTTTTATTTTTATCAGAAGTTCAGAAATATATTATATGGCGTAGACATTTTCAACTTGTATCATGTTGGTATTGGGAAGCCGGTGCCATATGATAGTATCATCTTTTATTCTGTCCTATTCATCAAATGATCATTTCCATCCATTTCAAACATACCAAAAGTTTGCAATGACGTATTCATTTTGTTAAACGAGAGATCCTAACTTCAAATCTCATAAACGGAAAAGTTTGAGCATACATCGTTCTCTCGAACATTTTGAAGCAACAATCTGAACATACAAACACAAACACTGCTAGCTTGTGACATTAACACTTTGCAATTTATGTGGTCCTTTTCAATTGGACTCATTCTCAAATTCCTTTCTTTTTGGGTGGGGGATAGTGACATATTACTGATATACGGCAATGCCATGTGCTGATGTGAAAGGCTATACATAACACATGAAGCCGGCAATTGCGCCACTAGGCCCAGTCTCTACATTTCAAATTCCAGTTTTTTTCTTTTTCTTTTCAAACAAACTATATGTTTTCACACTGACAATTTTATTTTTCTAAATGATGGTACAAGAAAAGATAAACCAGAACGGCTAAAAGGCCCAAAACAAAACAAAGCCAGTGCTACGAGAAGACGGCTGAAACTTGAAAGAAAAACTCGGTTTGCTGATGGAGGCAGCGGCTTATATAGGAAGATACACCGACCAATATGACCCTAGACTCGTACACTTGTGACAAAGAACCCGACTCGCAGAATCTCTTCCAACGTTGAGAAGAGATATACCATTAGTGAAGCCGAACAAACAAAAATTAAAAATATGCTTGCCAAATACCAATAAGTGCAACACTTTTACAAAAATGACAAATTGGATGCTTGGCAATTATTTATCCCCATGTAGTAAGTTGGACAATGAAATGGAGAAGCTGGCCAGAGCAAGTGCTCGAGTTTGGAGGAATACGCAGCTTCTACAGACCCTTCCAAAAACCTTCAGATATTAGAGCAAGTCCAGCGATAGCAGCCTGGGGAGGGTGTGGGACCCAGGGGCCCGAGCCCAAAATCACCTTCCAGCGGCAGGGGGCAGCCCAGGCAGCATGCCCCACGCACACCGGCAGCCCGCGCGAAGCGGCCCAACTCGGTGACGTCGGCGCGTCGAACAAAAAAATTTAAAAAAATCGAAAAAATCTGAAAAAATCTGAAAAAATCTGAAAAATTCAGAAATATTTTTTAATACATACCTGTGATTTTATTATTATTAATTTTATACATACAACTAAAATTAATCATGTAAAAAAATAAAATTAAAATAAAAGTGAATAGTAGTAGCTTTTCGCTTGTGGTGGAAGTCTGACATTATTTGCAGAAGGCAGCCACTATTCACGTGAATAGTAGCGCTAGCTCCCCCACCCCTCCCCCTTGCCATGGCAACCCCTAACGGTGGAGTTGCTCTTAGGTGACGTGAAAGGTTGGGATTCTAAAAACAGTAGTATTTATTCCCCTTTTGTGTTCGCACCAAAGCCATGTGCAATGCAAGCCCATTCCTTATATATGTGCCAGCTTAAAAGCCTTGAAAATGAGAGATCTCCACCTTGAACATGCTTTATCAAATCCAGGAGGGCCTACCACCTACCAAAGTATAGATCTTCTAAAGTCTGAACACTCTAACCTCTGGCCCATCAAATTCACAATGTGAAACCCTAAACTATAACCAAAAGTCTAGCCCATGAGCAACTCAACTGGCCTAATGAGGCACCATGTGACTACATAGCCCAAATGGTTTATCTGGACTGAGATGTACTACATATTAGCCGATTTGGTTCGATTTTGACCACCATAAAAGTCAACCATTCCGAATAAATTCGAATTGTAATAATTTGGTTCAGTTGCGATCTTGAGCTTTTATAAACCGGGCCTAAATTAAGCATGATCGGTCACGTGTATATTTATTCTTGTATTAGTTTATTTTACATTTGTAGTATTGGCTAATAATTAAATAAGAATAATAATTTTGAAGTTTGATGAAATTTTGAATTTATTGATCTTTGGAGTCTCGACTATATTAGCTATTAAACTTTAGGATAGTTTGTGTAGTAGAATGAAAAATGTGTAGTCGGTTATGGAATCTTTTGATTGTTAGACCATCTCCAACCATGTTGGGGTTAAACTCAAATTTTCACTTTCCAAAATACAACTATTCATGTATTTTCAAGACTCAAAATTTTTTTTGCTCCAACCGTGCAGACTCATAATTTGAGTCTGCAAATTTATTAAATTGTTTAAGAATGATTAACCTATATTTTTTTTTGTCATGAATTTTTCTTGACGTTATTTTTGTTTCAACATTCGTGATTTAATTTTCTGAACATTTTAACAAAAAAAATTAAAATTCCAAAGCATAATAGAATTTCACTTTAAAAAAAAATTGAAATAACCAAACCAAAGCAATAAAAAATAAAAAACCAAACCAGCTTTTGAAATGGACCCGTTGTATTCTAAAGTCTCTTTCTCCAGGCGCTACTAAGTGTCATGCAAGGAACAAGATGGCCAGATCATTGGCTGCCAAGCGAGACCCAGCATCAAATCTCCTTTACATGGGCTGTTGCAACTTAGTATTGGGCTCCACAAAAATTATCAGTCCAAGCAAAACTTAGATTGGTATTCCACTCCAAATTCCACCCATCTCAAATTTCCACCCCTTAAAATACATGGGTTAGAGATGAGTTTTGGGCTCAAAACTTAAAATTTGAGTTTCCACCCCTTGGGTTGGAGATGGCCTTAGAGCATTTCCACCCCATTTGTCATGGCAAAAGGTAAGGGGAGGTAAGGGCTATTACTATTCACATGAATAGTGTATGCCATTGCAATTTTTTTTTGTTGGTTTTCCACCCATTGTCATGGCAACCACTATTCACATGAGATATGAGGAGAGGAATTTGTATAGAGTTTTGGTATGCCATTCCCATCCCCATCCCCGTTAAGCATTTTTCCCCCATACCCGCATTCATACCCGCAATATTCTAAGCGGGGATTCCCCATCCCCGTCTTCATTGGGGAACGGGTTCCCCTACCCGCCCCGTTATTGAAGAAAAATCAATAAAAAAAATTACATTGTTGAACAAAAAAATACACTATAAATGCAAACATATGTATCAATTCAATTGTTATTAACTAAAAATCTAAACTATATAAAAAAAAAATTATTACATATCAAAATTAAATGTCAATTGAATTCGCACAATTGAAGAGATTTTCTGATATTATATTATATATATATTAATAGAAAATCTATTTAATAATATATATATATATTCTTAACGGATCGGGTTCAGGTTGGGGATTAAAATATCATCCCCGCCCCTCCCCAATCACCATACCCGATAATTTCCCCATACCCGTCCCCGTACCCCTTTTTTGTCCTTCATACCCGACCCATTAGGGTCGAAGCCCCGCGAAGACCCTTACCCGTGGGGAAAATTGTCATCCCTAAATATGACTAGGTATTTATTTTTAAAAAAAATCTGGAATTTTTGGTATTTTTTATTCATTTTTTTGTTATTTAAATTGGTTGCTTACGTCACAATGACATCAGCATTAGGTCAGCTTTCCTAGACAGCAGCCCAGACAAGTCTTACATTTAGGCTGATTGAGCCCACTCCTTGCCCAGGCTAGCCTTCACCACTGGACTTCGTTTTTGGAAGCTGGGGGGCCTTCTGCCCTTACTAACCCGCACAGGTGGAAGTGCTCTTATTGGATTGATAAAGTTAAGAAGTACAACAACAACAAAAATGGATTGGGCTTGTGCCTAAATTGCCCAAACAAAACCGTCCAAGTTCCAACATTGTTTTAGTTTAGTTGAATTTCTTAAGTGGTTTTTATTAAAATCAAACTTAACCAAACTATTCTATTGTAACTTACTGTAATTTTGAAGATAATATCAATCCAATAAAAATTGTATCAACCCCAATATAAATCCATATCAAGAACTTTGCACAACACTGCTCATAATTTCTTAGCAAAATATAAGATGCTCTTATTAATCACTAACAAATGGAGTTTAAGTGATGCTACAATCAAGGCTGGACAACACACTCAACCAACACCAGCTTAGCTAGAATTACAATAATACAGCACCCAACTAAAAACATGCTTAATAATTAATTTACATTCTACAAACCAAGAGAAAATGGGAAACCAGTTGAACTCAACCAGCTACCACCAGCAATGAAGCTGCCAGGTGTGAAAGCCTGAGCCTCAGTGGCACTTGTAATTACCTTAAAGCCCTTCCAGGTCACCCTATTTGAAGTCCCAGCACCAGCCCCAGTGTTAGCATACTCTCCATAAAACAATGTGTCGAGGGCAAATGTGCCACTCCACTCATGCCACCCAGCTGGGTCGATGATATCACTTATGCTAGATTGCATGATCACAGTCCTTGAATATTCCTTCCATGGTCTCCCCAAGAATGTTTTGAAGCTGCCCTTTACAGCTTGCAGGTCAGAAGTGGCTCCAATTCTAGATTTTTGGATCACAATGCCGGTGTTTTGGTTTGGGTCGGTTCGGCCTTGGGCTGTCAGCATGTTTTTCTGGCCCGAATTGGGTTTCCTTGCATGGATGTCACAGTTTTGTAGCACCACAGCAGCATTGCCAAAGATGAAATCAACTGTTCCTGCTACTAAGCAGCCTTCGAAAAATTGGCGATTCGAGTGAACGTAGAGTGAGTCTTGGTATGCAAGAATGTCAACTCGGTAGAATGCTGAGAGATCAGACCCGACTCTTAGGGCAACAGCTTGGTGCTTTGATGGACCAGCTGTGTTTTGGAAGGTTAGGTCCCGGGCTAGGAATTTTTCCCCAACCGCAGCTGCAAACATAAAGAATTATTTGTAAACGAGCCTAATTCAGAGATTTGATATGTTATGTTGTCACATTATTAGATTAACGATATCCAAACAAATGAATGAAACCCATGTGCTGCATTTAATCTGTGAACAGAACCTAGCAACGTGGATGAGTGGCATGCAAAACAAAGAAAATCTGTGGTCTGATTGGTAAATGGGGACAGCCATCATCAATGACTCAGCTAGAAAACAAGCAAACAGCCAAAACAAGTACATGGACATGGAGCGTGCGTGCATGTGTTTTCAAAGGTTCAAACCAAGGAATAAAATATCGATGATATCGGAAATATCGGTAGTCAAAATACGGAAATTTTGATGGAAATATCGGGATATTATCGATATTTCATCCATGTCGTCGATATTATCGATATTTTGGTTAAATGGATATCTAAAATATCGATGGTATCGAAATATCGGTAGTAAAAATACGGAAATTTCGTGGAAATATCGAGGATATTATGGATATTTTATTCCTTGGTTCAAACAATCAAAAACAGCTCTCAGCAAGAAATACCCAACCCCAAAAATAAGAATAAGAAAAAGAGGATAAGGACAAAAGAGAAAAAACAAGATAATGCAAAATGATACAACTGGTTTCTATAACCAGAAACATGTGCCCCACGAGAAAATAAATAAATTTTTCAGTGTCACATCCAATATTATCTGTATTTATCCAAATTCGAAAAGGATTGTTTCTTTTAAAAAATAACTCGTTTCTTAAGTAGCAAAAGTGAAAAGTGGAGGGTCAATAGGGTATAGCTCAGTAAGTTTAGCTCTTTTATCGGCATTTATATGGGTGGAGATTCAAAATCTCGATGCACCAAATGAATATTTGTGTAAACTCTCCTCCCTAATCGCTTGTACTCAAAAAAGAAATTGAAAGGTAGGGTGAAAGGTCATTTGGGTGACACATGGCGCGAAACAGAGACAGCTTAAGTGATCGGTCAAAGATTATGGCCTAAAATTGAGTGTCGGTGTTTGAGTTTGGAGCCTTAATTTAGGGCTTAAATTCACCATGATTGAAGGAAGCAACATAAAAGAACAAAGTAGAAGGAAGCATCTGAGAAGGATCCTACTAGTACTACTAGGAGGATATGCGAACAAAAAAAGGAGACAAAATGTTTTGGGTTAGATTTATTTATTGAAAAGATACTAAATTAAAGGGCATGAAAAAGTCATATTAAGCACAAAAAGTCATATTAAGCACACCAACGTTCATCAAATACAGACACAGACATGACGAGAGAGACATTTCAAATTTCAGCAAATGATATATATCTGAAATTTAAAAACCTATTTTAGGAGAAATTATTTCAATTTTGAAAGTTTCAAATAATTTCTTCATGCATGTGGGGGTTCATTTTATTTTCATTCTTTTTGTTTACGAGCCTGCGCCTGCTAATTAGCCTGCTGTATTTTAGATGATAATGCAGAAAATTCGAAAGGGGCAGAGAGAATCAGTCTGTCTCAAATTCAAGAAAAACACTTATGTGAAACGGGAATAGTACTATTTTGTTATTTTCAGTCAATCACGATATTTCATGTGTGATAATTTTTCTACATGAAAAATTATAATTGACTGAGAATAACAAAACAGTGTAATTTCCGTTTCATACAAGTTTTTTCTGCAAATAAAAAGATGGGTCACCAAAATATAAGAGAAAATAGAGGAAAAATGACAATAAAATTAAGAAAAATTTATAGACTTTTCTAAAAGCAAGGCCATGTGCTTTCTTTAATATAAAATAAAAAAGTTATGGATTAAAAAATAGATAAATTCTGGCAAAATGGATTTGATAGTTTGATGGTCCCCAATGTCTAGTCAACTTGGTGGACCAGGGCACTTAAATGATGGCCTAATACTACGTTCCAAAAAAAATAAAAATAAAATTCAAAAGCAGAACCCATGATTGAATTGGTCTATCTGCTTCCTCATTTTCATGAACACACAATTCTCAAGAACTAAATCTAACATATTCACACACATCTAACATATTCATATCTAAGATTTGGAAATAAAAAACATAAAATAAACAAAAAAATTGGAACATTTTCAAATTTTGGACTTACCAACTGTGGCAGAATTGAAAGTTGTGCTGCCATCCACCACGTTTCTACTTGCAGTGATGATAGTGCTGGTCCTCCCATCTCCCAAAAACATGATGTTGGTCTTTTTCTTAGGCACATCCACATTTTCTCTGTACACCCCTGCCTTTATTCTGATCACATATCTAGTGCTGCTCTTCTCTGGGGCAGCAGCCACCGCTTCTGACACCGTCTTGTAATTCCCGCTGCCGTCCGCTGCCACCACCACGTTGGGCGTCACAGTCGATGACTGCAACAGCCGCCTGTCCACCACCGACAGCCACTCCGGCCACCCCTTCTCTTCCACCACTTCCTCCTTGAGCTTCCGGTTCACATTCATTTTGCTCGCATTTGCAATATCATTATCCGTCATGTTCCTGATCATAGCCAATGCATTGCTGCATAGTTGTTCTACGTGCACCTGTATCATTATTAGATTAATTTAGACTATCACTTTTATATTAAAAAAATAAATTATAAATATCAACGGTCCAAAACACACAGAAATATTGAAGGATGGATCATGATGTACCTGCCCCTTCTCCAAAACTTTGCGAACTTTTTTATCAGCCTCGTCATGAGAGAACCCATCAAGGCAAGTCTCCTGGTTGGTAATGGCGGAGCTGATGAGAGTCTTGAGGTCATCAGCATACTGAGTCAAAGACTTATTCTTATTAGGGTACTCATGGAGATCTGCAACAGCAGCATGGAGCTCATCGAGGGTCTCATCAATGGTCTCCAAGCAGTCATGGAGAGCAACCTTCTCCCGCTTCGTGAGCTTCTTTCTGGACTTCAAAAGCTTCCCGACAGCGAAGAAATTGTGCTCCACGGCGGTGGTCGTGATGTTCAAGGACAATTCTATGACATCTTTCTGGCTCGAAACTTTATTGGCGGCTCCGGGGGCGGCGAGCGTGGAGAAGCAGAGGTCAGGGTAGAGGGTGGAGCTGCATGAGCTTTTGAGTATGGCGTGGGAGGCCTCGCTGTCGTCGCCGGAGTTTTTGTTTTGGGATTTTACTCCGGTGACAATGCCGATTATAGCGCCGACTAGTAGGATTGCTGCGACAAGGGCTATGAAGAGTTGCTTCTTGTTTTTCTTGGAGATGGATATTTGTTTGCCTGAATCAGACATTTTGGCCAAGAAGTCTTTGATTCTGGTCATTTTGGAGAATGGGGTGATTGGGGAAGACCCGGAAGAGTAAGAGATGGGTTTGGATAGAGTTGGGAAGGGATAAGGGAGGAAGGGGTTGTTTTTATATATAACGAGTGAAGTTTGAGTGGTGGCTTGCTCTGGTATTAGAACGTGTCCTTTGCCAGTGGGATACATACACCTTCCACATTTATGTGGGTTCGAAATTTCCAAACACTCAATAAATATTTGTAGAGACTAATATTTGTATAAACTTCCCTCCCATCCCTCAGTCTCGAGTCTCGGCCACATGCTGCTACAAACAATTTATTTATTTTATGATTTATTACCCTTCAATTCAAATCTAGTTGTACGAAACCGTAATTTGATTTGTTTTATAAATAAATTATATTTATAAAAAAAAATTAAACTTGAATATAATGAGACGGACACATTACCCTTAACTAACTAGCTAAATCAGATTTGCGCAATGATTGATTTGTTGATTTAATGAATATATGTCAAATGTAACGTGACCAGCGAGGTTATAAAAAAATGTAATTAACATAAGTCTTGCATGAAGCCACAGGAATAAATGGCCATATTTAAAAATTGAAAAAAAAAAAACACTACAACGAGTCCGGTCAAAAAAAAAAGAGTAATTATCAACTTGCAGAACTGAGGGGAGAATCTTTTCACAGTCAAACTCTTTCCTCTTTCTTATGTCCATTGTCATTCATCATTATTACAAAGTGGATAAAATACATTTTATTTTGGGTCCTTTTATTTTATACCCCCTTTCCTATTTAAAGGGAGCTTTGCCTCAAATTATCTATAATCCATGTTTAGAGAGTAATAAATTTAACTTTGGAGATAGTTAAAAAAGTTTGGCAATATTTGATATCCCAACAATGACCACATTTAGTTCTCGTGCTCATCTTGGTTGGGTAAGGCCCTGCCTAAAAGAAAGTGGTACCACAATAGATTATGATGAAATGTAAAATCTTGTGCTTCCGGCTACCAGTCCTCAAGGAGAAATTATAGCATATTATGGTAGTATGGTCACACCGATATATTGTGTACACATGTTATAATATAGGTGTATGATATGGTTTATTTTCTCCCTTTTTAAGAAATAGACTCAATAAATATACACTTATATTACTTCTCCCATAGGAAATTAATTTGTTTTATTTATTTATTTATTGTGATACCAAACTGATAAGCTAATATTTTATATATATTTTGTAACCCCTTTATCTATTTAATTATTGTTATCCTTTATTTAAATTGGTTGTTTTAATATGTTTTGTGAGATTTGTGTAGGATTTATGGAATAGGAGAAATTGAGCTAAAAAGGGCAAAAAAGATGAAGATTGAAGATTAATTGGAAAGAAGCCAAGTTATTCCTTTCATCACAAGGAGTGTTATCAATTTTCCTAGTCCAAGTCTTACCAAGTCAACAAGGAGAAATAAAGAAGACCCTAAATTAATAGGAATCCTATTTTTATAATAATTGTAATTATACCTTAGATAGGTAGGATTTCTAGGAGTATTATAAATAGAGAGTTTAGGTCATTGATCAGAGGACCCTTGAACCACTCCCTACACCATCAAATCTCTACACACTCATACTCGTAACCGAAAGCCCTTAGAAGAATAAGAAGAAAGCTTGTGCAACCTTGACATTCAACTTGGAGAGTTCGGTGCCGCTCATGTCTTCATCAACCGTCATGATTCTCAATAAGTCTTTCATGAACTAATTTCTTTTACTAGGGTTACGATGTAGCCTAGCTATGAATACTCAAATTCTTTGATATTGTTAATTTTATTTATCTATACATGTTGAGTGCTTGTTACCGTTCTTAATGCTTTCAATTAATTGGCCACTAATTGCATGATTGGAAGAATTGGGTTGAGACCGGAAGGAGATGCCTAATAAATAGCTTCTTGTAACAAGTACCATAAATTACATAGCCGACTCGGAAGATTAGGTTATGGTTTGTGTAATCTTTAAATGTTTTCCACAAATCTTAATGGGTTCTTAGCTATATAAATCCATAACTAGGAATAGAGTGGGTTGACTGTGAGGAACACAACTAATATAACTCGGAAGAGAGTATTGGTGAGGTAAGGGAAAACGATTATCAACATGTTAGGTAATTAGGATTAACAAACTAGAAGGATTTGGGTGGGATTAGCTAGGTGAAATCGATGCCCTAGTACTTTATCATCTTTGTTTTCATCTATTATATTATTTACTTATTTTCAATTTACTTGCTTAATTACATTTTAATCACCATAATTCTCTCATCGTTTAATTCAATTATAATTAGGAATAAATCATTCTAGTATTTAATAGGTTAACTTGATCCCTGTTGGAACGACACTCTACTTATCACTATATTAATTTGAGCGATATTGTCCACTTGCAATTAATCACATCACAAACCCTAGCCCCTTCTTTCCCAAAAAACCCTCCTATAGCCATTTTCACTTTGAGAGGAGAGGAAGCCACTGTTCTTTCTCCCCTCTCCCCGCTTCTCTTCCTCCCTCTCTTCTTCCCTCCCAAAAGCGGACCTACCTTAGGCTGTAGTGGGCTCCAGCCCAGTCCTATTTTTTAGAGTAGGCTTAATTTGTAAGCCAAATTTAGCCTAAAGTTTCTCTCTATCTCTCTTCGTTTTCTCTTTCCCTTTTCTTATTTTCTTTCTTTCTTCTTTAATCCCTTCGCCCCTTTTCTTCTTTCTTTTCTCTCTCCTTTTTCTTTCTTCTCTCTCTTTTCTTGTTCTTCTTCTTCTTTCTCTCCGCCATTTTTCTTTTCTCTTTCTTTCCTTTTGTATTCTCTATTTGTTTCTCTTTTGTTTTATTAACTCTTTGTTTCTCTCTTCTTATTTTTCCATGCGTTTCTCTATTTACGCATTAATGGTGGTTTTATGTTGGGAAGATGTAATGAGCTGATATTGAATAGGTGGCTTGACCAGCTTGAGCTTGTGGGTGTTTTGGTGGAGGACCCGACTATAGTCCGAATCACATAGGTGTCCAAAAAAAAATTTAGCCCACCCCTGTAAAAAAATCCTAGATCCGTCATTGTTCCCTCCCTATCTTATTCCCTCATTTTCATAGACATAAAGTTTTCTATATTTGTCTTTGTTTTGTTATGATTTTCCTTCAACCATTACAGGTGGCGTCGGATCTCCACCACCATCCTTTTTGTGGTTTCTTTATGTTTGGAATAAGTCACAGAGACTCTTTTTGTTCTCTGTATAGTTTTCACTTTTCACTTCTCCTTTGTGAGAGCTTTTCATCTTTCATTTGTGAGAGCTTTTCATCTTTCCTTTGTGAGAGCTTTTCATCTCCCCTTTTTGAGAGCTTTATTTGTATTGTTATGGCTTGGTTTTTTCAAGTTTTATCTCTTTTTGATTCTTCTGAGTTTGAGATCTTAGTTGGGATGCCTATACCAGAGTTTCTTCAATCATGCGTGATCGTTAGTGGAGGCGCACCAGATTGTCTTAATTTTAATATTAGACCGCTCCGTTATTGTAATGGCCCTTTGTGGCTAATTTGTATTGGCCATTTGTGGCTAGTGGTTTTTTTATAGCTAAATTATGAATGCAATCCTATAATTTCTCTAATATATATATATATATATACATTTATATCATAACACATATACAAGATGTATCACGTAACCGTACTACCGTAGTATTTTATAATCGACACAATACTTGTTATGGAATACTAAAATTACTTGCACTTCTCTGGCGGACTTCAAATAAAACCGCCACAACAATTGGTAAATGATCACGTGGTGTTATTCTCACACAATAATTTTTCTTAGTTGCTTGAAAAATAAAATTGGTTTAGTTGTAGGGTAAGATACGAAACTTTTCTACTGTGAATTTTTTATATATACTTTTTTTTCCTCTTTTGATTGGCATAAATTCCACGATAGTTGAGGACAACTAAGCTCTATTTTTTTTTTCTTCTTCATGATTTGCCATGACTTTTCTTTCTTTATTGAGCGTTTGAAGGCAAACAATGCATAAAGCTCCAAATGCTAAAGAGCTATTAGAGATTAGAGATGCCAATTACTAGGCCAGCCAGGCCCCTATTTGTATGCTTTTTAACACGTGATATATGCTAAAAGATAACTATGATCAAGAATGAAGAAAATGACTGTTCATCAACTTCTTATTATTAAATTTTTTTTTTTCCAAAACCCAAAACTTTTTATTACTTTTATTTTATCCATGGTTTCAAAATCTAACTACAATGAAGGTCACGCTGCTTTTCATGAGCCCTTCTTCAGAACTACCGATTTTGAGAAAATTTTCTTATTTCTTCACTTGTTATATTCTTCTTGCATAACAACAATACGTCTAAATTTTGTTGATCCCATTAGCTTAATTTATCAAATGATTAATTAAAAGCCCTTCACAGCATTCGTGTTTGATCAAAGGTAAATTTTATTAGATAAACTGCAACGGTACAATTAAAGACATATCAAGAGTATCAACTCCTAGAAGGCAACAAACTAACAAGTTAAAGCAGACAAAAGTCGCACTAAAACTACTTGTCCAAATCACCACAAGCAACCATAAACCCAAACAAAGCCCACATACCCAACATAACTGAAACCCTAAAGCAACCCATGAGTCTAAATGAACCATACTGCTAGCACATGAAGAAGTGCCGTCACGGCCACATCCACCAACGCATCCATAATAGATTTGGAGAAAATATGGTTTCCAATGATCTACATGGTTCCACAGTATCCGTGTTGTCCTAGTATTAAAAATTTGTGTAACTCGAATCATCACAAATCATAATCACGTCGTGTTTTGCTTTTAATGATAGCTAAGCACCCTGATCATAATCTTTTTTTAATGTGTGAAAAAATGCATGATGTTTAAGCTTAAATCGGTGTAGTTAACAATTTGCCAAGGGGTGTCGGCAAGGAATAAAAAACTTTAAACTATATTTTAGATGCAACCAGCTTAGACGACCCACACATAAAGAGAACTTTGCATTATTATATAGAGTAGTGTTCTCTTCGTCACCTAGTGACCAAGGAATCCGTGGTCACTCATTTTGGATTTAAATCTAAAGGTCCACCTATTTTTGCACTCATTTTAAGAAACTCTATTAGACCGTTGGATTTAAATCCAACAGTGGATGACCACAGATCCTTGGTCACCAAGTGACCAAGAGATCACTACTCTATTATATGATATTGTAGTTGGAGTACATTTCACTATCTTATACCCAAAAACTGAGACAACTACATAAATATGAAAAAGACAATATGAAGAGACAAATATATTATTTTTCTTTAATTTTTCATAGATTTGAAGGCGGTATATATACAAGTCGGGAAAATGCTAAATTATTTATATGGATACATTACAAAAAAGAAAGGCAACAGTCACTATTATTTGGTAACATTTGATGACATTTGCTAGGGTGACTACCACTTTTTTTTAGTGATAATAACTCTAGAACAAGTGAGTGTTTATTTTACAATAAAACGGAACCAATTTTTGGAATTAAAATAAATTTCTGTTAAGTTATCAAAATTTTATCTATGTAATAATAATATTGTAAGTTGCTGTGCAATAAGAAACAAATAAGTTTGATAAAATAACAATTTTAATTAGGCCTAATTTTGACCAATAGTGCTAATTTTAGTTTCCTACAAAATATATATGTAATAGATGCATGCGATATATGACAGTTACATATACTATGTCAGATCTTCCATTTGGTGGATTCAGATGCTGGAAGAAAACTAATATAATATCAATAAAACTTTAGTTGGTTAATGATTTTCGAGTTGAGTGATAGCTTCTAATTCGAGTTAATTAACAATTGTTTATTTGTATTTGTACTTCATCATTTGTGAAATATATAAATCATGAACGTTTATATCTCTTTTTCTGGTTCAAGCGTTTTAGTCCTCACGGTTCAAGAACAAAAAGTTACACATTGGAAAATTGATAAAATAAATACAATATATAATAAGTAATTCCACAGTTAATTTCACCGAGGTTTTTTGTGATAAAACCTCATATATATTGGTCTTTATAGGTGGTTAAATTGAGGACAATATCAATATTGCTAGTAATGGGCCGTTGTAAGCTGATTGCCTGGATCTTTACCCTCACTCCTTACCCAATAAGTAATGTTTACATGTTGGACTTAAATGTATACCTTTACCCCTTACTTAATATTATGCAAATAAACCATACTGTCATCTAAGACGTATGCTCACAACCACCCTTCTTAATACTTAATTGGTGTGAAATATTTCCTTACAGCTACCAAGGCTCTGACAAACTATAAAAAATTTGGTTAAAATATTATCATCTTTAAAACGATGAGACTGGGAGGACCATTCCCAGCTGTATGTTTTAAGTTGGAGATGTAATAGCCAATATAGCTTCCAAGAACAGTTGTCCCCCAATCGATCTGTTTGTTTTTCAGTCTTTAATTTTCGCAACTAGAAACTGAATGCCAAATCAATTACAAATTAATTCTCAGTGGATGTTTGAAAAGTATACACACCCTTGCAAAAAGACTGTAAAGCACACACAAGTTGACCTACAAGTGGAGAAAATCTATTGGATCAGTACTTTAATTATATTTTTATATACATTAATCATTACTATTTAAACTTATAACTTTTTTTTTTTAATACAAGCGATAGGAGAGAAGAATCGAACCTATGATCGGAGTACATAAGTAAACGCTCTTAATCAAATAAACTACAAACTCCTTGCTCAAGTGATATAATTTGTGTATGTTTCCAAGAGTTGAGAAAGCCATCAGCCTGAAAATTCTTGTTAACCTGTGTGAGGCTACAGATAACAAAAAATAAAAAATTCCTTAAAATGAATTTTATTTTTATTTTTTGCCAACAAATGCAAAAGTAGTCATCTTTTTTTTGGTCAATATGCAAAAGCAGTCTTCTAGCTAGCTTGTTATTGTCTTGTTTCTTTCTTTTGATGAATTATTACTGTCTTTGTTGCAACTTGCAGGAGGACAAGAAAGACAATGAGACATGACTCATGAGAGAAAGAGAAAATGAGGTGGCAGAGATTCGTGTACTACATGCATCTAGTCCCACTTTACCATGCATATCTAACTTAATTTTTTTAAAAAAATACAAGCGACATTGAAAGAAAGGAGAATCGAACCTTTTCTTGATCGAAGAGGAGAATCGAACCAATACCTAAAATATAAATGATTTTAACCACCTAAATTACAAGTGCCTCGTCGCTGCATCCAAATCACACATACTTTGTCCAAGGCAAGTCTTCTAGCAAAAGGGCCAAGAGCCAAAGAGATGAAGCTTTAATCTTACGTGTGATCAGAATTGTGACGTTAGAGAGAGCTGAGAAGAAACGTCGTTGAAAAGAAAGACCCAAAGAGTCTGTCAGAGAGTGAACAAACCCGTGCAAAGTTCCAGTATTCAAAGCACAACCAGAGCATCTTTTCAAAGAATTATAAAGAAAAATATTAAGAATATATATATAAATGAATAATACCGTAAGATAAGATAACAACACAGTATTATTTTTTAATTATGTCTTAAAGAACATATGCATGTGATGTTATTGAGTACAGAAACAAAAAAAAACAACACGTGTTATTATTCTCTCTACTTTCATGCTAACCATTTTGGATTTCAATAATACATATTTTTGATAAATAAAAAACACATATTATTATTTTGTTGGGCAGCTAATGATACTCTTAACTTTTTTTTTCATGTATTAGACCATGTATTATTATTATTTTTGAAAAGTATTTGATCCATGCTTACGAGGCATTTATTGCATATGTGAGTTAGGTCAGTGAGCCTGCCTCCTTACACCCAAATTCGAATCTCCTCCCCGTAGTTTAAAGTAGTAATAACATTGACCGAAAAGGAAGAAAATTCATAATTTTAGTAAGTTTTGTTGTAGAGGCCCAATGTCTATGAGTCTGGTCTGATCTTGTGGTGTCATCTTTAGACTAGGCCCAGTGAGAAAATTCAACCGATTAAAAAAAGAAGTTCGGTTATTTTCCTAAGTGGTCTCAATACTGTCGGGTCGGGTTGAGAAATTTTGTTTAAAACCCTTAAACCCTTAACGATCGAAACGCAGCCGTTTAGAGCGAAGGCAAAGTGCAAACAACGTTTTGGTGCAAATTCCAGTTAGGTTTGTGAACACAGAGAGTATCAGACTAGCGGCAACTCCACAGAAGCAAAAGTAAGCTTCATCTTTTCCCATTTTTCATTGATAAAAATAAATTTCTGGTTTCATAGTAATAATATATCTGTTCATCTGAATTGAATAGCACTTGCTATTTTCCTAACTTCTAGGTTTTCAAACAATAATATTATTGGAAGAAAGAAAGTTAGCTACTTTTGTTATTGATTTCATTTGTTTATTTAAATTTTCAGCATGCTGGCTGTTTACGTTCTCTGACTTAATTTCTTTGTTGTTTGTTTGGGTTATTGGTAGACTAGTTATACTGTTTTATACTAGGAAGCTGTTGAAATTTGTGCGTGAGTGGTGCTGGGAGGGTTGCTTATGGTTTCTTTTGGTTCTAAGGCATTGCCATTGAGACGACTTGGAGGCATAATGGGTGATGAGGATAATTCACACAAACGGAGTAGAAAGAAAATGGGTATGAGCCGAAAGCCTGACAAACAAAGTAATTCCTTTGATGCCAATGTCAACAAAAATGGATCCGGGCGGGGCTCACAACGTCAAAGTGATTCGGAAACACAAAGATCAGTTGTTAGGTATTACATGATAAGTTTTTTCAATGACGGGTTTTGAGAAAGATGGTCACTTTGTGAATTGTTTGGCGTTTTAATGTTTTTGAGTACTTGTTGTAGGAAACAGGTTGATCCCGAAACCACAAAGTACTTTTCGGAAATTGCTAACCTTATTGAGAGTAATGGGGTTGATATGGAGGAGCGGTCGGTTGTGTGTGGTAATGCCCTGGAGGAAGCTAGGGGGAAAGAATTTGAACTTACAACTGATTATTACTTAAGCCACACTATGCAGACTCTTCTTGAGGGCTGTGACGTTAACTCCCTTTGTTCTTTCCTTCGAAGCTGCGCAAAGGACTTCCCTTCTATTGCAATGGACCGTTCTGGTTCTCATGTAGCTGAGACTGCAATCAAGTCTTTATCTCAGCATCTTCAGGACAATGATGTCTATTCTGTTATTGAAGACACTCTAAATGCAATATGCAAGGTATTAAGTGTTTGATGTTCTTAATTACAAGAAGTGATTTTGGGTCAATATCTTCAGCATTTGTTCAGTTGTCGCCTGTTCTATCTCTGGAATTTTAAAACCAGAAGATATCCAGATAATTTGATTATAATAAGCTAGCGGTTATGAATGTTAAATGTTCAATTAAGTGATGTAAAAACTTCCAGTTTCTTTTTTTCTTTCATTTAAAAAAATTTAAAACAGTTGAAACAGAAGGTAGTAGGGGCGTATGTAAACTTTGATCTATTTTTTTCCCCTTCAATTCATAATATAATATATTTGTTTCTTGTCAGGTGATTGTAAAGAATCCTGGTGATCTGATGTGTGATTGCTATGGATCTCATGTTCTACGAAGTCTTCTTTCTCTTTTTAAAGGAGTACCATTGGATTCTTCCGAGTTTAACCGGAGAAAGTCTTCTTCAGTCCTTGCAGAGCGGTTGAATTTCAAGGCATTTCGAGCAGACACAGATATTTCACCACAGGCTGTACAGGGATTCCCAGGTTTACTTGACTTTCTTGTTTCAGGGATGTCAAAGTGTATCCAGAACAACATTAAGACCATGCAAGTTGATCAGTACAGCAGTTTGGTTCTGCAGGCAAGTTCTAATATTCTATCATACTATTTTTTTCTACTCCTAGGAGTTGCTTTTCTTTTTGAATGTCAAATGAGAACTGATAAGTTATTCATTACCAAATATATAAAATTAAAGTAAAGTAAAAAAAAAAAAGTTAATATAGTGTTGACAACATTGTATTAATAGCATCTTAATTCGTCATATAGTGTTAACAACTCCATAAGTCAGTTTTCATATATGGTCCAGATTTCCATTTGTGATACTTGATTAGCATCTGATGAGTCTTAAGACAATCCACCAGAGTATGGTTCTCAAATTTTGTGACAAATTTAATATACCCAATTCTAAGTGTGGAAGTCTATTTTGTGGTCAGTGGGTTCTTTCCCCTTTATTTGTTCATCTATGAAAAGGGTGGGAGCAAATTTTCTTTTCATTTAAGCATTTGTGGTATGGATTTTTTTTTTTGAGGTGAGAGGTTACTCTATCATGGATGAAATTGGTGACGTATAATAATTTGATAATCTAAAACTTGATCTTTTGGATGCCTAGGATTTCTACAGAATCAAGTTCTTTTCATAGTCTTATTTTTTGTGTTTCTTTTTCATTTGCAGTATACAGGTATGGTCTGGGCCCATGTTGAATTGTATTATAACATTTATTTTTGCCTGGCAGAGTGCTTTGAAATTGTTAGCAGGAGATGAAGAAAAGCTGTTGCAAATAATTCCCATTCTTATTGGATGTACCAGGGAAGAAATTTTAGAAGGAGATTCCATTAAAACGACTAAAGCGAGAAATATTTTATATCTTATGAAAGAAACAGCATTTAGCCACTTAATGGAGGTAAACACTTTCTTCATAAGGTTTGCATGAACAATGCTTATTCCTGCGTGACATTTTACAAAAGGACAAGTTGCCATATTCTTCTATTAATTGTGTACTTAATCCAGGCATGCCTTTATAAATTGTCAATTTGATATCAAATTGGTGTCATAAATGGCATGACGGAAATCAATCTTTATAATCATTTTCTGAAAACTACTAACTGATTTCATCCCAATATTCCGATATGACGAAATTTGTATAGTTTTATATAGCCTTTACTACAATCATAACTTGTTTGAGCTTATATGTTAGTGAGATGGTTATGCTACATTAACAATTAAACTTCCTTTAGTCAATTGTGGGATCAAAATAATCTTTTCGTACCTATAGCTGTAACTATGCAGTTCTAACGGGTAACACAGCTTCTGCCTCCCCCAAAATTAAAAATAAAACAAAAAACAAGATATAGCTGGCCAAATCTGTAGAATGTGAAGGACTGATGACAAGACATCTATTTATCTTCTGCTATCCTTTTCTCCTTGATTGTAGCTTGGTTTATTTTCATTTTAATTATATGTTATGAACATTGCAGGTTGCTTTGGAAGTGGCTCCTGAAGTCTTGTACAATGAAATGTTCACAAAAGTTTTTAGAAACTCGTTATTTGAGCTTTCATCTCATCATTGTGGGAACTTTGTCATTCAAGCACTAATTTCTCATGCAGGGAGTCAAGATCAGGTATGTTTTGTGACAATGCTGCTTTTTGACACTTTATACCCTTCATCATGCTCCACCGCACCCTGTAATTCTTTTCGATTAGCATTTCCATTATTCGGAGTTAATATAAGTGTTAACTTCAAATTAGCCTCTTCCATTTACTTTTCTGTACTGCTCTCCTATTTTAGCTACTTTGGCATATCTCCTTGCAAAAGGTGGTCTTCAGTCTGTCATAACACCTGATTGCCAATTTGTCCATTAGATGGAGGTGATCTGGGAGGAGCTTGGTTCGAAATTTAAGGATCTGCTTAAAATGGGAAAATCAGGAGTTATTGCTTCGCTGATTGCTGCTAGTCAAAGGCTTCATATTTATGAACATAAGGTCAGAAACGAATTTGCGTTAATTGTTCATAATTTCTTTAATTTCACATCGGTATTTGTGTAGTTTAAATTTAACATATTCTGTCAAATTGTGTTCCCCCCCAAATCAGTTCGATTACAGTTTTACTGATAAATAAATTAGATGGATCATGGATGGTATTTACTTGTTAACAAGACTTTGTTCTGGTTGTGAGTCCAGATACTCATTCTGATCGTAGTTATGTTTCCATTACTTGTTTGACAGTGTTGTGAGGCCCTTGCTATGGCTGTACATTCAAGCAATGAGTCTTCGACATGCATTGTTCCCCGGATACTGTTTCTTGACAGCTATTTCTACTGTGAAGATAATTCTAATTGGAATTGGCCAAGCGGTGCTAAAATGCACGTCATGGGTTCTTTGATTCTGCAAGGAGTTTTTCGATTTCAAAATGTATGGAACCTTTCTCGTAGTTGTACTCAAATCAGAGACCCCAACTATCATATTAGGTGTTTCTATATATAGTTATATAGTTTTAGCATATTGTGATGCCTCTTAAAATATTCAAATAAAGACTTGTAGCTTTTCCACTGTTGCACTTTCTCTCCATTTCCATTTAAAAGAAAATCACCCCCACCCCCACCCCCTTTGTATGCCATCTTTTCTCTCTATGTAATATTCTGTTTCCATTGATGGAATATCTATTTTCAGTTTTGCCTTTTTAGAGAAAATCTATTGAGTTTGGTCGCTGCAATTATAAATTCATATATTCTTATTAGGACATTCAGGAAATAAAATAATGCAATTAGGATTGAAACTCGTTCACTTAATTGGTTCTTGCATTGCAATCTTGTATTTGTTTATACTGATTTACTGTTTCACTTCACAGGAATTTATACAGCCTTTTATTACAAGTATTACATCCCTCAATGCTGATAATATCCTTGAAGCTGCTAAAGATTGTGGAGGTGCTCGTGTTATTGAAGCTTTTCTAAATTCAGATGCTTCTGCAAAACTGAAGCGCCGACTAATCAAGAAGTATGCTGTGTAACTTAATTGGTAGATTGTATGCTTACATAGCCTGTGTGTCTTTCAGGATGCCCATATATTTGTCTTATGGTTCTAGGCAATTAAAACATTTTTTAATTGGATCTTCTGTTGCATACTTTGAAGGCTTCGTGGACATTTTGGAGAGCTAGCATTGCAATCATCAGGTTCCTTTACTGTTGAAAAGTGTTTTACTGTGGGTAACATCTCACTGAGAGAGGCCATAGTATCTGAGTTGTTAACTGTGCAAAGTGAGCTTTGGAATACAAAGCAAGGTCCTCATCTCATGAGGAAATTAGATGTTGATGGGTAAGCTGTTGGCCATGTTCTATTTCAGAATATCAAGATTTTTATGTGCTTCATTGTTAGTCAGGATCTGTGTCAGTCCTTTTTCTTTGTTAAGGAAAAAGCTTGCTCTTGTATCTTAAATAATTCACCGAAGTAATTAGCACATAGCTGGCTATCTTCTGTCGCTCATTTGTGCACAAACATCTTTGAAGAAACCTTAAAATTATCATTTTGGATACATTGTTTTAGCATTATTTGTTAGGAGTTGAATCTTTGCAGTTTATATACTTAACCTTGTGTAAATGACAGGTTTGCTGCTAGACCTGACCAATGGAGGTCCAGGCAAGAATCAAAACAATCAACTTTCAATGAATTCTATTCTACATTTGGCTCTAGTGAGACCAAGCCGTCAAAGAACAGCAGCTTTCTTTCTGATGATTCTAAGAAGACATCACAACCGAACAAAATAAACCAAATGAGGGAAGAAATCGCACATCTCCAGGCATCTCCTGCACCATTTTTGAGTACAACAGGCTTCAAACGCAAACCAAATAAACCAGAAAAGAGCAGCAAGAAGTTTGCAAGAAATTCGGCCGATGAGGATGTTCCTAAAGTGAAGAATAAGTCGAAGAATATAGTCACAGATGAGGGAACATCCCAATCCATGGATAAGGCAGAGAAGAAACGGCACAGAGAGGATGTTTTGCGAAAATCCCCTAAGAAGTTGAAAACATGAGGATGTGGATCATCTGCTGCAATCTCATGTTTTGTAACTTTCTCCAGCGCCACAGAGGGTATAAACCCCGTTGGAGAGGGAGAGAAATACCAGCCTGGAAGAAGCTCCCAAAAAGAAGAAAAAAAATGCTGATTGGATATAAACTATATAATTGCTCTTAGTCTTGAGATGTTTGAATTGGTAGCATAGGCCAACTGAATTGGAGAATTTCATGTGAGAGCAAAGTTCTTAGTTCTGTTTTGTTCTTGTTCCTGTTTTTCAAGTTGAGGTTTTTAAGGTATAGCCTTCTGTAACGGAATGATACTGTTCTGTATGCACCAAGAAAATTATAGATAAATTTACTTTCAAAAGCCTTGAATGAATGAAAACTAACGCTGTCGAGTTTCCCCATGTTTGGTTCTGTACTTCCTCTCTTTCAGACATCTATGAAGGAGGAATTGGATTTGGCGGAACCTGCTTTTATAAGGGTTCTTCCTTGACGTGGTGTTTATGATGTGATTACACAAATGGTGCAAAAATAGGTGAAAAAATAGGTGTTTATGATGTAAAAACCATTGTGTAATTATCAGAGATGTGTTAGTCGTTGATTTCTGCCTAAATTTCTGGTGCGAAAATAGGTGAAAAAATAAACCAAATTTGGATCTGATGTCAGGTGGAATCATGTGCTAAACTCTCAGTTACATAATGCAACTCCGAGCTGTATGCTTTGGCCAAAACGGTGAGATATATATTTCAATAAAGGGTCACGTGATCAGGTACGTGATAACAATGTTAATAGTATGATATTATTCTTACGTATCAGTGACTAGGCAGTGGTTTCAAACCAAAATTGAGGAGAAAACATTTGATCTTGTTCTTGTTTCTCAATCCTTTCGTATTTGTAACAGAAACATGTTATTCTTCTATATATACATCACAAAAAGACTACAAATTTACACTCAAAATCAGAGCTAACAAAACCTTAGCTAGGTAGCAAGACTGCAGTTGCATTACAAGTGGTCTAAAAATGAATGAGAGAGAAAGCTAGCTAGCTAGATACCCTTATTGTTCTGTACTTCCACTTTCAGCCACCTTATGGAGGATTGGACCTGGAAAAAGAAAGCAAGGCAACTGAGGTCAATTATGGGAAATCTTCAAGTGGTGGAGATGGAGAGAGGTATGAAAGAGTTTGGAAGTATACTCTACTTGTTCTGTGTGGGATTTGAAGTGCTTGGTGGTATTCTTCTAAAGCTTGAGCCAACTTGCTTATACGGGTTCTTCTTCTTTGCCTCCAAATCTTCAAGACCTTGTGATGAAGATGCAGAAGCTGCTTTTTTCGATGCAGAAGCAGAAGCAGAAGCAGAAGTTAATGGACGAGCTTGTGTTGTTGCAATATCAGGCCATGTTGAGAGCACCATGGAAAGAGCAAGAGCCAGAGCAGCTAGAACTCTAGACCAAGTCTTCATAGTCATCTGCTCAGTGAGTGTTAAGAAGATAGATAAACTTGAAGCCTATGATTAGATATGAGATGAAATGATGGTCTAGTCTTTGATTTATATACCAAAATTTATGTTTCAAAAAAAAAGAAAGGGAAAAATCCCAATTGGGATCTGATATCAGTGGGATCATGTGCTCAACTTTGACTGTTACATGCTGCAACTCTGACCTGCAGATTTTGGAGAAGAAAATGATGATGTATCATGTATCCACCTTATATTTTTATTTTTTAATTTGCAGTGTTTCTGCAATTGGGGTCATGTGATGAGGCACGTGATTTTAATATTAATAGTAGTAATGTTGTTTTTGGGAAGCTAAAAGGGTTGTTTATTATAATGCTAGTGATTAGGCAGTGGTACTTGTTTACTGGGACAGTGTTGGATATAGAAATATGATAACAGCTGCTGATGACTGAAACTAGTTGGCTTGGCACTTTTTTTGTACTCTTTTGAGGAAGCTCTTGGATCTTGTGGTATTGCCTTTTTATTTTTATGTTTGTGTTGTCTTTTTCTTTTTCTCCATAATTTTCTTGATCAGTAAGTAATAATAAGGATCAACAGAGAGATTGTTTCCATTTACCAATGATTAAAAGATCTGAAGAAAGAAGATAGAGATTTCCTGATGGAGAGGAACAGAGGGAAGTCTGCCACTTCTGGAAAGAAAGCTCAACAGGACACAATGCACGTCATGGCAAATCGAGAATTGGGCGGGCTTTATCTCACCCTAATTCTTTTTATTATATATATAAAACTTTAGCCCACATGATCATTTGATGTGGGAGGGAGATAGAAATGAGTAAGAAATATGTTACATGCAAGTTTTACTCCATTCAAGCTAATTCTCAACCTTACTTTATCTCCTCCGGCCATATTAAAAACATAAATCTGCCGACATGTTAGATTACGATTAGCAACCGTCATTGTAGCGCAAAAAAAAGATTTTCCAATAAAACTTAAATTTGAAAATTTGAGATATATTGTGTGAAATTTGGATATAATGTTTTTGTGGTGTGTGTATTGAACACGTGTAAATCCCACTCTATGATTGCAGTTGATTTATCATTTATGTATTATTACCTTTTTTTCTTGGAATTTTATTTCCTGAATATATAGGAGTTCTATTTTTTTAGAAGAGTTAAAATATAAGGTATGGTGCGGTTGCAGAACCTGTCATTTATAGTGAAATTACCTAAGACTCAACGATGGTAGGGGTTCAAAACCCGTTGAAAGACTTTGTGGCTAAAAGAAATGAACCCCGGTAGTGAAATTAATCCCACCCTTCGACCCTTCGAGTGTAGGGACATCTTGTTGTATTTAAAAAAAAAAGCCCAAAAAAAGAACGAGCGCATCTCGTTTAGGTTGACTAAACTACCCTTAAAAAGCAGCCGACCTCATTCGCAGCAGGGAGAATCAGGGGTATAACGGTCATTTGAAGTTGACCGGATCAGTTGTGGTCCTATCCTATGGAAAGAAGGGTAGGAGCTGAGACTGCCGGGGGGCACTGACTTAACAAATAACGCCTTTGAAAACGTCGTTAAATTGGAAATCGCTGAATACGACGTCGTCCTTCTGCTTTCAGCTGCAATTGTCTTCGTAAACGCATACATGTGCGATCGAGGTCTCTTGCTTATCCCCCAAACGCCGATCTCATCAGGTTTTGCTCCAAATTCAATTTTTTCTCGTTTCGGATCTACGTTCCTGCATAACCGTTCTATATGTATTTTTTGTGAATTTTTAGTTTTTAAATGTTGAGTTTTATTGCTTGGTTGAATTCGTAAGGCTTAAAGTTTGGTGTTTGACATTAGGAATTTATGATTAGGTTTGTTGTTAATATAGTTTAATTAAACAGATAAATGAAGAGGGTGAAATGTAGAGATTGCAATTGGAGTTGGCAATTTTTTATATTGGGATTTTCTATGCTAAAACCCTAAATTCTAATTGAACGGTAAATTGAAAACTTGTTGATTATACTAAATTTACATGTATTTTTGTCCAGTAAATGGTTTAATTTAATACATTCTCACATTGATCTGTAAAGTTGATTGCTTCATAAGAATCTAACTTTGTGTGTTATTTTCTTCTATCAGAGAACTGGTAATAACATTTGAAACCAAGGAAGTTCAGTATTATATATTTCACCTACAATTTTTGTGAAATGGCGGAGAAAGCATGTGTCAAGCGCCTCCAGAAGGAATATAGAGCACTCTGCAAAGTATGACTTCTTTTGTTCATCTCAACTTGTTTTCAAATCTCTGTTATAATCAGTTCATTTCATTTAGATCCTAATTATGTTCTTTTTGATTAAATTTGCTTGCTTGACCAGTGTATATATTCTGATGTTTCATTGCGATATCAGTATATGGTTCTGTTATATACTTTTAGTGTTATCTTTTGGTCTTGTTACATTCATAAATTGGATAGTTAAATCTCTCCTTTTGTTTTCTTTCGGTTAGTTTCTTGATCGCATCATGTTATGGAGTTTGGCTCCTCCGTGTTTTTTGTAATTTTTGTATTGTTGAACAGATTGATTGCTATTATTTTTCTCATAGGTCTGGAACTTTAGCTGATATATGTGCGAGTGATGTTGTTTTTCTCATAGGTTTGGAACTTTAGCCGATACATGTGCATTAGTTTAAGAATTGATGTCTCCTTTTGACTACCCACCCAGGAACTTTATTATGTTTTATCCTTCTGGATGTTGCTAATAGTGCTATATGCCGATGTACAGGAACCAGTTTCTCATATTGTGGCCCGTCCTTCGCCAAATGATATTCTCGAGTGGCGTAAGTTTATTCGCAACTGACTTCCTTTAAATTCAAATAGGATTTTTCTTGGTGTATTTGTAATTTGTATCAATTAAAAAATGCTATATGAAAATTTGAGTTTCGAGTGACATTTTGGCTCTCTTTATATCAGCAAGACAAAGAGTTGTGGTTCCAATATTTAGTGAGTAAATAAGGTGAATTTCATTTGCTCATATGTGCCTAAAACTTTAAGCAAGATGTGGCATAAGAATCACAGTTTGCAAAATCAGTTAAGGCATTGTTACAGCATTGACCATTATTTTGTCGGATTGCTTGCATTTAAAAAATTATGACGCTTGAAGTGCAACTGAAATTTCCTCAATCTCCTGCTGTCATGAAATTTCAGTCCAGTACAGTGGAAATGGGATTTGTCAAACTTCCTTATAATTTATGCCAGGTTTGAGCATTTTTGTTATTTTCCCTATTAACTAACATTAAATGCTAGTTCTAGGGTTTGTTTGTGTTAATTTAAGGATTTTAGTGAAATGAGGATGAAGTCACCGGATGAGGGTTCAAAACTTTTAAATTCCAAAAGGTGTTGTTTCAACATTGTGAAGTAAGGGAATTATGATAAGGCCTTGTGTAGGTTAGACACTCCATATACTAGTTCTCAAAAACAGTTTTGTTTTGTTTGTTCCCAGAAAAAAAAAAAAAAAGAAAGTTGTCAAACATAGTTTTCACAACATAGGGTATATTATCTTTTTGTTGATATGTCAAGCCTGTCAGTAGACTATCATCACGAGAGGTTAATGTGCCACCATACTTCTAGTCACATTGGAAGGGCAGAATCTAAAGCAAACACATGATAAATCTGTTTTTTGTGTGATTCATCCTTCTCATAATCCTTCTTCTATAGTATTTCTAAGTGTGTAGATACAGTTATCTGCGTCATATTGTAATTTATTTCATTTTGTTTGGGGATTTTAATCTTTACTCTTTATATCTCATGCTTCAGACTACGTGTTGGAGGGAAGTGAAGGAACACCTTTTGCAGGTTTGTCTTACGTTAGGCCCCACCTTTTTCTGTATTTGGTGTGTGATATTCGCTACTTTACATAAATTAGTCATTTGGTTTGATATCAAAGCTTAGCTTTTTTGTTTTTGGCTTTGAATTTGCTCTACGCATTATAGGTGGATATTACTATGGAAAGATCAAGTTTCCTCCAGAATATCCATATAAACCACCAGGAATCAGGTATGTACTTTTTGTATGCCAAAATTATGAAGAAAATTTATTTTTTAATGTTTTTGAGAAATATTGTGTTTCTGAGCATGCAATTGTAATTGTTTTATGTGTACATTCACTTTGTTGATTCTAAATTACACTTTACTTCCTGTCTGTAGTATGACTACTCCCAATGGAAGATTCATGACTCAGAAGAAAATTTGTTTGTCTATGAGTGATTGTAAGTTTTATGGAGTTCTTTTTGAAATAGAATGTTTCTTTTTGTGTGCCAGTGTGCTTTTTTGTTTTTAAATAACTAACTTCATGTCTACCTATGCTTCTTTGCAGTCCATCCTGAAAGTTGGAATCCAATGTGGTCTGTGTCAAGGTTAGACACATCTGGGTTTAGAAGGAGCTTTCTATTTTTTTATGTTATATTTTTTTTATGTTAATTATATTTGTGTGCTTTCTCTTGTTAGCGAGTCACTATTGTTTATATTATACTTGTGGTAAGTTGTATTTCCACTAACATCTGTTCTTCACAAATGCAGCATACTTACGGGGCTTCTTTCATTTATGGTGAGTTGATTGTGCCTCTTTCGCATGCTAATTTGTTTTTGCCTTAGTTCCATTTGCTTAGCGAAAATTGCGATAACTTACTGATGCGATCCTAGTAGAGTTTAATCTGTTTGGATGGTACTCAAAGTATAGGTAGCTGTATTTTTAAATATAAACAAACTTTGATGATTTATGTCCCTTCTCCTGCATATTTCAGTAGTTCAGCGAATCTTTTTCTGTTGTAACATGTTCTTATTTTTTAACAGATAATACTTTCTTATGTAGATTTAATAGTTATCTTTGGTTGGGAATTTCACATCCTTTTGTTGGCATATCTTTGAAGCATCTTTAATGTTTCAATTTCTCTTTTCTAATGCAGATGGACAACAGTCCCACTACCGGCAGTGTGAACACTACTACTGCTGAGAAGCAACGTTTGGCAAAGGCTTCTCTTGCGTTTAACTCTAAAAAGTAAGTCTGTTGGACCTGCTACAGTTTGTTTCATATTCTCTATAATTTGATGATATAAGCCACACAAGGGCAAAAGTAAAATATGTTTATACATGGTTGTGGTTGAGCGTCCCATGCTTCTTGTTCTGACCCTAGTGTGGGTTCTCCACTTTTGAGCTTGTTTCTGGTGTTCTATGTGACAAGTTTGAATCTGTATTGTACTGTCTAACAATTTTCTATGGAAACAGTCCAACATTCCGGAAAATGTTTCCCGAGTATGTGGAGAAGTATAACCAGCAGCAGCTTATTACAGAGCGGGTGTCATCTGAGCCATCTCAAGAAAATTCCAGGCCCTTGTTGGAAAAGGTTGATGACTCAACAGGAGGTATGGAAAGACTAGATGCCTTAAAGGAGGCGAGGAAAAACAAAAAGCAGTCATTCCCAACCTGGATGATGTTGTTGCTAATTTCCGTCTTTGGTGTTGTAATGGCGCTGCCTCTACTTCAACTTTAGTATCTTACAGCCCTAGTAGAAAATTTATTGGGGTCCCGTGGACATATAACGTTTTGCAAGTTGAGTGGACTTGTTCCAAATACTCCTTTAGGTTTATCTTGTATCTAATATAATTTTGTATAGGAGGTTGATACTAAGGTCAGTTGAATCGCTTGGCTGATGTTTTTCCTTCTATGTCAATGTTTGGTCGTTGTTTGTCAATGTTCAAACATGACATGCTTGTGATGTTATTTCAACTTTAGTGGAGTTTCTGTTTCAACTCTGGGTTGGTGCTCTCTCTCTCTCTCTCTCTCACATATAAAGTAATGATCTGAAAGCTCATTTCAGGGTTTAGAGTAAACCGAAAACTCGTTTTTGTCCCTGGCTATTCATTTTCTAGATTATCTTTTCCTCGTTTCAGCTACTAAACTATTCTTCACTAATAAGGTTGATAAGTGTAAAACGAAGGGAATTAGAACAATCCATTCCATGATTGCAACATGTATGCGATGACGTAGAACAAAGGTGATGACTTTGGTTAAAAGTTTGTAAATTTGATTGTATAAAAGCTATCCCCACAAAATCCATAACTTTGATTCCCATGTTTCAAGAAAGATGTTACCATTTATCAATTCAAAAGTATAATTTTACACATAAACTTGAGGTAAGCTTCAAAACCATCGCATTGATGGCATGTTTACTAATCCGTAATCGGAATCAAAATAAGGAGTTGGATTCGACTCTTCTCAATTCAATTCCTCTTCACTTGATTATGGATTAGTAAACATGACATAAGGAAGAAAGAAGAAAAATGTTGTAGGACATACACTCAAAGCCACATTCAACAGTGACAGTCACATTTGATTGTAATTTGCTGCAGACTGTCAATGGCATTTTAGTTTATCATATAATTAAATGGCTTGATCCAAATAAGCTAAGGTTGCTTGCCTCTGGTCTGTTTCATAGGAGCAGTGTACTGAAGCAAGTTACTTTTTCTTTCTTGCTTACTATTTTTTAATAGGCTTAATATCACAAAACGTCCCTAAGGTTTACGAAACTATCAGATTGAATCCTTAATGTTTTTGTGTCATTCGTGTTCTCAAGGTTAGTATGTGTGATCACAAATGGTTCCCGTTGCTAGACTCCATCAAAAACTCTGTTAGTTTGCTGACGTGGCATATATATATCGCAAAACATCCCTAAGGTTCACGCACCTATCACAAATGGTCCATGCAAATTTTATGATTTTTATATTTTTATTTTTTCATTTAAAATTCATAAAATTTTGGTTTTCTTTTTAAAATTATTTAAAAATATATTTTGTATTTTAAATACACGTGACACTATATTTTTGAAGATGTGGGCTCCACATATATGCCACATCAACAAACTAATGACGTTTTTTTAAAAATAATTTAAAATTCATAAAATTAAAAAAATTTTAAAAACCATTTATAGAGGATTTTAACCTTGAGGACCATTTATGAACCCTAAACCCTTGGTTTTTTCATTTTTAAATTTTATGAATTTTAAATTATTTTTTAAAAACTCCATTAGTTTGTTAATGTGGCACAAATGGTCCTAGTTAGGCTCAGTAAAAACTCCGTTATTTTGTGACATTACATATATATATATATATATATATATATATCATAAAACATCACTAAGGTTCACACACCTATCACAAATGGTCCTTGCAAATTTTTTTCTTTTTTCATTTAAAATTCATAAAATTTTGATTTTCTTTTTTAAATAATTTAAATATATATTTTGTATTTTAAATACACGTGACACTATATTTTTAAAGATGTGGGCTCCACATATATGCCACATCAACAAACTAATGAAGTTTTTAAAATAATTTAAAATTCATAAAATTTAAAAATTTAAAAAAACCATTTATAGAAGGATTTTAACCATTTATGAACCCTAAACCTTTGGTTTTTTCATTTTTAAATTATTTTTAAAAACTCTATTAGTTTGTTGATGTGACATATATGTGGGCATCTCCAATAATATAGTGTCGCGTGTATTTAAAACACAATATATATTTTAAAATAATTTAAAATTCATAAAATTTAAAAATGGAAACCAAAATTTTATGAATTTTAAATGAAATTTTTTGCAAGTGATCATTTGTGATACGTGCGTGAACCTCATTGGATGTTGTGATATATATATATATATATATATATATATATATATATATATATATGTCGCATCACCTAACTAATGATTTTTCATGGAACCAAATGACAAGTGAATTATTGACACATACTAACCTCGAGGACCACGATGACACAAAAAAACATTAATGATGCAATCTGATAGTTTCGTAAACGTTTTGTGATATTAAGCCTTTTTAATATTTGGTTTGTTTTGTGGACAAATAGCAGGCAGCTCCTTGCTGCACGCCATAAATGGAGGGAGATTTACTCAGCCTTTTCCTCCAAAAACTTTTCCCAGAGAAATCCTCAAAGCCCCCGAAACATGCTCCGCATTTGTCGCAATCCTACATGGCCCAGTCCCCATGACAAAAGGTATCTTTCTTCTTTTCGTGTGGGGTTGTTTAATCCACTGTGTAAAAGTCATAAAACAGTGATTAATTAATAATATTAATTAATGTTTGCCTTAAGTGATAATGCGTTTGGTTTTCAAGTGCTTAATTAGAATCTGATACGTTTGCCTTATCAAGTGAGCTGCTTTAAGTATGCTGCTCGTGTTGTGTGTCACTTTTGGTTCATATTGATGGTTGCTTGCTTGCTGTGTATATCTTGTCCTGCTTTCTTAAGCATCATGGAAAGATAGAGAAACTTAACACTGCCATTTCAACTACCATTTCTGATTTGATTTCCCATCACCAATATGGTCCTTAAGTGGTAATTTCATTTGGGTTTTCTACAAGGGTGGTTGGCTCTCTGCCTTTTTGATAAATGCTAGCAAGAACAATGGACCACTTTAAGTTTCAGAGCTTTCTGGTTGTTTTGGTCTTCTTCAACTGAAGGTAGAGCAGATGAGAATTTCATTTCATGGTCTATATAAATTATAAGTCATCAATTGCAAAATTTCCTAGATTGTTATCCTTGTTCCTCTTTTTATTTAGGCAACTATGAAGACATCTCCTGTGCACCCAAAGTATGACATGGAACATGAAGGCAATGGATTTGATCCTCACGCTGACTTTTATCAGGTTAGATGATTTGATGTTTTTAAACTTGTCTTCATATCTATTGTTCCTCATAGGGATGGCAATGGGTCGAATCAAGGGTGGGTATGCCATTCCCATCCCCATCCCCGTTAAGCATTTTCCCCCATTCCCGCCTTCATACCCGCAATATTCAATTCGGGGATTCCCCATTCCTGCCTCTCCCCAACCCGCTCCATTACGAATAAAATCTACTTTGTTGAACGAGAAAAAACCACTATGATCACAACATATGTATCAATTCAATTTTATTAATTAACTAAAAATCTAGACTATTAAAAAAAATTGAATACATATCAAAACTACATGTCCAAGACATGATCATCATTATAAAACTTCCTCAGCCTCTACTTTAATTTTTGTAGCTATTGTATTGTACAGGGTTAGATATCAAATCTGAGTTTGTCATTTTTTGGCCTGAAAAGAAAAGTTTGTTATTCAATGTCACATTGCACATTCTCTTTGCTAATTTTATCTGGTTTGAACTTTTTGAATATGGTCAGTTTCTGGAAGAAGCAAAACACTATGCAGTAGAGACAGACTTCCAGAAATCATCAGGCTATCCAGAAGAAGGTGGAGAAAGAAGATTGGGCCAAGAAAAGAAGAAGAAATCGTGGAAAAAGTTTCTATTTCCATGGTTAAAAGGAGATAAAATGAACAAAACTAGCATAAAACCAGAAACCATATCTCATGTTTCTAATAGAAGGAGGACAAATGTTTCTGGTCCAGTGTATGGCACCGGCGAGGTTACGGATGGTTGGCATCGGCGTCCGACATCTGGGCCTATCGCCAGTCTTTTCAACCCCATAAAGAGATCAGACAATGCAATACCCTATGCGTGTCTTGACAACAATGGCAGCCCTCAAGTTGTTAAAACCTATGGGCCTGTTTATCTGGTGACATAGAATGTCATGAAGAAGTTGGCTATAGAGAATTGAATCTTAACCTTTCTGCATCATGGAAGAAGTTCAACTAAATCATGAAACTATATGGTGGTAAGTTTTTGTGGCAAGAACAAGAAACTCTAATATGACAATTTTGCTGAAGTGCAGTGAACTTATGGACTCTACAATGAATGGGTTGTCATGGAAATGTAGTTGGATCATCAAATGGAAGAAACTTGGGAATTTTCTACATCTTGGTTGAATTTGAATCATCCAAGGATATGGAAAAAGCTGCAGATCATTTAGGTGTTATGTTATTGTGTTTTATCTAAAACAAAGTTTGAATCCTTGGCAGCCATGTCAATTTAGCCTTGTATTGATTTCATTTCTTGTGGTTTGTCAGTAATCAAAGGAAGCAATTATCTGTGTAGCAAAACTTGCATAAGCCCTTGATTATCTATCAAACCAAACTTAGAGCATATTCAAATTGTTCTGGACAGTGTTTTTGATGTTTTATTTTCATTCAAACTTCAACTATATCTTCATAATTTCTCTATTCATGTGTCATGCTGAGCAGTTGAAAAGAAGTAATTTTTGACCAATCAGCAGGAAGCATATTTTTAGTAAAAAGAAATTAGCTTTTAAGAGGGAAACTATACTTGCCCAACAATGCCTCATATACAATGCTTCTGCTGAAAGAGATAAACTATACTTGCCCAAGAAATTAGCTTTTAATATTTCTGCAAATGCTTACTTCATCCGCCAAATGGGGTCTTAGCCCAATGGTAGAGAAGTCAGCATGCAGGTTAGTGGTCTGCGGTTCGATCGCCCATGGCACCGTGTGTGTGTGAGGATACCCCTCCCCCTTCCTAACTATGACAAGAAAAAATGCTTACTTCATACATGTGCTGCTGTTATTTTGTTAGAAGCTTCTGGAATGAGCCTCAGCATCCAAAAACTCATCCCTATCACATGCAAAAAACCATTAAAGATGACTTATAGGTACCATAGAACTAGTATCAACAAACTCACTATATGGTGGATCACAAGCCTTTTTACTATTTGTTTGGCCTCAGAACAGAAACTGAGAGCATTATAACAAAACATATGATGTTTGTTTACAGAGAAATGAAGCCTTTGTTGTTGGTGCTCTTAATTATATTCATCTTTTTAAAATTCACCAGGAAAAATTTGTGAAAGATAATGATCTGTTTGAAAGTCAGAGGAAACACCGCAATAGACAAGGCAGGTGGTTGTATTTCTTTATGAGGTCATTGCCAAAGAGGAAATTGATAAAGTTTTGAGCCATGTCACAACATCAAAACAGATGCACCAAGTACTGCATTTTGGTTGCTAATTTAATTTAGAAAATCAATTGAATTAAGAGAAAATTTCCACTTTTTACCAACCAAACAATACAAAAGTTAAGAAATTTAACTCCTCTTTTCGTTTTCATTACCAAACAAAGGGTTTAAGGTATCAGACTCATAATGTGGCAGACTGCGCCTGCATTTTGCTTACACAATAAACATTCAATTCAAACAAATTGTTCGAATTCTGGTTTGAAGTAAGAGATATACATTACAACTTTGTTGCCTAAGAGGCGGTCAGAAGGACTGCTTAGAGATCTCAAGCTACACTTTTTGATTCTCTCTCCAAGAATAAAAGAACAATGAGCAAATTAAAAAATTGACATAAGACATGCTTGATGTTCATCTCCAAAAGAACCTAAATCAATTCTCAGGGATGCAAGATTGCACATCTATATCAGACCCTCTCAAACAGCAAATTCCCATCGCCAAAATATTTCCTTCCCAAATCTCCCTGGTCCCAAACAGTTATCTCAAATCAATAATAATCAAATATGTGCAAGCATCTAGAGCATTTCTGCTTTTTAACTCTGTCCTCTCCCTCCTCCTTGTTCAACATCAACAGAACTAGGACTGCAGGGACTTATCCTCCTATCTCTGCTCAAGAGCCTCTTGAGTGACCTCAACCTCGTCGTAGCCGGAGACTTCAAGTCCTCATCGGGGGCGAACCTATTGCCGGAAGGCGAAGGGGAAGGCGAAGGTGATGCCAATGAGGTTTGACTTGGTATATCAATCACCAACATCCCATCTGGCCTACTAATAGCAGATGAAGATGAAGATGAAGGTGAAGATGAAGAAGATGGGCACATGGGTGGTGATGAAGGGCCTTCTTCTAAACCTGAACCAGGTCCAGAGCTCACCTGGGTCTGGTTCCCCCAAAACAACACATTTGTTGGGAAATTTGGAGCCTCTATTGAAAACCCAGATGCCAAACTCTCAGCTGGTGATAGAATTTGAACACTATCACTCTCTGCCAATGCAGATGAAGAACCAGCAGCACCAGAATCAACAGAGCTCTCAGGAGCAACAGGGTTACGACAGAGTGGACACGTGGAGTGAGACTGAAACCACATGTCAATGCAATCAACATGGAAGCCATGGCTGCATTTCGGAAGCAGCCTGGCCTTCTCGCCCTGAACAAGCTCAGAGAGACAAACTGCACATTCAAGGCCATCTTTGAAGTCCTCTGAAGGAAACACCAGCACTGGCAGGGACTTGACGACCAGAGGGTCGAGCCCTTTTCTCACGGTGGCAACTGTGTCCTGGCCGGGGGCGAAAACAAAGCGGCGGCGGCGGCGGCGAGATTGGTTGTTAGCGGAGGTGTCGTCATCGGCGCGCCACCAGTACCATTTGGCGTAGAGATGAAGGCAGAGGACGAAGGCAACTACTAAGAAGAGAACAAGAACGGCGATCATCATGATCTTTCCTGTGAGCTGTATGGCGTTTGAGTCGTCTAGTGTTCGACCGAAAGGGGATAATTCTCCCATTGTTATTCGTTGTTGTTCACAGCTAAAGCTTGGAGCTTTACCTAAAAAATCCCAAGAATGGAATTTGGCTTTTGGGTTTTTGAGGAAATTAGCAGAAACCAGATGGGAAATGCGTTTTGCTTTGAAAATCAATTCTCTAGATGAAGCAAAGAGAAATGAGGCTTAAATATGGGTAAGGAGGGAGAGAGAGAGAGAGAGAGAGTTGAAGAGGCCAAGTGGTAAAGAAAGTTGGACTGTTCTTTGAGAAGACTAAAGGAAAAATCTTTGAACTCAAAACTTGAGAAAGAGACGAAGGTGGAGAGTGTTGGTGTTGGTTCAATGGACAGTAGGCAAAGACTAAAAAGAGAGAGAGAGAGAGAGAGAGAGAGAGAGAGAGAGAGAGTTGTTGTACTTGTAACTTGTAACCTGAACCTCCACTTTTAGGACTCGAAGACTTGGACTTTTGTTTTGGTAGAGGAAGATAAAATTAAAAAGAAGACGGCAACCCATATTTGGGTCCAAATATGAGGGCAGAGGGTAGAAGGAAAAGACTTCAAACCCCACCTCATGTCCATTTCTCAGTGCTTTCCCTCATAGACACCATTGCTGGCTTTTTTGTCACGTTGACACCTGACTTGAGTTTCTCTATTGTAATTTAGTTAAAAATACCAGTCCTACTACCCATTTTCAAAGTCATTTTTACTCCCATAAAAAATGTTCATCTCTATTAGAAAATATATGAGTGATGTCACAATTCATGCTTGTTTTTCAGCAATAGTTAATGTTATTATAGTCTCGTAGTTCTAGCCGTGAGGTACTTGTCTCGACAACCATCACAAATTAAGTTATATGAGTGATGTCACAATTCATATTTGTTTTTCAGTGATAATTAATGTTATTATAATCTCATAGCTCCAGCGATAGAGTACTTATCTCGACAACCGTCACAAGTATTCAACTTTCGGTGACTTAAACCTCATTCGAATCAAAATTTACATAATTAAGACTACGTCAAACTTTAAAGCACTCAGAAATACTTAGCATTAGTAACTCATATGACCCCTTGCTTAAAGGCTTATTTTAGATTTGAATCTGATGAAGCAGATTTTGGGGGTAAGATTGTCAACGCTACACTAGTGGTTAAGTAAGTTGGTGTTGTTGGGTGTAATTTAACGACCAAACCCTGCATTTTTCAACCAAAATGTCCAACTTTGGTGGACGATGCTCATTTCTTTGTTCAACACTTTCTAATTGGATGGAGATAAGACCATATAGCTTGGATGGGGCATATAGAGAAAGTGACTTTTTTTTATTGTTTCACCTCACAGAGAGTGATTTGATTCAAAACTAAAACATGGGGAGGTAAATATTTTTCATATGATTAGATTATTGGGAAAACCAGAGTCCACAGGATCAGGGACGAACCCACTAGCACGCTAACCTGGGCTAAAGCCCAGGTAACTTGTTTTTTTTAAAGGCTAAATTAATACTCTAGCCTAGGTCATCCAAATAAAATATTATTAACCATTCTCATTAGGACTAGGTTAATCACCCAAATAAGATATTATTAACTAATCCCATTAGGACTAGGCTGACCAACAAATAAATAAAAAGAACTCAACCCCACACCCGACGTGAAAAAACATTAAACTCTCACTAGGCAGAGACATTCCCTCCCTCCTTTACCGAAAAAAGAATTCCCTCTATTTCTTGCACAGTAGCAGACCATCCGCTAGCGGCTAACTCCTGCTCTTCGACAAAAAGGAAAATTATGCATGTCCTCAGACTTAATTAAAGCAACTTATATAAGTGTTATTTGAGGGGTAAGACTCATTATGTCCCCCGTGTATTTTTTTCGTTATCAATGAAATTTACTCGTACCGTTGAGTTTTCAATAGGTTTGTACGTAAGGTAAATTTAGCCCATGCTATTTTGAAATCCTGGGTCCGTCCCTACACAGGATTATGTTAATATGTTATGTTCAAACACTGTTTTAACGCAAATCTCAAAGCAATTTACACCTAAACCCTAATCCGAAAAGCTAGCTGATTATCAGCTGCTTTTGATCTTAGAGTCAAATTTTATTTTTATTTTTGACTTTCTTCCTGCAATTTTTCTTCAAAAAGATCCTCAATCTTTTCGTCCTAGGTGGTGTTTCATTTTTCAGAAATATTTAGTGGCCAGAGAGCAACTCACACATTGTTTTCAAGTCAATTTGCAGGATGCAGTTTAGCTTTCCAGGCTGTGGCTTAGTATATGATTTCAGGTCTAAATATATATATATTTATATGCTTTGTTTATAAAAATATATAAGTCAAGTAATCTTGCACTCGTGCATGTCACAAAGTGATGTGAACTATCCGAGTGGAAGTTCCCTATATTTAATCGAATCATTTACTCATTGTTCCGATCTTTGTTGTGAAGAATTTTTCTGTGTGACCGCTTGACACAAAAATTTCCTCTAATAAACTCGAAATTAAAAAAAAATAAAAGCCTTTCAACCTCAAAACGAAGTAATTTTATACATAAGCACAATCTCTCGCCACCGAAAAAATCAACAATGATGCTATTTTTTACATGACCAAAATGAAAAATGGAAGCCCAAAACTCTAGCTCGTACCATTTGCCATAATTTTGGGCTTTAATTTGCATTTGGAATACAATAATGCTCATTACTTCAGTGAGAAACTAATTAATACTTGGACATAATGATTGATTTTGAAATGATTTTTCTTGCTCATTAATTATAGCCATTCATGCCATTAAAGCAGAAACACACACAGGAATGAGTACCAGATTGATAACTTTGTCTGTTAACAAAGTACCTAAAAGAATACCGAGTGAGGAATATATAGCCATAGCTTCTACTGCCATACCAGCATATCACCGGGCCGCAAGGCTTTATTTGAAAGCTTGAGGGCCCTACGGATGAAATTTCAAGAGCTATATTGCTAGCAAATAAGAAGCAGCCTCAAATACGAAAACATTATTTGGAGAAAATTTTCAGGATCAGGCATGTGAAAATCGTTTTACAAAATAGTGTAAAACTTTTTCTTTTTGGCTTTTGTAAATTGTAAATCCAGTTATAGTCCTGCCACCCTATGCTTTAAAGATAGAGATGTCATTTTGTTTGCCCCATGCAGCAACCAGAGCTCATTGTTGACTTATGTGTCTTGTTAGAGAAAAAGAATCACAGATATGGAACTCCAAGTTGTACAAATTTTGAGTCTTGATACAGTGGGAGAATTGAGGTACTAATTGAGTGGTGTAGTTGGAACTTTATACATACGAGGGAGTGGAAGAATCGAACACATGACTTCAAGTGTAAGGATAAATGCTCTTAACAACTTAAGCTATAAATCCGTTACGAAACAAAATCAGGGTTAATTTTATATCTTACTGGCAAATAAGGAGCCACCCAGCATGGTTAATCTTTAGCTTTCTTTGCTGTTGCTTTTGAGGGGAAGTTTGGAATAGCATTTGTGCTCAAGAATGTTGAAGTTGACTTTTGACTTTTTTTGGCAGAGGGATAGAGAGGAGGATTGAATTGTTCCAGAAGGAGAGGCTGCGTTGGAAATAAGTCAGATGGTCAATAATTCTTTGGAGGTGGATAGTATCTGTCTGTCTATCCACAAAATGAATGTAGCCATCAGAAAGTTAATTACAACTTAGTCCTCGAATTGAAGCATAAGAAAACATGTGACTAAAATCCAAAATGCATCTGGGCGAAAAAAAAACTGTTAACTTGTTGAAAGAATACTTGGGTTTTGTAGAACACAAGTAACCAAAGTGAGGAGCCCGTGACGGCGGCCAACCAACCAACCGTTCATTCAAACATTTGAAGTCTTTGTTTCACCACGCTTATAATACAATACACATGCAATAATCCTAAATGATCCTTGTGTTGTATGCCGTTCAAATATGTGACTTGTTGCTTAAACGTACATGTGATGCTAAATTTTCCCATTAGGAGACCAAATTCAAGTTGCAAAGACTCTTGGTGGAGTAGTAGGACTAGTCAAAGATAAACAAGTATGATAGAACAATCTCAAAACCTTTCATTCATCTATAGAAGTTTTACAATAATGGTTGATGTTGCCTTTGCACCTTCGGTCTATGTTCTAAGATTTTAGAAGCCTTAAATTGGACTCGTGCTTCGAAAAATTATTAATTGTATCTGATATGCAATGCAACATGCCGATGTGGTGTTACTAATTTACTTAAATGATAACATATGTACATTTGTTAATACTAGACTCCAAAGCTCTCTTCGCCCGTGGCCAATTATAATTTGAGTAGATTGGTTGGTAATACCATATTTGTATATCACGTGGTGTTACGGTCACATGCCCTAATTTTTTTTTTTCTGTACAACAATCTATTTCCATGCTGACAAAAAATTGGATAGTACCCTAGTAATTCAGTCAATCAAATGGGCTAGAACTACAAGCCCACTTTTGGATACAAGATGGCTACAAACTACAAGCCCACAAAAAAAATATCAGAAGCGAAGGCCAACAATCCACCCCAGGTAGCGCCGCAAATATCAAGTATCAAATGGGCTGCGGTTGATTTTGAGCTCATTCGTTATCCATCTCCTGCAACTAGTATCAGACATCTCTGTGTGCCTCTCTGTGTGGCTCTCGCAGTTACAGAGTCCCTCTCTCCTTCCAAATACCCATAACCTCATTACACACCTCTGAGTTTTCTTCTTTTGCTCTCTGGTTTTCTCGTTGAGTGACTCGTCCTGAAATGCTGCGTGTGCTCTCTGTTTCTACTGAGCTGTTGTTGAGTTTGGAATTGGCTGAATGAGCTCCCATGCCTTCACTTGGTACTCAAATTCACTCTCTTTCTTTGCTTATTTTTTGGTTTTTTAAATATGTTTGCTTATAGTTTTAGAAACCCATTGTGTTGAATTGAGTGAGCTCCTTATAACTTATTCAATGTGTGGTGAAAAATGACTTCCCCATGTCACTGAATGCTTTTCCAGGGCACGTGCTGTAGTTAACTTGTGATGTTACTTGAATGAACTGCCTAAAAACCCTTTGTTAAATAATTTGGACTGTTTGGCAAGATACATTTTATCTGTGTGTGTGTGTGTGTAAATGTTCAATTGTCAAAGGATTAATTTTTATGCAAAGATTCTTGACTGATATGTTTGGATGTTAGTTTCAAGAATTGCTCAACAACCCTTTGTTAAAGAATTTGGATTGTGTGCGTAAATTGTTCAATTGTCAAAGGACTGATTTTTATACAAAGAAAGACCTCTGGCTGATATTTGTTGAGGAATTGAGGGTATCTGTTATATTCCTGTATTTGTTAGCAGAGATTGCTGTTGCTCAGCCTGCGTTCCAAAATCATCTGGGTACACTGAGGACTCAAACCCCTCTTCATGGTAAAGTAATTTCAAGTCCATTCACCTTTGGAAGTGACAAGAAACTGTCCTCTGCTTGGAAATCTTCTCACATACCTAAAAAGTTGAACTTCAACTTGGGGCACATCAACATCCCAAAGGGTAGTCTCCTCATTAAGGCAGTTGCTACTCTTGAATTCAAAAGTTCAGTTCAGAATGAGGATGCACACATGGGTTACAACAATTCATTGCTCGGCACGGATTCAAGTCCCTGGACAGTTGAACCCGAATCTTCAAGTGAAGATTCCGCAGAATTGGATGAGAGGGAGAGGTTAAGGCGAATGAGGATTTCTAAAGCAAATAAAGGGAACACGCCATGGAACAAAGGCAGGAAGCACAGTCCTGGTAATGATATGCTCATCCACTCTTCCTTTTGTGTTAATTTTCTATATTTCTTATGATTACCATACTCTAATTATTAGTACAAATTTTGCAGAAACCCTTCAGCTGATCAGAGAGAGAACAAGGCTTGCAATGCAGAATCCTAAGGTGATGTCATGTAAGAATAATTTATATGTTCTCTTAGAATGATCTTTAATACCTTTAGAATAAATTTATGCTAGAGCAGCGAGAGCTACATTCCAAACTTTGGAATTCACTCTCTGATAAAACTTACTCCGCGTATAAACTTAGATGATCTACTCAGTATTGAGACATGTACGGAGGTTGCTTGTCTTTATACGATTCAGCCAGTGCAATATAACTACAAAGTTGATTAAGACAATTATGCAAAAATCTTTCCCAGTCTAGTTGGTTCCAAGGAAACATTAGCTATTTGCATACATAGGTCATTGAATTTTCACACAATTTATGGCTAAGGTGCACCTCTTCAGCTTCTTCCTAATTCTTGTCGATTTACTGCTGATCTTACTATTTTATGGATAATGGCATCTCATAATACTGTCAAGTAGTTAAATCTGATAACTCTTTCCTGAGTATATAAATATCTTGCAGCTCTTCTGCTTTCAAATGGCCAGGTTACTTAGTTGCCCCATGCAGATACTAATTGTCTTGTTGGTTGAACGATCACTTGCTAATGCTGGTCCTGGTACCTAATTTAATGCACATACTAGTAAATTTGTAGTCAATCCAAGGGACATAATCTCTTTTGAAAAACTTCAAAGTTGTTTACGCTACTGACAATATTTGGCTGTGCAGGTCAAAATGAAGTTGGTGAACCTTGGACATGCTCAAAGGTGGGTATTGCATTGTTCTGTTACTGTTTTACCACTACCATCTTTGTCATCTAGTTTCCTAGCATTTAAAAGTCCCAACTTTATTCATAAGTTGGCTTCTTTTTCAGTCTTCTACGTTTTCAACTAGAAGTCTGAGATTATAAGTTTCCGTTACTTTTCCTCGTATCCATTACATACATCTTTTCTTTTATTGATCATATAGTGAAGAGACAAGAGTTAAAATTGGGCTTGGAGTGCGAATCGGGTGGCAAAGGCGGCGTGAGAAGCTATCATTGCAGGAAAATTGCTGCTTTGAATGGCAGAACTTAATTGCTGCAGCCTCTCGACAAGGCTATGACGGTGAGGAGGAACTGCAATGGGATTCCTACAAGATCGTAGATGAACAGCTTAAAGAGGAGTATTTAGAGAGTGTTGAACAAAGGAAGATAATGCGTAGGCCAAAGGGAAGCAAGAGAGCACCCAAGTCTCTTGAGCAGAGAAGGAAGATTTCACAAGCAATCTCTGCAAAATGGAATGATCCTGTAAGTGCAAATATGGTAATCTTGGAGAGGTCTTATTGGTACATCGTCCTCTTTGGTTCCAATAAAGTTTTATCGCCATCTAACTTCTTTCAAGAACATTCCATTACAAGCTTCCTTTCCAATTGTGTTTTGGACTCTAGTCAATTCCGAAAATGATTTGGTTCATATCTTCTTTGCTACACCTGCATCCTACAAGCACGTCTTTCTCGCTGTCACCCCTTGGTTCCCTTGTCAATAATTGGGAGTCAAAGATTACTCGTGGTGAGACTAGTTTAGGTTACTCAACTGAATTTTCCACTCCCATCAAGAGAGTCAGTTTTAATGCTATTCATGGTATACATAAGTGCGTATATGATCTTTGTTAATACGTGTTTAGTACTATAATAGCAGGGACCTGAGCCTTGATTTCCTTAAATTGTATTTCTATATCAGGATTATCGGGATCGTGTTTGCTCTGCCTTGGCTAAATATTACGACTCATCATATGGTGCTGAAAGAAAGCCAAGGAAGAAGCCAAGTAATACTACACAGTCCACAAGAAGGAGCCCTGCAAAGAAAAAAGTTAGCGAGGAAGGTGAGATTAAAATCCAAAATCAACGACTGAGGTTGAGGAGAAGTAAAGCACCCACGTATAAGGATCCTCTGACAAGTTCTAAGATGGAGATGATAAAAAATATCCGAGCACAAAGAGCAGCTGCTGAAACCAAAAAAACTGAAGCCATAGAAAGAGCTAGGTAAGCTCATCTGGTGTACTGATTGGTTTGAAAATTCTATGACCTAATAAAATGGAAATCACTAGCCTGCAAAATGAGGTCATTGAGAACAAGCCCTTTCTTGCTGTCTAGATGACCTGGTGCCTTTGCCAGTAATATTTAAGCCTAGACTCCTCACTTTTGCAGAATGTCGTGAACTTGTAAAAAGCATCTTATCTCTCCTTGTTTTGATTGCCGTTTAATCCCTGTTGTGACATTCTGCAGGTTATTGATTGCTGAAGCTGAGAAGGCAGCCATGGCCCTTGAGGTTGCTGCAACAAAGAGCCCTGTCGCTCGAGCTTCTCTCATTGAAACCCGACAGCTTATAGCTGAGGCAATTCAATTTATTGAATCTATAGAGACAGCGCAGATTTCTTCCCATGAGAATGAAGACCCTTTAGTTGCATCAAATCAAGTGATTAGTCAGGATGAGAAGGAAACGTATACTGGGATTGGGGTTCTGACGGAAGCTGATAATCAAAGGGTAAATGGCACCCAACCATTTTCTTCCCATGAGAATGAAGACCCTTTATTTGCATCAAACGAAGCGATTAACGGTGAGAAGGAACCATGTACTGCGATTGACGGTCCGGCTGAATTGGGGGATGTAAAGGTAAATGGCACCAAAACCTTATCATCAAGTAAGGACGAGGACTCTGGCTTTGGCAAGTTCACCTTGGAGGACATGCTAAATGGTGAAGAGGACCTTCCCCAATTGCAGGATATGCTAAATATTGAAGAGGACCTTCCCCAATTGCAGGATATGCTAAATATTGAAGAGGACATTCCCCCAATGAGCCCCAGCGGCTATGGTTTGCCTCCATTTAGTTTTTCGGATCTAATAAAGCAATCGGATCATGACCAGTTAGCACCAAATGGGAACAGTGAAAACAACATGGAGCTTCAACTCAATGGTACAAAAGTTCAATCCCAAGAAGAGGAAACGCCGTCTAAATCGGCTACTACAACTAAACAGTGGGTTCGGGGGAGGCTCGTTGAAGTAGGAGAAGAAGCTTAGTGCAGGTATAGTATAGGCAACACCCACAAACTGTAGTGCAACTTTTATTCCGCAAGAATCTCAACTTTTGAGCTCTATGAGGCATGTCTTGATCACATATGCTTCTACCAAACAACAATTGCTATCTTCATTTGTCAAGGTGTCTATTGTTGTTGTCACATAGAGCTCATACTTGTGTCGACCATGATTGTTATATATGATGCTGATAGTAGAGTTGCATATGTAATCCATTGAACGTAGATTAAATTTATACGTTTTTACCAAACTGTCTGTAATATGGTGCATTTTACTACCAGGTATTGAAGTATGGCCATGCAGTATAACTTAATCTACGATACGATATTGTAACGCATGAACGACAGTATAATTTAATCTATGATACGATATTGTAACACATGAACTGTTGTAACGCATGAACGACAGTATAATTTAATCTATGATACGATATTGTAACACATGAACAACAGCGTGGCCGTACTCCAATACCATACAATAATTTCTCCTCCTTATCCTTTTTACCAAACTGTGAATGGCTCATGTTGTGAAGCAAAACATGCACATGCACTAATCTTGGCATTATTTGTAACTGTGTTGAAATCATTTTGACAAGTTCTTTAGCATCATTAAATTACAGCTTTAGATCCATACAAAATACAACATGACTTAATGAACATGATTCTGATGACAAGTTAAGTAGTACTTTCAGGAGGACAGGTGTCAATATCAGAGCGCTTGAGTTGAGAGTCCACAACCTTCTCCACCTCTTGCCTCTTCTTCTCTTTCTCCTCTTTCCCTTTCTCTATCACCTTCTCCACTTCCTCCTCCTACAGAAACACAAAGAAACAAAGAAACCCCATGAAAGATCAAAGATTGGAGGCTGCCAAAACATTCAGAGCTTCTTTTCTGCGATAGAAAATGCATGAAATGAAACAAAAAGGAATCAAAATATATAGCGTTACGTCGATGACGCGAGGGATAGGCAGCCTGTGTCCGTGAACAGCAGCCCGGTTGGGAGATTTGATTGTTGTCATAAGACGCCACAGCAGCTCTGGCTTCTTTATTGCCAAGTTTCTAACTACAAGTAGTCTTCCCTGCATTTTCTGCCAGCCCGCTGCCTTTTCCTTTGCCAATTTTCCTCGTCTGTTTTTGGTACAAGCTGAAATGCCAAATATGATGGTTCATGAGAGACATGAAGTCTTATAACTCATGTCGTCTGTATGGACTGCCACGTGTCTTCTCAATGACATGTGTCATGTCACTCTGTTTTCTAAAAGTAAAGAAAATGCTAGAGATAGCATATTTCCTTTCCCGATCCCACTAGAAATGATGTGACTGATATTTATCACGCTTCTTGATCCTACTGGAATTATGTGATTATAATGTGTTTATCACGCTTCCTAATCCCTCCACTAGATATTATAATGTGGTTTTTCTATACAAGCAATATAGAAAAGGGAAAATGGAACACAAGAATTTTAATGCCAACAGGTCTAGTTTAGTAGAAAAAGATATTGACTTGCATATTAGTGATCTCAAGTTCGAATCATTATGACATTATAATAGTGTGTGTTTGAGCATCACCACAAATATATCTTCGTGTTTACGTGAGTCGAATTTGAGAAATTTTCCAATAAGAAAATATAACTCCTACTATGCCAAAAGTTAATTTATCCTAATCATATGATTAAACTTAAAAAAAAACTTCCATGAGTGGCTCCAACAAACCTTTATTTTGTCTGTCTACCTTAAATCGTTGGGCTTGTTGAATGGGCTGCGAGACCAAACCAGACCAAACCAACAACCATGCATGGTGGGCTGGTAGGTTGTCATTTTCATCCACCGACACCTCCATTGACAGCAGCTCCATCGACATTCCTTATTGATTGGGCTTCCCTGCATTCCATTCACTCCACCAAAATCCTTCTCTCATCTCCTCTCTCTCTCTCTCTCGCTCTCTCTCTCCTTCCCTCCCTCAGCTCAGACAGACAACAGCAGAAGCAAAACAAGAAAGCACTTTTTCCAACTGCTACTTCTTCAGCCTGACACCAACATTTCCAAATTGGGCTCAACTGAAAAGCCAGAATCCAAATAACCCAGAAAAATGGAGAGGCCAACTTCGTCGTCCTCCTCGGACGACGATGACGATCGCCAAAACCTAATCGAACAAAACGACAGGAAGCTCCCGACCCCTCGATCCACCACCACCGCCTTCCACATCGCCGACGACGATATCGACGACCGCAACCACCGCCACCATCAGCAATTACGACGTCGTTTCACCTCCCTCAAGCTAAACGACCTCTTCAACAAGCGATCGTTTGTCCTCTTCGCCATCTTCGTCCCTCTATTCGTCCTCATCCTCTTCTTCACCACCGACATCAAAGCCCTCCTCTTCTCCACCAGCGTCTCGGCCTCTCCCTTCGGTTCCGTCTCCGATAAGCTCCGCGAATCCGAGCTTCGCGCTCTCTACTTGCTCAAACAGCAGCAGCTTGGTCTCTTCAATCTCTGGAACCAAACACTCCCCAATCCCAACTCCACTTCCAATCACTCCAATTCCCCCCAAATCCCACTCCTCGAGGATTTCAAATCCGCGGTCCTTCGTCAGATTTCAATTAACAAAGACATCCAGCAAGTCCTCTTATCGCCCCACCGCTCCGGAAACTCCACGGAATCGGATTTTCGGGATTTCGGGGATTTCGAAAACCCGAGTCTCGGCGATCGGTGTGGGATTTTGGACCAGAAATTCTCACAAAGAAGAACAATTGAGTGGAAGCCCAATGCAAGTAAGTACCTTTTCGCCATTTGTGTTTCGGGCCAAATGTCGAACCATTTGATCTGCTTGGAGAAGCACATGTTCTTCGCGGCATTGCTGAACCGGGTTTTGGTGATTCCCAGTGGCAAAGTGGATTACCAGTACAGTATGGTACTGGACATTGAGCACATTAACAAGTGCTTGGGAAGAAAGGTTGTGGTTACGTTCGAGGAATTGGCCGAGGCGAAGAAGAACCACGTTCACATTGACAAGTTTATATGCTATTTTTCGCATCCTACACCTTGTTATGTGGATGATGAGCATCGTAAGAAGTTGAAGGGGTCCGGGGTTTCGTTGAGTAAGCTTGAGCCTGCTTGGGTTGAAGATGTGAAGAAGCCGAGCAAAAGGACTGTGCAAGATGTTCAGTCGAAATTTTCGACTTCTGATGATGTTATTGCTATTGGGGATGTCTTCTTTGCTGATTTAGAGCAAGACTGGGTGATGCAGCCTCGTGGTCCTCTTGCGCACAAATGCAAGACTCTGATTGAACCAAGCCGGCTTATAATGCTGACTGCCCAGCGTTTCATTCAGACATTCCTTGGCAAGAACTTCGTAGCTCTTCATTTTCGGCGACATGGGTTTTTGAAGTTCTGGTACACTTTTTCTTGCCTTGCATTGCCCTGTTTATTACTTTGCCTATTTGGGTTTTCTTATTTAATTTCAAAGTATGTTTAGCTATTGCACTTGATTATTCTTTACTACAGAATATAGATAGAGTTAGAGTACATTTGTAAAGGCACAGAGCAACAAGCTCCCAACTCTAAATATTGTGATTCAAAGGGAGCAAAAAATGCAGAAACATTGGGTAGCAGCACTACTTACCTGACTTCATGTTGGAACATTTGGTCTATTATGGCTTTGGTTGCCACTGGATAATTTAGAGTGTGATGTCAAAGCATCAGTATATGCTCCAATTATGCTGTGCTTTTTACAAATTAGATTGTGGGTCTTCTGGCATTGTGCATGCTATTAGCATTTTCAATTTGCATCTATCTTACAGTACTTCTAAAATGTTTGCTTATCTTACAGCAATAATAAACAGCGAAGTTGCTTTTACCCCATTCCCCAAGCTGCGGATTGCATAACTCGGGTGGCTGAAAGGGCCAATGCGCCAGTCGTATATCTTTCGACCGATGCGGCTGAGAGTGAAACTGGTTTGCTGCAATCACTAGTTGTGGTGAATGGAAAAGCTGTGCCACTTGTTAAACGACCTGCACGAAATTCAGCCGAAAAATGGGATGCTTTGTTATACAGACATGGAATTGAGGGGGATGTTCAGGTAGATTGTGCTACCATTTTAACATTCTATGACCGCATTAGGGTGTGTTGGTTAGTAGACAGAACATCAAAGTTGTTGCATGATATCCGTGTAATTTATATGCCTTTGTTATGCTTGTAGGTAGAAGCTATGCTGGATAAGACGATATGTGCCATGTCGAGTGTCTTCATTGGAGCATCTGGATCCACTTTCACAGAGGATATCTTAAGGCTCCGAAAGGATTGGGGATCAGCTTCGTTGTGTGATGAGTATCTCTGCCAAGGTGAAGACCCAAACTTCATAGCGGAGAATGAATGAAGAAATAGTATGTTCAATATTCGGTCTTTGTTATTCTTTGTGGTTTAACCTGCCCCTGTTGTATGCCCTTCTAATTAGTGGTAGGTTTACCCCAAAATTTATTGACATGTATATTAGTGTATGATAGCGTCTGCATTTCGAAAATGAGATTTGTTTTGCGTATCTCTTTTTCCTTTTCTTTTTTTGCTTAATGATAAAATGACTAGATGTGATGCTGAGGGTGTCATTCCTAGAGTATATATACGATTTCTCTTTGGCATTTTTCCCATAAGATGGATCATATAGAGTATGGAGTGTTGACTTGGTCTTATTAAGCACACAAGACTTTTGGTGCTGAAAAGAGAAGCTTACATGATCAATTGCTAAAGGTTTCTATATTTTTCAGAATTTTATTGGATTGGATCATGCCTACTATAAACAGCACCATTTATTCGATGTTTACGAAAGATGCTTGCGTTTCAATCACCAATATTTAAGAAAAGGCATGCACCATCTGCTTGCCATTTTGGCAATTCAAAGATTTCCTTTTTGTTCTAATGTTGACATTTCTGTAAAGTTTAACAGGTACACCACACTGACCAATTTGGCCTGGTTGAGTTTTGGTTCGTCCTCCTGATGCTGAAAATTACTTTTAAGACGTCTGGATTAACGGACAAGTTTAAGTCACTATCATTTTCTAAGCTGTGATTAGTGCCCCAAAGAAGAATGAAAGAATAAACTTGAGATGAAACAAAATTAAAACACCGGAATTAGAATCAGAATCAGTTGTCAAATTGGAAAGGAAAACTTCACTCACCATGCCTCGTAAAAGCAAAGCAGTGAAATAGAAAAGGCGAAGCACGATGGTTCGATAGTGTTACCAATTCATTCATTTTAAAAGAAAGATAAAACACAATCTATTCATATTAAAAATAAAAAGCTTGCATATTAATGTCGAGCACTAATGTTAAAACATGTGGATTAATAACCTTCCGACTAAACCATTTTCTCATCTAGTGGATAGGATCAAGTTTCAACCAACTGGAGGGCAATGGGCCAAATAACTAAATCCCATTCCACTTGCGAGGATTGTGCCACGTGGAGACTCTACAAGAGAAGAGCTGAGTCACCCTCCTTTCGATTCGCCTTCACAATCGCAAAATTTCACAAAAAACACGACACACCATGACATGACGCCGCCTCTCCTCTTCCTCTTCCTCTTCCCCTTTCGTCTAAGATCCCTTCTGTAACTGGTACCTTCCTTCTTCTTGATGCTCGTCGCTTCTTAGCTGGTTGGTTTGGTTGTATTTTGGCTTTTCGTTTCATGCTTTGCTTTCCTCCTCCAGTTCTATCGAAACTCAATCCCAAAATTCCCACATTCTCATTGCATCATCATATATTCCTTTGATTTGTTGGATTTTATTTTTAATATTTTTTTCTGTTCCTCCAATCCCTTGACGTCGTGTTGGATTTTTTTCAAAGGTTTGAGAGTGGAGATTCAATGATTCTTCATTTTCATCTTCTTCTTCGTCACTGACTTAGAATATACCAATTTCGTTGATTTTTTTAATTAAAAACAAAAACCCAAAACAAAGATTCAATTTTTTTCTTTCTTTTTATTATTCTATTCATTTTTTGTTTGTTTTGTGTGCTTCATGATCACGAAGAAAAAACCTATATAAGAAGTGGGTTGATAAGGGGCCAAAGTTCATAGTTGTTGTGGTGACAACTTGGAAGGATGAGAGCGAGAGTGATAGTGTTTCCTGTTAGAGGGAGGAACTGGTGCTTCAGCAGATCCATTGAGCCTCTGGTTTCAGACTCTGCCTCTCATATTCCTTCAACTCTCAAAGACCTCTGGAAAAAGCTCTCTTTCTCTTCCAATACCAATGCCAATGCCAACCCTTTTGCTGCCAACGCTGAGCTCGTCGTTGATTTTGTCTCTACCAAGGTTCATAGAAAAACCCATTATTTCTAGCATTTACTGCTGCTGTATTTGCACTTGGGTTTTCTTATATCTATTTGGATATCATGGTTTTGTATTTTGTTTTTGAGTAGATGAACAATGCCTGGATGGGGCTGGAGAAGGCGCCTCAGGGAACTTTTAAAAACAAGCTTCATGGGTGAGTAGAACTACAAGCTCACAGAACCTTGAGTGAATTTTGGGGTTTTCATATGCCTCACTAAAGTTTGGTGATATGAGTTTTAACTTGAGCAATTATAATGTAGGTTCGGATTGAAGCTGTTAGCTCGCGTTAAGCCTTCTGAGATTTTCCTGAAATCAATCTCTAATGAGGTCACGGGTGTTGAAGTTACATACCCTTCAAGGTTTCTTTCTGTTGCTTTCACTTACAAATTTGCTTCCTTCTTTTCTTTTTAAAAGCGCTATCTTTTCAACTTCTTCCATCATTTTTCTGCTGGGTTTGTATGGAGAGCTACTTTGAAAAAACAACAGATAGTCACATATATAGAATAGCTCGCTTTTTATTCATTGCCATTTGGAATGATAACACCTTTTATTGTACAATGCAAAATACTACAGCCCATGGTAGTGTGAAATTCGGTCTGCAACGAATTTGATAGAACTTCACAGAAATTATATGGTGCTTTATCCATTAGATGGGCTAATAGGAATATATAAAATAAAAAAATTAGCATATCAACTTATGAGCTATGCCCAATCACAACACTAAACAATGAAGACTTGGTAATTTTGAGTCAAAACAATTATTGCTTTTAGTATTTCTCTCTGAAAAAGAATTTGTTAGTGCAAAAAGAATGCTCAATATTCTAATTTTTATTTGCATTTTTTTTCTGTGATTTGTATATATATTTTGTGTGATTTGTATTTTTATTTTTTATGTTTTGGTGTCCTAATCATATATTAGGGTTTTGCAGCTTAAATGCACGGCTTGTCCGTAGGAGGTTACGACATATAGCTATGAGGTATTCTTTTGCTTTCACATATGATAACGAGAGGTTTAGAGCTACATTTATTGATTGTATCACTTATTTTCTCTTTTTTCCTTTGTATTGAGCAAGAACCAAAATACCAAATCTATATAAACCTTACTGACGAATGGAGCTGCTCCTCGACCAAATTGAAATCAAAGAGGCTCTTTCAGTCAATGTTTATCGTTTATGACTCTTTAGATTGTATATCAATGCTGGACTACTTTCAAAAGTTCTTATGACTTTACCTAGATTTAGAAGATTATGTGTAATTACAGTATTAATAAATTTGGGCGTTATTTTATCATGGGTCAAGGTACTTTTCTGACAGCTTCATGCATTAACAGTGGAGAGTAGGAGTGAAATTGATTGTAGGGAGTCTTAAGCTTTATGTATTGAGAATGATGTCTAGATCCAAGACCCATGAAATTTCTGTCGATTGATGACCTTTGCAACTTAATTGCCAAAAGCTCCTTGGTGTTGTGGTACATTTGTTGTTTGTCACTTGAAGGGCTATTGAAGATGGCATTAATTTCCATTGGATATATTATATTGATCTATGATGAAACCAAAATTTATTGATATGAAGTTTTATCTGATTATCAGGGGATCTATCATACACAAAAAGTACTTATATGGTTCGTTTACGTTGCTTCCTCTGACATCTGCATTTACTGTACGTATGTGTTAACTTGGGTCTTATTTCACTGTGAATTTGTTCATTCTGTTGCCAGATCAACTAAATTCCCATTCTTACATGAGTTGTTTTTAATTCCATGCAGGTTTTGCCTTTGCCTAATATTCCCTTCTTTTGGTGTTTATTCCGTACTTACTCTCATTGGCGAGCTCTACAGGTGCATTGCATAAACTGTTTTTAGAGATAAAAACTATTCGTAGCTTGATTTCTTTTGTAAAATAAACTAGAAAATTAGTTAAAAACTCTGCAGAAGATATTTGTTTTTACTGTTTTGATCCTGGTAGATCAGTTATGTATTGCCTATTACAATATGTAGATATATCAATATTCTTTCTTGTTTTTTGTTCTTGTTGATGTTTAAGGGAAGCGTGAAGCTCCTTCAGCTAGTCTCAGATAGCCCTGACACTCCCAATTCCACTATCGATGGAAATGAAACTGAGCACATTAAATCTCAGCACGGACGCAAAAAGATACATGATTCTCCATGGGTAAGTTATTTTATGATGTCCTGAAATTGGAGTCCACTGGGTTTTGATTTTCAATGGTCTGTGACAACAGTCCTAGAAGAACCCTGTACTGGTAGATATTATTGCAGTTGTCTGGGTTCTGTTGCATCCCCTTAAGTAGTTAGTGTTAGATAAACCTAATTTCTGAAAGCCTTCATCACTTATGCACAATTGGGAGATTTATGGGGTTTCTGCATCATCAATAAGCTAGGCATGACAAGAATACGACGAAATTTAGGCTCCACAACGACAACAATGGGCTTCTTTCTTGGCCTCCTGCTCAGTTACCATCGCCAACATGCTCATGCATTGGGCTGACACCGTGCACACACCAGCAAGCTATTTGTGTTGTTGATAACAACTTGAGCTATCTTCCTGTTTTGGATTAGTTTTTTAGCCTAGTAAGTTTTACTGTTGTTTAATCTTCACTTGCGTCATAATCCTGTCCAATAGATCATAATTTAATCACCATTTGCTTACTGTCTCAACCATTAATTGTTCAAAACTGTTGTTTCCCCTTCTTTCTTGAGATCAGACTAACTCTATATGGTCGCCCCGCCCTCCTTCCCCCTTGACACAGATGCAAGCTTGTGCACGAGTACGCAAAAACACCTTTTCTGCAAATGCTTATAATATTATCACATTGACTCCTGTCAAACATAGCATCATTCAATTTTCACTCTTTTTATTAATTTATTTTTTTGTTACTCTATGTATTTAGGTTTTGCAGCCGTCTAAAGAACTTGAGGAACTTCTTCATCATGGAGATGAGCAAGACGGTCTGAAAAAACCTGATATATTAGATATCTGCATAACCTTTGAATTGAACACGAATGATGTTCTGAAATACAGAGATTCAATGTAGTCACATATGTTTTCCATATGCAATGTAGCATCACATTCGCTAGTGAAAAGCAATTTTATCTTCTTCTTTTTTTCTTTATTTGTTGGAATAATTCGGCAATGCCAGAGGAAAATTTTGAATTATGATGACGGATAATTTTTACTGTGAAGTTTACCTCTTCTACTGGTGCTTGGAAAAATGCACCGCATTATAAAGTTTACGGGCCCATTTAGGAGTGCTTTTGAATAGTTAAAAACGCTTGCTGACAACCAAAAACTCTTCTGACAGCACTTGGCAGAAAAGTTTAGAAGCGCTTCTGGGTCATATAAGCTCTTTTTGGAGAAGCACTCCCAAGTGCTTTTCCAAGAAGTACTTCGATTTCTTATGAAAATTTCAATGTCTTTATAATAAAAGCGCTTTTACTAGAAGTGCGTATAAGCAGAAGTGCTTCCCAAAGAAGTAGTCCCAAACGAGCCTACCTCTTCTTCTGTGAATTTCTGTCTTGGCTTCCGACTCTGATTCTGATTGGTTTACTAAAAGTCTGCGAAAATTTAAATCTTTACTGATAATATTATCTGCATATAGAAAGCAATTTGCAATTCGTTATTTTTGTTTTGCAATTCACTACACAGCAAGCCAACATTAACTGCAAATTCACTGATGGTGATCTAAATTCCGTTATTTAAGAATTCTATACAATTTTTAAATTCTTCATCCAAATACGGAGGTAAACCATTTTCAGCTGCTGGATCAGAACCCAATTCCAAGCCGAAAATATGATTTAGTACGATCAAGTCCCAACCGAAAAATGATACTTCCAAATGTGCACCCTGTAATTTGATGAATACACCTAACATTCATTTTCTTTTTATCAAAATACCCCTAATTTATCCTTAAGTTTACCGATCAAATAACTTTAAAAAAAAACACTAAAATCAGGTGGATATTTCTATATACAAAGCAAAAGACGTTTATGGTTAAATTAAGTAACTCAAAATCACCTTTATTTGGGAATTTTTTTTTTTCAAAATATAACTACTTAATTTTAAAGAAACCTATGTAAAATATTAAAATATAAATAATTAAAAATATAAATGAAACGAGCCTAATCCGACATGATACTTGCACGCGCACAACACGTGATCAAAATTTCCCTATAAATTATAGAAGCAAAACGCAAAGCAGCGGTATTGATTGGGACTTGCGAGAAGGTTAGGAGCATGGCTTGAACAAAAAGAAAGTCGATTGAGCTCTCAAAATACTTTGAGCAAAAAATCTAGTCTCCAATGGCGCCAGAACCTGAAGACATCAAGGACGAGAAGAACCCTAGACCCCTCGACGAGGACGATATCGCCCTCCTCAAGACCTATGTGAGTTTTCAGCTCAATTTTTCACAAACCCTATTTTCTCCCTATCAATTTTCGATCTGTTCGTCTGTCTTTCATTTTCGCTGAATCTCAAATCCCCAATTTCATATGTCGCGTCATGCTTCTCAGATTATTTCTGTGATTAGTACAAAATGATAATAAGGATTTAATGGAATATGCAGGGGTTAGGGCCTTATTCAACACATATTAAGAAAGCCGAGAAGGAAGTCAAGGATTTGGCTAAGAAGGTCAATGATTTGTGTGGTATGTACATTTCCCTTTGCTCAATTTTGTGCCCAATTAAAAATTTGTCAGTGTATGTGCTTAGCTTTGTACATGGGCCAAGTTTAAGTGGATTGCTTTACAGGTATTAAGGAGTCTGATACTGGCTTGGCTGCACCCAGCCAGTGGGATCTTGTTTCTGACAAGCAAATGATGCAGGAGGAGCAGCCTCTTCAGGTTTGGTTTGGTTTGATTGCACACTCAGTCATACAGTCACTGTTTTGTGTTATAATTTGATAATGAAGCATTGATTGATTTTGTGAGCCAGGTTGCAAGATGTACGAAGATAATCAATCCCAATTCTGACGATGCTAAATACGTCATAAATGTCAAGCAAATTGCAAAGGTCTAGCCTCTCTCTTTTTTGTTTTCCTAAAACAGCTCCCTTTTTCTTCTTTATTTTTTCCATATGTTTCAGTCTTTTATTTTTTGGTTCTCCTGCCCCATTCCTCATATCCTGCATCATTTCTGGAAAATTTGCAGTTTGTTGTTGGGCTGGGTGACAAGGTTTCCCCAACTGATATAGAAGAAGGCATGCGTGTGGGGTAGGCCCTCCTATTCCTGAACTATGATAATTTTACAGATTTGTTAATCTTATTCAATTATTGGCATGAACATAGCTAGTTTAGGATGCATCACGTAAGGTTATGCTTGATTGTATTTGTTAAGCGACACACCAAAGAATTGCTTAAAGAACTTGTGCAGTAGCGAAGGTTTTTAAAAAATATAGGAAAATAATTTATTACAGCACCTTTTCCGCATGCTCACATCTCAGCTCCTGCCTTATCACCATATTTTATGATGTTGATGTTGTTCTTTAACATTCTATATTTGTTGTTGATGACTATGTTAGTTTTCTTAGAATTGGAGTTAGTGCTGTATTTTGTCATGCGCTCACATCTTTATCAAGTTTGTAGTGAATATGTTGGAGGCTTGTGTTTGTTTGCTACTATATTGTCGTTTGGTTAACCTTTAGTTTGTCACTGCAGGGTTGACAGGAACAAGTATCAAATTCAGATTCCTTTGCCGCCAAAGATCGATCCAAGTGTGACCATGATGACGGTGGAAGAGAAGCCGGATGTAACATATAATGATGTTGGTGGATGCAAGGAGCAGATTGAAAAGATGCGAGAAGTGCGTATAGCTTATTTAACCATCTTTCTTTCCACTGTTTGTTTGTTTCCTTGTCAATTTATAAACATCTGTTATGTTTGGTTTTAGGATAAAAACTTAACAGTGTGCATATATATTTGATTATCTGTCTTAGGTTGTGGAGCTGCCAATGCTTCACCCCGAGAAGTTTGTGAAGCTCGGAATTGATCCTCCAAAGGGTGTCCTCTGTTATGGTCCTCCAGGAACCGGTAAAACACTTCTAGCTAGGGCTGTCGCTAATAGAACTGATGCTTGCTTCATTCGTGTTATTGGGAGTGAGCTTGTTCAGAAATATGTCGGTGAGGGTGCTAGGATGGTTCGTGAGCTCTTTCAGGTGAGAAGTAGTTGAATGTTTAGCCATATTGAATTAACTTGGAATTATTTTGAGTACTGTATTTATGTTACTTTATTTTCTGACTAATTATGTTATATTTTGCAGATGGCACGCTCAAAAAAGGCTTGTATTGTGTTTTTCGATGAAATTGATGCCATAGGAGGAGCTCGCTTTGATGATGGTGTGGGTGGAGACAATGAGGTTCAGCGTACAATGCTTGAAATTGTGAATCAACTTGATGGGTTTGATGCTCGTGGAAACATCAAAGTTTTAATGGCAACAAACAGGTCTGTTTGTGTATTTCATTTTGTACTTTTAAGTGATTTTCATTTGGGTTCTTTTTTACTTCTAATTAACACCTGTCTGTTTATAATATGGTTTTTATTGGACCTTTTTTTCAGGCCCGACACACTAGACCCAGCACTGTTACGTCCAGGACGATTGGATCGTAAGGTTGAGTTTGGCCTCCCTGATTTGGAGAGTAGAACTCAGATATTTAAGATCCATACACGAACAATGAACTGTGAAAGAGATATTAGATTCGAACTACTGGCTCGGCTCTGCCCAAATTCAACCGGTAAGGATGCTTGACAAACAGATTGTCATTATTACATAGTTCTATCTATTCTTATTGTTAATTTCATATGATGAGACATTTTGGTTACCATAAATCCAAGGGGATGTGGTCATTTGCATCTTCTTCATTCCTTTTGTATGTTCCATGTGCAATATATATGGTTCTCCTGTTTGTGATCGGACCTGCTACATGCCTCCTATCTTGACTTGGCTTAATGTATTATTGGACTTCAATTTTGTTTTGTGACATGATCGTCTCTTTCTCAGGGGCTGATATAAGAAGCGTTTGCACTGAAGCTGGAATGTACGCCATCCGTGCACGAAGGAAGACAGTAACAGAGAAGGATTTCCTTGATGCTGTGAACAAAGTGATTAAGGGGTACCAGAAGTTCAGTGCAACACCGAAGTATATGGTTTACAACTGAGCTGTTCTATTTTGTTTCCAGAGGCCACCAACAACTTCATATCTGTTGTTTGAATTGTATTCGTGTGTTTAAACTTAGTTGTTCAGTTTATAAATCACTCTATGATGGTGGTTCTGAACTTGGATCTGCTCCAACAAAAAACCGATCCGATTGCTTTACACTCGTTTTTTCGTGCCACTCCAATTTCCAGACAATTTCATCTTTTGCACTTATTTTCGAAGTATTAGTGATGGGTGAAAGTTTACAATTATTTTAGTTCGATGTGAAGCAGCTATCCTAATTATCATGAGTTGATTGGTATTAATATCAGCCATGAAAATCAATGACAGGAAACCTTACAGTTGAATCCTGAATGATCACCCTTTGACCCCATTTGGTTCACAGAACGGATTTGAGGAGAAATTATTTCCCATGTCATTTCTCAAGAGATGAGAAATGGAGATTGGAAAAGTAATCAAGAAATACCACTCTATTTCCTTACACATGTTTGGTTTTTGTAGGAATGTGAAAAAAGTTTGTTTAATTTTTCAATTATACCAATATAAAATCAAATAAAAAAAATGCATTTAATATTAATGCTATATTGTAATTCTAAATTGTTAATGAGGATAATATGGCCATGAAAAATGTGTATTTAATGTTCGGCTCATTTTTCCAAACTTTCCTATGAGGAGGAAAACAAAACTCAAGGGGGAAAGAGGGCTTCACTTTCCTCCCTACTTTTTCATGTGCAAGGCAACGATTTCCCATGCTTGCACTTACCAAACATGGGAAATCAATTGATTTCTCATCCCCGAGCCTCCTTTTCCTGAACCAAATGGGGCCTTGCGGCCTTGCTTGGGTTCAATCTCAGTATCTCAGCCTATCTTGTGCTCATTCATCCTGCCTTGGTTTTCTCATCTTATTTGTTCTTTTTGTGCTGACGACCATAAATAAAATACATTTTCTCATATAAACGGCTCGAGTTTAGGACAAGCTTATCATAAAATTCAGACAATGCTAACAACAAATCATCTCAAGTCCATCCCCGCTTATAAAATTCCGTCTTCTATGCCCATTTTGATGCCAACATAAACTGCGGGCTCTTGAAAAAACTTGCAACTTTTTCGCCCTGGAGAAATCTTGTGATGAGATCACAAGAAGGTATGATAGTTCTCTCTAAGCTTCGAAATGCCAACAGAACCGAAAAACTCAAGCTTGGGCAAGAGGGTCTTCTCAGAATCTGCTAAGACCAGTTTTGGGCTGTCAAGTTGAGAGAGCAAGGGGTTTGTATCTCGAGTAGTTTAGAGTATTTACCTCTACATCCGAGGTCCTAGGTTTGATTCCCCCTCCTCCAAAATTGAAAGATGCGGGTGTCACTGAGTCCATTCCATGGTGTTTGAGAAGATTAAGAACTGAGTTTTGTCTTCTAAGTATCGAACTGCACCCTCTTATTAGTGAGATAGAGTTTTGGGGACAACCACGAGTCTATGATTTTGTTGAGGAATATGATACGATTGTGAAAATAGGTTTCTTTTGAAGAAATGTAAATGGGTCATTGAGCAACCAACAATTCTACAACTTGGAAGCAGTAATTGCAATCTTTTACAACAATTGAAGCTCTCAAGCATAACTGCAATGTACTAAAACAATACAATGCTCTAGTTGTTAATCAAAATCACATTTTATACGTTCTTAAGTTTAGGGAGGAGGATGGATAGGAATGATTCCTTCCTTCAAACCATTTGATTGGAAAGAAAAAATGAATTTTAGTTTATTTACTTCAATATCGTACAGATACAAGAGAAATCAGGTGCATCAAGATTCAAGAGCCCTATATGCTTCTGTTCTGCAAATTGATATAGTGATGTTGCATGGCGCATGATTTGATTTTAATGTATACATACTGTGAGAAATAAAAATTGAAACAAGCTCCAAACCGTTTTGGGCAGCACCAGTTCAAGTTTGAAAAATATTCAACAATGAAAGAACTACCTCAACTATGTAAAATATTAACAAACATACGCTACCAAGCGTGTAGGCTCAGTAACATATGGTGTAGCCAAGGTGAATATGAACTCAAAATGTATGCTTTTCTTGCGGCATGTCCCCATGTGTATCAGCATTGTCACCTTGTGCTTTCCTCAAGACATGTCGTCCTGTCCATCGGCGTTGTCGCCTCTCTGGGATCCTCCTTGATCATTTCCAACTGTTCTCCTGCTCATGTTGGCTCGCTGCACCAACCGAACCAATGCTTCAACCACTTCCGACATAGGAGGTCGGAACTCAGGCTCGGGCTGCACCAAAATGTGGTAGTTAAGGATCAGATTTTCACTTCAGTGCAGAAAAAGCAAAACCCAAAGCCTACATCTTATATTTTAACCAGAAGCTAGCTGACAGTTGTCATTCATGCCTTAACGAGTTAGACATTATTCAATTTAGTATAAACTCCATAATTTATTTGTACATTACCTGGACACAAAGGGCAATCACATCAGCAAACCGTGACAGAGATTTAACTGGATAGAGCCCCTTGAGTGCTGGATCTACCATTTTCGAAAGAGCGTCAATATCATGGAGCTGGGGTGTTGCCCATCGAACCAGAGATTGTTCAGATCTAGGTTTTGAGCTGTTAAGGAATTTTCATACAACAATTAACTTCACCAATCGTTAAAAATTATTATAATATTAACACTATTTTTTTGTCAACACTTACCTATCAAATGGTTTCCGTCCACTAATAAGCTCCAGCATAACCACTCCAAAACCGTAGACATCACTCTTTAGAGTATATTGACCAGACATTGCAACCTCAGGTGCACTGTACCCAGATCCCGCATTGTGCTCCAAGGCCTGCTCATGTTATACTTAAAACATCAGAATTTTCCCACAAAATCGATGATCAATTCATTTGATTCAACAAGAATGCACATTGGGTTCTGCTAATAAGTGGTCAACAATATCCATCTGCAGACAATCATCAATAGCTATCACTCCATTCAATGAAGTGAAGCTATGAAGTCTCAGCACATTTTAAGGCATAAAGTTTGTGTTTCACCAAGGAGTTCCACATGAATTTTTCCTTGCTAACAAATAAAACTCATGGAAGCCTACAGGAGATCTGACAAGTCTGCTACTACCTTAGTTCGCTAGGTCCATTTTATGTAAATGTTAGACATAGAATCTTACTACTCAGAATCTCTGACATCTGATTGGTGCATCTGAGTTTGCTTACAAGTGTTTGCAAATCCTGATAATTATAATTTATAATCATCTACAATGTCCCAATACAGCTATTCCATTGGGACACAATTTCACATAATGGAATCACCAGTTCAAGTTGTATATATATATATTTAAATGAAGTATAAAAGATCTCAAATTGAACCTGATCAGCATTGGGGATAAAGCTTGCGAGGCCAGTGTCTGAAAGATGAGGGTTGAGCTCCACATCCAGTAATATGTTGGCTGACTTTATATTTTTGTGAATAATTGATGGTGAGCAAACTTCATGCAAGTACCTTTAAAAAAAAGCATTGTGAGTACCAGAAACACTTCATTCTCATTTGTCAAAAAAATTTAAAGTACCGGTCATAGAGATTTGACACTCCCTGAAATCAAGGTTTCAAAAATGAGTTCAAGCTTATATTTATAAGAAATGCAACCATCTAATTATATTCAACTTTCATGTCTAACTTTCAATTTGACCATTTACCCACTAACTTACTCTAGTGCCCGTGCAGTCCCCAAAGCAATCTTGACCCTAGAGTTCCATGTCAATGGCTTGTTGTAATCATCTGATAGATGCAGGAAGTCATGCAGCGAACCACTTTTATGGAACTCATAGACTAGCAGGTGCTGTCCATGTTCTGAACAGTAACCCACCAGCTCCGTTACATTCGGGTGATGCAACTGGGAGATGTTCGAAACAATCTCTGTGAAATCTTCTGACAACTCACTAGGAAGGACAGATGAATCTATTTTCTTCACAGCAAGAACCTATAATATTGTTAAAAGAATTAACAAATTAATATAATTTATGTTTAGTCTCTTAGAAACAATTGGAATTGGAGTATTTGATAAATAAGAAAAAAGAAATTCAACAAATGCTTAACCCACCATATGGGCACGAAGCATTTATACTCTCTGGAGCATTCACTGTGTGTGTGTTCATGAAAGCACAACCCATGTGCCCAAGCGGGCAAGGCAAAAGAGAGAGCCACAGACAGGATATTAAAGAAGGAAAAGCACTACTCTTTGAACTCGATATAAAGGGAAATTGACAATGAATCAAAAGAGATTATATTTTTCCAACCTCAATTGCATGGCAAATAGATTAATTAGGTAAAAAGTGTACCTTCCCATCATCAAATTGAGCACGATAAACACGTCCAAACGACCCCTCACCAAGAAGGTTTTCAACGTTAAAGCTGCCAGTAGCAATCTGCAGGTCTGCTATTGAATATGAGGTCACATTTAAAGGAGCAGTGCTGGTTTTCTTGACCACAATGGGCTTCTTTGAGAAATCTTCTTCATCAAATGATTTATGACGATCCACTGGTGGGGGTCTAAGATTTATTGTGGCAGGAGTATTAAAGGTCTTCATGTCCAACGTGGCAAGGGTTTGTACAGACTTCATTTCTGCATTGGAGTGCCACAGACATAGCAGTAAACATTCAAAAACAACCATGGAAAGTAAAAACTGGTTCAACAAAGAACTTGTAGATCTGAACAAACATAATTGAAATGTTTCTATAGACTATATGCATCACTAATTTCAAAAGTTTAAGGTTTGGTCCTTTTTCTGTAATTTCAATTAAAAAAAGGTTTGTGAATAAACTGAATCTACAGACATCGAGACACTGGCACAGGCTTTGGCAACAAACGTGTTCAGTAAACTGCATGTTTGAAAATCAACCCAAAAAAAACACTGCATGTTTGAAAAGTTCCTTGGCATTAATAGTAGTTTTATTTACAACACCATAGATCTCGATCATTTACTTTCACTTGAATGATTTGCAACATGAACTAATAAACTCGGCAGGTATTTTGCAGAAAATAATGAAATTCAAATCCAGTTACAACAGCATAAATAGCAAACCACAACAGAAATGATAGGTAAGACCAGAAAAATTTCTGATAATGCTCAACTGAATGTAAGATGTAGAAAAATTGTAGGTACCTTTTACTTCACTTGCAAGGGGAGCAAAGGGCTGACTATCAAACTTCTCCACGTCTGAGGACGACCTCCTCGATCTTCTCTTTATGATAAAGAATGCGACAACCCCCGTAACTACCAACAGAGATATCACTATTCCTGCTATGCCACCACCTCCTATTCCTGATTTCTTTCCACCTTCACCTGCACCACCTTTTGATGGTGAGCCATTGCTGCCAGATTTGTGATTTCCGTTGTTCTTGCTGGATGGAGGTGTACCAGGTGGAGGTGGGGGTGCAGGGCCTGAGTTCCATGTGTTTCCATCCTTCCTGTCGTGAGATTTCTTAGAATCATATAATGAACAGATTCATTCCAGAATTAAAATAACAGTAGCTAATAATAGAATGCTTACTCCAGATTAATGTTTTTCAACTGCTCTGGAATCCAGCCGGTAAAATGGTTATTTTGAATATTCCTAAGAAACATAAACAAAAGCGCTTTAATGGGCTGAAGGCCAGGACACTGAGGAAAGAGAAGGAGAAGGAGCAATGAATATCCGTCTAAGTTGTATGGATATCTCACAGATTTTCAAGGGGGAGATTGGCAAGGACATCAATGGTCCCTGTAAGCTGGTTATTCTGCAAATACCTGAAAGAAGACAAATTCCAGGGACGAGTCAAGACTAAAACTAGATAATTATACAATAATGAATTAATAATAAAACTTCCAACACTTACATTGTGGTCATACTTGAGAGGGAGCTTAAACTCTCAGGGAGGTTACCTGACAGAGAATTGAAAGAGAGATCCCTGAAGCAAAGAATAGAAACTATTGTCATTTGATCCTTTAGCAAAACCAACTTGAAAATATTAGAACGACTTGTTTAATTTCTTAGCATTATACCACACACATCAAAGAAGGTGATTGACGATTGAAGAATTTCATAGAAAAACATAACTAGATACAGAGATATCCCAGGCGTACATTATAAAGATAATCAAAGATTGTTATTGACAGATTATAAAATATCGTATACTGCGAATGACATTACAGTTTCTTTTAGAAGAAGGGAATGGCCGATTTGCAAACTATGCACTGGAGCCAACGTAGACAGCAATGCAAGCTACTCCTTATGTAAAACAAAGATAGAAGGAGAACTCACAATGTGGATAGGGAAGAGAGCTTTCCAAAAATGTCATCCACCTGGTTCTGAAGCTGATTGTGACTGATGTTGCTGCAGTTCCCAAAAGAAATTGAAATTGGTTTCCTTTAAACATTTTGGATAAGTTGTGACAAGAAGTTGCAAAGAATCATTTACTTACAGATATTTAAGAGAAGTTATCTGAGAGATGGAATAAGGGATGCCTTGATTGAAGTTATTAGCAGCAAGGTTTCTGCATGCCAAAAATTAGCCTACATTATCAAAAAAAATCAGAAGTGGAATAATAAACACGAGAACGGTAGATTAATGTGTTTATGAAGCATACAATCGAGTCATGTTTGGAGGAAGCGAATAAGGTATACTGCCTGCAAGATTATTATGGCTCATGTCTCTGCAAAATTTGTCAAATACTCAAATCATGAGATCAAACTAATGAAGTAAAAAAAAAAATTCGATCAACTTGACATATATGACCATTGATCTTACAGGTTGGTTAATGCTGTCAAACTCTGAAGCTGATACCCCATTGATCCCGAAAGTTGAAGATTTGATAAATCACTGATTAAAAATAAAAAAAAGACCAACGACAGAATAGGTATCAGAAATCAGCACAAAGGTGGAAATATCCGGGGAATCAAATGAGGAAGTAGGGAATCACATTTCTGTTACTCGTGAGCCCGAGCACTTAACACCTCTCCAAGACCGGCCACATGGATCATCACCACTTGCACTCCACTGGGTTAGCTGAGATGGAGAGTTTAAGCTACTATACAAGACCTTTAGAGCAGAAGCTGTGCACATAACATGTCACAGGAAAAGTCAATACAAGCAAAGCTAGATATGGACTATGAATGAACAAGCATGCTAACTAATTGATAGAATCTAAAAGATGCTTTCAATTAGGGGTGCCAATTCGGAATGGTGTGCCATGATCATGTCAGGTTAAGACACCAATGTTCAACTAATTGGGTGAACACTAACAAGATATAAATTAATAATTGTGTCAAAAGAAACAAAGAAGTTCATACTAAGTACCTGTAAACACATTACCAAAATATTCAAAATTAACCAATAAAATGAAACCCAAACTTAAAAAAATCATATAAACCATTACGAATACATATTATTTTTATTTCATACACCTAAACAAGTTATAATAATGTTCAATAGCTGATGAATTGTAAACTTTGTGTCACTGACTGAAATTCCAAATCTAAATGAAGATGATTGCTTATAGAATGGTTCACAGACAATGAAAACAAATTCTAGCATTAAAGAAACTACCTCTTGAAAAGACTAATACTTTTATCATGAAGTTCATATCACAAGGTTAGAAATTTATCCTGAAATTTTTTGTTGGTGAATTAGGTTTGCTGGGATCTTTTTGTTGCTGCTTATATCTTCTTTCAGAAACTTTGTTTCTGTACAAGGCTTGTTAAGCATGAATTTCTCTTGGTTTCTTTTGGTTGAATACTAAGAATTATCATCTTGGTTTGTTTTAAGTCTTCTAAGCAACATTGACAATATTTTGGTTTCAATTGCTCGTAAGTGAATCTACATCGTCTTTAGGCATGCCAACCTTTGATATGGTTGTTTCCATGGTATGGTATGATAGTGAAAACAATGGTAAAATGATTGTGCTTATGAAAAAGACTTTGACAAATTTAAAAACAATATCAGTTTTGTGAATTTCTGATACTCCAGTTAAAGAAAGCACAAATCTTACAAATGAAAGGCTCCCTTGTGTTTTAGTTGATTAACTTATTAAAATACCAATGGTATACTTAAATCCCCTTCTTACAAATTGATGCATCTAAACAGGGAAATTAGAAAATCCAGAATTAAATCTCAGCCATGCTGAATAGGTTAGCCAAACTGACACTTCAAATCCTAGAACTTAGAATCATGTTTTTCAAATCCCATTCTTTTGAAATCCCTTGGTACTTTCAATTACCTGATCTAAACGCAAAGTGCAAACTGTAAATGTTAGAAAAGTAGCAATTGCAATTGCTTTTCGTCATATCTCAAAGTGGGAATTAAACGCTTTTAAAACTCAAAGTGGCAATGATAGTCATAAAGCGACAGCTAATTCTCACTTTGATAAAGAGAAAGAATAATTTCATTCTCTTTTCTGAAGCTCGACTTACATGAATGCGAAACAGCTATCACATAAAATCCCAGAATTTATTTATTTTAAATAAAAATTAAGTGAGGCAAAGTAAAGCAACACCACTAATATCAGACCAGACTCTGCATATAAACAGTTCCTCTGATATTGCCCTTTCATTTACAGAAAGAACTCTTCACACCAAAAATAAATAACTCAAATCAACAATATAAGCACAAATCTGAACCCAATAAGCAGTTGAAGGACCATTTCTAAAATACTAAAGAAAGTCAAATCTACAATGCACGTACTGGGTCTAGTATTCAACACAAATGGAGAAAAATAAAGCAGCAAAAATAATGCGGATGTGCCCAAGATGAGCTCATGTGAGTACAAACAAACTGGTATTAATTCAAAGAAACAGCAAAAAGGAAAAAGAGAGAAGAAGAGTTGGGACCGTGAGACACTGACCATCTGTTGGATCTGTGGCAGCATTGATGGAACTGGGACTCCATCCCAAAATGCAGATGCTGAACACCAGCAAAACCCACCTCCAAGTCTCCAACATCTCTCTCTCTCTCTCTCTTTCTCTCTCTCTCTCAGCACTCACTCTCTGCCTATTCAAAACTTACCCACAGAATACAAAAGCTAATCAAAGCTTGCCTCTTTTTGGGTGAATTGATTTTGTTTTCCCAAACAGATTTGTAATATATTTTATTCTTAAGTAGCCATGCCCAAGCAAAGCTGGCAGACACGATTTGCCAGAAGAATCCAAAGCCACAGAAAAGAAAAAGCTTTTGTTTTTTTATCTCTCTACTTCTTGGTCTTATTGCAATTTTCTGCCTTTCTTTTCTTTTTAGGTATGAGGAGGAAAATACACAATACCCTCTTGGTTGGTGTGTATGCACTAGCTGTGTGTAGCTAGGCCAACCCAACTCTATGTATAATTCATTGCTATATCATATTCACATTATTCTCTCTCTATCTTTCTCTCTCCTAATTCTTTTCCAAATTAGATTTAACTATAATATAGAAAGTCACAGCTTTCATCAGCTTCACACGCTTTCATCAGTACTGGCCTTCATTTCATGACTGGGTGGCAACCCAATACTTGAAATGCGTGACCCAGAAAAACCCATAAAAGAAAAAAATGATTAAAATCACCATGATGGATTTCCTTTCACCAAAAATGTAACCTTTTCAATGGAGAGAGATGAAAGTCACGAGATTCTCGTACATAAAAATCAAATCATTTCATTTTTTTTCTCCTTTTTCCTGTTTTTCTCTCTCACATTCTGTGACAGTGGCATCAATTTTAGTTAACAGTTAGATTTGGTCTTGGATTAGATTTGGTCTTGGATTAGATTTGGTCGATAATCAGTGACCCAATCAGCAGCGAAAGCAGGGCAGTAGACAGGGGCGATGGTGCCATATTGGATTGGACTGTATTGAATTGGACTGTGCGAAGTAGTCAACGTCAGAGCTCCTCCTGCTTCATTTTTACCGTCACCTCTCTTTTACTTCACTTTTCTTTTCTTGTCCTTTGAATCTACGTACATGGTTGTTGTTTTGAGTTTGAGTAATTACTAAAATAAGGAAAGTATTTAAGACACTCTGCTAATATTTTTATACAGTTCCTCTATTTTTGGGTGAACTTTTTTTTTTTTATCAAGCCATTGTATGAAAATTCAATAATTAAGCATAGAAGTTCATATTATTTTTAGAATATTTAGTTTTTCATTTTATTTTTATTTGACAATTTGATATTTCAAACTACTATAATTTAAAGAGAAAAGAATTCGAATTTAAGTTTAAAAACGTCAGACACGCTGTCTTGATCAACTGACTTGATTCACATTTGCTTATTGTTATTTTCATTTTGAGAGTTTATTTTCTTTGAAGATTTGATGCTGATGTTGTACCTTAAATATACATATTTGGTGTATTTGCTAATATTATTTATTTATAATAGGTAATAGAGTATCATGTCGTCTATCTTCTTCTTTTTTTGGGCAAGGAGCATCATGCCGTCTACCATGTTCTTTAGTATTTAAAATTCAGATTTGTTGAACTAATATATTGGATTTCGGTGGTAGGTGAAAGTGAAATGAACACACAAAGTCAAATCTCAACGAATCTTTTCTTAATTCTTCAATGATGCAAATGATTATGGATAAAACTTTCTTTTTTATATCATTATGGATGATGCAAAGCAGATGCTCTTATTCCCCCTATAATCTATTGCCTAACGGATCGTGACATCTTTGGACCTTTTTTTTTTGGTCAATGACCAAATTGATTTTCAATATCTACGTTTTTGGTGAGGCAACCATAGACAATGAAGTATGAAATTTATTATAAGCATATAAAGAAGACGTATGAACGAGATCCAGCCTAACACAGAAGGATGATGGTTAATGTGAGAAAAATGTGTTTCCCTTTAAACAAACTCAACTTCATAAATTTGTTGCAACATGACTTTCTTTCTTCTAGCTAACTTGACTAAGTTCATGTTTGCTATTAATTATCATGTATTTATATTTCGAGAATTTAATTATAATGAGCATTTGTTGCATTTCCAATCAGAGGTAAGGAACGCTCATTCCGTACACATGATGTGATTCATAAAATATCATTAAAAAATTTATACATGGAATTTGAACTGAAAAACCTTATCTAAAATGTGAAAACTAAACACCGTTATACCAAATTATATTATTAGGCTCCTACAACTTCAAAGTTGAACATATTTGACGTTTTCTTTAGGTTGCTTGCAAATTGCAATATCTTAATCATAATCCCACAATTATGATCGTGGCAAACATTTTGGAGACATAATTTTATTACAAATATGGACAACAATAAAGAATGAAATAGGCTGACAAGTGTTTACAGGTGGGACACGTGTAAATTCTTTTCTTCTGTTGAATGACAGAGCAATACCATACAAATTTAATTCTACTGATACAACTGCCAACAAATTCATTTCAAAATGCTTACGAAAAAGATAAACAATTTTAAAAAATAAAATAAAATAAAAAGAAGGGGAAAAAATTGTGATTTGAATTTGATTTTTGTATTGAAAGTTGAAAGTGCTGGGTCATCTGATAACTAAATATTTAATCACCATCAGCTATCAATTAGCTAGCTAATAGTTGGAGAGACCACGCTTTTGTCTCTGTGCCGTGGAATATCAGAAACCTCCACGTTTGAATGGAGAGATGGAGACCCATGAGGACGTGGCCTCCTCTGCTTGTTCTTAGTCTTGTCGGTAGTCGGTGGCGTTTTTGTTGACTCAGCACCTGCCTTCTACTCTTTGGAAGCATCCTACAAGCTCTGCAACTAAACTCACTGCTTCATTGGGCTGTCGTTTTCTTTTCTTTTTGGGTTGGTGTTTATTAGGCTTGAGTATGGTCCAAGCCCGTTGATAGTAGGGTTGCTTCATGTTTCACGATCCAAAGACGTATTTGTTGTATCGAGTCGATCCGTTGCGATAGACCTGACTAGCCCGTAACATGTTCGATTCCGACCCAACTTTAGGGTCGGGCGTTAGAGCACTTTCACTCATTTGCCATGGAAAAAGGTTAGAGGAGGCAAGGGCAATGCAAGAGCTGTTACTATTCATGTGAATAGTGACAGCCTTGCAAAAGGCTATTATGTTTTCACCCATTGTCATGACAACCACTATTCACATGAAATATGAGGAGATGAATTTGTATAGAGTTTTGGTATAGGAAGTGAAGAATATGACTAGGTATTTATTTAAAAAAAAATTCTGAAATTTTTGGTTTTTTTTTTAATTATATATTTTTTAATTTTTTTTTTGTTCTTGTGTCGGCAAACCCAAGCTTGTGTCCAGGCTATTCCTGCCTTCGGGCCAGCCCAAGCTTGTGGAGCCCACAAGCTGCTTGGGCAAGCCTTGCTCGCTAGAACTGAAAAAGGGGGCTTGGGCCCCTGTTGCCCGGGCTAAAGAGGCACCGGTGGAAACGCTCTTAGTGGAGTTGGTTAGTAGGACGATTGTGGGATGAATTGTAAATTCATAAATCGATTGAGTGATTCTCTCCGACTATGTGAGTCTTTGATTTAACCATTGCACGACTTGTGGGGTGGTTTGTGTGACAAGGTTTTGCCTTCTTTCCTCTTTGGTGTATACCAACTTCAAAGTTGTTCAAGACTCCACAATAGGAGAGGAGGATTTATCCTTGATATCAAAAAGAAAAAGAAAAAAAACTCACCACAATTTTCTATCAAATTTGTTCACTAAATAATGGCAAGTATACGTATTAGTATCTTAACTATTAGAACTAGTGAAGTTTAGACTCCTACATCATATTTGCTTGAAATACTACTACATCACATTCACAAATTTGAGTGCGCGTGTTATGATTGGCTAAACCTAGATTCATGTAAAATGTGATGATATAGAAACATGTGTTATCAATGATTACAAGTAACTTTTTAGTGTGATTGTAGACCGTCATATAGTGTCACTAACTCATCTATATTACAACACATGTATTTTTATCATTTCATCAATGTTAAGATACGTTATATATTACATGAATTAAAAACATCTCGTGAACAAAAGTGGAGCTTTGGATTCAACTTTATAAGAAGTTTGGTGAGAAAACAGCAAAAGATGGATGTTGCAGGCCACACCACCAGACACAACACATGTGGCGTGTGAAAGAGAGAAATTATAACCCAGTGATTGTGGTCTTATCCTTCGGAGGCAAAGGGACTCTGGAACATAATCATTTGCATAGGATTTATATCCCAAACACCAACAAACCAAAAACTTGTTTTTTTCCCTCTCTATATTCTCAGTACTTGCACACATTCTCAGGGGACCTCAATCTTTCCAATCTGTACATGGCAAGGCAATCCCATCTGATTCAAAACCCAAGTTCTTGTTTTGATGCCAATGGGATTCAAATGGATCAGAATTGAGTAAAAGAAAACATTTCAAGTCACAATCCAAATGCCTGCACATCACGTTTTTTTTGAAAAAATAATATTCTTTTTTGGGATAAGAATACGTAGAAGAGACAACAATTAACAAAAAGAAGCCCATACAACTATTACCAAGAAAAAGAAGAAAACAAGTTGCACTTACACACCATCTTCATTTGGATCGCTTTTCTATGTAAAGCTTTTTTCGTTTTAAAAGCCACAATGGGGAGGGTATGGCCATATAATGGCTATATATCTCCTTAGAGATGATGAGAGAGAAAGACTGTAAATCCGTAACCTATAAGTTTTTATTTCCTGGTTTACATAATCGGCCATTTTATACCAAAGATATGTATGTTGATAGTCGAAAATCAAAATTATATAACTTTTTTCTTTTCTGTTGAGTACAATACAAACGATAATTTAAACTACTGGGAGGGGGGTTTCTCACACATACTATCACTATCACGATGTCATGAGTATTCAAATTTGAGACCACTAGATTGCAAATCAAGACCTTTTTTTCATTGGACTAGATCTCGTTGGCAAAATTGTATAGCTTTTAAAATCAAAGGTTACAATAGTTAAAGAATGATCAAAATATATCATTTGATAAAATCCCCAGAGAAAAGAAAGGGTGCGTGCGTGTATATCTGCTGCTTTGTATTATTGGGCATGTAGCTCTTCTTTATATCTACAACATTTGAGACACAATGATGATGACGAATACGACCTTATTTCGAGTTTAACGACAAATTTGTTTATATGTAACCCTCCAAACCAAAACAAACAAATTCACAAACACAAACACTTGCAGAAACAAATTAAAAGCTGCCAAACCAAAAACACTTGCACTCTGCTGCGGCTACCTATGCACACGTAACATCTCTTTTATTTATGAAATTATAAATATCCCATTCATTATTTCTCTCTTCCAACTTCAAAATCATTCGAAGTTTCAGAATTTTCCATAAAAACCAATTCAACTGCAATGGATAACCAACACAGCCATTTTGGAGTTGATCATGATGGTGATGATGAGTTTAGGTACCTGATCGTACGGCCAGAGAAGGGAGGGCTCAGGGACTTGTTTAGGTACTCAGTGTTGAAAAAGGTAGACAGTGGGGTTCGGTTTCTTGAGGGCTCAGACGAAGAAGTGGTGGGTAGAGTGGCAGGGGATCACAGATGGGTCATAGTGCTGTCCATAATTGCCCGGAAAATCATAGGCCTTTTTGGGAAGCCTCTGGAGTGGACTGGCTACCTTGTTGACTTCATCCTCAACCTCTTGTCTCTCAATGGAGGCCTCTTTGGCTTGCTCACAACTCTGCTTCATGGTAAACTCAGACACTGATCACATTTATTATTATTATTGCTACCCATTTGCTAATTTCTTCATTTTATATTATGTTTGTGAGTTTTAATGCTCTATTTGTATATATCATTATGTTGTTGCCACTGCACCCGACGTCCTAGGTTGATTCCCCCCTCCCCAGTATCGCTTGTATCAGAAAATCATTATGTTGCCCCTGTAAATTTGTTTGTGTTTAGGCCTCTTTTGGGTTGTTATTTAACTTTTACTTGGGGGATTAACTCATAGATGCATAATGACAAGAATTAAAATTACAGAATGAAAACATTGGAAACCATTTTCACTAACTAATGTGTTTGCTTAACTTGCTTTCTCTTCATAGTGAATGGAATTTCTTGTTTACTAAGGGACAAAAGCATATATAGGCAAACACAAAAAGTAAGGCTTTTTGGAAATTCTGTGCACATATCTTTTGTTTAGAATTTGTGCCTACCTGTATTGTATATGCCTTCATTCCATGGACAAAGGGTCTTGTGTACAAAATTTACAAATTTATGACCTTTTTGGGTTTTTCTTAATAAAAGGAATGTACTGCAAACTGTTAATTTTCAATTAATCCTAGTAGTGTAATTGCTTACTGTAATGGTGATTGGGGAAGCAGGAAAAGTCGTGGTGCCGCAGAGGGGCACAGAGACTTTCATAAGTACAATTGGACATTTAGATGGGCGGATAGACCTCTACAAGGGTGAAAACTTAGCAGAAACAAGCCTAAAAGCTGAACTGGGTAATAACAGGGCTCTCATGGATCTCTGTATGATGGCTGCCAAGTTAGCATATGAGAATGCACAAGTCGTTAGATATATCGTGGTTGACCATTGGAAGGCAAGCTATTCTTGTTCTCTTTGTTTTTTGGCTATGTTTTAACCATATAAGGGGTTCAATATACTTTCAGTTTATCATTATAAATACTAATTTGTTTAATTTTGACAATGAAAGCAGATGCATTTTGTGAAATTCTACAATTGCTGGAATGGTAAGAAGTGCATTTTAAACATGACTTTTGGTCATAAAAAATTTCGAACTTACTTTTTGAGTCCAATTGATGTTTGTTCTCCTTTATTGTATGGTGCTTGATAGATTTCCAAAAGCAGATGTCCACCCAAGTGTTCATGCTTTGTGACAAGCCTAAAGATGCAAATTTGATACTGATCAGCTTCAGGGGAACAGAACCTTTTGATGCCGATGATTGGAGTACCGATTTTGACTACTCTTGGTATGAAGTTCCCAAATTGGGGAAAGTACACATGGGATTCTTAGAAGCCTTAGGCTTGGGGAATAGAACGAATGCTGTAACTTTCTACAATCAACTCATAGAGATGCAGAAAGAATTCACCCCTGCAAATGGTGTTGATGTTAGCCAAAGATCTTCAGAAGGTTCCAAAGCATCATCCTCAAACATTGATTCTCACATGAAACAAGGTGGAGGTGATCGGTATAGCAAGAAGATAGTTCCACCAGACATGGGGGAGAAGTCTGCGTACTATGCTGTAAGAAGAAAGCTCAAGAGCTTACTTGAGGAGCACAAAAATGCAAAATTCGTAGTTACCGGGCATAGCCTAGGTGGGGCACTTGCCATACTATTCCCATCAGTGCTGGTGTTGCACGAGGAGATGGAGGTGATGCAAAGGTTGCTGGGTGTGTACACATTTGGGCAGCCTCGGGTAGGTAATAGGAAACTGGGGAGGTACATGGAAGCCCATTTGAATTCTCCGGTCCCAAAGTACTTCAGGGTTGTCTACTGCAATGATCTTGTGCCCAGGTTGCCTTACGACGACAAAACCTTCTTGTATAAGCATTTTGGGGTGTGCCTTTACTATGACAGCCAATTCAATGAACAAGTATGTATTCAAGCCTTTGCTTATACAGTTTGTTTAATTTTTGTACTATTAATTGTCCTCATATTCAATCCTGTCCACCGAATGCTCTGTAAACTAGTTGCCCGAATAATAAGAAGTTTGCAGCATTCTATCCTGCATTTCCTTGTTGATATGAAATGTCACTACGGACACGTGCAACATGCTTATTAAGATTAATGGGGCAATAGAAAGTTGCTGTTTGGTTTAAATTGGTTCATCGGGGACATATTGGTATGAGGGAATGCATGTCATTGTGGGGTTGATGTCTTTCAAGGCCTGAAATGAACCCTTTAGCTAACTTTCTTTTAAGTTTCATCTTCTTCTTTAACTGAATTATTGTTTTCTTGCTTGACATATGCATCTTTCAAGAGAATGGAGGAGGAACCAAACAGAAATTACTTTGGAATAAGATATCTGATACCAGAATATCTGAATGCTGTTTGGGAGCTGATAAGAGGTTTAACAATGGGCTACACATATGGACCAGAGTATAGAGAGGGTTGGTTCTCCATTTTGCTAAGGATTATAGGACTGGTGACTCCTGGCGTCTCTGCACATTGCCCTACAAATTACGTCGATTCGGTGAGGCTGGGAAAGGAGCGCATTGTTCAGATGTCTTCTTTTTAAGAAGCTTTTCTTGCGGATGATGATAATATGGCTTTTAGTCATACGATAAATGTAGCTCTGGCTTTAGTGTACAAGTAATGTACATTGTGAAGCTCTTTTTTACAGTCAAATTCCTTGTCACTAATAACAAAAATGGACCTAATAATTCCTTACCCACAATTTAGGTGTGTATTCACATTCCTAAACTGTAGGGATTATTGATGATTATATTTTAGGTGCCTTGAAGAACAAGTACCCTAATAAGTTTATCTTCCTCTCTTAATCAAGCATGAAAAACAAGTTGAAACACTAAAAGTAGACTAACTTGTATTTATGTTATATGCAAAGATTTCTGCCACTACAGTTTTAAATGGTTATTCTTTTGAGCTGCACATAAGAGTAAATATATATATTGGCAGAATATGTACAATGGTCGAAAAATCGCTAGGCGGTAGGCGGGCGGCATGCAGGGGTCTAGTGCCTAGAGGAGTAATCGGGGCCTAGGCGGGCGCCTATGCTTTTCTTTTTTAATTATTTATTTTGTATTATAAATTATAAATTTATACCAAAATTAATTTAAAAATGTATATATGTCAGTCAGATGATATATATGCTTGGATATAAAAACACAATTGGGTTATGTTTTGGTATATAGGTCCAAGCCCATAAGTGAAACACAGCGTTTCACTAACCCTATCTTCGTCTTTTTTTGGACGAACCCTATCCTCACTATCTCTCATCTCTCCGCCTCCATCACCTCCCATCTCTCTCTACCTCCATCATCTCTCCTCTTTCTCTGCCTCCATCATCTCCTCTTGCGCGCCTTTGAAATAAGATGAGCCCAGCAGCAGCTACAAAGAAAAGAAGAAAACCTCTGACGAGTAGAGAAGAAGCCGTCGCTGCCACTGGTTGGGTTGAGAAGAGTAGAGAAGCAGCCACCCAACCCGCCTAACTCCCTGCCGGCTATACTATTTATGAAGGAAAAAAGGCCAAAAAAGGCTATACAAGCTTTACCTTTCCCTCGCTGCCTGACTCGCTTCACTTCAATAGGTGGGCAATTCCTCATTTGAGCTTCCATGGCGCCTCCCAAGAAATCAAAGAAGAGCAAGAAAGATAGGAAATTGAAGAAAAACTTAAGTTTGGTTCCAGTTGAGCCTAAAGCAGCAGATTCTGACTGGTGGGATAGTTTCTGGCACAAGAATTCTTCAACCCAAGGTTTTTCTTTTCACTAAGCTCAGTCTCCAATTACTCTGCTTCCTGCTTTTTAGTGGAATGCATTCAGATTACTTGTAGTTTTAGCTAAATTATCTTTAAATGTAGTTTATTTTGCAAAATCTATGATGCACAGACATCTAGAACAGTTATTACTGGAGGGATTTTGTTCCCTTGTAATGTTATTTTGCAAAATATATGATGCACAGACATCTAAAGCATTTGATTTTGTTCTGTAATGTTAAATTCGGCAATGATGTTCATAATTAGAGCTCAAAACCTATAAACTGTGCTTTTGTTCAGTTAGGCTGTTGGAAAAATCGGCCTAGGCGGTCCTTTTTTTTTTTCCTGACTTGAGCTAAATTATGAAATCGCTTCAATTTCTGATGGCCGCTATACGAAAACTGGCGTTTGATTATGTGTTTTGTGTTTGTGCAAATTTCTCACTCCCACATTTTGCATCCTGAAAAGAGAAAGATGTGGTCGAAAAGTTATTACTAGAGGGAGCAATAGAGATTTTAGCCTGTAAAAGTAGTATACTAGTACGTAATTGTTAGGAATTGGGTTTGGCCTAAGTTGGATGAGTGGCTGGAAATCCTGACTGAATCAGACTTGGGGAATATACAGACACAGAAACACATAGTCGGGCTTTGCTTGTTGTTATATGGAAGCAAGTTTTTCTGTCTTCCTATTTGCCTTTTTGTAGTTTTTTTTATACTTTTTTTCGAGTTGATTTCTGTTTTGAAGTTTCCATGATAACTTAACTTTATTCTGTTTTGGTTATGTAATTCATCTGTGCAGATTCTTCACTATCCAATGATGAGGAGGAAGGTTTTAAGTATTTCTTTAGGGTCTCTAAGAAGACTTTTGACTATATCTGTTCCCTGGTAAGAGAAGACCTTGTGTCGAGGCCGCCGTCAGGTCTCATCAACATAGAAGGAAGGCTTCTTAGTGTTGAGAAACAGGTTGCAATCGCCCTGAGAAGGTTGGCATCTGGTGAGTCTCAAGTCTCAGTGGGAGCTGCCTTTGGGGTAGGCCAGTCCACAGTTTCTCAGGTGACTTGGAGATTCATTGAAGCATTGGAAGAACGTGCCAAGCACCATCTCAAGTGGCCTAATTCCAACAGAATGGAAGAAATAAAGTCCAAACTTGAAGAAGCCTTTGGATTGCCCAATTGTTGTGGAGCCATAGATGGTACACACATCATTATGACCCTTCCTACCGTTCAAACATCAGACGATTGGTGTGACCTGGAGGACAACTACAGCATGCTCTTGCAGGGAATTGTTGACCATGAGATGAGGTTTCTTGACATTGTAACTGGTTGGCCTGGGGGCATGACAGTGTCTAGACTTTTAAAGTGTTCAGGATTTTTCAAGCTCTGTGAAGGTGGACAGCGTTTGAATGAAAATGTTAGAACTTTTTCTGGAGGAGTAGAGATTAGAGAATACTTAGTTGGTGGGGTTGGCTATCCTCTGCTTCCCTGGCTCATAACTCCTTATGAAAGCAATGGCCTCCCAGCTTCCATTTCCGCTTTCAATGCCACGCATGGGGCTGCAAGGTCACTTGCAGTAACAGCATTCTCGCAGTTAAAGGGCACTTGGAGAATCCTTAACAAGGTCATGTGGAGACCCGATAAGCGGAAACTTCCAAGCATCATCTTGGTATGTTGTTTACTTCACAATATAAGAATTGACAGTGGAGATATATTACAACCAGATGTTGCTTTATCTGGTCATCATGACTCGGGATATGGCGAACAATGCTGTAGGCAAGTTGATCCATTGGGGAGGACTATGAGGGATATCCTAGTGAAACACTTGCTGCACAGCAAGCAAACCGCTGCACCAAAGTGATTCTTGTTCGGCCAGTCTGATTTAAATGAGTTGGAGGTTCAGAACGGTTTCAATCTGTACATTATTTGCTTGGGCAATTTCACCGGCACCAGCCATACACGACATGAAATGCTGAATTGCTTCTCTTATTCACTTTGACTTGCATAAAAGAAAGGATTTTTAGCCATTTTCAACTTATTAGCGATTGACTTACCTGAATTATTTCATCTGCCGATTTAGTCTCAACTCGTAATAAATAGTCAATTTCCCTTACTGTTAAGTTTATCTAATTCCGTTAACTTTTTGTTAATAACAAGGGTAAATTTGTAATTTTAACTTAAAATTCATAAAAATATTGTAAATAATTAACTTTTAGAAGAAAAAAAAATTATTCTCCCCACAAAACCCCATCCCCACCGATTTCTTCTCCCCAAAGATTTTTTTTTTCTTCTAAAAGTTAATTATTTACAATATTTTTATGAATTTTAAGTTAGATTTACAAATTTGCCCTTGTTATTAACAGAAAAATGGATGAAATTTGATAAACTTAACTAATAAATTGACTATTTATTACGAGTTGAGACTAAATTGGCAAACGAAATAGAGTGTAGTCAATCATTTTATAGCTTGGCGAAAATCGCACTTTACCCTAAAAGAAATGTATGTATGTTTTTGACAGACTGAATCAGCCATCTTTGTATGGCGGCTTAGAAAGTAGAATGGAAGCGCATTTTGTCAAAGTCAACGAGAACTTGTAACACCAAAGAAGTTTAAAGCCAAAGATATGTCACATAAATAAAACATTTTTAGTTTAAGCTGCGGCGTACAACTCGCTACTAGCTAGTAACAAAAAGTAAGACTAGCAGCAATATATATGTAAAAGAAAAATAATTTGATAAAAAAAGCAAACACCATCAGAATGGGTTTCCTTTGATTAGAAGATGGGGCCTGTCATGTACAGCAGGATCTCAAAACTAAGCAAGACCCAATACTCCTCTGTATAAAATATGGCAAAACAAGTGGAGCTCTCTAAAAAGAAAAAACTAATGCCTCATCATTACTTTAAAACTATACCATGGGACCATGAAATTCCATTGCGTCAATCTCCCTTGGTTGGGGGATGTATGCATGCACAGAAGGGAGCTTTCTTGCGTTTCTGGTTGGTTCTATTGCCACCATAGATATAGTCCCTCAGAAGAACTCTTGTTGATCCTCTGCTTTCCTTTTCACCATCAAGTTTCAGTAGAAGAAATTGCAGTTTCTGCACCTCCAACTGTAGCCGCCCGATTTTTTTTGGGACCCTCTTTTTGCTTGCTCTGAAAGTCTCCTTCTTCTCACACTCCCACTTTCATCCGACACTACCCCAGAAGCTCCATCAGAGAACAGAGGACCATCTTCAACGTTCTTCATCAATTTTTGATTGACATCAAACAACTTAGTGATGGCCTCGCCAGCTTCTTCCAGCTGCCCCTTCACGTTTTCAAATTCAATACCTTTGCCCTTTTTGCTCTTTTCAGTAATCTCCACCTTCCTCTTCAGGTCTTCCACAGTTATTTGAAGGTTTGTCAACTTTTGTAGTCTTTCTAGAATCCTTTTCTTGTTGCCTTCTTGACGCGGCTCTGTAAATCTCTTAGAGATCTCTAATTTGTCCACGCCCAATTCCTTCTCAACCAATGATTCAGAAGAGGATTATTTATTCTTGTGTTCCTTTACTGCTTCAGTCTGACTGTGGTCAGTTGGTACAGCGGCCACCTTCTGGCCCTTGCCAACCATCAAATCAATGCTGGCATCCTGGTCAGTGGTTTCCCAAAACTCAAGCATGGTGTCTCTTCTGCTTATCCCATAGGATGAACACTCTGATATCTGATCAAGAATGATGTCTTTTGTCAGAATTTCATTTCCTGAGCCAGATATTTCACGCTTGTTACCAACCCCATCCCCGAATTTCTTTTCTACCTGATTTACGGAAAAATGCCTTTCCTTTTCCACCATTTCAATAGCTTTAATTCTTCTTTGTAAATCCTGCAAGTCCGAAACACCATCTGATTCCGTGGCCACTTGATCTCCATCCAAATGAGAGCTTTCAGCATGTGCAGAAAGTCATCCTGGATACAAGTGGAATATAGATGTGTCAAATTCAAATGATATCCAAAATTGCATGCACCATTGAACTATTGAAATCAAATGCAACATGCCATAAGCTGAACAATTCATGTCCAGCCCAATGTAGATAGAAACCAGTTTACTTTCCATAAAATTTCCCAAAATTGAAGTACCACTTTTAAAAATATATATATATCAAATTTGAGGCCTTAAAAGTAAAATAAAAGGAAGTTCAAAAGAGACTTCTGGAGCCACAAACAACTTGCATAATTATGAAGATAAACCATATATTCAAATACTGGCTCCGCAATTCATCACCTCAGTCCAATTTCCATTGCAGAGGAAATGTATAAACAAACATGGAGATTACCTCTGATTCTTCTGTGTCTAGTTTATGAGATGTGGCGTCTTCAAGCACATGCTTCTCAAGTGCTGTTGTACACTCCTTCAAAGAGATGACAACTGGAATATAGGCAGCCAACTGAGGGAAAAAAAAAAGAAAAAGATGCCAGTATAGCCGCGCGGCTATACCTTTTAAATATATTATATTTAAAGAGTACAGCCGGTCGGCTATACCTTTTAAATATATTATATTTAAAGAGTACCGCCGCGCGGCTATACTATTTATTAGAAATAAAAAAATCTAAAAAAAAAAGCCCAAAAAAAGCTATACAAGCTTTACATTTCCCTCGCTGCCTGGCTCGCTTCACTGAATCACTTCCCATCAAAGTCTTCAAGTTCAAGGCCAAAAAAGTGGTGGGCATTTCCTCATTTGAGCTCTCATGGCGCCTCCCAAGAAATCAAAGAAAAGCAAGAAAGATAGGAAATTGAAGAAAAACTTAAGCTTGGTTCCAGTCGAGCCTAAAGCCACAGACTCTGACTGGTGGGATAGTTTCTTCAACCCAAGGTTTTTCTTTTCACTAAGCTCAGTCTCCAATTACTCTGCTTCCTGCTTTTTAGTGGAATGCATTCAGATTACTTGTAGTTTTAACTAAATTATCTTTATATTTTGTTTATTTTGGAAAATCTATGATGCACAGACATCTATAACAGGTGGTGGATTTTGTTCTGTAATGTTAAATTCGGTAATGATGTTCATAATTAGAGCTCAAAACCTATAAACTGTGCTTTTGTTCAGGTAGGCTGTTGGAAAAATCGGCCTAGGCGCTAGGCGGGTCCTTTTTTTTTACAATTTTTTTCTGACTTCAGCTCAATTATGAAATCGCTTCAATTTCTGATGGCCACTATACGAAAACTGGCATTTGATTATTTGTTTTGCATCCTGAAAAGAGAAAGATGTTGTCGAAAAGTTATTACTAGAGGGAGCAATAGAGATTTTAGCCTGTAAAGTAGTATGTAATTGTTAGGAATCTGGTTTGGCCTAAGTTGGATGAGTAATCGGAGATCCTGACTGAATCAGACATGGGGAATATACAGACACAGTAACACATAGTCGGGCTTTGCTTGTTGTTATATGGAAGCAAGTTTTTCTGTTCTCCTATTTCCCTTTTTGTAGATTTTTTTTACTTTTTTTTGGAGTTGATTTCTGTTTTGAGGTTTCCATGATAACTTAACTTTATTCTGATTTGGTGATGTAATTCATCTGTGCAGATTCTTCACTATCCAATGATGAGGAGGAAGGTTTTAAGTATTTCTTTAGGGTCTCTAAGAAGACTTTTGACTATATCTGTTCCCTTGTAAGAGAAGACCTTGTGTTGAGGCCACCTTCAGGTCTCAACAACATAGAAGGAAGGCTTCTTAGTGTTGAGAAACAGGTTGCAATCGCCCTGAGAAGGTTGGCATCTGGTGAGTCTCAAGTCTCAGTGGGAGCTGCCTTCGGGGTAGGCCAGTCCATAGTTTCTCAGGTGACTTGGAGATTCATTGAAGCATTGGAAGAACGTGCCAAGCACCATCTAAGTGGCCTGATTCCAACAGAATGGAAGAAATAAAGTCCAAACTTGAAGAAGCCTTTGGATTTCCCAATTGTTGTGGAGCCATAGGTAATTTCAAGCTCTAATATCTAGACTAAATGTGACACTATGATCAAAACTCACTTGGAAAACACACACATACATAGAAGCAGAGCACTTGCATCCTGCAGCATGCTGCTATATGCAAACTGCAGCTTTGCCATGCTAATGGATGGACATGTAACAGCCTTTGCCATCTTTGATTTTCTCTTCTGTCTCTTTTTTCCCTTTTCCTTACAAATGCATAAAAACCCCATTCATTTCTCTCTTTGTGAATCTAACATCAAAATTCTCACAAAACAATCCAATGGCCACTAACTCCCAAGAGAACCAAAGCCATGGACTTTCTGATGATGATGATGATGATGAGTTCAACTACCTTATGCTTAGGCCAGAGAAGGGAGGGCTCTGGGACTTGTCCCATAATCTTTCTTCAAAATTTCATCTTCTTCAAGTTCTGATTTTTCTTCTTCTTTTCTTTGACATATGCATACTTGAAGAGATTGGAGGATGAGCCAAACAACAATTACTTTGGATTGAGATACTTGATGCCAAAATATCTGACTGCTGTGTGGGAGCTGATAAGAAGTTTAACAATAGGCTACACATATGAACCAGAGTTTAAAGAGGGATGGCTGTCCATTTTGGTAAGGGTGACAGGACTTGTGTTTCCTGGTACCTCGGCACATTGCCTTACGGATTACATAAACTCCGTGAAGCTTGGAAAGGGGCGCACGCGCATCATTCAGATGTCCTCTTCCAAAATTATTTTTCCTTCAAATAATGCTAGATTGCTGTTATTAAGTCATGAGGTGAAGTGATTTGAAAGGCAGATCTATCTACTCATTGAAGAATTTGAATACATTCACCAACAGATAAATTTAGATGCTGTCTGTGGAGTGTCCAAAGTCCAAAGAAAAAGACTAGAATATTTTCATTCATGTTCAATCTTTGACACAGTACCAAAAAAGGAGCAACAATCTTCATTGGAGTGGCTACAAAATTCAATGTGTATTTCTCTTATGCAATAGCAAACCATACATGTTATACCAAAAAAACCAAAAAAGAGAAAAATTCCCCTGTTTGAGGTGGTTTATTAGTTTGAAGTTGCCTAATTATTACACAAAAACAGTTGGTCCCCTTGTACATATGAAAAATTGCAATAAATAAATACTAGGAAAATGCATTCCTTTCTTTTAGCTCCCAAAGAATTGACAAGCATTACATAGATAACCTATTTCCATCCCCAGAAACTCTTATAAGTTGTAACCAAAGGTCAATTTCTTTTGCAGATGCCCAACATCAATCATGTGAGCAACTGCTGATGAGTTTCTTTTCACCAGAAAATTGAATGATACTATTTCCATGTATTGGCTTCAGACAGTATGGGCTGATTGAATAACACTTAAGTCCAGATTCTTGAGCCTCACTACAGATTCTACATGTCCTCTCAGAGTGTGTATCTCTCCCAGCCTGTGAAATTAATGTGGCATTTAACCAAGTACATATTAGCAAGATGGGATGAAATCCAACCTGTAAAAATGCAACAGAAAAGGGCAGTTTGTATTACCTGGCTATTTCAGCACGCCGCCTGGCCTGTTCTGCGATCAAAGAAGATCGCTTGCCGGTCCTATTGATCTCCATGTCTGCCAACCCTTGTAAACTTCTCTGAGAAAGTACCCACTTAGCTGCCCTATCTTCCTTCCCATAATCTTTCTTAGAAGTGAAAGCCGTCTGTTGAAGATAAAAAGTACATAAAAATCAGAAGTTGTCATTTCAAGCCAAGGCTTGTTCCTCATAGAAACAAGTGATAGCAGAAAATTTTAATGAAACTTAGAACATTGCACAAACCTTCCTATCAAACAATAGATTCCAGGCATCTCCACTCAAGCCATAGCGAATTGCAAATTTGATGATATCCAGGGGAATGTAGAAAATCAAACTGTACAACCATATGACACCAGCCCATCCCCATCCAATGCCACTGATATAAGCAAAGCTGATTCTTGCATAGACAGCAATCAAAGTAGCCACCTAAACAACAGAGAATTTTTTTTCAATAAATGAAAATGTAACTCAGCTTTGGTTTTGTTACCTTTAAAATCGAGTTTAATGCATATATTTAAGAGTTGGTTTGCATAAGTCATACCAGTTGAGCCAGCACAAATGCGCACATCAAGAGAGTTCCAGGCCTCTCAAGAAATGACCATCCCTGGCTTCTTGTAACAAATATTAGAGCCTGGCTAATGATGCTAACTTGCAGATATACAGCAGATGAAATTTCCTCACTGTTGCTGGATAAATCTCTTACATGGAAGGTGGTCTGCAGCCATATAAAATCAATAAGCACTGTACAAGTAAACCAAGCTAATGTATCTTCTGCTGTTCATGTTGCAGAGGGTCTCAGAAAACAAAGTCAAGAAGCAACATTTCTGTGTTTCATACCTCAAAGAAGTCGGTGTCGACTACAACCCAGTAAAATAATACAGTTACCAAAGCCAGATATGTGCCAATGACAATGCCAGTTGCAAATATCTCATTAAGCTTCCAACTGTCAGGCTTCGGAGAGGGCTTTACACGATCCTGGGAAATCGTCATGATGGTTCCTGCATTTAAAATAATGCACTGTCATATACTCCTTTTCGATAATCAAGAAGAAGAAATAGTAAAGCTAGAGCTAGTTGAAATATTACCATCATTGAGTATTGCTATAATCAGAACCATGAAAGGTGGGAAGTCATATTCCCATATCAACGCAAGAAGCACGAAACCAAGCTGCAACACGATTGAGTTTAACATTATGAAAAGTTGAAACCTAATAATATTACTTGAATATGGAGATGATAAGAATATAAGCTTACCACTATCCTTATGGTTATAGAGACAGCATATATCTGTGTATGTAAGTAGGCTAGTCAGTTTTACCATCAAACCAATGTAGAAACGTAGAATAAAATTACAAAAAAAAAAAACAAAAATGCAAGTAAAAATCCTATCTAGTAGAAATTGCAGAATTTCTGGTTAAAAGCGAAGTAAGCGCTGCTTTACGATTTTACTGCTCTCTACCTGGTATTCTACTGATACAAATGTACCATTATTTGAATGCAGGGAAAAGATTACTACTCACTGTATAATTCTTCATTCTTTGGAATATAGCTCTACTGGTCAGGACAGCACTGACAATCACACTTAAGCCAGGCTCAGTTAAGACTATGTCAGAAGCACTTCTTGCAGCATCTGTGGCATCTGCCACTGCTATACCAATGTCTGCTTTCTTTAAAGCAGGTGCATCGTTGACACCATCTCCGGTCATTCCAACCACATGCTTCTTTTCTTGTAAAATTTTTACGATTTCGTACTTGTGTTCTGAAAGTTAAAGCAGTGATAAGGCAGGTGAGTGATCCAGAGATGGAAATATGTATGAAACAAATATGTGCTGCAAATGTTACATGCACATACACCACACCAAACAGTAACCTGTCTTTCATATTTTCAAGTCTCTAAAGAATTAGGGAGCCTTAGGGAGAGAATTTACATATTTCATGAAACAGGTGTTCGATTATTTACCAGGGAAGACTCCAGCAAAGCCATCAGCCTTCTCAATCAACTCATCCACTGGAAGAGCTTCGTGTTCTTCTTTGTCACGGTCACGCCCCAACAATGAAGAGGAAGGGTACATGTTTGTTCCCATCCCAAGTCGTCGCCCTGTCTCCTTTGCAATTGCCAACTGATCACCTAATGTGAGAACAAGCATTCAAGAATCAGTGTCTATCTTTGACATTTATCTGAAGGATTTACAGTTTTAATTGAGAAACAAAGATGATATTTGCATTTTTATGTAAGGCCAAGATGATACATATATGTACCTGTAATCATCTTCACACAGACTCCAAGGTTAAGTGCTCTTCGAATAGTCTCAGCACTATCATGCCTTGGGGGATCAAACAAGGGCAACAACCCACAAAATGTCCAAGGACCTCCAGGGCTTTCTTTAGTTTTTTCTGGAACTTCCTGGCAGTACCACAACATGGGAGTTGAAGGTATGTCAGAAATTTCATCTGGTGCTGAAAAACTGTTGTTACCTAAATTTTGGATTTCCATCTTCTAACTGATAATTTAAACTCTTCCTTTTTTAAGTTCATTACAACTCTCACACCAGCACTAAAAGGATTAGAGCATAGCTATGGCATACCTGATAAGCTACTCCAAGAGACCGCAATCCCCTTTCAGCAAATTTGTCAATAATGTTATGCACTCTTCCAGCAATCTCATCTTTCTCGGGGCATAGATCTAGAATCTGATTTCAGGATGAGAATGGAAAAGAAAAAACAAAAGAAAAATAATTCAGGTTTTGGCATTGCAACAACAAAAGAATATCTCATACACCATTAGTTCTCATAAGTGATCAGCTATTGCTTCTAAAGTGTAAACTTAATCGTGTATTTTACTACTTTTCTGTTTGCAGGGGATCAAAGAATTTTAAGGTATTTGTCCTCTGAACGCATCAGTACCTGTTCCGGAGCTCCTTTGCTGGCCCGATACCAGTTACCATCAGCATCAATGTATGTAATTGCAGTACGCTTGTCCACTGGATTGAAAGGTAGAAAATGCACTTCTGTGATGTTTGCTCTTGCCTATAGATGAAAGGGTATTTTTACGCATAAGTAACCAGCACAGAATAGAAAACAAACAAAACAGCAGGATTGTATCCCTACCTCCCTCGGATCAGCAAGCATATTGACAATGGCTGCATCAATAGCATCCTGATTCTCCAGTCTTGCTGCTCTGGCTGCAAACAAGATAACCGCGTCCTTGTCTATATCTTTGTTGAAAACCTGCAAAAATGCATATGTTTTATGTTATTCAGCCAAACCATATGGCCAAAACATGATATATCAAGGACACTAAATATTAACTTTTGCCTCCACGGTTTGAAATTAAGAAATTCTCATGGAGTCAGCTTTCATACCTCAACTAGATTTCGATCAACAGTGAGGCGATTAAGGGTGAGAGTTCCAGTTTTGTCACTGCAGAGGACATCCATTCCCGCCATTTCTTCAATTGCTGTCATCCTTTTTGTAATGGCACCCTGAATTAAAGAAAAAACAAAGGTATGCAAACATTGTCAGTCTGAATATGTGGGATTGATGCTATATTGTTTGCAGAACAAAAGCACAAAATTGGAGGCTTTTTCTTCCACTGAATATCCAAAGTGCCCCTTTTAATATGCGGGAGCATAAATATTTTTTGACTTCCAAAATGTTATGTGACTTAAGCTATAAAGAGATGCACCTGTTGAGAGAGTCTATGAGAACCAATTGCAAGTGTCACAGACAACACTGTGGGCATAGCAATCGGTATTCCTCCAATTAAGAGAACAAGAAGGTTGTTGATCCCATCCCTGTAAGAGCGGTGCTGTATGGGGAACATGACAATGATTTCAAGAATGATTCCCACAGCTATAGAGCAAATGCAGAAGTTCCCAATGGCGGTAAGGACCTGCAGAAAACCACGACACTGATGTCACCTCATGATTTCAAACTTATGAACTATGTCACTGTGAGAATTTAACATCAGGAGGAGCATGTTAGGCACTCAATTACCTGCTGGAAATGTCCAACAACCTCTGTGGAGTCAACTAAATGTGCTGCTTTTCCGAAAAAGGAGTGAACCCCAGTTGCTATCACTACAGCTTCAATCTCTCCATGTTTACATGTTGAACCAGAAAACACTTCATCTCCTGTCCTCTTGGTGACAGGTAGAGACTCTCCTGTAAGAGCTGACTGCAGGAACAAATTCCACAAAACATTACTTCATTCTGTGGATCATATCACTAAGCCAACAAACAGGTCACCCGGAGAAAGTCACAGCTATATAACTGCTGATAGTTAGACAACAATGTTGGCTTTTCAAGCACTTGCCTGGTCAATTTTTAAAGGGTCTCCTTCAAGTAGGCGAGCATCAGCTGGAACGATATCCCCAAGCTTTATGCTGATTATATCTCCTGGTACCAAAATAGCTGCATCTTGCTCTTGCCAGCGCCCATCTCTGAGAACCTGCATGAAAGAAATGTGAGCTAATCTGCTATTATGGGCATAAAGGTGACATTCTCTGAGCCAAATGCATCAACCGAAGGGGCATACCCTTGTCTTCGGAGCTAAACGAGCCATAAGAGCAGATGCAGCATTCCCTGCATTGTTCTCCTCTATGAAACTAATTGTTGAATTGATTATTAACAGGATAATAATCCCCACAAAGTCCTGCCAGTCAGGACCCTCGCCCTGAAATATCATTTCATCACAGAATAAAGTTATAAACCTGAATTTACATTGCCCTGAATTGGAAATGAATACTTAGTGTAAGATTCTACTTACTCCACCATTAGCAAGGACAAGTGCCATCACTGCTGCAGCTTCCATAACCCATGACAAGGGGTTCCACATGAAACTAAGAAACTTCAAAAATTTGTTCTCCTGCATTGAAATCAATGAGAGGTCTTTTAATTATGTTAGCAATTACTCTGTCAATCTAAGTTTAAGCTGAGATTGACTTTTCTACTTGCATTAAACACTAAAACTGAACTTATAAAAAAAACATATTTAGGAACTGGGGTGCTAACCGTCTTCTCTTCAAGCTTGTTAAAGCCAAAAATCTTCAATCTGGCTTCAGCATCTTCGGATGAAAGTCCTTGCGGTGATGTCCTCAGTTGTTCGAAAACTTCTTCCAATGGTAAGCGTTCCTGTTATATTCGAAGTGTCTTAAAATGCTATTGTAGGGAATGAATTCCAAAATGTGGTTGTCGTAATGCAACTAAACCTACCAAATCGACACCGTCTCTATTGAAATTCTCAGGATCCAACAGTGGTTTATCTAGATCTTCAGCCATGATTCAAGCTTCAAACCCTGTGATTAAGAGTTAATCAAATGTGCATTGCAACATTAGGCAGGCATCAGTGCCACAAGTAAGTAGGCAGAACTGACAGCATGATTTGGAAAGAGAAAATCAGCAAACATAGTGTCCTTGATTTTTTGAATTATGATGAAGGATAGGCCTTAGGGTCAAATCTCACCAAGAAAAAAAAGGAAAAGCAATCACTGCATTCCCTGAAGGTATGCATCAGAATCAGAACCAATTCAAACTAGTCTTAATCTTAACATTAGTAACAGAATAAAAGAAAGCTCAATGTCTTTGTTATGTCTAAAATTCCCTGAGATCAATGCCATTTGAGTAGATCATTATGTCAACAGTTTGAGCACAGAACTGAATCTATATTCAACTTCTGCATCACCTCGACAAACTTACAAGAATTCCACATTAACTTCATTGCATAACAATTGGCTCTAATAAGACCAAACATTACCAATAAGAACTAATCCCATCTGCCCAAATAATCAATTAGCATCATGCACACAACCAACATAAAGAATCAAAAATATAAATGCAACCCAGAACCCAGAATAGAATTGGAACTTGAGAATTGCACTTACTGAAGATTGAATCAAACTTGGAAGTTTGGGAAGTGCTCAAGAACTTGGGAGAGTTGGGATGGGAAGCAGAAGAAGGATGAGGTTTAGCTCTCCTCCTCTGGTTTTGTTGAAGACTGCAGAGGAGTGATTAATGTTCCCACATGTATCAAATTGATTTGGTAGCTGACCGTTGGTTGAGTGAAAAGCGTATGACGATCTGCTATTTGCATCTTGTCTTAATTTGGGTCTTGCCATTTTTATACGTGTTCTTGTTCTTCTCGATTGAATATTGATTGCGAATTGGTTGAAGAAACAAAGGAGAGAGTGTGTGTGTGTGTGTGAGAGAGAGAGAGAGTGAGGAAACTCAAGAACTGGGTAGGAAGAGCCGTTGGCTTTAACTACCTTTCAAAGCTTACCTTCCAACCTAACGGTCTCTCCCTCCAAATTCTCAAGCCCAAAAAAATAAATATGGAAAAAAACACAAATACTTTGTTGGGTCTTTAGCAGCCACCGGTAACGTGCTTACCAGTTACAACTTGCAACATATGTGGCCTGCATGAGTTAGTCTTGCGCGTGATAGCGACATGACATGGCAAATACTAGATCCGCCAGAAAAATTTGCTTTTGTCAGACAATAAGAATTGAGCCACGTTGTGGTTTGAAGTTTGGGCCATCGAGTAAATAATGTAGAATAAATGTTTTTAACCACTCAAGTCGAGTTATAAATTCTTGCAAATAAGTTTTGATATTAAGTTTTATTAAAATTAGATAGTTAAGAGGCCTTTAATTTTATTTGTACATCAATTTTCTCACACAACCTGTCAAAAGAGGATTTGAATCTGAAACCACTAGTATGCAAATTAAAATCATTTTTATTAAAACCATTTTTATTGAGCTAAATCATGTTAGCTTTTTACTGCAATTTTGAAATAACTATTCACCATAATATTGTTGGATGGGGCAAAAATGGACAGTTAGACACCAGCCCCTCCATTCTGCAAAAGGAAATATACTTTTGAAGGCCCTGCAAAGACTTTCCAACCATGCTTAGCTATCATTAAATCCTAAAATAAGAAACCCACCCCCATACAGGAAAAGAGGACAGTTGGGAGTAGTGGTGGACCCAAACTTTCGTTCATCTGGGGACTTAAAAAAATTCAACCAATTTATGGGAACTGTTGGGACCTCCAACATGAACTTGAAATCTTTCATTTTTCTTCCAATTTGAAAAACATGTACCAACAAATGAGTCACCTCCAGCTTTCTCTCCCAAATTTGTTTTAAAAAGATAACAACATAAGCAAAATGCAGCATCTTCTTTGATGTTATATTCCAACCAATAAGGGAATTCATCAAACCATGCTGGGTTGAATCGTCTTGACTCTTTTCCAAATTTCTTTTGAGGGAAATCATGATTTCTAGGCTGACAATGACCTTTTTGTAAGTAAGCTCTTCTAATTTCATCTCGAATATTCTGATTGTAATCTAAAATCCGAGTTCGTAAACCAAGATTAGAATGAAGATTTGACATATTGATTTCTATGTGACTTTGCTTTGAACTATCATCACTTCTCCCAATAGGTCCTGACAACTCCAACTCAGATTTTCTTTTAAAATAATTTTTCATAACTGTCATAAATAGTTTATATTATTTTTCATCAAGAGATATATATATAAAATAAAATCAATCATCAGTACAAATTGAATGCATATAAATAAGAATATAATGAAATTAGTTTGTAAAAAACAACTAATTACTAACGTGTAAAATCAATTGAAGTAGCGAGTTTGATTTGTTGGGTTGCAGATTTTTGTCAAATAACGAGTTTGGCGGATGAGTTCTCCACAAAATTACAGAATGAGTGAACTTGGTGGGATCTATATTCTTCTTTTTTAACATAGGGTTTAGGGTTTTTCCTTTTTAATATATGATTTGGGCTTAAAGTGTATGTATTGAATGAGCCATGTGGGAGCTTTACTTGAAAAAGACCTAAAAATAATTAAAAATTGTGAATTTATGTGGGATTATATAGCTGAAGCTTTTTTTGTAAGTGTGGGCAGCTGCCCACAGTTGTCATTAATTGGGTCCACCCCTGGTTGGGAGGACTTTTTCCTCACCTACCATCTCCCATGTGACGACCCTGACCCAAATTATAAGTTAAAATGAATTAATTAATTAAGTTAATTAATTTGGATAATTAAATGAATTTAAAAGGAATTAAAATGATTTAATTGGAATTAATTGGATTTAAGTAATTAAAGGGGCATTTGGTCCACTTTATTTTCAGATCGAATTTGGCGAAACGAAGTTGCGCCATTGCGTTGGCTCTCGTCAGCGAGTCCGTTTGACTGGCGGCGCGTTTCGATGAGGTCGGAGCTTGTGGGCATTTTAGTAATTTGTAAAACAAATAAAATATTATAAAATGACAAGTGGCCCAATCGAGAACCAGTTTCGGTTTCTCTCTCTTCTCTCTCTCTCCTCCGTGCGACCTCCTCCTCCCTCTCTCTCATCGGTTTCGTCGATTCCGCCACGGCAAGGGCCGGACTGTCGCGATCGAACCGCCGTGAGGAGCTGGCCAAGACCCACCGCGCACTGAAACCTCGGATTCGTATTTGTATCGGAATTCCTGGCGGTTTTTCACGGCGTCGCCACGGCGAAGCTCGGTTGTCTCCTTGTCGCGCACGGTATGTTTTCGAACCCCTCTCAATCTCCCTTGCTTAGTGCGTGTGTAGCGTTGGTGTCGTTTTGGTTTGGATCTAGAACCTAGGGTTTGACAAAGTTTTGGCAGGATTTCGAGCGTGATTTCCGGCCAGTTGGCGGCGGTTCTCCACCGGTTCGCACAGTTCTGCTCAACTCATAGGTGGTGATCGATTGGTATAAGGGTTGATGCCGGGAGTTGAAGTTTGGGTGTTGGCCTGAATTACTCAAGCCACGCCACCCACGGTGGCGCGTGTGGCGGCGCGTGGTGGCGGTGTGGTGGCGGTTCTTGGGTCCTTTGAGATCCTCATATCGCTGTGAGCGCGTAGGAGTTGACGGATCTCACCGGAGAACGTTTGGTTATCGAATCCGATCTCGCCTATTGCGCGATTCTCGGGTTCGATAGGATTGAACGGTTGGACCGTGTCCATTCTTGGATATGTGGATCTAGATAATTCTAGGATCGCGTGTAGGATTTGACGGATCATGATTCGGAGTCCCGGATACTCGGATCGATGACTTGAAGTTAGGATTAAACGTAATCGTCCGATCGCGGCGATCGCGGAGCAATCCGACCAGTGATCGAGACCAAACTTTGAGGACACGTTGTTTAGGTCGTGTTGAACCTCTAGGAACTTTCGGATCTAAGTTTGGAGGTCATGGGACCCACGGGTCCGGTTTGACCCATTCGGTCGGTTTTGACGGTTTGACCAAAGTTTGACCAGGGTTGACCGAGTGTCTCCGAGGTCCTGCTTGTCATGTAGTTGACTTTGTTGGACTTCTAGGAAGGTCTAGATCGTTTTGGAGGTCTTGGGCTCCATACGGCCCTGCTGACCAAAAAGGGGTGTTTGACCTGGGGCTGACCGTGAGTCTTGGGGCGGTCCTAATCGGGTCGTAGAGGTAGTTTGACTCCTGGAATCCTTCGTAGGGCGTGCGTACGCGTTAAGTGGGGTTTGGTTAGGGTTTGAGTTTAAGGTTACCGTGCGGTTCCACGATACTAATCCAATCTTCGTCATCATCGCTTTTGTGACGTTGACTTCTTCTACGCCGCGACCCTTTGAGGTTGTGCGGTATGACCAACGGTGAGTGGACTTTGTTTTCTACTGTGCATGATTTGAATGAATTGTACATGAAATGCATGAATGGAGATTTAATGATTTTAAATCTTGAATTGATTAATATGTTAAGTCTTGATTTGACTTTGGTTTTATTATATTTAAAAGGGTTTGCATTTGAGTTTAATGCATGATTTGGGTTGCCGGGTTTTTATGTGGGGCCCTGTTGGTTATTTTATTAATATTTATACCTTTGGGTATTGAGCGGGATGTGGTTAACGCCCGGTGATTTCATATCGGATTTTAATTATACAAATAGCTATATTAAGTTCTTGGAACCGTTATATTATATTTTAATTATATAATTGAATATATGGACGTTAAGTATAGTCCGTTTGATTTCATATTCGGTTTTAGTGTTAAAACCCTATGAGTTATAATACGTATACTTTGATTATATATATATAAACTTTTATATATATATGTATAGCTATTTTGAGTAAGCACTTAGTAATAGTGGAAAATGGTTATATAACTATATATATATATATGTATATGTACTTTGGTTATATATATATATATATATATATTGATATATATGTACCTTGATATATATATATATATATACATATGTTTATCTACTTTAAGAAAAGGGTTTTTAATATACTTGTTATATATATATATATATTGATATATATATATATATATATATATGTTTATACATTATATTTGACGTCTTAGAGAAATTGTAGATTTTATTATGATTTTGTATGCTTGGTTTTAGCATTGAATGAGATTTAATTATGGTTTTTCACTGAAAATGATGTTTGATTTAATATTAATGTCTGTTATGCGGTCGTTTGACCCTTGTGATTATTTTGAATATATATAAATATGTTTTGGAAGTGATGTCCTCGCTTTTGAGTATATATATTGGTTATATGCTTGACGGACTAGTATGTCCTGATATTGGTGTTTTGGGTTGGGTACATTGTGGTTGTATATATATATATATATATCTTGTATCGCATGACTATTGATGTGTGTGCATTTAGCACCTGTATTGTACCTTCCTCTGATTACGTCGATGATATGAGTACTTGTTGCGGTTCGATCCGGTGCATACCTTAACGGGTGTAGTCAGTAGATCCTTAATTGGATAGTCTCGCGCATGACATATTATGGACGATTGGTATTGATGTTCGCACCTTACGGGCACCGAGCTTAGTCCCGATTGGACGGCTTAACCACAGCACGAGGTCTTGTCGAGACCGCACGTGTCCACCAAATGATCCCCTGTTGGATTGTTTTCCCCTGGTACTTGTGTTTGTGTTATAGTTATACTATACCTATACGCGTGTGTTAGTACATTCGTATTCATATTTCTTTTTTTAGTGAGGATCGTTCTTGCTTGTCGTGGCTTGTAAGCACATGATTGTGAGAGTGGGGATGTTTGGGAAGCTATTTTACCTGTTTTGGTTGTAGTACTTAATTAGATTTCAAGATTTGATAGGTTTTACTTATTGGATTGTAAATCTGTTTTATATATATATTTATATATATATGATTTGAACTACATTTGAGTTACGTATATTTGTCAAGTTTGGTTTGCTTCTTTGTAAGCAAAGCTATTCTCGCATTTTAAGGTTTGTTTTACCTTATGTGGATTTTATTCCATCTTTATTCTTTTACGTTAATAAATCCTTTTGTTTATATTTCATAAACTTGTGTGGGATTTGTTTTGAGAGGTTCTCTCGGAAAGGTAAAAGATTAGTTTATTCGTAAAAATGGGTTTTAACTGAAATGTTTTCTCGTACTTTGTATTAGTACGGTTTTCAAATCAACCAGGTTTATAAACGATTTCATATGCATGTTTGGCATGGTTTTAAAGCGGTGGGTTACTACTTTGAGTTAAGTATGAAAAACTTTGTTTTTGTCCACTCACACTCTTCGCTTTGCGCCCCACGTAGAAGTTGCTTCGACCGTTCGCCGTACATGCGCTTCTCTTCTCGAAGCTTGGAAGCGGTAGGATTGTCATCCTTGAACCCTAAACTCTGTAATCTGTTATTTCTATTTCCGCCGAATTCTTGTATTCTTAGTTGCTCTGTATCACCTCTAGGGTTGAATTAGTTTGGCCGGAGGCCTCATATGTGTATGTTGTATGCATCGTGGCGCTTGGGTTGTTTATCCTGCTTGTTTGACAAAGTTGAACCTTTGGGCTAGTACTTGTTTTAGGAGACTACTTCGCTTTTCGTAAGTCTTGGCCCCCTTATAGGTTTAATCTCGGGAAGAGGGTAATTGTTTTAGGATGTGGGCCCGACATGGGTTGATGTGGGCCCATCAACAGTGGTCCGGGTTCGGGGTGGAATTGGTCGAGTCTGTCATCCCATCTTGATGACACTTAATATTGATTGTAGTCTAAACTCTAAGAGCAACTCCAGTGGTTGCCTTTACCAGGGCAGGAGGGGCCTAAGCCCCGTTTTTCACTTCCAACAGGCTAAGTTGCCGGGCAGCAGCTGGGTCCCATGAAACCAGGCCAGCCCAAAGGCAAAACGTGTCCGTGCTCTAGCCTGGGTTTGCTGACCTCAACAACAAAAAACAAAAATTTTAAAAAAAAATCTTTAAAAAATACTATAATTTTCATAATTTTTTTTAAATAAATACTTAGTCATATTCTTCACTTCCCACACCAAAACTCTATACAAATTCCTCTCCTCATATCTCATGTGAATAGTGGTTGCCATGGCAATGGGTGGAAACACCACAATCCTATTGCAAGGGCTGCCACTATTCATGTGAATAGTAACAGCCCTTGTCTTGCCCTTACCCTTTGCCATATCAATTATTGCATTAGGGTTATGCATGACCATTTGACCACCTGTATTATTAGGTGTGTTCCAATTTGTATTTGGACTCTTTTTTCAGAGGACTTTTATTATGCCATTGAAGGAGGCTTTCATGTTTTGTTAGGTTCAAACATTATCCAATCTATCATCAATAAGCAAACACACTATTTGTCATTCTCATCTGTGTGGCATGCACAAAAGAAAAACCCAATTGAATGCCTTGCCCGACCGTCTGATGTATTTGTTGTTACTCATTTCCATTTATGTTATTTAATTTAGCCAGCAACAAATCTCACTACATATTGTTTTTAGCCAATAATTAATGTATTCTATACCTATGCTGCATATGCATAATATTCTTTTGTTCCAGCTGAAAAAAGCATTTAAAAGTTGCATGTGATCAGTGGTGGAGTCAGAAATTTTTTTACAGAGGGGCACCTCAGATTTTGAAATATATTTAGAGTAACAACCAAACTAATTTTTTAATTGATACAAAATCCCTAGTTTTAATTTACATACTTCATTATTTTACATGTTACATTAACTATCTACTCATTATCGATCCTAGCAAAAAATAAAATAAAATGTACTTTATAAAAAATACTCACTAAAAAAATTTGAATGATAATTTATCACTAAAAAATCTAGAGTCAAAGCAATGAGATGTTGAAAGGGTAGCAATGATAGTGAGAAAGGAAAATAATAGAAAAATACAAAGAGAGAAAGGGGCACTTTAAAATTTGATTAAGAAAGGTATGATTGTATTAAGAAGACAATAGCCTCAATGAAGATTTGAGAGGGGGCAGGCACATGCCCACCCTGGGCCTTAGCTCTCTCCGCCACTGCATGTGACCATTTCATCTTCACTTAAAAAAATAAATAAAGCAAGATTGTTGTGAATTTTAGACAACCTGAAAAATGGAGATTATAAAGATTAGTCTAAACACAAATTATACTCGCAAGTGCACAAGGTCAATCGTGATTTAGTATGGCAAATACGAGGTCATTCCCACGAGGATTGAGTTCAACTTCCAACTACTCTAACCTAATTTACTTCACAAAATACTTTAACTACTCTAATTATATAAACAAGAAATTAAACACATAGCATACTCACGTAAACACAAAAGGGGTTTTTGAAAGAATGATTTAATTAACAACGAAATTAAAAGACAAAACAAGTAGAAAGTCTAGAAACACAATATGAGAAATTCAAATTGATAAAAGCACTAGGACAATGAATTCACCACTAGTAATCCGATCTAGCCTCTTATTCACCTACCAATTAAATAACCATTTGATGTCGCCGCTTAGTTTTCCTTTTTCATGAATTACCTATGGTATTTAGGCTAACTCGTATATTCCTACATGCAATTCGCCTATGGTATTTAGGTCAAATATCAATACATAGAAACTCATTAAGATCAATGAAAACCTCCAACAAGCATGTAAACCCTAGGAGTATGGTATTTACCCTAGACAAATTACAAATCCTAATCACAAGAAGCAAGCCTCAAATTAAGTATAGTATTTACTCTAATTTGCATCCGATTAACTCAATTAAAAGTGTAGATGGTGATCAAGCATCAAGATATAATCAACCAAGTTATTAAGCACAGTGATTAAGAATCCAACATCAAACGACAATCAATAGATAGGTAAAATAAGAAAACTAGATTATCATACTAGGACTACATCATGCCCTAGCAACAGAAAATTAGTTACACATAATCATAGAATTCAGCATAAGCAAAAACATAAGGAAGAAAAAATAAAACTTAGCCAATTGCCCTACTCTTCTGGCGTCTCCAATTTCTCCTAGTCTTTGTGTGACCCCAAAGGAGTTGTTTCTAATGCTTAAATAAAACACCACACGCCTATTTCTACCCTAGCTGGGCTTTTGCAACAGCCCAAAAATAAAGAAAAACCTAATTAAAACATAAATCCAAAATGGGTAAGTAATTGACTCCTCTTCCTACTTTGATTGGGATAACACGTTAATTTCTTTGCACGCACGTTTGGGGTTGTTCCTCCTCCAAGGAAATTCGGGAAAAATATGTAAATTGTAGGTGTTTGTCTTATCTTTCCAGCCATATATCGCACGCCTTGAGAAAAAAAATCAGGAAAGTCTTCAAATAATCATTCTTCCACAGAAGCACAATTTTGATGGGATTGCACTTTATGCTGACTTAACTTCAAAGACTGCTCTCATTGGCTGCTCTGAAAATTCTTAAAAATTCCACAATCATCTTCAAGATCTTAGCTTTCATCTCCAATTAGTCATGTACAAAAACTCCACCAAAGAGTTGTATTTCCATTGAAAACCAATTACTTGCTCCAGAGAGTTGAAAATTGAGAAAATAAAGTAATAAGTCCTTGTTAAATCAAATTCTCCTAAAAAAACTAAGTATAAAGAGTACATAAATGTGTAAATTTATGGACTTATCAAATACCCACAACTTAGATTTTGCTAGTTCTCGAGCAAAACAAAACGAAAAATGAAATACACAAAAATTTCTCCTTTTCTTATTCTCCTCTTTACTAACCTCAAAAAAATGAAATAGTAACATGTGGTTATTCAGGATTTTATCTAATAACATAGGTTCAGATTAAATATGCACATGCCCTCCACTCGAATGAAGATGACACTAATTGTCCATAAAACTACTGCAAATTTGCAAGATAATTAGTAGTTCTTTTTACGTACATCTAATCATCATCGTTTATTGTGTTGAATGAAATATGAAAAAAAATCTATGGTAAAAACTCCGTATGATTTTCGGACACATTTTTAACCCTTGCATCTTAACAGGTTTGTTTTTCCTTACTAGGGTATAGATTGTGTGATCTAATCAACAATGATCATGATGGATTCCACCCAAAAAAAAAAAAAAAAAACTAGTGAGAATTCAACATAAAACCAAACCCACTGGTCCTTAGTTAGCGAGAAGAAGTCTTACTTTGGGCTAATGGGCTTAGCTGAGAGGACTATGGGATCTACAGTTTAGATATTTTTTGGGCTTAGCAGATTGGGCACATTGATCCTACGAACCAGGTTTGCTATCAAATCTTTCGTTGAAATTGAGCTCTATTCTATTAAAGGAAGATTCTGTCACTTACTGATTTTTGCATTTTCAACAATGATGCTCATCTTACTTTTGTTTTACAAATGACAGAAGAGATTTGCAAATTAAGAGAGTCATCCACATCCAAACTATTAGTTAGTGTGAGACTATTTAACCAATGAGATTCACATTTAAAAATAGTTGGCAATCACTCACGCACACGTAAACGATTAACAGTAGCATTTAGGGTATCAGAATACATACATTTTAGATTGTCCATAGCATTTCTTACGATAAAATTACCGTACATTTTAGATTGTCCAACCATCTACTCTAGTAGGAACAAATCTAGCCTATTAAGACATCCTCCTTGTACCAAATACAAGTTGCTACAAGTCAGGTCAATGATTATTTTGTTTGAAGAGTACACAACTTTGTACTAGTAGAATACGAAAAACCAATCTCATTAACAACGGTGCTTAAGTAACAAATCTAATTAGTTAATCATACTATGTTTGTCCTGGTACAAGATTAAGTTAACAGGCTGGGGATGATGGCTACTTGTAACATACTCTACTATAAGATATACACTGCATGAGGATATAATATTTTCCATGGTATTTTCCCCTTCACAAGTTAAGAAGGCATGTTCCTCGAAGGAACTATCAAACCCTCTTTGGATCTTCTTCATGTTCCATCGAATTTGGTACTCAAGCTATCAGTAAAAGAGCAAGCACTATTCAGTCCCCCCTCCATCTTTGCGGGAACTCTATAAAATCGAAGTTCAATTTTCTACAAATTTACGAACCAACTTGAAGCCCTTTATATTTGATTCGAAGGAAGTTAGATTATGAAACCAATCACATGCACTACAAAAAAAAAAAGTTGCAACATTCATTATTATTTGGTGCCATTTGCTGGGTTTAGTCACCAAAAAGGCCTTTTTTCATGACTTTTTGTAGTGATGGTTCCTTCCCTAGTTTTGAAACTAACCCTTCGAGCCAGTGGCGGAGCCAGAAATTTAAGTGAGAAGGGGCACGTTTTAAAATTCAAACTCTTTTCACTTTCTCTATTGTTACTTTTTGTATAAATAACCTAACATTCATTCATAATAACAAGATATATGCAACTCAAAAGAAATTTAGACATGTGAATAAAGAGAAAACAAAGAAAAAGGAAATTTAAGAATTTAAGAGGAATTTCATAATATTTGTACAATATTACTATAACTAAATATCCTTACAACAATATTTGAGGAGGGGCATATGCCCTCCCTGGGCATGCAGTGGCTCCGCCACTGCTTCGAGCCAAATATAAAGGGCCAGCTTTGGTTTGGTCTCACTAAAAGTATGACATGTTATGTTGATGGTCGGTCGTGGTTTGATCTAGTTAAAAGTATGACATGTGATGTTGATCATATCAAATGAATATTGCAAATTCAAACATTGCTTACTTAACTAACAGTCAATATGACAATAAAGAATTACTCTATATACACATCGTTTTGAACCATTAAAAAGAAATTTAGACTTAAATCATGCTAATTAGCATCATATATTTACTAGATCGTTGAACAGCCATACATATCTATTGAGATAGGGGCTGTCTGCATTGGCCAGCTAACCCCAATGTGATATTTGGAGAGAATATGGATCCGGACACCAAATCTGAAATTCACCTAAGGTAAGATTTGCCACTTCAAGTGAATTAAATGATTGTAAAATATTCGATTCCAAAATTAGTTGACCCCTTATTTAATTGAAAAGTCCATGAAGCCTCCATATATATTTACTAGCCAGCAGCCCACATATCACATCCTATAAGATTTGTTATATAGATAGGAATGCAATTGGCAGCACTGTAGACACATAACTGAATAGGATCATGTACAGCTAGCTTCAACCTATACAGCTAGCTATTAATTAAGCTTGTTTCACCTAAGATTATATAATTAGTTCCTAATCTCATTTCAATTGAGCTAAATTAATCAACCAATCATGCCTTGGTAGTAGTTGTCTCCACTTGGTTTGATAATGTCTCATGTTCGTGACATGGATGCAAAGACGATATATATTTTGTGATGAGTCATGTTGCAGATGTATTGTTACGTTTTAAAATTATATGTGTAAATATCGTATGGTTAGTCATATATTCATAGTTTATTGGGATATTGGGATGTGTGACGACTAATATGGTGGATGAGAATGCTAGAATCCAACCAAACCAATGTGCCTCAGAATTGAGGTCAGATTGCCGGTCTCTGGTTCCCAATATCACATCCCCTTGCCTTGTCTTGATTAAGCAGCCCTCCTGTTTTCAAGTTTTCATGCCACACCTTTGCCACTTTTCTAATCAACCTCTCACTTCAACTCCACACTCCAACCAACCTACGTTACTCTGCTGAAATTTATAAACAAGTCCCTTCCCTAATTTTATATTACTTTGAACCCCACGTTCACTCCCCCTTCTTGCATAGAAAACTATGCTGCTGAGGCTGCATATCCCTCAGTTTCCGAGCCTGACCATGTTCACTCCCTTCCTTCAAACTTCAGCCAACCCCATGCATTTTCAAATTGTATATATACTTCAACCCTCCTTAACCTACACAACTCCCTCTTAGCTCTCCTGAACTTTGTCTTATTTTTTTGATCTTTTTTTTCTTTTCTTTTTCTTTTTCTTTTTCAACATCATCAGCTACCAGCCATCAGCCATGGATATGGTTCAAGTGCAATGCAACAAGAGTGGATCATCATCAGTCACAGCCAAGGCTCATGCAAAGCAAAACCGGCATGGGTTTAGCCGGAAATGTGCTGCCTTGGTGAAGGAGCAACGTGCTCGTATTTACATCTTGCGCCGCTGTGCCACTATGCTCCTTTGCTGGTACATTCAAGGAGATGACTAGCTAGCAACCTTCTCTACTTACCTTCATATTCCACGAAACTAATTGTCTGAATCTGTCATATGCGACTTTCTTCTCAGAAGAACATGTGTATGAGATGACACTCGCATACATATATTGTGAGAGGAATATCGTACATATGACGGGTTCATACAAGAATTACTCACTCAACCTCACCACCTGGTCTCTTGCTTTGAACTTTTTTCCTTATACCTACACTACACTACTCCATGAAAGGATGCCTGTTTCTGCTGGTCTGGTTGGTTTTAATTGTTGTGTGGGTTATCTTCTACTTGCTCTAGAGTGCCAACTCTATTTTTTTTACCTGATTTGGGGCCAACCCAATTAGGTTTTTGGAGCACAGAAGAGGTTTATGCCCACACTCTTGCTTTTTAACTAGCTGGATCTTTCAAGCATGGACACTGACGTAAGCTGACATGGAGGAGTCTCTGTATCTAAAAGGCTGTTTGATTGGCTCATGTTGCTTCAAGAGTCAATATTATTACAACTACTACCACTGGTGTATGCTTTTTTCTCTTTGCTGTTTTTTTCTTCTCCATTTTTCCCTTTCCCCTCATTTCTTTTGAGTGGGAGAAAATGTTTTCACCCTTCTTGTCAATGTGGGGGGATATATAAGGCTTGTAATATCATGCGTTTGCAGGGGATGCTGCTGATAGACCACTTGCTATGTAGTATGCAATAATTTCTGGTTGCCAAGCTTGAAATGATGCATTGGCCAGACAAGATAAGAATTTGTAATTGTGGGTTGTGCAATGATTGTGTTTAAAATTAAAATGTGACCTTAATCAGATAAGTTGACTCAACGCTCTCAATTACAACTTTATAATTGCCTGAATTAGGAGAGATTCTGTGACTCTAAACACAAGGTATGAAATCCACTACTATAAGCAGTAAGTTCTACATCCATTCTTGCACCCCACTCTTAACACACAAGGTATGAAAATCCACTAGAAACAGCAAGTTCCACATTCATTCCATGCTTGTCACCCCACTGATACAATTAGATATGCTGTCAAGTTGAGGAAAGTATGTAGAGTCAATCAATACATGAGTATGTCCTTCCACTTCCACTCTAGAAGCCAAAATATGGTGACTCAGGTGTAAGAGGATGGGCACATTGCCTTGGCCAATTGGCCTAACCCACATTTGCAATGAGCGTGCTCTTTATAATGCCTGACAATATATGTAGCGAGTCTAAACAATGATTTTCCTGTTCTGCCATACTATCTGAATCTTCAACTACCAATCATGTTTTCAAGATAATGCAGGCTTGGACTTGATCATTAATCCTATTTTAAACTAACCCTCAGTGTAATTAATCTTGCCCTTATTTGTACCGATTCCATCATCACGGTTTAAAAATTCCTCGGACGCCATCAATTGGATTTAGAGGAAAAATAAAAATAATCATATTATTTTCTCCAATAACTAGCATCTGGTAATTTACTTATTTTCCTTTCGACCAGTACGATTGAGGTTTTGTTGTAATTACATTTCTGTTTGAACTATGTCTAAGCCAAAATTTGCTAAAGCTGTTGTTCAAATTTCAAAAGGATATGCTGATAAAAGTGAATGAGGTTTCTTTATATAACATAAAGTAAACTAAGATCCTGATCCAGTTTACATCCCTTTCACTCAATAAATGAAACACTTCCATTTACCACCCAAAAGTACAAAAGCATGATGGGATCAGATCATGGACATCAGATCAAAGCGATAAAGATTCACCTGATTAACTTCCAGATGGGAGCTATACTTTGACATGCATGGTATTCCTTTTTTGTATTATGCAGAGCCCACTGAATGTGAAAATTGGATGTCATTGGTCAATCCAGTCCTTGAAAAGTAACATCACATAGAGAGGTACATTTACTGCAGCGATGATTATGACCATTCTAAACATCCGCACCAATCTTTTGATCACTCTCTTTGTCCATGATCTGCTTGCTCTAGGCAGTAATTTTGCCATAGGATCAAACACAGCATCGGTGTCGGTGTCTGCATTCACAGTAACCTCTATCTCCTGGGAACTATTCTTTCTAGCTGTGGGCCGCATCACAGCAGTGCCTCTGCTACAAAAGAATGAAAGAATGTAAAGCAAATGTAATAATAAATCAATGGACAGAACAGTAATATAAATAACTACCAAAGTCTAATTGAGGGTAAAATAGATACGTTGTAAACAAAATTGAAGTGCATATTGTATAGCAACTAATGGAGCTTCCCACAATCACTTATATAGTCTATATCAACCCACCACACAACCATTGTGTCCTTTTCAAGACCCACTAATACCATTTGTCACCATCCTAAGAACGCACTTGTTACATGGACACAATACTCCAAAAAGACTACTGCGGGGCTACCCATAATAGCTTATATAGCTCGCACTGAATCAACACCCAACTGATGTGGGGCTCAAAATATATAATTACACAGCCGCATACAAATAGAAACAGGGCATGCAAATGTAGCACAGAAACAAACCTTTCTACTAAATTTTTCTCGCTTGTACGTGCAATTGGAGTGCTCAAGGCTTTCTTGACAAGATGCATTGATCCTTCTGCATCCCAAATCATCTCATACTCACAGTTTAGATCTTCATTTTTCTCTTTTGTTCTACTTCTGATGCTACTTATTAGTTGTTTTCCAAGCCCCATTAAATCACCAAAATGATGCCCAACACTAACACCACTGGATGGCCAAAGCAGGAGGGCAAGGAGGGTCAAAGCAAATAGAGAGAGGTACCTGGAAATTTGAGAAAAGACAAGTAAGAAGTAGGAACAAAAACGAACTGAAAAGCTTAGCATACAAATCTACACACAACAATATGGAGAGTTACCATATGTAAATGTGTGTTTGCATAGGAAGAAAGCACGGCTGAGTTAAGATTGCCTCTTCGGCATTGGATGCAGTTGAAGGTACAAAATTACTAGTAGAAACTAACATGAAAGACGGATACAAGTTTCCCTGCTGCCAACTTACTGTCCCTACAGTGTACTGAAAGGTATTATCAATAATATATCAAGCCCTGGTAAGAGTTATATATGCAAACACATTGGGTGCTTACCTCCCCCACAGGCCCATATTTTGACTCATGGATCACATGGCACTGATCATGATCATGACCAGATAAAACAAGTACCTGTAAACAATGAACAACCAAGGTGCAACTTGAATCCAAGGTGCAATGGACAATGGACAAACAAGTACCATCTCATGGACAAGATGCATCACAAAGAGAAGAGAAATTACCGGCTGAATTGAATCCAATAAGTATTTTGATGATTCCTCTGTAATGTAATTCTGATACCTGTACAATGGTAATAATTGTCAAACACCAACCAAACTTGCAAGTTAATTTAGTTTTATGATATCAATTTAAAAAAACACAAGAGAAGAAGAAGCTTACACTACTTCTTGACCATCAGCAGTGCGCAGAATCCGCTAAACATTTCAAATAAGGAATTTAAAAAATCAAATTTAAAGAACCTCATGAGTTTATATACTGAGAGAAAATTCAACATCCACAAACCCATTACAATATGGTGAAATGCACTAGAAAGTATAATGCCAATAATATACGTACAAAGATAAACTTTGCTTAAGTCTTGCCCCAATAAAATGCAATAAATCAGTACCTGGTTGACGATTTCTGAATTACGATTGGGGCCACAGTCTGTCCAATCTTGTCGGTACAATGGAATATGGGTCAACAAAACCCTTGGATATGCTTGAACATCTACAACGATGTAAATAATTAGATGAATTAGTTCAATATATGATGTGCAAAGTTAACAACATACAATGAGCATATACATATACCCATGGAGACATTCTTGATAAAATCATGAGTAGAGGAAGTCAGAGTTCCTTGAGGATTTCCTGCAGATGATACATACACGAGATTAATTTTTTTAAATGGACATTAGTAAAACTCAATATGCACCCATCTAAATGCAATTGCAATTACAGTGACCACCATGCAGAAAAGAAGCTGCAGTTGTTCAGTCCAATTCCCTATTAGAGATTTAAATTTCAACTAAATCAAGCATGATTTGACTTGCTGTTTCTAAGAGCATAATGACAGACGCAGATGTATGCACAAACTACATTTTTACACAGATAAGAGGACCAAAATTATTGTGCCTGTATAACAAGAAAACTTCTTCAAGAGTACCTCCTGATATACCCTAATGCACATAGGAGATTTAAAATATGCCCCTACTGTTTCAAGTGATTTTAATAATAACTTAAAAACCAAAGATCGTATGTTATTAGGTGTTCTTCTAATTGGTTCCTTATTTTACTCTCATTTTCTTCTTCCAAGTTCCAAGCAATCCACTCTCATCCCACATAAGCTACCTTCTCAGCTTCTCTTACCATATCAAGCAATCTTGCTTCACTATATTACACTTTATGCAGTAAATCATGACAATTTGATGCAGGAAAGAGGAAAGGAAGTGCAAATATATATACACACAGAGATATTTACAGGAACAAAACAGAAAAACGATAAAAACATACAGAATGTTGTTTGCATGCATACCATCAATAGTTTGAGCGTCAATGGCAATAAACTCCACTTTTCCAACTGCAAATCGATAGTTTCTGCTACCAAATTCCTTTTCATATCGTTTGATTGCCTGTTACAACCATATAAGAAACTATTTAATTAAAAAGCAAGTAAATATGATTAAAAGATAATAAAATTGCTGAAAGGGCATCAATAAAAATCTAGTCCATGACAAGATTTTATTACACCATAATAAGCACAACTCAAAAAGTCATCAACCAGACTTTGTAAAAACATGCAGATAGCCAAAATACAGCTTAAATTCCATAAATACTTGACAAATGAGACCTTCCTCAGAGTCAGAAACAGAAAACCATGCATAAAAACAAATATGGAACATTCAGGATATACTTGCAGATACGATTTGATAGAGGTGAAGTTATTATTGCACACAATTTCATTTTCATAACATGCTAAGACCACCTCTTACTAAATGCGACTCAGTCACAAGCATACTCATCCAGTTCTAATATTTCCCAGGGTTCTCTTTTCATTTGTCAAATTTCCATATACCTGTTTCCTCATTTCATATGGAATTTCCTTTAACATACTCACACACACATATATTGAAATATACATGCATTTCTATACATGTGTCATGACTGTAGATTGTAAAAACCTTATCTTACTTTTAGGAATTCACTCAGACACATGGTCTTGATCATACTGGAGCCTTTTCTCCTGTGGCCAGATCTTGCCGATCTAAGTGAAATAGTTTACATAGCTCAATGCCACGTGAAAATCAGTTCACTAATATCTTTACTAAGACCTTCCAAAGCATGGTTAAAATCTTTTTGCTGATATCTTCTCTCCAGCTTGAGGGGAGTGTCATTAGTATAAACTGCAAACATCCTTCTTAGCGTATCTTTCCGGGTGATCTCTAGGACTGATTGAGCTGATTTCTAGGGGTACTGATTGAGCCAATACGAAACTTGAGGGCTAATCTCTAGGAATAGTTGTTGATCTTTTCATGTATGGTTTCTCTATAAAACTATGCACATTACTCAGTTCAATCAGGGATATATGATATTCTTCTCCCTTTCTAAATCTTCTTTTCAACAGTATGTGTGCAGTACTTATTTGCTCATGCACTCAGAAACACACACACACACACGGAGATGTTTTTATCCATGCACACAAGTGCACAAGACAACAAAATAACTAGAAAAGCTCTAGACCAAAAACTTAGGGTATCATTTAATGGCAACATAACAAAAGTACCTCTGCCCTACGAGAGTGGAGAATTCCATAGCCAATGTCATGGTTTCCAGATAGGTAGTAAACTGGGATATTTGAATATCTTTCATGCGCACTCAGGGAAAAAATATGTTTGAGACGGCTTAAAGATTCCTTCCACCTAATCAAGCAACAAACGTCAATGCCATTCTACAGCAGATAGCAAATACATTGCATTAGGTTACTACCAATCTAAGATTAGAAGAAGAAGAGGCTAACTAAAGCAAACCAAGTAACAATTTTTATAGGACGCCCAACAATTCTGAGCTCGTTTCCATGTTAAATCACATGATGAAGCTAGAAAATACACTAAAACACTAAAAAAAACCAAGTGCATTGCATAGAAGCAGCAAAAACCCAACTTTTATTTGAAATTGAAAAGAGAAAACAAAAGAAGACAAATTTGCAGTGCCTTACTTACTCTTCATCCGAAAGATAAGGACCGCCATCGAAATAATCGCCTAAAAAGAAAATAACATCAGGCTGCAGAGGAAGCACAGATTGATGAAAGGCTCTGCGCATGAACAAGTCGGCGAAGAATTGAGCCAATTCGAGAGCAAGTGATTTTGGGGGAAGAGGAAGCGAGGTTCTGTCCATGAGCTGTGGGTCTGTGAGGACCGCCACTTTGACATAATCGCGGTCAGCCGTGGAAGAAGAAGCGTTGTTGCTCTGATGAGGCCATGAACAAGACCCGAGAGAGGGCCTCCAGAAGGCCACCATCTCGCCATAGAGGAGAGTCACCGCCCATATCACGCAGAGCAGCCCTGTGAGCTCCGCCTGCTTCATCTCTCTCTCTGTCCACTGTTTATGGTGGACTCATTTTCTGTCCTGTTTCTTCTTTCCTTTTTCAGATTTTGGTCCTTCAGTTTCGTTTTTTAAGATTCCCATCTATGTTCAACCCCAAAAAATAAATTTTTTTTTAAAAACTTACCCTACCCTGACGGTAAAGCAAGAGAGTTTGACTAATCGTTTTTATTTTTTTTAAATGGCATCTCGCTAAGTGAGTTGGGTGGGACCAACGGAATGTAGTCTAATGAAAAATCACATTATGCTTCCTAACTTTGGGAAAAAAAAAAGTGAGTTGGGTTACTGTGTTGTTAAAAAAAAAATTAGTATTTAAATAATGTAAAGCATTAACTGTTTTATCACATTATGCTTTCAAAATCAGAATTTTATTATTATTTTTTTGTACAAAATTAATGACTCACCAAGCATTTGCCACAGGTTATGCTGGAGTGGTGTTTTCACACCTCCAGATGTCAGTGTTTAAGCAGATTGATATTTGCCTCCCCCACACTCTTCATGATGTCTGCCTCATGAGGTTGACAATTGTGCCATAAATAAATCAGTCTTAAGCACTAAGCAGCTTGCTGTTCCTTGTGTATGTGATCTTCATGCAATGCATGTCTGATATTTGACCTAGAGTTTTTCCCCTAAACTGAGGCTCTAATTTAATCCATATATATGATGAAAGCGGGATAAAAGAACAGCTCAGCAAACATTCCAGTTCACTGGATTATCTAGACAAGGAAAAGAACAGAGTAACTTGCCAGACCAATTAAAGATTCATGTCGAAAATTTCGGTTTGAAATTTGAATCATAAATGACAGACATAATCAACATATGCATCGCCGGAAAATCATATAATTTGTAGTTTGTAGCCCAGATTCAGATAATTAGTGTTATGCATAGATGAACCACCTCTAGATTTTTCCTTTATTTGAGAAGGGGAACTGAATAGTTTCAATTCACAGAGGTCTCACAAAAGCTATGCATCAGCAGGTGTCATTAGAGATTTACACATAATCTGAAGTAAGATAATTACCAAAAATATTGAGCATCAGAAATTATAAAATTGCTGATTTACATATGCATGTGTGACCACTTTCTCATTACACCACCTTGATTTGCAACATCATCAGAGCTGTAATCTTAGACATATATATACTTATGTATTGGGAGGCTCAAAATTAACAAGCAAACCGCTTGACTATAGCTGCCTCATAGATCTGTAAAGCAAAATATCATTTACACAAGTGATTTTGTGAAAGTCTGCAATAATAAACCCAAATATTTATGTGCAACTATACATATAAATACTTTCTTAGGAAGTGTCAAAGAAATTTGTTTTTCCTCACTAGTCTTTATTTTGGTGTTGGTGGGATGTCCCTACATTTTTCAGCCAATCGACCACTTCCTTGATGGTTGGTCTCTTAAGAGGGTTCTGGTTGACACACAAGCAAGCCACATCAAGCACCTGCAGCATCTCTTCGTCAAAGCCCTTCCCTCTCAGGAGAGGATCAAAAATTTCCTCTGGTTTGCCCTCTCCTCATTTGCTGCACCCAGCCAACCAACTCTCTAGATGCCCTTGGCTTGCATACCTCGAAAGGCCTTTTCCCGGTTAGCAGCTCAAGCATGACAACCCCAAAACTGTACATATCTCCTCTCAATGTGGCCACCCATGCTTGTCCATACTCTGGAGGAATGTAACCAAGGGTACCAACAAGCTCAGTTGTAACATGAGTCTGGTATGGAAGAATCAACCGGGACAACCCAAAATCAGCAACATGTGCTTGAAATTTATCATCCAGGAGGATGTTGCTGGACTTGATATCACGATGCACAATGTGTGGCTCACATATTTGGTGCATGTAAGCCAACCCGCAGCCTGCTCCCTGTGCAATCTTCAGTCGAGTTGGCCAATCTAACTGGGAAGCACCATCATCTTTCTCATGCAACCAGTAATCCAGACTTCCATTCTCCATATAGGAATATATTAACAGGCGAACACCATCATGCACACAATAGCCTTGCAGGGAAACCAGATTCTCATGTTGGGCAGTGGACAGTGCCTCAACTTCTGCTTTGAATTCCCTTTCCATCAGACCCAAGTCTCCTGAGAGTTTCTTAACAGCTAGCCTGGTCCCATTTGCGAATATTGCTCTGTAAACCAGACCAAAACCTCCACAGCCAATGATGTTTGCTTGATTGAAATTGTCAGTTGCCTTTAAGATTTCAGTTATAGTAAGATCCTTGATTTCATTGGTATTGGTTGGGAATACTATGACTAGGCTGGTATCCTTGTCAAGCTCACGAGTAACAGCAGTGGCTGAATGGCTAGACATTGTGTCAAAATCCATCTTGTCAGTATCTCCTCCTGGAATGATCCTTCTCTTCGACAACATCCACACTACTAGCATAACAACAATAAATACAATGCCAAAACAGATCCCAGCGGTGAGTCCAATAAGAAGATTTTTGTTAGACCTTCGAGCAGCAGCAGGTGATAATGGTTGAGGGCATGTGCGATGCACAGTTGGAGGACCACATAAGCCCGGATTCCCTTCAAAGCTGGAGATGGTAAAAGTATCAAACTGACCTCCAGATGGTACAAGTCCCTGAAGATCATTGTATGCCACACTGAAGGAAGACAAGAAATGCAGACCTTTGAGAGAAACAGGGATTTCACCAGATAGATTGTTACAGGAAAGATCCAATTTCTCTAAGTTAGTGAGGTTAGAAATCTGATCTGGGATACTGCCAGAGAATTTGTTATGACTAAGGTCCAACACATGAATAAACTTCAATCGGCCAATCTCAATGGGGATACTGCCATTAAGGCTGTTTTTACTCAAATATATGGCTGGGGGGAGGTTGGACAGTTGATTGTACTGCTGATCAGTAGCATTATTGGGCTTCACAAATACTGGCAACTCTAAATAACTTCTGTCCACCTTATCACTGGCCTCTTTCGATGTCAAAACTGGCATCCCGCAGAGGTCATTAGGAAATCCGCCTTGAAGGAGGTTATTGGACAAATCAATGTAGAAAAGGTTGGGCAGACTAGCCAACCAACCGGGAAGAGAACCAGTTATAAGATTAAATGACAGGTCCAAGACTTGAAGATTTTTAAGCTTGCCTAGCCAGGTGGGTACTTGACCTGTGAATTGGCAACCCCCCAGAGCAAAAACCCGAAGACTTTGGAATCCATCTGGGTCTCCTATGCTTTCATCATCTGGCACAGGCTCAAACAGAAAATTTTTGGACAGGACCAGAGTGGTCAGTTTCTTGCAACCCTTTAGAATCCTAAAAGCCCCAGCGGCATTTGTCAGGTTGTTGGTAGAGATGGAGAGGAAAGCCAAGGATTCTAATGCAACTATTTCAGGTGATATCTGCCCTGTGAGCTGATTATTGGCCAATCTAATAGCTGTTAATGACTTGCAAGTGTAGAGGCTTTTGGGTAACTCACCAGTGAAGTTGTTGTTGCCAAGGTCCAGAGTGGTGAGGCGTTGGAGAGGGGAGAAGTTGAAGGAAGAGAGGTGTCCAGTCAAGTTGTTGACCCTCAAATTCAAAGTGGACAGCTTTGTACTGTTGGCGAGAGATAGAGGTAAGGGACCTGTGAGGTTGTTGATGTGGAGCAGCAGATTTTCCAACCTGGAAAGGTTACCAATTTGGCTTGGGATTGGCCCAGAGAACTGGTTTGAAAAGAGCTCCAGGGTCTGGAGATTGGTGAGGTTCATGATACCATCGTTGATGGGTCCTGTAAGACTATTGACAGGCAGAGAGAGCTGTCGGAGATCAGCAAGGTTGAAAATTTCATCAGGGAGAGAACCAGAGAGGCTATTGAAGCCTGCGCGGAAAACTTGGAGCTTGGAACATAATCCGATTCCAGGGGGAATTGTGTCATTGAGTTTATTGTAGGACAAGTCCAAGAAGGTAAGGGATGTGTGGTTGCTACCATTGTCGATGGGTATCGACCCGGAAAAGCTGTTGTTGCTGACATTGAAAATGGACACCGATGGGACAAGGATCGAAGATGGGATTGTTCCATTGAAGAAATTGCTAGACAAGTTCAGAACCTGAAGCTGACTGATTTTATTTGAAGGTGGTATGCGGTCAATGAGACGATTGAAGCTCAAGTCAATGACTTGGAGACTAGAGAGAGAGGAAAACAAATCATCAGGGAGAGAACCCAGGAAAGAATTGTGGGAAAGATTGAGGTGGGTGAGATGGGTGAGGTTTGTGATAGATGGATGTATGACACCAGTCAAGCCTCTCCTAGGCAGCCATAGCCGGACGACGCGCCCTTGATCATCTGGGGCGCAGGTTATTCCTTCCCAAAGGCAACAGTCAGTGGAAGAAGACCAATTCAAATTCAATGGTGCCTGGAGAGCCAAGGACAATAGAGCGTCCTGATCGAGCTGGTTACAAGCAGCAGAAGCAGAGCAAGGAAGAAGAAGAAGAAGAATGAAAACCCATTGACCCAAAAAGAGATGAGGAAGGAAGGTTGGTATTCTTGTTGTTATTGTTGGTACCTTCACCTTCTTCTTGTTGTGTTTCATCGGAACATGAGAAGAAGACATGAAGACTCTCTCTTTCTCTCTCTCTAACTCTCTCACTCAATCATACACAACAACATGCTGTAACACAAATCACCATCAGCATCATCACAATCTATTGGAACCATACCAATTGGTAGAAGCAGCACCAATCTACCAAGATCCTTCAGGTGTTTGAATAAATGCCTGAGAGAGCTAGCTAGCTTGCCAAGCTAACCTGGTACAGAAAGATTGGGTTTTTGGGGATTGCAGCAAAAACCCAATTGAGCAATTGACCCAGAGAAACAAAGACAGAGAGAGGTTGGGTTGGGGGAGCTGCTGTGCCTATGTGAAGACAATTGACGTTGACATGGAAGAGACGATAATAATAATAAATCACAGCAAGAAGCGTTTACTTTGTGGGCGGCTGGTAGTGGCTGTTGGTGTTGTTGGTGCTGTTGGACATTTTCTAATCTTGTAATCATGATGATGATGATGATCCTTCACCACAAGAGCTTAGCGTGTATAGTAGGATTAGGATATTCACATATCAAAGGCAAAAGCTTTCTTTATTTTTTTTTCTTTTTCAAATATTCGTTTCAGCACTTGCCCATTATTTATTTTCTTCTTCTTCTTTTTCTTTTTCTTTTTCTTTTTCTCTGTTCTCTTTTCTCTTTCTCGACGTCGTCTTCGGTTGCTTTGCTTGGCTTTCTGCTTAAGCCCGACAGAGAGACTGAGGAGGAGACCGATAAGCTAACGCAGCAAATGGGTTTTGAGTCCGGCAAGTGACAGATTGGAGATTTGGGGTTGGTTGGTTGGTTGGTTGGTCAATTTGGTAAATGATAGGGTTTGGAATCTTTCAGATTGTTGGAGAGAGAGAGAGGCAGGGTCAAGTGGTTAAGAAAATAGGGATTTGGAAAAAGAATTGGGGCAAAATGCAGACTGCCTGATTTTTTTCTTTTTTTGAACCCACGCAAGTGGGAGTTATTTGAGGATATTTACACTTTAGCAGATTAATTAGCACACTCATCAACTAACCAATATTTTGAGAGGAGAAAATATAGAATACTAAAGGGAGTTCAATTTCTCTATTACCATTTTTCATGTGCTCACATGTTACCTATCTAACTTTTTTGACACATGTCCTTCCACTTAACTTTAAGTTTATAATGTTAACTTTTAATTAAAAACACTAATAATTGAAGGAAGAAAACCCAACAATGAAGAAGTTCCTCTGCTCCTTAGCCAATCGCCGCCCAGCCAGAACGTCCTGAGCCTTGAGACGGAGGCAACAACCACGTTGATGACTCAGTGGGCACTTAGGATTTAGAAATTGGATTCGCTCGTTTCTGGGATTGGAGATGCCTCTGAGATCTTGAAATCACACTAAGCAGTGAAAAGTATAGTGTCTTAGGTTTGCAAATGCAAAGAAATGAGCCATTAGAAAAAGGAAGCTGAAAAGATAAGCTAACTACTGGCTTGATTATGCTTGATTTTCTACTTACTTGGCTATTTTGCAAATTTCATTATTTGTATGATGCTCCAATTATGTATATCCAGGCATCTTATTGCCACAAACAAAACCCAACAACGAACTCCCACCCACCCCCAACCCTCAACAACCCCAAACCAGCCACCAAAACTCCTACCCACCCCACCCGGCAGACGGCAACTCCCTTGCCTTCTCACTGCCTACAAAGCCTCCTTTTCTCTTTTCTCTATCTTATTTTTCATACCTTTGTCCTCAATCTACCTCTCTCCTTCAAAGAATAAGACAGAATAGCAGGGGAAGAAGATAGATCTAGATCCAAAATAAAGGGGGCGAAGAGAGAGAAGATGTTTTTCTGACGGCAAGAAGGGGAGGGGCTGCACCGACAGGGTGGGGTTATTGACGGAGAAGGAGGGGCGTTTCACTGTTGGGTTTTTCCCCTTCAATTATTATTTTTATTTTTTTAATTTAATTAAAAGTTAACATTGTTAACTTGGGGTTAAGAGGAAGGACATGTGTCAAAAAGTTAGATACATAACAAGGCATAACAAGGTGGACACAGGAAAATTGAACTCATACTAAGGTAGTATGGCCACGTGATACATTTAAGTTTAGGATTGTTTGTCTCACTTAAGGTCTCTACTTCCCTTTTAGTTTAAATACATTTTTATTTTTAGGATAATGATTCACACTTTCCTTCGTGGAGACGGAGATGATGATGACATATTTGGCATCGATCCATCTCATTGCCGTTCCTATTATCAAGCTAATATTGCATGACAATGGTTGTTGAAAAAAGAAGAGAGGTTGGTTTTATTAAGGGTATTTTTGGTATTTATTGTGAGCAAATCAAATGATTTTTTTTAACAAGCGATAATCTACTTTAAACTAATCTAAACTACTTTATAGATTCAAACTCTGCAGAATGGGAAAGACATCCTCTCAGCCAACTTGACTAAGCGCAAAGCAAATGATTTTACATATGAATGAAGGGTGTGAAAATAGAAGATAGTACCCATGAAATAGATTTTTTTAACAAGAAAATTTTGTGGGCATGGAACATTGATAAGATAAGTGGGTCCATTTTTTGATTCACCTTGATAATTTTCCCATTAGCATGACTTTAGAGTAGGGAGGATACTTGGTGGCCATGAAATATTAAGGGAGTTCCCATTGTCCAATTCTAATTTGTTCATCCATTTTTCACATTATCATCATGATTTGTGCGCACTACTTTATTGTTTTTACGTGCAAAGTCCACTTGTTATGTGACCAGCAGAGTTGTCCTAATATATTTAATTAAAAAAAATGTTGGGAGACAAACTTTTTCTAAAAAGGAAATTACCAGGTAGGAGGTATAAAGTCAATATAATAGATAAAATAAATAAATTGGAAAACAATAAGAATCCAGTGCCTAGTGGAACATAAAAAGAATGCATTTGTCAAACTTAACTGCATGCATATGAATGTGATCCAACTCTAAAAAAAAAACATAAAAATAGAAAGAAAAAAACACCTCCAATTGACTATTATTATTACATATAGATGATAATGTGAAACAACCCTTGTTCTTGAATAAAATATTGAGATACGAATCTCTGATGGATTTGGTTTTGGTTTTTTCTTTATGCCCACCACCATAGAACCTGACTTGGACTCAGCAAAAATAGAGGACTGGTAAACTGCAGGACAAGTCAATGGTTCTTGAGGTGTGTGTATATATATATATATATATATATATTTGTTTCACCATTAAATTAATTAAAACACCCTCCATATTCAACTGCTCACTTTGTTTGTGCCTTGCCATTGAAGACCATCTCGGGGCTTTAAATTTGTACCACATGTATAACACAAGTTGATAGCCTATCATATTTTAAAGTTGTTTGACATTATGAGATTTTATCATCCTCCCTTGTGAATTGTGATATCTCATAACAAAATGATCTGTTTTGGTTTAAACTTTAACATGGGAGACCATAAGGAAAGGGTTCTTGAATTCCAGCCTTAAGTGTAGGGTAATGCTCGCTACTACTTGAATTACAAACCCTTTATAACATGAACTTTGTCCTCATTTCTCTTTACAACATAAATAAATACATGTTTACATTCGATTTTCTCACTTGCTACTTGCCACAAAAACTTAAAAACTTTATTTCTTGTAGTTTTAAAACGTTCTATTCAAATATATAGTTGTGAAAAATTGCCCATAAGATTATTCTTTTACTACAAATGTTACAGGATAGTGCATCCAAGTTCAAGTATCCATTTCCGTAGATTGAATTAAATCATAGTAATTTAGATTATCACTTATATAAAAAAAATTATTTTTGACTGCTCATTTAGTTTTTGAGACTAGACATGTAAACCACAATATAATGGCATGTCGTCAGTTCCAACATTAAATTCACTAGACAAATTTTTTTATTTGACAAAGCAACATTTTAAACTACTTGTATAATGGGAAGGGGATCGAACTTGAGTGCAAAGCCGGCACACTGCCTTGACTGCTAATTTCACTGAACATAGATCAAGATATCAAACAAAAATGCTTCCTAAATAAGCAAATTTACTGAACATTGATCAAGAACTTAGTCAAAAAATAAAAAAAAAAGCTTCCTAAAGAAGCAAATCCAAACCAAACCAAATCCTTCGACTTTGGGCCAAGCTACTTGAACAAACAAGGTATCCAAGATGAGATAGTAAATGGGCTGACAGGACGATAGTTGTCCCCAAACTAAATTTTAAGCCCATATTTGCAAAGGCATCCAACAACAAAAAAAAACTATAAGGATGACACTGAAAAAAATAAAAAGTATAAGGACGAAAGTGAAAATACGAATAAACTATAGGGAACCATTGGGCCTTCCAAAAAAAAAAGTTTTGGGCCATTGACCCAAAACTTCAATGTAAAACCCTACAATTATCCAATCAGAATATTTCCTCTTCTTGTTGTAAGCCAAAAAGTGAACCCAAAAAAATTAAAAAAGAAACAAAAAAAAGATGATGATATAAATATTGAAGCTTTTTTCGTCAAGAATTTGAAGAAGATATTTTTTTGGTAAAACCCAAAACCCTACTTGGTTAGTTTCCCATTTCATTATCTGCTGCTTCTCGTCCCCTTTGGCATCACAATTAGACGGTGTCTAAGGACAAGCATGCAGATTACAGAGCTCACTCTCCCACCTCCACTTCCCTGCTGCTTCGACGCTGCCACTCTCACTCTGATATCGCCACCCACAGTCTCGCTCTGCTAATTTGTATAGCTTGCTTCTGCGTTCTCAACCGCCCCAACCATTTCTGCTTTGGGTTCTGTTCTTCAACTCCTGGAAATGGTTTTGAAATTTCTGTGATTTTGGGTACTTGTGGAAGAAGAAGATGATGGAAAAGATAAAGAGGAAAACTCAATCACAGCTTGAAGCCCTTGAGAGCTTCTACTTAGGTACGCTTCTTCGCTAATTGTAACCTCTCTTTCTCTCTCTCTGCGTGCGTGTGTGTTTGATATATGTAGCTTTTGTTATTATTGCTCTGTTTCTCTGTTGGGTTCAGAATTACGCTACCCAATTTACAGTTTAATTGAAATCAGCATTTTATACGTGCAATTATTGGCTCAAACTTGGAACAGACAGCTGCAATCGTTCCGTTGTTTGTTTTGATTTTAGAAAGCAATAAGGAAATAGTTGCAGAATACAATTATACAAGCACTTAGGATTGGTCGTGCATCTGTTGCTATAGATTTTATAAAATGGTAGCGGACTTTTTGTGTTAATCAGAAGAGGGCGAAACCCAATATTTACAACCTTTTTTTCTTCTTCACAGAGGATAGGTATCCTTCACGAACGGCAATGGAATGCCATGCTGCTGCCTTCAGATTGACTTACAAGCAGGTTCGGGGTTGGTTTGTTGAGAAGAGGAGGAGAGAGAAGCGAGAAAATAAAACCACCGAGAAGTTGGGTGGAAGAAATGGGTCGGGAGCTGGTGCTCCAAGGGTAGTTAAACACTGCCCCTCAAAAGCAAAAGCTCCTTCGTTGTCGAGATACAAGCAAACAAAAATGAATGGGAATCATATTCAGGAATTGTTAACTCCAGACTACATTCTCAAGAAGGTGTTCCGCAAAGATGGTCCTCCCCTTGGTGTGGAATTTGACTCTCTCCCCTCTCGGGCACTTTTCCATTCTACAGGTAAGAACTGAGAAACTTTCAGGTCTGAGAAATCATAGGCAAAATGAATCATTTCTATTCTACATTTTTGTCTATCTGAGATCTATTCTCCTTTTCCGTTTGTTTAAAAAGTAAACTACACATCAGTTGTAGAATTTTCACTCAGAGTGGTTTGGTGTGTTGATGAGAACATTCTCTTTGTTGATTTTTATATGCGTTGTGAAGTGAGAGGACTTGATTCTTTGAGATATTGTTGTTTCGTAATGTTTAATGCCATTCAGAATTAGATGTTTTTGGTAGTTTGCGTCTAAACTTTTTGACAGAGTTAATTTGTATTGGTGTTACAGTAGCTGTTCTGAAAATTTTCTCTCTTTGTTCTTTTCGATGCTATATTGTAGATTTTTTCTTTTGTTGCACTACATATTTTAAGAAGGTTTCACTCACATTGTTATTTCCATTTAGATCCCGAAGATTTTCATCCCCCTTGCAAAGAGAACCAAAGAGAAACTAAACGGAGGAAGGTAATGGATAAATTCTTGTTGGCACCAGCTTTCATGATTCTCTTGTTTCTACCTTAAGTGTCCTTAACTGGTCCCACAAATATTCTTACCCTTTTAACTTTTTATTAGGTTACCGAGCATGCTGTCATTGGTCATCAGAATTGCAACGAGAGTGCTCCAGTGAAAAAACATGGAGTTGGAAAAGGTTTGATGACGGTCTGGCGGGCAACCAATCCTGATGCTATAGATTTTCCTGTTGACTTGGGTTTTGCTAACGGTGAAGTCACTAGTGTATCATTAATTCCAACTTCTGTATCGCGAAAACCAGTAACTCGGAACAGAAGATTGCAACAAAAAAAATGTGTTCCTGTAAGTGATTTAGTCTGTATTGCTTGCAGATACGTGAGAAAGTCTATTGGGATGATCATCTTAAAGGTCGATCTGAGTGGTTACCTTTAGAAAGTTGTCTGACATTTGTTGCCTTTACAGAAACAGGGACGGGTACGAAATAAGGTTCAAGAAAAGAGGAAACATTTGGCCAAAAGAAGAGAAGTAAGTGAAAAAATTGTTCTTGCAAATTTATGGTTTAAGTTAGCAGATTTAGCAACATTCATTTTGCTTTTGGATGCAAGGTGGAATCTAACAATGAGAATCAGACTCTGCCAAGCAAAGAAAAATGTGAACTTGCTTTGGAAGGAGCAGGTTCCCTAGAACACTCGGATAAGATTGCAATGCTTGTGGATGATGAAGAGCTGGAGCTGAGAGAATTACAAGGAAGGCCAAATGCACTGGGGTGCTCTGATCATTTTACTACTAATGGAGATCATGCCTGTTCACTTTGCAAAGGTTGGTTTGAAGGAAGAACGGAACAAATTTTCCACTCTAAAATGAACTGCTGTAATATGTATGTGTCTGCATGTATAGTATTTTGAGCTGTGGATAAGGAATTTTTGGGATTTCAGATTTGCTGGCCAAGTTTCCTCCAAATTCTGTGAAGATGAAGCAGCCATTCTGTATGCAACCTTGGGATTCTTCTCCAGAGATTGTCAAGAAACTGTTCAAGGTATGTGAATTGCAAACTGTTTGTGGCCTGATTTTGTTAAGTTCTTTTGCAAATATAGGACATCGATCGTGAAAGATGTCATACACTCCATCTATTATTGCATTTGCTTTTTCTTATTTATGAGGTCTGTTTTCTTATTCATGATTATACGACCTATAAAAGCTTGGAATAATTATTTTGTGCTCGCTAATACTGCCTAATTGTCTCTCATTACTCTTACCAATCTTTTTCGTCGACGCTCTCATTGCATAGATTGAAGAAAAACATATATCAAGTACTAGAGATATATGGAATGTGGTCTAAATTTGATATTGGAATCTACTTGTAAGTTGTAATTCTCTTTTGTGTAGTTCGTACTGAGTGTAGGAATTTATTATTATCTTGTCAACTTTATGATTCCTTATGGAAACTAGCGAGTGCAAAGATGTGCAGTGTTAAAGCACCACTCTAGATTGCTGCAGTTTTTTTTTGTTTGGTTTATTAACAAATGTGTGTGGGGGTCATCAATTCAGATTGCTACATTTTGTTTAGTTATCGTACTCAAATATATTCTGGGTTGACTTTCTTGGGCAGGTTTTCCATTTCCTTTATACTTATGCCGTTATGGTAGATATAAGCTCCTTCACTATTGATGAGTTTGCCCAAGCATTTCAGGACAAGGTTATATCTTATCTTTGATCCAACATCGGATTTATTTTGTCTTCTACTTGCTCAACATCTTTGTTTCGTAAAATGCCTTTTAGGATTCCTTGCTACTTGGAAAAATTCATGTGGCCCTTCTGAAGCTTCTTCTATCTAATGTTGAAGCCGAGCTTGGCTGTGGATCTATACCTCATTTGAGCAAATCATGCAATTTTCTTGCATTTATTCACTCGGTGAGTTATGAACAAACAGCATATAATCGTGCAGATCACAGACATTTACAGTTCATTTAACTTATGATAATGTTGTATAGTCATATTGACCATTTCATTTGGGTACATATATGTCACAACAGTTTTCTAAAGGCTCATATGTTTGGAACTTTGTTGGTAACAAAAAGAGAATGCAATCTATAAGACTGTTGACATATTTCTTTACAGGGAAGTTAAATACCGCCGAAAGTAGCAATATGACATCAGAAAAATTGAAAGAATATAGGAAAGAGGATATCATCTAATAATCAAAAGTTTGGTGTGACTACAGAAAAGGTGTACACTCCAGAATGTCTGATAGATACACTTAGGCGACAAGAAATTTTCTGAACAAAATCATAATCAGACTATTAGTAGTCCATCCATATGCACTTTTAGAAGATCCACTTGCTTTTTGTGGTATAGTTGATCAGAGATACTTATTTTTGTCAAACTCTTTTTTTGCTCATCTCTTAAATCAATTGTTATTTCATATTATTATGACAAAATTGAATGGAAGCACTCAATAACTAAGCATCTTTGTCAAATGATTTGGCAGGTTGAAAATCAAGAATCCACTCTGGAATTCTGGAAGAGATTGCTAAACCCTTTAACATGGACAGAAATACTGCGTCAAGTACTGGTTGCCGCTGGTTTTGGTTCAAAGCAAGGTGCAATGCGAAGGGATGCCCTTAGCAAGGTCTTCTAATTTAACTACCGTAGTTGCAATTGATTTTTCTAAGCTCCATTTACTCTCTAGTAAATGTATTTAATTATGAATACATCTGTATTATGCAAGTTAAGTGTTATAGATGCCTAATAATATGTGTTCATCACCCAAAACCTTGAGCATGCAAAGCCTTATTGGCAATCGTCATTTAAGATCTGTCATTACCCTGAATAATCTGTTTCTACCTTGAAGCAGAGCCCCAATTGGATAGATTCATTTTCCATACTAAAGGACCAAAATAAGAAATTTTAGGTTTTACATATAACATGTAGTGATTGAATGTTAAAGGAAATAGTTTCTTCAGTTTTGTTTGTTGGCATTATCGTGCATTCCTAAATAACATCTGTTGAGCATATGTTTATTTGTCTCCACTTGTCTCTGGAATTATTTTCTTTAATGACCAGACATGCGCAGGAGCCTTTATTTACTTTCTTATGGTGGTTTTATTTATGTTCTACAATATTAATAAGCTTTATCTTTTGTTGCATAAACCTATCTATAAATGTAAAATTTGGGTTTTCAAATTGAATCTTCTGTTATCTAGGAAATGAGCCTTATGGTGAAGTATGGTTTACGCCCTGGTACTTTGAAGGGTGAATTGTTTAGAGTTCTGCTAGAGCAAGGAATTCATGGGTTGAAAGTTTCTGAGTTGGCGAAGTCATTGCTGGTAATTTTCTTGAAAATGTTATTATCATAATCTCTCATGTTTTAATCATTAAGTTGATACCAGCCAAGCACAGCATTCCACTTGAATTAGTGATGGACTTTGTTTTTGTTTTGCAGATTTCTGAATTGAACCTTTCCAGTGGAATAGAGGAACTAGAGTCTTTAATTGGTTCAACTCTTTCAAGTGATATTACATTATTTGAAAAGATTTCATCATCCACATATCGTGTGCGTATTAATTCTTCTGAAAGGGAAGTGGAGGAATCCCAATCAGATACCGAAGACTCTGGAGCAGTTGATGATGACCTCGGTGACAGTGGTACATGTAGCAGTGATGATGATTCTGGGTGCAATTCAGGAAATTCCCAAATTAAAAAGCTGACTTATATGAACCATGGCAAAAGTAAAAATAACATGGTGACAGTATACACCGAAATTGATGAGAGCCATCCCGGAGAAGTATGGTTGTTAGGACTGATGGAAGGCGAATATTCAGATTTAAGCATTGAAGAAAAGTTGAGCGCAATAGTGGCTCTAATTGATCTTCTTCATGCAGGTTCTAGTTTCAGAATGGAGGTAACATATAGAATCTTTGCATGGACTTTGAAACCTTTTCTTTGTTTTTATTTTTCCCCCTACTATGAGGTTGCCCTATTAAATGGAACGTGTTCAGTCCTTTGTGAGATAATATCATCTGAATGGTGCAAACTGCATTATATATAAAATACTTTGACAGTAAATATTATTTGAATATTCAATGAGATTCAAGTAGCCGTAATTATTATGGCGGTTTATAAGTTTAATATTGGTTCATATTATTGTTTTCCTGAAAATTGGATCTTCCTTTTGGGTTCCACATATGTGACCTGACTGAAGTCCTGACGGGTTCATTACGGCTACCTTCTTTGGCTTCTCCAAACAAAAACAAAAAAACAGAAACTGATAGCTCCTTGTTGTCTTTGCTATTGTCATGTATCATGTATTTCCCCACTGAGTTCTTAAATGTTCTTCAATTGTAACTATAGTTTTCACCAGCATTTAAACATGCATGGTATTTAAGTAATTTTCAGCAGATTAAACTTGTCTCTCTTTTTCTTCTTATTCCTTTATAGGATCCTATAAATGCTATTGCTGAATGCATTCCTAGCAGTCTTCATTCTGGTTCAGGGGCGAAAATTAAGAGGTTATCAACTAAACAACATGGCATGCCCAGGCCAACCTGGGTCCATGCAGGACATACGAGTGGTGCAAAAGAAGATTATACATTAAAGTTTCACCCTATAGATTCTTCAGGGTCAATCTCAAAGTTCTCTGACGAGAGATTCTCTACAAAAGCTAAAAATGGAAAAGAAAGAGAAGTGCGGTTTGACTTACACCCAATGCAGTCTGTGTTTTTGGGGTCTGATCGTAGATACAATAGATACTGGCTTTTCTTGGGTCCTTGTAATGCATATGACCCAGGACATAGAAGGGTTTATTTCGAATCTTCAGAAGATGGTCACTGGGAGGTGATTGATACAGAAGAGGTATTCTGCTGAACTTTTGTTATACGATCAATGTGATTGTAGTACATATGGCTTGACCTTGTATAAGTTATAATATTTACTTGCTTTTTCTTAAACCAAATGCAGGCTCTGTGTGCTTTGTTGTCAGTTTTGGATGACAGGGGTAAACGAGAGGCTCTTCTTATTGAATCCCTGGAGAAACGAATAGTGTTTCTGTGCCAAGCGATGTCAAGTAGAATGGTAAATAGTGATAGAGTTGACAACTTGGCGCAATCTGATCAATCTGAGCTGGATAGTGTTAGAGAAGACACTTATTCACCAGTATCTGATGTAGACAACAACTTATCTGGAATTGCAAATGATTCTCTGCCTTCATCTGGAGTTGTGGTTCTTGAAGTTAGAAAGAAAGGAGAACAACAGAAACAGAAATGGAGCCGAATCCAAGCATTTGATTCATGGTTATGGAATTCCTTTTACCTGGATCTGAATGCTGTCAAACATGGTAAACGATCCTATTTTGATACACTTACTAGATGTGAAAGTTGTCATGATTTGTATTGGAGAGATGAGAAGCACTGCAGGATTTGCCATACAACATTTGAGCTTCATTTTGATCTGGAAGAAAGGTATGCCATCCATGTAGCCACATGTAAGGAGAAAGAAGCGAGTGATACTTTTCCTAAGCATAAGGTCCTCTCATCACAGATCCAATCACTAAAAGCTGCGATGCATGCAATTGAGGTAACCCATCATTTGGATTTTAGCTTTGCATTTTCTGATATTTGTTTGTTATAGTAATGAAGATGTCCTCCAGTTAAAAAGATTTCAAGCTACACATATCTCTGATAGACTGGACGAGAATAGGACTTCAGTTGAGGATCAACCTAGGAATGAATCAAGTGTTCATGGTTTGGATAATTAGAATGTGACTTTGAGATTTATGTGCAATCAAATCCGATAGCTTTTATATAATAAAAAAAAAGAAGGGAAAATCTCGGAAGTGCAATAAGATTTTAGATGAAGGGATGCGGGATGGCGGGAAAACAAGGCCAAAAGAGGAATTTAGCATGTGTTACTGGGAAGGGATTGATGAAAATGCATACTGCTGTGAATGGAGCAGAATGGTTGATTAGTATCCACCTGCCCTATCTGATTAGTTCGGGTCTCTGGTAGCTAACCCTAAATAGTGGGATTATTTTAGTTGGATTTTGGGGCCTGAACCTTTTGATTGTCTGATGCTTAAAACAGGTTTTCTAGGTTATGTATCGAAGACATTTCTATTTGCCCCAAAGTTTTTATTGTTTTTCCGTGCTATATTGATCTCCACCTCCCTCTGCTTTGTGCAGTCAGTCATGCCAGAAGATGCTTTGTTGGGTGCTTGGAAAAAATCTGCTCATAAGCTATGGGTGAAACGACTAAGACGTACCTCATCTTTGGCTGAGCTTTTGCAGGTTTTCTATTTTCCTCTTTTCACACTATCTATTTTTTGTTTATTTTCTAGTGGGAACCTTCAGTTTCTTTATTGTTTACTCGTGCAGGTTCTTGGTGATTTTGTTGGTGCCATCAACGAGGACCGATTATATGAATGCAATATAGTGCAAGGTTCTTGTAATTTTAGTGAAGAACTGATTGCGTCCTTTGCATGTATGCCCCAAACAACATCTGCAGTTGCACTCTGGTTGGTGAGATTGGATGCCTTAATTGCTCCATACTTGGAAAGAGCCCATTCTCAGAAAAGGCTGGAAATTAGTGTCAGAGGTAATGATTGAATATGATGCAGATTGGTGCTTGACAATTGAGTGACTTCTTAATTGTTTTCATAGCTGTTCAAATTTTCGCCATCTTAAAAGCTTCTTTTACTTCAGGGAAGCATGCTCCAAAGCAATAGCACCGCCTTTCTTCGGTAGATTAGCCAAATTCAATCCCACATTTTTTTGACAGATTGAGGAGCATTTATATGTCCGTTGTACTGCCAGATCAGTGGAACTGTTGCAGGCTTTGAAACCGCGGTACTTTGTATGAAGCTATGCTTCAAGTTTTCTATTTAGTTGCCATATATGGCTATTGAGTCGTTAGATGTACAGCATGAAGGAAAGTTGGACGTTTAATAGATACAGGAGTTTCATATCACTGAAGCCTGCTCCAGAGAAATATCCTCACGTTTATCCTATATTCTCTTGTGAAGAATTTGGCAGCCTCTTTACTGTCTCAGTCAATGGAGGATTCAGATTTTGTTCATGTATGCTTGTTCTAGTTTTTTAAAGCAGGAATAAAATGTTGTCAAATGTACATTGTTGTAAAGAAAAACAAAATACTGTTTAAAAAAATAAATAGAAGATTTGAAAGTCATCTTTGTGATAATCTTTTGTAGCTAGAACAATGTTTATTGTAGTTGAATATCCTCGACCTCACGGTTTATTGCCAAAGACTTGGTTTATTGAAATTTGTATTTCTTCGTTGTGGTTCTCGTAGCTATTGATTGGTAAAAAAATACATTCACCAAGTATGCTCGAATTATATTACACAAGAAATAGCACAAGATAAATAAAACATTTAGGGTTTGGCTGAACTTTTTCTATGGCGTTTTTTAAGATAATAGTTGCGGCATAATTTCACGAAAAACTCCATGCATTCCTTGAAGCCTTCTTCTGGGTTTCGGTAGCAATTCTCAGTGCCTTGAGCAACAAACTTTATATAAGCCTCAGTCTTTGTGGCCATTTTAACCTTAAAATTATCAGTTGAAGAGGAAGGAATATCTTTATCTTGCACTGAATAATTATCACCTTGAATAATCTCAAATGAGTTCTCTTCATTTCTAGCTTTTACAACTTGTTTTGAGAGGTTTTTATATTTTGTTTTAAAGTTGAATAAATATATAAAATGTACTTATGAAATTTATTTTAAAGAATATACATGTTGTGTGTATAGTGACTTTTTTGGGCCACCTATTTTACTTTTTTTTTTTTTTTGTTGGAACCTATTTTACTAATTAAAAATCAATTTGGGGTACCATACCTCAATGGTTGTACACTCGTAGCAATCTTGAGTCCCTATCCCTTTATTTGAATCTGTTGCGAGGTGAAATTTCAAGTTCCATTGGAAACTTGACAGCCATTGTCAATCTTGACTTGTCTGCTAATCAACTTGAAGGGAAAATCCCAAACTCATTGGGAAATCTTTGTAAGTTGACGGTTCTTGATCTGTCAAGGAACTATTTCAATGGAAGCGTATCAGAAATATTGGGAAGCTTGTCAAATGGAGTCACTGAAGCTGTCACCAAATGATTTTTCAGGTCAACTATCAGATCAGCCAGAAAATTTCAGACATTTACGCCTCCTTGCTCTTTCGAGTAATTCAATATCAGGTCCAATTCCAGTGTCCATGGGAAATCTGTCATTCCTAGAAGGGGCAAGCATTAATGGAACTCTTCCAAAAACTACTATTTAACGGCTCGGCTATAATATTTATAAAAAAAATGACCCCAGTATAGCCGCGCTATACTCTTTTAAAAAAAAATAAAAATCCCGAGTATAGCCGTCGGCTATACTCTTTTAAAAAATATCCCGAGTATAGCCGAGCGGTTTTTATAATAAAAACCGTAGTATAGCCTTATTAAAAAATTTTATAATAAAAACCGTAGTAAAGCCTTATTAAAAAAATACAAGTATAGCCGAGGGGCTATACTATGTATAATATAAAAAGAGACATGCCTGTCGCCTAGCACCAATTTCGCCACGTGTAAAAAAATAGTATAACCGCGCGGCTATAATATTTTTTGTAATAAATAACACGGTATAGCCGAGCGGCTATACGCTTTTTATTTTTGAAAACCAAGAGTATAGCCGCGCGGCTATACTATTTATATTATAAAATGGCCCGCCTGTCGTCTAGCGCCTATTTTGCAACGTGTCAAAAATAGTATAGCCGAACGGCTATACTCTGTTTATTATAAAAAAAACCCCGAGTTGGAAAAGGTTTAATGACGGTCTGGCGGGCAACCAATCCTGATTCTTGAGATTTTCCCGTTGACATGGGTTTTGCTAACTGGTGTATCGCGAAAACCAGTAACTCGGAACAGAAGATTGCTACAAAAATGTGATTTAGTCTGTATTGCTTGCAGATATGCGAGAAAGTCTTTTGGGAAGATCATCTTAAAGGTCGATCTGAGTGGTTGCCTTTAGAAAGTTGTCTTGTCTGACTTTTGTTGCCTTTACAGAAACAGGGACGGGTACGAAATAAGGTACAAGAAAAGAGGAAACATTTCGTCAAAAGAAGAGAGGTAGGTGAAAAAATTGTTCTTGCAAATATATGGTTTAAGTTAGCAGATTTAGCAACATTCATTTTGCTTTTGGATGCAAGGTGGAATCTAACAATGAGAATCCGGCTCTGCCAAGCAAAGAAAATGTGAACTTGCTTTGGAAGGAGCAGGTTCCCAAGAACACTCGGATAAGATTGCAGTGCTTGTGGATGATGAAGAGCTGGAGCTGGGAGAATTACAAGGAAGGCCAAATGCACTGGGGTTCTCTGATCACTTTACTACTAATGGAGATCATGCCTGTTCACTTTGCAAAGGTTGGTTTGAAGGAAGAACGGAACAAATTTTCCACTCTAAAATGAAATGCTGTAATATGTATGTGTCTGCATGAATAGTATTTTGAGCTGTGGATTGGGATTTCAGATTTGCTGGCCAAGTTTCCTCCAAATTCTGTGAAGATGAAGCAGCCATTCTGTATGCAACCTTGGGATTCTTCTCCAGAGATTGTCAAGAAACTGTTCAAGGTATGTGAATTGCAAACTGTTTGTGGCCTGATTTTGTTAAGTTCTTTTGCAAATATAGGACATCGTTCGTGAAAGATGTCATACACTCCATCTATTATTGCATTTGCTTTTTCTTATTTATGAGGTCTGAAAGCTTGGAATAATTATTTTGCGCTCGCTAATACTGCCTAATGGTCTCTCATTACTCTTACCAATCTTTTTCGTCGATGCTCTCATTGCATAGATTGAAGTCATAGGTTGTTCTTGCAAAGATGTTATGCAAACGATGGTATACTCAAGAAAAAGATATATCAAGTACTAGAGATATATGGAATGTGGTCTAAATTTGATATTGGAATCTACTTACTCTCTTTTGTGTAGTTCGTACCAAGTGTAGGAATTTATTATTATCTTGTCAACTTTATGATTCCTTATGGAAACTGGCGAGTGCAAAAATGTGCAGTGTCAACTTTATGTTGGGTTTATTAACAAATGTGCCTGGGGGTCATCAATTCAGATTGCTACATTTTGTTTAGTTATTGTACTCAAATATATTCTGGGTTGACTTTCTGTTATGGTAGATATGAGCTCCTTCACTATTGATGAGTTTGCCCAAGCATTTCAGGACAAGGTTATATCTTATCTTTGATCCAACATCGGATTTATTGTGTCTTCTACTTGCTCAACATCTTTGTTTCGTAAAATGCCTTTCAGTATTCTTTGCTACTTGGAAAAATTCATGTGGCCCTTCTGAAGCTTCTTCTATCTAATGTTGAACCTGAGCTTGGCTGTGGATCTATATACCTCGTTTGAGCAAATCATGCAATTTTCTTGCATTTATTCACTCGGTGAGTTATGAACAAACAGCATATAATCGTGCAGATCACTGTCATTTACAGTTCATTTAACTTATGATAATGTTGTATAGTCATTTTGACCATTTCATTTGGGTACATATATGTCACAGCAGTTTTCTAAAGGCTCATATGTTTGGAACTTTATGTTTGGAACTTTGTTGGTAACAAAAGGAGAATGCAATCTATAAGACTGTTGACATGTTTCTTTACAGGGAAGTTAAATACCGCCGAAAGTAGCAATATGATATCAGATAAATTTAAAGAATATAGGAAAGAGGATATCAGCTAATAATCAAACGTTTGGTGTGACTACAGAAAAGGTGTCCATTCCAGAATGTCTGATAGATACGCTTAGGCGACAAGAAATTTTCTGAACAAAATCATAATCAGACTATTAGTAGTCCATCCATATGCACTTTTAGAAGATCCTCTTGCTTTTGTGGTATGGTTGATCAGAGATACTTATTTTTGTCAAACTCTTAAATCAATTGTTATTTCAAATTATTATGACAAAATTGAATGGAAGTACTCAATAACTAAGCATCTTTGTCAAATGATTTGGCAGGTTGAAAATCAAGAATCCACTCTGGAATTCTGGAAGAGATCGCTAAACCCTTTGACATGGACAGAAATACTGGCGTCAAGTACTGGTTGCCGCTGGTTTTGGTTCAAAGCAAGGTGCAATGCGAAGGGATGCCCTTAGCAAGGTCTTCTAATTTAACTACCGTAGTTGCAATTGATTTTTCTAAGCTCCATTTCCTCTCTAGTAAATGTATTTAACTATCAATACATCTGTATTCTACAAGCTAAGTGCTATAGATGCCTAATAATATGTGTTCATCCCCCAAAACCTTGAGCATTCAAAGCCTTATTGGCAATCGTCATTTAAGATCTGTCGTTACTCCTGAATAATCTGTTTCTACCTTGAGGCAGAGACCCAATCGGATAGATTCATTTTCCCTACTAAAGGACCAAAATCAGAAATTTTAGGTTTTACATATAACATGTAGTGATTGAATGTTAAAGGAAATAGTTTCTTCAGTTTTGTTTGTTGTACATTATCGCAGCATTCCTAAATAACATCTGTTGAGCATATGTTTATTTGTCTCTTCTTGTCTCTGGAATTATTTGCTTTTAATAACCAGACATGCGCAGGAGCCTTTATTTACTTTCTTATGGTGGTTTTATTTATGTTCTACAATTAATAAGTTTTATCTGTTGTTGCATAAACCTATCTATAAATGTCAAATTTGGTTTTTCAAATTGAATCTTCTGTTATCTAGGAAATGAGCCTTATGGTGACGTATGGTTTATGCCCTGGTACTTTGAAGGGTGAATTGTTTAGAGTTCTACAAGAGCAAGGAATTCATGGGTTGAAAGTTTCTGAGTTGGCGAAGTCATTGCAGGTAATTTTCTTGAAAATGTTGTTATCGTAATCTCTCATGTTTTAATCACTAAGTTGATACCAGCCAAGCACAGCATTCCACTTGAATTAGTGATGGACTTTGTTTTTGTTTTTGCAGATTTCTGATTTGAACCTTTCCAGTGGAATAGCGGAACTAGAGTCCTTAATTGGTTCAACTCTTTCAAGAGATATTACATTATTTGAAAAGATTTCATCATCCACATATCGCGTGCATATTAATTTTCTAAAAAGGAAAGTGGAGGAATCCCAATCAGATACCGAAGTCATATTAATTTTCTGAAAAGGAAAGTGGAGGAATCCCAATCAGATACCGAAGTCCCGACGGGTTCATTACGGCTACCTTCTTTGGCTTCTCCAAACAAACACAAAAAAACGGAAACTGATATAGCTTCTTGTTGTCTTTGCTATTGTCATGTGTCACGTATTTCCCCACTGAGTTCTTAAATGTGCTTCAATTGTCGTGCCGGGTTGATATGCATATAAGAAGCATGCCAATGAAGCCAGATGCATTTGTTTTGGGTGCATTGCTCGGAGGCTGTCAAATACATGGAAAGGTCGAGTTAGGAACCTCTGAACCATGCTTTTTATGTGAACTAGTGTGATATATATGTCAAAGCTAGTAGATTTGATGACGTAAAGAGAATCAAATCCTTAATGAAAGAAACAGGGATCAAAAAGGAGGTCCCGGGCTGTAGCATGATTGAAATCGATGGGGTTCTTCTTGAATTCTCTGCGAGAGGATCACCAGATGTTGTAAATTGTAATGGAGGAAGTATTGTTGGTCTTGTATTAGTTGAATAACGATATCTAGATAGAAAGGCATGCGCTTTACATAATCACTCTAATGAGAATCATGAAAAGACAGTTGGGGTGTAGTTTTCATGAGGAAATGCAGGTGTCTACATGTTTTCAATGAAATGTTTCATATGTAAGAGCTCGAGAGCTGTAATTTTGCGATCTGAGAAGTACGCTCTAATATGCACTCTGTGCTCGACATTTGTCCTCAGTGTCCTGGATTTTCTTTCCACTCCGATACCTCCCATAGCAATAAGTTTAGCAGTAATTTTAGCTACAATTATGATCAGTCCCATGCTAGAAGATTGGATACTGAGAGCAAAAAGAGATACCATCCTGTTGTCACAAACTTCTTAAACACTCTAATGAACTTCTCTAGACTGTACGATTACATGACTGAGTTTGCATACAAACACAAAACTTATAGGGCGCTTAACTTGTTCATAACTTATGTTATCACAACAGATCCTGCAAATATTGAGTACATCCTCAAAAAAAACTTTGCAAACTTTGGCAAGGTAATCAGACTTAAGCAAGAAGTTTAAGTTATTAGAAAGTCTCAAAATAGCTTGATTTTTTTTTCACATGTACATTTGAAGAGAGAATGTTGGCGTAAATCATGTAATTAATTTAAATTAGGAATTGCAATACCGTATAGTTAAAGGATTCCTGTATTGGATGAGATTGTAATTACTTTCCTTTTGTTGTGTACTTGTACACATATAAATACCATCCTAGAGAGAAGAGTAAACCACTCTGAGTTATGCTACCCTAATAGTATAGCCGCCCGGCTATACTGTTTAATAAAAACAAAAACCGAGTATAGCCGATCGGCTATACTCTTTTAATTAAAAACAAAAACCACGTATAGCCGGACGGCTATACTATTTATAAAAAAGGACCCGCCTGGCGCTGGCACGCAGTTCGCCACGCGTCACAAATAGTATAGCCGCCCGGCTATAATATTTTTAAATAATAAGAACCGTAGTATTAGCGTCGTCCAGATAATTCTCTCTCTTCTTCCTCGCACGGCGCCGAGTTTGAGCCCCTTTGGCTGTGTTTCCGGACATGGGGAAGAAGACCAAGAAGCCAGGAAAAGGCAAAGACAAAGCAACAAAAGTTGAGGAAAAGAGAGCTCGCAGAGAGACCAGAAGCTCTGACATGAGGATGACATCGATGCCATTTTGGTAATTGCATATTATATCTATATGTATGTCATTTTGTGCTTGTTAATTAGAGTTATGGATCATTTGAGAACAGCTGAACTAGTTTGTGGGAGTTTTAAACAGTGTTGGAAAAATCGGCCTAGGCGGCCGCCTAGGCGCTCGGGGGCCGATTTTTCGCAATCATTGTCTGTGATTCCCATATGTATGTTATTTTGTGCTTGTTAATTAGAGTTATGGATCATTTGAGAACAACTGAAATAGTTTGTAGGAGTTTTAAACAGTGTTGGAAAAATAGGCCTAGGCGGCGCCTAGGCGCTGGGCCGCCAAATTTTTACAATCGTTGTCTGTGATTCCTTTTTTGTTATTGTTTCGAAGATTCTGCTCCCTATTTTCTATCTGATAGTTTATTTGCACCAAAGGTATGATGATTGTGGAAATTCAGAATTCCCATCTAGATTCATTGCAAGAATTTCCTGAATTGTATGTATTTTGCAGAGAGATGAGAACTTAAGGCTTTAATAATATATGTTACTGCCTCAATCTAAAACTATTATTCAACTTAACTCAAGTATCAATGGAGACCAAACATCCCAAAAGATAAGTATCTTGCTGTAATTTCATTGATATTATTTAATCTACTATATCAAAGTAAATTACAATTTTCTAATATATATTTCTGTGATGCTTTGCAGGAAAAGTAGTATCCATAAACCAAAATTTCCAACAGACCATATGGCACTATCACGGAGGGTGTCAAGTTGGGAGGGTTGTTGATAAAGGATATAGAGTTCTTGGTATTGATTCTCTGGGGGTTATTGATGGTTCAATGTTTTATCACACCCCGGGTGCTAATCCTCAATCTACTGTCATGATGCTTGGAAGGCAAGTATACTTGGAAAACATATCATATATACATAATCTTCACGAAAATCTTATACTAATTGCTGCTTAAACTTGCATTTTGGTTTCGTTTGTTGTGCATGTGGTGCAGGTACATGGGGTAAAGGATTCTCCATGACAGATTAGTCCATGGATCAAAAAAGAAAATTTGATCTGGTCACTTAGGTTTCCCAAACATAAAGTCAATTAGTGATTACTGGAATATATGTCTCTGAGACATTTGATTAATATTGTAGAGATTGGAACCTAAAATTTTAAAATCTATATAGTTGATGTCATGTTTATTTACCTGTCGTCACATTTGGTGTTGAATTGATCAGATCAGGTATGGTTCAAGCAAAACTTTCTGTACTCAGCTTGACTAGATTAGCCTTCATGTGATTAAATATACGCCTTACTATTAAAACTAAATTAGCTCTAAAAATAATTAGTTAGTTTTTGTTTATTTTGTTAAGAGCGTAATTAGGAAGGAAACTAGTAAGGAGGTGAGGATGACACTACACAACTGCAAGCACTTTCAGAACTTTTGATCACATGGGGTGCTCTAACTTCATGAAGTCCTGCAGGTAGGCCTTATTTTTCTTTAGTTGTGATGATTTCTTTGTACATCTTTCGCAAAAGAAAGATTTGAAAAATGATTACCAAATTAACGAATGAGGCATTGCGCACAATCATGGCATGGTTAGAAAGAGATACCCACAGAAGGACTGAAAGTGCAGCAGATTAACTAAAGTCAAACTAATTTGGAGATCCTATAATGATGGCACACTATAAAAGTGAGACTCTTTTGTATTCAAGACAGAAATTACTAATATACAGACGTAGGCAAAAAAGAAAAGAAGACGAATAAGATTAGGATATGCTGTTAGCCCTTCTTTCTCAGCCCCTTATAATAATATGGGGAGGCATCTCCTTTCATGTAATTTTTTCCCTGCTTCAACTTCATTGCACATTTTCATGGACACAGAGAGTGGAAGAATCTCATATGCTAGGAAAGAGCACTTTCAAGGCTCGGATAAGGAGGAGAAAAATATAGCAGCAGAATGAGCCCTGGCCCCAACAAAATCCCTGAAAAGCAGCCCTTGATGGATGTTCACAGCATAATCCTCAGGATATGCCATTCATGCTTACTGGTTTATTGCATCTCCTTGTGCCGGGCCATCATTGAAACACAAGCAGGAGCAGCTATACATACAAGAAGAATTATACTTGTCAAATAAGCAAAGCAGTCATAGGGCTCCTCTTTCTTGGCAGGCACTGGTGACTGATGCACCTACAAATGTACGATCACTTTCATTGACCTGCCAAAGAAGAGTTGCCCTACGATTGCTTTGGCTTAATGAAATTTACAGCATGTCTGATCATGGTGTAGAGCCCTGTCATGCAAAACATATACGGCAAGGTATAATATTAGGCTAGGCTAGCCAAGGATATACGTAGGTTTTGTCATATTTGAAAATAATGGTAGAGGTAGAGCTATAATACTGAAGTTATTTTTGTTGTACAAAGTTGTTCTACTTTGTGACTAAGCAAGCATGCAAAGTGACTTTACCATGTGGCTTTGCACAATGCAGGGAAATAGTGTGATTTTATATAGGTGGAATGGAAGGTGGAAGCCATATATACAAGCAATTACTAATTTCCTTGATCCCTTTTATCAGTTGTGGCCATATAGCTTTGTCTGAGAGGATGTTCTTGCTATGTGCTTATAGTTTGGTTTGGGATATATAATTGTGATCATAGTCAGATATCCCCCACTCCAGGTCTGGAAAGTGTTTTTAGGCTCTTGTTTCTTGAAATGTCTTTATCCGAGACTTCACGGTCCATCTTTGAAAATCTTTTTCCTTCATCATTTATTCATCAGAAATGCTATAGCCGAGTGGCTATACTGTTTGTAATTTTAAAAAACGTAGTATAGCTGACTGGTTATAAATTTTTTAATTTTAAAAAATGTAGTATAGCCACTCCGCTATACTATTTATGAAAAATAAAATAAAAAAGGGACCTCCTATTTGAATTAGTTTATACTTTATAGATATTAATTCCCTAGTTTCAATATATCCAAAACATATATTTAAGAGAGAAATTTCAGAGTAAATCAATTTGAGAGTTCTATTTTTTCTATTTTTTTGTGTGTGGGAATGTTTGCCTTTGATCTACCTCGTTCTCTCGAGTGCTAATAAATTATGTTAGTTCACACCTTATTTTTCTTAGAGAATTGCATGCTAAGTTGAAGTGTTCTTCGTAATTGCTTCACTTTCCAAACAACACTTTACATGAAAAATACTACCACCGCTCTTTCTACTATACCCAGAAATCTTTGTTTGGAATTGTTGTTTTGGTTTGCAAAGAGATTGCAAAATCATTGAAATTGCATTTTTCTTACAACAAGTAAGAAATAAAATAATATTAGTCTCTCACATATTTTCATAGTTCGTAAAATACGGAATGGGAAAAATACGAATAAAATACGTACGTGTTTTAGTCGACAAACTTTTGGCAAATTACAACTGAAAAGTTTGGCCACTACATAACATTTTAATATAATTTATTTAATTTTTTAATGTCTATTGTTTTTATTCAATTATATGTGAAAAATTATGTGTATAATACTTGAATTTTGTGTGTATTATTGAAAAATTTGTAACAAAAATGTGTATTAAATATGAAAAATACATACGTACGTGTACAATATGAATATTATACGTTTGCTTTTTTAAAAATGTGTATTTTATGGAGTCTTTAAGACTTGTACAGAAGACTTGTAAAAATGTGAAATTTCAAGTTCCGTTGTCAATCTTGACTTGTCTGCTAATCAACTTGAAGGGAAATTTCAAGGTCCACTATCCGATCAGCCAGGAAATTTCAGACATTTACGCCTCATTGCTCTTTCGAGTAATTCAATATCAGGTCCAATTCCAGTCTCCATGGGAAATTTGTCATTCCTAGAAGAGGCAAGCATTTCTGAAAATCATTTTAATGGAACTCTTCCAAAAACTACTATTTAACGGCTTGGCTATAATATTTATTAAAAAAAGGACCCCAGTAGTATACTCCTTTTTTTAAAAAAACTACGAGTATAGCCGCGGGGCTATACTATTTATATCCCGAGTATAGCCGGGCGGCTATATTATTTTTTATATAAAAAACTACGAGTATAGCCGCGGGGCTATACTATTTATATTATAAAAAGAAGCCCACCTGTCGCCTAGCGCCAATTTTGCCACGTGTCAAAAAATAGTATAGCCATTTATAATAAATACCGTCGTATAGCCGTGCGGCTATACTTTTTTATTTTTAAAAATCACGAGTATAGCCGGTCGGCTATACTTTCTTTATTTTTTACAAATCACGATTATAGCCGCGCGGCTATAATATTTATAATAATTATAAAATGAGACCCACCTGTCGCCTAGCGCCCATTTCGCCACGTGTGAAAAATAGTATAGCCGGGCGGCTATAATATTTTTTTTTAAAATAAAAAGGGTAGTATTTATTATATAAAAAACCCCGAGTTGGAAAAGGTTTGAAGACGGTCTGGGCGGCAACCAATCCTGATTCTAGAGATTTTCCTGTTGACATGGGTTTTGCTAACTTGTGTATCGCGAAAACCAGTAACTCGGAACAGAAGATTGCTACAACAAAAATGTGATTTAGTCTGTATTGCTTGCAGATATGCGAGAAAGTCTTTTGGGAAGATCATCTTAAAGGTCGATCTGAGTGGTTGCCTTTAGAAAGTTGTCTTGTCTGACATTTGTTGCCTTTACAGAAACAGGGACGGTTACGAAATAAGGTACAAGGTAGGCCAAATGCACTGGGGTTCTCTGATCATTTTACTACTAATGGAGATCATGCCTGTTCACTTTGCAAAGGTCGGAACAAATTTTCCACTCTAAAATGAAATGCTGTAATATGTATGTGTCTGCTTGTATAGTATTTTGAGCTGTGGATAAGGAATTTTTGGGATTTCAGATTTGCTGGCCAAGTTTCCTCCAAATTCTGTGAAGATGAAGCAGCCATTCTGTATGCAACCTTGGGATTCTTCTCCAGATATTGTCAAGAAACTGTTCAAGGCATGTGAATTGCAAACTGTTTGTGGCCTGATTTTGTTAAGTTCTTTTGCAAATATAGGACATCGTTCGTGAAAGATGTCGTGCAGATCACTGACATTTACAGTTCATTTAACTTATGATAATGTTGTATAGTCATATTGACCATTTCATTTGGGTACATATATGTCACAGCAGTTTTCTAAAGGCTCATATGTTTAGAACTTTGTTGGTAACAAAAAGAGAATGCAATCTATAAGACTGTTGACTTCTTTGCGGGGAAGTTAAATACCGCAGAAAAGGTGTCCATTCCAGAATGTCTGATAGATACGCTTAAGCGACAAGAAATTTTCTGAACAAAATCATAATCAGACTATTAGTAGTCCATCCATATGCACTTTTAGAAGATCCTCTTGCTTTTTGTGGTATAGTTTATCAGAGATACTTATTTTTGTCAAACTCTTAAATCAATTGTTATTTCAGATTATTATGACAAAATTGAATGGAAGTACTCAATTACTAAGCATCTTTGTCAAATGATTTGGCAGGTTAAAAATCAAGAATCCACTCTGGAATTCTGGAAGAGATCGCTAAACCCTTAAACGTGGACAGAAATACTGCATCAAGTACTGGTTGCCGCTGGTTTTGGTTCAAAGCAAGGTGCAATGCGAAGGGATGCCCTTAGCAAGGTCTTCTAATTTAACTACCGTAGTTGCAATTGATTTTTCTAAGCTCCATTTCCTCTCTATTAAATGTATTTAACTATCAATACATATGTATTCTGCAAGTTAAGTGCTATAGATGCCTAATAATATGTGTTCATCCCCCAAAACCTTGAGCATTCAAAGCCTTATTGGCAATCGTCATTTAAGATCTGTCATTACCCTGAATAATCTGTTTCTACCTTGAGGCAGAGCCCCAATCGGATAGATTCATTTTCCATACTAAAGGACCAAAATCAGAAATTATAGGTTTTACATATAACATGTAGTGATTGAATGTTAAAGGAAATAGTTTCTTCAGTTTTGTTTGTTGGCATTATCGTGCATTCCTAAATAACATCTGTTGAGCATATGTTTATTTGTCTCCGCTTGTCTCTGGAATTATTTGCTTTAATGACCAGACATGCGCAGGAGCCTTTATTTACTTTCTTATGGTGGTTTTATTTATGTTCTACAATTAATAAGCTTTATCTGTTGTTGCATAAACCTATCTATAAATGTCAAATTTGGTTTTTCAAATTGAATCTTCTGTTATCTAGGAAATGAGCCTTGTGGTGACGTATGGTTTACGCCCTGGTACTTTGAAGGGTGAATTGTTTAGAGTTCTACTAGAGCAAGGAATTCATGGGTTGAAAGTTTCTGAGTTGGCGAAGTCATTGCAGGTAATTTTCTTGAAAATGTTGTTATCATAATCTCTCAGGTTTTAATCATTAAGTTGATACCAGCCAAGCACAGCATTCCACTTGAATTAGTGATGGACTTTGTTTTTGTTTTGCAGATTTCTAATTTGAACCTTTCCAGTGGAATAGCGGAACTAGAGTCCTTAATTGGTTCAACTCTTTCAAGAGATATTACATTATTTGAAAAGATTTCATCATCCACATATCGCGTGCATATTAATTTTCTGAAAAGGAAAGTGGAGGAATCCCAATCAGATACTGAAGTCCTGACGGGTTCATTACGGCTACCTTCTTTGGCTTCTCCAAACAAACAAAAAAATGGCAACTGATATAGCTTCTTGTTGTCTTTGCTATTGTCATGTATCATGTATTTCCCCACTGAGTTCTTAAATGTGCTTCAATTGTAACTATAGTTTTCAACAGCATTTAAACATGCATGGTATTTAAGTACTTTTCAGCAGATCAAACATGTCTCTCTTTTTCTTCTTATTCCTTTATAGGATCCTATAAATGCTATTGCTGAATGCATTCCTAGCAGCCTTCATTCTGGTTCTGGGCGAAAATTAAGAGGTTATCAACTAAACAACATGGCATGCCCAGGCCAACCTGGGTCCATGCAGGACATACGAGTGGTGCAAAAGAGGATTATACATTAAAGTTTCATCCTATAGATTCATCAGGATCAATCTCAAAGTTCTCTGACGAGAGATTCTATACAAAAGAGAAAAATGGAAAAGAAAGAGAAGTGTGGTTTGACTTACACCCAATGCAATCTGTGTTTTTGGGGTCTTATCGTAGATACAATAGATACTGGCTTTTCTTGGGCCCTTGTAATGCATATGACCCAGGACATAGAAGGTTTTATTTCGAATCTTCAGAAGATGGTCACTGGTAGGTGATTGATAAGGAGAGTACATATTGCTTGACTCTGTTTGTTCAAGGTGGTCGGCCAAAGGAGGCCAGATCACCAGTGGTGATATGGTTAGACCGGATAATTATAAGATCACAATTTCTAGTGTTCTTGCAGCTTGTGCTCATCTTGGTGCATTTGATCATGGGATATGGGTGCATGGGAACCTGAGGAGAAGTTGCCTGGAGAGTGATGTGGTCATTGTGCGGATGTGTGGACAAAGCGTATGAGGTCTTTCAGGAAATGCCCTACAAGGATACTTTGGCATGGACAGCAATGATTTCAGTGTTGGCTCTCCATGGGTTTGGCAATGAGGCTTTTGATATTTTTAGACAGATTGGAAACAACTGGGGTGAAGCCAAACCATGTGACATTTGTTGGGCTATTGTCAGCTTGTGCTCATTCTGGTTTAGTAGAGAAAGGTCGCTGGTGTTTTCATGTGATGAAGTGTGTTTACTTAATTGAACCGCAGCTCTTTCACTATGCAAGCATGGTTGATATGCTTAGTCGTGCCGGGTTGATATGCTTATAAGAAGCATGCCAATGAAGCCAGATGCATTTGTTTTGGGTGCATTGCTCGGAGGTTGTCAAATACATGGAAAGGTCGAGTTCGGAGAAAGGGTGACGCAATATTTAATTGATTTGGAAGCTCTGAACCATGCTTTTTATGTGAACTAGTGTGATATATATGTCAAAGCTAGTAGATTTGATGACGTAAAGAGAATCAAATCCTTAATGAAAGAAACAGGGATAAAAATAAAAAAAAGGAGGTCCAATATTCACTCTGTGAGAGGATGATTGAAATCGATGGGGTTCTTCTTGAATTCTCTGTGAGAGGATCACCGGATGTTGTAAATTGTAATGAAGTATTGTTGGTCTTGTATCAGTTGAATAACGATATCTAGATAGAAAGGCATGCGCTTTACAAAATCACTCTAATGAGAATCATGAAAAGACAGTTGGGGTGTAGTTTTCATGAGGAAATGCAGGTGTCTACATGTTTTCAATGAAATGTTTCATATGTAAGACCATGAGAGCTGTAATTTTGCGACCTGAATTCACTTGCCGGAAAAAATTCCTCGAAGTACGCTCTAATATTCACTCTGTGCTCGACATTTGTCTTCAGTGTCATGGATTTTCTTTCCACTCCGATACCTCCCATAGCAATAAGTTTAGCAGTAATTTTAGCTACAATTAGATCAGTCCCATGCTAGAAGATTGGGTACTAAGAGCAAAAAGAGATACCATCCTGTTGTCACAAACTTCTTAAACACTCTAATGAACTTCTCTAGGCTGCATGATTACATGACTGAGTTTGCATACAAACACAAAACTTATAGGGCGCTTAACTTGTTCATAAATTATGTTATCACCACAGATCCTGCAAATGTTGAGTACATCCTCAAAAAAATAACTTTGCAAACTATGGCAAGGTAATCAGACTTAAGCAAGAAGTTTATGTTATTAGAAAGTCTGAAAATAGCTTAAATTTTTTTTTTTCACATGTACATTTGAAGAGAGAATGTTGGCGTAAATCATGTAATTGATTTAAATTAGAAATTGTAATCCCGTATAATTATAGGATTCCCGTATCAGATGGGATTGTAATTACTTTCTTTTTGTTGTATACTTGTACACATATAAATACCATCCTAAAAGAATGAAGAATAAACCACTCAGAATTATGCTACCCTAATAGTATAGCCGCGCGGCTATACTCTTTAATAAAACAAAAGCCGAGTATAGCCGCTCTTTTTATTAAAAACAAAAACCAAGTATAGCCGAACGGCTATACTATTTATAAAAAAGGACCCGCCTGGCGCTGGCCCACATTTCGCCACGCATCACAAATAATATAGCCGCGCGGCTATACTATTTTTAATAATAAAAACCATAGTATTAGCGTTGTCCGGATAACTCTCTCTCTTCTTCCTCGCGCCGAGTCTGAGCCTCTTTGGCTGTGTTTCCAGACATGGGGAAGAAGATCAAGAACCAAGGAAAAGGCAAAGAGAAAGCAGCAAAAGCTGAGGAAAAGAGAGCTCGCAGAGAGACCAGAAGCTCTCACCTGAGGATGACATCGATGCCATTTTGGTAATTTCATACTCGAATTATGCAAATTATATATATATGTACGTCATTTTGTGCTTGTTAATTAGAGTTATGGATCATTTGAGAACAGTTGAAATAGTTTGTGGGAGTTTTAAACAGTGTTGGAAAAATCGGCCTAGGCGGCCGCCTAGGCGCTCAGCGGCCGATTTTTCGCAATCATTGTCTGTGATTCCCATATGTATGTTATTTTGTGCTTGTTAATTAGAGTTATGGATCATTTGAGAACAACTAAAATAGTTTGTAGGAGTTTTAAACAGTGTTGGAAAAATCGTTGTATGTGATTCCCAACCCAGATTCCTTTTTTGTTATTGTTTTGAAGATTCTGCTCCCTATTTTCTATCTGATAGTTTATTTGCACCAAAGGTATGATGATTGTGGAAATTCAGAATTCCCATCTAGATTCATTGCAAGAATTTCCTGAACTGTATGTATTTTGCAGAGAGATGAGAACTTAAGGCTTTAGTAATATATGTTACTGCCTCAATCTAAAACTATTATTCTACTCAAGTATCAATGGAGACCAACTTTTACATCCCAAAAGATAAGTATCTTGCTGTAATTTCATTGATATTATTTAATCTACTATATCAAAGTAAATTACAATTTTCTAATATATATTTATGTGATGCTCTGCAGGAAAAGTAGTATCCATAAACCAGAATTTCCAACAGACCATATGGCACTGTCATGGAGGTTGTCAAGTTGGGAGGGTTGTTGATAAAGGATATAGAGTTCTTGGTATTGATTCTCTGAGGGTTATTGATGGTTCAACGTTTTATCACACCCTGGGTACTAAATTAGCTCTAAAAATAATTAATTAGTTTTTGTTTATTTTGTTAAGAGCGTAATTAGGAAGGAAACTAGTAAGGAGGTGAGGATGACACAACACAACTGCAAGCACTTTCAGAACTTTTGGTCACATGGGCTCCTCTAACTTCATGAAGTCCTTCAGGTAGGCCTTATTTTTCTTTAGTTGTGATGATTTCTTTAGTTGTGAAGTTGTGATAATTTCTTTGTACATCGTTTGCAAAAGAAAGATTTGAAAAATGATTACCAAATTAACGAATGAGACATTGCGCACAATCATGGCATGGTTAGAAAGAGATACCCACAGAAGGACTGAAAGTGCAGCAGATTAACTAAAGTCAAACTAATTTGGAGATCCTATAATGATGGCTCACAATAAAAGTGAGACTCTTTTGCATTCAAGACAGAAATTACTAATATACATATGCAGGCAAAAAAGAAAAGAGGACGAATAAGATTAGGATATGTTGTTAGCCCTTCTTTCTCAGACCCTTATAATAATATGGGAGGCATCTCCTTTCATCTACTTTTTTCCCACTTCAACTTCGTTGCACATTTTCATGGACACAGAGAGTGGAAGAATCTCATATGCTAGGAAAGAGCGCTTTCAAGGCTCGGATAAGGAGGAGAAAAATCTAGCCGCAGAATGAGCCCTGGCCCCAACAAAATCCCTGAAAAGCAGCCCTTGATGGATGTTCACAGCATAATCCTTAGGATATGCCATTTGTGCTTACTGGTTTATTCCATCTCTTGGAGTCTTTGAGCCCTTATATAACTTGTGCCTGGCATCATTGAAACACAAGCAGAAGCAGCTATACATACTAGAAGAAGTATACTTGTCAAATAAGCAAAGCAGTCATAGGGCTCTTCTTTCTTGGCAGGCACTGGTGACTGATGCAGCTACAAATGTACAATCACTTTCATTGACCTGTCAAAGAAGAATTGCCCTACGATTGCTTTGGCTTAATGAAATTTGCAGCCTGTCTGATCATGCAGTAGAGCCCTGTCATGCAAAACATATACGGCAAGGTATAATATTAGGCTAGGCTAGCCAAGGATATTCGTAGGTTTTGTCATATTTGAAAATAATGGTGGAGGTAGAGCTATAATACTGAAGTTATTTTTGTTGTACAAAGTTGTTCTACTTTGTGACTAAGCAAGCAGGCGAAGTGACTTTAAAGTCCTATTAGGGCACTTGCTTGGGCCCCTGTTGATAGATTAGTTATGTCAGAGATCAATTTTATTTCTTACTTTCTGTGGCACTTTATAGTCTCTGTATGAGTTCTTTTAGTTCTGAAGGTACGCAGAGTTCCTTTGTCTGTCCCAATAGATTAAATATTTTTCCTTTTCATCTCATTTCCTTGAAACCTCTCATTGGACTCTCATCAAAGGGGCAACTAAATTCGTGAATGGTAGAATTGTTATTTTGAATTCCCCATGCCCCTTAGATAACGGATATTGTCTTTGTCATTATGTCATTTAAACTAAAATTCTTTATTTCACTGATTGTTATTGATGAAACATTGATTGATTGTTTCAGAACATGAACGGCAATGCTCTCAGACTACAGTCCTGATGAGTTCAAAGGTACAACCTTAGATGGCTGCTTCCTTCCTTTTAAAGTCATCTTACTAAGGTTAAATATCAATTGTTATAGCTTATAATTCACTGGTATATCACTATGTTTTGTTTTTCATTTGAATTTATCTTCTTGTAAATCATTATTGTTTGTTTGATGCAGGTCTTATGGATAAATTTCTAGTATATGAGAGGACAATCAGAGGACATAGGACAAAGGACAATCTACTAGTGATGAATCTTATGCTCTTTGTTTTTGGGAAACAATTGACATTTAGGTTCAACTTAAATACCTAGAATTTTATTTTTTGAGATTTGAGACATTTTGTGAATTTGTTGGAAGAATGTTAGATGTATGGATTGCTTTTGAAAAGATGTATGGATTGCGTTTGAGATCTACATCACTATTTAAAAAGAAATTAATTGTGATTTCATATTATAATTCAATAAAGAACAGGGTTAGGTAAACCTAATTAGTTACCAATATTTTGAAATACATTAGTGACCAAGCAAGTAGGTCACTAATGTGGGCACGAGACCCTCTTTCAGTGACCAAAATGAGTGTTTTGGTGACCAAATTGTAGCCCTTTAGTGACCTAAGTTGCAGTCACTAATCACACTTTTATTAGTGACCACACTAGCACTGTCACTAATTTGTTTTGTTGCAGTGACCAATAGTTGACAATGGTCGCTCAATAGAATTTGTGACGAGCTTCTAGTGGCCACCCAGTGACCACCAATATTGGGACACTAATTGCATTCAATGACCAAAAAGAGAAGTTTCTGTGACCAAGTGGGTGGCCACTAATACCTATTTTTCTTGTAGTGTTTACCATGTGACTTTGCACAATGCAGGGCAATAGTGTGATTTTATATAGGTGGAATTTAATGTGGAAGCCATATATACAAGCAATTACTAATTTCCCTGATCCCTTTTGTCAGTTGTGGCCATATAGTTTTGTCTAAGAGGATGTTCTTGCTATGTGCTTAAACAGTGCATATAAAAATAAAACAATTTTGTATAAATGACCAATAAGTTTCTTTTCTACAGCTATTTTTGACACCCAAGGGAAGTCTAGCCGACCAATCAAGCCACTTTTTTCAAAGTAATGGACTTATTTTTGCTTCTTTTTGGATAAAGCAAAGAAGCAAAATATAGTTTGATTTGGGATACATAATTGTGATTAGTCAGATATCCCCTACTCCAGGTCCGGAAAGTGTTTTTAGGGCTCTTGTTTCTCAAAATGTCCTTCTCCGAGACTTTACGGTCCATCTTTGAAAATCTTTTTCCTTCATCATTTATTCATCGGAAATGCTATAGCCGAGCGGCTATACTGTTTTTAATTTTAAAAACATAGTATAGCCGCTCGGCTATATGATTTATTAAAAATAAAAAATAAAAAAAGGGATCCTCCTATTTGAAATAGTTTATACTTTATAGATATTAAGAACATCCACAATGGGCTCTCTAAATCACCTCTTTAGACAAATTTTAGGGAGGATTTGGAAAAATACAACTCCAACCATGCTCCCTATCCACCTCCTAAAATAGGGAGACCTCTAGGAGCTCCTAAATCTGAGGAGAGAGAAATGACTCCTAGTGGCTTCCTATAATTTAATGCTTCTATATTTAATATTATTTTAAGCATTTATTTAATGCCAACTTATTTTTATTGTTGCTTTTGTGTCTACACTTTATTCAAAAATTGAATTAAAAAATATTAAAAACATTTATGAGGGAGTATGGTTGGAGTTGAAATTTTATAGAGAGCTCCTAAAATAGCTTTCTAGTGTTTTTAGCTAAACTTTAACTAAAAAATAGAGAACATGATTGTGGATGCTCTAATTCGCTAGTTTCAATATATCCAAAACATATATTTAAGAGAGAAATTTCAGAGTAAATCAATTTGAGAGTTCTTTTTTTTTCTTGTGGGAATGTTTGCCTTTAATCTACCTCGTTCTCTCAAGTGCTGATAAATTATGTTACGTCACACCTTATTTTTCGTAGAGAATTGCATGCTGAGTTGGAGTGTTCTTGATAATTGCTTCACTTTCCAAACAACACTTTACATATGAGGAATACTACCACCTCGCTTATCCCTATATTTCTTTGTTTCTTACTGCCACATGCGTCTTTTAAAGTTTTTCTGCATAATCCTTTAACATAAAGTGGCAACAGAACTTGGCTCCTGCATGCAACCATGAATTCATGTACCCTTGTATGTAATGTAGGGAGCTTCGATTAACTTCCTAACTGATGTAATGTAAGGAATCAAGGGCTGCGTGGGATTTTTGGATTGGTTGAGTAAGTTTGAAGCATATATGGGTTTTGACAATTGTTGATATTCCTTTACCAATTGCCGCTCTTGCCAAAACAAAGAAGAGGTAGTAGGGTTAATAAAGAGTTTTTTTTTTTCTTTGGGTGGGTCGGAGCGTTAGTAAAGACTAAAGAGTTGATCTTGAACAAGTGCAAGCGGCTGTTGGACTTTAGTGATCTCCTCAAATAAATTAGGAAGTTTAGAACTCCATTGTTTTAACAAGAATTTTATATCTCCACAATTGTCAATAAATTAGGAAGCTTTACCAATTGCCGCTCTCGCGTTTAGTATCAAAGTGAGAAGGAAAAATAATAGGGATGTGATGAGAGCAACAAAAAGCAGGACATCCAGAAAACAATGAGGAAAAAGGGAGATCTCCTGCATACGAATCAAATTTCTTACGAGTAAGCAATTAGTTGAGTGATGTTGAAATGTAAATTGCCTAGCTAATTTCTGGTTAGTTGGTAATTTACTTAATCTGCTTCTTACTTAGTTTCATTAAGCCATGTGTTAGTTGAGTGCCATGTGCTCTTATGCCAAGTGTAAGGCTTAGATAAGTTCTTCTATTGCTTTCGGCTCATAAGCCTTGTATTGCCATGTGTCATATCCACATTGGCCTAACTTTCCAACGGTTAGATTGTGTGATGTAAGTGTTGCTCGATAAGAAATGAAAAAGGTGTGTACTGCAATGATTTTGTTAGCAGAGATTATTCCATTCATTTTTGGTTTCTCGTCCAAGCTTCTCTCTTCTATTCTCTTCTCTACTCCCATCAATCCAAAGCTCAACATGGTATCAAGAGCGAAGGTTGGATCTGGATAGTGGGCGTCAACATCTGTGTGGTGAGATTTGAAATCCAACGTGAAATTTCATACTCGGTTCATCGATTCAGATCTCATATGGTGGGTCAAGTGGTGGTGATCTTCGGGCTCCAATATTCAATGGTGATAACTATGAATTTTGGAAGATTCGGATGAGGACCATTTTCAAATCTCACGGAATCTGGGATTTAGTGGAAAATGGAATTGACATTTGAGAATCGAAAGGGAAGAAGATTGTGGAAGAAGGGTCATCGGCATCGGAGAAAGAAGCTCTGGCGATGAAGGATGCTAAAGCTCTTGGTATCATCCAAGGAGCTGTCTCTGATGATATTTTTCCCAGAATCTCGAATGAAGAAAGCGCAAAGGGAGCTTGGAATATCCTTCACCAGGAGTTTCATGGTGACAAAGCAGTCGAGATCTATCAAAGCGCAAGGTCTGCGTCGTGATTTTGAATACACAAGGATGAGGGATGATGAGACCTTGTCTGTGTACCTCACTCGCTTACTTGAGCTGGTGAATCGGATGAAGGGCTATGGGGAAGATCTATCAAAAGGGAGGTTAGTTCAAAAACTACTCATAAGCCTCGACCAAGGAGTTTGATCCTGTTTGCTATGTAATTGAACAAACCAAGGATATTGAGACTGTTGAGGTACAAGAAGTAATTGCTTCATTGAGGGGATTTGCTCAACGTCTAGATAGACACTCTGAAAGCACCACCGAGAAAGCCTTCGAGTATGAGCATAAACCAAAAGGGGTCTCAATTTAATTGCAGTTACGGTAACAACAAATCGAAGAAGAATTGGAAATCAAAGGACAGGAAATGGGATTCTAAGTTCCAAAATAATGCTAATCAAGGTGGAAAGCATAGTCAAGGAGACAAAGCTGAACAAGCTAAGGGAAAATGTAAGCATTGTGATAAACTACACTATGGTGAGTGTTGGTTTAAAGGAAAACCGAAGTGCCATGGATGCAATCGCTTTGGCCATTTCATCAAAGATTGTCATCAAGCAAACAAGGGAGAGAAACTTGCTAATATTGCAAATCGTAATGTAACCTGCAACTTTGTTTTATGCTTGCCATTCTGCTACCTTTGGAAGAAATGTGAATGTTTGGTATGTTGACGGTGCATGTAGTAACCATATGACTGCACATGAATCTCTCGCTTATTGATATTGATAGAAGTGTGAATTGTAGAGTTAAAATGGAGTACTGGTGATCTAGTACGATCAATAGGCAAAGGTACCTTGGCTATAGATGTGCAGGGTGTTACTAGGTACATTAAAGAAGTCATGATTGTGTCTGGTTTGGATGAAAATTTGTTAAGTGTTGGAATGAGATGATAGAGCATGGACATTGGCTTGTTTTTGGTGACAATATGGTTAATATTTATGAAGATAGGCAGATGCAGGATTTGGTTGCAAGTGTACCAATGAAGGGAAATAGATGTTTTCCTTTAAGCCTAGAGTATGTTAATTTCTCCATGGCTAATAAAGTAACAATTGAAGAATCATCTTGGTTGTGGCATAGAAGGTTTGGACACCTAAACTACCCTAGTTTGATGCTCCTGCAAGAGAAGGAAATGGTACAAGGTTTGCCTAGATTACAAGTTACTAAGCATGTATGCTCTGGTTGTGCTCTTGGAAAAGGTCAAAGGAGAAGGTTTGGAGAGCTTCACAACCCTTAGAACTGATACATTCGATATCTGTGGTCCAATGCGGACTACAACACTGCAGCAACAGATTTTTCTCACATTCATAGATGATCACACTAGAATGTGTTGGGTTTTATTTCTGCAGTATAAGTCACAGGTGTTCAGTATTTTCAAGAGGTTCAAGTCCATGGTAGAACTTCAAAGTGGCTATCAAATCGAAACTCGAAGTGACGAGGGTGGAGAGTATACCTCTCTGGAGTTTTCAAGTTTTTGTGATGATATGGGATTGGAAAGGCAATTAACTATTGCCTACTCTCCATAACAAAATGGTGTTGCAGAGAGAAAGAATCGAACAGTAATTGAAATGGCAAGAACAATGTTGTTTGAGAAGAAGGTTCCTCTGAAATTTTGGGCGGAAGGCGTGAATACAAATGTGTATCTGCAGAATCGAAGTCCAACAAGTGCTCTTGATGGCACAACTCCATTTGAGAAGTTTAGTGGAAGGAAACCAGGTGTCAAACACTTGAGAATATTTGGTTCTCTTTGCTACATTCACATCCCTTCACGTAAAAGACACAAGCTAGAGGAAACTGGAGAGAATGGAGTATTTGTAGGATATGGAGTTTGTGAAAAGGGATATAGAGTACTTAATTTGAGAACTCAAAAGGTTGAATTGTCTAGGAGTGTTATTTTTGATGAGAAGGCAATGTGGGATTGGGAATCAAATAAGGCGAGTGCAAGTGGAAGTTGCAATTCCTTGGGATGATGGAAGAAGCTCAATGACAGATGGGATAGATTCGAAGCATGTGACTAACCTCAGCCTGTGACATCTCCTCCGAGAACACAAGCTATCGAGAGATCTGCAATTATCCATTGAGTATGCTCCTCTTGATTCATCAGATTCCACCTCTACAAATTATGACCACACTCCAAAGAAATGGAAAAGTTTAATCGATGTGTATGCTCAATGCAAAATGAGCATAATTGAACCAGAAAATTATAGTGAAGCAGTCAAGGATGAAGCATGGAACAAGGCTATGACTGAAGAAATTTTGATGATAGAAAAGAATTCCAATTGGGAATTGGTTAACAGGCCGAGCAACAAACCCATTGTGGGGGTAAAGTGGATATATAAAACAAAACTGAATCTTGATGGCTCTATTCAAAAACACAAGGCAAGACTTGTAGCCAAAGGTTATACATAGAAACCAGGAGTTGATTTCAATGAAACCTTTGCTCCAAGTAAGGTTGGATACCATTAGGACTCTCATTGCTCTAGCTGCTCATAAAGGTTGGAAACTATGGCAACTAGATGTCAAATCTGCTTTCCTAAATGGCATCCTTGAAGAAGAAGTCTATGTAGACCAACCTGATGGTTTTGTGGTTAAAGGGGCTGAAGACAAGGTGTATAGACTTAAAAAGGCTCTTTATGGTCTAAAACAAGCACCAAGGGCTTGGTACAGTGAGATTGATACCTATCTCATTCATCGTGGCTTTCATAGAAGCTCAAGTGAAGCAACCTTATATGTGAGGAAGAAAGAAGGTGTTGGAACCTTAATTGTATCAATCTATGTTGATGACATAGTCTACACAGTAGTAGTGCAGATATGATGAAGGATTTCAAAACAGAAATGATGTGCAAATACGAAATGTCGATTTAGGCTTACTCCATCACTTTCTTGGGTGGGGGTAACTCAAACTGAAGGGAGCATCTTCATTCATCAAAAGAAGTATGCTCTCACTCTCTTGGATAAGTTTGGACTCAAAGACTGCAAGTCTGTAAGTACTCCATTGGTTGCTACCGATAAGCTGCAAAGAGAAGATGGAAGTGAGGCTGCAGATGAAAGCTTATACGGAAAGATTGTTGGAAGTCTCCTATATCTAATCGCAACCAGACCGGACATTATGTTTCCTGCTAGTCTCGCTTGCAAGATACATGCACAATCCTTCTAAGAAACATTATGGGGCTGCTAAAAAGGTTCTAAGATATATTCAAGGAACCATTGATTTTGGAATTGAGTATGTGACTGGAAAATCAACTTTGCTAATTGGCTATTGTGACAGTGACTGGAGTAGATCTGAGGAAGATATGAAAAGCACTTCAGGTTATGCTTTTTCATTTGGAAGTGGAGCTTTCTCATGGGCTTCAGTTAAACAGCATAGTGTGGCTCTCTCAACAGCAGAGGCTGAGTATGTGAGTGCAGCGAAGCAACATCTCAAGCTATTTGGCTTAGATTTGTTCTTGAAGACTTTGGAGAAGAACAAGCTGCTGCAACCACTCTATTCTGTGACAATACTTCAGCTATAGCCATGTCTAAAAATCCTGTATTTCACCAGAGAAGCAAACATATTCGCAGGAAGTTTCATTTCATTAGAGATGCAATTCAAGAAGGTGAAATTGATTTGGTCTATTGCAAAGGTGAAGAACAAATTGCTGACATTTTTACCAAGGCTCTTTCCAAGGACAGATTCTGCTACTTGAGGAGTATGCTTGGTATGAAATCAGCTAGCACTTTAGAAGGAGTGTTGAAATGTAAATTGCCTAGCTAATTTCTGGTTAGTTGGTAATTTACTTAATCTGTTTCTTACTTAGTTTCATTAAGCCATGTGTTAGTTGAGTGCCATGTGCTCTTATGCCAAGTGTAAGGCTTAGATAAGTTCTTCTATTGCTTTCGGCTCATAAGCCTTGTATTGCCATGTGTCATATCCACATTGGCCTAACTTTCCAACGGTTAGATTGTGAGATGTAAGTGTTGCTCTGATAAGAAATGAAAAAGGTGTGTACTGCAACAGATTTTGTTAGCAGAGATTATTCCATTCATTTTTGGTTTCTCGTCCAAGCTTCTCTCTTCTATTCTCTTCTCTACTCCCATCAATCCAAAGCTCAACAACAATTAATCACATACTAATCAACTAAGTTATCAATTCGTCCATTTCTTGTAGAAACAAAGAACACAATTTTCAACCAAATATGGAAACAAATAAGCAAAGACAGATATATGCAGCAAAAAAAAAACAGTATTGTATTGATCTCACAAACGTGGACATTTTCAATCTACATCTTCACATCACTAGCAAGTAGCAGCAGTGGTAGTGCTCTCCATTCCCATAACTGACTGTGACGTTGCGAAAGCTTGCAGTTCATCATCATTATCATCAAACTGGATCATGTCCACCAGATCATCAAAACTAGCACGGTTCAGGAAATTGAGCATCTCATTATCGTGAACTGGGAAGCCTGACACATTGAGTTGAACATTTTCAGTACCAAGTTCACCACCTGTTTGATCTTCTGATGATATCCCAAATCCACTATTAATATTGCCCGAGTCTTCATCAACTGCAGACTCCTGGATTATGCATGGATATGGATGCGATCCTCCTCCCAATGGTTGTGCTGCAAGTGGTTGGATGTTATCCAAATTTGAGAGATCCTTCATCAATGCATCAACATATTCTAGAAATTGGCTGAGGTCATAATTAAAACCTTGTGCTGGTTGATGATCAGTGTCACTAATTAGCTAAAAGCCATAGTCTGGCTGAGGGAGAGATGGTGGAGGACTAGTTGATGCAGAGGCCATAGTTGTTGGGTAATCTGTAAGAAAGTAGTGTGGCTGATCCATTGGCAAGTACGCATTCGCACCGGTACGAGTAGTGGTAGTAGTCTGCTCCGGCTGCTGATTATAATGATAATTAACCTCAGAAACCTCAGAAATTGGAGTAAAATTAGGACCTAATACGACTTCATCACTGTTCTCTAGTTGCCTTAGAAGCTTGGTAGGGGATTGTAGTACTAGAGCATGACCACCGACACCATCATTCTCTGATAACTTCCTCTTTCTGTCATTCTTTCGAATTCGACAGAGCACGTATTTACCATCACCACCACAAGTAACTGAATTTGAATGGGGCTTCACCAATGAAGGGTGCAGGCTGTACTCGTGCATAATCCAGCAGCCATGTTGATCAGATTTATCATTCTCATAACGAAACCTTTTACACAGACCTAAAGCAATAATTGTAATCGAAACGTTTTGTGTAAGTTGTTGGTCTTGTATCAGTTGAATAACGAAACCTTTTACACAGACCTAAAGCAATATTGTTGGTCTTGTATCAGTTGAATAACGATATCTAGATAGAAAGGCATGCGCTTTACAAAATCACTCTAATGAGAATCATGAAAAGACAGTTGGGGTGTAGTTTTCATGAGGAAATGCAGGTGTCTACTTGTTTTCAATGAAATGTTTCATATGTAAGACCATGAGAGCTGTAATTTTGCGATCTGAGAAGTTAAGCACCGTCATGAATTCACACTGAATTTTAAAATAACCGCATCGATGTACGCTCTAATATTCCTCGCGGTACGCTCTAATATTCACTCTGTGCTCGACATTTGTCTTCAGTGTCATGGATTTTCTTTCCGCTCCGATACCTCCCATAGCAATAAGTTTAGCAGTAATTTTAGCTACAATTATGATCAGTCCCATGCTAGAAGATTGGGTACTAAGAGCAAAAAGAGAGACCATCCTGTTGTCACAAACTTCTTAAACACTCTAATGAACTTCTCTGGGCTGCACGATTACATGATTGAGTTTGCATACAAACACAAAACTTATAGGGCGCTTAACTTGTTCATAAATTATGTTATCACCACATATCCTACAAATGTTGAGTACATCCTCAAAAAAAAACTTTGCAAACTATGGCAAGGTAATCAGACTTAAGCAAGAAGTTTATGTTATTAGAAAGTCTCAAAATAGCTTCTTCTTTTTTTTTCACATGTACATTTGAAGAGAGAATGTTGGCGTAAATCATGTAATTGATTTAAATTAGGAAATGTAATCCCATATAATTATAGGATTCCTGTATTAGATGGGATTGTAATTACTTTCTTTTTGTTGTATACTTGTACACATATAAATACCATCCTAGAAAAAAAAACAAACCACTCAGAATTATGCTACCCTAATAGTATAGCAGAGCAGCTATACTCAAAAACAAAAACCGAGTATAGCCGAACGGCTATACTATTTATAAAAAAGGACCCGCCTGGCGCTAGCCCACATTTCGCCACGCGTCACAAGAATTATAGCCGGGCGGCTATACTATTTTTTAATAATAAAAACCGCAGTATTTGCGTCGTCCAGATAACTCTCTCTCTTCTTCCTCGCGCCGAGTCTGAGCCTCTTTGGCTGTGTTTCCAGACATGGGGAAGAAGACCAAGAAGCCAGGAAAAGGCAAAGAGAAAGCAGCAAAAGCTGAGGAAAAGAGAGCTCGCAGAGAGACCAGAAGCTCTCACCTGAGGATGACATCGATGCCATTTTGGTAATTTCATATTCGAACTATGCATATATTTTATATATATATATATATATGTATGTATGTATGTATGTATGTATGTATGTATGTCATTTTGTGCTTGTTAATTAGAGTTATGCATCATTTGAGAACAGCTGAAATAGTTTGTGGGAGTTTTAAACAGTGTTGGAAAAATCGGCCTAGGCGTCCGCCTAGGCGCTCGGCGACCGATTTTTCGCAATCGTTGTCTGTGATTCCCATATGTATGTCATTTTGTGCTTGTTAATTAGAGTTATGGATCATTTGAGAACAACTGAAATAGTTTGTAGGAGTTTTAAACAGTGTTCGAAAAATCAGCCTAGGCGTTGCCTAGGCGCTGGGCGGCCGAATTTTTGCAATCGTGGTCTGTGATTCCCACGCAAGATTCCTTTTTTGTTATTGTTTTGAAGATTCTGCTCCCTATTTTCTATCTGATAGTTTATTCGCACCAAAGGTATGATGATTGTGGAAATTCAGAATTCCCATCTAGATTCATTGCAAGAATTTCCTGAACTGTATGTATTTTGCAGAGAGATGAGAACTCATTGATATTATTTAAACTACTGTGATGCTTTGTAGGAACCATATGGCACTATCATGGAGGGTGTCAAGTTGGGAGGGTTGTTGATAAAGGATATAGAGTTCTTGGTATTGATTCTCTGAGGGTTATTGATGGTTCAACGTTTTATCACACCCCGGGTGCTAATCCTGAAGCTACTGTCATGATGCTTGGATGGCAAGTATACTTGGAAAACATATCATATATACATGATCTTCACAAAAATCTTATACTAATTGCTGCTTAAACCTGCATTTTGGTTTCGTTCATGGGGCAAAGGATTCTGCATGACAGATTAGTCCGAACATAAATTGATCTGGTCACTTAAACCTGCATCAAAAACGAAAAATTGATCTGGTCACTTAAGTTTCCCGAACATAAAGTCAGTTAGTGATTACTGGAATATATGTCTCTGAAACATTTGATTAATATTATTGAGATTGGAACCTAAAATTTTAAAATCTATATTGTTGATGTCATGTTTATTTACCTATCAACACATTTGGTGTTCAAGCAAAACTTTCTGTACTCAGCTTGACTAGATTAGCCTTCCTGTGATTAAATATACGCCTTACTATTAAAACTAAATTAGCTCTAAAAATAATTAGTTAGTTTTTGTTTATTTTGTTAAGAGCGTAATTAGGAAGGAAACTAGTAAGGAGGTGAGGATGACACAACACAACTGCAAAGCACTTTCAGAACTTTTGATCACATGGGGTGCTCTAACTTCATGAAGTCCTTCAAGTAGGCCTTATTTTTCTTTAGTTGTGATGATTTCTTTGTACATCGTTCGCAAAAGAAAGATTTGAAAAATGATTACCAAATTAACGAATGAGGCATTGCGCACAATCATGGAATGGTTAGAAAGAGATACCCATGGAAGGACTGAAAGTGCAGCAGATTAACTAAAGTCAAACTAATTTGGAGATCCTATAATGATGGCTCACTATAAAAGTGAGACTCTTTTGTATTCAAGACAGAAATACTAATATACAGACCTAGGCAAAAAAGAAAAGAAGACGAATAAGATTAGGATATGCTGTAAGCCCTTCTTTATTCTCAGCCCCTTATAATAATATGGGGAGGCATCTCCTTTCATCTACTTTTTCCTGCTTCAACTTCATTGCACATTTTCATGGACACAGAGAGTGGAAGAATCTCATATGCTAGGAAACAGCGCTTTCAAGGCTCGGATAAGGAAGAGAAAAATCTAGCAGCAGAATGAGCCCTGGCCCCAACAAAATCCCTAAAAAGCAGCCCTTGATGGATGGTCACAGCATAATCCTCAGGATATGCCATTTGTGCTTACTGGTTTATTCCATCTCTTGGAGCCTTTGAGCCCTTATATTATATAACTTGTGCCGGGCCATCATTGAAACACAAGTAGGAGCAGCTATACATACTAGAAGAAGTATACTTGTCAAATAAGCAAAGCAGTCATAGGGCTTCTCTTTCTTGGCAGGCACTGGTGACTGATGCAGCTACAAATGTACAATCACTTTCATTGGCCTGCCAAAGAAGAGTTGCCCTACGATTGCTTTGGCTTAATGAAATTTGCAGCCTGTCTGATCATGCAGTAGAGCCCTGTCATGCAAAACATATACAGCAAGGTATAATATTAGGCTAGGCTAGGCTAGCCAAGGATATACGTAGGTTTTGTCATATTTGGAAATAATGGTAGAGGTAGAGCTATAATACTGAAGTTATTTTTGTTGTACAAAGTTGTTATGCTTTGTGACTAAGCAAGCAGGCAAAGTGACTTTACCATGTGGCTTTGCACAATGCAGGGAAATAGTGTGATTTTATATAGGTAGAATGGAAGCCGGAAGCCATATATACAAGCAATTACTAATTTCCCTGATCCCTTTTGTCAGTTGTGGCCATATAGCTTTGTCTGAGAGGATGTTCTTGCTATGTGCTTATAGTTTGGTTTGGGATATATAATTGTGATCATAGTCAGATATCCCCCACTCCAGGTCTGGAAAGTGTTTTTAGGGCTCTTGTTTCTCGAAATGTCCTTATCTGAGACTTTACGGTCCATCTTTGAAAATCTTTTTCCTTCATCATTTATTCATTGGAAATGCTACAGCCGAGCGGCTATACTGTTTGTAATTTTATAAAACGTTGTATAGCCGACCGGTTATACATTTTTTAATTTTAAAAAACATAGTATAGCCGCTCCGCTATACTATTTATGAAAAAAATTAAAAAATGGACCCTCCTATTTGAATTAGTTTATACTTTATAGATATTAATTCCCTAGTTTCAATATATCCAAAACATATATTTAAGAGAGAGAAATTTCAGAGTAAATCAATATAAAACGTTCAATTTTTTTTTCCTATTTTTTTTGTGTGGGAATGTTTGCCTTTGATCTACCTCGTTCTCTTGAGTGCTAATAAATTATGTTAGTTCACACCTTATTTTTCGTAGAGAATTGCATGCTGAGTTGGAGTGTTCTTCGTAATTGCTTCACTTTCCAAACAACAATTTACATGAAGAATACTACCACCACACTTTCTACTATACCCATAAATTTTTGTTTGAAATTGTTGTTTTGGTTTGCAAAGAGATTGCAAAATCATTGAACTTGCATTTTTCTTACAACAAGTAAGAAATAAAATAATATTAGTCTCTCACATACTTTCATAGTTCGTAAAATACGGAATGGGAAAAATACAAATAAAATACGTACGTGTTTTAGTCAGCAAACTTTTGGCAAATTACAACCGAAAAGTTCGTCCACTATATAACATTTTAATATAATGTATTTAAATTTTTAATGTCTATTATTTTTATTCAATTTTATGTGAAAATTATGTGTATAATACTTGAATTTTGTGTGTATTATTGAAAAATTTGTAACAAAAAGTGTATTAAACATGAAAAATACGTACGTACGTGTACAATATGAGTTTTAGACGTTTGCTTTTTTAAAAATGTGTATTTTATGGAGTCTTTAAGACTTGTACAGAAGACGGATGTATTATTGATAAATATGTATGTACATGTATAATACGAGTAGTAAACGGAAAAAATACTAAATTCTTTATACGGGTAATAACTCTGGAAAAGTAAAAAATAAAAAAGGGAACATAGGGACTCGGGTAATGGCTTAATGGTAATGGATAATGCTCTAAACTACTCTTATTGATAAACGAAAATAGGGGAAAAGAAATTAAAAAAAAATAAACAAAGGATCCCAGTATATAAAGAGTATAGCCGGGCAGCTATACTATTTTTTTAAAAAATAAAAAGGACCACAGTATAGCCGCGCGGCTATACTTTTTTTAAATTTTTTTCTAGATAGTATAGCCGCGCGGCTATACTATTTATAATTTTTCTTTTCAAAAAAAAGAGGACCTTCCTAGCTCCTAAGCGGCCGCTTTGTGATCAGGTGCTAACATGTCAAAATAGTATAGCCGCCCGGCTATACGTTGTTAATTTTAAAAATTGTAGTATAGCCGGTTGTGTATACTATTTATTTTTAAAAAATTAAAAAATTTGACCCTCCTATTTGAATTAGTTTATACTTTGTAGATATTAATTTGGAGTGGTGCTAAACGAACCCTAAAATTAACTGAGTACACCCTATGATCTAAGTACACCATAATATTTTAATCAAAATGTAAAATTAACATCATAAGTATAAAATCATGTAATTGCAATCTATTAAAATCATATAATTACAAATCCGATTGAAATCCATTACATTAAAATCATGTAATTACAATCTATTAAAATCTCAATTGAATACACCCCTTAAGTACACCCTATTTAACTACCAAAAATACCCTTGGTATACCCTAATCCTAAATCAGGTTTCTCTTTTTACTTGAATTCATGCCATCTTTTCAGATTTTGGATTTGCATCAAAATCTTTAATTTCTTAAGCTATTGTCGGAGTAGATTTGCTAGCTCATAAAATTCAAAGCTTGATTCTTGTAAATCCTTGTGACTCTCCACTTGTAGCAGGAACCATGTTTGAACGCTCTGCCTGATTCTTAATTCTAATTTCAAGTTGAATAATGTTGGCCGTTTCAACACCATGGTCACAAATTTCTGATATTTCAGTGACCTGTTGGGGCTTTGTTCCCAAGTTGACACGTCCAATGATCTGCTGATCCATTTGGTGGTGTTGCACTTCTATCTGATTGCCTATGTTTAAATCTTCTTTTGATTGATATATCCAGATGTCTTGTTATGTTCATCTTTTGTTTCCTGCACTAGGTTCGTAATTATCCCTAGTTTCAAAAAATAGGGCGTGCCCGACTAGAGACTTATCGGGATGAGTGGGAAGATGACCATTTAGTACTGCAAGCTCATGACGACTTCAAGAAATACACACCTTAAATGGAGTTAGCAATGCATAAGTGATAGGCAATTAGAATAGGACCTTCCATTAAACGCCTGGCTAACTTCCTCACTCAAGCAACTATGACCATCCTTAATGGCTTGATAGCATCATTCATAGGCAAGGCAGTCCTCATATCCACACCACCCTCTAGAAGCCCAGTTGGAACAAACTTCTTCCCTTTGTGTGGGTCTCTTCTGGGACCCAGAAGTTGTTTCAACATCATTTCTACAAATCTCTGATATTTTGTTGTGTACTTGGAATTTTCTTCTAGATTTAGGCACACCAAGTAATAGGAAAACATCTCTATGTTCGATTAGGATTGAATATGGTGATTAGGGTGTACTTATTAAAATTATATTTATTTCACAATTTAAATATCCTTTTTGGTCATTTTATATTAGGATAAATTAGTAATTCAATAAATAGTTTGGTATTAGGGTGTACTCAATTAATTTTAGGGTTCGTTTAGCAACACTCTTAATTTTCTAGTTTCAATATATCCAAAGCATATATTTAAGAGAGAAATTTCAGAGTAAATCAATTTGAGAGTTCAATTTTTTTTTTTTTTTTTGTGTGGGAATGTTTGCCTTTGATCTACCTCGTTCTCTCAAGTGCTACTAAATTATGTTACTTCACACCTTATTTTTCATAGAGAATTGCATGCTGAGTTGGAGTGTTTTTGGTAATTGCTTCACTTTCCAACCAACACTTTACATGAAGAATACTACCACTGCTCTTTCTAGTATACCCATAAATCTTTGTTTGAAATTGTTGTTTTGGTTTGCAAAGAGATTGCAAAATCATTAATCTTGCATTTTTCTTACAACAAGTAAGAAATAAAATAATATTAGCCTCTCGCATTCTTTCATAGTTTATAAAATACAGAACGAGAAAGATATGAATAAAATAAGTACGTGTTTTAGTTGGCAAAATTTTGGCTGAAAAGTAATAAATAATATAATATAATTTATTTAATTGTTAAATATCTATTATTTTTATTCAATACTATGTCAAAATTACGTGTATAATATGTGAATTTTATGTGTATTATTGAAAATTTTGTATAAAAAACGTGCATTAAACATGAAAAATACGTAGGTACTTGTACAATATGAGTATTGTACTTTTTTTTTAAACGTGTATTTTCTGGAGTCTTTAAGACTTGTACAGAAAACGGATGTATTATTGAAAAATACGTACATACGTGTATAATTCGAGTAGTAAATGGGAAAATACTAAATTCTTTATAGAGGTAATAACTTTGAAAAAGTAAAAAATCAAAAGGGGACAACAGAGACTCGATTAATTGCTTAATAGTAAGAGAGCATTTTTGCTCACCACCACCCTTGAAAGGTGACATCTGTCCAATGGTTAACCTTAGTTAACTTTTATGTGAGAATTAAAAACTAAAAAAATAAAAAGGGGCCCACAACCTTAGTTAACTTTTACGCCTCTTTTTCCTTTTTCTTTTCTTTCTTTCCTCCCCCTCCCCCGACCTCTATATCCTTTTTCCAGCAACTCTCTCCCTCCCTCTGTATCTCTCCCTCGCCCACACTCTTTGTAGCAACAACCATAGTATTAAAAATCGAAAATATTGCCGACGCTAATTTTGGGTCAACGATATTTTTGTTAACTTCCCTTTGATTTTGTGTTTTTTTCGAAAAAATCGTTGAAATTTTTGTCAAAATTTCGCTGCCGATATTATCGCCCAATTTGTCATTGAAATGGTGATAATATCGCGATATTATCGATATTATCATGGCCATCAGATCTGACCCTTGAGCACCTCTTCTCCCCGGATCTGTCAGAGCCCCGAGTGACCTCACACATATGGAAACACATATATTGATATCAGGTATTAGATCTGCTGGACCAACATAAATAAGCAGAGAGAGGATTGAGATGGACGGATCTGGTCTACACACCGGATGGGAGAAGGCAGCCCAGTCTTTGCTGCGAGGGCTGAAGGTGCTTGTGCTGCGAGATTGTGGATGCAGGTGACTAAAATGACAGAAGAGAGAAGGCTCTTGAGCGTTTGAGAAAAATGAAGCAGAGGGATGTTGGATGCGTTAGCGTGAAATGAGAAAAGCCAAAATGATTTTCTGATATTGGTAGGAGGTATGGGTTTACAGAGAAGAAAATGGGGAGAGCTGTTTGGCTCTGGGCTCGAGTCGACTGAAGGGATCCAATGCTCAATTTGTTGTTTTTTACAATAAAGCAAGGCTAGTGGACGACACTAGCCTTGGAAACAAAAGTTAAAAAATGGAGTCCATTTCTTGATAGAATGTGATGGTGGTGAATTGGTGATTGGGATGGGGAGTGGGTGACAGACCCACGTGGTCGACTCACCTTGGAAAGGCTAATGGAATACTTTTTACACTCAATTCAAATAGCTGATGTCCAGTCAATTAGCCATAGGCAATTGCAGGCTCTCACTTAAACTTGTTTTATTTTAATTTTTCTTAGTTTTGTTTTATTTACTACTTTCTTATTTTTATTTACTTCTTTATTTTATTTTCCACACCTTGAGGACAATGTGTGATTTAAGTTTGGGGGTGGGAAAGTAAATTTTAGTTTTTTTTTTTAATGTTTTGAGTCTTGTCTAAAATTTTCGTTTTTAAGTTAATATCCATAGATTATTTTAAACGTTAGAACAAATGGACATAGTAAAGATCAATCCGAGTCTTTTTATGTAATTGTATTATTATTCACCATTGAGTTTTAATATTGTTCATTATATGTGATACTAAGTTTGAACTTTAATAGAAATTCTTTCTATGTGGTATTAAGTTACTCATATATTTTATCTTTGTTTTTAGTAAAACTCATATATCTTATCATATGTATCAAGTGTAATATATTGTAGTAAATTATTATAACTAAAAAATTATGATGTGTTTAATTTTCTTTCACTAATTAATATATATTTTCTAAAGTCACGGTATTTGTCAGGTCGCTACATAATCAACTTAAATCACTCAAACCCACCATGACATGCATTTCCTTCCAATTTTTTGTGATAAACCAATAGATAATTGACTAAATAAACATTCTCCAAAGTTTCAATAAAAATTTCCAAGTTTTTCTTACAATTTCCGTGGTTTTTATCCAATTTTTATCGATATCGATATTTTCTCAATATTTCCATCGATATTACCGTGTTATTGAACCACCGATATTTCCGAAACATTCGATATTTAATTCTTTGGCAACAACTATGTAATCTTTCAATAAGAGAGGAAAAACAAAAGAACATTCAAATAATTTTTTCATAACAAAAAAAGAAAGAAAAGAAAACCCAGTTGTTTTGTTTGTATTGCTTAATCAATAGCATCTTACCAAAAATATCATTCAACGAAATCATATTTGACAGATAAACAACCTAGAAAGAGAAAAATAAGAAGAAGTCACTAGTGTATCATTAATTCCAACCCCAAGTTGAAAAAGGTTTGATGACGGTCTGGCGGGCAACCAATCCTGATGCTAGAGATTTTCCTGCTGACATGGGTTTTGCTAACTTGTGTATCGCGAAAACCAGTAACTCGGAACAGAAGATTGCAACAACAAAAATGTGATTTAGTCTGTATTGCTTGCAGATATGTGAGAAAGTCTTTTGGGATGATCATCTTAAAGGTCGATCTGAGTGGTTACCTTTTGAAAGTTGTCTGACATTTGTTGCCTTTACAGAAACAGGGACGGGTACGAAATAAGGTACAAGAAAAGAGGAAACATTTCGTCAAAAGAAGAGAGGTAAGTGAAAAAATTGTTCTTGCAAATATATGGTTTAAGTTAGCAGATTTAGCAACATTCATTTTTCTTTTGGATGCAAGGTGGAATCTAACAATGAGAATCAGACTCTGCCAAGCAAAGAAAAATGTGAACTTGCTTTGGAAGGAGCACGTTCCCAAGAACACTCGGATAAGATTGCAATGCTTGTGGATGATGAAGAGCTGGAGCTGAGAGAATTACAAGGAAGGCCAAATGCACTGGGGTTCTCTGATCACTTTACTACTAATGGAGATCATGCCTGTTCACTTTGCAAAGGTTGGTTTGAAGGAAGAACCGAACAAATTTTCCACTCTAAAATGAAATGCTGTAATGTATTTTGAGCTGTGGATAAGGAATTTTTGGGATTTCAGATTTGCTGGCAAAGTTTCCTCCAAATTCTGTGAAGATGAAGCAGCCATTCTGTATGCTGCCTCGGGATTCTTCTCCAGAGATTGTCAAGAAACTGTTCAAGGTATGTGAATTGCAAACTGTTTGTGGCCTGATTTTGTTAAGTTCTTTTGCAAATATAGGACATCGTTCGTGAAAGATGTCATACACTCCATCTAGTATTGCATTTGCTTTTTCTTATTTATGAGGTCTGTTTTCTTATTCATGATTATACGGCCTATAACAGCTTGGAATAATTATTTTGTGCTCGCTAATGGTCTCTCATTACTCTTACCAATCTTTTTCGTCAATGCTCTCATTGCATAGATTGAAGTCATAGGTTGTTCTTGCAGAGATGTTATGCAAACTATGATATACTCAAGAAAAATATATCAAGTACTAGAGATATATGGAATGTGGTCTAAATTTGATATTGGAATCTACTTGTAAGTTGTAACTGTCTTTTGTGTAGTTCGTACCGAGTGTAGGAATTTATTATTCTCGTCAACTTTATGATTCCTTATGGAAACTGGCGAGTGAAAAGATGTGCAGTGTTAAAGCACCACTCTAGATTCCTTATGGAAACTGGCGAGTAAATGTATTTAATTATCAATACATCTGTATTCTGCAAGTTAAGTGCTATAGATGCCTAATAATATGTGTTCATCACCCAAAACCTTGAGCATTCAAAGCTTTACTGGCAATTGTCATTTAAGATCTGTCATTACCCTGAATAATCTGTTTCTACCTTGAGGCAGAGCCCCAATTGGATAGATTCATTTACCATACTAAAGGACCAAAATCAGAAATTTTAGGTTTTACATATAACATGTGGTGATTGAATGTTAAAGGAAATAGTTTCTTCAGTTTTGTTTGTTGGCATTATCGTGCATTCCTAGATAACATCTGTTTAGCATATGTTTATTTGTCTCAGCTTGTCTCTGGAATTATTTGCTTTAATGACCAGACATGCGCAGGAGCCTTTATTTACTTTCTTATGGTGGTTCTATTTATGTTCTACAATTAATAAGCTTTATCTGTTGTTGCATAAACCTATCTATAAATGTCAAATTTGGTTTTTCAAATTGAATCTTCTGTTATCTAGGAAATGAGCCTTATGGTGAAGCATGGTTTACGCTCTGGTACTTTGAAGGGTGAATTGTTTAGAGTTCTGCTAGAGCAAGGAATTCATGGGTTGAAAGTTTCTGAGTTGGCGAAGTCATTGCAGGTAATTTTCTTGTGTTGTTATCATAATCTCTCATGTTTTAATCATTAAGTTGATACCAGCCAAGCACAGCATTCCACTTGAATTAGTGATGGACTTTGTTTTTGTTTTTCAGATTTCTGAATTGAACCTTTCCAGTGGAATAGAGGAACTAGAGTCTTTAATTGGTTTAACTCTTTCAAGTGATATTACATTATTTGAAAAGATTTCATCATCCACATATCGTGTGCGTATTAATTCTTCTGAAAAGGAAGTGGAGGAATCCCAATCAGATACCGAAGACTCTGGAGCAGTTGATGATGACCTCGGTGACAGTGGTACATGTAGCAGTGATGATGATTCTGGGTGCAATTCAGGAAATTCCCAAATTAAAAAGCTGACTTATATGAACCATGGCAAAAGTAAAGATAACATGGTGACAGTATACACCGAAATTGATGAGAGCCATCCTGGAGAAGTATGGTTGTTAAGGCAAATATTCAGATTTAAGCATTGAAGAAAAGTTGAGCGCAATAGTGGCTCTAATTGATTTTCTTCATGCAGGTTCTAGTTTAACATATAGAATCTTTGCATGCACATATGTGACCTTACTGAAGTCCTGACGGGTTCATTACGGCTACCTTATTTGGCTTCTCCAAACAAAACAAAAAAAAGGGAGACTGATAAAGCTTCTTGTTGTCTTTGCTATTGTCATGTATCATGTATTTCCCCACTGAGTTCTTAAATGTGCTTCAATTGTAACTAGTTTTCAACAGCATTTAAACATGCATGGTATTTAAGTACTTTTCAGCAGATTAAACATGTCTCTATTTTTCTTCTTATTCCTTTATGGGATCCTATATATGCTATTGCTGAATGCATTCCTAGCAGCCTTCATTCTGGTTCAGGGGCGAAAATTAAGACGTTGTCAACTAAACAACATGGCATGCCCAGGCCAACCTGGTTCCATGCAGGACATACGAGTGGTGCAAAAGAAGATTATACATTAAAGTTTCACCCTATAGATTCTTCAGGATCAATCTCAAAGATCTCTGACGAGAGATTCTCTACAAAAGAGAAAAATGGAAAAGAAAGAGAAGTGCGGTTAGACTTACAATACAATAGATACTGGCTTTTCTTGGGCCCTTGTAATGCATATGACCCAGGACATAGAAGGGTTTATTTCGAATCTTCAGAATATGGTCACTGGGAGGTGATTGATACAGAAGAGGTATTCTGCTGAACTTTTGTTATACAATCAATGTGATTGTAATACATATTGCTTGACCTTGTTTGTTCAAGGTGGTAGGCCAAAGGAGGCCAGATCACCAGTGGTGATATGGTTAGACCATATAATTATAAGATCACAATTGCCAGTGTCCTTGCAGCTTGTGCTCATCTTGGTGCATTTGATCATGGGATATGGGTGCATGGGTACCTGAGGAGAAGTGGCCTGGAGAGTGATGTGGTCATTGTGCGGATGTGTGGACAAAGCGTATGAGGTCTTTCAGGAAATGCCCAACAAGGATACTTTGGCACGGACAACTATGATTTCAGTGTTGGCTGTCCATGGGTTTGGCAATGAGGCTTTTGATATTTTTAGACAGATGGAAACAACTGGGGTGAAGCCGAACGATGTGACATTTGTTGGGCTATTGTCAGCTTGTGCTCATTCTGGTTTAGTAGAGAAAGGTCGCTGGTGTTTTCATGTGATTGTGGGAGCAAATTTCGTCCCACGAGAATATTCGTCTAAGATCCCGTCTTCTTCTTCTCTTCACTTTCTCTCTGCAAAACAAATAGGAATAAGAGGACCACACCCGGGGGGTGTTGGCCAAAGGCCCTCCGATGCCTAAGTTAGTACGTGTGTTTGTATAAAAACGGTAGCTAACAAGAGGGTACGGAGATGTATGTATGGTGTGAACCGGGTGGCCTGAGCCGTGTGTGGTGGCCGGAGCCTTGCGTGGGAGAGAGAAAGAGTATGGCGACTAGGGTTTGAGAGATAGAATTTATGCAGTATTTTGAGAGAGAAGTTTAGACGTACCTTCACCTTTGTGCGTAGCCAAGTATTTATAGGGGGCCTCGACGAGGTTGGTGAGGTTGGTAGGGTTGGTAGGGTTGGTGAGGTTGGTAGGGTTGGTGAGGTTGGTGAGGTTGGTGAGGTTGGTGAGGTTGGTGTGATTAGGTAACTCCCAATTAGGTTTGGTAACTCCCAATTAGGTTAATTAATCGAATAAATCCCTAAATCAAATAATCCCCAAATGGAAGGAAATCATTTGACCTAGGAACTTATTAAGGGAATAAATTGGTTTCCACAGTGATGAGGCGTGTTTACTTAATTGAACCGCAGCTCTATCACTATGCTAGCATGGTTGATATGCTTAGTCGTGCCGGGTTGATATGCTTATAAGAAGCAAGCCGATGAAGCCAGATGCATTTGTTTTGGGTGCATTGGTCGGAGGCTGTCAAATACAAGGAAAGGTCGAGTTAGGAGAAAAGGTGGCGCAATATTTAATTGATTTGGAACCTCTGAACCATGCTTTTTATGTGAACTTGTGTGATATATATGTCAAAGCTAGTAGATTTGATGACGTAAAGAGAATCAAATCCTTAATGAAAGAAACAGGGATCAAAAAGGAGGTCCCGGGCTGTAGCATGATTGAAATCGATGGGGTTCTTCTTGAATTCTCCGTGAGAGGATCACCATATGTTGTAAATTGTAATGCAGGAAGTATTGTTGGTCTTGTATCAGTTGAATAACGATATCTAGATAGAAAGGCATGCGCTTTACAGAATCACTCTAATGAGAATCATGAAAAGACAGTTGGGGTGTAGTTTTCATGAGGAAATGCAGGTGTCTACATGTTTTCAATGAAATGTTTCATATGTACGACCATGAGAGCTGTAATTTTGCGATCTGAGAAGTTAAGCACCGTCATCAAGCAAGCACCCTTATGGAATGAATTCACTTGCCGGAAGAAATTCCTCGAGGTACCCTCTAATATTCACTCTGTGCTCAACATTTGTCTTCAGTGTCGTGGATTTTCTTTCCACTCTGATACCTCCCATAGCAATAAGTTTAGCAGTAATTTTAGCTACAATTATGATCAGTCCCATGCTAGAAGATTGGGTACTGAGAGCAAAAAGAGATACCATCCTGTGGTCACAAACTTCTTAAACACTCTAATGAACTTCTCTAGGCTGTACAATTACATGACTGAGTTTGCATACAAACACAAAACTTATAGGGCGCTTAACTTGTTCATAAATTATGTTATCACCACAGATCCTGCAAATGTTGAGTACATCCTCAAAAAAAACTTTGCAAACTATGGCAAGGTAATCAGACTTAAGCAAGAAGTTTAAGTTATTAGAAAGTCTCAAAATAGCTTGAATTTTTTTTTTCACATGTACATTTGAAGAGAGAATGTTGGCGTAAATCATGTAATTAATTTAAATTAGGAATTGTAATCCCGTATAGTTATAGGATTCCTGTATTGGATGAGATTGTAATTACATACCCTTTGTTGTATACTTGTACACATATAAATACCGTCCTAGAGAGAAGAGTAAATCACTCTGAATTATGCTACCCTAATAGTATAGCCGGTCGGCTATACTCTAATAAAAACATAAACCGCGTATAGCCGAGCGGCTATACTTTTTTTATTAAAAACAAAAACCAAGTATAGCCAAACGGCTATACTATTTATAAAAAGGAACCCCACGCTGGCGCTAGCACAAATTTAGCCACGCGTCACAAATAGTATAGCCGCGCGGCTATACTATTTTTTAATAATAAAAACCGTAGTATTAGCGTCGTCCAGATAACTCTCTCTTCTTCCTCGCGCCGAGTCTGAGCCTCTTTGGCTGTGTTTCCAGACATGGGGAAGAGAAAGCAGCAAAAGCTGAGGAAAAGAGAGCTCGCAGAGAGACCAGAAGCTCTCACCTGAGGATGACATCGATGCCATTTCGGTAATTTCATACTCGAACTATGCATATATATATATATATATATATATATACGTATGTCATTTTGTGCTTGTTAATTAGAGTTATGGATCATTTGAGAACAGCTGAAATAGTTTGTGGGAGTTTTAAAAAGTGTTGGAAAAATCGGCCTAGGCGGCCGCCTAGGCGCTCGGGGGCCGATTTTTCGCAATCATTGTATGTGATTCCCATATGTATGTCATTTTGTGCTTGTTAATTAGAGTTATGGATCATTTGAGAACAACTGAAATAGTTTGTAGGAGTTTTAAACAGTGTTGGAAAAATCCGCCTAGGCGCTGGGCGGCCGAATTTTTACAATCGTTGTCTGTGATTCCTTTTTTGTTATTGTTTTGAAGATTCTGCTCCCTATTTTCTATCTGATAGTTTATTTGCACCAAAATTCCCATCTAGATTCATTGCAAGAATTTCATGAACTGTATGTATTTTGCAGAGAGATGAGAACTTAAGCCTTTAATAATATATGTTACTGCCTCAATCTAAAACTCTCAATCTAAAACTATTAGTCCTCTCAAGTATCAATGGAGACCAAATTTTAAATCCCAAAAGATAAGTATCTTTCTGTAATTTCATTGATATTATTTAATCTACTATATCAATGTAAATTACAATTTTCTAATATACATTTCTGTGATGCTTTGCAGGAAAAGTAGTATCCATAAACCAAAATTTCCAACAGACCATATGGCACTATCACGGAGGGTGTCAAGTTGGGAGGGTTGTTGATAAAGGATATAGAGTTCTTGGTATTGATTCTCTGAGGGTTATTGATGGTTCAACGTTTTATCACACCCCGGGTGCTAATCCTCAAGCTACTGTCATGATGCTTGGAAGGCAAGTATACTTGGAAAACATATCATATATACATAATCGTCGCGAAAATCTTATACTAATTGCTGCTTAAACCTGCATTTTGGTTTCGTTTGTTGTGCATGTGGTGCTGGTACATGGGGCAAAGGATTCTGCATGACAGATTAGTCTATGGATCAAAAAAGAAAAATTGATCTGGTCACTTATGTTTCCCAAACATAAAGTCAATTAGTGATCACTGGAATATAAGTCTCTGAGACATTTGATTAATATTGTAGAGATCGGAACCTAAAATTTTAAAATCTATATGGTTTATGTCATGTTTATTTACCTATCATCACATTTGGTGTTGAATTGATCAGATCTGGTATGGTTCAAGCAAAACTTTCTGTACTCAGCTTGACTAGATTAGCCTTTCTGTGATTAAATATATACTTTACTATTAAAACTAAATTAGCTCTAAAATAATTAGTTAGTTTTTGTTTATTTTGTTAAGAGCGTAATTAGGAAGGAAACTAGTAAGGAGGTGAGGATGACACAACACAACTGCAAGCACTTTCAGAACTTTTGATCACATGGGCTGCTCTAACTGCAAGAAGTCCTTCAGGTAGGCCTTATTTTTCTTTAGTTGTGATGATTTTTTTGTACATTGTTCGCAAAAGAAAGATTTGAAAAATTATTACCAAATTAACGAATGGGGCATTGCGCACAATCATGGCATGGTTAGAAAGAGATACCCACAGAAGGACTGAAAGTGCAGCAGATTAACCAAAGTCAAACTAATTTGGAGATCCTATAATGATGGCTCACTATAAAAGTGAGACTCTTTTGTATTCAAGACAGAAATTACTAATATACCGACGTAGGCAAAAAAGAAAAGAAGACGAATAAGATTAGGATATGCTGTTAGCCCTTCTTTCTCAGCCCCTTATAATAATATGGGGAGGCATCTGCTTTCATCTACTTTTTTTCCTGCTTCAACTTTATTGCACATTTTCATGGACACGGAGAGTGGAAGAATCTCATATGCTAGGAAAGAGCGCTTTCAAGGCTCGGATAAGGAGGAGAAAAATCTAGCAGCAGAATGAGCCCTGGCCCCAACAAAATCCCTAAAAAGCAGCCCTTGATGGATGTTCAAAGCATAATCCTCAGGATATACCATTTGTGCTTACTGGTTTATTCCATCTCTTGGAGTCTGTGAGCCCTTATATAACTTGTGCCGGGCCATCATTGAAACACAAGCAGGAGCAGCTATACATACTAGAAGAAGTATACTTGTAAAATAAGCAAAGCAGTCATAGGGCTCCTCTTTCTTGGCAGGCACTGGTGACTGATGCAGCTACAAATGTACAATCACTTTCATTGACCTGCCAAAGAAGAGTTGCCCTACGATTGCTTTGGCGTAATGAAATTTGCAGCATGTCTGATCATGCAGTAGAGCCCTGTCATGCAAAACATATACAGCAAGGTATAATATTAGGCTAGGCTAGCCAAGGATATACGTAGGTTTTGTCATATTTGAAAATAATGGTAGAGATAGAGCTATAATACTGAAGTTATTTTTGTTGTACAAAGTTGTTCTGCTTTGTGTCTAAGCAAGCAGGCAAAGTGACTTTACCATGTGGCTTTGCACAATGAAGGGAAATAGTGTGATTTTATATGGGTGGAATGGAAGGTGGAAGCCATATATACAAGCAATTAATAATGAGTTTTTATATTTAAACCCACACTTCTCTTTGTTCACCCCATGTTCTATGTTCACCCCAACTTCTAACTCAAATTTCCACAATTTCTAAGAAAACCCCACTATCTTCACAAGCTACCCTCGAATTAATTATTAATTTACACACACCCCACTTAACCCTCAGATTGATCCAATAACTTATTAAGTTCCCATTTCGTCAGTTTTCTAGTTTGCCCAATTCAATTGCCATAGAATCCACAAACCCTACAATTTCTGTTTGGAAAAAGGAATTGGAACCCATTTCCTATACCCCACTGAACAATTCATGAACCCAAAGGGCAGGACCTTGATTTTGTTAACGTTGCAAACAGCCATCTAATCCCAATTGATGGGTTTTGCAAAGAACGGCAGGACCTTGATTTTGTTTGTTAATATTTGTCATACAATTTTGTTAATGTGGTTACTTTTAACTCACTTATTGATGGGTTATGCAAAGAAGGAAAACTAAAGGAAGTAAACAGAATTTTTAATGAAATGAAAGCTGTGAATGTTGCTCTTGATACCGTAACTAGGGTTAAGTATTAAATTGAATGACCTTTTTTGTCTTTTTACCTAATAATAAAACTTAACAGCTGAATGATTTAAGTATTGGGGTTAACAAAGAGAAGTGTGGGGTTTAAATAGAAAAACTCATTAATAATTTCCCGGATCCCTTTTGTCAGTTGTGGCCATATAGCTTTGTCTGAGAGGATGTTCTTGCTATGTGCTTATAGTTTGGTTTGGGGTACATAATTGTGATCATAGTCAGATATGCCCCACTCCAGTCCGGAAAGTGTTTTTAGGGCTCTTGTTTCTCGAAATGTCCTTCTCCGAGACTTTACGGTCCATCTTTGAAAATCTTTTTCCTTCATCATTTATTCATTGGAAATGCTATAGCCGAGCTGCTATACTGTTTTTAATTTTAAAAAACGTAGTATAGCCGCCCGGCTATACCTTTTTTAATTTTAAAAAACATAGTATAGCCGCTCGGCTATACTATTTATTTAAAAAAAAAGGGACCCTCCTATTTGAATTAGTTTATACTTTATAGATATTATTTCCCTAGTTTCAATATATCCAAAACATATATTTAAGAGAGAGAAATTTCAGAGTAAATCAATTTGAGAGTTCAATTTTTTTTTTGTGGGAATGTTTGCCTTTGATCTACCGCGTTCTCTCGAGTGCTAATAAATTATGTTAGTTCACACCTTATTTTTCGTAGAGAATTGCATGCTGAGTTGGAGTGTTCTTGGTAAATGCTTCACTTTCCAAACAACACTTTACATGAAGAATACTACCACCGCTCTTTCTACTATACCCATAAATCTTTGTTTGAAATTGTTGTTTTGGTTTGCAAAGAGATTGCAAAATCATTGAACTTGCATTTTTCTTACAAGTGAGAAATAAAATAATATTAGTCTCTCATATTCTTTCATAGTTTGTAAAATACGAAATGGGAAAAATATGAATAAAATACGTACGTGTTTTAGTCGGCAAACTTTTGGCAAATTACAACTGAAAAGTTCTGCCACTTTATAACATTTTAATATAATTTAATTAATTTTTTAATATCAATTATTTTTATTCAATAATATGTGAAAATTATGTGTATAATACGTGAATACCAAGGACACTCTAACTCAACATGCAATTCACTTTTCAAACAAAGATTTATGGGTATAGTAGTAAGCGAGGTGGTAGTATTTTTCTTGTAAGGTGTTGTTTGAAAAGTGAAGCAATTACCAAGGACACTCTAACTCAACATGCAATTCTATATGATAAATAATGTGTGCAGTAACAGAATTTAGTAGCACTGAAGAGAATGAGGTAGATCAAAGGCAAACATTCCCACACAAAAAAGAAGAAAAAATTGAACATTAAGATTGATTTACTGTGAAATTTCTCTCTTAAATATCTGCTTTGGATAACTAGCAAATTAACATCTATAAAGTATCAACTAATGCAACTAGGAGGGTCCTTTTTAAATTTTTTTAAAATAAATAACATAGCATCGCGACTATTTAAATATAATATATTTGAACAGTACAGTTGTGCGGCTATACTCTGATCTTTTTTAAAAAATAATATAGCCTTGCGGCTATACATTTTGACACGTGTGCGCCTAATCGCTAGGCTATACTTGTTCAATGGAGCTCAAATTCAGATATGTTGTAGTCAACATCCATTGGAACAAGTTTCATGAAGATCTTCCCCACATCCGAGCACCGGAACATGCTAATTCAAGGTCAAGAAGTTGACCTACGAAAATGAGCAAAAATAGAATTTATATTCAATAATGCATTTTTAGTTCACATTTATTCCAACAAAGGTAAAATCTATAAAAACACAAAAAAGAAGTAGAAGACTATTAAATATCAAAAACTAACTCAAAACATTTGGTGAATGACATGATAAATCATGTATAAAAATGAACACAACATGAACCAAACGGGGGTGCCAAAAGATGTAATGTTTCCCCTAATTAAATGACATTACGAATTGGAGATGCCTTTAGCAATTTATTGATGAGTAATCAGCCAACACTACATTCTAGCTTCTTTAACAGATCTCAAGTCAAGGTAGTTAATTAGTACTAATACAAAACCAAATCTATATTTTCAAGCCCTTGTGACATTAATTGCTAGACTAGCCTTTAACCCATTAAGCTTCCTAGACTGTTGAGCAATGACAGTGGCAGTGGTAGGGCTCTGCTCCAAAACGACTTCGTATCCATCTCTGAAAGTGTCCATATTTGGAGCCATGAGCTGCCAGAAAAGCCCACCTACACATGAGCCCCCTCTGCTGGCACTGCTGTAAATGTCACTGTATATTTTTCCAAAGTAGGCGTCCCTCTTTTGTAGGACATAGCCCGGCAATTTATAAGACTTGCCGAACTCAGCCACGAGCAGTGGTTTCTTCACCACTGTGTTGCAGTCTTGAATGTGTGCTTGCACCCATCTGTCCACAAAACCAGCTTGAGCCTCTTCGCTTTGTCCTGATAACCTATCCATCATCACGTTCTCATATATTAGATCTTGTTAAAATAATATTGCTATGGAGCTGTAGGCAGGGTTGAGAATAGAGTGGGACCCAATGCTCAATTGACCACATTCCTTATTTGCAGTTGTAAAAAATTAATGGCAACACCATACGTAAGGAGACGTAATCTTATTCGTGACAATCCATATTGATCACGGATATATTGTGGGATTTGCTTTCATTGGCCTCAGATCATCTGTGACCCTTTTTTAGGTTTTCTAGTAGTATACTTGGTATATATTGGACAAATTGATCAATAAATATATAGAGGGGATAGAGATTTTGATCGTAATATGTGGCTTATTCGTGACCAACTCATTTTGGTCACGGATATATTGCGACTTTTGCTATCATTAGCCTCAGATCATCCGTAACCTTTTTTGAGGTTTTCTAGTAATGTACTTGGAATATGTACGACAAAGAGTAGTGATCTCTTGGTCACCTAGTGACCAAGGATCCGTCAATCACCGTTGGATTTAAATCCAAATGATAACAGTTCTTAAAAGGAGTGCAAAGTAGGTGGGCCTTTAGATTTAAATCCAAAGGTGGTGTGCGGATTAAATACTTAGGTCCAGAAGAACACTACTCGTGACAAATTAATGAATGCGTATATACATAGCTAAGGGGATAGAGATTTTGAACGTACCATTGATCAGCATAGATATGTATAGTGGCAAAATCGATTTGGGGAAGCAAGTTGGTGGCAATGAAATCAGAGCCAAACCCTAGGTTACCAGGGTTGTACTGCTTCTTGTCCGGCGTCGTTTCCCCATAAAATCCTTCAAGCCCTATTTCTAGTAAATGCTCACTATCAATGGACTTAACGTGTGCGGCCATTTCTGTCACCCATTGCTGCACAATAATAATTTACCAAAATAAGTAAAATAATTTTTTTTAAAGGAAAAACAAATAATAATTGAAGAGAGATACCTGAAGAAGGGCTCCAGAGACATCAGATTGGCAGCGAGGTTCATTTATTAGTTCCCAAGCAAAGATGGTTGGATCATGTTTGTAGGCCACCCTTGTTATGGAGTTTATTCTTGTGAGCACAGTCTGCATAGGAATTAGGATTGTTAGATAAATCTATTTTACATTCTATATACTAGCCTCTTTCGCATGCGCTTTGCGCCTGCGAGAGGCTTTTTTAAAAAAATTTAAATTTATTTTAGAACTAAAAAAGATAATGGGTAGTTGTATTCCATAAAAATATGATCCATTATCTGATTTTGCTTTTAATTTTAATTTTTTTAATATCAAAAAGTGTGAATTTACCATATTATCCTCATTTAATTAATAATTTCAATTCTTTATGTTTGTATTCGCCATGGCATTTTCTGGTATTTTGAATGTTTTACCATTCTCTACCTTTTGCTTTATATATATAGATTTCAATATTTTACATCCTCTTTATGCATCTTTGACCATATATGTGGCATGGAAAAATGAGAAAATTAATTTTTGAAATAAATCTCAAAGTCCACATGTTATTGTAAAATATATAAAAATAACAAATAAAACTCGCAAAGTCTGTTGAGAATATTTGGACATTGATAGTCTCACTTACATTTTCTTGTGATATCAGAACAGACTATCTACGACTGAACTTTATCATTTAGAGAAAAGAGACGTCGTAACAAAGTTTCCTAGTAGGTCCAACATTCTCACATACTCGTATACAAAATACACATGGGAAAAAGTAAATCTATGCAACATTAATGACTAAATCTGAAGTTCAAACTATAGCAAAACGAGTAAGTATCATTCATAACAAATGGCAGACCCTTCTGAAGTGGTATTTAATAATTTGTCTAATACAGGAAACGGATTGAAAAAAGAAAACATTTAACTGATAACTGAAAAGCCAAGCAAAGAATTAGTGGATTAATTAATTAATTAATGTGAATAAATTAAATAGGGATTAATAATTAAGCACCTACCTTAATATGGTCCTTATAGTATCCCTTGATGACAGCGTTTGAATAGAAGTCGTCATCGCTGCTGATGGGTTGGCCACGGCCTCTTGCCCACTGCACATATTGCTTTCTACCCCCAAAGTCGCTAAAGTTGTTCACAAAGCTTAGTATCACATATACTCCGAATTTTTTAGCCTCTGATATCACAAAATCTAATCCCTACCTCAAAATAAAATTAAAAATTAAATAATCATATAAGATCGACCATAACCCAAAATTCAAGAATATCTTTAACAACAAGAAAAGGGGGAAATTTTAATTAATAATAAAAAAGGTTAATGCTGGTATTGATTGAGTGAAATTTAGGACCGGTTTGGAACTGTTTCTAAATGAAGTATTTTTTTCTAGAAGTGCTTTTAGCTGTTCCATCTCAATCATGCACCTTATTTTTGAATGACTATGAATATGAATCATACAGATATTCAAATTAAATTTCAAATTTCGTGAAATCAATAGTTCTGATTAACAATTTTTTAGGACATCTCCAACTCATGAGGCCAAACTCAAAATATCCCAAATTTTAGCCCAATTTCCCTCCCAGCCCAAGAAAATTAAGGAGTCAAAATTTGGGAAAACCCGAACTTGGGGCTAAATACCAGTCTAGCTATTGCCTGGAATGGAAAATTTTTCGGTGAAGCCCACTAAAAGTTGATGCAGGCCATGTGCAAGCAGCTGTGAAAGGGGCTCGGGCTGCTGCTGCTATAGACCTCCTCGCACCACGTGTCGCATGCATGTGATGTAGCCGTTGGATTCCGACACAATTCAAACAACTCCTTTTTTTTTATAATTATTCCAATAGTAACTCAAATCAACAATCTAGATTATATCCAAGCTATTTTAATGGGAAAAAAATCCAATGGCTGAAATTTAAGGGGGAAAATTTGGGTTTAGCCCCAAATAGATTGGAGAAGGCCTTACAGCAACATAACATGTGAAATTGTATAAAAGTACATAGCTACATATAGAAGTACCTTGAATGTGTCCTCGTTATAGGAGCCAGGAGAAGGCTGAAGGGGTCTGTCTGTGCCGCGGCCATCATTGAAAGCCCAAGTTCTAGCAACATTCATGCCATACCTGGAGGCTTGTTGGAATGCAGAGGTGACCTTGGCTCTTGAAGATGGGTCAGATGCCATGTACATCATCCAATATGCATTGAAACCATTTATGTAAAACGGTCTCCCCTTCATAACAAAACGGGTTCCTTCTGTTCGAGCAAAAGCACCACCATTAGAGGCATGTTTGGCTTCACCTTTACAATCTCCATGTTCAATGAAGATCAACACCAAAAGAGTTGACAAAACAAACAAACCCTTCCCCGACATGGTTGTTTTGTGGAGTACTAATTTTATGCTTTAATTAACTTTTCTATTTAGTAGCTAGGGCTAAGCTAGTATATATAGTAAATATAATGGATAATAAGGAATAAAAAGAAATTAAGAGAAAGAAGAATTGGGAAAGCTGTGTTGTTCATGTATACATTAATAGTACCATATCTTAGTTACTGGATTGTACATATATACATTAAAAATTAAGATATTTTACCATATTTAAGAGAGAGATTTGGTTGGCTTCTTTTTTATAATATATACCATAAACAGATCTCTTACTGGGATTCCCCTAGCTTCTTTAATAATAATAAAAACACCCCGTGTTAAAAAAAAAAAAAACAAAACCACAACTAAGCACTATCTGGATTTCCTTTTAAAGAGATATCATATTAATGAGAAATTTAGGACTTGTTATTATCAATTCACACGTGTTATACCAACTAGTCTTTGGTCTAGTGGTATTTTTCTTCATTCGGTTGGAGAGGAAGATATATATTTGTGATGAGTTCAATACTTAATTAGTTTGTGGCTAGCCTTATTTTGGACGTATTGGCCCGTTGTAAATTGTCGTGAGTGTAAGAAAAATAAACTAGATTCTATAAAGACAAGTCAAGATAAAGTAATAAATAAAAAGATAGTTGACAAAAAAATAGTTTTGTTAAGAAATTCTCATTCGAACACATTAAATCATTACTCATACGCAAGTTTAATTAATTTTTGGGGTTTGTTACATACATGTCATGAACATGTAACCAATGAACAATTTGACCATTAAACAGTCCAACAATGAGAAAAAATTATGGAAGCCCAATCGTTGAAAGTCAAGTCAATACCTCTGGCCTGGATCCGAGCCTCTGCATTAAGCATTTGTGCATTTATACTCATTTAGAGCAATCTTAATCATTTAATTAATTTAATGAAGTTTAATTAGTCCACGTCATCAAAATTATATTATAGTAAAAACTCACTATTTGTACCCTATCATTTTCCCCTTGCCCATCTTTAATGAGATCAAATTTTTATTTATTTTAGTGTTAATCAATACCCTGGACTTGCAGACACGCAGTGCTCATGGCCGCCATTTCTCTTATGATCCAACTTCAACCCCTTATAATTTATATTATATATTTTTCTAGTTTTAGTCTCTGCACATTCAACTTGCAATATAATTGAATATAATTTAAAACCCAAGAAGAGTATAGAGTCAAACAAAAGAGAATCACATACTCGCAACATTATAATTCAAAAAAGAAAAAAGAAAAAAGGAATAAAATGAAAAAGAGAAAAGGGCCAAAGAATTGGCCAAACGATATTCGAATGGTTAACGTTCAGGGGCTTTGCTTATCAAAGTCCATGACATTAGGAGTCCGGGAAACTACAATTAAAATAAAATTGAACTCGTTAAAGATGAGTAACCGGTAAGTGATAATAAGGTACAATCGGAGAGTTTTAATTTTATGTAATTATGATGACGTGGAATAATTCAATTCGTTAGATTAATCAAATGGTTGGAATTTATCTAAATACGTAGAAATGCACGAATGCTAAATGTAGAGACTCATGATCCCCTCTAGTCTAATTTGTTAGACTTTTTGCATTTAATATTTGCTTAAGATAAATAATGACAAAATTTATCGTCATGCACCACCATATAAGTGATTGATAAGTTGTATAATTTTACTTATTTAATAAACAGGACGCATTGATGTTGAGCAAGTCGAGAGACAGTCAGTAAATTATGCTATGTTTAGATGACTTTATTAGAGAAGTAGTCGAAATGTTAAATAGAACATCCATTTGTACCGAAAGGACAAGATTACGTATTCAAATACTCAAGATGTGTTGATATCGAGTACATTAAGATGGATGAGAGATAATATACTAAATTTATAAACAATACGGATGTTAGGACTCGAACCTATAACCTTTCATGAGAGTCCAAACCACTATACTAGTGGGTCCTATGCACAAAAATCTTTGTAAAAGAATAAAATCTATTTTGTACTATATCTACTTATTGACCACATCTCTCATAGAAATAAGACTATTGTGAATCTTACTTCTATGAGAGAAGCGGCCAACAATTTTGTAGACGATCGTGGTAAATGTGTCATTCTCTATTGTAAAAACTCATAAGCAACCATGGAAAAAAGGTTAAATAGAACAACCACAAGGTGTGGTGCAGTTGGCAAACTACCACCTCCAGCTGCGAGTTATCTAGTGCCTCAATGGCAAGGTTTCAAAACTCGTTGGAAGCACTTTGTGACCAGGGGCAAGTCGAACCCCGAGCGGTGATTAATCCCACCCTTTGAGTGTGGGAACACCTCATGGTATTTACAAAAAAAAGGTTAAATAGAACGTATGTAATGTGAAATGTTCTTTGCAAGGGAAATTTGTTGGTTGCAGTGTGGCCCTAAATAAGGGACTTTATCCTTAATCTTAAGAGAAATTATCAAATCTTTGAACTGATAGAAATATCAAAGCTACAACCACATGCTAATTCTAAATCTCGTTCAATGCAACAACAGGTACCATCAGAACTATCCCATCAAAATAAGCCAGTAAATTTAACATGTCTCTTTAGCTTGTAACTTCCCAACATCAATGGAGACAGCAAAACCTGCGTATCAGTTTCCTACATTACATTCCAAGACCTATTGAGCCACACAAAACAGCCAGTTGGGTGGAATTTTTTAAAGCCTTTAATATTTGGGGGGAAAATCTGAGAAATTTGTGGAAACAGAGAATTCTTGTAATATTGGGTAGAGTGTTACCTTCAAGAATCAACATAAGCATGGTGAAGCAAACCTCGAGCATTATGCAGAAGAGCGTTGGCCTTCTCATTTGAGGCATCAAGCATGCGCAATTCTCTGATCTGTTCCTGCCATTTCTCAATTTGTTCCTTGTGCACCCTGCACCCATAAATTTCAATCATCGAAAACCCAAATAATAAATAACTCTCGCCTCTCGCTAGATTATTTTGGTACAAGCAATATTAGAGGAGGGAGTTTGAAAACAAGCATTCGGGAGCAAAAGTAATTGCTGTTAACCACTTAGCTACAACCCTTTGCGTTTCTCGCTAGAGTATTAAATTAATAATAATAATAATACCCGATATATATTACAAAAGCAACAGAAAAACAAAATAAAATAAAATTACTCAAAAACATGTACTATAACTTTGCAACTCACATAATCATCCGCTCTTCGAATTCATCACCAATCTTCTGAAACATAGACTTCCCTGATCCCAAAAGTTCAGATACCTACGTAAAACTCCAATTATAATAGAAACAAAAAAGAAAATTGTAAATACAATCAAACAAGGATTTTTTTTTCATTTACACTGAAATTGAACAGTTAATTACCAGCTGAGTGAACCGTTCGATCTTTTCAAGAGTATGAGCGACTGCAAGCTCCACCTCCTCAGATCCAGCAACGAACGTCTCTAACTCTTCATTCTGTGCCTTTTCTGAGTCTGAGATCGCTCCTTCTTCTTCTTCTTCCTGTCAATTTCAACAATCAGATTTCAGACAGTAACACAACGGCAGAAGAAGCACAAGGCACCGTTTGGAAATCGCAAAATGCGTTATACTTACATCTGGTTTCATGCGCTTTCTTCTAGATTCACTGTCTTTGTTCTCCGTTTGGATCGATCGTCGACGAAGTTAATTAAGCGATCAGCCAAACAAAACCTTGCGATTACAAAAATAGTATGAAATTAAGCATAAATCTTCATTAACATTAATAATCTTACTATTAAGCATGACGTAATAAGCATCCGTACCTTCGATCTCAATCTGATTGACTGCGATGAAGACGACGATTCAAATCTTCGCCTTGTCTTCTCCAACTTTTAGACGCGCGGGAACTCTGTTTCTACATACCAAATTTTGTGAAGGATGGCGTGTTATTTATTGGTTCCAAGCAATATTTTGGTTGGGCTTGATCTTTATTTTTAATTTCAAAATAGGCCCAACTGGGTAGGCCCACCTTGGCTCATTGGGCCGTGTCTGATCTGCTTAAACTTCTAGGCCCTGTTTGGTGGGCCGAACTGGATTGGACAAATTCAATTAATATGGACATGAGTCCAGTTTATTGTTTGGTGGGCTTAAATGAATCATTGACTGGTTATGACTCAAATTTTTATATAGGATACTAGTTCAGCATATGCTGGATTTGAAAACCCACGCCGATATGTGGGTTTCGAAGACTAACGAGCTTTCGTCTCTTCTCTTCTCTTCTCTTGCTCGTTTGAGACTTCTGCAGGAAAGACACATTTATAAGCGCTTAGCAAAGCGCTTTTATTATAAAGACGTTGAAATTTTCATGAGAAATCGAAGTGCTTCTTGGAAAAGTACTTGGGAGTGCTTCTCCGTAAAGCGCTTATATGGCCCGAACGCTTCTAAACTTTTCTCAAACGTCAAGCGCTTTTGGTTGTCGGAAAAAGTTTTTAAGCTCTAAGCACTCCCAAACGGGCCCTTCGTCTTCTCTACCGAACGTGAAGTCTCCCTTAGCCTGCTCATCTCCCTCTTCTCTCCTCTACGTTGACTCTGCTATATTCTCTCCTCTCTCCTCTCTCATCTCTCATCGCTCTTCTTCTATCATCTTTCCTCACTCTTCTTCTCTCATGTCCTTTCTCTTCTGGTTTTTAAACTGATTCTTTGTTCTGGTTTATTTGGCTCTCTCTTAATATTTTTTTTTAAATTTGTGTTAGATATTGAGATGTGTTGACGATGTTGAGTGCTGTGATTTTGTTTTTCTTTTTGGGTTTAATTTCACTTTTCATTGAAGATCTTTCAGATATGGTATTGGGATTCCAGAATTTGCATCATTCATTCATTTTTTTTTCCTGTGAATGTTGTTTTTCAGTTTGTATTTTTTTTAATTTGAAAAATATACTATTGAATTTTCAGTTTGTATATGAGTTTGATTTTGGGTTTGAGAGTTATCTTCTTGGTTTGATTAGGATTTTCATCTGGATCTAGGCTTTTTGCAAAATTTTTAGGTTTTTCTTCAATTTGGGGCAAAAAGTTGGAATTATTGTTAATAAAAAATAAAATAAAATATTGATTTAGTAAATATAAAAAAAGCTAATTCCAATCTGTTGTTTGGTGCAAAAATGAACAAGACTAGACCCAAAACCTAACCAGTCCAAGCTAGCCCAATCCAATACTTCAAAGCCTATCCTAACCAATCCAAGCCAGCCCACCAAACGGGGCCCTAAATACCAATTTTTCTCATAAACTGTTGATAAGTGCCAGAAACATAAAGATTTTCTTTTTTAAAATATATTTTTAACCAATAAAGGATTATAAAAGAAGATTGTAGCTCAAATGGTTAGGAAGAACATCCGAAGTCCTGCGAATCCCACTTTTTCTAATATTGCTTGTATCAAAACAAAATAAAAGTTCCTTACAAATCAATATGTGTGGATAAATCATAGAGATAAAATTTGACATTTAAGAATTTGTATTACCCAAGTTTGGATAAATGAATTGAAAATTACATAGGATTATAAAATGACGGAATTTAGATTTCCATTATTTCAATTTCTGGCAATTAAAGATTTCAGTATTTGGATTTATGTATGTCGAATTTTGTAAATAACACTATGAAAATTGTGAAATAACGTATATTTGTATAAATTAAACACGAAAATTTGATGTTTTGATGTCTTAATTTTCAACTTTTTTTTTTACACATCATTTAATAAATTACGCACTTCAGTTACAAGGGAATTGTCAGAATATTTGACTCATATGAAAAAATAAATAAAAATTGGCAACGTAGTCCAACGGATAAAAAAGAAAAAAATTGATAATGAATTGCCACACAAGAAAAAGAAAATAATAATTGGAATGGGGAGGTAACTGGAGCGCTCTATTTCTCGGTTTCATATGCAACCAACTACGGCGGTGGCCGCTTCTTCTTCTGCTTCATCCTTGTTCTGGAATTTCTCTCTTAGAGGCTCTGCCTGAACCCTAAACCCTAAGACTTCCATCTCTCTTCCTCTTTGTCAATGCCTTTTAGTCGAAATTCCTTATCTTGCTTTCAGTCCTGTTGTGGGCCGTGAGGTATAATTGTAATTCTCTAATGGGTGTGAATGAAAACTGAGAAGGGCGGGAGGCCATACACGAAAAGAAATGTTCGAAGGAGTTGTTAATCAGGTCATTTCGGGTTTTCTCGGTCGCTACTTCAGAGATATTCAGAGACACCAGCTCAAGTTCACCCTATGGGAAGGTATAATTTTTACACAGAGACATAAACCCAATTTTTTAATATTCCGTATTTAATTTTGGGTTTTATGATATTGGTTTCATGTCTGTTACTGAGAATTGATTGAATTATGCAGATGTTCTTTGATTTGCACACTTGAAAATACATAGGCCACACACACAAAACACAAAATGTTTGGCAAAAAATTGGTCATAATATAGCATAGGTAAGGAATCTTAATTAATTGATTTGTGAATTGAATTTCATATGTTATCATGCAGGGGCACTGTTCTTGGAAAATCTAGAGCTAAGTCTTGAAGCCTTCGATTATCTCCAGTTGCCTTTTGCTCTAAAGCAAGGTATTTTTGACCTCCTCTTCTTACTATCGTCGTTCTTAAAAGTTCTTCCAAGTTGGACATCTGTAAATTTTTTTATTTGTTAATTTATATACGAATGAACCTGTGTTTTGGGGTGTATACATTATGTACTGATGTAAGTAAACTTGTATCTTATTGACCCAGTAATTTGAGGTTTCATGTCCTTGGTTTAGTATTGTTCAGCAATGCTAATTCACGATCTTTTGAACTTCAAATGGATTCAACACACTGAAAAATGTCACTTGTTCCTGCACATGTGTTTTTTCGTGATTCCAATAATTATTTTTTCTTCTAAGTTTAACTACATTGTGTCTTCGTTACACTTAGAAAATCAGATATGCATGGTCCAGATTTTTATTTTTATTTTTATTTTTATGAGAAGCCTATTTGTTTATTTTACATTATTTTTGTAGAGTCAATGTTTGGGACCAATGACCATACATTTAAGGTTTGTACAGCTGCTAACATAATTCATTAGCATCATTTGGTGGAATAATTCTGTGAGATTGAGATTACTGAGATAACTAATAGAATAATATTGAATTTGTGCTGAAACTATTTTTTTGAATAGAGACATTTGTATTAATAATCAAAAGGAAAATTATCCTTGATTAAAAGAACAAAAAACAGTTACAAGCACAAAGAAGCCGTGGCCAAGGTAGAATTTGTGCTGAAACTATTAACAGGGTTTATTTGGCGCTGTAGTCTTATGTCTAATAACATGGCACAATGGTTCTATAAGTACATTAGGAATATTATTGAAAGCAGTAGGTGTAACTTTCTACCTATGGTTTTATTTAATTTTTTGTTTTATCTTTTGGGATGGATGGATATCTTATGTCTCATGCTGTACAAACCGGATATGGTGTTCTTGTACCTGGAATCCTGCATGATAACTTCTTAACTGGTGGATTAGGAGAAAAATAGTGTGATTTTCATGGCATTATTGTCTATATGTGTTCACAGTTATTCTTGGTAACTACATCTAATCATGGATTTCATTGATAGGGCGGGTTGGAAAGCTAAGCATCAAAATTCCTTGGAAAAAGCTTGGTTGGGACCCCATCGAAATTGTTTTAGAAAATGTCTTTCTTTCTGCATCCCAACGGGATGATCAAGAGGTAATTTTCACTCTCAGATATGTTTGTTTGAAAGAAAATGTACTTGGATTTGACAAGCAGAATTCATTGGTATATATAGTGAAAAGAAAATAAATCATAAGATTTAACTGAAACCGTGAAAAATAGAAAGAAATCTGTTTTACAGATAATCTAAAGGTATCCAATATCATGTAAATTTCAGAAAGGAGAAAAATTGAGAGAGTATCTGGAAATTTTTATTTATTAAAAACGTTGTTGTTAAGTTATTTTCTCTGGTGTAGTGGAGTTTGGAGGAAGTTGAAAGACGAGAGCTGGCTGGAAAAAAGGCCAAACTTGCTGCAGCAGAGCTGGCAAAACTATCAAAACGTGTTTGTGGTAAGCTTATGAAATACTATTTTCAATAATGTTAATTTTTTTGAAAATGTAGTTATTCTATGGTAATACTTCGATAATTATAAGGGCGGCAGTGACATTTTAAAAAGAGTTAAGTCAACTCATAATTTTAGGCAAACAAATCATCAAATGAGGTACCACTATATTATTGTTATTTTAATGTTTGAGTGAAGTCTGGTTGGGCTTTTGTTTCATCTTGGTTATCATTTTTTTCATATACGAAGTAATTGTTCTGTTTACTACAAAAAAAGTTCATATTGTGTTAAACCAATTAGGTGATAAGCTATCACCATATCTTGACTGTACTCATGGAACGTGGCCTACAGTTCATGGGCAGCTCCTCACTGTCTACGACAGATTGCAATGATCTCATTCTTGTCAAAATAGTTCTCTTAGTATTCATGGAAGTTCTAGATTTTTAAGGGGAGAGGTTCTTTACAAATTAAAGTTTGGCAACTACTTGAAACTATGTGTGCTTATATGTTTCTTTTTTGGGCAGAAAATCAGGCTGGGCTTATATCATATATTTCTGCAAAGGTGACATTACCTTCTGAACTTCAAATTTTGGTTGATTTTTGTGATGCATTTTGTTCTTTATTATTCCATCTCAATACTTTAAAAGAAAAAGAGTTAATTGTCTAATTTGGTACTCTTGAAGACATCTTAAGATCAATATTTTTGGGATTTGTGATCATTACTGGATGGCACTGATGTTTATTCCTTTCCCCTCCTAGGCTCTTGACAGCATCCAAGTGTCAATCAAAGACTTTCATATCTTGTACCATGACAAGCTGAGTGACTCGGTAAATTTTCTCCATGTTAGTCCTTGTTAATTTAAAAAAAATAAAAATGAAAATCTTTGGTGTAGGTAGTTGTTCTGTATTCAATTCATGGTTTTGGTCTTAATATTTTTTGTTTATTATGTTTCCTATTAAATAGAAGTTATTTATTATACAAATAATTTTTTTTATTTGTAATTTAATATTATTATACAAGTTAAAAGAACTATTGAGAAACCTACTTTATATTGTTGTTTGTTAAGATGTGGATGTTATTTGGTATTTGAAGTTACTTTGCCCTCTTCACAACTATTTTCATCATTAACAATGCATAAAATTCCAGTCTTGCTTATTGTTTTCCAGGCGTATACTGTATTCGGCCTAAAGTTGTCCAGCTTGAGGACAATGAAGCAAAATCCTTTTGGGTAATTCACAGTTTCTTCTGGTATACTGGTAGTTTCGACTGTTTTTCTTAAAGTTATTCTTTTTCGTGTTTACGTTGGTTCAAACTCAGGAGAGTCTTTGAATAGGCGTATGGATTGTTCAAGTGTGTTTTTTCGTCTGTATTTGGCCTACATTGTTTTCAACTGCGGTAACGTTAGCTAGAATTTCATAGTTGTATTGTGCCCCCTTTTCCATCTCTGTTAACTTATATGGACGAATGTTAGCATGCAACTGGTTTATACAATGCTTGGATTTTTTGTCAGTTAACAGTTTCAGGAAAATAAAAAATCTGATTTGATTGTTTGTGAATCACCATATTTGTCTTCCTTGGTTTTAGGAAACAAAATACTGGAATAAGATGAAAAGTGTACAAAAATTAGTAGGACGCAAACATCTCACAATCACGGGAAACCGTAATCACATAATTAAATATGAAACCATAGAATCAACTCCTGAAAAAATCCACTTAATACAGCAGTTCTCCCAATAAAAAAGAATTTCACTAAGGGGAAATTCTCTCAAATGTTTAGATAGAGAAGCCACAGCGAGGCTAAGAGTGTAATCCTATCCCTCATTAATTCCACAAAAGAGCCAAATCAGCACATTGCCGAAGGGTAATCACTTTGTTTTTAGCCCCTAAGCCAAGAAGTTCCCAGAAGCAGCCCATAACAGCTTCTAGGGCGCACCCACGACAGACCAAACACATTGAGCAAACCCCAGCCCCCGAACCCTGGATCTGACTAGTAAGCCTACAACGCAGAAAATGTGGCCCCAGATGTGAAAAGTAATAAAACTTTTGTGTATTTCCGAACTAAGAATGAGGTTGACAATAGCAGTATTTGACCATGGAAACTTCAATTGAAAGTGCTTGTTGGTGTGCTTGTTGGCATAGGTGGTAGTAGTGAACAATGGAGCTATGAGGTTGTGGTTTGGGTTTTGGGGGTCATCACGGGATATGGATGTGGGTTGGTTGTGACGCTAATGGTGTTGAATGGGTGAGACTTAAGGGTGGGTTAGTGTTCTGGTTGAGTGACTTATATTGCTTATTTCTATGATGTTTGTACTTTTTTTATTCCCTTGTTTCTTTAAACTATTTGTTTTATGTTTGTGGGTATACTACTTGCATACATTTGCTGCAGTGACTTACCTGCCACTGCCTTTGTCTTAATTTTGTTTCGTTTGTTCTCTTGTTGAGTACTCTTCCTTGCCCTTCATAAACAAAATATATGGCTGTGGATTGTGGACCTTTTATGTTCTTATAACATGTGCCAAATGGCCTTTAATTTTATCAATCTCTAATGTCTCAGGTCATCAGGTGGAAAAGGGGGCCAAGATAATAAATTTGTGGATATTACGGGTTTGGAATTTTATTGTGGCACATTTCATGGAGCGATGGAATTGATGACTATGAACAATGGTGGGGACTCTGAATTGTGGCACGATACAAGATCGGATAGGGAAAGATATGACTCTATATTGTCACCTTGTGATGTTTCCCTGTCACTTTCGGTATGAAAGTCAATTTTTTCTCTCTTGTTTCTTCTGTTGTAGTTGTATATCATGAGCTCTCTCTCTCTCTCTCTCTCTCTCTCTCTCTCTCTCCCGTGTTTTTTTTTGACAAAAGTTTGTTTATGAATTTTCACAGGATTTCAGTTATTTTGTATCAACTTGTCTTTGGAATATGAGATTGGTCATTGAAGAGTCTCTTTGTTTTTTACCCCATCTGAAACCTTAAAAAAATTCCACCACCACCATCAATTTTGAGTTGTAGGCACCAACTTCCATCTCCAATATGTCGGAAACAAATGCATCTTTATCAACTACCAAATTTTTAAATACCTGATGTTGGGTTTCTTTTTATTAGTCTTATTGTATGTAACTGCTACTCTGGTGTTGTAGCTGGTATAGTTGGTTGGTGTAAGCAGGGTTAGTTTCTTAAGCTCTCAGGACATCTCGTCGACTGTGTTATACATTTCATTTATTTATGAAACTTTGTTTCCTATAAAAAATAATAATATAGAATTACAGATGAAACTCCACACCACTAATTGTTCTCAGTCCGTTGATAGTCTGACCAATACAATGTGTTTCTTAAGACAAGAACAAGAAAATAATATAAAGAACACAACATCAAGCAAAAAACAAGCCGCCATAAGAGAGGGAGGAACTTGCTCTGACACCACGTTAAGAAAAAGAAAAGAAAGAAGAGAGAGGGAAACAACCATATTATTAAATGGTTGCATCTTGCAAAGAATGATAACTAATGCATAAAATACAAGCCCTTTAAATAAGGCAACCTTGAAACGCTAAAGATGCTAAAAATACAAAAATACTCTTGACAATAAAAATATTTTTTATTAGTAAGTTAAATATTCACATGGTTAGTAAGTTATTCTTGATTGTATTGTCCAGGTATATGCATATATATGTGTGTGTGTGTGTGTGTGTGTGTCTTCATGGCAGAGAGTCCTTCTAATTATTCAAAATGAAGTTGTACTTTGTATAACAGATGTTAATAATTATAGACTTTTTTCTCCTGTATACGGAGGTTGAGTGACATACTTCAATGCAGGTCAACAGATCAGGACAGCTTGATAACAATAATCCACAGTACTCTATCAACGCTGAGATAACTGGCTTGGTTGGTAAATTGTCTTTAAGGATTCTGTAAATTAAGTTTAATTGGTGTACTATCTTCTCATATATTTTCATGATGTGCATGTCAGGTGATGTCTTTAAATGAGGTTCAGTTGCAACAGATTTTAATTCTGTGGGATTACCTATGCACATCTGAATTGAGAAATAAGTAAGTTTTTGTGCATACTTCTTTTAGCCTCTACATTTGTAACCACTGTGTTGGTAAACTAAAAATTTGTTCCACTTCTTTGTCAATAAGACTCTAGTATATAGAGGGGCTTCAAGAAGATGGTGCCTAGAGCCTTCGGGGAAATTTTCTTGTAAATCCAATTTAAATAAGTTGAGACATATGCCAGGCAGTCCGCCTTTTCTTCCTTTCAGCATATTTTGGAAATCAAAGGTTCCACCAAGGTTAAGGTTTTGTCCTAGTTTATGCCCACATCAGTTTATCTTATGTAAAAGATCAGGCGAGAGTGTGAATCATGTTTTCTTATCTTTCCCTTTTAGCTGGAAGTTATGGTGTTCTTTATTTAATGAGTTTAATTAAGGCCAACCTACTTCTGTCTTTATTTCAATATTTTTTCTTTTATCTTAGTTATCAATTTTATAAAAGTTGGCGATATTCCAAAAAGGGAGATTGTGCTTCGCGTAAGACTTTAATATTTTTCTGCATAGCTGGCTCACTGTCGTGATACTACTGTTGTTTCTGTTGTTGTAAAGTTTATATTCAGCCGAGGCATTCCTGGTTGAAACTTGAAACTTGCAAAAATAAGTAACATCTGAAGCTCAAGTGGGTTTAAATTGATCTCTGGTGATTGAATTGTGAAGGTATTGGCGGTATCGTCCATGGTGTAGTCTGTTATCCAAAAAAATGAAGGGCTGGAAAATACTGTGGTGGCGTTATGCACAAGAATCTATCCTATCAGATGTTCGTAAGAGATTAAGAAAATCCTCGTGGAGATACTTTGGACAGAGACTGTAAGTCTGTTTCTGTTTATACTTCACCCTCTGTCATACACATTGAGGCATAACAAGTAATTTTTTTTTTAAAATTTAAATGTTAACATTGTAATATTTATTCCTGATTGCAGAAGTTCTTGCCGGAAGTATGTTAACCTATATAAAACTAAGCTGGATTTTCTTCGCCATTATCAGGTGATTGTTGTACTTGTTTACTGTCTTCGTCTGGGTGTTTGGTGTCATTTCTGCATGAAAATCCATATTGCATATGGTTTGATAATATTGCGCAGGGCTCTTAATGCACATGCAAATGTGTGGATGTATCTAGTTATTTCTGGTATGATTGCTTATCATAAATGTTTTCTAGTTACACTAAATAGTAAGAGCAGTGGATATAACATCATATTTGTTGAAAACACTTGTGTTCTCTAGTTGTTCTGCTTTTGGCAGAAATATATTCAAAGCTCCCCTCTTTACCCCCACTATGGTGCGAGAAATAAAAATGGCCTTTGTTGAGGATTCCAGCTAAATCAAGCCAGAAGAACAATTACGTTAGAGGCCTTTATAGTTGAATTGAACTTCATGAGGGCCTTAGAGGTCAATGATAATTCGAGTCTTTCTCAAAGAGAAAGAAATTTTATTCAATGCAGATAAGGCTTCGACTATAAACAAGTACATTCAAACTACACTCACAACAGTTCCGAAATCAAATCCTAGATCAGCTCGTAAGAGCCACACTAACAGGCAGCATTCGGTTTCTTATAAAAAAGTGTACTACATTAAAGATGAACTTATTGTAGGGCTGGTTGTGTAAAAGTGCTATTATTGTAGTTATATTATGATAGTTGAACTTGGATGGATAAGATTTCGTTCAATTTTATCTTTTTTGTCTCCCTCGATAATTTTTTTGCGACTTTTATTTTAGAAGGTAATGAAGAAATCTACGAGGATTTTATTGGAAGTCATATTTTATGTCCTATGCACAGACATTAATCTTGAATAGAAAGCGATATTAATATCCTGCACACTGTAAGTCCGGGACCATGTTATACTGGATACGTATGATGTTACATTATAGGGCTGGTTGTGTAAAAGTGTTATCTTCTTTTTTAAGCATGAGGTATGAACATTCAATTTAAAGGTTGGTTTCAATCTTGATATTATGTTTCTTGTTATCAGCCAATTGACGAAAGTACTCAATGGGAATTGGAGCAAATGGAGAAAGAATTAGACATAGATGATATTTTAAGTTACAGGTCTACTGCTGAATGTGAGCTGCAGGTATGAGTGGCATTCCTCTGTAGGTTTGGACACATATCAGTGTATTATATCATATTCCATTATCATAAAATTTGTTTCTTAAAAAGAAATTTCATTACCTCTAGCCGTCTTTAGAATTAACTTATGAGAAGTTTTGCTTGTTAAATTTAGATATTTCTATCCATGTGGTTGTATGTTCGTTCAGGAATTTTTGTCGAACTCTTCAACTTCACACACAATTGAAAATGTTGCCAGTATTTCTGTGGAGAGGATACCTAATGATGAGCGTTCAGCGGGCAAATCCCGTGGATGGCTGAACTGGCTATCCCGTGGCATGCTTGGTGCTGGAGGAACAGATGATTCGGGTCAATTTTCTGGTGTTGTTTCTGATGAAGTTATTAAGGTATTTCTCATCTAATTAGGTAGCAGTAAAGTAGGTTGTTGCTAAATTTTAAATACTGTGTTTTATTACATGTGCAGGATATATATGAGGCCACAGAGTTCAATCCTCCGGTTTTATCTAATCGGGATGCTCCGACAGACAAGATCAGTATATGTGCACTCCAGTTCAGGATTCATCAGATTTCTGCAACGCTGAGAAACATGTATGATGCCTATTTTCAGTACTTAATATGGCTAAAAAGAGTCCTAAATTACTAATTGGTTAAGTATTTGGCTGCTGGAGTTTGGATTTGCATTATGCTTGAGCTTGGCATGAATGAATAAAAGCTTGACAAAACTGAGGTGAAGCTGAGCAGAGTTGGATGTTATTTCTGCATGTCACTTTCACTTTTGACATTGTCTTCCGGTTGAAGATATCTTAGTGTCACATAAAAATTAAATTGAAAACTTGTATCGTAATTGGTGAACAGAAAATAGTAGCTAAACTTTACTAAAAATGTTCTTACTAGTTTTGGAAGCATTCCCTTGCTAGACGAGAAAGTCAAACACTGGATGCTGGCAGACTGTTAATTTGATTCACTGATAAGATGACAGTTTGATGGCAGAACATGCCTAATCATCTGAAAAAGAAAATTACCTTAGTAGTGTTCATCTCATTGAAACCTAATCCCTGGATCCATGAATTACACAATTCCAAAATATTGTTGAGATCGTAGTTCAGATGTATTTGAACAAAGAACTATCCCAGAAAGAAAGAAATGTTAGGGATAAGGGTTCAGGCAGATAGCAATTTGCTGTGATAGGGGGCATTTTTCTATTTTTCTGTAAGAGGTCAAAGAATAGCTGAATTTGAGGGCTCATTCTATCCTAATTCGCAGACAAGCGGAAGCCATTTTGAAATGTTTGTTTTCTATGGTTTCAGTAATGGATTACATAAATGTGGAAGTAGGTTCTTATTTTAACGTCCAGAGCTCCTTATGGAAACTTGCTTTTGAGTTACCTAGAGGTCCCATGTACTCAGTTTCTATCTGAGATGAGTGTGTGTTTCCAAAGACAAAAGACAGTAACATAGACTCAGTCATTGTATAAGGTCTGATGTTTAGAGTAAAACACAATATGGCCAAATATACATGGTTGAAAGAATGAGTGGGTATCAAAGGGAGGTGAGTGCAAGACACGTTCCGAAATTCTTTCAGGTAGAGAACAAGAATTACAGAGTAAAGATCGATGAGCTGTCGTATGGGGGTTCGGTTCTTATCACGGAGATGGCCAGAAATCGATTTTTCCACTTATCCCTGGAACTGGGATGCGTGGGATGGTTGGTGGAACAACTGCAGGAACTTTTAGAGAAAGCAGGGCAAAGATTCTTTCGAAGATTTCGGGGGGACTCCTACCAATTTTGGATGGAAAAATTCAGGAACAAAAATGGGTGGGTCTTAAGCTTGACTAAGAACAGACACGGAGTGCTGAAGACTGTATTGATCCCTCAAGGAAGAGATGACGAAGGATGGTGGTGCATCAAGGAAAACTTACGGGCAATTTTAAATGGGGCAAATAATGGAAACAACAGGGAAAATTCAGCCACACATGAACGGCAGGGCATGGGAGATAACAAGTGGATTCACGACAAGACTTATAAGGAGGCAGTTCAAACGGTCAACGAAGGAGGAGAAAAGGAAAAAGCAAGGGAGAAGGGGGAGGGAGAGTCAAAGTGGAGCTGGGTTGTCGTATGTGAAAGACAAGCGGTTCACCAGACTTGGGAGGAGGTCAGTAACGCTTTGATAAGCAGGTTCAAGATAGACTGTAATCTGGTCCCTTATCAATGTAATAGGGCCTTCTTTGCATGCGATAGTAAGTTGGAGGCATTGAAGGTCCTTACTACAGGAAAATTGGAGATGGAGGGGAAACCAGACGTGCTGTTGTTTAGTTGGGAAAGAGGGCTGAAAAGCAACGAAACTAAGATAGTGAGTTATGGCGGCTGGATTGCAATCAAGGGACTTCCAATGCATTGGTGGTCCAAGAAGTATTTTGAACGTATTGGAGCGGCTTGCGGGGGACTGATCGAAATTGCGGAGAATACTGAAAATCTCAGCTATCTATTTGAAGCCAAAATTAAAGTAAGAGAAAACAGCACCGGTTTGTTACCGGGTATATTAAAGCTGGTTGAAGGTGGCGAGGTATATTACGTGCTAATTAGGCCGGTGTCTCCGGCAATCCGACCTCCAGTGCATCGCAATTTCAGCAGCTATGGTTCAAGGATGGGCTCTAGAATCGACCGGAAGTTTCATCACCCAATAGCTGGCCGGAATCCGATGGGAAGATGGGAAAGGACGGAACAGGGCGTGGGCTCTGACAAAAGAACTGAGCGCGGAGGGGATCGAGGCTCTCTTGATAAGAGGGGAGTAGTGGGCAACTCTTTTGAGGCTCTGCGGGACGACAATATGGGAGCTAGCATGGTAGCTGGAAGCAGGGTGGTGGGCAGACAAGAGACTGGATCGAGGGAATGTTTGGGGAGTCACAACAAAGTATTATTTAAGGGGAGGGGGCAATTTGGAGATGCTAAGGGTGAGAGGCACGTGGGTATATTTGAAAATGGGAGTAATGGAGTGGGCTTGAATGCAGTCCGGAATCAAGAGGGCCCAAAAGCATGTGAGCTAAATTACAAAAGGGGAAGGAGTGGCAATAAGGCAGGTGGGGAGTGTCTTCGGGCCCATTCTGCTGATTGGGCCAAAGAGATGGGGTCTGTTGTGTTACCTTACTTTGGGACAAAAAGTGACCCAAAAGAGAAGGAGGTATTAAGTGAGCAAAGGAGTTCTGATACTAGATTGAAAACGGGATCTGCTTTTTACTCAAAATACGGCTCCTCTTCCAGAGGCACAAGGCGTCAACGAGTTTCTCATCTTCAAATGAAGCCGATGGGTTCGGGTGGGGTTGCGAGGCCTGGCGCTTCACCTGTAGAGACTGGGTCCTCAGTTGCGAGAGATGGGTCGACACAGGTAAAGGGTGGAGATGCCGACAGTGATTCCTCCTTCTGCCCAAATTCTGTCGAATTAGATGATGAGGTGCAGTCCGCCTCAGATTCTGCAGATGACACGGAGGCTTGCGTTGAGGAATCTGAAGATGAGAAGGCCAAGCTTGACGTATTGGAAGATGATCCTGGGTTTCTTGCCGATGTGTTTGTGGAGGATCCTGGGTTTTTAGCTGAGGTGGTTGTTGATTCGGTCGGCCCTAGTGATAGGGGCCTAGAAGCCGAAAAAGATGAAGAAGATAACTGGAGGTCTCGACCCAGCAACGATCCGAAACTAAAATACAGTAGAAGAAGACTCGGGCGAAGGAGTGCAGACCCAATTAACACAAGGTTCAAAGCGGGGAATCTGATGTCAAAACTTAATATCTCGTTGGTCCCTCTTAAGAGAAACCTATTTCAACGCAAGGGTGGGAAAGTAAGCAAATTGAAGTGTGTTTCGGAGTCGGCAGCTACTGGAGGAAATATCAGGGCAAGGACAGATCGAAGGGACTCCACTTCTATTTAATGAAGATTATAAGCTGGAATGTTAGGGGGTTAGGCAGTAAGTCAAAGAGGTTGTTGATGAAAAGCCAATTAAGGCGATATAAGCCAGACATAGTAATATTGCTTGAGTCCAAAAAATGGTGGTTGATCGAAAGTTGGTTGCTAGTGTCTGGGGAGTGCGGTATAGACAGTGGGTGTATGCTCCCTCGCGGGGAAGATCGGGAGGAATTGTGGTTATCTGGAATACGCAGTCGGTTTCCGTTGTAAACTCAGTAGTGGGGTTGTACTCGGTGTCAATTCAAATGGAGGAAAAATCAGGTGGCTGCTGGTGGCTCTCTGGCATATATGGGCCGTGCAAGCAGAGGGAGAGGAGATCATTTTGGGAAGAGCTGGCTGATCTTAATGGTTTATGTGGGGATAATTGGTGCCTCGGAGGGGACTTCAATGTCGTACGATTTAATTCGGAGAAATCTAATGGAGGAAGGGAGACAAGAAGCATGCGTGATTTCAATGGTTTCATACATGAAACGAACCTGCGAGATCCATGTTTGCTAAATGCGTCTTATACATGGTCCAATCTTAGGATGGGAGCTGTCTGCAGGAGACTTGACCGATTCCTATTTACAGGTGGGTGGGAGAATATGTTCCCAGCAGTACGGCATAAGGCATTGCCTAGGATCGTTTCTGATCACTGCCCTATAGACTTGGATACTTCAAATTTAAAATGGGGGCCCGGGCCTTTTCGGTTCGAGAATGCATGGCTGGAGCACCCTGATTGTAAGAAAGCTCTGAAGATATGGTGGAGGGAAGACCAACTAGAGGGCTGGGAAGGCTATAAATTTATGAGGAGGTTAAAGCTGCTGAAAGCAAAATTGAAAGGGTGGAGCAAGGAAGTGTTTGGAGATCTGGAGTTTGCTAAGAGGGAGGCTGAAGCTAGACTTGCTAACCTTGATATTCGGGAGGGGCAGGAAGGATTGGACAGTGACCAGCGAAAAGAAAGGGAAGACCTACAGTTTCTGCTGAATGATATTGTTTACAAGGAGGAAGTGAGGTGGAGACAGAGAGGAAAAGTCAAATGGGCAAGAGAGGGGGATGGCAATACCAAATATTTTCATATGATGGCAACGGGCTATAGGAAAAGAAATTTTATAGATAGACTAGATGTGGAGGGCGTTGGGATGATTGAAAGTGAAGAGGGTATTGAGGCGGAGATTATTAATTATTTCAAGAGGTTATACAGTAGTAATGAGGATGCGGGATGGGGTGTGGAGGGGTTAAACTGGTGCCCCATTAGCCCGGCAAAGTCAGCATGGATCGAGAGGCCTTTTGAAGAGGTAGAGGTGCGCAATGCTGTGTTCGACTGTGGGAAAGATAAGTCGCCCGGAGCAGATGGATTCACCTTGTTCTTTTTTCAATCTTGCTGGGACATCGTAAGAGATGAGCTGATGAAGGTGATGGAGAATTTCTATAATACTGGGATCATCAATGCAATTACAAATGAAACATTAATTTGTCTTATCCCTAAAAGGAAAGGTTCTGTTCAGCTAAAGGATTATAGACCTATTAGCCTGGTGACAAGCTTATACAAAGTGGTGTCCAAGGTTCTGGCTTCGAGACTGAGGGAGGTATTGGGAGGGACTATATCCTTGTCCCAAGGAGCCTTTGTGAAAGATAGGCAGATTCTGGATGCGGTTTTAGTGGCAAACGAGGCTGTCCAGGAGGTTAAAAAGTGCAACAAATCGGGACTGGTATTTAAGATTGATTTTGATCATGCTTATGACCATGTAGAATGGAACTTTGTGGACGATGTTTTGGAGAGAAAGGGGTTTGGGGGGAGATGGAGGAATTGGATCAGAGGATGTCTACGGTCGGTCAACTTTTCTATTATGATTAATGGGAGGTCCAGAGGCAAATTCACAGCAACTAGAGGGGTGAGACAGGGGATCCGCTATCCCCTTTCCTATTCACGCTGATTATCGATGTGCTGAGTAGGCTTATGGAGAAGGCCCAAGAGAATAATTTGATACATGGCATGATGGTGGGGAGGGACAGAGTGGAGGTTTCTCATCTTCAATTTGCCGATGACACTTTATTCCTCCTCGGGACGAGGAGGAGTATTGGGTTAACCTGTTGCAGCTGCTGGACTTTTTCTGCCTTGTTTCTGGTATGAGAATAAATAAATCTAAGTGTGCTTTGGTGGGAATTAATTATAGTGCTCAATATCTGAATTTGTTGGCAAGTGGGTGGGGATGTGAGGTGGGAGAGTGGCCCTTGAAATACTTAGGCATTTCCATAGGTGGTAATCCTAGAGCAAAAGTTTTTTGGGATCCTGTGGTGGAAAAGATTCAGAAAAGACTTCAAAAATGGAAGAGAGCCTTTCTTTCAAAAGGTGGAAGGCTAACTTTAATTCAGGCTGTGCTAAGTAGTATCCCATCCTATTATATGTCTCTTTTAAAATGCCAAAGAGGGTGGTTAGTCAAGTGGACAAACTTATGAGATCCTTTTATGGGAAGGGGTGGAGGAAGGGAAAAAGGATCATTTAGTTAGATGGGAATTGGTGGCCAAATCCAAGAAGGTAGGAGGGCTTGGAGTGGGTTCTTTAAAGGAAAAAAATGAAGCCTTGAGGGCTAAATGGCTGTGGAGATTCCCTTTGGAACCTAGTGCTTTGTGGCATCGGGTGATTAGGAGTAAATATGGGATGGCCAGGAATGGGTGGGACTCTAATCCGGCTGGTTATGCATCAGCCTATAATCCTTGGAAGGATATTTCTTCTGGTTATCAGTCATTTCTACAATGCTGTAAGTTTGAGGTGGGAAATGGAGCAAGGATTAGATTTTGGGAGGACAGTTGGACGGAGGAGGGGGTCTTAAAGGAATGCTTTCCCAGATTGTTTGCACTATCGACGAAGAACACTTTATGTATCTCTCAGTTTGCGGATATGCAGGTTATCCCTCACAATTGGGACTTTGGCTTTAGAAGGAATGTGAATGAGAGGGAATTAGTTGAGCTGATTCAGCTATTGGGAGTATTGGACAGAGTCAGAGGGTCTATTTCAAGATTGGATAGGAGACGGTGGGAGCTTGAGGGGCGGGAGGCTTCACGTGTAAATCTTTCCAGTCTTTTCTCTGCAGCAACGGGATGGAGGAGATCTTTCCACCCTATTCGCTAGTATGGAAGGCTAAATCCCCTCCTAAGGTGAAAGTTCTAGCATGGCTGGTGGCTCTTGGGAAAGTAAACACTCTGGACCTTGTTCAAAGGAGGAGACCCTACATGAATCTGTCTCCACAATGGTGTGTGCTATGCAGAAAAAGTGAGGAGAGTGTGGATCATCTCTTCTTACATTGTCATTTCTCGTTAAGTCTGTGGTGGAGAGTGTTGAGGGAGGTTAAAACTGTGTGGGTTATCCCTAAGGGTTGCTATGATCTTATGAGTTCCTATTTTGTCATCTGGGGCAAAGGAAAGAGGGCTTTAACCTTGTGGGGATGTTTGGTACACTCAGTTGTTTGGAACATTTGGATGGAGCGAAATAGGAGGATTTTTGAGGTATATCAGGGAGTGAGCGTGGGGGAACTATGGGAGAGAATTAAGTACTGGGCAGCATTATGGGCTTCTGTCACAAAGGAATTCAAAGATTACTCGTATGCCACAATATTAAGGGATTTGGAGGCAGCGGCGATGTGAATATTTTGTAAATGGTGTTGTTTCAACCAGCTTCTCTGGTTATGCAGTCCCGTTGGAATTAGTTAGATGATGCTGTTTGTGTTTTCTGTGTGGTCTGTAGCTGGCTGGTGATAGGCTGGATGGTGGATGACTTATCCACTGTTGTACTAATTTTCCACTTTTTAATAAATTTCGTTTCTATTCAAAAAAAAAAAAAAAATGGTTTCAGTAATGTAAAAAATGCCTCTGTTGATTGTACAGTATCATTAGATTAGAGTTAAATCTTCTTTTTGATGTTCTGTCGTAGTGGATTTCCAATCCATCATTCGTATATATTTATAAATTAATTATTTGATGTCTCTCTTCTGGAAGCTGTTATTGGCAGTCCAAAAACATACCATGCACTCATTCCTTGTAATAACACAAGGGAGAAATTGCAACTGCAAGAGTGCATGATGACTTTTTTGGAGTTTCAATAACAGTCCCCCACTCTTCTATTTTTTTTCTTTATATGCCAACCAAAAGGTTTTATTTTTATAATGGTTGCTTCATCTGTCTCTGTAAGTGATCTATTTTATCTTTCACGAACAAAAGATGCATGCACTGGTGTTTTTTGTCTTTTTTTCCCCGGTGTACTATTACCTTTATCATTTACTTATTTTAGGTACTATATGGTTTAATTTGTCAGGAAGTATGGCCAGGAAATTGCTGAGTTGATGTTGAATGGGGTGATTGTAGAGTGTAAGTTTTGGGAAGATTCTGCTACCATTGTCACCACTGTCAACTCAGGGCAGATGGTTTATCCTTGTAGCAAGAAAGTCATTCTGCATATGAGAAGGGTTTGTAATTGATTTTTTCGTTGTCCTTTAGTTTATGTTTCTTTCTCTCTTTTTTTGGGTAAAATTGCAGACATTTTTTTAAACAAAATTTATAAAAAGAAACAAAGGTTTTCTTTTATGGGGAGTAAATGACTTTCATATTAGGTATTAAGTGTTTCTGTGAAACTCCAGTGGATAATCAAAGCTCATTCAACCCACCTTTCTGATGGTCTTACGTACTGGGGCAATATGCCTGAGTTAGACAGAGATGAAACTTTCTATGCTGTTTATTATATAATTAATTTGTTACTCGTGGGTGTTTAGATACTGTTACTTGCACCACCGTGATTCATGTATCTCAAGCCATGCTAATTTCCAAACCAGTTGACCGCATACTCAATGGACTCGCTTTCCACTAAGAAATGTTGCTTAAAATAACGTCTTTATGGAATCATTAATTTCTAGTAAGCAATCTTATAGAAGACAGTTCCTGTGAATGATCATTTTCTTTTCAGCCTATTATTGAGAAGAAACTATTGGACAATGTGCATCCTTCCTGTAAATTGCAAGTGGATGTGTCTCCAAACCTTGAGGTTGAATTGTCCATTAAGGTACCATTACGATCTATTGCGGTTAGATACTGAGTAGGTTATTTAAGGATCCTCTCTTGGATATCTAGATATGTTTCGGTGGTTATTATTTGTCTGGAAGTTGTTTACTGACTGTTGCATTATCCAATGCCTGTACCTAGGGCATGCTTCAACCACTGGAAGTTACTATTGATGCAGAATTTTTCCTAAATCTGATTGATTTTTTTGGAGTTTTGAAGTCCTTTGAAGGTCAGCATGGAAGGGTAAGAATTGATATAAATTTGTTGCTACAAGTTTCTGTTTTATTATTGGTCTTTGCCATGCATGATTATCAGCAACTCTGTTGAAGCTCGATATTACACACACACACACATATATATATATATGTATATATATCTCCCCCTCTGGTTTGCTTTTTGTCTATTTTGCTCACAAAATTGATTCTTTGTTGCTACTATTGTTTTCGGATCCAGATTTTTTTTAAAAAAAAAAATTTAAAATGCAACTCAGAGTGTCAAGTTGCTCGAATTTCTAAAGTTGGAGAGTTTTAATTAGCAAAGGTTGCAAAGGTTATGTGAGAAGATACCATTTTAGTAGTGTTCTAAAGTTGGAGAGTTTAAAAATAGAACATACGATTTTAGTAGTGTTCTCTCACTTCGCTCACGGAAAAATGATACAAGAGTGAAAACTTTGTTCACTATGCTTAATGAATTCCTTCCCTTACCACATTGATAAGCTTTTGGATGTTCTTCTTGACTGGAGGTTTTCTCCCTTCTTTTTTTTTTTTGAATAGAAACTGTTGTATTAATAATCAAGAGGAAGAGGAATCCTCGATTTTACAACAAATAGAATCTAGTTCAAAATGAACCAGGATGAAAAGGAAAAAAACCTACGTAGCTAGATTGCTGAAAATGAAAATGAACTTAGCAAGAGAACACCTAAAACGAATCAACTTAAAACTGCCACCATATCTCTCAAGATTGTAGAATAGTGATACTCTTTGAATTGCCCAGACACTGATGCCCACAGAGACGCCCAGAACTTAACTCTTTCCCATAGTTCGTCGGCCCTAATCCCAGTGTGACCTTGAAATATTCTACGATTCCGCTCCAACCAGATATTCCATAAGATGGCTTGAACAAGACATCCTTTTAAAACTTGGGCTTTCTTTCTTCTCCCTAAAACCACCATTTTGATACTTAAGAGCTCAGGGCACCCTTTGGGGGTCACCCATTCTGAACCGAGGACACCCAACATCTTCCACCACAATTGTATTGAATACTTGCAATGTATGAACAAGTGATCAATAGTTTCTGCATTCTCCTTGCAGAGAACACACCAAGAAGGGGACAAACACATCTTTGGTATTCTCCTTTGGATGGTATCACAGGTATTGAGTTTGCCGATTGCAGCCAACCACACAAAGAACTGGATTTTTGGAGGTGTCTTAACCTTCCATATTAAAGCAAATGGGGGGAACTCCTCTCTTATACCTTTAGAACATAGAAAGGATCTGAAAGACTTACATGAAAACATCCCGTGTTCCTCAATATCCCAAATTCTCTTATCCATCCTAGAGCTGCCTAATCTTACTCTCCCCAAAATTTCCAGAAGGTTCGCCACTTCAATTATCTCTATCTCGGACAAATTCCTACGAAAACTGAAATCCCAATTAAGAGGCATCTCTTGAATGTTTACAAAACAAGAAATGCTGGAATTCTTTTTCCTGGATAGGGAAAACAGTCTAGGGAACAAGGTTTTCAGCATCCCTTCTTTCAGCCAAGTGTCCTCCCAAAATCTAATCTTTTGTCCATTCCCAACCATAAATCTGCAACAATTAAGAAAAGATTGATACCCTTTCGATATTAAACGCCAAGGATTTCTGCAGGATGTGTAGACTGGCTGTTTAGTATCCCACCCGTTGGAATCGATACCGTACTTGCTTTTGATGACCTTATGCCACAGTGAATTGGGTTCAAGTGGGAATCTCCACAGCCATTTCGCTAAGAGGGCGACATTTCTTTCTCGTAGCGAGCTAAACCCGAGACCTCCTTGTTCTTTAGCTCTTATCACCCTCTCCCACTTAACCAAATGAATTTTGTTCTCCTCATCCACACCTTCCCAGAGAAAATTCCGCATCAGCTTCTCTATTTTATCAACCACACTAATAGGCATCCTGAATAAAGACATATAGTAAGAAGGTATGCTATATAGAACGGCTTGAATTAACGTTAACCTTCCACCTTTAGACAGGCACGCCCTTTTCCATTTTTGTAGCCTTTTTTCCACCTTTTCCACGACTGGGTTCCAAAAATTAATACCTCTTGGATTGCCCCCAAGAGGGAGACCCAAATAGATCGTAGGCCAGCATCCTACCTCACAGCCCCATCTATCCGCCATACTAGCTAGCACATCATTGTTATAATTGATGCCGTAGATACAACTCTTAGCCTTATTGATCTTCATACCAGACACGGCACAAAACAACTTCAACAACTCTAGTAACATTGTCCAATATTCTTCCTTACCATCCAGAAAGATTATGGTATCGTCAGCAAACTGAAGATGGGAAACTTCCACTTGATCGTGACCAGAAACAAGACCATGAATAATATCGGAATCTTGCGCCCTTTCTAAAATTCTGCTCAGTACATCACTGACCAAGGTGAATAAGAAGGAGGATAACGGGTCACCTTGTCTTAGACCCCGAGAAGCTCTAAATTTGCCTCTAGGTTTCCCGTTAATCATAACTGAAAAGTTTACCGACTCCAAACATCCTTTGATCCAGCTCCTCCATCTAGCACCGAACCCCTTCCTAACCAACACATCATCAACAAAGCTCCATTCTACGTGATCATAAGCTTTCTCAAAATCTATTTTTAAAGCTATCCCCTTTCTTTTCTTTTTTTTTGCTTCCTCTACAACTTCATTTGCTACTAGCACTGCATCTAGGATCTGTCTCTTTTGGACGAAAGCTCCTTGGGACTGGGATATTGTGTTTCCGAGCACCTCTCTCAATCTTGACGCCAATGTCTTGGAAATAATTTTGTAAAGACTTGTAACGAGGCTTATCGGTCTAAAATCTGTGACCTTTACCGAATTTGTCTTCTTAGGGATTAGACAAATGAAAGTCTCATTTGTAATCCCATTTACAATCCCACTCTGAAAAAATTCTTCCATAATCTTCATGAGATCCCCCTTCACTATCTCCCAGCAAGATTGAAAAAAGCCCATAGAATAACCGTCTGGACCCGGTGATTTATCCTTCCCGCACTTGAAAACAGCTCTCTGGATTTCCTCCAATTCGAATGGCCTTTCGAGCCACTCGGCCTCCGACTGACTAATGGGGCACCAATTTATGCCTTGTACTCCCCAGCCTACCTCTTTATTGCTACTGTAGAGTTTTTTAAAGAACTTCAGTACCTCTCTTTCTATACCCTCCTCCTCCTCTATTTCGCCTAGCTCTTCCACTTCTAGCTTGTCTATAACATTTCTTTTCCTGTAACCAGAAGCCACTTTATGAAAAAACTTAGTGTTCCCATCTCCATCTTTAGCCCATTTTACTTTACTCCTTTGTCTCCATTTAGTTTCCTCTTTCTGAGCCAAATCTCCAACTTTCAGCATCAAATTTTCCCTTTCAATTCTCAAAGAATTGTCCAGCCCACTGTTACCTTCACATTGATCCAGCGCCATCAGCCTAGCTTCGGCTTCACATTTCTCTAACTCAACATCCCCAAAAACCTCCTTGCTCCAAGTCTTCAATTTTCTTTTAAGGCTTTTTAGCCTCATCATGAATTTGTATCCCTCCCACCCCGGAATCTGATCCTCACCCCACCACTTCTTGATATTCCTCTTAAAATCCGGATGATGCAGCCACATATTCTCGAAACGAAAAGGCGAAGGTCCCCATTTCACTTTTGAGGAGTCAAGTTCAATAGGACAATGATCTGAGGTTGTACGCGGTAGAGCTCTGTGACGATAATGAGGAAAACAATCTTCCCATCCCCCCGATACCAAAAACCGATCAAGTCTTCTGCAAATCGCGTTCTCTCTTAAATTAGACCAAGTGAACGACGCGTTAAGCAGAGCGGGGTCCCTTAAATTGGCATCCTGTATGAAATTGTTGAAATCTATCATGCTTCTAGTCCTTCTTCCACCGTTAGATTTTTCAGCTGAGAATCTGACCACATTAAAATCACCCCCGAGACACCACTTATTGCCACAAAAACCCTGCAAGTCTGCTAGTTCTTCCCAAAATCTATCTCTCTCCCGTTGTCTGCACGGCCCGTAAATTCCGGATAACCACCAATCCGTTCCAGGACTTTTCGTAATTTTAATCGATACCGAAAATTCTCCAACCAGAGAGTCTGTAACAGATACTGCATGTGAATCCCACACTATTGCTATACCTCCGGACCTGCCTAGAGAAGGGGAGAAAACCCACTCTTTGAATCTGGACCCCCACACCCCTGCCACTACCTGTCTATCCACCACCTCTTTCTTCGTTTCCAATAGAATTAGAATGTCTGGTTTGAGTCTTCGTACTTGGTCCTTCACCAATAGTCTTTTTCTTCTGCTCCCTAACCCTCGGATATTCCAGCTGATAATCTTCATTGATTAGAATTCGAATCCCCCGTTTGCATTCTGTTCTCTTCACCTCTCCCAGTAGTTCCCACCTCAAAATCTCCATTGGGACTGCATAATTTTCCTCGTTTAGAGCGGGCCAAATTCTTTTTTAATGGTATCAGAGAGATATCCATTTTATTCAACAGATATTTGGGGACCCCATCCTTTCGAACCCTAGCACGATTCTTGCTTCTTTTCCTGCAATAGTACAATATATGAGGAGTGATTGCTGGGATAGCTCTTGATTCATCTTCCTCCACACACCCCAGTGCCGTCTGTGGCCGGTTCATATCAGGTGGCCAGTCTTCCTCAGACTCAGCAACTCTACTAGGGTCTTCGGCCTCTTCGAATATATCTTGCAAAATTCCTTCTTCTCCCTCGAATTCCTCTGCTTGCTTTGGTTCCTCGCACGAAGAAGCATCATCGACCAGGTCTGAATCGGAAGTTGAAACTTTGACAGCCGAGTCCACGGAATCAGGGCATATTGTCGAGTCTGAATCTTCATCATCTGTATTGGCTATGGGCTGTGGGGGGATCGAATCAATATGCAAAGAAACCTCTGGGCATGATAGTCGATCATCCACGTGAACTAATTCTCTTCGCGATCCCCTTTTTCCTTCACCGTTAGCTCTTCCGAATCTGGAGAGAAATCTGAATTTTGACTTAGACTTGGCCTCAGTGCAATCATACTTTGAATTAATATCACAGACTTTAGTCCCAAAGATATGGGCCGGTTCACTGGCTGACTTAATCCTCAAATGTGATTTGGGCTCCAAGGAATAAAAGCCTTTTGGAATAATTTTGGAGGTTTGACTCAAATTGGGCTTATCAATTAATGGGCCCAACTTTGGGCCGACTTGATTCCCAACACCATTAAGGTCACACGTAGACCCACCACTTTCTACTTGACCCACGTGCACCTCTTCCCTAGGGTTATCAGATTGTCTCCATTCTTTATTCAATACTTTTGAGGGGTTTCCCGATTGAGCCTTCGAACCACAGACTTCCATAGCCGCCTCCCTACTTCCTGCCATCACAGTCGCCGCCTTATTGTTGACCCAAGGAGCCATGAAATTATCACCTCCGACTCCCTTGTCGCCTACAAGGCCTCGAAACCCTCCACTTTCACTTCTTCTCGTCATTTCTTCAGCCGTAACCCATTTCCTGCTCTGTTCCTGTTCCTTTCTCTCCCTTCTCCGCCTCGGGTTCCACCCATCTAAAGATTGTTGCAGCTTCCGATCGATCTTCGAACCCACCTTTGGATCGAATTTGTGACATTTTTTTGCAAAGGAGGGCGATTGCCGAGAAACTGGCTGATTAGCACATAGAAAATTTCGTCTCCTTCAATCATCTTTAATAACCCCTAGAAGGCCGATGCAATTTTTCTTACTTTGATTTTGGCTTCAAATAGATATCCGAAGTTTTTCCGTGTTTTCTCGCGATTTCGATCAATCCCCACAAGCAGCCCCGATGCGCTCAAAATACTTCCTGGACCACCAATGAATTGGGAGTCCCTTGATTGCTATCCATCCTCCATAGCTCACAATTTTGGTTTCGTTCTTTTTCAGCCCTTTCTCCCAGCCTAAACAACAACACATCTCGATTGGCCTTCCATCTTCAATTTGCCTACTTTATCGATCTCCATTGCCTCCAATCTACTATCGCACGCAAAGAAAGCCCTATTACATTGGTAAGGGAACAATCGACAATCAATTTTGAACCGCAATTCAAAGCCTTGCGAATTTCCTCCCAATTCGATGAACCACTTGTCTTTCGCATGCCACGACCTACCTCCATTTTGAGTTGTCCTCCACCTTCTCCCTTTCTTTATTAACAGCTTGACTCGCCTCCTTGTAAGTCTTGTTAAGAGAACCGGTGTTGTCTCTCGATGCCTTTACGTTCGTGTGATCCGTAATCTCCCTTACGATTTGCACCAGCTTAAGATTGCCGATATGTTTTCTTTGAACAACCACCACCCTCTTCGTCTCGCCCTTGAGGGACCAACACAGTCTTCGTTGCTCGTGAATGTTCTTCGTCAGGCTTAAGATCCAACCATTCTTGTTTCGAATCTTTCCATCCAAAATTGAAATGAATCACCCTGAATCTTCGAAAGGATGTTTGCTCTGCTTTTCCAGGAACTCCTCCATCCTGCTTTACTAACCATCCCGCACATTCCAGATCGAGAGATAAGTGAAAGAATCGATTTCTGGTCATCTCGGTAATGAGAATGGCACCACCATAGGACAATTCATCGATCTTGATTCTGTAGTTCTTGCTTTCTATCCTGAAAAATCTTGGTACGTGTCTTGCGGTCACCTCCCTTTGAGATTCTTTTAGTCCACTCATTTCTTGAATCCGACACTATATGAACTCACAGCTGGTGATTGGGTTCGCTTGATCTCTTCGAAAAACTTTGTTGTTGAATGTAGAACAGATTGAGAACGGCTTGTGAATGTAGAAGAACTTAGGAGGAAATCCTTGTTAGCCTTGCGCTTATACCGTGAAGTACACCGACTCTAATCAGAGGCTACAAACACCCTGATGTAGTAACATCGTAATTCCTCAAAGTTCTTCCATCTTCTTGCATACTATTGTTTTGCGGTATATAACACTGGAGGTTTTCTCCCTTCAACCACCGACACTTGAAATATGAATCGCTGCAGTCCTCTTGTCGCCGAATGGGATCGAAAATGTCAATGGTCGATCGTTGTCAAAAGTCGAGTAAGTTTTCTTGTTGCCACTTGCAATGTTCCATTGCTTGTCTCTACCCTAAGAATTATTGACATCCATGATATTGTCAAGGCTCGTATAAACCGATGAATATATCAATGTTATTGTTTGCAGATACCTTTTATCCCATCTTAGGAAAGTGTTGTGGGATGTTAGTATCTTCAATATTATCATAAATGTTCCTTGGAGAGATGCAATATCTCGAGCAAGATAACTTGGTAATTCCCATGATACATGTTACATAAAATGTTGCTTTTTGAATTTGACATTTCTTGATGCTATTTATGGATAAAAAAGTACAATAAATGCGGACAAGAAGTCCGCATCGAATTACAAAATGATCTACAAGAAGAGCTACAACATATCCCATACCAGTAGCTAAAACAAACATGTAACTACCCAAGTGCAGCCTTCACTTAAAAATATTAGAAGATATATAGATTCCCAAAATGAAGCTCAAAACCCAATTCTAGCCCAAAGCGATACGCACCTGCCTCTCTGTGATCTCACAGTTCCTCCTTTTCTTCTCCATCTGAATGACCTAGAAGACAGCCAAAACGCTGCACCCCCAAGAGGACTTTAGCTATCTTCCTTTGTTCTAAGACCACATGTTTTTCGCTTAACAAGGAGAAGCACCTTGCCAATATCACTCAGCTCACCCCAAAATCCAAAAACAAATTCTCTCATAAACTTAAAGCTACCATGCAATGCATGAACAAGTGATCTGCACTTTGTGCCTGCATCTTGCACACGGTGCACCAATGATGCGAAAACTACAATATGGTCCACTTCTTTGTAGCAGATAAAAACAATTCATCCTGTAATGCCCTGCAAGCCAACTGAAGGCCTTGAACTTAGGAGGAACCTTTGTACTAGCTGGCCAAAGTTCGATAAAAATCTGAAAAGAGACTTCAGAGAAAGCTCCAGATGATTCCACCGCATCTTCTCATATCGACCTGCCATCGATCACCCAACTCAATTTTTTTTTCTTCTAAAGGATAAATGAGATCTTAGTAATAAATGGAAAGGTCACAAGGTTACAGAGGACAAGGTGTCATCTCGACAACCAAAACTAACAAGCTACCAACCAAACCATAAACATTCAATGCAACAAAGAAATCCACCCTTCTTGATGTTTAACTATTTTTGAGAAAAATATTGTGTAATGCTTTTGGAGTACACTCAAGATCTTTTATTTTTGTTTTCTTATTTCTCCCTTCTATTGCAATTTTGATAGGTATTTGAAGCAGGCTCTCTTATGTTTAGGACTAAATGCGATATGGGGTCTAATCCATCGATAATGAACAAGCATATGCTCTGAATAACTTATTAACTTCCCTTCGAGTGTAAAGTTCCTCTAAGCTTCCAACTTCAAGATCTATACGATCACTTTGAGGTCAAGTTAAATGATTTCGAGGTTAGGTTCTAGTCGATACTCGAACTCCTGTCTATTCTTTCAGATTTTTGAGGATCAAATTAGTGATAATAATGTTATTGTGCGTATGAAGATAACTATGCCTTCTCATACTTTTCCAATCTCTATCTTGGAGAAACTCGATTGCTTCTATCTCCTTGGCACATTGCTTGATCCAAGATGAATCAGATTGAAAAAGTTGGAGGCATGTTTACTAGTAAAAGAATATTTTTTTAATAAAAGATCATGCTTACCCTGACTTGGTTATATCTTAGTCAATACCATTGTACTTCCTTCTCTTTTAATTGTTGAAAACCTTATTATAGTCTTTTGCATTGTACTTTGTGGTTTACGAGTTTGAGCTGATGGTTTATTTGCACATTGCATTTTCTTTTTCTTTTTAATCATCGTCCACATCTCTCGGATGGCGCGTCCTATTAGGAAAGCACATAGTACATGCTAGGCTGAATTTCTCGACCATGCCCGCTTTGAACTAAAGTTAGACCAATCTAGTTAATTTGAAGTAGAATGACTCACCGATCCAGGCAAGAAGAAGCTTATACAAGAAAAGAAAAGTTCAAAGGTTAATCTATATAGAACAATGGTTTGATTTATGGTTACTTAATGGCATAACATGCAGGCTAGTAAAGTCCTGTTGTACTTTATGTTTGTATTTTGAAGTCGTTGTTTTAGTTTTGCTTAAGTTTTCTCAACACTTTAAAATTCAGGGGTGATCTGGAAAATTCAAAATACGCTAGATGCAAAGTGTATGTGTCCTCGCTTATGTATCATACTCGTAGCCTTCTACTCATCGTAGTGCTACCAAAGTGTTAGTTTTGTCCTGTGTCTTACCGATATTTCAATTGTATTGCTTCATGTTAGAATATACAAATGTGTTTGTACAATTGTGTTAGTGAGTGTTAGTATAGCTGTTTGTACAAATTTGTGTTAGTGTTAAGATTTGCTATCTTTACACTGTGTTAGTGTTTGTACAATTGCATCTCTACCCTTTGTATAGCTATAAATACCTCCCATTGGAGATGAATGAAATATCAGAAATTTTCTGCATCTTATTTTCTACTTGGTATCGAGCATACTAATTTGCTCTTTTTACTTTCTTATTCCTTCCTATTTTCGTGTTACCACAGATCTCTATCATCTTCACCAAGGGTATAATCGACTTTGGTGTTCTCTCTATCATTTCTTACCGAAATCTCTCGAGTATGCTCTGTAGTTGCAGCTAGATCAACTTCTACATCAGAAATTTCCTTTTTTATTTCTCTCTACCATAAACACAAATTTCCGCTGCTATTATGGGTGACAAATCGAAACTTCAGATTCTCTTGGTGCTGAAACATCTGCCCCAATGATGAATTTCCAGCAAGATACACCTTCCTCAATTGGGGTAAAGCTCAATGGCACCAATTACCGCCTTTGGTCCAAAGTTCTTGAGATGCATATTGCTGCCCGTGAAAAATATGGTTACATCTCCGGACTAGGATCGCACCAAAGGATTCAGATCCTAAATTTGAGAAGTGGATGGCCGAAAATGCACTAGTGAAGTCGTGGCTCATCAATTCTATGGCCCCGCCTCATGATGAATTTTATTCATTGTGAGATTGCTAAAGATGTTTGGGATACCGTCAAGAAAACGTATCATGATGCTTCGATGCTTCCCAAGTCTATGAGTTGATGAAAAATCCTTCCAGATGCGTCAAGATGGCCGACCATTGACCATCTATTTCACTGAACTCAATTCCACCTTTATGGAGCTTGACTTCCGTCGTCCGAATGACTTGGAGAATCCATCGACTTCGCCAAATTGAAGAAGCGCATCTCGAAGAACGTGTCTATACATTTCTTGCCGACTTGATCATAATCTGGATCAAGTATGTGGACGTATTCGCCACATCACCTCTTCCCGATATTGATGAAGCTTATTCTATGGTTCGTAGAGAAGCACGGCGCCAGTCACCATGGCTGCCGAAGGAACCCCGTAAGCTTCACCTTGGCGATTAATAGGGCTCAACCTTGGCAAACTACTACTTCTACAACACCTCGGACTTCTTCAACATTTTCGTAGAAAGGGTTCTCATTGCGATCGTAAGGGTCATGAGAAGGAAACCCGCTGGAAAATTGTAGGATACCCGTAATGGTTCAAGTTGAAACAGTGAACGCAAGGGAAAAAGTCCTCTCGTGCTAACTCGGTCTCTCTTGACACATCACAACCATCTCGTGTTTATTTCGGTAAAGGTAAGAATGGAGTGTCGTTTATTTCTTCTAAAAATCCATGGATAATTGATTCAGGGCAACCGATCATATGACTAGTGACTCATCTCGCTCACCTCTGCACTGTCCATCTCGTCATTCGATTCGGGTTGCAGATGGAACTCTCACTCCGATTCAAGGGGCTGGTTCCCTATCACTTTCGTCTACTTTACCTTTATCTTCTGCTTTGCATGTTCCTAACCTCTCTAATAGTCTTCTCTCTATCACCAAATTACCAACAGTTTAAATTGCTCAAGAACCTTTTTCCTACTCATTGTATCTTTCAGATCGTCTCACGAAGATGACGATTGGTGCTGGTAAGGAGAGAGGGGTCTCTACTACTTGGAGGGCGGGGCAATCTCATATCCAATCTGGCCGTGGTTTTCGTGTAGCTGGAAATACGAGTTTTAGATCGAGAAAAATTCTTCTATGGCATCGCCGTTTAGGACATCCTCTCTTTATCTATCTAGAACGCTTATTTCCGCATTTATTTGCTAATGTTTCGCTTTCTAGTCTTCGATGTGAACATTGCATTTATGCGAAAAATCATCGGGTCTCATTTCCACCAAGCTTTAATAAAAGTACTACTCCTTTTTCTCGTATTCATACCGATGTGTGGGGACCATTTTCTACTCCTACTTCTTCGGGTTGTCGATACTTTATATCTTTCATTGATGATTGCACTCGAGTGTGTTGGGTTTATTTGATGACATCTAAAAGTGAAGTTAGTACTATTATCCCTAAATTCCATCAACTAATCAATACCCGCTTCATGTCCAAATCCAGGTTTTTCATTCGATAATGGACGTGAGTTTGTCAATCTTTCTCTTCTTGAGTTCTTCCAAAGAAGATGGCATTATCCACTGCATAACTACGGCTTACACACCCCAACGTAATCCAGTATAGCAGAGCGTAAGAACCGCCATCTTCTCGATGTGGCTCGGTCCTTATGCTTTACTATGCAAGTTCAAACAGCTTCGGGCTGATCTTTGTCATGATCATGCGTTCCTCATTAACAGAATGCCTACTCGTATGCTTGATTATCAAACACCCATCAAAGTATTGTCTCACTTCCACTCAATCCCTTCCTTACTTAATTTGCCTCCTAAAATCTTTGGTTGTCTTTGCTATGTCCATGTTCATTCTCTCCACAGGACAAATTAGATCCACGTGCTCTTAAGTGTGTTTTTCTCGGATACCCCCATCTCAAAAGGGATATAAGTGTTTTCATCCTCCTTCTGTAAGACATATGTGTCTATGGATGTTGAATTTTGTGAACAGGAATCATATTTCTCGAGGAGTCACAACTTCCCTCTTCAGGGAGATTAGAAGTACGAACGAGGAGAAGTTGTGGTTTGAACCTGAAATTAAAGTTCTCCCTACTCTCCCTACTCAAGGTGAGGGGAGATATTGGTCGAACATGAACCTGTTACTTTGAAAACATTTGAAAGAAGAAAAAGAAACATGTGAATGTTTCACCGCCACCTCCTTCTTTGGATCCTCCTCTCTATGATCCTACCATCCAATCGATCGATTCTTAGGGACTGATCTTCGTGTACATGCTTCTATCCCTATCTTATCTAATTCTTCCGATATTGACTCATTATCCGAATCGATCATATAACTCCACTAGAAACTCCCTTGGTTCCACATGATGAGAACCGTGGGAGAAGATATCCCGCACGTGATCGTCACCCTCCGAAAAATTTGGTTTCCCTTCATCCAATATTGTTAAGTATCCCATTTCCAACTATATTTCATACCACCGTCTTTCTAAGTCTCATTTGACTTTCGCACAACAATTGTCTTCTGTGTCTATTCCTAATAAATTTCAGGACGCCCTTGATGATCCTAAATGGAAATCTGCTATGGTAGAAGAAATGAAGGCTCTTCAGAAAAACTCTACATGGGAGATGGTTGAGTTACCAAGAGACAAGAAAACTGTGGGGTGCAAGTGGGTGTTCACGGTGAAGCGAGAATTCGGATGGTTCGATAGAGAGGTATAAAGCCCGACTTGTGGCAAAGGGCTATACCCAAACTTATGGGATCGATTATCGTGGAGACATTTGCTCCTGTTGCCAAGATGAGTACGATCGAGTTCTTCTCTCGTTGGTCGTCAACTTAGATTGGCCGCTAAAACAGCTTTGACGTCAAGAATGCCTTTCTACATGGAGATCTACAAGAAAAGGTTTACATGGACCCTCCTCCGGGGTTTACACCTAAAGGGAAAGGTTTGCAGGTTAAAGAAGGCTTTATATGGCCTTAAGCGATCACCTAGGGCCTGGTTTGGCCGATTCATCATTCCATGAGAAACTATGGCTTTAAAGCAGTCTCAAGCTGATCACACACTATTTCTTAAGCGTGTTGGCAGCAAGATTACTTTGCTAATTGTTTATGTGGATGACATGGTGGTTACAGGTAATGATGAACAGGAGATTGAGAATCTTCAAAGTTACTTGGCCAAAGAGTTTGAAATGAAAGATCCGGGATCTCTCAAGTATTTTCTAGGAATTGAAGTTGCACGTTCTAAGAAAGGCATCTTCTTATCTCAATAAAATATGTTCTTGATTTACTAGCGTAGACTGGAAAATTGGCGTGTGAACCTATTAATACTCCAATGGAGGTTAACCATGGATTGTCAATTTATCCGCATCGATACCCACTAACAAAGAGAGGTATCGAGGTTGGTTGGAAAGCTGATTTATCCGGCTCATACAAGACTGACCTGTCTTACGCCGTTAGTGTTGTCAGCCCGTTCATGCATAATCCAAGTGAAGCACACCAAGGTGCGGTGGATCGAATTCTCGTGTACTTGAAGTATACTCCAGGCAAGGGTATATTGTTTTCAAAACATGGGCATTTAGATGTGGAAGGTTACACCGACTCGACTTTGCAGGCTCAAAACTTGATAGAAAATCAACTTCGTGTTATGTGTCTTTTGTTGGTGGTAATCTTGTAACTTGGAGGAGTAAGAAACAGGGGTTGTGTCGAGATCTAGCGCTGAAGCAGAGTATAGAGCACTCAGCCATGGCATAACTGAGCTTATTTGGTTAAAGATTCTAATAAGGGAACTCGGGTTTGAACCTAAGAAGCCTATGATTTTGTATTGTGACAATACAGCTGCCATTGAAATAGCAAATAATCCAGTACATCATGAGAGAACAAAGCATATTGATATTGACAGACACTTTATCAGCGACAACTTGGCAAAAAATGTCATTCGAGTGCCGTATATAAAGAGTGAAGACCAACTTGCAGATATGATGACTCATGCTGTTTCTAGCAGGGAACTCTACTCTTCACTAGACAAGTTGGGCATGTGCGATATCCATGCACCAACTTGAGGGGGAGTGTTAGAATATACAGCTGTGTTTGTACAGCTGTGTTAGTGAGTGTTAGTATAGCTGTTTGTACAGCTGTGTTAGTGTTAGTACAGCTGCTATCTTTACAGCTGTGTTAGTGTTTGTACAGCTGCATCTCTACCCTTTGTATAGCTATAAATACCTCCCATTGGAGATGAATGAAATATCAGAAATTTTCTGCATCTTATTTTCTACTCTTCAATTTATCGTTTTTAATAGTATTTAAATTGACAACATGAAACAAACAAAATGGAGCAGATATTAAAGTACTGTTTTATCATTGTTTACTACATAAAAATGCTTTAATTGCCCACTTACCAGCTATGCATACATGTGTAGAAGTTTGCATATGCATATGTAAACATGTCCTTGGTGTTAGAATATAAACTAACTGTGGGCTCACATTCAAACAATTTAAGCTTTTAGGAATAGTGTAAACCAACAAACTTATCATGGTGTTAGAGAAGGAGATCCTAAGTTTGAATCCCTGTATTTTCATCTCCTAATGTAAGTTAAATTCCACATTGGGCTCTCTACTGGTGGGAAGAGGTCCCACTCATATGAAATAATCGTTGGTTCATATCCTAATAGTTTCAACTTTTGAAAACATTGGTGAACCAACAAAATTTATCAATTGGTAGACTGATTAGCATCATGAAACTGCTTTTAACTTTTATTTTTCCTAGTTTAAGTAATAGTTTGGTTGTTCTCAGTTGGTTTGTTGTTTGAAAAGATTCTCAGTTTTTCTTTTAATTTCAGGTTTATATCAATGTATCATCACTTAATGCTCATTTCTCCCCATCCATATATGCTGCAATTCTGGGATTAATTGCTTACCTAGGTGCTCTGCAATCGAGCTCTGAATCTGTATCCTTGGAAACTATTGATTCATTTAATGTCGCATCAAGGGGATCGAGGAGTCCTGTCTCATCAAAGGGATTGAGGGGTCCTGTTTTCGGTTTCTCTACCAATGTCAAACTGGAGACAGTCAGCTGTCGTGTAGAACTTGAAAATGAGAAAGAAAACAGTTCATCCATCTTGCTTGTGTTCCAACAATTGAATATCAGGTATTTTTATTTGTGGTGGTGTATACATGTGGGCTTGCCTATGTGCATGCACTCTTGAAAATAGACAATTACACCCACTTGCATGTTTTACCATTGATTGCGTAAACTGATAGCACATTGCATGCCATAGTTGCAAGTATCTCTGGCAGCTGATTGTAATGGACTACCCTTGCATTTTCTTCTTTTTGATTTGTAAAGTTCGGAAATGTTATTGGCACTCCAAAAGAGTCATTATGCACGCCTCCCTTAAAAGAACATAGGGAGAACTTGTATATGAAGAAGTGCAGGATGGCATTTTTGGAGTGCCAATAAAAGCTTCCATAAAGTTTATATTTATCCAACAAAATTGTATGTTGCTTGTAGCACACAGTACCCATGTATTTGGGCATTGAGGTTACAATTTAATTTTCCGAAATTGAATATCATTAGCTTGCTCTAAAAAATGGAGGTTCAAGCTGAGTTGTTTAAAATGCAGCTATGCTCTTACAGAACTTGAGAAGTTCTGGATCTGTATGGAAGCATTGAGGATCACCACTTCTCCCTTGACTGATGAAAGTGATAGCCATATTCTTCATTCAAATGGGAATCAATCTTCTACAAGTGCTTTACATCAACATGGTATTGGGTTGAGCAACCGTAGTGATGATTTTGCCAAAAACATTGTAAATACTGAAGCATGCTTTATTTTACAGTATGAGTCTCTTAGGAAGGAGTCAGTTCATAAAAAATGTAGAATATGCTTGAATAATGCTGATGTACACTGCTACCCAAATGTAATCAGGCTTCTGATTGCATTTTTTGATAAGCTATCTACATATGGTGCTTCTGATCATGATAACCTGCCCTCTAGCTCATCCGTGGATGCTGGGAATCCAGAAAAGGTTAATGGTTTTGGGTTTCAAAGGTTTGGTTTCTCGAACTTCATTGAAACTGGGTCCTCTGAGCATGCAAGCATACCTTTAGATCATTTTCCTTTTGTTACGATATGCAATTCTGGTTCCCTTGGTAGCCTTGAAAGTTCTTTGCTTTATGCCAGCCATGAGTGGAGAAAATATTTCTGTTTAAGGGAAGGCAGAATCTGCTGTCCACAATCCAATACAAAGAGGGTATCAGAAAATTTTCAAGCCACACCATTAGAGTCCGCATCTGTTGTTGAAGCGTCTGATGTGGATGGGAGTTCTGCTGATACCAGTAGTCTGTTTGTCATTGATATAACTCTCTGTGAAATCAGAGTGCATTTTCATGATTCTTCATGCATCATTGGGACGATTACCTTGCCTACATCTAAGTCATCTGTACTCATTTCTGAAAATTGCTTCGATATTTTGTGTTCTACAGAGGGATTAGTTCTCACTTCATCTTGGTACCCACAGAACTTACGTCAATTTCTGTGGGGGCCCTCACTTCCCAGTTTATCTCCTATTTTAAATGTTCGAGTGAGGAAAGAAAAATGTGGGCCTTTGAGTTCTCGTATTGAAGTAAGCTTCAGCGTTCAGCATGTATATTGCATTTTACCTCCTGAGTATCTGGCAGTACTAATTGGTTACTTTTCGTTGCCTGATTGGAGTTCAGATTCAAATGAGCAACCTGTCACTGTAGGGCATGAATATACTGAAACGGAAAATGAGTGTTCCCTTGTATATAAGATTGAGATATTGGACTCTACCTTGATTTTGCCCATGAAAAGCAATGAGGGTCATTTTCTAAAGACTGAACTTCAGCAGTTGTATTGTAGTTTTATTGATAGCAGCAGTTTAAATAATGTATTGAAGGATATTCCTCCTGAATGTTGGGTTCCTGCACATAAACTTTCTGAAAGAAATCACTGTTTACATTTATTTGGACGAGACTTGTTCCTGTCATTCCTTTCTTTAAAGGACGATGGACAAAGTTACTTAAAGTTTGATCACGATATTGAGCATGTAGATATTCCATTAGTTGCACCCCTATGTGCTGATGTTTGGGTGAAGATACCATGTGAAAATGAATCCTCAAGTTCTCCCTCAACCATCTGTGTCATGATGAGGATTAAAAACTGTCAACTTATGGCAGAGGGTAAGAGTTTCATATTTCATATTCAAGTTCTTAACCAAAACCATTTCAGTTTTAATTTATTATGTTACATCTTACATGTATGAATTCTCTTCACAATAATTTTTTTTTTGCATGTATGAAGTGTTAACCCTTCTCTTTTTCTTTACAGATGCTCAATTCTTTCATGGATTTGAGGGACTACTTGATGCCATAAATCAATTTTCTGAAGTTTCTGATGTATCTAAATGTTTCAAATCTGATGTTCAGCAGTTTCTTCAGTTACAGAGGACTTTAGAACAGAATAATGCAGTTTCACCTGTCGTTTCAAGCATTACATTTACAGAAGTAAGATGCTATTGTGATTCTTTGTCGATGCAGTTAAATCGCTTTGGAAAAGACTTAAAAGAACCTATTGCTAAGGCGGAAATGCAATTTATGTGTTCTGCATCATTGAGAAATGACGATCTCTTAAGTGTAGTGCTTAGTTTTTCCTCGCTAGCTTTATATTCATTACCTGATTCTGTCGTATTAGCAAGATTCAAATCCATGTGTTCAACCTCAGCAGTTCTTGATTTTTCTCTTTCAAAAGAAACTCATGGTGAAATGGAGCTACTGGTTTCTTTGCCTTCTGTGGATGTGTGGTTATTTTTGTCTTACTGGACTGACGTAATTGACTGGTTGAAATCTTATCCCGGACAACTATCCATAAATGAGCCTGACAATTTAAAGCAGGATGCTGATGTTCTGTTTGTTAAGTCAGAAAATATTTGTGTTACCTGTCACTTTCCTGTCTGGATTGGTGATGATGGTTGGGAGGAATATCAGGTAGATGAAGGTCATGGAGAGGGCCATCCAAATTATTCATCTGGCACAATTAACAGAAAAAACTTTAGATACCTTGCAGTTACTTTGTGCAGTAAAAGTAGTGAACTTTTTGTTGATGGAAGAAATGTGAAAGTGAAGTCCGACATGGAAAAACTGAGTGGCATGGTATTGCTGAGCGAGGAGGAAAGAGGTCAATCATGGCCTCTTTTCCAGATTTGCCAAGTTTTCTTGGAAGCTCAGATTAATAATAACCAGATGGAGCTTGCGCATGTTGAAGTAGATGTTCAATGTGATCATTTAGATGTATGGATTTCACATAGGATTCTCTACTTTTGGCACGGCGTACCATTCAATGTCAATGAAGGAGGGCCTTCTCAATTTTCTTATGGTGGAATTGATTTTAAAGTCCAACTTAGGAAGATTTCATTTCTGCTAAGTGATGGAAGGGTATGCAGACCACCTTCAGTACTGAAGCTATAAATTTTTTTTTTTTTCCATAATTTGCATATCATCTGATCTATATTCATTGTTATAGGTAAATCGAGGGTATGTTTTCCTAGTTTTTTTTACTGTTCGCTCTTGAATTTTTGTGATGCAATGATTGGTTTCTCATGGCCTTTTATTTTGTGTGATTGTCATTCTTCAACAGTTTAGTGCTTAATCTATTTTATAGTAAAGCACTGTATTGAATATCATTTTGATTGGTTTCATCACACATGCAACTTTGGAATTTCTTACTGCCTAGGAGAAGGAAATAAAAAGAAAAATAAATTGCATTTGAGATAATCGACATGTTTGTGTCCTAAATGCATGGGGCTTGCCATTCTAATGATTCCTTTTTGCGTTTATGTAGTGGAGTTGTAGTGGACCGCTGTTTCAAATTCTTATGGGGAACATCTTTTTGCATGCTAATATGACTCAAAACAACCTCAAAGGTTCAGTCAATGGTGACCTTCAAGTGAACTACAATAACATTCACAAGGTATATTTTGACAAACAATTACTTTCACATGCATTTCAATAGCAATGATATTCTAATAGCTTCTTTCTTTAATGACTGAAGGTCTTCTGGGAACCTTTTATTGAACCTTGGAAGTTTGAGGTTGATGTGATTCGAAAGCAAGAGATGAGTCTCAACAGCTCCATTTTGACAGATATCAATATCAAATCAACTGCGCACCTTAATCTGAACTTCACTGAATCCCTTATAGAGGTGTGAACTTCACCAAATCCCGTAGCCTGCTATATCCTTTAGTTTGCAGTACATCTAATCTAAAAGTCGCAAGCATCTTATAAAGGGTGTTATTGTCAACCTAAGAAAAGTGAAGGAGCAACTTTTTTTATTATTTTTTATATGCAACCTGAATAGAGCACCTGTTTGATAAACCTTGAATGTAAGTCACATTGTTATTCATTGCACAACCGAAACACACACATTGGAAAGGAATGAAATGGGGGCTCGTTCATAGAAAACATTTGTACATCTTACACCTATCTGTGAGGAATTGAAAAGATGAACCCACTTCATGAATACTAAGTATGGCTATCATTTCAGTAGTTGCCTTTGTTTTTAGTTATGGATTTGTGTCCCCTCAAATGCTCCCTAGAAAGAAATGGTGCCTGTCATATATCCTTGTCAGAGAATATTCAAGTATATACATACAATATAATGTATAGTCCCCATATTAAGAGATTCCTTTTGACAATAACCATAAGGGATTGCACTGTTGGGGCCATCCTGCAATGTGGTCCAGTCATCCTAAACGTCTAATTTTTAGATTCCCATTCCAAAATGATCCCTTCAATAAGTCAGCAAAACCAGAAATTGTTTGACCATATCATTATCATAATGGACATTTCAGTACCTATCAGAAGCAGTGTATTCATCTATTAATTTTTTTCATAGCTAGATGAGATGACCAAATAGTTTCCGATTTAGTTGATTATTTTTTAGGATGATCCTTGAATGGGGTTTTTTTTAGGATGGCTCAAATCATTGGATCACATTGAGGTTGGTGGCCACATTCGATCCCTTTTGGTTCACAATATACAAATCAACTTTAGACTCCCTATTAATGACATGTTACTTACCTAGAACGGTTAATAGAATCATTCCGATTACTGACTTCCCTTACGTTTACTAAACATGGAATCAACAAGTATGTGAGTCCAACATTACGATTTGCAATCTAATACCTGAAAAACCAGGAATTAGGTTGATTAAGGGGTAGTTGATCTCCCCTATTCCATACTTCCCCGATTCATGACTTGCCCTATTTCAAGTAAGTAAACATGCTATAATGACCTTTGAAACCATGCAAGAGTTGCATAAATCTGGAAGTTACAAATATTTTAGCAACTGTGATGTTTTCTATGTAGTGAATTACATTGGTTTTCAATAAGTTGTCAATTTTGTAGCCCATCTCAGTATTGTTTCTTAACAGTGTGTGTTCAGGACATTTGAGATGATTAAGGATGCTTGGGTTCTGATGGGTCCAAATGATCTTCCTGAGAGCCAGAAGTTATTAAATTCTCCTTATGCTGAATATACGTGTGCAGGAAAATACGCTCCTTATGTACTTCAAAATCTGACATCTCTACCTCTATCATATGATGTTTATCAAGGCCCAATTAATCCTGATGATTTTGGTGTCTCGGAAATGAAGAACAGAAAATATGTGCAGCCAGGTTCTTCTATTCCAATCTATTTCAACGATACTCCCGAGGAACAACTTATTAATGTTAAGCCAGCTCACTTTTTTGAGAGGCTTTTTGAGCAGAAGGCAAATGGGGTTGCTCATCAGTATATTTCGATTCAATTTGATGGAACATCAGCATCTTCTGATCCTATCTCAATGGATCTTGTAGGACTTACCTACTTTGAGGTTGATTTTTCAATGGCATACGACGACAATAGGGGAAATAATAGAACAAATGCCATTGGTGGTTTTGTTGTTCCTGTTGTGTTTGATGTTTCGGTGCAGCGTTACACCAAGTTAATACGACTGTACTCAACGGTATTATAACAACTCAGTTTATGATATGATTTTATGTTCTTAGGGTATCCCTTACACTTTATATCCATGCAGGTTTTACTTTCAAATGCAACTTCAATGCCACTGGAGCTGCGATTTGATATTCCATTCGGTGTGTCCCCAATGGTAGGAACAGAAGTCATTTTTCATTTCTATGACCTATGATAGTTAGTTCAATACATTAACAATGTCATATTTATGTTACCGTTTCAGATCCTAGACCCAATATACCCTGGTCAAGAGTTACCACTGCCTCTCCATTTGGCTGAGGCTGGTAGGATTAGATGGCGTCCAATTGGAGATTCTTATCTCTGGAGTGAAGTTTATAACCTCTCCAACCTGCTTTCACAGGAGAGTAAAATTGGATTTCTTAAGTCCTTTGTCTGCTATCCCGCTCATCCAAATAGTGATCCCTTTCGATGTTGCATTTCGGTTCGAAATATCAGCTTACCTTCATCTGTTAGGTCAAGGAAGACCTCTTCTCCGCATCCGAAAAGTACTTTAGAGCAATCAGTTGTAGGTGGTCAAATATCACAAAAGTTAGAGGAGTCAAAGAAGCAATTTGTTCACCAAGTGACTCTCAGTATCCCTTTAGTAGTGAATAACTACCTTCCCAAGGAAGTGACATTGACGATAGAAAGTGGTGGGATTACTCGGGCTGCATTTCTTTCAGAGGTTTGTATTGTGATGTTGCCAAGTAGATCTGTCTTTCACCGAATAAGGAGTTCTCTGCTACTTTTCATTTTCTTCATCCTTGTAAAGGTTAATACCATTACCCAGGAAAGTTTTATTTTTTGTTTGTGTTTTGTGTAGGTGGAAACTTCCTTTCATAATGTTGATCCTTCGCATCACCTGAAATTGGAGATCCTTTTGCATGGCTTCAAGCCAGCAGTTTTGAATTTCCCACGTAATGAAACATTCTGTAAGATGGCTAAGTTTGCTGGAGCAAAGTTTTCACTCTCTGAAATTGTGGCCTTTTATACAGACTCATCAAACGGTAGTTCATTTATTGTTATTGTTTCTGTTGAATGTAACTTTATGCTCAGTAGGATTGTTGATGGTATTGGTTTTACTTTGTTTTAGGTCCTATATATATTACCGTGGAAAAGGTGTTGGATGCATTTTCTGGTGCCAGGGAACTTTTTATTTTTGTTCCCTTTCTGCTGTATAATTGCACTGGTTTTCCTCTCGTCATTTCAGAAGCTTCCAGTGAAATGAATGGAGTAAGCTGCTCTGTTCCGTCTTGTTATGATATGGCTGAACAAGAACTGCTTCAGGGCAAAAAAGATGGTCTCAGTCTGGTATCATCTAGCCATCATCCGCATGCTACAGATTCACATGGTCTGGGGAGTTCCTTGTCAAGAAGTCACATTGTCTCAGTTAGAGAGAATGCTAATCCACACAAAGAAATATTTCTTAGCAAACCTTTGAATCCATCGAACTCTCAAGAAAATTTTCAAGAGCTTTCAAGCAAAAGCGATTTAGACCGACAGAATTCTCTTTTTAATAGTTCACAGAACCAATCGAGTTCAAGCTGTCAGTTGGCCATAAAAGATTCCAACTTTAATGGTTATGAGCGTGGAAGAGCTAGGGCATGCATGTTCTCTCCTAACCCCGTTTCTTCTGCTGGTGAATTTACGGTTAGAGCGAGCAGGTGTCTGCCTGAATATCTAACAGAAAATATGCCAAATTCTCTATGGTCAAGTCCATTTTCCCTTGTTCCACCTAGTGGTTCTACTACTGTCCTTGTTCCTCAACCATCATCAAATGCCGCATTCATGTTGTCTGTAACTTCTAGTGCAGTTGCTGCCCCATTTGCTGGGAGGACAAGTGCCATTACTTTCCAGCCCAGGTAACAGTAACCATCATTCACCGATATTTTAATTCATATGCTTATTCATTTCTGTATCTTGTTAAAATTTCTTTATTTTGAAGGTACATTATCAGCAATGCATGCAGCAAGGACGTGTGTTATAAGCAGAAAGGAACTGATTTTGTTTTTCATTTGGGCATAGGAGAACATTCTCATCTTCACTGGATGGATACAGCCACGTAAGTTATGTTTTAAATGCTGAATCATCTTGGTTTTGTTGAATAGGCTGAATGCATGCTCAAGTTTAAACTTTAAGATGAGAAATACATGAGATATATCTTTTATGTATATTATCTATTAGCCTTCTTTTTCTTCCCTCTTGCTTGTTCATATTTTAATCTTCTGCAGGGAGTTACTGGTTTCCATTCGTTACGATGAACCTGGATGGCAATGGTCAGGTGGCTTCTTGCCAGATCATCTTGGAGATACTCAAGTGAAAATGCGGAATTATCTTTCTGGTTCATTAAATATGATACGTGTTGAAGTGCAGAATGCTGACGTCTCCATGGGAGATGAAAAGATTGTTGGAAACTTCCATGGAAATTCTGGCACAAATTTGATTCTCATATCAGATGATGAGACTGGGTATATGCCCTACAGAATTGATAATTTTTCGAACGAGGTTGGTATAACAATTAATTTTAACAGAAAACTAGTTTATATTGCAAAATAGTTTATGTATTACCTTGAGTTTTACTTCTATTTTCTTGTTATCCTGCTTCATAGAGATGTGATTGTCAATTGTCATTTAATTCCTTAGTTTATCTGTGTCTCTCTCTCATAAGTATTTGCTAGCAGTGTCATATTTTAAATTAGTAGTTGTTCATTATCTGATTTAAGGAAAACCTCTGTTTCGTTTCACATTTAGTTGAGCCGTAAGCAAATGCCAAAATGCATTGGTGTGAACTACTATTGAGTGGAGCATTCTTTCTAAAGCTTAGTGAACTCGTTTTTGCATTTTAAACTTATCATACCATTTACTAAAATGGTTTTGTTGCACGTCTTGGCACTTTTTAGAGGCTAAGGATCTACCAGCAGAGGTGTGAAACTGTTGAAACTACTGTTCACTCTTACACATCTTGCCCTTATGCCTGGGATGAACCATGCTATCCACATCGTCTCACTGTGGAGGTACACCTTTTTTGTGTGTGTGTTAACTGTAACAATAGATAGTTTATTGTGCTTACTAGAGTTTTTTGTTTTCGTTAGGTACCTGGAAAGCGTGTTTTGGGGTCATACGCTCTTGATGATGTAAAAGAGTACAGTCCAGTGCAATTACCATCATCTTCTGAGGTAGTTACTTTCCCTGAATAAACTTTCGTAACTAGCAAAATTAAATTTGTTGTTTGAGAACAGTTTGTTGCATGTTGTGTCAAGATTTTCTCCCATCTTCTGAGGTAGTTACTTCCCCTGAATAAATATTCATAAATTAGCACAGTTAAATTGGTTGTTTGAGAACAGTTTGTTGCATGTTGTGTCAAGATTTTCTCCCATCTACTTCGTGTGTTTCAACCCACGCTTAAATTTGGAAAGATTATTTGCATAACCTATCTCACAGTAGTTCACTTTTTGAAGCTTGTTTGCTACAAATGGTGGGATACTTATTGTTAGCTGGTTGTTTGAATACTTGCTGGAATTTATTGTATTTGGAAATAAAGTTGTGTGTATTACGTTGATGTTGTATCAAATTACCACACACGCTTCATATGTATGATTGTTCTCCTTCTAAGCTTGATATCTGCATTCTATTTGGATGTTAATTTGTGCTACTTTTGTAATCAGAAACCTGAGCGAACATTGCATTTATCCATCCATGCCGAGGGAGCAATGAAGGTTCATTTCTTATACCTTGGCACATGCCACAAACTATCTATCACTTATCTTCATTAGCTTAGTGATTGTCTTCCTTTATTGCAGGTCTTCCATGTTATTGACTCAAGTTACCATATTTTAAATGACATGAAGAAGACAAGTGTCCCTCGCGTGAGAGAGAAAAGGAATGATGAACAGAAACAGGACAAGTGTATAGGTTTCATGGAAAGAATTTCAGTTGTTATTCAACACATTGGTATCTCCATGATCAATATTCATCCACAGGTAGGGAAAATTGTATCTTCTATCAGGTTCCATGGAGCTTTGTCAAACTATGGCCAACTGTTGTTTCTTTTGTAGGAATTGCTTTTTGCTTGTGCAAAGAACATTACAATTGATCTCGTACAGAGTTTGGATCAACAAAAACTCTCCTTTCAAATGACATCATTGCAAATTGATAACCAGCTGCGATCTTCACCATATCCTGTTATTTTGTCTTTTGATCATGATTACAAAAGCAATCCCATTGGCCATGTGAATAAGGATGATGTCACGAAACAAAGAAGTGAAAGAATGCTGCAAAGGACTTCTCACAGCTCTTTCGAACCTGTATTCTACCTTGCTGTATCAAAGTGGAGGAAGAAAGATGTCTCATTGGTTTCATTTGAATATATAAGCTTAAGGTGTACATTTCTTCAATTAAAACAGTTAAGATAATTTGATACCTTCTAGTGCTTATTGTTGTCTGTTTAATGATTGCAGAGTTGCTGATTTCTGTCTTGAGCTTGAGCAAGAATTGATATTAAGCCTCTTTGACTTCATCAAAAATGTATCTTCAAGGTTCCAGAGTAGAGTCTTGCCATTATCAGATCCATTCTTGGGCTCTCATATTAAGGATACGGGTTTAATGGATTCCTATGCAACAGATAACCAACTTCACTTAATGACTGTTCCCGTTTTTAATGAAAGCCACAAGCCCAGACTCTCACTACCTTCAATAGTTCCAATTGGAGCTCCATGGCAGCAAATTTACCTTTTGGCTAGAAGACAGAAAAAGATCTATGTTGAAGTGTTTGATTTGTGCCCCATCAACTTGACCTTAAGGTGGCTTGCAAATCCATTAAAAAATGCCTCTGGAATAGTTGGAAATATCTTAAAATTTGCCACTTGACAAGTTATGAATTTTGTCTCAACAGCTTTTCCAGTGCTCCGTGGATGCATAAAAATGGGATTCTTACCGCTGGAGAATCTGTTATCCATGTAAGTGGCATAAATATTATCCTAAGAGAAGCTTTAAATAGTATATAATATAATTGCATAAAAAGTAAGTTTCAAACTATTTATATTGTGTGAGTAGATGTCATATAAGAAGGAATAGGCTTTCGATCTCACAATGCACTTTACACAGACACAAACACCCACATACCATGTGCCCGAAGACATACATAATCTCCTTTGTTTACTTTTTCATACTTACAATGATACTTAATTGCAGAGAGGTCTTATGGCTCTTGCTGATGTTGAGGGTGCACGAATCCATCTCAAGCAGTTGACAATTGCACATCAAATTGCTAGCTTGGAGTCTCTTCAAGAGATCTTTGTAAGGCATTATACACGGCAACTTCTTCATGAGATTTATAAGGTAAATGTTAATATTAGACCCTAAACATTTACCTCCTAAGGTGTCTACTGACACTTGGCAATAGTGAGCAATTTTATTCTCTTAGTCACAATTGGTTAGTTAAACAGGTTAATTATTTTGGCACCCCTGAGTTTAGGGGCAGTTTTTTCTTTGCTATCTTTCCGATTGGAGAGCTGCTGCTTCCTAGTAATGCCTTGTTCTGTTCTGCTTAACACATTTTTGTTATCTTTTTGTTTTGTCGTGAACTTCGTGTATATGCTTCTTTTATTCAATGAATTTTGTTTCTTAGTATAAATTAAAAATTAAAAAAATCATTATAGATTTGCACCCCTTGAGGTTTAACATGTTTTCTCATAACCCTTGTAATATCCGAATATACACCCCCAGAGATTTCAAATTTGTTGCTCATAACCTGTGCAAAACACGGGTAACTGACATGAAAAAGCTGTACAAAAGACTAAAACACCCTTACAATGTTTTGGGTTAATTACACAGATACACCCCTAAGGTTTAAGGTGTTTTCACATAGGTCCCATACACTTCTGAAATTACAGAGAGAGCTCCTGAGATTTCAAAGACCCTAAGAGCATTGTGAAGATTGTATGATGAACATTCTAATAGAAACAGGTTGATGATTGAAATTTTTTAAGACTCCACCATTCACACTTGTGCTTAAAGCTGGGTTTACCAAAGGGATATCTTCAACTTACACCTGCTGGTTGCATTTGTGCTTCAAACATACTTTGGGGCTCATATATTGACCTATATATGCAACTGTATGCATAATTCAACATCTGTTCAGCTTCTACTAAATCCATAGCCTAGTATTTTGGCACTTTAGAGCAGGGCATTTAAGTTTTTTTTTCTTTTGCCCCCTCAACATAGGGCGCATTCCACTAGTCTCTAAAGAGTCTCTGCGTAGATTAAATTTCAGTCTGTGTGGACTGCTGCTTCTTAGGACTTGGATTGCTCATTCTAACTGTTACATTGCTCATCATGCAATGAATTACCTATTTTGCAGGTGTTTGGTTCTGCAGGTGTTATAGGCAATCCCATGGGATTTGCAAGGAGTATGGGGCTTGGCATTAGAGATTTCTTGTCAGTGCCTGCCCGGAGCATTTTTCTGGTTAGTTTTGGAAGAAGAAAAAAACTACTTTCCTCTTTTTATCAGTATAATCATTCTTTTATCCTTTGATAGAGCCCCACTGGACTTATTACTGGCGTGGCACAAGGCACCACTAGTCTTTTAAGTAATACTGTCTATGCTATAAGTGATGCTGCCACACAGTTCAGCAAAGCTGCACACAAGGTAACTCCATACCTAACGACATTTTTGTGGTCCTTAGTTTAGTTTCTTCTTTTAATATTATTTGGATTTTTTTTTTTGTAGGGCATTGTGGCATTTACATTTGATGACCAGGCTGTTTCAGGAGTGGAACAGCAGCAGATTGGTATAGCAACTCACTCAAAGGGTGTGATAAATGGGGTGTTTGAGGTATGTCGATAGCATATCAATTTGTGCAGTAATTTGTTAGATGCTGAGGTTTATTCAATTAATTTCTCTTTGTTGATTCCAGGGACTCACAGGTCTTCTTCAATCACCAATTAAAGGAGCTGAGAGACATGGTCTTCCTGGTGTCCTGTCAGGTAATGCAATACAGGGATGCATTAATAATAACATTATCTTGTTTGCCTTCATTATGATCGGCAGCTAACAGAATAAAGGATGTTATCACCTTAAGATGCTCAGGTGTTTAGATATGGTTGCCTGGCTGTTGATAATGCTCTCATGTTCGCCATATCTATGGTGCAGGCATAGCTTTAGGTATTACAGGACTTGTGGCTAAACCAGCTGCTAGTATTCTTGAAGTTACTGGAAAAACTGCACAGAGTATCAGAAACCGGAGTAGGTTCTATCAAATGGGACAACAGCGCTTTAGGGTCCGTCTTCCAAGGCCTCTAAGCAGGGAACTTCCCTTAAGACCTTACACTTGGGAAGAAGCTGTTGGAGCATCAGCACTTGTAGAGGCAGATGATAGTTTCAGGCTCAAGGATGAGATTTTGGTCATGTGCAAGGAACTAAGACAAGCTGGTAAATTTGTCATCATTACACAGAGGCTTGTATTAATTGTAAGCTGCTCAAGTCTGGTGGACTTAGGTAAGCCTGAATTTCGAGGTGTTCCTGCTGACCTGGAGTGGGTAATTGAATCAGAAATTCATTTGGAGAGTGTTATACATGCTGACTGCGATCAAGGAGTAGTGCATATAGTTGGAAGCAGTTCAAATATTCCTTTGCGGCAAAACCAGCAAGCTAAAAGAAGCAGTGGAACGGGAGCAGTGCGTTGGAACAATCCGACTGTTCCTCTGATTCAGACAAACTTGGAATTGGCACACCAAGAAGATGCAGAAAACTTGTTACAGATTTTGTTGTCTACCATTGAATTGGGAAAGGAGCAAGGGTGGGGTTGTAGGTATCTTCTGCATCGAAGTAACATCAAATAAGTCAGGGGCGGAGCATAATTATACACTTGTTTGAAGGATTGAATTTCGCACAATGCCTGCAGGCCGGAGGACTTGTTACAGATCTTGTGATGTTTTACAATGGAGTAATGTCAACTAGGTCTAAAGTCGAGCTTCTTTATCACAGTTTGAAGGACTGAATTTTGTAGGAAGCGTGGTGAAAGGAGTGAGAAATGAGTCACTTGTATGATTTTTTTATTTTATTTTATTTACTCCCCCGATAGGAAAGCAGCATTAAGAATGCCAGCCAGAGACCTTTCCCCTTGTTATGTCTTACACAATGTAGACTTGGAATTTCCAGTCTGGTGTTCGATATGTAATTTCTACAGAAGCCAAAATTTTGTACAGTAGAAAGATATAGGTTAGTTTTTCATTTCCTAATTTGAGGAAGTGTTTTGCATATATTTACTTGTAAATTTGTGGTTACTGAAACATTTAATGTATAAAATGTTAGTCAGAAGTTCAAATCAAATGAATTCGAAAAATAGGTAGTTATTTTTTTATCACCTCTTCAGGTGGTATGACTAATTCATGTTGCTTGCTTGGGACTCTTGATTTTCTCCTTTGTTCTACTTATATTGTAGTTTCTGACTGGAAAATTAGGAGCAGAGGTAAGGAAAGAGAGTGGGGTAAAGCTTATGTAAAACAGCCCCCATGTAAATGTGCCCAGTTTCGGTAGGAAACGCTTTTGTTCATAAGCATTTTTTTATTGAAACAACTTTTTAAATTTTATTAAAAATCTAAGTGATTCCTTGAAGAACGCTTAAAAGTGGGTTATAGCAACTAAAAAAATTGACTCTTTTTTTTTCTGTCAAAAACTGGTGTAAGTGTTTCTGCTCTTCTAAGCTCTAAGCAGGGTTATGAAATTGATAAAAGAGGCGCCATAATCTCTTCTCGTTCTCTTTTAAAATTTACAAATGATTAATAAATAAAAAGTTGGAAACGAAAAATATTGAGATAAGGGGTAAATAAGTAATTTCATTAAAGTTGATAGATCTGCCAGCAGTGTTGGGCCGAAGTTTCAAAGAGTTTTAATTCAAAAGTGGGCCAATAATTTTCCAAAAGATTTTGAACCCAATCCAATCCAATCCAAGCCGATCTCTGCAGAACTGCTTCGTCTCCAACGCCAGAAACACGATGCCCTTTTTTGCCTCTCCGTCTCTGTCTCTGTTTCTCGGAGAAGAAACATTTAGGCCTTGATTGATCCGAGTTCTTGATTCCTGAACATCCAAAACCGAACCCTAATTCCCAATTCAATACGCTTTCCAATTATATCACAAGCAGTTCTATTCCTTCTGAAGCAAACCCTAATTGAGCCCTAAGAACCCCAACAGGCTGGTTTATTAGTCTCGTGTGGAAAACAAAAGGGATTGAAGAGATATGAGCAGAAGCCGAAATGAGTAGGCTTTCATTCAGACCTCGCCCTCTTGATATTCACAAGAAGCTCCCCATTGTCAAGTCTGTTAAGGACTTCGAAGACGATGACACCCCAACTTCTACTCGCAATTCTCAGCTTCTGCGTCTCGCCGCCGATGCCGCCATTGAAATTGAGGTGCCCCAAACCCCCACCAACAAGAAACTCGCTCCTGAAATACCAACTCCTCAGTTTGTTGTTGTTGACACTTATGAGCGCGACTATTCTCGCACTTTTGCCCAACCCAATTCGTACCTTCGAGCAAGAGGAGGTTTTTCTAACATCAAACTCATTGCTTACCTCCATTTTCTTCTTCATATTCTGTTGCTGACACCTTGTTTCCATCATTTGCAGCTCGGGCCGAGCTCGGAGAGTTTGTGGAGTATGACCTAGACAATGAGGATGAGGACTGGCTCTACGAGTTCAACAAAGAAAAGAATATTCTTGCTCCTGACGAGTAATCATTTTACCCATTGTTTTTAGCAAGCAATTAAGGACAGTAGAACTAGCCCCTTTAAGTCCTTCATTCTAATTCATTTGATGCATTTAGGCTGTAAGTTGATAAACCCAATTTCAAAAAATTGATGTTGTGGAATAGGTAGACGACCAACCATTCAAGCTTGAATTTTGCCGCGTACCCCTTTCCAAAAGAAACTAACTGTCTTATGTTTTTAATCTATTTTCTCCAACTTCTGTTGATGGTAAGCTGATCATCCAGGTGTGTGCTTATACATGCAGGCTTGAGAGTATTATTTTTAAGTTGGAGGTTTTGGATCATAAGGCGCGAGAAAGAGCAGGAGTTATAACTCCTACACTTGCTTCACCAATCCCTGTGCTTCTACAACATGATGTTGCTAGTGAGGTGATGTGCGTTTTTTTTGCTTTTTCCAGATGAACTGACCAGTGCCAATGCTAGTTGTTAATAGTTCTTTTTTGCATTCATTAGCTGTATCGCAGTGGTTCTGCCATTCATTTATTTGTGTCAATTTGGTTCTTGTTAGGTCTTACTATATGAGACTGAGGTACATACTTTCATGTTCCTAAACAGAAAAGGTTGCCATATTCTTTGTTTATGAAGATCCTAAAAGATAATTTCTGGTCATCTTTTATTAAAGATAGAAGTTATATTTCTCTGTTCATAAGAGATCTATTATGTTTGCATTTTGCTGCTTATTTTTCTAGTTTTTGGTCTTGTTGAATTCTTTTATGAAGTTACTAAATTGAAATTTTTTTTCCCTTTGGATGTAGGCTCTCCAACCTCAGTCCCTCAGATATGCTGTTATCCAATCTATTTATAATTATTGGAAAGAGAAGGTGTGTAATATATACAAGCTTGAGAGTTTTAGAACCTAATTTGATTACTCAATTTCGGGCAGCTAGACTACCCTGATTTGCATGATACTCAATTGAGTTTCAGGCTAATTGTTTTTCTTTAAAAATATTTTTCATGAGTATGAATTCTTTTCCCCTATTTTTGGCAGCGTGAACGATGGCAGAAGCCTATTTTGCGGCGTTTGCAGGTTAGTTTAATTACTTGATTATGTGCTTGTATTGTCACTGTTTATATGTGCTTGCAGATCATTTTATTCTTCATCATGATTTCTTGGTTCTCATCTACATTTTTTGTACAGCCTCCTCCACCGGTTAATGACACCAACCCATACAATGTCTTTAGGCCAAGGGAGAAAACCCACAGACTGCACACAAGAAGGGTAGGTTACAAACGTGTTTGTGTTTTCCTTTTTCCTTGGGTGAAGCTTTTAGTTAATGGTTTTCTATAAACATATTTGTAAATTTGTTTTTATTGCTTGTCTTGCTTTTAGATGCAGAGAAGGGAAAACAATGTGCAGTCATTTGATAAGCTTCGTCAGGTTTGTATTGCTTTCAAATTTTCTTTTTCTAGAAATGTTTTTATTTCACAATTTTATATTTGACCATCATAATAACAAGCTTTTCTTTTGGAATTGACTATTCTCAGGTCAGACGCAACCTGGACCAAGCCAAGACCATACTGGAGGCTTTAATCAAGGTGCTTCAATTGAAGTGTTTATAGTTTCCTTGGGTGGCATTATATACATCTGGGGATGAAATTCTCCTCAATGCTACTGATTGCTTCTGTACAAATGTGTGCAGAGAGAAGAGAAAAAGAGGGAAGTCATGGAGATTGAAGTTAGTCTTCAAATAATCCAAATGAAGTACAAGGTATGCATGGGGTATATTGTTCTCTTTGGGTGCTTTAACTATAACAATGCTGCGGTAGCTTTCTGTTTAAGATTGACCTTGACAAACCCATTGTACCATTTGACTTTCATCTAAATCTACTTCCTGCATGAACTATTTCACAAGGTTGTATGAACAAGTTTGTTATATTTATTATAAATGAATTAGATAAAACTGGCAGCTCAATTGTAAGTTTCTCTATTTTCTTTGTTGTCCTTTTACCTCTCCTATTTCAGGGAGGTTGCTACCAGCGTTTGGTATTGTGGGTATGTAGCATAGAGATTGTTATTCCTATTTGGAGCACCCTATGCCGCTGTGAAAGAAAAGTAAAAAGAAATTGTGAAGGAAAAGTAAAAATTATTTTCTTTTTACCTCTATATATGATATGCCTTCCATGAGGCATATAATGCTGTCCACAGAATCATCTGTGTATGAAGGACTCTTAAGTTAAAATCACATGATTAGTACTTGTGTAAACTTTTTCATATACATATATATCATGAAGTTGATATTGGAAAGGTAATTTTCAGGACAGTTGTAGGTAAATTTTCTGGGCCATGTAATACATAATGGTTTAAGATCTGTTGCTGATTCATTTATGACCTTTTTGGTTCCTTTGGGTTTCAGCATGAAACTGAGCTCCTGGAAGATAGCTTGGCCCTTCCAGGATTTCCACCTGTATCTTGCAAATTTGGTTCAAGTGAGGATGAATTTGTTGATTCAGATGATGTTGCAAACAGTCGGCCCCGCACACGACCTTCTGCAATACAAAATCCGCCTTTAACTGACTCCAATATGGTTATGGTTCCTACGGGAACCATGAAGCAAGAGTTTAGGCGGCGGCATGCACCACAAGGGTGGCTTCATAAAATGGTACTTCAATTGTCTTCTTGTGAATTGGACTACCTATCCGGCTTTACCATTATTCCCCCTTCCTTTCTTATTTCTTCTGTCTACTAGGGAGATATATCCATAAGTAATTTCTGAAGTTTGTTGCTGTCATGAATTCAATATCTAGTAAGCTACCATGTCAAATGTTAGGGAGTTCTAGCAAAATTAATTTAGAATGTATGACCCCCTTCGTTTTTTTGTTAGTATATATGAGTGAATCTGAACTGTTGGATGGGATTTATGCAGGATCCCCTTGAACCAGTTTTGTTATTTACAAGACCTCTAGTTCCAGAGAAGTTGGCAGCTGCAGGCATTGTTCCACCATCAGATTCTTCAATGAAAAATGGAGTACCAACACCACCTTATAAATTTCGAGGAAGAATTGGCAGAGGAGGCCGATTGGTATTTGATAGATGGAACCCCTTGATGCATACTCCAATCGACTGTGGGAATTCTTTTTATATACCACCTAAACCTCGACCTACAACATACAATTGATTTTCTTGCCTCACGTGTTTCGTCTTCCAGTTGTGGCAGACAACTCACTGGAAAGAGGTGCAATTAACTATTTGGAAGACATTGAGGGGGGTTCCTGGGGAAACTGTGTGGTTGTGTTAACCTTCTCTTACGCCAGGATATGGGTATCCATGGAAGCCTGCCATTCTTGTAATTTTGACTAGAGATCAAGGGTACTTGGAAGGGAAGGAGGGTTGATGTATTGTATTTTCCTTCTGTTAATGATTGTTAAAATTGTATTCATCTGCCCTGCTCTTCCCATGCACAAAGCAACCCCAAAATTCTTGTGAGGCAGATCCAATGTCTCCTTTCCCTTTACCAATCTTCTTCGGCAACAGAGTGATGAATGTTTTGGCAAAACCCCGCCATTAGCAATAATAACAGTCCCCAAAAGCATGGGAACAGAGCTACAAAAAGAGTCATTAATCAGTTCAAGTCTTACTAACAGGGATTGTGTGGGTACAAAGTGGAAAAAGCAAGACAAGCCTGGGTGGGTCAAGGCAAGCAAATATTGGAGTTGTTGTAAACATATATAGTCGGGGAAAAATTAATAATGTGAAAGCAATGAACTTTAAATTTACATCAAGCAGGCATTTGCAGACACCCATTGTCAAATTCATGTCAATCTGCAAAATTTAGAGTAATGTGAAAGCAAAATCCCAAAGGTCAATGTTTCTGATAAAGATCAATGTAATCTGTCTGCAATCGCCCTGCCTGCCTCCTGACTAGCGCCTAGCGATTTCTTGAACATTGCCATCTACACCTATAAAATTCCTCATTCCGCCACATAATTGATACAAAATATTTGTTTACTAAAAACACCCGCAAAAAATATCCGTTTATTTGAAGGGCTAAAATAAGATAATCGCCGCCATATATCTTTATATTTTCAATTTGATTTCTCAACCAATAATGATGGTAACTTCTCTATTAATACAGCCACTTGGTTAGTTTACTCTAAAGACAAGATGGTAGATGGTAGATGGTAGATGGTAGAGACTAACTTTTACTGATATTTTTCTCTTTTATGCTCTCCCAAGTCCTCCACTAGCCCACCACTACACCTCTTCGATCCTAGTTTAGTTTCTTTTAATTTTAGTTGTAGTGGTTTCTTTGGCTTTGTGCTTTTTTTTTCCCTCCTCTTTTTGGCCCTTGTGGCGGCCTCTGTTGTTTCTTGGTGGTTTGTTTTTTTTTCAGAAAATTAAAAACTAAGAAACCCTCTAGGTTTTTATTTTGATAGGAACATGCAAAAAAATTCCAAAGTGTTAGGAATGCTTCATGGGGATAAGAAATAAATTATTCAAAATGAAGTGACAGAACTTGACAAATATGGGAAGGTTGAATATGTTGACACGTTGTATTTGCTGGCATCAACAATAAAATCATATCCAAGCCACCATTTTCGTTAATTAATCTCGGAAAATACTTCCCTCATTTCCTTGTAAATAGGAACTGCTACACTCCTGCCAATGACAATATGTCATATATGCTAAAGTTTTTCTTTTTGTATTTTTGATTAATTATTTTCGCATATGTGTCAAAACTATGATTTGCAGAAATGAGGAGTATTTTCTTCCAGAGAATGAGGCAAGCAGTATCCTTAAATCTCCAAGTTCATGGATGAGAATCAAAGTAATATGGTATTTGACATTTTATGTGGACTTAACAATTTTACAAATGTCAAATTGCTACATAGGTTGTCAAATTCAAATCAAACATTTTGTAATTAACAAAAAAAAAACCTCCTAGCCGCTAAGAGAGATAAAGAAAACGAGAGAGAATGCTTCCCATCGAATCTTTGGTGTGCTTTGATTTTTTTTTGGACCTATGTTGTGTACTCTTTTTTTGGCAAATCTAGATCTTGAGAGGTTGCTCTTTGAGGTGTTGCGGCTTGGTTATGGTAGATCCACTATTCATTGATGTTTTGAGGCCCTGTAGTAACTAGGTGGCGCTCTCTATGTCATCCCCCTTAGGAAGATTAGCAGGGATTTGATTTCCTTTTGCCGATGTTGTTTTAGTTTTTATTTTGATCTAGTTTGTTCAATAAAGTCCAAAAACTCTGAGTTTTGTGTTTTTTTTTCTCCCATGATTAAACTTAGTTGAGTTTGTTGGGTGTTCTTAGTCTCTTTAAGAAAGTCATGCCGGTTAACGGCTAATTTTTACTCAAGTCATTGAACTAGATTCGAGGAAATTATGGCGGTTGAAAGAGGTTTTAGAAAAATTATTGTCGAGTGTGATTCTCTCTAAATTGTTTCAGCTTTTTAGCTGGGTCATGTCACTGGAGAAGTTTTACCCATGGTTGCCATATTGTTATTGGGATGGCTCCCTTTAGAGTCTGTGTCCTTTGTACTCTTTATTCTTATTGATCTAATAAAATTTTATTGCATTTTTATCACAAAAAAATATTTGTATTTAACATATCTCTTGAAGATGTTCTAAGAAGCATAATTCTATCAAATAGTTTATTAAATATGAGAAAATAATCCAAAGTTGCATTTATTGCTAGATTCTCATAGAGTTCCGACTAAAATTTAGATTAAAAGATATTTTGTGATTGACAATCTGTGACGAATAATTGTTTTGTCAGCTATTTATTTCATTTACAAGAATGAGGAGTGCAATGCGCAAGAGTTAAACAATTGTTGTTGATATTTTTGCTCACCACTTTAATCCAGGTGTATCATCATCACCCTTCTCAATACTTGACATGTATCTATTAGTATAACCATAGTTAACTCTTTGCTTTGTATTTGTAGAACTATGGTTATGACTATAAACACGTGTCAAGTGTTGAGAAGAGTGATGATGGTACACATGGGTTAAAGTGATGAGCAAAAATGCGCCTTTGGATGAATATAGATCATTCAAAGTATACAAACATTTTACAAGTTAGCTTGTTAAAGATTTCATGTACTACTACAAGACAAATAATATGTAGTTTGCTTTTTGTTTTTACACCAAATAGAAGAAATGCGAGAATCAAACTATTGCTAAGAGTGTATGGTATACTACTTACTTCCTATTTACCACTAGGGTTCTAACCAAGGAATAAAATATCGATGATATCGAAATATCGGTATTTCAAAAATACGGAAATTTCGATGGAAATATCGGGATATTATCGATATTTCGGTCCATGTCATCAATATTATCGATATTTTGGTTCATGGATATCTAAAATATCGATAGTATCGGAAATATCGGTAGGCCAAAAATACGGAAATTTCGTGGAAATATCGAGGATATTATGGATATTTTATTCCTTGGTTCTAACAACCCCAATATGTCTTAAAGTGTTTTGGTCTTAAATAGTAACAATTTATTACTAAATTGATGTATTTATACGGAGGAAGCATTTTTTTATAGTACAATGGTTTTAAATAAATTAGGGATATTCTAGGGATATTTAAGGGTGGGTAGAGAGGATAATTATTTCTTAAATTTGGACGTGGAGTGAAAATATAAGGTGGATGAGTAAATATGACATGTGGGTGGAATCAACATTCTATTTTTGTCACACCATACACATATATGATTATATACTTTCCTTTTTCTAGAAACAAGTGGGAGATAGGGGAGTTGAACACAAAACCTCGAGTGACATAATAAAAGGCGACATAATTAAACTAAGCTAAGAACCCTAGCCGCATACGAGGAGAGACCTCCTCCATTTTCTTATCATTTTTTCCTTCAATTTTTTTTTCCTGTTGAGTTGGTTTCTTGTAGTGATTTTCCTTGAGCCATGCTCAAATTTGAGTACTTCATTACCATTTTTATGCTCTTTCTTATATCCATTCATTCTCTGAAAATGCCCCCATTAAGATTTCTCATTTGATCTAAATCTAGTGTTACCACGCTTTTAGAAGATTTTACTGCTATCTACTCGAGTGTTTTTGGCCATCTTCGCCAGATAAAGATATTTATTCGATGTTATGCGAAGTTGGATCGTTGGAGACCTTATTTTCGTTAATCCAACCCATGTTCCACGTTGATTTCTTGGTTAGATGCAGTGAGTTTAATGTTGGCATTACTTCATGTGGTGCAAGTAGTTCTCAGGATTTAGTAATTAGTATTATGAGTTGTTTTAGGATTTTGGTTGTTTTGGATTGTGTGTGCGTTGCTTGAGATAAAGCTTAATTTTGTTAATGTGAATATTTTTAGTTATTTGTGTGGATTTTGTTGTATTATTGACAATTTTGATTTTCAATTATAAAAAAAAAACACATAACCTCATACACATGAATATTAGCTACTTGAATTACAAACCACTAGTTTATAGTTTTCGTAAAGAAAAAAAAAACCCAAACCCCTATGAAAAATTTGGAGATGAAGCAGAAAAAAGAAAAAGGATAATATATCATTTGTGAAAATGTGGATAAAATCAGGGGTATTTATGTAAATTTGCGTGATTGGTTATAATGGTGTGGAGTGTGGACTTGGAAACTCCCATCTTCTCTCTCTTTATCTTTATCTATCTGCGGTCTCTTGTTGTCGTCCCTGTTTGTGTCATTATTTTATTTTTGGGTGCTTACTTCTCACTGCGCGTAGTAAATAAAATAACAAAAAAAAACCATTTCGCAATTAAACTCATAAACAAATAAATATTTAAAAAAAAAAAAATCAAATTTCAGCAAATTAATCCCAAATTGAGCAATTGAGATTTGAGCCCCAAAACCCAAGCCCGAAAAAATTCGACTTCTCTCTCGGACCCTCTCTGTCTTCATCTTCTTCCTCTTTCTTCGTCTTCGATTTCGACCCCTTTTTGTGCTTCGTGTCAATTCGCACGTGTGTAGATAAATTTGGGGACGGTGAGAACCGACCTTCTCTCTCTTCGTCGTTCCCTCTCTACTACTCGCAATCGCCGATCGTCGTTGTCGCCGTCTCGCATACAGGTTGTGCTTTTTCAAAGCCCTCTAGCAATTCGGAGCTCCAATCGCTGCTGCTCTTTGTTGTACCTTCAGGTGGGTTGCTTTCATTTTCCGATTCGATTCGATTCGATTTAGTATCTTAGGGTTACTTACTGGATTGGGATTATTGTGAATTAGAAATTCAGATTGTTTTATTTATTATTGAATTACTTAATTACCCCTTACGACTGCATAGTTTTTGGTTACGATCTTCTTAGCCCCAATTTTCCCCCTTTGTTGATTTACCCCAATTTTCCCCTTTGCTGATTGATTGTTTTATCCATTTCTCACAAGCTCAATATTTCACTGCTTATCATATCCCATTGTAAAAATATGCAAAATTTGCAATGTTTACGTGAAAATGGCATTCGATTCTGCTTAGTTCAATATCAATATCAATTTCGAAGCTATTGTTATTGGTATAATTTTGCTTCACATTTTTCATGTTTTGTTTTCCATTGTATTCGCACCTGCCCAATTCTAATTTTTACTTGGCTTTCTGCCACTAATTATCTTGCAATTTTGAATGGTTGTTTATTAATGCAACAATTTTCTCATCATGTCGTGATAATTCTGTTTTTTCTTCCCAAGTACTAGTTTTGTTTGTTTGTGCTATTTCTCCTACTAAATGAGACTCATGATTTATGTTCTTTAGTTGACTGAATATATATGATTCCTTTGTTTCGTCACTGTATGTACAGTGTGGAGGGAGTTTATTATGGCTAAAGCATGAGTAGGCAGTGCAGTTCAAAAGTTTTGGTTTTTTAAGTTATGCGTTACTTGGTAGTTAGAGTCAGCGTGGTGAAGGATAAAGGAGATGAATGTGCAGACACACATGTCAGGACAGATATCTGGGCAGGTGCCCAATCAGGCAGGCACTCAGATGCCTGTGCTGCCCCAACATAATGGAAATTCCCTTCCTCCCCAAATGCAAAACTTAGGTGGGCCTGCTCGTGCTATGTCTAACATGGATCCTGATATTCCCACATTACGTTCAATTATGCAAGAAAAGATGTAAGATGCATTTCCTTTGGTGTTATATCCTTATTTATAAGGATATTGAATTGCTTGTTATCATGTCGACTTCTTTATTCTTTGCTCATTTTCTTTGAAGTGTGCTGTTCCTTATTAATTGTCACCATGCAAAGTTAGTATTATTTACTTTAGTTTGGAATTAAATATCATCTTTCCCCAGACCTTAGAAAATTTACATCGGTTGTGAGAATCTTTGAGTTGATGTTTGCAACTTAAATTAACAATGAGATATACTTGACCATCTACATATATTATTTCTTCTCCCTACACTACATTACTCGTATTTTGTTCTTTCATGTGGATTGCCTTCTAACCATTCACACTATATTGCAAATATGACAAGTCCTTTCATTGTTGATTTTGTTGTTTATTTCCTTTTTCGGGTAGGAAACTGCAACTTTATTAAAGAAAGAAGAATTTACAAAAACGAGATTTGGTCCATCAGGAACACAACGGCGGAATCCGAATAACATTTTATTGTAAATTTTTTTTATCTTTATGATAAGAAACACAAATTTATTACTCAAATGGAGATGTACAAGTCAAATGGACGAGAAGGTTGTTAGCTTTAGGATATATTAAAAACAAAACACAAACTACATTGAAGTCGATACACCAAGAAACAAAAGTTAATGTTCAAGTCAATACTCCCATCCATCCTGAAATCAAGATGGATTACACTAAAAAGAAAACCCACAGATAACATTCGTTGTTAATTTCTTTGAAAGCTATACAGCATAATACAACCTTATTTCTTTTGAGTATAATCTACATAACTATATGGACATTGTGTTATTAGTGAGTTCAAAGTTATTTGTGATATATGATTATTCTTGTTTGATTCATTTCTTTTAAAATAGTAGCTGATGTGCCTTTATCTTGAATATCAGATGCATTGACTTGTACATTTGCTTTCAGATCATTGGGGAAATATTAAGAAATGCTTGATTTTTTTTTGGATGAATAACATACGCTTTTTTCATTTGAAAAGAATAAATTCAAAGTGGACAAGATATCCACATGCTACAGACTAAAAAAATACAAACTATCAAAGTGTCCATATAATCTTAAGCAATATGATCGACTGAATAATTCAAGAAACAGTTAATGCACATATAACGAAGGCTAAACTGTTTTTTCTGTGTCACATGGAAACCTTATTAAGCCTTCTATGGGGAGTCAATTTTGCATATCCTGATTGTTCTTGCATTTTGAAGTGGATTGCCATTTCATGTCTATGTAGTATGCTTTATGTGAAACAAGATTTGGGTCCTGCAAACAACAGATGAATTCTACAAGTGCAACACAATATCTAGTATTTGAAGCCTTGTTCTCTCTCTCTCTCTCTCTCTCTCTCTCTCTCTCTCTCCCTCTCTCTCTCTTCTTCCATATTTATGAAAATATTCCTGATTTCTTAACAATGAATATTAAATTTTTGTTTCTGTTGCTTCAGATCCAATAATGCATGATTAATCAGTTCTTTTAAAGGGAAAACAAATTTTGGAGTTTTCTTTTGCTGTTTGTTTTTTAGTTGTCTCATAATTGTACTTTTGTTGATTCAAATGCAGTATTCCGCATTTTATGTTTGAGCATTGTTTACCTGAGTACTGATGTTACCATCTTGCTTTTCAGCTGTCAAATTATACAGCAGCGGCAACATACCCAGCCAATGAGTGACACAAAGTTTAGGGAGATTGTTAAAAAATTGGATGAGGGTTTGTTGCGAAATGCTCACACAAAGGTTTCTCATTTTCTTTTCTATCTGTTTTTCTTTTCACGTCTCTTTTAGGCTATTTAGGCAGATGTTGTTTCTCTCTTTTAACAGTCTTATTGCAAAAGGTTCTTACCTGGTATTATTCTTATTTTATTTGAAATAATTATCATTTTAGTAACCTACGGTTGTGTTGTTTGCAAATACTATTTTAGGATGACTATATGAACATGGAAACGTTGGAGAGTCGTTTGCACAATTTGATTAAGCGACCCCAAAACCAGAGCCAACAGTATCATCAACAGCTTGTTAATTCTTCCTCTCCTATTGGTACGATGATACCGACCCCTGGTATGTCACACAATGGGAACTCAAATATGATGGTTACTTCTTCTGTGGATGCTTCTATGAACACTACAAGAGGAAGTACTAGCATTGCACCTACTACAGTCAACACAGGGAACCTGTTGCCTGCTGGCCCCTTACATGGTGGTTCATTTAATAGATCTGACGGTAAATTGTATTTTTTCATAATTTCTCTTAATTATTTAATCGTCTTCTCCAAACAACTGCTACAAAATCTGCTTTTGTAGGTTCTATGTCAAATGGATATCAGCAATCTCCTGCCAGTTTCTCCATTGGTACTGGAGGAAACATGTCATCAATGGGTGTGCAAAGAATTACTAGCCAAATGATTCCTACTCCTGGGTTTAATAGCAGTAGTAATCAGTCTTACATGAATTTGGAATCTTCTAATAACGGGGGTGGGTTCTCTACTGTTGATTCTTCAATGGTAACACAGCAACAACAGCAAAAGCAGCATATTGGTGGTCAAAATAGCCGTATACTTCATAACGTTGGCAGCCAAATGGGCAGTGGAATAAGGTCTGGCATGCAGCAGAAATCTTATGGGTTGCCAAATGGTGGGTTGGGATTGATTGGGAACAATTTACCATTGGTTAATGAATCTGGCACGTCTGAGGGCTATATGACATCAACACCTTATGCTAACTCTTCCAAACCATCACAACACTTTGATCAACATCAGCGGCCTATAATGCAAGGTATGCTTTCTCTCCCCCTGTCCCTTTTTGTGTGTGCATCACGTACATATATGTATATCATAAATGTATATCATAAATGTCCGGTTTATCTATAAAACTGCAGGTTATTCTGTGTTCCATTGAGCAGTTTATCATAACGGTAATAATTGTTTTACCAGGTGATAGCTATGGAATGAGTAATGCTGATGCTTTTGGGCCTGGAAACTACTTTGGTGCTGCAACGCCTGTTGGGTCAATGTTGAATGCTCAGAATTTGAATTCAGTCAGCTCAACACCTATATCCAAGACCAACTCTCCCCTTACAAGTACTCAGTCGAATATGCACGGTGCACAACAAAGTGTACATGTGAAGCCTCAACAACTTGATCAATTAGAAAAGATAAATTTCCAAACTCCACTATCTTCAAGAGAGAATATCCTCCATTCTCATCAACAGCAACAATTTCAACATCAACCTAATCAGTTTCAACAGCAGCAGCAATTAGTTCACCAGCAACGTCAACAAAAGCAGCAGAATCCGCAGCCCCAGCAGATATTAAACAATGATGCTTTTGGTCAGTCTCAAATGACATCTGATCTCAGCAGTGCAAAGCGTGATATGGACCACCATAATGAAGCTATGCACCAACAAGCTACAGAACCGTTTCGATTATCGGAGATGCATAACCAATTCCATCAGCACTCTGTTGAAGATCGTTTGAGGAATGCTCAGCATATCCCATCCGGTCAACATGATATCTCCTCTTCATTGTCTCAAACTTCTCAGCAAATGCAACAAATATTGCAGCCTCACCAATTGGTTGCAGAGTCTCAAAATGATTTCAGATCTCTCTCTGTTGGAGCTCAATCAGAACCAGTACTGCAAGGTCAATGGCATCCTCAATCGCAAGATGGGAGTCATAGACAGGCCAACATGTCCCATGAGCAGCATGTCCATGAAGATTTCCGTCAGAGGATATCTGGGCAAGATGAAGCTCAGTGTAATAATTCATCTTCAGAAGGACCTAATGTTATTCAAAATATGGGGTCTAGAAGTGTATCTCGTCCCCCCAATTCATCGAGTGCTGCTTCTAGATCTGCTTATGTCAATCGAGATAAATGGTTTCTAAATCAACAGAGATGGCTTTTGTTAATGCTCCATGCTCGTTGTTGTACTGCCCCTGAAGGGAAATGTCGAGAAGCTCGTTGTGTAATTGTTCAAAAATTGGTGCAGCACATGAAGTCCTGCGAATCTTCTCGATGCACATATAGTCGTTGTCGTATTTCAAAGTTATTGGTTCTACATAGCCAGACTTGCAAAAACAAAAAAGCTTGCCCCGTTTGTGGCCCTGTGTTGAATTATCTGAATAAGGAAAAGAACCGTCGAGTTTCTGATTCCGGTTTGCAGAACTCAATAAATGGATCCGGTAAAGTCTATGATAGTGGGGACACTTCTGCTAGATTGGTTTTGAAGACGGCTCCGGTTGTTGAAACTTCTGAGGATCGGCAACCTTCTATGAAACGCATGAAAATAGAGCAGTCCTCTCAATCTGTTGTTCCTGATAGTGTTAATGTTAGTTCTGCCGTAAAAGTTTCTGCCATTAGCGAACCCCATGTATCTGAGGATATACAGATTCAGGATTACCAACAAAGTGATATTTCTATGCCAGTTAAGTCTGAGTTTGCAGAAGTGAAAATGGAAATTCCTGTAAGTTCTGGGCAAGGGAGTCTTGAAGAGATGAAGGATAGCGTTGATGATAACTGCAATTCAAGGCATAATGGTGAACCTGTCTCATATAATGAGCCTGCTGGTTTAGCTAGACAAGAAAACATCAAACTTGAGAAAGAAACTGATCCAGCTAAACAAGAAAATGCTGCTCAGCCTGTGGAAAATGCAGCTGCAACCAAGTCTGGGAAGCCTAAAATTAAAGGGGTGTCAATGACTGAACTTTTCACTCCGGAGCAAGTAAGGGCGCACATTACAGGTCTCAGGCAATGGGTTGGCCAGGTTAGTTAACAGATGCTCACTCCTTCCCACCTTACCCCCTCTCTTCTATTATGCTCCGTTTGGATGTAGGTATTTGAAAGAAAGGATTTATATTTGACAACAAAGCTAAATTTGCCAAAGAAAACTAGAAAACATTAGATTGTATGAATTTGAAATAACTAGATGTAGTACATTTAGAATGGATTTGAAATGACCACATGCAAGGAGTCATTTGAAATCCATTTGTTTTCTTCAATTCCTTCTTATTCAAATATTGGCATGCATAGATTGTAGTAGTCTAAACAAACAATTTAACCTTATAATATCATCTAAATCCCTAATATTTGAAATCGCTTTATCCAAATGGACCTTTAGTTTCACTTTTGTAGATAACTCAATACATGTAAGTTTATGATGCAATTCAAACATGTTAGGACATGTTTAGTTTGGTGGAGAATAATTATCATGTTTGATTTATAGAAAGAAAAAAGTCCTGTATAGAAGAGCCTGCAGAGATTGTACGGGATTCTCTGTATATTGTAGTACTCACTTTGTCTTTCTGTCCTTCAAATTGGCAAGTTTTCATATGCAAGGTTTTCTACGTAATTCTTATTTTTGTCAAAGATTATCCCTGTTCTTTCCAAGCTGGCCTTCCTGTCTCTCTTCAAATAGTTATATGTTTAGGGAATCTCATTGTGTGGTCTGTTTCTCAGCTCTCTTGGTGTGCCTTCTTGTGGCATTAGCATCATGGTTTTCACTTTTATTTTCATAACCATGATGCTACAAAGAGTTTTGATTACTTGCTGATAAGTCATAATATATACTTCTAACAGTTGTCATTTTGTTGGCTTTTACCATTTTTTGCATGTACACTTCTTTAGGAAAACAGCTATTCTTTGTTTTGAATACTCCATCAGATGTTGATTTTAGAATATAATTTATTTCTTTTCTACTCACAGAGCAAAGCGAAGGCAGAGAAAAATCAAGCAATGGAGCATTCAATGAGTGAGAACTCCTGTCAGTTGTGTGCAGTTGAGAAGCTTACCTTTGAGCCACCACCGATATATTGCACACCTTGCGGTGCTCGTATCAAGCGCAACGCGATGTATTATACTATGGGGGCTGGTGACACACGACATTATTTCTGTATTCCATGCTATAACGAGGCTCGTGGAGACACTATAGTCGTTGATGGGACTGCGATTCCAAAGGCAAGGCTGGAGAAGAAGAAAAATGATGAGGAGACTGAAGAATGGGTATGTCTATTGCTGGAACAATTTTTGTTTGGTTCTGTAGTTAAAATGTTCTACACAGTCAATCTTATGATTTTCACCTCCAATGCTTACTTGCAGTGGGTCCAATGTGACAAATGCGAAGCTTGGCAACACCAGATTTGTGCTTTGTTTAATGGCCGAAGAAATGATGGTGGGCAAGCTGAATACACTTGCCCTAATTGCTATATACGAGAGGTTGAGAGGGGAGAGCGTAAGCCTTTACCACAGAGTGCTGTTCTGGGGGCCAAAGATTTACCAAGGACAATACTGAGCGACCAAATAGAGCAACGGTTATTTAAGAAACTGAAGGTGGAAAGACAAGAGAGGGCGAGGCAGCAAGGAAAAAGTTATGATGAGGTGATCTATGTAGTATTATGCTATGTGAACTGTTATGAGGGATCAAACAACACACAATGCTTTCTTTATTATTAATATTTTGTTTTCTCCTTTGCTAATTATATTCTGATGCAGGACAGGAACAAAGGAATTATACATAGAAAATTAAGTGTTCGTTGAACTTGAGTCTCTTGATCGCTGTAACTTGTTGGTAGATAAGATCAAGGGAAATTCTAGGAAAAGCATAGAAACTACTAGCATAACGCTGGTAGGATTCTAGGAATCACTCTGAGGCCTTTCGTATCATACCTTGGGTTAGGCTGCATCAGACATGCTAGCAAGAAACACATGCTTGCTCGAGAAACCAGTTACATGAACCAACATTAATTGTTCTAAAAGGACCATGCATTTACTATCTGGAACAAGTTACTTTGGACAGACATTCTTTATTATAGGACTATGTATTTATCGAGCACGTGAACCCCAGACATTAAAATTTCTTGGTTGCCGCTGTAGACTGCCACCCAACATTATCCATATGCCAATTAGGGCTTTGGTTTTTGAGCCCTCCTTGCTAGGCCTTTCACGAACTTTTGTAGGAAACTGCCCCTTATGCCCTACATCATTTTTACTGAAGTAGCTATACATTATTTATAGTGTCAGAATCAGCTAGACTGTTCCCCCTTAAGACTTGGAGGCTGGACCAGTTAAGATGGCTGATAGAAGCACAAAATTTGAAAGAAATTCTTTTAGGATAAATTACCATAGAATTGAAAAAAAATTTAATCCATGAATTAATCAAGTTTTTTATTATTGGCTAATTTTATCTTTTACTGTTGCTACTAGGTTCCTGGGGCAGAATCACTTGTAATTAGAGTTGTTTCATCAGTTGACAAAAAATTGGAAGTAAAGCAGCGGTTTCTTGAAATATTTCAGGAAGAAAATTATCCAACAGAGTTCCCATATAAATCTAAGGTTGGGAAGATATTCAAGGCTTTTCTGATAATAGAGTGGGTTACAGGGAATGGTTTCAATATGCTAATTACATAATTTTTTTTTTCTAGGTTGTATTATTGTTTCAGAAAATTGAAGGAGTAGAAGTATGCCTATTCGGCATGTATGTTCAAGAATTTGGAGCTGAATGTCAATTTCCAAATCAGCGCCGTGTATATCTATCGTATTTGGATTCTGTTAAGTATTTCAGGCCCGAAGTTAAAGCGGTGACGGGAGAGGCTCTCCGCACATTTGTTTACCATGAAATTCTTGTGAGTCCTAGGCTTTCACTAGTGTTGTTATTCACATTATCTGTGTTTTCTTTAGTTTGATATGTTATCTTGGAGCTTTGGCCTTAGTTTATGATTCCCTTTCCAGATTGGATACCTTGAATATTGCAAGAAACGAGGGTTTACAAGCTGCTACATATGGGCTTGTCCTCCTTTGAAGGGTGAAGATTATATTTTATATTGTCATCCGGAAATTCAGAAAACACCAAAATCAGATAAGCTTCGTGAATGGTGAGCTTATAGAACTTTGTGAATTGGCTTGCACTTATTACTAGCATCAAGTATTCTGTTTCATACATTTCGTTTTCTGTCTCCCTGTTTCTTTCAGGTATTTGGCAATGCTCAGGAAAGCTGCCAAGGAAGGCATTGTTGTTGAACTCACTAATCTATATGATCATTTCTTTGTTACTACTGCTGAATGCAAGGCTAAAGTCACTGCAGCTAGGCTGCCTTATTTTGATGGTGATTACTGGCCTGGTGCAGCTGAGGATCTGATTTATCAGATGCGTCAAGAAGAGGACGGGAGAAAACAGAATAAGAAAGGAACAACCAAAAAGACTATAACAAAAAGAGCTTTAAAAGCATCTGGTCAGACTGATCTTTCTGGTAACGCGTCAAAGGATCTGCTACTAATGCACAAAGTAATTTTATAGTCTTGGTCTTTTAACTGAGTTATTATCTTCAGTCTTTATAGCTTTTGCTGTTAGATATTCAGAGTTCTAGCATATAATAAGCCCAGGTTTTTAATTGATTCTAGTAGCACGTTCACATAGATGTATGAAATCTTCTTTAAAAATTTTAATATACGAAAGCTGTTCAATGTTATTAGATGTAATTGCACTTGGTGCTGACTTTTGTATTTATGTTTACCCAGCTTGGTGAAACCATTAGCCCGATGAAGGAAGATTTCATCATGGTTCATTTGCAGTACGCGTGCTCTCACTGTTGTATACTAATGGTGTCAGGAAACCGTTGGTCCTGCACCCAATGCAAAAATTTTCAGCTTTGCGATAAGTAAGATTCAATCTTGCATTTTTCTGTTACCTCCTTCCCCTGTAATAGCTTCCTAATACTATATTTAATTTGTTTGTATTACCCCTTTTACCATATTATACATGCAATGCTTTCTTGCTCATTCATATACAACTGCAATGTGTTTATAGTTATAGAAGAATGAGTTAAGGTCCCTTGTATAGTTGCTAATTGAGTTCAGGGTTTTGTTAGAATTCAGACAGTTTGAGCAGTACTGTCCTCAATTATGAAAAGTTCACTTTTTCCGTGCGGCTTCTATTCTTGAAGTTCCTCTCTTAATATTTCATAATCCAATTTTATCTTTCTTTTCTGGAATTGCTGTTGGACTAACATTTACTAATTTCATTTATTCTGTTTACTTTACATGGGACCACAGGTGTTACGAAGCTGAGCAAAAGCGGGAAGAAAGAGACAGGCACCCTTCCAATCAGAGGGAAAAACATGAATTGCGTCCTGTATGTGAATTATCCTTCTCTTCAGTTATCATGGCTCTGCGAGTTTCTTATTTTCTCTCTTGTAAACTTTTTTTAACTCAATGCTGACATCATCATATATTGCAGTTTGACATTACTGATGTACCTGCTGATACAAAGGACAAAGACGAGATTCTTGAGAGTGAATTCTTTGACACAAGACAGGCATTTCTCAGTCTTTGTCAAGGGAATCATTATCAGTATGATACTCTACGGCGGGCTAAACATTCCTCTATGATGGTCCTTTACCATCTTCATAACCCTACGGCTCCTGCATTTGTGACAACATGCAATATATGTCATCTCGACATTGAAACTGGTCAAGGTTGGCGTTGTGAAGTTTGCCCTGAATACGATGTATGCAACAATTGTTATCAGAAGGAAGGAGGTGTGGATCATCATCATAAATTGACAAATCATCCATCCATCGCTGATCGTGATGCACAAAACAAAGAAGCTAGGCAAATGCGAGTTTTACAGGTGCTTTATATAAGTTTTTTCCTTATTGAAGACTTTTTTTTATCAAGTTTTTTCCTCATTAAAAAATGGTCACAAATTTCAGTTACAACACTACCCAGTAAAAATTTCCCATTTATGTAACCAAGATGATGTGATTCCCTTCTTGAACATCTTTTCTATGTTTCTTTTCACTTCATTTTATGACTTAAATTCTCTCCAAAATGTATATGTATTTATAAGTTTTGTGTTCCAGAGGTTTCCTGCAACTTTCTCAGCTTTATTATTTATTTCTAGCTTCTCTAGAATGTTATTACAAAATGACCTAAGATGATCTTAGTGTTGCTTTGTTTTAATAATAATTTTGCTGTTGTGTTTTCTTAATCATGCCGAATATGGGATTTAGTAGTGGAGGAAAGGCTTGGATGCCAATGTGACGAGTTCGAATTCTTATAATTAACACTTTTTTAATTTTGCAGCTTAGGAAAATGCTTGATCTTCTGGTGCACGCATCACAATGTCGTTCAGCACAATGTCAATACCCCAATTGTCGTAAGGTGAAGGGGCTTTTCCGCCATGGAATTCAGTGCAAAGTCCGGGCATCTGGAGGATGTGTTCTCTGTAAGAAAATGTGGTATCTCCTTCAACTTCATGCTCGAGCTTGCAAAGAATCTGAGTGCCATGTGCCACGCTGCAGGTTTGTGGATTAGTTTTTTTGTATTAAGGGCTGTCAATTTAATCTCCCCTAGTTCTCTCTCCTGATTCCCTTTTTTTAAGAATTAGATTTAATACATGTGCTTGCTTTCAGAGATTTAAAGGAACATTTGAGGAGGCTGCAGCAGCAGTCTGATTCACGAAGAAGAGCTGCTGTTATGGAGATGATGAGACAGAGAGCTGCCGAGCTACACAACAATACGGGGTGACCAAATTGTAAATATAGGAATGGATGTTTTGGAGAAAGAGAACCTTCGGACAGGGCAATTGTTTTCTTGTGCTCCGCTAGCACACTACCAGGAACCAGGCGGTGGCAGAAGAAGTGGGGTGCTTAAATGGTTAGAAGGGGATAAGCATTATTGGTTTACATTCACTTTCTAGGGAACAATTTTTTTGTTTCTTATCTCCATGACTGAACTCTCCCTAAGAGGAAGACAGGTGAAGTTCATCACCAGAGCTTGCCCTCTTCAACAGCTGCTAACCATGCCTCCAGTATGAGCGTGCAGATATGTGGCCCGATTGGTGATTCTTTGATTTTATCGTCTTGTAATGTGTCAAATGCCATTTGTTAAGTGGCAAATGTACCATAATTGTTCTAATCTATCTTAAATGGTTTCTTACAAAGAAATGCGGGAGGGAAGTTAGTTTCAGATCCTTGTTTTTGTCCCTTCTCTCCCTTTTAGTATATTATTGACCCTTTTTGTAGATTGTGTTCTTGTTAATGGAAGGAATAAGTAGCTTCTTCAATACTGTTTCAGTTCATTCTCACCGACATTGGATTTCATGTTCATATATTGTTCCCAAAACTATTAAATTGATTGTTAATTGTTGGCTCTCTCTCTCTCTCTCTCTCTCTCTCTCTCTCACACACCCAAAGCCAAACCAAGTACACAACGCAACCGTTGGCTGGCTACATATGATATGCCTGCCTGCCAACAAATGAAAGGGAAATTGGACCTCTACGTGTCCCTTTTTGTCTCGTGACTTTCAAACCTCAAATTATGTCTTGTGGATGTGGTGTGTGCTGCAAATTCCATCCTTGTCTCGCAGATTTTGATATGTCATCAAACTCAAAACACCAACCATTCATTTTCCCTTTTTACAACTATTTATATGTTTTATTTTTATTTTTATACCAACTTAAAATACCCAATTATCCAATTCCAAAATAGAAAAAAAAACATTAACAGCAAAAACCTAATACTGAATATTCATAAACGGCTTGTTCTTTGTGATTGCCTTGTTGGCGCTAAAACCATCATGACCGTCGCTAAAGCCGTTATTAGCTCGAGCTTGAGCACTGGCAGCCGCAGCAGCAGTAACACTAACATCACGTACCATTACCAATGGGGCGGCCAAAGATGTTGGAGACCCATTTCTCTCCCAATCCCAAAACCCAACTCCCAGAACCTGACAATCACCACCAGAAACCGCTCCTCACTAATTCCCAGGGCCTCTGGAGCTCCCTCTGAAAGCAACAATGGCGGCAGCAGCAGCAGCAGCAATAAAACCAAAACCAAGAACAAAACCGTTGATCCTCCTCCGTCTGCTTCTTCTTCTGGTAACGAGAAAATTGATACCAGTAATAAGATTCAAGAAGAGCAAGAGCAGAAGCAGAAGCAGCAGCGGAGATTGGACCTGGAAGACGTGAACCCAGTTGGGCTCGGTCGAAGATCGCGCCAACTGTTTGATGAAGTGTGGCGCAAGTTCTCTGGACTCGGGCAGATCTCGAGAACCAGTCGTGCCGATGAAAGAGACGCGCTTGACGCTCTTCTCATCAGGGAAGGACCCATGTGCGAGTTCATCATTCCCGGCGCCCAAAACACCACCGTTTTGGTCGTCGGAGCCACTTCAAGCATTGGCCGCATAGTGGTCCGCAAGCTCATGCTCAGAGGCTACAGTGTTAAGGTGTTCATTTCTATCCAAGTCTTGAGATTCTTGATGCTTTGTTTTTTTTGTTCATTTGGTTTTTGGGTTTGTGGGTTTGTGGGTTTTGTTGTGTGTAATGGGGTGGGTTTTGTGATGGTGACTTAGGCTCTGGTGAGGAAGGCTGATCAGGAAGTGGTGGATATGTTACCGAGATCGGTGGAGATTGTGACTGGGGATGTGGGTGATCCTGTTACGCTATACGACGCCGTACAAGGCTGTAACAAAATTATCTATTGTGCTACTGCACGCTCTACTATCAGCGGGGACCTCTACAGGGTTGATAACAGAGGGGTCTACAACCTCACCAAAGCATTTCAGGTCAGAATCATATCATCCAATTGCTCTTTTTGACCAAAATTAAGCCTTTTGTGTGATGGTTTATCATCTGATTGGTTCTATGTTTGAGCTTATGGATTGGTTCATGGTGGATTTGAATTGGCACTCAGAGAGTTGCTTTGGGTGAAGCTGATGACTCTGTGCATTGCAGGACTACAACAACAAAATGGCGCAATTACGAGCAGGGAAAAGTAGTAAGAGCAAGCTTACAATTACAAAGTTCAAGTCTCCAGAATCGGTTGATGGATGGGAAGTTTGTCAGGGGACTTACTTCCAGGATGTGGTTTCTTCCAAGTATGATGGAGGAATGGATGCTAAGTTTGAGTTCACTTTTACCGGAGATGCTGTTTTCTCAGGTAAAGAAGTCCTCTAATGGGCATTTGGATGCTAAATAACAACTGCTTAATAATCGTTTTAACTCTGTTCTTTGCTCCATTGTAGGATATGTTTTCACCAGGGGAGGGTATGTTGACCTGTCGAAGAAACTTTCACTTCCTCTGGGTCGTACTCTTGACAGGTATGCCATATTTGCATTCTCAAGCTTATTAGAAGCTGGTTATGGTAGATTCTGTATAGAAACATCCATTACCTAAACTGCTATGGCTTATCCGCTTCCATTATCTATATTTCCAATATACAGGTATGAAGGTCTAGTTCTTTCTGTTGGCGGGAATGGAAGGTCTTATATATTAATTCTTGAAGCTGGTCCATTAGCGGATACATCTCAAAGTAAATTATACTTTTCTAGATTCAGCACAAAAGCAGGATTCTGTAGGGTAAGTATCTATTCGCTGTGTTTCTTTTGGGTATAGTTGCAATGTATGCTGTCCCTAATTCTCTTAATCTGTCATTGGCAGGTCAGAGTACCATTTTCATCATTCCGCCCTGTGAAACCAGATGATCCACCATTAGACCCATTCCTAGTACATACATTAACCATACGTTTTGAGCCCAGAAGACAGGTTTGTTCATTTTCTGCTTGTAAGAGAAGTCGGTAAATTTGGTTCATATGTTTGCCCCTTGCTGCCTTGTTCATAATTTAAATGGATAGTTGATTTTTACTTGCATTACTATTTCTTCTACAATGTTGGGGAGGATAATCTCCCATTTGTTATTCTAATCCAAATCACGTATTCTAAATCCGCAAACCCCTATGCAACTTAAAACTATTTTTTCCAACATTTGATGAAATGCTTTTCTGCTCGTCTTTTCTGAATCTATTTATTTTTTGTGGTACAGAAAGCTGTTGAATCACGTACAGGAGTGAAGCAAGACCCAAGAAGCTTTAAGCTTATTCTGGAATACATAAAAGCTTTGCCAGTAAGTCTTTAAATTCGAGTTATGCTGATTGTGTTGTCAGTTTATGTTCTATAATTCTAGTTATGTTATGTTCTGCTGTGTTAGAACTCTCTCTCTCTCTCTCATAACCAAATAGACTCGCATACATGTCTTTTGCAAAGGAAATTTCTATATGATGAAGTCACTTAAAAAGTTATGCATTATTCATTTGAAAATCTCAATGCCAAATAATTGTTTAACCCTTTCAGTCTTTCACCATATCAAAGTGACAAGTAGGATGTACCAGAGAACTTATAGTCACTTGACTATCAATGAGACTCTTGCAAATGGTGCTAGGTTTTCACATTTACATCATAAGAGCCATTGTCTTGATCAATGTTGTTGTAAACCAAAAGTCATACCCTTTCAAAACTGATTGTTCTTCCAAATGAACCCATTTCTGATAGTCCGAGTTTGAGGAAATTTTCGAGTCATTTTATTAATGACTGGTGTGCTGACATTGGCATTCAATGACCATATATGTATGGAGCCTTCTTCATTATTGGCTTGCTTGAAAATTATATTTGCTGCGGTTTCCTGGAATTTTCCCATTTGAAGATTATGCAACTACGTATTTAGTGTGTTTAATGAGATGGAACAAGAAGTTTAAGAAGTGTTAAGATATGGATAGTAAAGAACATGCATAATGATGTGTCGTGTATCTACGATTGCATAAATATATTCACGGCCTTAGATAAATTTGAATGGGATGTTTTGCAGACTGGACAAGAAACGGACTTCATTTTAGTTTCGTGTACGGGATCAGGAATAGAACCAACTAGAAGGGAGCAGGTTCTTAAAGCCAAGAGGGTTAGCTCTTTCTTTTTCTATTTTTCATTTGATTCTGTGAAGTGTGAAATTTTTATTTTTATTTTTTTCCAGATGTGTCACATTTTTGTATTTTAGATTTTATAACATAGCTAATTCATTTAACGTTGAAATTTCTCCAGGCTGGAGAAGAGTCATTGCGAAAATCAGGGCTTGGATACACAATCATTCGTCCTGGTCCCCTAAAGGTGGAGTTCTTACTCTAAAATTCATGGCTTAGTAATCATTTGGTAATGCTAAATGACATTACGCGTATATATAGGTTCTGTTAACAGCTGATTTATCATTTCTGCTGCAAAGCACAGGCAATGTACTTTCACTTTTTGTTCTCTTTCCATCTGATGGAAACCAGTTTGGTTTATACAGGAAGAACCAGGTGGACAACGTGCTCTCATATTTGATCAAGGAAACAGGATTTCTCAGGTTAGAATGATTGACTTTTAAAAAACCTTTCTACGGCTACTAATTGAAATCTTCTTGAATCCCTTTTCACCGGACGATAAAGAGATTTATCTTTTGACTTATTGATGCAAGATGCGTAGGACCTAAATTTATTAGTTTCCTAATGTATTTGTTAGTTTCCTAGATTCTCCAGTTTTCCCAATTCTAGTAGGATTTCTACTTTTCCAGATTTCCAGATTTCCATTTTTAAGTTTCCTATTTTATTTGGGTTAGGATTTCTGTTTAAGCAAGAGATTTTTATCCCATTATGTCTAGGTTTTAGTTACCTTTGCCTAGAACTCTCTGATTTCATCCCTTTGATCTATATTTTCTTCTCCTCGATCTCTTATTTCTTCTCTGTTCTATTGCTCAAGTGTTTACTCTGATACCTACGGGTTGTACTACATCAATTGGTATTCAGAGCCTCTTGCTCTGCTGTTGTTACTCTGCTTCGTTGCCTCTACTTGTCGTCATGGCTCCCAACATCACCGTTGCCAATTTGGCTGAACAACATCAGGAATTCAAGGCGAAAATTTCTGCGGATGTCACCAAATTGGAAAATCAGGTCAGCAAATTGATGGCTGATCAAAAGACCGAATTTTCGTCCACGTCAACAGATATTGCCAAGTTACAAGCTTCCGTGATGCTGCTCGTCGACCACATCTCAACCGCGACTCCTGAACCATCCTCCACATCCGTTGTTCTCTCCAGTTCGTTCACACTTTCTCCACAGGCTGGTCTCCTTCCCAATCCGTCTATGGATTCCAAGTTCCAAGGCCACATTTTTTTTGCGGGATCTGCACCTAAACCCCATTATACCCAACATACGATGGGTTCTCCTCTGGTGGACACCACTATCCCTCCCCCGCAGCCCCGACCACACAAACATAACGTCGTCCACCAAAACTTGGATTTTGAGATTGCCTGTCATGCCAAGCCTACCACTCCCGATTTCGATGGTCGCGGGGCCTCCTCTCGTTGTTGATTGGATATCGGCTATGGAAGATTATTTTGAATGGTATGATATGTCCGATGCACAACGGATCCGGTTCGCCAAACTCAAACTGGCTACTGAGCACCATCTTCAACAACTCGGACAAACCCCTGTGATTTTATGGGACGAGATGAAATTGAAACTCCGGCAACAATACCTTCCATCTTTTTATCGTCACCAATTATTAGATCAATTATGGACTCTTTCCTAGGGTACTTCAACAGTCCAAGACTATTATTCCCGCTTTGTGGAGCACAAATTGGGTTCTGCCGTGCAGGAAGAGCTCGCAGTTACAGTTTCTCGTTTTATTCATGGCCTCAAGGATGATCTCAAACACGAGGTAAGTAGGTCACGCCCGGATGTGTTGGAGGACGCCTATTGCCAAGCCTTGGAAGCTTAGACATATTTGTCACCACAACATTCAGGGTACTGGTCAACTTGCAACTGCCTACCAAACTCACACCACTACGAGTATGAAGATGGGGTTTTCAGGACCATCTAACCCTACAACACAGCCACCTAACAAAGGACCGATTGTTTCACTAATGCTCTCATTGAATGTTTCCATTGCCATGCCAAATGACATATTGCCTCTCTTTGTCCGCAGCGAACTTTTACAATCAACACTCCTGCTTGTGAGAATGTGGAGCCTCTCGAAGGTGTCTATGATCCAGACATCGACGATTGCTGACCCTACTCCCCTGTTATTCATACTAGCAGTCAGCGCTCTCGTCGTTAATTTACATTTTGTGGTTGTTTACCGTCAGAGTTGAGTTCTTTTCGTAGGGAGAGAATGATGCAGGACGCGTAGGACCTAAATTTATTAGTTTCCTAATGTATTTGTTAGTTTCCTAGATTCTCCAGTTTTCCCAATTCTAGTAGGATTTCTACTTTTCCAGATTTCTAGTTTTAAGTTTCCTATTTTATTTGGGTTAGGATTTCTGTTTAAGCAAGGAATTTTTATCCTATTATGTCTGGGCTTTAGTTTGCTATAAATACCCCCATGTAGTTCTTTAAAATCCATATTTGAATGTTGAGTAAACCTTTTCCTAGAACTCTTTGATTTCGTCCCTTCGATCTATATTTTCTTCTCATCAATCTCTTATTTCTTCTCTGTTCTATTGCTCAAGTGTTTACTCTAATACCTACGGGCTGTACTACATCACTTATATATGACATCATTGAACATCTAACCTCAACTACCGTTTCTAAATTAGGGGATCAGCTGTGCTGATGTAGCTGATATCTGTGTGAAGGCATTGCATGATTCAACTGCAAGGAACAAAAGTTTTGATGTGGGTGACAATCTATTTGCCTTTACTATATTACTTTCAACTGACATATACTAAACTGGTCTTCAAATTTTCTAGGTATGTTATGAATACGTTGCCGATCAAGGGAAGGAACTTTATGAGCTGGTAAGGACCAATAAAAATCGATCGTCAGATTCTGTATATAAAAAAGAAACACATATCCCTTCTTTTGTATGTAAACTTGTAACCACTTGGATTCTCACATGTCTATTCCCTCTGCAGGTAGCACATTTGCCTGACAAAGCCAATAACTATCTGACACCGGCACTGTCGGTTCTAGAGAAGAATACCTGATCATGCTGAGCATGGATGATGTATGTAAGTAAGATAAGAGTACATTTGTAAAGCTGCATATAGAGCATATCTTTTTATCTTCGCAACCCAGATACAGGCAATTGTCTTTCTATAGCTCTCGTGAACGTTTTCTTGCTGTAAAATTCATATGTCGATCCCCAGATGGGTGTGAATTTTTCATTGTCATGAATCAAGTCAATAGTGTAAATAACGAGCACTACAATTACATGCTTAGAAAGCTCAGGTCCTGATTAATGGTGACAACACACAAAGACAGAAGTAAACAGTGAATGATTTGAGGTAAATGAAAGTTAAAAACTTATGTTATCTCATGCAGCCAGCAAGTAGCGGGTCAACCACTTTCTCCACCTTAAAAGAAAACACCAACGAAGATTAAGAAGAATATGTATTGATTTTAATTTGTTTTTTGTTTTGAATCTGAACTATTAATGAATAATAAAATATATAGACAAGGACACTAATTTACAATCGAATAGAATATCAAATTGTCCAAAAAAAAAAAGAGGCTTTATATCTACATTTTTTTTGACAATTGGATATTCTATTGCTTTTATAAATAAAAAAATTGTGGTAAGAGCAAGGTCTTAAATATCGAGGTTTTAAATATCGGTGGTTAAACACTAAATATCGGAAAATATCGATATCGATAAAAATTGGATAAAAACCATGGAAATTGTGATAAATACATGGAAATTTTTAATGAAATTTTAGAAGAAGTTTATTTAGTCAACCATCTGTCATTTTGACACAAAAAAATGGAAGGAAATGCATTGCATAGTGGGTTTGAGTGATTTAAGTTGATTATATTGCGAGCTGACAAACTCTGTGACTTAGAAAATCTGGAGTAATTAATGAAAGAGAATTAAACACCCCCTAGTAATTTCTTTATCATTTTTAGTACAATATTTTACACTTTATAAATTGCATGGAAAGATACATGAGTAACCTTATTTCACTGGACATGGTTCAGCAATGGGGCATATGTTAAAGCGTTTGACACTGATCAAGTTCTTAATTCATTTCAGCTTTTGCATTTCATGTTTGGTAGGTGAATTATGTTATACGGGGATAGGTAGATTTGGCTAGGGTTACTGAACTAAAACATAAACAGAACACGAGTTGTGGGAAACCCCGTTGATGTGTTATGATCAAAGTATTAAATATCAAGAGTCCCAAAATATGAAAATTTCGACAGAAATATATTGATAAAAATTGAATAAAAATTATGAAAATTGTTATATAGAAATCTTGAATGAACTTTGAGACATGTTCATACTCTCTTCAGAGTGTTACACGTGTTTTTTAAAAATTTATGAGGAGCATCTTTTAATTCATTTTATAATAATATAAAAATTGCAATAAAATATCACAATGTGGTGGAGCATGTATCTTATTCGTACACAATTTTCTATTTTATTTTTATATATTTTATTTTGGCTAGAAATACTGGATGCTTCTGTAGATGGACACAGTTATGCTTCAAGTCCACATTTCCACCACAACTCAAAGCCACCGATGGCCACTTCTCACCACGAGACTGCGGGAGTACAAACCCCACTACTAGACGACGTCGTAGAGGGTGCCGTCGACTACGAAGGCCGCCCCGTCCACAGATCCAGATCAGGCGGTTGGCGTTCTGCGTGGTTTATAATAGGTACGCCCGCACTGGATCATCAAATCAGTCATTAAATATTTCTTTTTTTCAAGCATAATAAAATAAAATAAAAATAATAGTGAAATTTGATTTCAATTTTGCAGGGGTGGAGGTTGCGGAGAGGTTTGCATATGGAATCAGCTGCAACCTCATCATCTTTCTGACGGGGCCTTTGGGGCAGTCCACGGCCACTGCAGCTGGGAATGTCAACATTTGGTCTGGAATGGCGTCGTTGCTTCCTTTGTTAGGAGTTTTTGTGCTCTCCGTCCAAGTCTGCCGCGAGTTCGGCTTCTCCCTCAAGCTTGAAGACGGGTTTCGCCACCATGTCGCTGAAATTTCGATAGTATCGGCGATAATCTGTCCAAAATCAATTGTAAGTGAGCTGTAATGTCGCCTCGATAATTTCGCCGAAAAAGTCGATATTATCACGATAAAATAAAGAAATTTGCCAAAATATCCAGATATGAGAAAAACGAAATTATCGCCGAAATATCGACGATAATATCGATATTTAAGACGTTAAGAGTAGGATTATTGTTTTTTGAATGATAAACCCACTCCTAATAGGTGATATCCTCCTAATAGAATATCAAATTGTCAAAAAAATAAGACATCCATCCTTCCTCCAAATCCTGCCATTATTTTTAAGGGACTTTACCATATAAGGACAAATACAAGGGCATGAAGACAAAATGGTCGAGTGCCTTCAAATATAACAAGCAAGTCCAGGGTCTTAAATATCGGAAGTTTCGGAAATATTGGGGGTTTAGCTAAATATCGATGGAAATATCGGGGAAATATCGATGGAAATATCGGGAAAATATCAATATCGATAAAAATTGGATAAAAACCACGGAAATTCTAAGAAAAACTTGGAAATTTTTATTGAAACTTTAGAGAATGTTTATTTACCAATTATCTATTAGTTTATCACAAAAATTGGAAGGAAATTCATTACATGATGGATTTAAGCGATTTAAGTTGATTATATTGCAGTTCGACAAATCTTTGACTATAGAAAATATGTTGTAATTAATGAAAGAAGATTAAACACACCATAATCATTTATATATAATGATTTACTACAATATTTTACACTTTATACATTGCATTGTAAGATACATTAGTGACTTAGTATCATATAGAGTTCCTATGGGGTTCAAAATTTTCACTATCTTCATCATCTCTATTTGTAGAGTAAGTGTATTGTGAAGAGTAGTCATTAAATGATAAAATCCCCAAAATAATTTTGGGGAGTAGTCATCACGGATCCGGAATTTTTTAGCGGAGGTGCAATTTGGAAAAGCTAAAAACTTTTTGTGGATTGAACATCTAAGGTTTTTTACCTAGATTGACCTTAAGTCCCTTCATGCATTCATATCATACATGAAAAATTGTTTTATGTAAGAATGTCATCCGATAGTTTAAACTTTGGGACCTTTTGTGATATTAAGCCATGTAAAAATATTGACTAAGTATGAAAAATAGTTTTTGAATAATCATTTTCTTAAGATAATTTTTGGCGGCTTTTATTCCTTACATATCAAATAAGAAAACTTGATTTTATGGGATTTTAGTATGAAGTATATATTGACTTAATGAGCCATCAATTTTAGCCTAAATCGTATTTTGCACTAAAACCGATTTTTCATATTTGATTCGGTGGGAATTTGATTTTCTAGTATTTTTATTTGAATCCAAATGGGGGGTACTTCCTTATTTACATTGTAAACTTAAGTAAATGGAGTAATATAAAAATAAATTAAAGTAAAAGGACAAAGGCATTTACTTAAATGTTGAAAATGGAAATAAGGTAATCAATTTTTATTTTTAGACACAGCTTGGGAGTTGTTATATAAATATGAGTTTTGATAGGTTAATAACACAAACCCACTAGCAGCGTGGTGGTAAAGGCGCTTGGAAGGAATGAAGAAGGCCAGGTTCGAAGCCCCTGGTGCGCGGCTTTGCTTGAATTTTTTCAGTTTTTCAGTCTCTCCAAAATATCGCGATATTATCACCATTTCAATGAGAAATTGGGCGACAATATCGGCTCCGAAATTTCAAAAATCACGAAATCAAATTGGAAGTTAATGATAATATCCATGCCCACAAATGGCCGAAATTTCGGCGATATTTTCGATTTTTCAGACATTGATTATGACCATGTCGTTCTACAACAGTGACATTGACCATGTCATTCTTCAACATAGACATTGACCATGGTGCATTTTTTTTGTTAAAATGATCGGTCTCTAGTGGAGTTTTTTATTCACTATTGTACACTTGACATAAAAAGAAGAATTGTGAGGAAAAACATAAAATAAAATGAAGCAACGAAAGATAGACAGTTTGCCCAACAATGACATCCAATGGGTTATTGTTCAAGAGTGACATCCATGGATGTTACAATTAAAGTGGACCGGCATATCAATTAGTTTCCTCCACTCACACCAAAAAGGGATATTTTCAATTGCTTGTATTAATTTAACAATTTAAGGTAAAAAAGGGGCCGCTTTTTTAATTTTTATTTTTTATCTTGAACCGATTATGGGTTATGACCTATTTATTTTAGTAATTTTTATTTCTGCGTTTGTTTTGATAAAGGAAGGAATTATGGAGCCGCCTTTATATTAGGGTGGCTCCAATATGCTGCAAATATTTAGAACAATAGGATATTGTGGGGATTCGAACTTGAGACTTATGGTATGCAAGTCAATGCCATTTTTCACTGAATTAAACACTGTTGACTATTTTATTTTTTGTTTTGTTCTTGGTTTGGAAATGATTTGGAATTGAATTGAAAGCTTCTTTTTTTTTTTTTTGTGCAAACAGCTGGAGAAAAAAAAAAAACAATGCCACCTAGATGTTTGAAGAGGACAATTTCATTTTGATTTTCCATAAATTTTTCACATATTTCAAGTTAATATTACTCTGATTTTGCTTTTAAAAAATGTCCAATAGTTCTTATTTTGTGTTTAGATGTTTTTTGGTAGATTGTTGAGGATCAATTTGACATTACAAATGTTTTTAAGTTGATATCAACGGATCGGGTAATGTGAAAAGAAAAACAAAAAAATCAGCTATTATTCATAGTAAACTTTTTAAGTAAATTGTGAATACATGCAATCACTTGCAAACCACGCGTGTCAAAAATCACTATCATTCCTATAATCACATTGATCTTTTTTTTATATGATGTGAAAGTTTAAGTACTAATTAACAATGAGGGTTGAAGTCCAAGATATGTTAAATTTCAATTCCATTCGTAATTAATCCCAAAATAAAAAACGGTAAAAGCACCCTAATTCCAAGTACTAATAAACACTACTTGTTTCTCACATGAACACATATCTTGTTGAGGCCACAAGAGTTGACACGTAGATCAGCACAGAAATGAGAGTCTTGGCACAGCCCCATCTCACAGAGGCTGAAGGGATAAGGAAAATCTGATAGAGAAGGCTCTCTCTCTCTCTCTCTCCAACACTGTCAGTTGCACTCTCTTCCCCTGAAATGAGCCTACCAGAAAAACAGGTTTCAGAATCATAGCACTTAAGATGCTAATTTATGGCCCAAGAACTCCAACCCTTGTCAATAAAATCCCACAGCCCTTTGGAGGACAAGTCAACATTAGTACCAACAAGATTAATATAGCAAATGACATCAACATCAGATTCAGAAGAAGCAATTGTCATCTCACCAGAGCCACCACCAGAACCAACAGCAGCAGCAGCAGCAGCAGAAGCAGAAGCATTCTCTTAGCAACTGCAGGCTTGCTTGCAGCTGCTGCAGTGATAGCTTCAGCTTCAGCAGCAATGGAGTCTCCTGAGAATTCTGAGACTCTCTCCAACATACCCCAGACTCTATCTGGTGAGTGTGCTTTGCCCACAGATTGCAAGAAGGCAAGAATTCAAAGACCAAAATCAAGAAAGGCAGAGTCTTGCACGATCAAGTGTGTCACCACTTGCATCAGAGGAGGTGATGGCTCACCTGGTGAAGGCCCCTTCAATGTCAGAAGGTATATATATATAAATATATTATAATAATTTTCCGTTGCATTTTGCATTATTTTGAGTTACCATTTTGTGTTTTGATGCTGCAGGCCTCTGGTTGTTTTCAAGCAAGGATTCAGAAGTCGTCAATATTGGTACTTGCTCCTCTCTTTTTTTTAGCTTACAAAACATAAGCAAGTTTTTATAGACTTATATGCCCTTCACTTCAGTTGCTTGCTGTCTTTAAATGCTTGGCACTCAACAATACTATTCTCATTAGCATCACTTCAATGCATATAGAGATATTTATTCAAAAATCCATTACAAGCCAAGTTGATGCACAACCATTGAATTTTTCCCTGTATATGCAACATGCTGCTTGATCATTCTTCTGAGATGCCACTGGCTACAGATATATAGTTTTGTTCTTACCCCAAATGTCACTTTAGAAGCAGAGCTTCTCTTATTTCTGTTTTCTTTCTATTTTGGCATAATAGTTTCCTTGCATTGTCGACATAATATTTATATTTTACTTGAGTTGCGACACTGAATTCTCAATTCTGTTTTCTTCAGTCTGATTCTTTGAGAAATTGGATTTCTTGCAGTTTGGTGGAGTGCTCAGATATTTGCAATTTGATTAAGGATGGTGACGATGGGCCTTGATTGAATTTTTTTTTTTTAAAGATCTTTTTGTAACCAGAAATTGTATAGCCTTCAGTTTAATTTCTTGTAAAGGAAGCAAGAGATGTTCCTTTTTTTTTTGGATTAAGAGTTTATGCGTTTTACTCAAATCAAATATTGTAAATTTAAACTTTCCATGAAACTGCATGTGTAGGTAGTGGAAAGTGTACATTGCTATATATTTTGAAATGTTAAATGGAAACATAAATTTAAAAAAATAAGCATCGACCAAAAAAAACAAAATAAAAAAACAAAAGGGTTCAGTTTATGCAGCACAGGGAGACTTGAACTTTGTACCAAGAGAGGAGGAATTGAAATAATATAGTTCAACATGGATTAAAGCCTTGATGTAGAAAACAAAGATATGAAGTGGGAGAGGCATAGGGGACCTTTCCAATTCCACTAGTTTGATGCCCTTCTCCTTCATCTCTTTCGCCCTTCCTATCATCTTTTCCCCCTCCATTGTCATCAACTTCCTTTTCTGCCTCATCCACCATCTGTCATCATTTAAATGAAATTACTCTTTAAAGATGGGGAGTTGATTTTCCTACTCATTTTTTGTCTACATACACTCTGTTTGTTGAAAATTGTATATTCCCACTTCACTTTTGTCCACTTACACTCTGTTTGTTGAAAATTGTATGTTCCCACTTCACTTTTGTCCACTTACACTCCCTTGTATGTTATAGTAAAAAGTATTAAAAATCAAAAGGGAGTCTAAGTGGACAAAAGGAAAGTGGAAAAATCAACACCCTATATAATTGAATTTTATTATGTATGAATGGTTTAAGTAGTCATATATTCAAATACTCGCAATATCATGAGTTGATATAAAACTATTTGTACCATTTCAACTACCGTCTTCTATACTTTTAGCGGAGGCGAAACTCAAAATCATCGACTAATATGGTACAAATGCCAGTGTATTCATCTAAATTTACTCAAGACTTTTTCTCTTTTTTTCTTGGATTTGTTGAGAGGATATGAGCTTTGATGGTGATTGTAATTAGAACAAAATGTCACTTAAAATAAATGAAGGGGTTGTGTTTTGAAATCAAGACAATAAATTATAATACACCCTATGAACCCTTTTTTTTTTATATATACTTATTTATTCTTTTAATATGAAGGGGTTGTGTTTTGAATTATTTTTATTTTTATTTTGGTCAAGAGCCTAAAGAGTTTATTTGCATGAATTTATGCCCAAATAGGTTGGGCCAAATTTCTTGCCTTGGTTAGTCTGGGCTGAACTGCCCGCCCAATTAGCTTTTGTTGGCAGATCCAAATTGCCCATGCCTTTTTCTGTTCTTGATTGATTCTCTCTCTTCTGACTTCAGAGTAGTATTTGTAGGTGGAAGCTTTTGTTCTATTATTTTCGTTGATTTTTTTGGGCTTAGTGGATTCCTTATCCACTCCTTATGTGTAAAGATGGCTAAGTGGGTAGCTTTCTTTTTATATAGAGTGATAGGCTGTCTTATGTATAGAGGGGTAGGATGGTTTCTAAAATTCCTAAGTTAGACTGCACCTTTAAGCCTATTTAATAATGTAGGAATGGGCTAGAGGCTCCAGCCCAAGTGTAGATCCGTCCTTTGTTAGTTGTACCGGAATGGGCGAATTCTAACCTTGGATGTATTGTGGGGGACTAATTTTAGCACCACTCGTGTTAGGTACATGTATGCTCTGTTGTTTGACCATATTTTATCACTATAAACATATGATTAATCTTGTGTTTGTTAGAGTTTTCTCGGTTGTAAAAACTATGCAAAAATGGACAGATTCTTGTTAATAAAAGCACACAATGTGGGAATGCCAAATATCGGCATTGATTATTACATAAAAACCAAATTATGCAACATTACCCTCTAATATACCTAATAATAATAATATCATCCCTTTACTATACTAAGTTACCTAATTTTATGCATTAATTTTCCTAGTATCACAAATTTAGCACCGCTCGTGTTAGGTACATGTCATACTCTGTTGTTTGACTCTATTTGATCATTATAAACATATGATTAGTCTTGTGTTTATTATAGTTTTCTCGGTTGTAAAAACTATGCAAAAATGGACACATTCTTGTTGATAAAAGCACACAATGCGGGAATGTCAAATATCGACATTGATTATTACATAAAACCCAAATTATGCGACATTACCTTCTAATAATAATAATAATAATAATAATAATAATAATAATAATATCCCTTTACTATACTAAGTTACCTAATTTTATGCATTAATTTTCCTAGTATCACAATTTTAGCACCGCTTGTGTTAGGTACATGTCATACTCTGCTGTTTGACCCTATTTGGTCACTACAAGCATATAATTAGTCTTGTGTTTGTTAGAGTTTTCTTAGTTGTAAAATTTTTGCAAAAATGGACACATTGTTGGTGATGAGCGCACACAATGCGGGAACGCCAAATATCGTGATTGATTATTTTACCTAAAAACCAAATTATGTGACATTATCCTCTAATATACCTAATAATAATAATAATAATAATAATATCCCTTTACTATATTGCCTAATTTTGTGCATTGATTTTCATAGTATCACAAATTAGCATAACTAACATCTGGTATAATGTTGGTTATATCTCTAGTTAGTTAAAGGGTTTCTTTTTTTGAATTACAAGCGATAATTTAAATTATTTTAAATTAATTTAATTTACACGGAGAGGGACTCAAACTAACTTGGATGCAAAGGGATGAACTCACTGCCCTAACCAATTAACCTAATCCATTTTCTCTTGTTGAGGGGTTTAAATTGCTCACAATGTTAATTATCCCATTAGGTGAATCAATTTGTTTCACAACTGTCCTTTTTTTTTTTAATAGCAAAATTTATTACCTTTTTTATGGTTGGTTGTAGAACTGTGGAAAAATGGGCATTGCCTGTTGATGGACGCACCAAGGTTAACTAGTGGAGTGGAAATTCGTGAAAATGAAGTAACAATATCAATGGCTGCTTTTACATTTCTATGAACCAATTCAATTTCTTACTTTCTTTGGATTTGGAAATAAGTTTCTCCTTTCCGTTCTGCTAAAAGCTTGAGGTCAAATTATTTGACAGGGTATTGATTTGGACTTGTGTCAAATTTTCTACAGATGTTATTTCAATAAACGACCAACTACATCATTATAATACAATGAATCTTTATAGAGTTCATCATACGTTGTATTTTGATAATTCGGATTGTTGAAATAAAATATGTAGTAACGTTGGTCACAAATAAGGTTACCCTTATACATGCGCACACGAGGCATACATTTCAGTGGGACCGGACCGGGATAAATCCCCACGCCACAGTCCTCTAGGCTCTAGGCCCAATTTGCTAAAGCAAGAATCGACAGCACATTGACTTTGTTCTAGTAATCCAATAAACAGTGGCAGACAGCCTTGTACTAGCCATCAAGAATATACTCAAATACTTTGTCATTGTTTCTGACTATTATTAAGTACCAAACGTGCTGTGTATGTATCAAAAATTCTCTTTTTATAGTTTTTTTTATTATATAAATTCTAATATTGCATTCATTATTCAGTTAAAAAAATCACTAATCACAATGGCCAATACAAACTAAATGCACAAAGCTAATTACAATAATAGAACAGTCTAACATCAAAATTAAGACAATCTAGTGCGCCTCCACTAACGATCACGCATGATCAAAGAAAATCTGGCATAGACATCATAACTGAGATTGCAAACTCAAAATAATCAACAACAAAAATAAAGTTTGAAAAAACCAAGCTATAACAATACAAATAAAACTCTCACAAAGGAGAGATGAAAAGCTCTCACAAAATGCCTCTCCTTATAATTTAAGCAATCGCTTGTACTAAAAAATAAAATAAAAAACTACCAAACTTACCATTTTTCCGTCGTACAATACCAAAACATCTTCCAGGTTTTGAGGGCTTTTTGTCTTTGTAATCCCCATAGGTGGGTAGTTGGCTAACTAGTCTTGCTAGAAATTTCTCATTTTAAACGTCTTGAGCCTATTGGCTGCTTATAAATTGCCTCCCTCTCTTCCTGTCTTTTGCTCACAAAAATATCAAACCATATAGCAATCAAATAATCAAACATGGAGAGAGGAGAGTTCAAGGTGACCATGAGCAAGCAGGAAGTGGTGGCTGCTGCCTTGCCATTGCAAGAGCATTGGCTGCCACTCTCCAACCTTGACTTGCTTCTGCCTCCTGTGGACGTGGGGGTGTTTTTCTGCTACAAAAATGAGCTGAGCATGAGCTTCTGGTCTATGGTTGGGGTTCTGAGAAAGGCCATGGCCCAAGCTTTGGTCACTTTCTATGCCTTCTCTGGTGAGGTGGTGCAAAACTCTGTTGGGGAGCCTGAGATCTTGTGCAACAACCGTGGTGTCGATTTTTTCGAAGCCTTTGCAGATGTTGAGCTTAAGGACCTTAACCTTTATGACCCTGATGAGAGCATAGAGGGCAAATTGGTTCCCAAGAAGAAGCATGGGGTGCTGGCTGTCCAGGTATATGTCTCTCTAAATAGGTCATGTTATGTCGACATAGATAAAATCTGGACCAGCTAGAACTTGACTTTGGGAACCTTAGTTATATCGAATGCCACGAGAAAAACTTGACTCATTAATTGCAAACACAAAACCTTAGTTAAAATCATATTTACGTTATAACAAAATATCCTAACACTATGGAAACAAAATGAATTGCAGGCAACTGAGCTCAAGTGTGGAGGAATGGTGGTGGCATGCACGTTTGATCATCGCATAGCAGATGCCTACTCGACCAACATGTTTCTGGTCTCATGGGCTGAGATGGCTCAGTCGAAATCACTCTCTCTGCTACCAACTTTTCGTCGTTCTTTGCTCAACCCTCGTCGTCCTGGTCACATTGATCCCTCCCTAAACGACATGTATGTGCCCATCACAGCTCTGCCACCTCCCAAAAACGACACTGATGTTGACCGAGACCATCTCATCAGCCGCATATACTACGTCACAGCAGAGCAACTTGATAATCTGCAAGCCCTTGCAAGCTCCAATGGGTTCAAAAGGACCAAGCTCGAGTCGTTTTGTGCATTCTTGTGGAAGATGGTGGCTAAATCTGACACTAAAATTGGTTGTGCCCACAAATTATGCAAAATGGGCATTGTTGTTGATGGACGGACAAGATTAAGTGAGCGAGGAAATTACCAAAGTCACCAAGCCTCAGAAATGGCTACATACTTTGGAAATGTGCTATCCATTCCATTTGGTGGGGAAAAAGTGGAAGACCTAGTTGAAAAGTCATTGAATTGTGTAGCTGATGAAGTCCATGATTTTTTGAAATGTGCTGTAACAAAGGAGCATTTTTTGGGGTTAATAGATTGGGTTGAGGCTCATAGACCGGTGCCAGCCTTAGCCAAGATATACTGCAGTGGGAGTGAAGAGGGGCCCGCTTTTGTCGTGTCATCAGGGCAAAGATTTCCGGTTTCGAAGGTGGATTTCGGGTGGGGACTGCCGGTTTTCGGGTCGTACCATTTCCCCTGGGGCGGCAATGCCGGGTATGTGATGCCAATGCCGAGTCCGGCTAGGAAAGGTGACTGGATTGTGTACATGCACATCTTCAAAGAGCAGTTGGAGTTGATAGAGAAAGAGGCTGCTCATGTGTTTAAACCCTTGACTTTTGATTATCTTAGTCAAAGTTGAATATTAGTGTTACCACTTCCATTAGCTATGTCATTATCTTTAATAGTAGCATGATTGCTGCAACTATATATACGTATGTCTTGTTTGTATCAAAAACATGCATGCATATGGTTCATATCATATGTTAGCCAATTATTATATATCCAAGTGATTCGCCTACTTACTGTTTAAGTGAGTGTTCATTGGTTCCTACAAAAATAATCTCTCCAAAACATCACTTGAATCCGAAATCATTTGACCATTCAATTAGATGGTTGTTATTATAGTCTTTTCTTGAAGTATCGCGTTAGTCTATTTTGTTTGTCCCAATTAGATGTCTTAATTTTCAATTTGCCTCATTTTTTGCAAGGATGATCTATGAAATGAACACTTGAAAAATAGACAGTTTGGATCGTTGAAAAAAAAATTTGTACATAACCCTAAAAGGTGTCCCTCAAATAAAATTATTTTAGGAATCCCTCGATAAAGGGGGATATATATATATAGGGGGTGGATCCGTGACACTATATTTTTGACACAAATTTTCAACCATTAGATTAGAATGGATTGAATGGTTGAGATTATGTTTCATTAATTACTTAAATTAAATTAAATCTCTAATGCCAAGTAAATTTCATTTTTATTTATTAGTCATGATAGTCCCGATATCCTTCCCCCTTTTGTTTTCTTATCATTTTCTCACTTCTCAATTAATATCCTGTGAAACCTCACCATTACCATCCCCTTGTCATTATCATCCACACCAACCGAGTATTCTCCCACGACATAGAAACACTGTCTCAATAAGCTACCAATATTGAAGAGAAAATAAGATATTAATATTGAATCAAAAAAGAAAAAGCCCAAATTTGTTGCAATACGGTTTGGTTGGTCTAACTCTGCGTTGCTCTCTCTTTCTCTCTGTTTTTTTTTTTCTAACATCTTAATGGCTTACAAGATTTAGCTTTTATTTATTATGATTAATAACAACATTAAAACATATATGGCAAAAGCAGTTTGCTTTCATTGTGTGTGGGTGGGTCGGGTGTTATCCCAAAGCCTTTTCTTCGAGAGTCATAATCCATGTATAACTGTAACAACCTAAAATATAAGCAAAAAACAAAGTTAGGGATGGAGAAGAAAAAGAATCAGGCACCTTTTTTTTTTTTTTTTTGTCGAAATCCTTAATCCTTTGTCATTGACCTCAAGGACGGATCTGTGTATAGGCTAGAGTGGGCTCCAGCCCAGTGCAAAATTTAAAAATACTAGACTTTGGTGCAAGTTTTACAAAGCTGTCCCTACTCCCACAAATATTAGCCTACCCCTCCTTCCACATACTGTCTCTTCTTTTTGTTTTTTAATCTAATAAACCAATCAAATTTTGCTGCTTTTTTGTCTTTTGCCCTGACTCCTTCTCCTCCTTGTCATTTTCTCTTATGCCGTTTTTCTCTTCTTTTTTGTTTCTGTCTACGTCATTTCTCTATCTCTCTCTCTCTTTTTTTTTTAAAATAAAAATTCTTCTTTGTATTGGGCTTATTTTTTCTTCCTCACTTTAGCGCAATATAACACTTCTCAAGGTTAGCAGCGGGAAGGGGAGAGAGAAGGAGAAATGGTTTCTTTTAGATTTTTTTAAATAAAAAATATGTTATTTTATTATTTTTTTTGTTTAAAAATATTTTAAAAGAAGTTTTTATTTTTATTTTTTATTTAATTAGAGTCTCCAAATCCAAGAAAAATATTAGCCCACCCCTAAAAAAATTCCTGGGTCCGTCCTTGATTGACCTGCATATGAGATCGTTTGAAAACCGCCTTCTAGATTCTAGAGTGTAAATTTTTTTGAAAAATAGAAACTTGAAGTTAAATTTACGGAAGTTCATCCTATTCGGTGGAAATTATTCCACCTTATCTTGGTAAAACTTAACTCGCTGCACAACTTTTAAGGAAAAAAATTGGCTCATCCCGCCTAAGCAACTTTCAAGAAAAAACCAACTAAAATATTCGCATATAATAAACGAGGAACTTATGAAAATTCTTAATTCCGCTTTTGGAAAGCATTTGCCAAATTCTCCTTCTTTTTCTTCTTACTTGTCGTTTTTGCGTATCTATGCAAAGTTGTTCAAGTTGCTTATTAATTGAAGAAAGTTGCTCCTTTTCAATTTTTGGGCATGCGCGCGTCCGAAAGTAATTAGCCAAGTGCCTTGCACTTCCCTAATAAATCAAAATGTTAATAACGTTTTTAACGTTAGAGGTAACATATACATATACCGAAAGTGATCTTTGTCATATGCCGAAAGTGATCTTTAACGCTAAGCTCGAAGAAATTAGTTTATTGGAAAAAAAGAAAGAAACAGTAATTACTTGTTTTGACCCTTTTTTTCTTTTTTTTTTTTTGCGAAAGACTATTTTTTTAACAAAACAAAAAACAAGCAATAATTAATTCAAGAAAGTTGCTCTTTTCTACTTTTACTTAGTTTGTTTTGCATATATATAATAATTGTACACAAAAATTCTCCTATGCGTTAAATGCGAACGTTATTATCATGCAGACACATTGTATTTTCTACTATCTCTCCCTACTTTTCTTCATGTTTATAGTGACATCCACACGATAATAACTGTATATATATATAGTGGCATTCACAATTTATTACTGTGCGGATGCCATAATAAACATTAAAAAAAGTAAGAAGAAATAGTACAAAGTATACGACGTCCGTATAATAATAATATCTAAATATTTGCATAAGAGAATTTATATATATACAACCGAAAGTGATCTTTGTCAATATCTTCACTGAAGGTCAGTCATATATATATATATTTTTATACTATAAGTTCAAAGTCATTACTTTACTGGAAAAACGAAAAGAAAGGGCAATTACTTTTTTGGATTTTTAGCCATTTTGCCCCTGAACTATTAGGCAATTCGAACTTACCCCCCTGAATTATTTCGTCTGCCGATTTAGTCCCTCAACTCATAATAAATAGTCAATTTCCCCCTTACCGTTAAGTTTATCTAATTCCATCCATTTTTGTTAATAACAAGGGCAAATTTGTAATTTGAACTTAAAATTCATAAAAATGTTGTAAATAATTAATTTTTAGAAGAAAAAAAAATTCTCCCCATAGAACCTCCACCCCCACCGATTTCTTCTTCCCCCAAAGATTTTTTTTTTTCTTTTGCCGGCGGTAACGTCTGCAACTTTGGTCGGATTCTGGGTTCTGGTTCCGTCTCCAGTCTTCTTCTCCGGCATCCAAGGTACGAAATCTTCTCTTCTCTTCCTGTCTAAGCTTTCTGTATACTGGGTTTCGATCGATTTGGTCTCAAAACCATCCGATCTGAAACTCAGTTTTGGCCGGTTTTCGATTGTGATTTCCGGCCATGTGGCGGCCGGTTCTTGGCCGATTCGCGGTGGTTCCAAACTTCCCTCGTGGAGTTGAGTCTAGTGGTGAGGCGGTGTCGAAGTTGTGGAGTTTTGAGTTTGGCCGGAATTATTCTCCACACCCCCCACCCACGGTGGCGCGTGGTGGTGGTGTGGTGGCGGTTCTTCTTTCCGTTGTGACCCTCGTATCGTCATGAGCGCGTATGTATGCTCGGATTCCTATTCGGACGTCGTTCAGACCTCGAACCAATGTACACCTATTATGCGTTGCTTGGGTTCTACGTGTTCGGAACGTTGGATCGAAACCAAATTCACGTATGTTGTTCCTCGTATTTCTAGGAACGTATAGGATTTGAAAAATCGTGATTCGGAGTCCCGGATACTCCGGATCATTAACTTAAAGTTGGAATTAAATCGTAACCGTTCGATCGTGCGATCGTGAGCGATCCGACCGTCCGATAGAGACCAAACTTCCAGGACATGTTGTTTAGGTCGTGTTGAACCTATAGGAACTTTCGGATGTAAGTTTGGAGGTCGTGGGACCCACAGGCCCCTGTTGACCAAGTTTGACCAAGTTTGACCAAGGGTCTCCCGAGGTCACCTTGCAACATAGTTGACTTTGTTGGACTTCTAGGAATGTCCGGATCGATTTGGAGGTCTTGGGCTCCTCGGGCCCGGGTTGACCGAAATGGTGTGTTTGACCGCCGGTTGACCGTGAGTCTTCTAGGCGGTCCCACTGGTTAAAAGAGTAGTTTGACCTTAGAATCATTCATATGACGTATGTACACGTTAAGTGGGGTTTTGGTAGGATTTGAGTTTAAGGTTCTCGTTTCGGTTCGATTACTAATCCAATCCTCGTATCTATCGCTTTAGGTACTTTGACTCTGCTACGCAGCAGGCGGTACCCTTTGAAGGTTGTGCAGCGTAGGAACAACGGTGAGTGGACATTTTTTTTCTACGTGCATGATTTTAAAGAATTGAATGAAATGCATGAGTGAGATTTGATAATTGTTTTAAAGTCTTGTTTTGACTTTGGTTGAAATATATTAAAAATGGGTTTGCATTTGAGGTTTATGCATGTTTTGGGTTGCCGGTCTGTATGTGGGCCCTAGTGGTTATATTTTATGATTTCGAATACTTTTGAGTATTGAATGGGACGTAGTGACGTCTGGTGGTTTTTGATATCGGATTTTGGATTATTAATTGGGTTATTTCGACCTTGGGGTCTTTATACTATAGATATATATATTTATATATATTTTGCGTATGAGATACGGACGTTTGGGGTCGTCCGGATATTTATGTTTAACTGGTTGTTATATTTATATATATATGTATATTCTATACTTTGGGAAATCATATTATTATATCTTGGAAAATTATGTATATTATTGGGTTATACTCGTAAGAGTTGTATTTATAACTTAACCACTTATTTTGGATTATACGTTTGGTTTAACGGCATGTGTTTACAAATGAATTCTTTATACTAAATTATATACTTTTGGGTTGGAATGCCCTGTGTCGGGACGTGAGGTCCCTTATGTAACTATATTGATGTTTATTGACTTTTGGTTTAAGTTGGGTTTTAATTCGATGTTTTCTGAGCTTGAGCATTGATTGGGTTTTGATTATGGTTTTAAAGGAAATGTGACATTTGAATTGAGTAAGGTCTGTTATGCGGTCATTTGACCCTTGTGATTATTTTGAATATAGAAATATATGTTTTGGACGGTGATGTCCTGACTTTGAGTATTTATATTGGTTCGTGGACTGATGGACTTATATATGTCCTGGTGTCTGATGATTTGGGGTTTGGGTACATTGGGATTGAATATGTATATATATACTGGTGATCGCGTTGCGATTGATGTGTGTGCAGTTAGCACCATGTATTGTACCTCCCCATGTTCTGATACTGATGATCGCATGGCGATTAATATGATACGGTTACCTGGATTTGGTAGGGTTTGATCCGGTGCATACCTTAACGGGGTGTAGCTGTAGACCCTTAACTGGGTAGTCTACGCGCGTAGGACATGTTTCGGAGTTATGGTTGGTAAGTTTCTACCATATAGGCCTGTGAGTTTAGTCCCACTTTGGACGGCTCAACCCTGGGCACGGGGTCTCGATGAGACTGTACCTGTGTCCAGTCAAATGATCCCATGTTGGATTGTTTTCCCATGGTACTTGTGTTTATTGTTGAGGTCGTATTATACCTATACGCGTGTGTTAGTACCTTCGTATTCATTTTTATTTTAGTGAGGATCGTTCCTCGCTTGTCGTGCTTGTGAGCACGTGGTTGTGAGAGTGGGGAAGTTTGGGAAACTGTTTACCTGTTTCGGTTGCAGTATGCTTGATTTGACTACGGTATTTAATGTGTTGAATTTATTGGAGTTTGAATCCTGAAGTTGATTTCTTATATATTTATATATATGATTTGAACTGCAATTGATTTCTGTATTGTTGACGAGTTGGTTTTCTTGGCATGAACGTGATCTTTGATATTTTAAAAGATTGTTTTGGTTTATGGAGTTGTATGATACTTTCATATTCACGTTTATCTACTTCTCCTATTTGTGTTTTTATATATACCTACATGGGTTGGTAATTTGGGAGGTTATGCCTCGGGAAAAGTTAAAGGTTAGTTTGTTCGGAAAAAAGGGTTTTGAGTTGGAATGTTTTCACCTATTTTGAGATAGGGTGGTTTTTAAGTCAGTAAAGTATATAAACGGTTTCATATGCATGTTTCGCAGTGTTTTAAACGGTGGGTTTAGTACTTTGATTTAAGTATGCAAAACCTTGTTTTTGTCCACTCACACTCTTTCTGTTTTGCGCCCCCCAGACCGTAGTCATCGCTTCGTTACAGTTCGGTCGTGCGCTTCTCTTCTCGAGCTTCGTTTGAAGGGTACGATTGTCGTCCTTGAACCCTAAACTTTGTATTTAGTTATTCATTTCCGCTGATTCTTAGATATGCTCTGTATCACCCATTAGTGTTTAATTGAAGGCCGGAGGCCTATTGTGTTTTTTGTATGCATGTTGGCATTTGGGGTAGTATACCTGTTGTCTTTTCGCAAGTTGTTAATTTTGGGATTGTTCGTATTTCAGTGGAGACTCTGCCAGATTTTCGGCAGAAGTCTTGGCCCATTTCTTTGTAATTTTCTGGAAGAGGGATTCTTTTAGTATGTGGGCCCGACATGGGTTGATGTCTGAAAAGTCAACAGGGTCCGTCACGGGTTCCGAGGTGGAATCTGGGTCGGGTCCTGTCATCTGTAAATTTTGGAATTGGTGGACTTGTTACAGTTTGGGGGAGATATTTCTCCAACATCTCTCTCTCCTCCAGAGAGAGAGAGAGAGAGAGAGAGTTGGTGGGAAAAGAGAGAAGATTAGGGGTTTGACAGTACCGTCGAGCTTGGGGGTTGGGAGGGGCTGCTGGGTATTGTTAAAAATTTATTCCTAATTTATTTTTATTTTATATATTTTGAACATTTTAAATAATTTCCAACATTTTTTTATATTTAATTTTTATTTTTATTTTTAATAGTTAAATTTACCAAAAAAACTCATGTCACGTCGGCTGATTTAACGATTTTATCTGAAAACTAACAGAATGTGGCAACCTTGATCACGTAATAGAAGTTCAGGGGGAGATTGAATTATTTAAAACATCATGGGGCAAACTGAGACTATTTGGAAACCACAGGGGGCATTTCAACAAATAATTCTTTTCTAATTGGTTCTTAGGCCATCTTCAGCCATGGGCTATATCCCAAATATAGCCCTAAAAAAATAATGCAAAACTCATCTCCAATCATGGGCTAAACAAAATTTTGGCCAAATTTGGCCCTTTAGCCCTCCAACCAAGCCACATTTCGCCTAGCTTTGGCCTAAGCCAAATTTTTTGTGGACCCCATGCATGTGCTTTTCATATTGCACATTGAAATTCATCCACTTTTTGTGGGCCCCATGCTTCTCAAAATAATAAAATATAAAAGACCCTAAAATATAGCCCCGCATGGCTGGAGATGGAAAATTTTAGCCCTGCACTATACTTTAAAAATTTAATATTTTGAAGGGATTTTTAGCCCTGAACTACATTTAGCCCTATGACTGGAGATGGCCTTAGAAAATTTTAACACACAAAGAACCAATTAAAAAATGACAAGTGGCTAGCTTTAGGTTTTTCTCTCCAAATAGGCTCTATGTGAATTTTTGTATAATATGTCATCTTAAAATAGGCTTATTTATAAGAACCTACTTCAATCCTGCTGATTGTAAATTCTTTTTATTTTATTTTTTTGTTCTTACAAAATCTATGCCTATCCTCAAATTGATAGCTCCATCAGCAGAGTAAAAATTACAAATACTTATAAAGAAATGAAAAGGAAAAAAAAAAGAGTTTGATAATTCTTTTGTTGGTCGAAAAAAGTTTGATAATTGATAAAAACCAAATTAGCGAAAGGCAATCCTAAAAGCAAACTGACCCCGTTTCTACTTTTTCTTTGGAGAATCTAACTCGAGAGGAAATGTAAAGATGCCTCATCATACACCACCCTCACTAAGCTTGAAAAAGGGAGAGAACTACAAGCATGAATAAGAGATTTTCAAGTTGAAAAAAAATTGACAAACTCTTGCTAGAGAAAAAAAAGGCATATGGGAGAGTCTGGAATTTTAAAGGGATGAATAGAAGAAACGTGTGAATATATATATACCCAAAAAAATTGCATTAAAATTATAAATTGGGTTTATTGTTTAGACTGATGTCCACCATTGGATTTAATCCATAGTAGTTGACCAAGATAGTCTGTGGTCCCCTGTGGGCCAGGTGAACGGGACTGAAAGCCTAGCCAATTGGTGGTCAAGTACCATGCACTTCCTTAAATCAAATCAGGTTAATTTGTAGTAACGTTTTTAATACTAACATATAAAGCTAATTAAAGTGATTTTGTTTTTGGTCAACGAGGGTTGGTTGAGTTGATAAGGATCGTTGTCTTTGCTATTAAGGCGTAGGTTCGAATCTCGTTATCAACAATCAGGTACGGACCTTAAGTTTGGCTAACATGGGCTATAGCCTTGGTAGCTTCTTTTTTCCCAGCCAAAAAATAAATCCTAGCTCACCCAATTTAAATAACCTAGCCTCCTTTAACTCTCCTCCTTGCACAGCACGTAGTCAATAAAAAGAGAAGAATAAAAAAGAACTCACACTCATAACAACACAACACGTAGAAAGAAAAAAAAAGAGAAAAAGAACTCACACACAACACTTAGATTATAAAAAAAAAAAGGGAAGAAAACGCACCCTACCCTTGCACTTAGAGAAAAATAAAACGCTCTTATTGCTACCGCACTCACCTTAACTCATGAATTATCAATTTGGGATATGCAATTGCGGCTTATTAGTTTCAGTTTATGAATTATGAATTATCAAATAGGATTTGTAATTGATTTTATTGTTGTTGCTTATTAAATAGGTGTATTTTTTTTTGTTATCAATGAAATTACATGGTACTATTGAGTTTTCTATCTATTTAGTACATTTGTACGTAAGATAAATTTAGCCCACCCTATTTTGAAATTCTGGGTCCATCCCTACAGACAATCTTTCTTAGTGGGTAATCAATAAAAACCAAAAAATGGGCTAAGACCCCCTCAGTAAATCCTCAAAGAGGCCCCTAAACTTTTTTTCACAAAAAAGAAAAGAAAAGTGATTTTAGCATCTCTTTTCTAAATGCTAATCAAACTTTTTTTGTACTAGAAGCTCAAAGGGATTGCTTTATTTATTTATTTATTTTTAAAAAAACAAGAAGGGTAATTACGTACAGTGAAAAAATTTGAAAAGGATAAAACGAGAATATGGAACAAAGTGGATTTTTTGTTATTATTTGGCCGTCACAACCTATGGATCGAAAGAAGACTTTGATATATTCGTAGGCATCTGAAACATAGGAGACTTTGTGTTATTTAAGGTTACACTAATAGCATCATCACTAACCCTTTAATTATAGTGTATTAGCTATGCTCAACAAATAATTATTGGATTTGGAAGAAGTACACAAAGTAGGATCACCTTCACCATAAAGGTATTTTTCTATTTGGGTTTTTTTTGGCCCAAATTAAAAATTCATCCAATAAACCATTTTAAGTATTAATAATCAATAGCCAATGAGATCTAACGCAGTGAAAAATGGTCTTGATTTGCAGACTAATGGTCTCATATTCGAACCGTGTGAGAAAACCTGATCCCCTTCTAGTTTAGACTAACACTTATATTTAAAAAAATAGTAATAACCAATAAGATAAAATTAAATGGACTTAGGAGGGGCCAAGTAGTTTACCTATGATCAGCCAACCACTCTTACCACAGTTGGTATGACATTAGAAAGACCAAACCCATAAATTACATCACATAATCTACTTAATTAAATTCACCTAACCAACTCACATTTTACACTTTTAGTTGGGATACCTATGCCAAAGTTTATATTTTTAGTTGGGATGCCTATGCCAGAGTTTCTTCGATCATGCGTGATCGTTAGTGAAGGAGCTCCAGATTGTCTTAATTTTGATATTAGATCGTTTTGTTATTGTAATGGCCTTTTGTAGTTAGTATGTATTGGCCCTTTTTGACTAGTGGCTTTTTTAGCTAAATTATGAATGCAATCCCATAATTTTTCAACCAAAAAAATAAAACAACCCACATTTTACAACACATGTCCCATTTTGTCTCAGAGAAGAGTGAAGCAACATTTCCATCAATGGAAAAAAGAAATTACAAAAAAAAAAAAAAAAGGGTCCCTAATAATGTTGGGTTGCTAATGTGGTTGTGGAAGGCCAACAGAAAGGATTAAATATATACATCAGCTTAACAACTCTAGACTTTTCACTACATAATATTTTGTCACTAAATTAGGCCCTAGCTCCTTGAGGAGCAAAGCCTACCTATATAAAGAATAGAATCTTATATCTTGATTAGATTAAAATAGAGATTAGTATAAGGAGAACATATTAATTAAGCAGTTTTCACTGGTAACTATTCTCTGCTCATGATTGCGATGGCTTGAGTCACTGCCATAAACCGCCAAATAGAAGAAACTTTCCATTTTCAAGAAAATGCTTAGTATGAAATTACACTTTAGCCCCTGCTTAACAGTAGTCGTTTTGCTTGGTACTTTATTATCAAAACCTTACCATGTAGACTTTAATGTTTGCACGTTGTTTCAATTTTGGTTTCGCTTATGAAGGGAACTAAGAAACTAATTGAATTTTTAGCAGACAAGGAGAGAGAGAGAGAGAGAGAGAGAGAGAGAGCCATAGCCAAACCAACACTGTGAAAGAGGAGACAAAGATAGACAAAGTAACATTTACCCATATACTTTACACGAGAGTAAAATACAATTTAGTTTTACACAAAACATATGCCCGTGGTGGGGCCTACTTTTTTACGAGGTTCAATTCAACACTTTGGTCACGCAAAAGTGGGCCCGTATAGCTTATCTACTTGTCATTCTTAATTAACTTAATCCGAATTAAACAAAGCTTCCCAAGTTTTCCATTCATAGTTGTTATCGACGGCTTTAACAACTTCGGTTCAAGTTTGGTCTGAACTCATCACTCTCTCTGGTTAGCTACTCCTAAAACTATGATTTTGATAGGGATTTGCTCATCAACTTGGTGACAACAACCCCATGATAGGGATTTTGATAGGGATTTGGTCATCAACTTTACTAGCTAAATTATATTCAATCCGAATTCCCAATCTGCCAACCGAACATGTTAGATATCATTTTTTCGTGTTTCTTATAATTCAGCACTCATATAAAACAATAGAACTTCATAACTTTTTTTTTTTACTTTTTTTTAATTCAGAAATTTGTGGTGCACCGAGGGGTGAGCTTCGCCTCTCCGGTAATTACACCGTGGTGCAGAGACTTGGAATTAAACCTGAAAAATCTTATGCAAATCCAGGCAGTTGTATGTTAATTTAGCACATTGTCAAATAAGAGTTTGATGTTACCGGATTGAAGAGCAAGACCAACTTTACAAGAACTTGAACAACCAAAATTCCTCAAAGGCTTATAATGCAATGAACACTTATTTCCAACTCTTATTATAGAAACACAATCAAAATACACATCAGTTACCTACAAGCACTCTATCTTCAACTCCTGTTATCCTTGAACAAAATGTACAATACCCCCATTAGGGGTAGAGGCCTATGAGGTGAAAGACCCTAACTACCACCATCTGGTTTTCTTCAAGGAGGCTTATTCTCGCATCGAGGCTAAACTCATCCAATCTTTTTAACCGTCGTATCATTTAGGATCAAGATAACTTCAGCTCGATGTCACAGATTAATCCGAGGTATTTAGCAGTGCAGTATAACTAGGCCTCATCATAAAGGAATTTTGTCAGGCAGAAATAGGTACCGGAACCGTGAATCAAATGGCAGAATTCCACAGTTGCGCGAACCAAGCAGACTTTGTCGCCGCTGTGATATGCACTGTTCAACAAAGGAAGCTTGGTGGGGTGGAAGGTAATGTGATATCCATACAGCCAAATTTGAATCATCCACAATGCCCTTGGCAAAGCAGTGCAGCATTTTTGGCACCAACAACCTCCCCTTGCTGCTAACCCCAACTGAAGCTCTAACAAAATCACGCTGTGCTTCCTGAAGCTCGTCCCTCACATTTTTAGCAGTGTAGATCCTTACCTGTGTTTATTTATTCCATGTCAAAACATGTAAAATACAGCTCAACTTCCAAATGGAAATAAAAATTAAACGATCCTTCAGGAGATAGAAGAAGTGTAGATATTACCGCTGGTGAAGAGTACATTCCACAGCTTAATGCAAAGGTTATGAGTGGTTCATACTCATCAATTGCAGATTTCCGTTGCTCATCTGATACCTTCAGCTTGTGAAGGGCAAGAAGCAAAGCCTGATAATTTATCACTAGAATTGTCAGTCAGGGAATGAAGTATATTAAGGTAATAAATTCAAAGTTAGTTGGATGAGACTGTTAGGCAAAGTTCATACAATTTGTGGTCTATGGAGTGGTGGTTTCATCTTCAGAATTACATACTCAATAGCAGCTGCGCTGAAAGAATGACCGCCAACAGTGTAAGCTGCCTGTAAAAGTACAAGACCAATTAATACACTCTAAGCATGAAAGCCAGTAATTCTTTGTTGAGTAGTAGATTTGAAATAACAAACTTTGACATAATAGTTTCATTGACATCCAGAACTTGAGAAATGCAAAACTATAGAAAGAATAATTTAAGAAATCAGACCTTTTGCATCAAAGAGAAAAGCTTCAAGTCACTTCTAGGGACTCCATAAGCTAAGTAAGCCTGTTTACAGGAAGACATATAAACTCCACAATTTTGCATGCATGCTTTGCAAAGTTGACCAATGCGACATATACTACACGTGTGAGAAAATAAAGGAAACTTACATGCATAATTAGTGCATTGTATAAGTTAATCCAGAAAGCGAGCTTCTCATTGCAACTCAAATGGATAGGATTTACTTTCGCCAGTTGCTCGACAAGTACTCTGTTCTCACAATAATTATTCCGAACCAAAAAAACAAAGAAACAAAGAAATTATTTTCAGAACAGCTCTATATTCAAACAACAATTTAGCAATTCCCAGAAAAAAGTAAGCGTTAATAAAGTTCAAAAATTGTTTATACAGTTATACTTGTCTGACCTATCTACAATCCGAGACTTAGATGCCTACATCAAGTGAGTTACAATAGAACCTTAATTGACACTGAAATTGACACAATATTAACTGAAGCAAATGCAAGTAAGCTATTTAGGAATTATGAATCAACATCTTTATGACTTCATATCTACATATAAATTCTTTTGATATTCATGTGGGATCTATCAATAACTTGGGGATTGCATCGAATTAATACTTTACTCAACCTGGAAGGGGAAAAAAGCCAATATGAGCTAAAGGTAAAGCCTGCAAATTTCCTTGAACATTTTGATATAATGACCATTTGAAGTATATTTTATATTTTTCAGAATAGCAGTTTCTTGATAATTTCATATAGTTTGCCAAGGAGAGAATACAAATTCAAAACAAGAGCTTAATAAAATTTTACCTGAACCTCCTCAGTGCTCCTGCAGCATATTCTAATTGCTTCTTCCCAACTGACATCCAAGAAACTTCACTTGCTAATCCATAGTTCCCAATGTCAGCCCAACTCAGTTTCCCTCGAACTCTGTAGGGATCACAGGCGTTCTCTGAGGCCAATACTTCAGAGTTACTCTGTATATCAACCTGTGGGCTCTGCACCCATGATGAAATCATTGACCGTTCAGATGATGACCACCATGAGGAATTGGAAAGATGCCCGCGTGGTGACAATGACGAGGAGTAGCTCTCTTGTGCAGAAGATTTTGATGGTAAAGCTGAATCAGCCAAAGATATGAATATATTTTTCATGCATCTGACCATATCCTCTGACAATTGATTTGGATGATCCCAGAGGCCCTTGGGGAGCATCCCTTTAGGAATCTTCCCGTACTCAGCAAGTTGAAAAGATTTGGGATCCATCTTCCTAGACATTTTCATATCATGGCAACTTGCGACCGAGTCCTCTGCATACTGATAATCACAATAAAATGTTATGCCATGGGTTTACCATTTAAGCTCTTCAAACATTAAATACTATCTGAACATTAAACACTAACAGATACCTCAGCTACTGACTGTCTAGAAGATGCTTGGCCACTAAGTTCTGATGGTTGATCTTTTGTCTCCTGGCATGAGCCATCTTCAGAGGAATGATGTATTTCAGGACTGGAATGATCTGAAGACCTCAAAGAAGATGAAATCTGGATATAGTAAAAAGGAAGTTCATTACGCTGCCAGCCATTTGGCAAAGACAAGATGTTATTGCAACACTTTACTACTAAAAAAAAAACGTACTCAGTTAAAACCTGAAATAATTAGCTGCTAATGGATGTTCGATAATCCAGAAAAAAATCCTATAAGCTGCTCATGGGTTTTTTTAATAAAACTCCCTGGTGCTCAAAAAGACTAGCATGTGAATGAGTTCACCTTTTAAAGCATCATTTCGGGAGTTGGAATAATTCCACATTTTACTATTTCATATCATTTTATCATCTAAACTTGAATATAAAACTTTTTACTTGATTAAAACATAAATGTTACTTTAAAACTTAAGCAGCTGGTTTCAACTTAGAACTTTATCAGAATTGAAGTATCTTACACGCAACTTCATGACATTAACTAAGGATATTTTCAATTCTAAGAAGGAAAAAGTAATAATAAATCTTGCAAAGTAAACAACATGATATCTGCAAAGCAAGTAGAAAGTATACGTTCATAAGCTCAAAGAATAATAGCTTTGCCATCAACATCAGCAACATCCTTACTCTTTTTCTTTTAAGACATTGGACAATCTTGGAACAATTTAAGAAGAAATCAAAAGGTGTCCAAAACAAGGAGGGAAAGAATAACAGCAAAAAATATACCGGTAGTTTCATAATGTCAGAGGAGTTAGGAGACGTTGACTGAGGAGATGGATGCCTCAGATGATATTCTGCAAGCCTTCGTTCATTTCTTTCTTGACTAAGTTGGAAATGCAAAGCAACCAACTCCTGTTCAAGTTTTGAAACTGTAACCTCAAGTGCAGAAATATTGCTTAGGAGCTCTTGAGCCTGTACAAGTGGGACAAAAGACTACATCACAATCTAAAATCCCAATTTGAAAGAAAAGAATAGTTAAGGAAATCATTCAAGCTCAGAAGAAAACAAACACATAGGTTTCCCCATTTCATGTAACTCTAGCTCTAAGAAAAAGTTAACCATAAAAGTGACGGGTTATACTATATCAAACAGTTGGTGTACATCCCACATCACTCACAAACCATGCCCTAGCATGGTATATGAGTTTGATGTTGCCTCTTCCCAATAGCCTATGCCTTCAGGACAGGCCTGGGAGCATTATAGTTGGTATCAAAGCCATTACTAGGCTGCATCAATTTGCACGGAGTGGAGCATTAACCAACCAACAAGGTTCTGTGGTTCTGTACGGAAGGGCCCGACATAGTGTGGCGAACATAGAATCCAACTAAGTCCTGGTTTAGTACATGAGTTTGATGTTGCCTCTTCCCAATTATTTGGGCTTCTGCAAGAGGCTTGGATACATTACATTTGGAAACATTTTAGATTCTTTCATGTCATCATTCCACAGTTGATTTATTATAGTTGGCTTTCATTTAACTTCTATAGCAATGGAGTATATAGCATGCCTCATAAAGCAGTTAAATTTTCTGGAGGGATTCCTGAGCTAACTAGTGATCAACCCAACCAATAAATAGTTTAGAATAAGCGATTACACAGAATTGCCCTTCCCACTCTGCCGAAATGCATCAACAAAGGGGAAAGACAAGAAATACTAATGACAAGATCAAAGAGCTTGAACAATAGATATATCCTCTACAAAGAAATGTAGCATATAGAAGTAATGTAGTGTGCGTTAAAGAAATGTAGAGCTTCAACAATATATCCTCAACATTTCCCTCCCCATGTCAATAGTATGTAGAAGAAATGTAGTTGGCATTGAATTACCCTGAACTCCATGATTGAAATGTCTCATAGAAGGTTAGTTTTAGGGCTTTCACAAGAATGTTCAGCTGATGATTTATGAAAAGGTGAAGTTAAATAAAGAAAATAAAAATAAACAAACAGGACAAAAAGGAAAACATACATGGTAAGGAAGGCCTGACCAACTGGAGCATTTAATAGCATTTTGTTCAATTGCATTTTCCAGAATAGCATGTAGCACTAGTTCTTCTCGCAGCTGTTGTTGCAACCTTTGTACCTATAACAGAAGCAATTACATTGGTGAATTGTAATTTGTGACTATGAAAAGGATGTCCTTTTAAAAGGTTAAATATTGGCTCTTTGACATTATGGAAGATATTTAAACAATTAGATGTGCCCTAGCTGCGACATTCCTTTCCAGAAATCATATTCATATTTTTTAATTCCTATCTGCAAAATTCTGTCATGATATCATCAGTGTAATCCATCAATTCAACAATTAGATACACCGAATTCAAACTTTCGGGCATCTTCTAAGTCCAAATTTGGCATGACATTGCAGAGGACCTTCACAAGTTACCAACAATTCTCAGTGGCTTGACACTTGGGGAGATCCACTTTCTATGGAAATTCCTATAGCATGCCATTAGAACTATGACATGTTACCAATAGGTTAACCTAAACTAGGAATTTAGCAAGAGTTGAAGAAATGTTATCTACTGCAGTAAAACAGAAATCCCTGGAGATGGAAACAGACATAGAGAACAAGCCTACTAAAATCCAGGTCCATATGGATAATTAAGCATCCAGGACACAATCGGAAATTTTATACATTCTCTCACTGGTTGATAATGTTATACATCTATCTCCTAAGTCACAAGTCTTATTGAAAGTCAAAAGCAATCTTTCGATACTTACTCTGCTCCCAACACTTTTGCACTGAACCCCATAGAAGATGCATAAAGAATAGTGGTACAGAGACACAATTAGTTGTTTTTTGCTTCTTGGTACGAAGAAAACTTACATCCTGTTCAAGCTGAAATCTGTAAGGGTAAGTATCAATGTCTTTAGTGCACGATCCAAATCTTCCAATACCTTCAACAGGATTGCTCACCTAAAGATAAAAACAAGCAGTAACATATTTGAAGCAATTGACTTCAACCATGGAGCCCAGAAGGAAAAGGAGGAGAAAGTGAAGACAAAAGAAAACTATCTAAATAGCATAAATTCAACTAAATATAATTTCCAAAAAGGTCTCAATTTGCTGAAACACAAATCAAGTTTACCCGCATGGAAGATGAGTCCGCCAGTTCTTACCTGTGAAATTGTGTTATCACTCTGAAGTTCTTTCACAGAATCTGACTGAATTTCTGAATTACATGTGATGCTAGAATGCGAATATTTGTAAAGAGAAACACTTCTGTAAAATGCAACCAAAGAAAAAAGAAGAAAGCATTATTAAGGAAATAGCTTAGAGATCCACTCCATATATGAAAAAAAAAAAAAAGGTTAAGTAACTACAAAGAACAAGAATGAAAACTTACTGGTTCAAGCCAGTTTGCACAAATGGTGAGTCACACATCCTGCGATCATAGACTTTGGCGTTTATCACATAAAGCTCATCCTGCAATCACCCAAAACAGCTTGGCTTCTGGTACTAGAAGCACGTACATACAAACAAGCATCCCCAATCCTGCAAATCCACTTCAAATGTAAAACATCTGGCTCTTTTGCATTTTCAAAAATGAGGAATTTCAAGACTGTTTTCTGGTAGAGTATCTGAGTGTAGCTTGGAGGAATGCCTAAGTGAGATTATAATTTTAAAAAAAGCACTGTACACCTGTGAGCCATATAAGGACAAACAAACTCATGAATGCACAGCTACCAGTCATTTTCAACACAACCATACAAATATTATCTGGAAATATTTATTAGCCCAAATTTCGGTTTCGAATTAAGACAGAACCAACCAAAACCCTGAAAGACTATGAAGATATGGGAAAAATTGGCAAACAACCTTCTGCACTTCCATCATACAGTAATCAATTACAATTTACATTTCATGAAATTCAGAGCTGCTAAAAAAGCAGTCATTTACAAAGATCATGAGAATATGATATCTCCGACAAGAAACAGGTAGAATGATTAGATTAGAGTAAAGGGGCAGTTGATAGGACACGAAATGCAAAATTAAAAAAAATGCTAAAGAACAGAAGTGGGGCACTCCCTAACCCTTGTGCAAGTCAAAAGTCGCTTCCATTGTGAGTTAATAAGACGGCAATCTCAAACCTACCCTCTGAAAGTTTTCTAAAGTTCATTTGGAGAGAGGAAGTGGTTGCTTTTTGCCCCATTTCTTTCCTTTCTATGGAATTAAAGAAAAAAATTTCTTTTTGATTGATGCCCATGCCCATGCCCCGTTTCTTTCCTTAATTTTTTTTTTTCATTTCACACATATCATAATCTGACTGAGAAGGGTACTGGTTGTATGACTGTGTTTTCAAAAGTGCAAGTCAAAAAAGGCAAAGGGGTTTGCTTTGCAAAAGCTTCCAAACTATAGGATATGATTAACTAAATTACTCAAAACAAAGAAGCAGCAGAAGATACAATTCCAGAGGACGGATCTCAGTGGTCCCTGTTGCCGAAAAGACCCCTCCTTTCATTTTTGACACTGATCACAATTTGACCCATGAAAAATTAAAAGATCTCTCTTTTTCTGAATGTTCAACAAGACAACAAGTAGAACAAAACAGGACCATGCAGGACCCTTTTTCAGCTGCTAACCTCTCTTTGATTCAATTGGGTTTTGAAGAAAGCTAGTTAGCTATATATTTTTTAGGGGAAAATGAAAATGAAAAAGAAAAAGAAAAAGAAAAATTGGCTCCAGAAATGAAAAGGGGTTGTTACTTGTTAGCTCAAAAATAAGTAGAAAAGCAGAAAAAGAGCATACATATAACCTAGAGGAAGATTCACCAACTAGCAAAAGATCCTCTGCTTCTTGAGAGAAATGCACAAAGACCCTGAATCTGAAAAGACCCCAACTTCAACTCAAAAGCTTCTCTCTCGGGATCCCTCTCTAAAACGCCAACGAGGTAGAGTGCCACAGTGTTGCATCAACAATATTCTCCCTCCAGAAATTCAAATCTTGTACACCTCAAAAGTGACAAAGATGCGGCTAAGCAGCTAAGACTTTGATTATAAGAAGGATTTCGTGTAAACAAAGAAACAAAAAGTTTGGAGAACATGGAACTACCTCCAAACAGCTAAACACTAAAATAGTACCTGCCCTTTGACTAACAGTGACAACATATCCAATAAAATATATAGGATAATGGGCTTCTTGTTTCTTGTTTGCTCTTGTTTTTCTGTCTGCTTATGCACAGAGCCTAGTGCAGCCAAAGAGAGATACTTGGTTCAAATTTGGTCATGGAAAAAATGGTTTTGCATAGAGAGAGAAACATACACACACAAATAACTAGATATTTTCAGAAGAGTGTTTGAAATTTGAAATTAGGAGAAGAAAAAAAAAACCTATTTGCCAGAAAACCATGCTGATTATGTTACATGGGTATTTGAGCTCTCTTTTTTTTGGTCGAAGGGGTATTTGAGCTCTTGAGTGAAATTGCACTCTCCATCTCCATCTGGTCTAGAGATGCGTGAAGTAAAGCATTTATTGGATACTTCATTACAGTAACAGACCTACAGTTAACACAGCAGGAGGAATATAATATAAGGCATGGGCATATTGGGTAATTTAAATGTTCCCGTTTTAAAGCTTTTGTGTTTGACTTGGGGATATTCTGACTTAATAATGTAGCATCTACAATCATGCTCTTTATTTTTTTAGTTTAAATTTAGTTAAAAACACACAAAAATTATTTTATGAGGGGTGATTTTATTTACACCCCATTATTTATTCTTTACACCCCACATTCTCTTTATACCCCATTAAATTTTAATCAATTTTAAAAATACTCATTACACCCAATATTTCTTCCTAAATTGCCCTCATTACACCCCATTCCTAACTAATGTGAGTAAATCCTATTCCATATCAAAGCACCCCATCGCAAACTCCCATTCCTTTTCAAAGGCACCCCATCGCACACCGCATGTCTTTCATACGCTCCCCCATCCGCACACCCCATTCAATTTCTAAAGCACTCCATCACAAACCTCAACCCAATCGCACACCCCAAAGGCACCCCAAACCCGCGACCTCACCCCTATCGCAATTTTTGTGGTTTTAATTTGGGAACTCGACCCCATCATCGTGCACGACTTCAAAATCCTCCGAAAAGCCAAGGTTTGATTTCAATTTTGATTTTGATTTCTATATTTTTTAGGGTTGATTAAAGCGTAAGAGTACAATTCGACCCTGGTTTCTTTGAAAAGAGATGTTACATTCGGTGGGTTACCACCGAAATCATTGCATTTTTTCAGTGGTATTCCACCGAATTTGTATCAGTTTTTGGTGGCTATCCACCGAATTTGTGTCGATTTTAGGTGGATATCCACCGAATGTGGTTCCGTTTTCGGTGGTTATCCACAGAATATATTTCCGTTTTTCGGTGGCTATCCACCGAATATGTTTCCATTTTTCGGTGGTAGTCCACCGAAACTATTTAGGGTTTTCAATGGTTGTCCAACAAATTTGTTTACGTCTTTCGGTGGTAGTCTCTTGAATTAGTTTCTTGTTTCGATGAATTCATTTCTAGTTTCGGTGAATTAGTTTCTTGTATATCATACCACTAACATTTTTGTTTGAAAATATAACAATATTTGTTATGCTTCTTCTCATAAGAAAATAATTTGCATTACAACTTTCAAGTGCTGATTTTCTCTATGGACATTTTGGTTTGACTCTTGAAAGTGCAACATCGGTGCTAGATGAAAGGCTGTGGAATAGCTAAATACACTCTGTTTTGCATTAGAATTTCAGCTATGAGAGCTTGAAAATCTGCGGTAAAGAGTTTGAATAGGTGACAATGGTCATCCTTGCACGCCCAAGTTGCAAACTACGATCCTTCCAATCAAACATTTGTTCATCATGGGTTTTGAATAGCATGTAATAAACAGTTACATTTTAGTTCATATGTGACAAATAGTTGCTTGTATAGTAGTAACTATGTTTTCATCCCTTTAGTTTACATGAATAAACATTTGCTTGGCGATTGGGGTTGTACCACGGTGGTTTTCATGGTCTCTTAGTTTGAGTTTATTTTTGATTTTTTTTTCAAAATACTCAAAATAATTACCAAATAAGTTGTAAATTGATCACTATAGTCCATTACACATTCTGTTCCAATATTATTGCCTTGATGTGGCGTTACCTTGTTTTTGTTCATTCAATTGGAGTAAGGTCAAAATAGCTTACATTAAATTTGTGGTCAACAATAAGTTACTGAAAAAATAAATATATTTCGGTTCGTTGTCATTAAATAGTAGGTAAAATTCGATAATACACCACCGAACCTCGTTCCACGTTACGGTGGATCTCCATTGCATCTTAAGTTAACGATTAATCAAATACAACCAAAATAGGTTCAATGTTTCAGTGGCATTTCACTGAATTTGTTTCCGTTTTTGATGGTAGTCCACCGAATTTGTTTCGGTTTTTCGGTGGTATCTCTTGAATTTGTTCCGTTTTTCGTGGGTGTCCACCGAATCTGTTTCGTTATTCGGTGGCTATCCACCGAATCTATTTCCGTTATTCAGTGGTTGTCCACCGAATATGTTTCCGTTATTCGGTGGCTATCCACCGAATCTATTTCAGTTTTTCAGTGGCACTCCACCGAAATTTCTTGTCGGGTTCGATCTTGGTGTCTTTGAACGTAACCAGCGACTAGAATGAAACCCTTAACTTGAAAAAGGCCAAAAAATAAACTCATACCTCATTTGAAGCCTCTCTAACTTCAGTCTCACCCTTCATGAATAAAAACAATATATTTTTTCACCAATATAAGTGTATAAACCTTGTTAGGGTTGCATGAACATGATGGTTTGAGAAAAAAGTCTAACTAGGGTTGTTGTGGGGTGTAGTGAGCAATTTTTATTTTTATTTTAAATATTTTTTGTCCTTCATGGTAATTATGTACAAGGGTAAAATAGGTTATTCATGTTTAAAATTAATATGGGGTGTAAAGAGCAAATAATGGGGTGCTAATAAAATCACCCTTTTATGAGATCTCTATAAAATTTGAACTCCAATCATACTTTCTAGTTTAAGGAGTTATAAATACTATAGTTATTTTTTAATTCAATATGAATCGATTAGTCCGTATTTATAAAAATAATATTTAAAAAAAAGTTAGCATTAATTAAAAATTTAAACTATGCATAAAACAAAGCAACATTAAATTATAGGGAGCCACTATGAGTCCTTTCTCTCTCCTCGCATTTAGGAGCTCCTAGAGGTCTTTCTATTTTAAGAGGTAGATGGGGAGCATGGTTGGAGTTGTATTTTTCCAATTCCTCCCTAAAATTTGTCTAAGGAGATGGTTTAGAGAGTCCATTGTGAATGCTATTATTTACCAAAAAAATTAAATTGACTTAAACAGTTTTTATTTAATACAAGAGACATTAAGGGAGGGGAAATCGAATTTAGGACGTCAGGTGCAGGGATAAATATTTTTAACCACTTGAACTAAAAAGCCCTTGTCAGCTTCTTTTTATTTAGTTTTTTTTAATATACAAACGATATTCTACTTTAATCTAATATAAATTACGGGAGGATGTTTCGAACTCGGATGCATAGTGGGAAGCACATTCGCTCTAGCCAACTTGGCTAAGCCTATGTATGCTCTTTTTGTTTAGTTTTAATTTTGTGTGAGTTGAGTTTTTTTTTTAATGAAGATTTTTTTATCAGTTTTAATTTCTCGAAAGAGGGAGTTGTTTAGTACTTCTCATAAATAAAATTGAACACTTTAAAGTTTGGAAATTAAGGGTTCAAGGCAACAACGATAGTTTTGAGTGTCCATAAAATAACCCTTGGGCTATATCTTCAAGGCAATCATTGGTCGAGGTCTTGAGCGAGGTCATGCTTGGGCGAGGTCGAGGTCTTGGCCGAAGTCGTGAATGGCCAAGGTCGTGCTTGGTCGAGGTTGAGACTTTCTGCTGGTTGGCCGAGACCTGGGTCGAACTAAGGTTGAGAGGTTGCTTGGCCGAGCTCAGAGGGTGGTTGGGCCGAGAGACTTCGGCCAAGAGGTGTGCTTGGGCCGAAGGGGCTTGGGCTAAGGTCACCTTTTGGGCTAAAGCTTGGATTGAAACTTTGGCCACTTTGGACTTAGTATAAACACCCTTACGGAAAGGGTGCCATCTTTTGCTGAGGGCGGTATGTTCAAAATTGGACTTCTTGAATTTGTCTTTTTGTGATCTGCTGACCACGCGACTGACTTGACGGATCGAGTAGTCGTTGGTTTGAATTCCCTTAAGTTAGGTGATGTCCTCTCACGAAAGGTCCAGGGTTCTATGTTAAAAGGAGGAATATCATGCAATTGCACCCAAAAGGTACTGAATCGGAGTTCAACCTCTCTTGCATGCAGACCCCTACGGACTTCAGATAAAACCACCAAACTCTCATGAAAGGTCCAGGGTTCCATGTCTAGAACCCAAAGCTTATCATTCTTGTTTACAAATCTCACCAAAAACTGTCTTTCCCCAATCTCCTTGATGGAGACGCTATCTATCCCCCTCCATAATTGGGTAAAAACTCCAATGAACCCATCCCTGTTAACCATTTTGCTAGTCAAAACCTTAGTCACCAACATAAAACACGAGTCTTTCCATAACTCTCCCTGCTCCGTCTCCTCAATTTGTATCCCCAAACGTTCCTTCTCAAATGACCGGAGATTCATCCCAAAACCCTAGTCGCCGCTCAGAAAACCCTAAACCCTTCACTCCTCGCGATAGACGTGTTCTTACTTTCATTATAGTGTATACAATTTCATCACAATGTACAAAATTTCCATGTATTCTACATTATTTAATTAGATTTTCATTGTTTGATGTTAAAAGCATCCACAATGGGCTCCCTAAACCACCTCCTTAGACAAGTTTTAGGGAGGAATTGGAAAAATACAACTCCAACCTTGCTCCCTATCCACCTTCTAAAATAGGGAGACCTTTAGGAGCTCCTAAATCTGAGGAGAGAGAGAACTCATAGTGGCTCCCTATAATTTAATGATGCTTAGTTTTATACATAGTTTAAACTTTTAATTAATGCAAACTATTTTTTTTCTAGCAATGGACCAATCATATTGAATTAAAAAATAATTATAGTATTTATTACTCTCTAAACTATGGAGTATGATTGTAGTTCACATGTTATAGAAAGCTCCTAAAATAACTTGTGTTTTTTAAGCTAAATTTTAACTACAAAATAAGGAGCATGATTGTAGATACTCTAAGTATACTAAAGTTAGTGTGCACATTAAATGCAATATGCATGAAATTCGGTATAAGATGATGAATCTCACATATTAGTGCCAAGTATACCACAATTATTATGTAAGGTAGACGCATGTAAGACACGTAAGTCCAATATGTGTTTTGTGTTTAGTAGTCAGTTAAACACATATATTGTATATGTTTTTTTTTTGTGGTCAAATGAATGAACATATCATTACCATAGAAAGTTACATAAAAGCCCAATACATAAGTCAGAGCCTAAAACACAAAAACCCTAGAATCCAACCCTAGAAACAACAAGCAGTCGTCGCCATCTAATCTGCCGCCGCCGCCAGAAGAAGAAGAAGGTTCAGGGAACAAACAAGGGGGATCTGTAGAGCGTGGGATTGGGGAAGAAAGCCACCAACATGCATCATGCTCAAGTGATCTAGGAGCAGGTACTGGTCCAAATGGACCATTAAACTACAAAGCACACACCTCCATAACATGATCTTAGATGTGTTATATTAACATGCAATATCATTGTTACTGTGTACATTAAGTGCATGTAATACGCGTGGAATCTAATGTCAGAGAATGGATCCAATAATACTAGATGTGTTATATTAACATGCGATATTATTGTTACTGTGTACATTAAGTGCATATAATACGCGTGGAATGTATCCAGCCAAACAACAATAAATTATGACTTTCGACTTCGGATTTTGATGCTGAGCTCTAACTCTTTTTCACCGATGTGCACCCTAAATCTGCAGTTAACAAAAAGGAATTGAATTTTCAATTAAATCAGTTTTGGAAACCCTCCTCAATACAAGCCCGCAGTTTTAGAAACCCTCAGTTTTGATGTCAATTTTTGCTATCATAGAGAGGTGAAGAGTCAAATTTTCAATAATCAATACAAAGGCTTCGTGGATTCGGCGTTTTTTATTTTTTTGTCAATGGACTTTTCGATTTGGTTTGAGGTTTCAAACCATTTGGATTCTGGATCGGGTTTTTGTCCTAATGCAACTCTGGTTTGACATTTTAAGAAAGAATTTTAGCTTTAAGATTAAATACTAAAAGAAAAAAAAATTGTTAGGTGTAATGTAATTGGCGCATAGAAAAAAAAAAATCTAATATATAAAGCAAACAAAGAATTTCAACTTCAAATTTAGATGTTTACTGTTAACTTCAGATTTAATTATATGCCAACATTTAGTCTTCACTTTGTTGGAGTCGGTAGAGTTTTAAGAAGTGTGAAGGCGGCAGCTAACACAAATCCATGACAATTGACAACCCTTTGGTTTCAATACTTGAGTTATTTGCTTTGATGTCAATTTTTGCCATCACTTTGGAAGAGAGTGAAGAGTCAAATTATTGAAAACCAAGGCTTCATTGATGTATGTTGATGATTAAAACAGTTTCTTCTAGTTTTCAGACCCTGCTAGCTTCATCTCCAAATCACATTGATAAGCATGGTTTCAATAAATATTTACCCCATGTTAACATATGGATTCTTAAAACAAAAAGATGAAGGACAATTCAGACAAAAGTTCATGGAAATTTAAACTGAAATTGCTGATTTCCTCTTTCATTAAACTACTATTAGCTATCAAGAGAGAGAGATACAAATCAATCAATCTAAATTCAATTTCTAGTTTTACCTACAAAACCTTGGAAGTTCTATACAAGATGCAAACAATGGACTTTGGAGTAGTGCTGGAAAGGTAGAAGTTATTGCTGAGGATTTTCAACCACACCCTCATCTGGTTTCTCTTCAAGACGTTGCTTTTTGGTGCATGCTGGTGGCTCAGAGTCACTGTTATCAGTAGCTTTATGCTTCAGTGATAGAGGTGATGATGAGTCAGATTCAGCAGGTTGCGTCGGTGATACACCAGCTGATGAAGAAGGTTGTTGTTCAGGATCTTGGACGGAATTAGTTGGCAGCGATGACAAGGCTTGTGGAGAAAGTAAGGCGCTGCCGGCTTTCTGTTGCTCCTCCACGATCTTCTGCAAGTACTTTGCATGATCCTCTATGCGTAGCTGAAGGGCCCTTTGAACCTATGTATGGATATAGAATAGAATCATAAAAGATTGAAACCAAAAGTTGTTGATGGGCTCAAAACCTGAATTACCATGAAACAGAAAATGCAGCCAAAAGCGAAAAAAAGGAAGATACAAAAGCAAACAATCTCACCTCAAGCTGCTCATGCAGTTGCTTCTGAACTTCCATTTGCATGCGCAGAGACTCGGTGATTTGAATGCTCCTAAGACAAGAAAGATAACGGTTCACAAAACAAAACAATAGTAAACAACATTTATTGAGAAAGATGAAATATATCAAAAGAAATATTCACCCTTTTCTTAGTCCGTCACTTTCGCTGCTGCCTTTCTTTTCTTCAGAACTAGAGGCCTTCTTATCTAAAGAGAGAAAGGGAAAAGTGCAAGTCAAAAATTTGTCAGACCATTGAACTACCATAATACCAAACCACATCTAATCTTCTATCCATCATGTCAAACAAGTTGCAAAAAGATGATTGTAAGGATGACCATCAGCATGTTTCTACTTTCATCATCTCTTCCTTACCTTCTCTATTCTCTGGAATATACTTGGCAAGTCGGTATTTCTGCAGATGCCATGAAAATAACAATGTGGTCAAATAGCTAGAATTAATTTACAAGATTTATTCTCAAATCACCAAATAAATTAAAGATGAATACCTGTAAGTGGCTTTTCACGTGATAAATGGTTAAGCCCTCAACATTCATGACCTTTAATACACCTTTTGGAGTAGCCTCTACAATTCAAGTAAACTGATGAGCATTTTATTAAAAAAATTTACTGATGTTGGAATCTTTCCTAATGGTTCACTTGATTAACTGAGAATTTTGTGAACTGATAAATAGACTAACTTATAGAACTAGGACTCTGACTGAAAGGGGACTAAACCCCATTACAGTAGAACAGAAGTTGTTGTATTTACTTTCAGCCCCATCAAGCTTGTCAACAGCCTCTTCAAAACGCTCATGGAGCTCAGGTGTCCATCGCATTCGTGGTCTATGTGCAGGCGATGGTCCAGGAGAGGGGTGACTTAAAAGAGCATCAACAGGTGGTGTTGTCAAGCGACAACTCTTACTACATGTCAATTCTATGGCCGGTTTTGGTGAGGCTTGAGGAATTTCATATATTTCCTGTACAAACAACATAATCAAACGCAAAGTACTAGTAAGTATATGACAAGCAAAATATCCCCACGAAATTCGAAACTGGCTAAAAAAGAAATCATTTATAATTGCTTCATTCTTCCAAGGATCGTATCGATATGCAAAGTGAGAGCTAACAAATTAATTTTTGGAAGGCCAAACATTTGGTTCTCACACCACTCTGGATTTTATGACATAATATGTCAAAGCTTACACTTTTATGTGGTTGAAAATACAAACGAGTAATATCTTGAATTCTTTTTTTTTTATGAAAATGGCATTTGATCAAAATGTTACTAAAAGATGAATACATTGTACTTACGTCAAGCCCGGGATTTTCTCCATTGTCCGTGATAGCTATGTCAAGTTGATCTGACAAAAACTGTAACTCTAATTGCTCTGTAAGTGCTAGAGTGTCACTTCCACAACTAATACCATGAAAGCTACCATGAGAACCATCTCCATGCAAATTAAGAAAGTCTTTCATGAGATCCTCTGATTGTTCATCATCATGTTGATTGCTCATATCGTCACTTAAGAGAAATGGCAATTTCGAATCAACAGCAGAAATGGACTGGCTGTATGTTGGAGGATGTGGAAGAAATGGCAAATTTCCAAGCTGCCGAGAGGTTTCAGAGCTCGATGAAGATGACTGATACAAACTGGTACAGAAAACAGAAGACCGCGAAAATGTGTTCTGGGAATGTTGAACACTAGATCCTCGAATATTTGTAGGAGAACCAAGAGATTCTGCCCTTATGACAGGTGACAGGCGTGCAGATGAGCATTCACTGGCCACTAAACTCCTGCCTTCTGATTCACTACCCAAAAAATCATGCATCTGGGATTTAGGAGTACAATATGATTGTGTCACTCCTTTGGTAGTCTCACTTTGAGGTACAGAGATTACATCATGGCGATTCATGATTGTTGATGGAAGCCCAACCTTCATCAATCTATCAAGTGGATGGTGCAATATACCACAATTTGGTAGCGGACTTCTACAGGTTATCTAGATTGAGTTAGAATGAATTAGAATCAAAGCTTCAAATGAGTGAAATCCATATATGGTTGCATAACAATGAAGACCAGGCAAGCAAAGTTTGAGTTTCATTTAAGTTCAAATTCCACCGAAGGAATCAGCAGAACCAAGAAGCTACATTTCCACTACAAAAAATTTCTTCAACACAATATACAGGCTAATATTTCCCACACCATATGCTTATTTCACTAATAACATAGACCCCGAACCAATAATTCGGTTACATTTAAATGGAGGGAGAAATTAGACCACCAACTTAGAGGGAAAAGGAACTAACTCAAATCTAACCCACCAGTAAGTTGTATAAAGACACACATTGAGCATGGTCTTCTCAGGTGAAAGACCATCTTCTAAGGTAGAAGATCTGCAGAAAAGACCACCAAAACAGGTGATCAGCATTGTGGCATCTAATAGCAATTTTTTTAAAAAATATAACCAAATAGAATCAATCCAGTCACTGATTGACACGCTAACCAAGTAAAAGCAGAAAACAATTCATGAATACTTCACAATCATCTGATAGGTAATTTACATAGCATAGAGTAGATGACTAACTGTAAATTGATCACCACAAAAGTGAGTCAAAATTATCCTAAAAGGCTACTTAGAGACTCCCATTTACATTGTTCTACAACTCAATAGTTTTTTAAAAGAATATTCCCCCATTTATACTCACAATTTAAACATTTCAAACTATTTGTGCCAAAACTTCATTTTTGGCTAAATGCCCCCCACATGATTCTTAAGGTCAAGCCAAAAAAGTTTTGATTCTTTTTTCCTTCTTGGGTCGCCAAGATTTTCTGCCTTTTCCTAATGAGAAGAAGCACTCCGCCGTAACTTGAACCCTTCTGTTGTTCAATCCTTATATGCAGGATTTAATCACAAATTTTGGGTGCAATACCAAAAGACATTACCAATAAACCAGCTCACTTTATACAACAATCATTAGATTTTAACAGTTCACACTTATACCTTTATCAAAAGGAGACATACAGACAAAATTTAATTGCTACAAAAACCACATTGACCATAAACACAAAAGTTTTGCATTCATTATTCAAAAAAAGGTTTGCAACTTTATTTCTTCAATAAATAAATAAACAATGTATATGGTATAGGGTTCAACAATTACTCAGTTAGAATTTCTCCAACCTTCACCCAAGAGTCAAAGAACGTTTAAACAGCACATGGAACCCTTTAACTAGAATTATTTATGTTGTAAAGGTTCTGCTTCAGTCACTTGAACAAGGTTAAAAAACAGTCAAACAGGATAAAGTCCCTTTTACCTAAACCAATAGGATGATTCACACAGCAATCATATCTTTCCAAAATGGGCAAGTCTTCAATCTATTACTAATTTTGAAAATCACCTTCAAGATTAATTTGTGTATCATTGAGTTGCTGATGAGTACTGGTTTCTCATTTATTTTTAATTGAGATTCCATCAAAAAAATAAAATGTTTTAAGAAAACTTGTTCAAATTCAAAGAAAGAAGAAGACTAGAGCATGGCAACAGCTGCTAGCAATTTGAAAATCTTCCTTCATATTATAAATAATTGCACAAAAAACCATCTGATTCACCGCAGAAAAAGAAAAAACAAATCACTGATTCCGGAAAAAGCTACCAAATTGATAAAAGTGTGGTGACAAAAACTGATAAAAATCTAACTTGATAAATAAAACATATGTACAGATATACATATACAGGAAAGAGAAAAAAAGAGAAAAAAAAGATGAAATCTTAGCTTAATCGAGAGAAAGACAGAGAGAAGAGAGAGAGATGAGATTTAGAAAAATACTGACCTGAGAAAGAGATCTTGTACTTTGAAAGAATTATGAGACCGAGCAAATGAAATGCTGACTGACAGAGAGACAGGTATAAATAAATGTCTCACAAAGCAAATCCAAACGTAAATAACAGAGCGTTGTAGTAAAACAACGTTATTTGAACTAAAATCTGATAAAATCTTGGCTCATGGGCAATTGGGTTTGCAAAGGTATCTCTATAAAATGCAAAGCTTGAAGCTTTGTAGTTGGCTTCATTGCTCTTCGCTCTTTGGCTGCGCGCAAATGATTGAGTTTTGAGCACGTGAAGACAAGATGATGAAGAAGATGGTGTCTTGCTTCACGCGCTCTTTTGGTGGACGTAAATGCACGTGCCAATGGGAGTTGCCGAGGTGGGTAGAGCCTCTTCATTTGTCGGAAGTGTCAAGTGGTGATTTGTGCCGCTGGCAATTTTGATGTCGTCACCTTTGATTTATTCCATTTTTGTAATTATTACAGAAAGCACTAATAATCTTTAATTAGAGTACCATAATCATTTCAATGACGTACTACTTCTATTTTACTTTGACAAATTTATATGTGTATATAATCCTACTTTCCTATATTATTGGCGAATGCTGACCCTACTTATTCATGTCGATGAGTGTGAATTTCGTATTACATCTTACGTCGATGCGTGGGTGGACGACTATCAATTGTTGATGAATGTAAATTTCATATTACATATTAATCTTACGTGTATGAATAACTAAACAATTACTTACCCATTGTATAATGACAAATTTTGAAATTGGATTCTCAAAAATGAAAATATAATATTTATAATAGAATATGTAAGGAATAGATTTGAATAAATAATAATATACATGTGATGATTTAACGTGCTCACTTGTGATTTGAAACATCTCTACTATTGGTGTGAAAAATTAATGGAGAATCTTGAACTTCTCTCTAACTTTCTCTTTTGGACCTTCTCCCTTCTCTTCGACACGTGTCATTTTCTACACTTAAAACAATGTCATTATTACATTAGACATAACCTTTATGTCAAAATCTCCATTTTTTAAGTGTAGAAAATAACACGTGTTATGAGGAAAAGGGAGAAGGTCCAAAGAAAAAGTTAAAGAGAAGGTTGCTAGCATTCCTCAAAATTAATTCTTATAATTTATAAAGATCATTTAGTGCTTATTTATTAAATTTGGTCAAATCACCATCACTAATATCTAAGACTTCATCCAACTGGCTAGTTAATCCAAAAGGCATATATACTTTGACTATACAGAAATGAACCATTTCTTGATTGTGGGGGGCTTAATCTACCATGCTGTTGGATAGGGAATACACCTCTACAAGCAAGTGAAGATTTTGGTTTGCTTGTATATCTTATAAATTCATATACAATATTCTTTGTATAATACCTTACATCGTTCTTAAAGACATAATGTATTGAGAAAATCATCATTTGGAGCTCAGACTTTGTGTTTCTCCGCGTTGATTTTAAGTTTTAAATATCCTAAAATTTGATACTTAAAACATAAGATCAAAGCTCTAAATTTGAGTATCCAAAGCTAGCCATAGCCAGCTTACAAGAAGAAAAAAAAACAAGGGTTGCACACACTTTAGTGTAACTTGTGAGAACAAGAACCAAAAAAATGATACTTTGTGTGTGATATAAAAAAGGAACCACTTTCAGGTAGACCTTATAAAAATGTCATAATAGATCCTCTAAGCTTAGACGGCAAATGTTAAAATAATGTGATTAAGAACTTAAAAAAACAGCAACTATGATTTAATTAAAGATAAGGAAAGTAGGCCTCTTAGGCATCTCAGATATGATTTGTAAAAAAACAAAAAAACTCAAGCAACTTGGTGAATGAATTTTCTTGTTTCTTCAGCCCCCACCCATCCATGGTCTCTACCATTTCAATCATTCTCTCACCCTTCCTATTTGCATCTTTTTTTTTTAAAATATATTTTTTGTCCACTAGGGTTTCACCCTCACAATTTGCAGCTGTCAATAAAAGTATAGCATTGTTTTTATACTTGACCTATGGTATAGGAATTTTGAGATAAAAGTATAGCTAGGCAGGCTAATAGATACCAAAATGATCATAACTTTGTGTTTCCATTTCCAAAATTGTTACTATAACTCCAATAATAATTTATTCCTAGCCTTAGCTACAACTTACTTGAATAATACACATACGTGGGGTACAACACATAAAATAGACTCAACATGTTCTTTTCTTCTTCTTTTTGTGAGTATCTTGTTGCTATTTTCTAATTAGTCATCTCCTAATATTTTTTGTGTTAAAATTGTACTTATGATTCCATGGTGTCGTTATGTGTTTGACGTTTAAGAGCTTAATATTTAGAAAACATTGAGAGATACTTTAAATGAAATGATAAAATTCTATCGTCTTTTTATAAAAAATAAAAATAAAAATGCTAAAACGATGTATTTTTAGATTCTTATATTAGAAAATTAAATGATTATAATGGGACCTTTGGTTTTTTTGTAGCTTTACTAGAAAATCAATCATCATGTTCTAATACGGTTAAGAGTCTTCTAGATTACACCTCCACCACTTCAACAATTAATGGGCCAAATCGCCAGTCTAAAACCAAGTGCCAATATTTTTATTTTTTTAAGGACATTTCCTATTGAAATTGGCTATAATATACTAAACTCTCACATATAACACGGATGTTAGAATTTGAACTCAGGATCTTGCCTGGGGGAGCAATTACTCCAAACCAAATGCCAATATTTAAACTACAATCGGTATCTCTCTTTATGACGTTATTTAATAAAGGCGACACTCATATGTGTTTTAGTGAATCTTATAATTATTAAAGAGGTGGTACATAATATGGTATAGTAATATAATCTCCTTAGCATATCCGTCGTTTTATAATATGACAATGTGGTATAATATTGGACTACGACCTATATTAACAACATATGAACGATTATACAACGTAACTGTACTCCATCATGCAAATCATATCATAGTAATTGATGTTATATCCAAATCAACTTTATGCAAAACTAGTATTTTAGTCAAAACCATTTATAGCATTCAAATCATTAACCCTAAAAACCATCAAAATAAACAAGTTGCTTGAATTGGTTCATTCAGATTCCACTATCTATAATTACTCTAACCAATTAGGCAAAAGTACATCATTTGACAGAATGCATGAATAGACTTCACATTTTGGATGTTGCAATTATTATTTTTTTCTTTCCAACGTCACTGGTAGTCCCCACTGTGTGCGGTACTGAGTGGTCCAGCTTAGTCAAACATGATCTAACAACTTGGTTATCACACATAAACCAAATATCAATTAAACTTTAGACTATATTGCCAATATTAAATAACGGATGATATTACAAAGGATCCACTAAGTATAGTAGTTTAGAGTATTTATTTTATCAGATAATGTTTTAGGTTCGAGTCCTAGCATCAGTATAATATATGTGAGTTTAGTATGCTATCGCCCTTTCAGTTAAAAAAGTCCTAAAAAAAAAACAGAAAAGAACGGATGGTATTTTACTTCACTTTATTATCAAATATCTGAAATTTGAATCTCTTTTGGTTTGATATGAAGCGAGAATAGTGCTTGAACTTATATATGACTGATAGGGATCGTGTATGTGTACCCGCGGATCCCCAATAGAACCGGTGTATGCAATTGCCATTGATACGCATTATTAGCACACATGAAATTACTCTAATGTTCTTTTGATATTCTCATTGATCATGACTTCCATGGGGGCAAGCTGTCCCACAAAATGTCTCAAAGAAGCTGAGGTAGGGTAGGCAATTAAGTGACGTGTGTGTTTCATTTTGTTTCCAAACAAAAAATTTATGAATCCCTCACTGTATGTGACGATGCGTTCAAAAAGAAAATCAATAGTATTTCGAGTTTTTCTTATGTCTTGTACTCCCCTCGCATTATTAGCATTAGACTGATGCCATGCCATGGATATATAAAACTTAAGAGCCGATACATCCACGAGATTGGTGAGAGATATAACAAGATTTTTTAATAGTGAAGGAACAAAAGGTTAAAGGAGATGAGGAAGTTCGTTTAGAATAATGTTGCCTCGTGGAGGTTGGAAATGGCCATTGGACCAGCGAAGTCATTGTCTCCTAACTTTTGCTCTGGATGTATGGTCACTTGTGATGATGGGTCACAATCTAAAACTTTCTGGTACTGGTATGCATGCTTCCTGAGCCTTTTTTATTGACAGAACAACAATCCCAACCAAGACAGATTCCTACCTAACATAGCTTCTTTTATTGATTTGTGCTTTCAGATTTGAGCATTGGAGGGAGGAAAGGAAGAAGAAGGCTGGGAAGTGTAACAGAAATTCAAAGCAAGATGGTGAGTTGTGATTTCTATCAGCTCAGAAGAGTTCAAAACCCAACTAAACAATAATTTCGTAGGCACATTTTAATAAGTTGCACAAATTTTAGTTATCATAGTGTTTGTACCAAAATTTGCACTTTTTGGCCAAATCCCTTATTCTAGCCAAAATACATGTGTTTGGGCCCAAAATATGAAAACCAGCCCATTTGGCTATTTTGGCTCTAGTTGGCAAAAGTTGAAAAAATAAAGCACATATCAGTTTAAGGATTAAAATAAGTCAAAGTAAGTTTCACAAGTTTCCAAAATTCATATTGAAACTTGAAGTCTGGAGAACAAAACCAGCAGAAATGTGAAGAAAAGAAGTTACCTCCTAGAGATATTTTATACAGACTAAAACTTTTTCTGCAAACAAACGAGTCATCAAGCAAGATATTTGCTACCCTTTAAAAATTGCAGGAACAAAGATATTTTTCAGATATTTAGGAAACCACCGTCATACATATTTCCTATAAATATCAAGGGATGTGAACTGAGATACAAGCAAACCCAGCACCCAACCAACAAAACAAATACAAAAGAAACAATCAGTCTCACTGATCATTCTAGCCTTCAACAGAAGCAAAGCTAACAAAGGTGCCAAGGACCTCCAAAGCTATCCTTGAGATTCATTTAGAATTCCCACCACTCACGACTCAATCGATTATAGCTCTGCCAATTTCAATATTGGTATCGATTTCCAACTAATATTTATTAGTTGAAGGTGTCAAGTGCGATCCAGTGTAGTCCAAAGGTGCAGTGTAGTCGGTCTGCGGTGCGATGCGATCAGGCGATCCAAAGTCGGTGCAATCCAATCCAGTCCAATCCAAAGGTATGCAGTAATCCAATCCACCCAATTCTACACGATAAAAATCATCTCTGCAATGGCGTTTGAGTAATTCAAAGTCCAATGTTCGATGTCTTTCCGCACTTGGCGACTCCTTTCATTTATCGTATTTCAAACAGTTCTCCTTGAACTTGTTTGTTTTTATTTTCAAACACTTGTATTTTTGCTTTACTTCCAGGTTTATTTAGATAAATTATGAAGTCCTCACCTGTCCGAGGCAAGAAAAGAACTTACTTGGGAAATATTCCTCACCCAAATTCACAATCGTTTGTTCAAAGTCAATAGCTTGGGCGCAAGTTATTTGATCCTCAAGTCTGTTAGAATTTTAAATTGCTAACAGTGGCACGCTCAACACACAAAGAAAGTTGATTTATTAACCAAATCATGGTCTTTGAATTAATGGGGAACTTTGCCCTGCCATCACAGGTACTAAACAAAAAGGGGTGAACACATAGTATATAGAATTTCGAAATTTATTTTGGTGTTTCTAGCATTCCACCTTCTTGTATATGTACTAGTGGCACAATGTAGGGACCATTCATCAAAAGATTCAAATTTAAAGCCACTTGACGTTTACACATGTGGAAGTACTACTTGGAGCTTCCTTTTACAATAAACAAATTCAACAATGCCATGAGTAAACTTTGGTTTCCATCTTCCACCAATGTAGTTGACGATCCAAATGTCCATCTTTAATTTTAAACATGAGATTTACATGTCACTAACATTTCAGCAAATGAGATTTCTCGAGTGTTTAAGATTCATAATTTTTTTAAGGGTTAACTACGAAGAAACCCCCAAACTATTGGGCGATTTTCAAGTTCATACATATAGTATAAAAATTCGCGAGTACATACTCAACTTCCCGGAAACGATACAAATTGCCCCCAGTTAGTGAAATCGTCGGAACCACCGTTATGTGCCTACGTGGCATCGACTTGGACAAATTTTTAAGGGCATTTTCGTCCTCCCAAGTGTTCGTAATATCTCGTAGTTTAAGTTTGAAACTCGGACTCATCATACCCTAAGCCCCGATTCGTGAGAAATCCCTAGTCCCAATTCAAGACGACGCAGAAGACGAAGCCGAGGCAAAGAAGAAGACGACGATGTCGACAATGTCTCCAGATGGAAGAGTCGAAGTGAGCCCGCCAATTTGTTGATGCGGCAATCAATGTCGTCTGACAACGTCGTGGACTGACAACAACCCTGGGAGGAGATTTTGGGGCTGCGCCGATTATGGGGTAAGAAGAGGGTGTGCATTCTTTCAATGGTATGATCCACATGTATGCGAAAGGTCAAAGAAGGTTATTCCGGGGCTATTGAAACGATTACGCAAGGAAGAAGAGGAAAATCAGAAATTGAAAATGGAGGTTAGAGCTGCCTTGAACGCACAGAGATTTCTACGCACAAGTCTTCTGGGTTCGTGAATTTTTTTGATTGTGTTGTTGGGAATGCTAGAATTGGAATGGAGACAGGCTGGATCTTCCAAGAATGTGCATTTAGCACTTCAATTTTAGGGTCTACAATTTAGGAGATTTGGGTGATGGTTTTTGTGGCCATGTATGGAACATTTTGGAAAATGAAAGCGCTTTATGTGTATGTACAATCAATTTCTGTAATCTTCAATGTGGATTACATGATGAATGATGTGTATGTATGAAATGTTAGGCAATTGTCCAAATGTATATACTGTTTGCTTCAATGCAATTTCCATTCATACTTTTCCAAATTTGAAAATGTTAAAAGTTAAGCTAGAATACAACCATTTCCAAGTCATGATAAAAGTTACCAAAAGTTACAAAATGTTGACGTTTCTCTGTCTAGTTCAAGTTACAAAATGTTGACAAAATGGCCACCGCACAAAAGCAAAACTTGTACTAGTTCAAAACAAAATAGAAGGCAGTAACTAAGAACTAAGAGCCTTGTGTTCTCTGTCTCTTGGATGCTCTCAATCCTATTCCAGCGATGTCACCGCATTTGAAGACGACGCATTTGGTCAGGAAGCATTTATCGCAGCCTTTTTGCGTGACAGCAGCCTTTGCCCTTACATATGCAAGCTTTCTCCTTGCTTTTGCAGCTGCTTTTGCTTCAGCCTATAAATAATAAAACCAATCAAAGCTTCAAAGTAAGAACCAAGAAATAATCAAACCAATCAAAGCTTCAAAGTAAGAACCAAGAAATAATCAAACCAATCAAAGCTTCTAAGTAAGAACCAAGAAATAATCAAACCAATCTAAGCTTCAAAGTAAGAACCAAGAAATAATCAAACCAATCAAAGCTTCAAAGTAAGAACCAAGAAATAATCAAACCAATCAAAGCTTCAAAGTAAGAACCAAGAAATAATCAAACCAATCAAAGCTTCTAAGTAAGAACCAAGAAATAATCAAACCAATCAAAGCTTCAAAGTAAGAACCAAGAAATAATCAAACCAATCAAAGCTTCTAAGTAAGAACCAAGAAATAATCAAACCAATCAAAGCTTCTAAGTAAGAACCAAGAAATAATCAAACCAATCAAAGCTTCAAAGTAAGAACCAAGCAATAATCAAACCAATCAAAGCTTCAAAGTAAGAACCAAGAAATAATCAAACCAATCAAAGCTTCAAAGTAAGAACCAAGAAACATGAAATAATAAAACCACTCACAAAGACAACATCGTGGTCTTGGTCTTGTATTTTTCTTGGTCTTCCTTTACCCCTTGTTGGTGGTTTTTCCTTTTGAGGTAGATGCCTATGGTGAGTGCTTTTGTTATGGCCAGTCTGCCCACAAATACTGCACCTCATTGGGATTCCTCCTCTTCCAAGCCACTTTTTCCCAGTCTTATCTATTCTTTCTTCAGTGCCTTTTATCCTCACCTTTCTAGGTCTCCCAAGTTGTCTAGTGTAGGATGGTGGCTTAATTGGTGTCTGGTTGGTCTTGTCCCATAGTTGTGACCCATTAATTGGCATAATCAGATTGTTGTACGAGGCTCATGTAACTATCCTTGCAGTAGTATGAATGCACAAAATCCTCCACACGAATCCCTCCTTTGTAATGTAAGGAAGCAATTCCATGAGCACAAGGTATGCCTGGTTAAGTCCCACTTTCTGCAAGAACAAGTGTGGTTATCCAAGTCCACCACATATTGGTCACCTCTTCCTGCATCCACTTGAAATTTAGGACCACCGGACCATTGCACAAGATAATTGCATGCCTCCAACTTTTTATTCTGGACTTGATCAAAAATGTTCTTGCATATTTGATGAGGCCAACTGATCATCTTGTCTCTCCTCCACTGGATCCTTCTCATCAATAAGCACCGACCATCTCTAGCATTGTGATAATTGGCTTGTCCCTTGCTTTTTTGATACTACTGTTGAAGCTTTCACACAAATTATTCTGCAGCATGTCACACTTAATAAGTGTTCTGAAATGAGACTTACACAATTGTGTTGGTGGCTTCTCAGCAAGCCACTCTCAAGCTTTGCTATCTAAGGTCTTCATTACTTCCATTTGATACTGAAAAGAAAGGACAGTGGTAGCTCTAGCACAGTCCACAACTGATCCCTCAAAACTTTACCTTTATGAGTTTTGTTGAAGTTATCCCAAAGGTGCCTCACACGTAACCTTGTCTCAAAGATTAGGCACAACGTCTTCAAATGCACCAGCCAGTCCTTTTTGCTTGTCAGATATGAAGGCCCATCCATGGGAATTCACAATGTCCAGATCCTTTGCCAACAGTTCAATGAACCATGTCCATGAGTCCCTTGTTTCCAGCTCAACCACAGCATATGCTATCACCCAACTCTCGTTATTGGGATCGATCCCAACAGCTGTAATCAACTGTCCACCATAAACCCCTTTTAAATGACAGGCATCTAAACCAATCAAAGGCCTGCAGTTCATCTTGAACCCTCTCTTTAATGGTTCTAAACAAATGTACAGTCGCTTAAAAACTAGTGCACCATCCACAAACTCACACTGCATTTTTGTTGTGGTTCCAGGGTTTTTGTCTTCCACTCATGGCGATAATTCCATAGCATGGCATATTGCTCACCTTCTGTTCCTTCAATTATTCAAGAGCCTCTGCCTTTGCTCTGTAAGCTTTCATCCTAGAGACACCTACTTTAAACTCAAAAGAGGCTGAGTTCACTATGGACTCTGCAGGCATCATGGGATTTGATTGAATTCTAGCCAAGAACTTATCTCTCAACCATTTACATGAGGCTTGTGAGTTTTCAAAAACTCTAACACAGTTATGAGTAGGATTATAGTACTTCACCACCAAGCTTCGATCTGTAGGGTCTTTGGAAGCCACATAAATCTCCCAAGGACAACTCACTGCTTTACAAACAGCCCTCACCTTATATCTTTCATTCCTGGTGAATGTGACTTGTTTCCCATTCAACAAGCAATATTCCCGAACAGCTTTTCTAAACACCTTGCAGTCACTGAAAACAATCCCGGTATCAAAAACAGGGTTCTGTTTGTCTGTTTCAGGGTTATAGTCTCTGTATTTTTTCCTCCTTCCAACTGTTTCATCATCTTCATCTGATCCAACATTTCTTAACTCATCCTCCACTGCTTGATCCCCCTCTTCTAATCTAGTATCTTCAAGATCTGTAAATTGAACATCCGTAGTCCGAGAAGGGTTTTCCCTATTTCTATCAGTCTGTGAAGGTTGGTCCCGGTCTTGAGCACTGTGTGAAGGATGGTCCCCATCTTGACCAGTCTGTGAAGGTTGGTCCCGGTCTTGAGCAGTGTGTGAAAGATGGTCCCCATCTTGACCAGTCTGTGAAGGATGGTCCCCCCTTGCCAAGTTGTCAAAATTTTGGACCCCACTCTCATTTTGAACACTACCACCTTCCCCTCATTAACACCACCACATTCACCCTCATTAATCTCTTCATCTTCAATAGGCCGAAAAGGCTCTTCAACCGAGGCATGGTCTGTGATCCTCTGTTGCAAAAATTGTTATCCTCAAGAATCTCTTCAATGTTATCACCCCCACACTCACTCTCAACAAAACTAGCTGCATCTTGAAATGATGCATCACTGTCTTCACCTTCAGATTGCACTTGCCACTTGCCACTCCTTTACCCTTTGCAGCCCTTGTCGCCTTTCCCTCTTTGGTGGCTCGGGATGAGACAACGCCTTACCCTTTGCAGCCCTTGTCGCCTTTCTTTTCTTTGGTGCCTCAGGTTGAGACACACATTTACCCTTAGTTGCAGCCCTTGTAGCCTTTCCTTTGTTCTCGTATGCGAGCTTCGTATAAATCTCCAACATCATTCATCGCTTCTTGCTCCACTATCAAAACCTTAGTTGGCTGCTCAACATTGATATTTTTCTTGTAAGGAACAACAGGACTACACTCACCATATCCTAGATCCTCAATCACCAACGACCTCTGTTTTTTTAACGAACCTTCAACCCTTTGCTGCTCCAGCTCTTTGTGTTGGTTTAAAAACATATAAGGGTCATCAGACAACTGTGTCAAGTAGATATCAATCTCCCTCACTTTTGGCACAGCTTCACACATTTTCAAAACATCTTCATCACATAGAAGCTTTTGTACAGAAGAAGAGTTGGGAAGCTCATAGTGATACAACACTATACCATCATAACCTAACTCTTTAACCATCAGACCAATTTCAAACATGGACATTTGGTCCTTATCGCAGAAATCAATGAAGTCTAGAGTCCCATTTACATACAGGTTGTAAATAGAACCCCCATGGTTCATTCGAATAGTAAAGTGGTCATCCTCACCTGCAAAACCACGTAACATTCAACACTAACAGTACACAATTGTTGAATACACAAATGGTGAATAAAAAATGTAGAGGTCTTGGACCACTAAGTATTGGCTGGAATCTACAGCCGTTCGGTCAGACAAAAAAGGTGTTTTTTTATGCTTTTCCAACAACACAAAACAAAACCACCGACACAAATCGACAACCATTATAACTTTCTCAGCCACACTTCAAAGCAAATCAAAAGTTCACAAAAGCCTTTACGATGAAAACAATAAGCTGCGCGACTTACAGTAACGTGGCACACGACTCCCACGACGACGAAAACCCCAAGGCATCTCAGCAAATAACCCAAACTGCCTCCTCTGTGGTCTTCGATGGATGCGAAATGGGGATTAGATTTCGGGGAAGAGGTCGATTTCGGGGAAGAAGTCGATTTGGGGAAGAAATTGTCGATTTGGGGAACAAGTTTTCGATTTCGGGCTCAAGTTTGGATTTGGGGGTGTTCGATTATCGTTGCAACTTGCAAGAACTTCGATTTCGACGACGCCACTTTTCTTCTTTTTTTTTTTTTAAATTGTTGTTGCCACGTGTCTGTTTGGGGCGCAAAAGCGAACACATGAGATGACGAAAATGCCCTCAAAAATCTGTCGAGGTGGACGCCACGTAGGCACATAACGGTGGTTCTGACGATTTCACTAAGGGGGCAATTTGTATCGTTTACGGGAAGTTGAGTATGTCTTTCGCGAATTTTTATACTATATGTATGAACTTGAAAATTGCCCAATAGTTTTGGGGGTTTATTGTAGTTAATCCTTTTTTAAAAATAATTAAATTTATATGTGAATGTTATTAACACAATAAATTAATATTTTAAAACTTGAATAAGGCAATTTACACTAAAAATGTAAATCTAAATGGACCTTAAAAATAAAATGAAGGTATAGATTTCAAGATCTAGCAAAATATATTATTAAAAATGCCTAACCTATGAAGTCATGCGAAAGACAAACGGTCATAAGAATGTAGTCCAAAAGTCAAAAGAGAGATAAAGAGAGAGTTGGGTTAGAAGGAAGCGGGAAGCCGAGGAAGTCGTCAAACCCCACAACACCAGAAAATCAAACTATCGTTGATGAATGAAAGATTCATTCTTTAGTCATTTTTCATGTTAATTTGGTGTTTTGTTTATAACCCAAATCGTTTATTTCTCAGAATCTCAGACAAATTAAAAACTTTAGGAAATCTTGAATTCCAGCTCATTCAGAGTCAGAGCAGAAGTCACTTCTTCAAGATTCTGACTTTCATTACTGTCTCATTTCCCAATTCCCAATCGGAGCAACAACAGGGTGGAAGATCTTTCTTTCTAAATTGCAGGTTAGTTTTTCATAACAGCTGTTTTTTCATTTGCTTTTATTGAATCTTGTTCCATAACTTTCGGATTATTTGGATCCTTTATGTATACAGTATTTGGTGAATGGGCATCCATTTGTTGACTTTGCAGTTCCTTCTCAATACCCCATCTTGCAAAGTAATCAAATTTTTATTTTCAAAGAAAGAAAGAAAATCAGAAGGTAAGGGATAATCTACTGAGGAAAGTTAGAGTTGAGCTTCAGAAATTTGTTTAAGATGCATTTATGTAATAATTCCTCATTTTTGGGATTCACAAACTTCAATGTGTTGGAAAGAATAGAGTTTATGTGTTCCCAAATATTGGGGTTGGTAAGTACTAAATAGTAATTTAAGTCAAAACCTTGTGCAATAGGAACATTGGAGTGTCTTACTTTATGCATTAATGTTAGAACATTGTTTTTGTGTCCTGCTTCAACATCACCAGCATGTCCCATGTTTCTGTCTAGTCAGCTTAGTATGTTTAGTTCTGTTCACAATTTCTTTCTCTATGTAAATATTGTCCACACTGTCTCAAGATATGACCTATGAATAAGTGACTGAGAAGATGTAAACTTTTTTGTAGTCTTCATGGGAAACTATCCTTTCTGATATCATTGTATGGTACTAAGAATTCTGTGTAATTAGGTAAAATAGTCTTGTCGTCTCAGACCTGTAGATGGGAGATGGAAGCCTGGAATACACTGTCGATGAGGCTCTTGTGGCCATGGGGTTTGGAAAGTTTCAAATTCTTGTGCTTGCTTATGCTGGCATGGGTTGGGTCTCAGAAGCAATGGAGATGATGCTACTCTCATTTGTTGGACCAGCGGTTCAGTCTGCTTGGGGTCTTTCTTCTCAACAAGAAAGTTTCATAACCAGCGTGGTTTTTGCTGGAATGCTAGTTGGAGCGTACTCATGGGGCATAGTTTCTGATAAACACGGACGTAGGTGGGCCATTTTTTGTTTTCTTATTTTTCTTCTCTTTGGTTAATTCAAACAGTCTGAACCTTTATGGGATCCTGTCTATTATGTTGGGGCCAAAAAGGTGGCTACTAATATAATGTGTTTATCATTTTATTTGATTTAATTCAGGCTCTTCTCTTAATGTCAAAATGCCTTAGATGATTCTATAGACATGTTTCAATTGACTACATAAAGTCATTAACATGGTTCGAAACTGTAACTTCAATAGCTGCGTGGTTGCTCATTATCAGACAACTTTTGATTATAAGAAAGACAGATTTTGGATTCATCACATAGTGATGATTGAATATTTTTCTTTTTACTTTTTAATTTTTGTGTGGATTTTGGTCTCAGACTTTGGTATGATCTTTTGATTATGGTTATTTTCCCTAAATCTTCTATCTACTGAAAAAGAAAATGCTAATTTTCAGGCATGTGATATCCAGTTGAGCTATATTACTCAAACCAGAACTTTAAATGACAGGGTTTTATTCTGCTAGTACTGATCACTCCTGCTTGGATTTGTTATTTGTAGCATCTGCTTGCCATTTCTGATGTTCTAGTTTTTCTGTCCATGCACCTGCACATTGTAGTAACTGTAGTTTTCCCTTTATATTCTTAATTGGATACATATTTGATTCTTTATTCCTTTTATAGGGTTCACTGTGATCTTGAATGCACCCATTTTTCTGACTTAATGATTCTACTGGTTCTTTTTTTTGTCGGTACACTTCTATTCTTTCAGGAAAGGTTTCCTCATTACAGCCACAATTACTTCTGGAGCTGGTTTTCTGAGTGCTCTTTCGCCTAATTATACATCCTTGATCCTTCTTCGTTGTTTGGTCGGTGTTGGTTTGGGAGGTGGCCCTGTACTCTCATCCTGGTTTCTGGAGTTCATTCCTGCTCCTAACAGAGGCACCTGGATGGTTGTTTTTTCAGCTTTTTGGACTCTTGGAACAATTCTCGAGGCTTCACTTGCATGGGTATGCTTTTGAGTACTTTATTTATATTAGTTTGTGTTTAAACCAACTTTTCTAGATTTGATTTCCCGGATTTGTGTTTTTCTTATGTTTTGATCTATCGATACTGGAATTAAATACAATGAACATAACAAACGTTAGTAGTAACTTCTATTGTCATTCCATAAATAGTGGATAATAAGCCAGTTGAACATTGGGTTAGCATATTTCCTTTTCTTTTCTTTGGGTGAATAGCTATTGTAAATATATATTATTGCATAACAAGTTGACAAACAGATAGCTTTCCTTATTCAGCTTACTTGTTCAGCTGCATGTAATTTTAATTTTCCCCTGTTTTGGGGCTGTAATGCCAATATATTATGTAATAAGAGTTTAAGATTGGTGCCTTCATATATTTATTTTGTGTTCTTTGCAGTTTGTCATGCCAATGCTGGGCTGGAGGTGGCTACTTGGACTGTCTTCACTCCCTTCATTGCTTCTCCTTGTATTCTATTGGGTAGCACCTGAATCACCCAGGTATTTATGCTTAAAAGGGAGAACAACTGAGGCAATCAATATTTTGGAGAGAGTAGCAAGACTGAATGGAACAAAACTCCCTTCTGGAAATCTTGTTTCTGATTTAAAAATCGAGTTATCTGAAAAGAGTACTCTATCGGAAGATGCACGTTTGATCTCACCAACAGAAAATGAAGATACATCACCTAAGGAGATGGATTCTTCTGATATGGGGGGCATCTCTTCACTGTCAATGCTTCTTTCCCCAAAATTAGTCAGATCTACCTTGCTCTTATGGGTAGTATTCTTTGGGAATGCTTTTTCATATTATGGCCTGGTGCTTCTGACCACTGAGTTGACCAATGGACATAGTAAATGTACGCCAGATAAATTACAGTCAGACAAATTGCAGGATACTGGCTATAGAGATGTTTTCATCGCTAGTTTTGCAGGTAAATTTATCTAATTATTTCAGTGTTTGTAATTATTTATTATGGAAAAAGTGTTATCCTATTGCTAGAAAATGGTTTAGTGACATTTAACTTTGTTTGGAATGAAGAGTTACCTGGGCTCCTCGTATCTGCTGCCACGGTCGATAGACTGGGTCGTAAGCTTTCAATGTCAGCCATGTTCTTCTTGTGTTGCATTTTTCTACTCCCCTTAGTAATTCAACAGTCTCAGGGCTTGACCACTAGCCTTCTTTTTGGAGCTCGCATATGCATCACAGCGACCTTCACAATAGTCTATATATATGCCCCAGAGGTAAATTGTGAATGCATTTATCATTTTAAAAGCCAGTGGACATGAAAGTGTTTTTCAAGTGTGCAAATCCATGCTTTTCTTCAATGCATGATTGTCTGAGATTTTTCATTTTTTGGGTTTCTTTATTATACAATTTTTATTTGAAGTTAGGCATCTTTGACTATCAGAAGCGTTTTAGAATAGAATGAGTTTTCTTTCTTCCTTTTTATTATTATTTATAAATAGTACTAAAGCTGGTGCTTAACTAGTTGTAGTTCTGGAATTAGAGCCTGCCAACTAAACTCTCAATCCAACATGGGGATAAATAAATTTCTAGGTTTATAAATACCCTTACATGAGATTTATGTTCAAAAGGCATGGCGCTGAAACCAAGTTCAAACATCATACAAATATGTCAGGTCTGGCTTACTTTGGAAATTCCATGATGGCATCTTAGCAAATTGCATAAAATGACTCTAAAATGATTGTATGGCTTTGGTTGACATGAAAACACATCAAATGTGGAAGATATCTAGAGCTCGTTTTCCCATTTTTAATTGAATGTTAACTAGTTTAACTAAAATTTTCAGTTATTATATTCTTTTATGGTGGAGACAATTATGGGAGTGCTTACTGCTAAGGGAACTGTACTGTGAATCTAAACCACCTGGGTCCTAATTTTCATATGTTGTTATATGAGTCGTGTGTGTGTCACTGTCAACTTCTTGCACATAACCTCTAATTTCTCCACCACGTTTAAATTATCTACATAACTGTAGTGGTAAAACAAAATGCACTCACTGCTTAGAATATGAAACAAACATGGTTAATCTAAGAAAAAGATTGTGAAAAACCTTGCTTGTAGATGTACATTCTTGGTCTTCTGTTCGTATTGATTTGTGTGCTTATCCATGAAAATCATTTTGAACTTAGTACCAAGTACTTAATCTCTAAATCTTTTGTTTGAACTGTAGATATACCCAACCTCAGTCCGAACAACCGGCGTTGGAGTTGCAAGTGCAATGGGAAGAATTGGTGGAATGATATGTCCTCTTGTGGCAGTAGGTTTGGTACATGGATGCCATCAGACAGCATCCATTCTGCTCTTTGAGATTGTAATTTTTCTTTCGGGGGTATGCGTTTTGCTCTTCCCATTTGAAACCAAGGGACGTGAATTGAGCGATACTGTATCATCTAACTCAAAGAATCAAAGCCAGTAAATGCATTTGTACGAATATCCCACATACAGTAGAGGGGGCCTTGGCCCCAGTCTTTATACACTGTCCATTTGATAAACATGAAGGACAAAAAGAATTAGGCAGGGCTACACTTGTTCATCATACCAAATGCAGCTTGTGAAAATTAAGCAGCTCAAGTAGTGTTTTATTCTTTTCTTAGAACAAACTCTGTTCCTGAAGATCTTAAACTGATTTTAATGCATTTCTAAGTTAAAACTGAAAGGTAGAGTACAAGGATGTCAATTTTCATTAACTTTTGTGTTTAAGTTAGAATGCTGAAATGTTTTTTTAGTTACAGTTTGCTGGTTCTCATGAAACCAAAAAGAAAAAAACATTTTGTCAGACCCTTGAGGTCAAAATCAGAGACCACCATTTGTGTCCTTGGTTGCATCAATGAGTTTGTCCAATATTTTTAACAAGGCATCAAATACTTTGTTACCTATGAGCTGGGATCAAATTGACATTCATTAGAGAATTGAGATTCTTTGTATTTTTTTATAAATGTAATACCGTTACCAACGATATTGAGGGATGGGAGAATCGAACTTATAACCTTTGGTGTAGAGGTAAATACTCTTAAGAGAAGGGAAAGACAACATTTACAGGATATTACAAGAGGCTTGGAGAGCTCCCTGCTTATTTGCGGCACATGGTTACACAGCTTTCTGACATCTGCTGGGAGAATTGCTTTAGCACAGATCACGTGATCTGGTTAGCCAAGTTCTTCTCCATGTACTGCTACCACATCATAAGGACCACTTGGGAGCTACCCAAGCATTTAGAAGGTCTCACAAGTTTTTTTTTAAAAAACAAGTTGGGTGAACACACACAAAAAGGGAAAATAATCAAGTGAGGTTGCCTAGAAGTTCATGCTGTGTAAATTGAGTACTATAGAGATTCTTGGGACACACCTTTTCCCTCATGTTAACCCACATAGCATAATAAATTGAAAAAAATAGCTGTGTTAGAGATTAACAGTGATGAATGAGCATAGGTCAATCTTGTTAGACAAGTACTAGTCCCAACAACTACATATGGGCGTAGGGAATGGAACACATGACCACTTACAAATAAGGCTTCATGTTAGACAATCACTAGCTCTAAAAAACTTAAGCTGTTAGAGAATGAGTCAACAATAATCATTCATACTTGACGGGTTACGACAATTCAGTTTGGTTCAGGTTCTCAAATATCCATATTAATTGCAGTATGAACCGAACTATCTTAATTATTTGAGAATGAATCCAAGCTTAAGCTCTTAATATAGATGGAAAATGTGACTCATCCTCTATGGTTAATAACTATTGAGTCAAATAGTTTTAATACTTTGAGTCATTTTCCGCTATCAAACATACCGATGTGTAATTCTTTTTCCTATCTAGCACCATTCTTTTACTAGAAATCTTTCACGATTCATTCTCTCAAATATATATGTTGAGGATTTGCATGGTTATATGTACATTTCAAAGTCAATATCAGAATTGAAAATTTTGGGTCTATGGTAGCCACTGCACGAGTGGGTCAGCCTATATCAGGTACACAAAAGTATAATGTTGCAGATGTCAAAGACTCTGACTCAAGACTCAAAAAAGAAGTAACTTTTTTTTATAAGGAAAAAAAGATGTAACTTACAACCCAAACTATTTACTGTTTTATTTATTATTTTAAAATTTATTTTGGGTTTTTTTTTAATGAGGAATTTCTTTTGGGTTGAGATAAAAGGTTAAAAACTATTGTCATTAATTTAGTATTTAAACTTATTTTTAATGACCAAACAGTCCCCAGAGAAGTAAAAGTCACCCAGTGCTCATTACAATTGCATATTTCTCTTTCCGGGTACCCACTGTTCTTTTGGCACTCACCATAAATTTACCATTTTAGTGACTTCCATGCCCAACTTTTCTTTTATAAAATTCCAATTACTATTAAATAAATAAATAAAACCCAACAATATAAAATGAAAATGAAAATTGCTTTATTTTATGATGGGATACAAAAAAGAAAAAAAATAGAGAAGGCAAAGCGAGAAACTTCTTGTTTCTGCAGGATAAATGGAGTACGTTATATATATATAAGAGATATAATTGTTAATAATGTTATGAGGAGAGAGAGATAGGTACATATACACATATAGTAGATACTCTGCCTCTGCTTAGATTCACGTGCGCGGTGTCTCTTTGAAAATTGAAGATCTTTACTTCAGATTCATGGCGGCAAACCAACCGCAGGCTCCAGATCGTACCTCTGGTACGTCAATACCATGAAACCCATAAAGCAAATAACCTTCCTTTTTGTTTTTATTTTAAATTCTGCTTGCTTCTGCTCTTCCCCTTATCATGATTTTTGATGATTTTTGTTATCTGTGTTGTGGTGTTATTCTTTTCCTCTGATGGGTTTCTTTTGTTTGTTTGTATTTTGCTTTGATCCTATGTAAAGTCAATGAATTGGATAAAATTTTCATTTACTTGTGAAATTACTTGAACAAGTTTCTGTATTTATTGGGGAAGTTGGGGCTTTAGCGTTTTTTAGTGTGAATTTTGGCATCCATGGTTGGCTTTGTCTGTAGAACTGTGCCCTGATCTGGGTTGTAGGCACGCTTAGGAGTATCTAAACATTGGAGATCTAGTATCTGGTATTGTTAGATGACAGAATTATTGCAAGCCTTGGTTATTTCATTTTCTGTTTTCTTGTTTGGATTTTGTGTTGGAGAGGTCATTGCTTATTGATATGTCGGGTCATATGATTGGGTTACTTCGGGATCAGTCATCATGTAGTCCGAATGCTTGATATATGTATAATTGTATATGTATTATGTTATGTTTGCTGCATGTATGTATATCCATATAGTGAAGATGCAGTTTTGATGATTATGTTTGGTTTGTAGGAGTCATTTGGATATTCATTTTTAGAATTGCTGTCAACAAAAGGCATGCACTAGACTATAGAGTGGTTGTGCAATCAATTAATATGTCATGCGTGTAGTTACTTGCAGACTCAGTTTTTGTTTTTAAGAAGCCTCTGTTCGATATTGCACAAAATGCCAACTTTCCTGAACTAGAATTATATAGGTAGAGCATCAGGCTTTTTCTAATTTCTCGTTGTTGTAGTCTTTATAGGTGTGTTGTCATGTTCTGGTTTACTGGGGACTGGGGAGAGGCAGATAGAAAAGGAAGGATATTTTCTCCGGAGTAGTAGGAGGTGGATGAATTGGAACAGTTAATATCAGACTAGCTTAAGATGAAAGAATTAAGGGAGGTAATGAGGCTTTTGAGGTTAATACTTTTTTCTTCTTTTTTTCCCCTTTTCCTTTTAAAATTTGTGGGAAATTTTACTTCACTTCTTTTTTCAGTATGGGTTATCACTAGAAGCTTTCTGGATAACTTATACAGTTGGGCATCTTGGTTCATTGTGTATCCATAAACAATTCCATGAATGTCATTATTTATAGTTTGAGAGGTTAGGGTCATATCTATGGCAGCTTTTCAGTTTTCTGAAGTTGAGACCTTTATGTCTATCAAGGCTTTTTTCTTCTAAAGAATTCTATTACTGGTGGCCAGCTCGAAATTTTTTATATTTTATAACTAGATTTCGAACCTATTGATGTAGACATGACTGAAATATATTCATGTACTTCTATTTATCATGTGTGCATAGGTGTGCACGCGTGGATATGTGCGCACATATTCATAGCTTCAAGTTTTCCTATCACCGAATTTTGCTTTGGTTGGTCAATAATTTGTAGTGCCTGTGTTTCTAAGACTCTACTAAGTCACTGAGCATACTGATCATGGATGCAGAAGAGAAACCTGCTGAACCAGATAACATGAAGGAGCAGGTAGTTGCGAATCCAATACAATGCTCTTCTGATCCATTGCAATTTCTGTGCAATTGAAGTTAGTTTGTTTTCTTTACTCCCTCTTGTGCATGACAATTTTCTGTTTGTTTATCTGTTATCAGCCCCATGTAGCAAAAATTGAGAGGTCAGTTTCTCCTAATCCTTCTCCAGATGCTGCCACAATAGGTCATCCAAGGGATGCAGCAGGTCAATCGGGTCCTTTTGGTTCAGGTGGAGATCACACTGTTATCCCACCTAATGTCTATGCCCCTCAGGCCCAGACCTTCTACTATAGAGGTTAGTCTTTTGTTCCTCTGGGTTTGGATGCGCAGCCATGGAAATGGGGGCCATTCACAGCTGTACAAAGTCTGAAAATAAATTCAGCTCCATCGGGGAGGAACTTTTTTTCCCATTTTCTGTGTGGAGTAGAACCAATCAATATCTGGTTTACATTAATTTGTGAGGTTGGAATATATATAAATTTCAAAATCTTTGCATTTTTAGCTGACCTAGGAGGTCAGGGTTCATAATTGGCTTTTTAAACTAAAGTTTTAAGGCAATGATAGTTTTTGACTTGTATAAGGAAAAGAATTGTTGTTATATTGGTCCACTGGGTTTGGGACCAGTTGGGCCCCCCTCAAAGAGGTCAGGGGTTCGACTCTCATCAAGGTACCTACCAAGCATTATGCTTGTATTTCCCTGCCCCCCAAAGATTGTAGGGTTTGGCGGGTGGGCCCCAGTTTGGAAGCTGAGTCAGCAAAGCTGACAAAGTGGAGTTCTGGGTTGTCAAAAAAAAATTTCTTTATTTAGTTGTGTTTTGTGTTTTTGTCGCTTATAGAAGGTAAGTATAGATATAATGTTATCATCTGTGATGTAGGTTATGAAAATGGAACTGGTGAGTGGGATGAATATCCTTCATACCTCAACGCTGAAGGGTTGGAGATTAGTTCTCCTGTGAGTGTATTTTTTTTCTTCTTCAATTTATGTATCAACATTTCTGTTAATTTATTGTAATTTGATTTGATATTTAATCTTGATTAGGGTGTCTACAATGAGAATCCTTCTCTAGTCTTTCATTCTGGATATGGCTACAATCCTCAAATGCCCTACGGGCCTTACTCCCCGGTCACAACACCTTTGCCATCTGTAGGTGGTGATGCACAGTTATATTCCCCCCAGCAATTTCCATATTCGGGACCACCTTATTATCAGCAGCTTGGTCCTCATAGCATGCCATATATTACTTCACCAACTACAGTTTCACAGCCAGAGCTCACCACCTTAGTTAGCATTGACCAACAAGGTGACAATATGCTTTTTGGACCAAGGCCTGGTTATCATCCACCAGTGGGATCTTTCGGTAGAGGCAATTTTCCAGGAAATCCAGGTAGTCATGGTTTTCATGATTTGCAGCAGGGATTTGATGGATTAAGATCTGGTGGACTTTGGTCAGATTGGTCAAAACCCTCAGACAGGCACAGGTCTTTGACTCCCTTATCGCCATCAGTATCTCCACAGCCACTTGGCCCACTTGGGTCATTTGGGCAGAACGTTGGAATGGTTTGTTCTTGTACCTGTGCATATCTTCTGATGACGTTCTTTTGAAATCTCATTGGTCTTTTCTTCATTCTTCTTGCAACAATTGTTTGGGATATTATTTGGAGGAAGTTAGATTTGGTATATTAGGTAGAACTTGTATATTATCCTGGGTGCTTTTGCCCAAAATGTTATTTGCAATCTGTCGTTAATCACATGCGTGTCATGTGATGAAATTTGACTGTATCCTTGTGCTTGTTCACAAAAGCAAACCAGAATGTTGGAGCAAGTGCTTTAGAACTAGGAAACCCAGGGAGCACAAAACCAACTTTTTTAATTGCTGTCATGCTCCTCTAGGTGTCCTAGCCAATAATTGTATTAGTTTTGCACGCAACCTAGGCATATGACCTGATCAAGCCGATTAGAGTGGAGTTGAATTGACTGATTTGGCTGAAGATGTGCTTTACCATGATAGGTCTGCTGTTTAAATATATCCTTGGCCTAAAGCTCTGAATATTTTGTTCTCAAAGAAGTATGGTAAGGGGTTTACTGTGACTTCCTCCCAAGACTTCAAGTTTAAAAGTAATTAGAACTTCTTAAAACTTAATAATAGCCTTTTTTCCTATTTTCCAGGCTCTCAGTGTACCGCTGACCGATCTTTATCTTTCACATTTTTCATATAGAAGTGTTTGAAAGCTTGTATGAATCAAATTTTATTCTCTCTCTGTGTCCCTCCCTCCTCTTCCCACCTTTTAACAGTTCCTAAAGCTACTTTCGACTTCATTATCGCATCTGCTATTGTTGACCCTTATATTAAGTTGTTTACCTTCTGTTTCTTCTTATTTATGAACCCAGATTTTGTATTTGTGTAAATCCATGGTAATTGAGATATTATAGTTTGCCAGACACCATAACTAGATCTTCATCGTCAGTAGTTCTATTCTTGCAAGGAAAATTTATTGTATATACTGTAAACCATGATTCATGGGATTCATTGGCATCCAAATCAAGACCTGCAAATTTATATCAATGGAATTGAGGAATGCAATATAGTTTATTGATCTAGGCATGGATTGTTTGAATTGAATAACTATGGGTATCTATCTACCAACAGTGGAGCTCAGGTGTAACCCTTAGGTCATGGTCGTCTTCCATCTTTGGTGTCATGCAACTTTGGCTTATCTTTTATGAATGCATATCTTGGCAATGATGCCAGCCTATAAATGCTTGTGATATAGTTGATTGTCACTGACATCATCAGAAACTTGATGAATCTAATTAGACTCATGCGTTTTAGTATTAATGTTGATTAATGAATTTTCTTCAGGCTTCTCAACAACAAAGGTCATTATATGGGTTTGGATCTGGTTCAAACTCTTATAACAGAGGCTACATGCCCAGTGGTTTTAATCAGGCCTCTAGCCTTGGAAATGCATCTTTTTCTAGTTTTGGAGCTAACAGTCGGGGCTTTCTATCGTTAGAGAATAGCAAGCGGCATGTGAGGGGCAGTGGTCCCATATGCAGTTGCAATGCTCCCCTTGATATTCTTTGTGAGCAGAACCGGGGACCAAGGGCCTCAAAGCCAAAGAGTCAAATCATGGCTGATAGCTCTGTGGAGGATACCAAACATAACACTACTGCAACCAAGGTCCATGATGAATCATACAACAAGCCAGATTTTGTAACAGAGTACAACGATGCTAAGTTCTTCATTATCAAGTCTTACAGTGAAGATAATGTCCACAAGAGCATCAAATATGGTGTCTGGGCCAGCACACCAAATGGGAACAGAAAGTTAGATGCGGCTTATCGTGAAGTTAAGGAGAAGCATGATGGCTGCCCAATTTTCCTCTTCTTTTCGGTAAATATATGGTCTTTTTTTTGAATACATGTTTGCATTATAATTATGTATGCCATATGATTTCTTCTTTTTTCTTTTTCTGTAATTGTTTCCATTCTTTCTATTCCACCATTGCTGCCCAGTTTTTCCTTATATGGTTTTACTTAATAATACTCAGGTGAATGCTAGTGCTCAGTTCTGTGGGGTGGCTGAAATGGTTGGACCTGTGGATTTTGACAAGAGTCTGGATTACTGGCAGCAAGACAAATGGAGTGGCCAGTTCCCTGTCAAGTGGCATATGATTAAAGATGTCCCCAATAGTCAGTTTCGGCACATCATTCTTGAAAATAACGACAACAAGCCTGTAACTAACAGTCGAGACACTCAAGAGGTGACAATTTGTGAAAAGCCTGTTTTTATTATGTAGGAATTAATATTGCACACAGTTCTTATTTTTAACAATAGCCATAACCAGATGGAAACTAAATATTTAGTTTGTTTACCTGAATTCTTATAGTAGCTTGACTGAGCTTTTGACTATCAAACCAATTGCAGTTGCTGCCAATATGTATGGACTATTAAGTGTGGTGGATTAGGTAGATGTTTATCTTTACTGGGAAAGGCCTTGGTTTTTTCTCATTCTCTCAAATCCCCCCGAAACTTCTGTCTGAGATGTGCCACATATGCTTTTTGTGTAAATTCTGAGGTTCTAGAGTCTGAATTTTCATGTTGTTTTCTCCCTTCTTTTTTCTTATTTAATTATGCTCAAATACTGATTCTCAGGTCTTATAAACCAGGGGCCTCATATTTTGAATCATTTGCAGCTCTTCTTGTCCTATGTTAAGGAGATTACATTATAAATTTGATGAAAAAAATTTGGAGTTGTAGATTAGGAATCTCTAAGCACACAGTATTTCGGCAAGTGTTGTACTTTTGTTTACAATGCCGTTTTTGCTCCCATATGTGCAGGTAAAATTGGAGCACGGGATTGAGATGTTGAACATCTTCAAGAACTATGAAACAGATATGTCGATTCTAGATGATTTTGATTTTTATGAAGACCGGCAGAAAGCAATGCAAGAGCGGAAGTCAAGACAGCAAGCCAGTCTGATTGCTGTAGGTGTAGTTGGAGAAAAGGAGCCCAGAAATACTGTTCAAATACCCAGTGATTTCATTAAGCACATGTCGAAGAGTTTTGCTCAAGTTGTCCGCTTGGATGAGGGTAGTAAAGAAGCTAATCTTTCTGAAAGAGCTAGTCCTGCTTCTGACGGCTCCATTGGCACCAGGGTAAAAGTTGAAGATGCGATCCCAGTACCTGTGTCTTCTGCTCAGACCAGTTAGGAAGAGATGAATGCTCGGATTGTATGTGACAGACTTAAATACTACTTTCAGTTTTTGATTAACTTGTGATTAGGTTGCTGATGTCTCTGTATTCATAAGGAGTGCATCAGTATCTGAATGAAAAGGGGTTTTACCGGTTCTACGAAGCTGATGGCGGGCTTCATGTATCATATGCGTCGTGCGTGCTACTTTTCAATGGTAGTCATTAGTATCATAAGACTTGCATTTTGAGTGAGTAGTTTTCTTGAAAAAATTGGATGATGTTTTTGCTTTTTTAAGGTTCCCCATCTTTGCAGGCAGTTTAATAAGAAGTACGCAGCAAAAAGACCTTGATGGAAAAACCCCCTATATTATGCTTGTTCATCATTTGATTCAATGATTTATTTCATCAGTAGCAAGCAATGCTGCCCCCATTTTGGAACCATGCCTTTTCATCTTCCATTGCACTTTAATTCATGCTTTTGTAGAATATTGCTTCATGGGTTCCAAATGATACTTTTCTTTTAAAAGAACTAGACACAAGAAGAATTGACCAACAACAAGCCATGACCCAGTTTTTTGGTTCCTTGAAGTAAGCCTTTCAGCACAATCTCTGTTCCCAAAATACATAACATGATGCATGTGATTGGAACATAACTCAGTTCATGATCCCATGATGCATGGTTTTTTTTTTTTGAAAAGGAGTTTCTGTTTCAAACTTTTCTCTTCTTCTTTTTCTGTTTGTGTGTAAATGTATTAACTGTAAACTGTATAGAGGTGGAAGTGCAAGTGTATAGCTGCTGCTGTCGTTTTCCTTTTTTGTTTGAATCAATGAGAATTTAATTCATGCATATCTTCCTATCTTATCCACCAAGACACTATGAAAATGCAATCCCATTTGTGGCTTCTAAATATAGGTGACAATTTTGCTTGTCACATCAAGTTTGTGGACTTTTGTGCTTCAGGATCAAGACCCATCTCTTGAGAATTAGTCAAATACTTTAGAAAACATGTGTACAAGATGAATGGTGAGGCTGTGTATTAAGACTAAAATTTCAAGTTATTAAGGAAAGGGCTATCTTAAATATAATTTATTCAGAAAAAAAAAAAAAATTTAAGCCCCTACACGTTAGTTGAATGACATTGAGATAGCAGTTTAGCAAAACAACCACCACACATTTTGTTTTCATACAAGCGATGTTCTGGGACGACTGAATGCATGAACTCGAAATATAAGGGGAGATGTAATTAATCAATTGAGCTACAAATTTTTTTATAAAAAAAAAAAATAGATGGGGCTTTTCAGTTTATCACTTGCACTGCATGACTTATAAAAGAATGCCACGTGTCATACAATATGAATCTGAAAAGACTACATTACCCTCTTATCCAAATATGAAGATGATAGTACTCCTCCTCACAGTAAGATACGTTGAAGCTGAGCACAGCGGATTATATGTCGCCAACAGTCCCATTGGCGACACCGATGCTTTTGAGTTCTTCGCAAAGCACAAACCGAAGCTGCATAGTATATAACACAGAAAACAGAGGGGCGCAACTTCAGAGCTGCTCATGAGCCTCTATAACTATGCGATTAGCGAACCAGAGAATAACAAAGAAACAACAGAGATGATGAAAATCGTGGATTTGAGGAGAGTTCACGGCATGTTCCAAGGATCGTCGGAGGAATTTTGGCGGGAAAATGTTTATGGCGGTTTGGCAACTCTTGTCGCTCTTCTTTTCGTCTTGGCTTGGCACTGTGCCAAGAGGTTCGTCTTTAGGAAATCCTCTTCCTCCAAGTCTTCTCCAGTTGGTGTCTCAAATTCTGATCCAACCAGTTCTGGGTTCAGGTCAAGTTTCTTAATTTTCCTCCTGGGGTTTGTTTATGCTCAATTGGGTTCGTCTTGGTTTTCTCTAATTTTGTGCTTTATGGTTTAAATATGAGATTTTGCTAATTGGGTTTTATTTTCAGTTTTGTTGTCTTACTTTTTCATTTGGGTTTTATCTCTACGCAATTGGGTTTGTATTAATTTTTCTACAATTTGGTAATCGGGTTCAATTGATCTTAAGATATCTGATAATTGAGTTTTGATCAGCTGTTATCTCAAATTTCGTTGCGTATTTCATGCTCTTTATCCAGTGTTGGTAAAAAAACTAGTAGAAGTTTGGGGTGATTGATATGGAGTTTCTAGAAACCAAATTTTGTGGGATCAACTTGTGATTGTATTACTCAAGTATTTGTTCTGTTACTTCTGCAGCATCTCGGAAATGGTGACAGATGCAGATTTGAAGTTTCTAATTGAAAATTTGGAGGAAAAGACCGGTGAAAATGAGAAATGGGACAATGTCATAGAGAAAAGAAATGATCTTCTATCCTACTATGCTAAATGCTGCAAGCCTAAGGTCGTTCATACTGGTGTTGTTTTTCTGACAAGTTAAATCTGATTCTTGTGTCTTGTTGTTTCATGAGTTCATTATCCCAAATTTGCCCGAGGCATCTACTCTTGGTCTAGTATCTGTTGCTAGCACGACTACTTGTTTCCCTGTTTTACTCTACTGGTTCTAAATATGGAATTGAGTTAATGCATATTTGTTCTTGCTTGCAGGATGGCCCTGTGAAATACTTGAGCTCAACAATATTTGAGAATTGCTCTCCTGAGAAGCTGAGAGACTTCTACATGGACAATGATTACAGAAAGCAATGGGACAAGATGCTGATTGAGCATGAGCAGTTACAGGTGGACAAAAACAAGGGGGTTGAAGTTGGTCGGACAATAAAAAAGTTTCCACTGTTGACAGCCAGAGAATATGTATTAGCTTGGAGGTTGTGGGAGGGGAAAGATAATACATTCTACTGTTTTATCAAGGTAACTGATTCCAACAAAATCGTTCACATGTAAATTACTTCTAGGCAATTTTGAGCCGTGCGTAGTTTTTATTTTCCATGTGCTGGTGCTCCAAATGTTGTCTAGTGAATTCATTTATGCAGTTATGCATTTCTCTCTCTCTCTCTCTCTCTCTGTCTCTAATCCTTTACTGTTCTTTACCTTGTGACAGGAATAATCTATTATAATCTATTAAACAGGGATTGCTTTAGGAATATTCTTGAAAGAAAAGTTTATAGTACATAACATCAGAAAATACTCTTTATTTGCTTGTAATTCCCTGCACTAACATAATGCCCTTTGGTTTGTTTAGGGATTAAGTTTTTGCCTTTGATGCGTTTGATCCTTTTAGAACTTCTGCCTCTCTTTGTGAGTTACCTAATATGTTTTCCAATTTTTGGTGATAGCAGGAATGTGAACATCCTTTGGCACCACCCCAGAAGAAGTATGTGCGTGTTAGTATTTTCAGATCTGGTTGGCAAATCAGAAAAGGCAAGCTCCCAACGAATCCCTCTTCATTTGTTTCCTTTCTCTCTACCTTCTGAAAATAATTTTCGTTGTCTTTACAATTACTTACAATTTGTCAGTTTGTGCAGTTTGGGCTGCTTTTATTACTCATACTGTACTACTGTGAACTATAAGGCCTATTCCAAATAAAACTTTGCTTCATTAAGCTTTATCCTATTCAGCATGATGCAGGAAATATTCCAATAAGGATCGTATTAGTTTTGCTTCATGTACTGGTGGTGGATAAAGGAATAATTTTTTCTGCTTTAACGTACTTGCGCTTTTCAGACCAAAAAGAAAGGAACCACTTACACTTAAAAGGCTTGTTTGGCTGACATTCTGACTGACTGCATTATACCTGTAAAAGAAACAGAAACTGTTTATAATTTTGTGATTTTTAATCATCTCCTACAGTGCCTGGTAGAAATGCCTGTGAAATCAAAATGTTTCACCAAGAAGATGCTGGTTTAAATGTGGAGATGGCAAAATTAGCTTTTTCCAGGGGCATATGGAGTTATGTATGTAAGATGGATACTGCACTTCGCAGATATTCTACAAGCAGCAATCATCAGTTAAGTTCTGGTGCTACTGCTGTCACTTTGATTAAAAAGGTCAGGACAATTGTCTTCGATATAGTAATATTGTTTAACTGTTTATATACGTTGCTTGTCATGTTACATTTCTTGATAGCGATTGATATCATTTATCAGGGTACTTGGCTAGTTTGTCATGTATTAATTTCGGTTGAGAGTTAGTTGTGGTTGATGAATTGTTGTTGTATGTAATAAACAAGTTTCACTTGATGGTTAGTTGTCTGGGAACAGATGTGTGTAGGCATCATGTTTCCAAAATCTTGGCTTTATTGTGCTGTTTAGTAAGGGTTTCATGCCTTTTAAATTAATGGTTCTAAACAACCGTGTGCATTTTGAGTGCTGACTAAACTTGGGTTTGGTTGACCTAGACAAGGTTCTATTACATCCAGAGCCCATATTATTACAAGTTTGTAGCATTGTGCAGCCGAGATGAAAGCATCATTTGAATGGTTGTGTTAACTCAATTACTCCCCTCATGCGTGTGTCTGGTGTTTTATATTGGTGAAATGATACTTACTGTCATCTTACAGGGATCATTAGCATGCTTCCTGGTCATAGAAACAACTAGAAGGATTCCAAGGAACTGTCTGGTTCATATCTATAGTTTAGGACAATTCATGCCTGGTTTTTTTAGTTCCAGAGATTATAACATATCTAATCTTCTACATACTTCATCTGCATGCTGTTTTGTTGTTGATTGTTATTCTCCTCCACACAGGTTCCCCCTGGATTAGAAGCCACAGATAGCATGACTTCTCAAGAAAACTCTGCAGCAACTTCTGTTCACAGACCAATCACTGGTGGGGGGAGGATATTGTCAAGAACACCATCAAAGAAATTGCTTGCCAATGGCTTGCTGATTCTTGGGGGTGTGGTCTGCTTGTCTCGTGGTCACTCTAGCCTAGGTGCTAAAGTTGCCATGGCGTACATCTTAACCAAACTGAGTAGGCGTGGTGCGTCATCAAGTGAAAGCAGCCCAAGTTCAGGTGCATGACCTTGTTGGCATCACAACTAATTTTGGAGGGCCCAGTAAAGTTTTGTTGTATAAATTATAGACAGGGCCCATCTACCAAGAAGACCGACTACTACACCACTTTTGCAAAAATGAGAAATGGAGGACAGGGCAGGGGGTAGTTCCTCCTTAATGATTTTCACTACATCATGCCTTCCAAATTTCGTACATATCTGCTACCCTTTTACCAGATTTACATTCTGAAGGCTAGCAATTGGATAGGGCTTATTGATTCTGGTGCACTTTTTATGTTCTAGTCCTGGACACTAGTCATTATATGAACTCTTGTGGGTTACAGAGCATAATGGTGTGTGGCTGCAGTTGGGCGGAAGAATTCATTGCTCCTGTATGATAACTCAGACTTTCTGCAATGAACTCAAAGCTGCTTTAGAAGTTCTCAGAAGTACTGGCATGGGTAAGGTGTTTGGACCATGATGTTTATATGTATGTGAGTACCATACTTACATCCTTCATTTTGTGTATTAATTATTACCTTGAGGATATGCGTTGATATTCTAATAATGTCAAATTGTTCTAGACTATTTTTTCTTCTTGGTGAATTACACTCATCCACTGGAAATTAGACCCGGCACCTCACCAGTCGAAGGCAATTGGCTCAAAATGCATAGACTTTGTAATTGATGCCCTCTCTACACGAAGGAACTCGACCTTTGATAATAGAAAGGGCTATCGTTGTTTGCTGGCAGCAGAACATTAACAGATGCCCCATCTGCTTGCAATTTCATAAAAGGAAGGTCATTTAATTTTATCATTTTATGGCCAAATCTACATATGGTACTCATTATGTTTGGAGTGGTTCAGTACTTGCGTCTCCTTGGTTTCAATTAAACTATTACACTTGGATATGGTCAGAGCTTTTCCTCTTCTTTCTTTGTACCTCAAAAGCTACCAGAACCTTCAGCCCAAATCTAGTCCTCACTCTATTTGATCTTATTTAATATTGTGTTCTTGGAGCATTGACATCATTATTTCTCTTTGTGCAACAAAACTTTCTTGTTGCCGTCAAAACTCACTCCCACCTCTCATGGAATTGAAAAGAATGAGCGCATAATTTATTTTGGAAAAGGATTAGAAAATTTGATTCTCTCCCACATACAAAATTTCACATCTGCATATTTCTGCTTTTATGCTGAACAAATCATCTTTGGACATAATAATTTCTTCAATGGACAGGGATCGTGACCTGCTTAGCTTCCTTCTTTTTATTTTTATTTTTATTTTAATTAATTTATAAAATCAATGGGAAAGGGGATTCGAAACTTGGGATATTCTAACATTGGAAAAGAAAAAAAAATACACGAGACTAAGAATTAGTTGGTCTGGCCTCCGTCATTTAAACACACAAATTAGGTACCATTTTTTTTTGGAAAGGAATTAGGTACCACTTTTTTTTTTGATCGAAAAATTAGGTACCACTTTAGTAAAACTGATAATGTTAACTTATTGTGGAAGCTATCGCAATTTTCTTCATTTGACCAAATTCTATATGGCTATGTATACGGTTCACATTTTTCGCATCGATTAGATACAAGGTCATTTTTAAGTGGACGTGCTCGCGTTTTAGTCACATGACCACTTGGTGTGAGAAGAAATTCTTGTGTATAACCGCCTCCTGACAACAACAGCTAATAAGATAAGGTTGGTTGTGAGAGGATAGTTGTATACAGAGATTGTATATAAATAAGGTTAATATATATTTATTCTTTTTGGGAGAGGGGTGTATGTAACAGTTGTATACAAAAATGAAACAGGCAGCAAAAGGGTATGATGGGTAAATATCCAGCTGGGCATTTGAAAAACAGTTGAAAGAGGCGGAAAAACGTTGGGTCTCTCGGGAGGCTCTCATTTGGTCCTCACGTTGCGCTGAGACTGTTGCAAATGCTGTCTTTCTCAACGATTTTTAACTGTACATTGTTAATGCTAATGCCTCTTCTTTCCTCTTCCTCTCTAATTTTAGCCAACTCACATTATCTCTCTCAGAAAACCAACCCAAGAAATACCCCACTAACAACAACATTCACCAACAAAAAACATACAAGAAAATATAAAGTTTAGGCTGCCTGCTCTTTTTTAACCTTAATCAATCAATCAACATCTTCACCCAAAAATCCTCCTCTTCTTTTTCTGATTCAAAACCCATAACCCACCACCCTTTTCTTTTGATTGTTTTTATAAAAAAAAATTTGTTTTTGCTTTCTGGGTTTTGCTTCTCTTTTTGTGCTTTGAAAGGATGATCCACTTCCACAACATTCTGGTGTTGTGGGTTGTTTTATTTGGGTTCTTCACAACTGGGGTTTATTCCAAGACTAATTCCCAAGATGGTAAGCATATCTGATTTTCTAGTCTAATGTATGTGTAATATGTGTAGTTTCTTGTGTTTAGATTTTAAATGTATAGCTTCAATCTTTTTATGAGGGTTCAATTTGATCCTGAGAGAGAATATCTACATAAATTAAGATTACAGGGAGGTAAGGTATATCTATGAGGAAGTGAGATTACACATTTTACAATCCAATGATAATTTCTTGTTAAATAAAAAAAATGTATTTAAACCACATGTTAATTCTGCTTTTTTTTAGTAGATGACTAGAATGACAACATTATCAGGCGAAATTTTCACCTGTGAGAGATGTTCCTCATATGATCAATTGAAAAAAAAAAAGAAAAAAAGAAAAGGAAAGCCCTCAACCCTTGGGAAAATTTCAGAAATGCCTAGTCAGTTTGTTAACAATTTTCATAATGGCTTCTAGCTAGGCATCTACTGTCCATTTTGAGCTTCCTTGAAACATTTCTAATTTGTAATTCTCAGGGCCTGTCACCTTTACATGTCCTTAAATGATCTTATGAAGATAAACAGACATCAACTAATTGGAACATTCTATTCAAATACTCAGTTTAATGTCAGAAGTTTCATTTGAATATTTGTTTTTCTTTGTCTATACCACTGTATTACAAGTTTCATCAGAATGTTTTCTCGTGTGTTGAACTTGCGCCAGTTTTTGAGCACCTTCATGGCATGAGTTTCATTTGAATGTTTACTTATTTGTCTGTACCACTGTACCGTCTATATCATCATTTCTTTTCATTTTCCTCCATGAAAAAGTTTAGGTACTTACATATCCTCTATATAAATATTCTGATGTTTTACTGTGCCTTGCAGTCTCTTCCCTTAATGTGATGTATAACAGCATAAACTCTCGTCAGAAACTAAGTGGTTGGAAATCAAGTGGAGGTGACCCTTGCGGCGATTCCTGGAAAGGGATAAAATGCTCAGGCTCATCTGTAACTGAAATGTATTTCTCATTTCTTACATACATATATACTTGCATTATCCAAATCTATGGTGAAGAGAGCGAACAGTTCGATTATTTACAAGATATATGCCTAAAATGTACAAGTTCAACCTATTTTCTAAATTTTATGCAGAGATCTGTCTGACCTTGGGCTCAGTGGATCAATGGGCTACCAGCTTGCAAGCTTAACATCTGTCACTCGCTTGTAAGGACCAGTTCATTAGAATATGCTTTTCTTTTTATACATATTTTTGTTTTCAAAGCTCATAATCTGAAGGATATGCATTTGTTCGTCATAGTACAGTGATTTAAGCAAGAACAACCTCAATGGTGATATACCGTATCAACTGCCTCCTAATGCAAAGTACATGTAAGTCCGCAGACAAACACTTAATATTATATAACATTGCATGTTATCATCCGGGTGTGTGTGGTGTGTGTGTGTGTGTGTGTGCGCGCGCACGTGTGTGGATGAATTTAATACGCGTGAGGCCATAAACTCTTGTTTATTTCCTGCAGATTGACAGTTTATTATTTCGTCTTGCTATACTTAATTGTTACAATGACTTTATCCAACAATCAGACCTCAGTTTATTTCCATCATTGTCAATACTAATCTAATTCTGTTGATCTGCAGAGATCTTTCTCAAAATGGCTTCACAAATACTGTGCCATATTCAATATCTCAGATGTCTGACCTTGAAACTCTGTAAGTAGAACTTGTTCTTGTGTTAGCATAATCTTGTAAGGAGCCACTCCCATTTCTCACAAATTTGTGGGTAAATGCAGAAATCTTGGTCGTAACAAGCTCAATGGACAGTTGACTGATATGTTTGGGAAACTTACTAAACTCAAAGAGCTGTAAGTTCTTCTAACTTTGCATTAAAGGTTGTACTCTTCTTCTTTCTTTTTTTTTGTTGTTGTTGGTGTTTTTCACTATTGTACATTTTCTTTTCAAGAAGCTAGGGTATTTGAGTCTAGCTAGCACCAAGGTTTCATGTGTGTTTGTTATGTCTCTTACTATAATACAAACTTAAACTCCTCTTGAGCTTTTGTAAATGGCTTCTACTGTCCATTACCCCTCATTGTCCTCTTAAGCTTCGGAAATTCTATTCGTACCCTGATTGCCATGAAAGAATGTGACCAGTGGTAATGCCATTTTTGAATTAGATAGCTATTCTTGTATTTAGATATGACATAGATATGTGCTGTACTTGAAGGATTATTGACTAACTCATATATCATGAAATGGCGTACAGGGATTTATCGTTCAACTCAATGACTGGCAACTTGCCTCAGAGTTTTGGAAAGCTCTCAAGCCTGAAAAAATTGTAAGAATCAATAAAATTTAAACCTGCATGTGTGTCCAAGGTTCCTGGTTGCTAAGTCCTCTATGTCTCCATGCAGGAATCTGCAGAACAATCAATTTACTGGTCAGATCACTCTACTTGTGTACACTCCCGTTGAGGACCTGTAAGTATACTTGAGCTAGATTTTGTTCTATAAATGATAGTTCTATATGTACCTGTTAGAGTTATTAGTTGTTTTCACTCAACGAATTGATTATCATGCTGGCAGGAATATTGAAAACAACCGCTTTTCTGGCTGGATCCCTAACGAGTTGAAGGGTATAGACATAAAGTGAGTATCCTTTTCAAAGATCAATGTCAAGGATGAAGCTCTTAATGATTTGCTTCTGACTTTTTTATTATCTAATTGAAGGTCTGGAGGAAATTCTTGGTCGTCTGGACCATCTCCACCTTCTCCCCCTGGTGCACGCCGTAATAGAAGAGGAGGGTCTTCCTCACAGAGTGGTGGGGGGAAGTCTTCTGTAGCCACCGGATTAACCATAGCTGGGATAGCTCTGGCCATATTGTTGGTGCTTGCAATTATAATTGCCCTTTTTTCAAGAAGAAGACGTTCTTCTACTTCACACCTCCTTGATGATGACAGGCTTAGCCAGCGTAAATCCTTTGGTGCCTCCTATTCATCTAAGGAATTATCTAGAGAACTGAATTCTTCATTCAGAAATAAAGGTAATTTCTTCATTCAGAAATTTTTTTGATGGAAAATTTTGTTAGAATTGTCTTCGAAATATCTTTGATTATGAGTTTCTGATAAAGTTTGTTATATTCTTATTTGGCTTTTCTTTGCTAATTTATTTGTATTTTAAGCTGTTCTAATGAAATTCTGCAACACTCTTAACATAGAACTGAACTACTGTAAATCTACTTGCAATGTAACTCAATGTGTATGTGATGAGCTTTCCACCTGATATTATTTCTTGCCCCCCAAGTCTAGGTTCCTGCCCCATTGGTCATGCAGTCAAAATAATGTATCAACTGGCTTTTTAATATCTGTCACTTTACAAATGTTTATTAACTTTCTACTAACTAGATGAAATGCCGGTGACAGATCCTGGAGCCGTTTCAATTGACATAAAGCCTGTTTCAAAATCTCCATCAATTGGTTTTAAGTCGCTTTCTGGACGTTTGCAATCCTTTGCCAGAAGAAGCACCTCTGTAAAAGCTACGAATTACGCTTTGGCAGATTTGCAGGTTGCTACTGCTAACTTTGCACCCGCTCGCCTTCTTGGGCAGGGTACCATTGGACGTGTCTATAGGGCTAAATATGATGATGGGAAGGTATAGTTTTCGATTACTATATACTTGCTACTCACCACCAAATCTTCTACTGGTTCATGTTATAATTTGTGTTTAAACATAAGTCCTAGCATAAAACTTTATTTGGAATTACTGATGTGGATATCTTTATCAACCGGAGTTAGAGATAGTCCTATCTTATTATTAAGAGGTGTCTCTCAACTTTTACTCACAGTTCTTATGCCATATGCATGTCAGGTTTTGGCTGTGAAAAAGATTGACTCCTCACTGTTTCAAGGCTCAGCGCCACAAGAATTTTCTGACATTGTTATAAATATCTCCAAGATTCGTAATGCCAACATCGCCGAACTTGTCGGTTATTGTTCAGAACACGGGCATAACATGTTAATTTACGAGTACTTCAGGAATGGCTCGCTTCATGAATTCTTACACATGTCAGATGACTACAGTAATCCCCTAACTTGGAACACAAGAGTCAGAATTGCTTTAGGCACTGCCCGGGCTGTTGAGTAAGTGACTATAAATCCTACTCCTGAAATTGCTCATACATTTTTCTATCAACCTCATTAGCCAATATGTTTAGCGATCTGAATCAAGCAAATCAATGATTTTGGTTTACCAGGGTTTCTTGCGGTCATTGAAATCTACTTTTTGTGAACTGTTTTCAGGTACCTCCATGAAGGCTGCTCTCCATCCACAGTTCACAAGAACATCAAATCATCAAATATTTTGCTTGACATCGAACTCAATCCTCGTCTCTGCGATTATGGCTTGGCAACCTTCCATCAGGTTAATTGCATTCTCTTGAAACTCAGTGAATCATTGTGTTTATAGGATCAATTTCTTATATGTTCTTTTCAAGATAACAATCTGAATGGTGTAATGTATTCTTTTCAGCGTACCAGCCAAAACCTTGGGATGGGATACAATGCTCCAGAATGCACAAAGCCATCAGCCTATACAGCAAAGAGTGATGTTTACAGTTTTGGGGTAGTCATGTTGGAGTTATTGACAGGTCGTATGCCGGTTGACAGGTGTGTTACATTGGCGTCTCGCTCTGCCTTTTATTCACAAACCTTGTCAATGTCTTGCCAGTCTTAACCATTTTTGTTTCCTTTCTTTAGTTCAAAACCAACTGTGGAGCAGTGCCTTGTCCGGTGGGCAACCCCACAGCTCCATGATCTCGATGCCTTGTCACAAATGGTGGATCCTGCTCTCCGTGGACTCTACCCTCCCAAGTCAGTCTCGCGGTTTGCTGACATCATTGCCCTCTGTGTTCAGGTGATTACCCAAAAATACACACACGCATATCTACCTATATAGGAAAATATAGCATTTATAGGGGCTCTGGTTAGGCTTGGCTTTGGGCATCTAGAACTGTAAGAGTGCTGCTATTTGTACCACATTTATTAACAGTCTCTCTGCAACAGAGAGGCTGTCAGCAAGTTACTCAATAAATATGGTACAAATAGCATCATTCGAACTGTATTATCAACAATTCCATAAGAAGAAAAAAAAAGGCTGTTTCAGCAAATATTGGTTCACCTATGCATTTACTCTTTTATATTGAGTACTGGGAAATGACAGAAGATTGTCCTTGACTAACATTTTCATTCCTTAATTTGTATCTACAGCGAGAGCCTGAATTCCGGCCACCTATGTCAGAGGTGGTGCAACAGTTAGTGCGGTTAGTTCAGCGCTCTAGTATGAACATGAGAGAGGATCTTGGTCTCGGGGTGTCTCGTCACTCGAGTGCCATGAGCAGCATGAAAGAGGATCTTGCAGCTTCTCGCCGGTTGACTGACTTTTGATGGTGATTTGCATTTTGATCAATATCATGTAAGCAAGCATATGGGAGACACAGATTGAGTCATTCCATTAAATGTTTTTCTCTGTCTCTCCTGCCCAATATTTGTTAATAGACTTACTTCAAAATTAATCTCACGAAACCTGGGCCCTAAAGTTGTTCAAGGCAGTTTAGCTTGTTCATTATTGGAGAAGCAGATTTGAGAAAGAGAAAAAAAAAGGTTGTTGGAAATTGTTCATGGGAGACTACAAAGCCAACCTCAGGGAAAGTGTATACTTGAACATGATGCATTTTGGGGGATGGTTAGGAATAGTTTGTAAACTTGGTTTTGTCCCCCAACTGAGTCTTGGTTTTGTTCATTGCTCAAATTGATGAATGTTGATATCAACTTTAAACAAGTTTCAAAAATCGCTTAATTTGCAGAGCTCTAGCTAGTTTGAGGAATCAGACATTGAGATTGAGTTATAATTTCCAATTTAATTTGGCTTTTGTTGGATTGTACTTAGAAAGCCACAGAAAGCTATAAATTTTCTGTCAAAAATGAGTACTAGTGTCTTTGGTGGTTGTATCGTGCCTGCTTATACTCAAAACTACGTCGTTTCATATCAGAAGATAATTGAATCAAAATATAGAGTAGTGTTCTCTTGGTTCTGGTAATGAGAATCGTCAGTCACTATCTTTGGATTTATATCCAAAGGTCCACCTAGTTTTGCACTCCTTTTAAGACACTCTGATTAGGCGGTTGGATTTAAATCCAACGGTAGGTGACTACGGATCCTTGGTCACTAGGTGACCAAGAGATCACTACTCTCAAAATATATATAAAAACAAAATGCATGATTTAAGCATCCAACTCAAATTGTGGTCCTAGTTGAGTGTTGACGTTGATTTTTGACATTGCAAACCCCGTATGTGGCCCTAGCGATTCTACCGGTGCGCCAGGGCCAGGGCAAGGGGGCCCAAGCCAAAAAAACGCGTTCCAGCGGGCCTTTTTTGCCCGGGCTGGGTGTGAGGGGGGAGCTGACGTCAGCAGTACGGTTTAAATTTTTTTACCGTTGGCGTGTGCATTTCACTCACCAACAAAAAAATTTAAACTTCTGTGCACTGACGTCAGCCCTTCCTTTCCCCCAATGGCGGAAGACATGTGGCGGCCTATGGGCGCTCCGATCAGTTTTTCTCCTCCAATCCAATGACTGCCTTTTTTTTTTTTGTGCAATAAAATTTTGAAAAAAATTTGAAAAAAATTTAAAAAATTCTAGAATTTTTTTCTATAAATGAGTAATGATCTCTAGGTCACCTAGTGACAAAGGATCCGTGGTCACCCACCGTTGGATTTAAATCCAACGGTCCAATAGAGTTTCTTAAAAGGAGTGCAAAAGTAGGTGGGCCTTTAGATTTAAATCCAAAGGTAGGTGACCACGGATTCATTGGTCACTAGGTGAGTCATTCTGTCTCTTTAACAATATACAAATATCACGGGAGTTTTCTCACACACACTACTAAAGGATCCAAACCTACAAATTAAGGCCAAAATCATTGTAAGCCTTTACCTCTTAATGTGAACCCTTGTCATGTTCAAGTTGAAATGAGAGAAGCAAAGATATGACCATATACTGAAAGAGAATTAATGTGATCGCAAAATTTGAATAAATTGGGCGTTCATATGTACTATGTAGGCTCACTGACTTGGACTCTGGTTGGTAGGAATATTGAGTGGTAAGACTTTTTTTTTCTTTGGCTACACGTCCACATTGACTTAATTGCTCCTATCTTTCCTTTTAAGCTTGAATTATAAATGTAATCTATTGCTTTATATATATATAAAAGAATTATTAATAATTTGAGGCCAGACAATAAATGAGCCAAATAATGCACCAAAAAAATGTTAAACGTAGTTATCATGTTAATTGTTTTTGTACACTTTTTCTACTTTTTTTTCACAGTGATTTGATCCTGTTCGTTTGAAATTAGGTAGGCAATTATTTTCCTTAGTTTTCTTGGTGCAATATTGTTGATATTATTTTTCTTATATGAGATATTTAGTTATATATTCATTTTTAGCATTAGTGATATAAATAAACCTTACACAATTTAATTTTCATAAACAAACCCAAAAAAGGACAGCTAGCCCTATTGAATTTAGGGAGATTTTCTATTATACCCAATAGGGATCCAAATTATAAAAAAAACCTTATATAAAATGGACTTTAGAAATACACCCAAAGCCCATTTACAACATAACAAAGAGGCTTTTAACTTTTTATAAATTACAAAACTGCCATCAATTTCTTAAAACAAGCCCAATCCTAAAATCTCATTAAAAAAACCCAAAACACTTAATAGGGCATCAAAGTAATTTATTGAGTGTTTTGAGTTTTATCATGAGGCTTTGGGGTTGGGCTTGTTTTAAGAAAGCAATGACAATTTTGTAATTTATAGGAAGTTTGAAGCTTCTTTGTTATGTTGTAAATTGGATTTGGGTGTGTTTCTAAAGTTCATTTTATATAAGTTTTTTTATAAATATAATTTGGATTTCTATATTGGGTATAATAATAAATAAACCAAATAATTTGGACTTGTTTTTTCTTTGGCTAATATTTGTGCACGTCCACATTGAGGCCAGACAATAAATGAACCAAACAATGCACCAAAAATTGTTAAACGTAGTTATCATATTAATCATTTTTGTACACTTTTTCTAAGGGTCCCATTTGGGCTAGCTTTTTTTTTTTCCCACTGTGATTTGATCCTGCACTTTTGAAATTAGGTGGGCAATTATTTTCTTAGTTTTCTTGGTGCAATATTGTTGGGTTTGGGGTTAGGCTCGTTTTAAGAAAACAATGATAGTTTTGTAATTTATAGGAAGTTCAAAGCACTCTTTGTTATGTTGTAAATTGGATTTGGGTGTGTTGACTTGTTTTTTCTTTGGCTAATATTTGTGCACGTCCACATTGACTTAATTGCTCCTATTTTTCCTTTAAGCTTGAATTATAAATGTAATCTATCGCTTCTTTTTACAAAAAAAGAATTACTAATAATTTGAGGCTAGACAATAAATGAACCAAACAATGCCCCAAAAATTGTTAAACGTAGTTATCATATTAATTATTTTTGTACACTTTTTCTAAGGGTCCCATTTGGGCTAGGTTTTTTTTTACACTGATCTGATCCTGCACTTCTGAAATTGGGTGGGCAATTATTTTTCTTAGTTTTCTTGGTGCAATATTGTTGACTTCCTGATCTATACGCTTTCTATGACGGGCTTGATTTATATTAGATATTTAGTTATATACTCATTTTTAACACTAATGATATAAATAAATCATACATTATTTAATTTTCATAAATAAATATAAAAAAAACCTCAAAAAATGATAGCTGGTCATATTGAATTTAATTTTGATTATTAAATTATTTTGATACTCTATTGAGTGTTTTGAGTTTTATTATGAGGTTTTGAGGTTGAGTTTGTTTTAAGAAACCAATGTCAATTTTGTAATTTATAAAAAGTTCGAAGCTTTTTTATTATGGTGTAAATTGGATTTGTGTGTTTTTAAAGTCTATTTTATATAAATTTTTTTTATAATAGCATCTCTATATTTGGTATAATTAATGAATCTCTCTTTTTATATTAGTTGCCCACATCATGCATAGGTACTTGTGTCGGCTTCAGCCTGCAAAACTCACACGAACACATGGAGATGGGGACACACATGATTGGACAATCCAAAAGTGATTTAGTTTGTAGGAAATGGACTCTACTCTCTATACCCAGTCAGTCAAAGGCCCCAGACCCATGACAAGGAGAAATTCAAAACGTTTATTAAAAAAATTAAATTCAGCTTTCATGTTCCCTTTATCTGTAGGATGACTAAAAATGCCTAAAGGATGGTGATTAAGCCAATTAACAATTATAACCAATAAATAAAAATTAAACTTTGGTATCAGGATTGATATGACTTATCAATCCTGAAACGTGCTGAACGTAAAAATAAAGGAACACGCAGAGAGTTATTTTACGTGGTAAAACCCCACCTCTGGGGAAAATCCACGGGACTCCTCAGTCCAACACAAATCCACTATAGAGCGATGATTACAAGAAGTACTCACACATTTATCCTAGACACCTTCGAGATAATGTTTACCGACTTCTTCGTAACTCAACTTCTGTCACGGGATGATCTTCGACACTTTTTATGTTGAACGCAATACTGGTCACGATTGCTTCAAGCTCACCGGAGTTCTTCCAACTCTCCTTATGTTGAATCCGATACTGGTCACGATCCATTCAAGCTCGCCGGAGGAAAACCGCCACCACGGTCTTAGTGCACCTAACCGTATGAATCACCGAACATGCATATGAATGCAATACGAATGATTAAAGTGTTTGATAAATCACCAAGTAAACATGGAACAATTGATGATTTATCTTAAATATGCACAACAGCTTTCTCTTGAAAATTCTATATCCAAAATCAAATATCTCGAAAGCTCAGTTAAGAAAAGAAAGACCCACATCTTTTATTCAAACCTAGTTTTCTCTGGTGAGAGAGAAACCCCAGAGTCCCCGCATTCTATTCGATTATTACCCCACAATTATAGTGACAGGACCTGACCCAAATTCCACCCCGAAACCCGAGCCGGACCCTGTTGATGGGCCCACATCAACCCATGTCGGGCCCACATCCTAAAACAATTACCCTCTTCCCGAGATTTAACTTACAAGGGGCCAAGACTTATGCCGAAAAACGGGCAGAGTCTCCCCTAAAACAAGGACTAGCCCAAAACTTCAACCTGTCAAACAAGCAACAGATAAACAACCCAAGCGCCAGCATGCATACAACAAATACATCACAGGCCTCCGGCCAAACTAATTCAACCCTAGAGGTGATACAGAGCAACTAAGAGTACGAATTCAACAGCGGAAAAGAAATAACAGATTACAAAGTTTAGGGTTCAAGGATGACAATCCTACCCTTCCAACGAAGCTCGAGAAGAGGAGCGCACAGCCGACGGTAACGAAGCGACGACTACGGTCTGGGGGGCGCAAAACAAAAAGAGTATGAGTGGACAAAAACAAGGTTTTACATACTTAAAACAAAGTACTAACTCCACTGTTTAAAACCATGCCAAACATGCATATGAAACCCTTTAAACATTTGGTTGATTTGAAAACCGTACTATCTCAAAGTACGAGAAAACATTTCCAGTTTAAAACCCCTTTTTCTGAATAAACTAACATTTTACTTTTCCCGAGGCATAACCTCCCAAAACAAATTCCTCACAAGTTTATAAAACATAAACAAAAGGATTTATTAACGTAAAGGCATAAAGATGGAATAAAGTTCACATAAGGTAAAACAAACCTTAAAATGCCGAACAACTCGCTTAAAACAAGCAAAGCAAACTTGACAACACTACAGAACTCAAATGCAGTTCAAATCATATATATAAATATATATATAAAACAGGATTTACAATCCGACAAGTAAAACCTATCAAGTACTGAAATCTAATCACATACTACAACCAAAACAGGTAAACAGTTTCCCAAACATCCTCACTCTCTCACAATCACGTGCTCACAAGCACGACAAGCGAGGAATGATCCTCACTAAAAGAAATATGAATACGAATGTACTAACACACGCGTATAGGTATAATATAACCAACACCAACACAAGTACCAGGGAAAACAATCCAACAGAGGATCATTTGACTCGGACACCGGTATAGCCTCATCGAGACAAGGCCCAGGGTTGAGCCGTCCAAAGTGGGACTAAACTCACAGGACCATATGGTAAAACTTACCAACCATGCTCAGAAAGAAATCTGTCCTACGCGCGCAGACTACCCAATCAAGGGTCTACAAACTACACCCGTTAAGGTATGCACCGACTCGAATCATACCAAATCCAGTGCTTAGTATCATCGATTATCGAGCAGGGGAAGTACAATACAAGGTGCTAACAGCACTCACATCAATCGCTACGCGATAACAGTATATAAATATATACAATCACAATGTACCCAACCCCAAAACCACGAGACACCAGGACATAAACAAGTCCGTCAAGCATATAACCCATATATATACTCAAAATCGTGACATCACGGTCCAAAACATATATTTCTATATTCAAAATAATCACAAGGGTCAAACGACCGCATAACAGATTAATATTAAATCAAATATCCTATTCAGTGAAAAACCATATTTAAATCTCATTCAATGCTAAATCCAAGCATATAAAACCATAATAAAATCTCTAGTCTCTAAGACGTCAAATCTCAGGTATAAACATATATATATATATATATATAACCAAAGTATTGATAACCCTTTTCTTAAAGTAAATAAACATATGTATATATATATAATCAAGGTACATATATATATATATATATATATATATATATATATATATATATATATATATATATATATATATACAACCAAAGTATAGGTGATCCTTTTCTTAAAGTAGATATACATATATATATATATATATATATATATAATACATATATATAATCAAAGTAAAGATATATCAATATATATATATAGATATATATAACCAAAGTACATATATATATATAGTTATATAACCATTTTCCACTATTCGAAGTGCTTACTCAAAGTAGCTATATATATATATATAATCAAAGTATACGTATAATAAATCATAGGGTTTTAACACTAAAATCGAGTATGAAATCAAACGGACTATACTAACGTCCAAATATTCAATTATATAATTAAAATATAATGTGACAGTTCCAAGCTTAATATAGCTCATTTGTATAATTAAAATCCGATATGAAAACCACCGGGCGTTCACCACGTCTCGTTCAATACCCAAAGGTATAAATATTAATAAAATAACCATCAGGGCCCCACATAAAAACCCGGCAACCCAAATCATGCATTAAACTCAAATGCAAACCCTTTAAATATAATTAAACCAAAGTCATACTAAGACTTAAAACACTTATCCAATTCAAGATTTAAAACTATTATTAAATCTCATTTCATGCATTTCATGCAATTCATTCAAGTCATGCTCATTTAAAAACAAAGTCCACTCACCGTTGATCCTATGCTGCACAACCCTCAAAGGGTCCCGCTCACAAAGTACGCAGAGTCAAGGTACCTAAAGCGTTAAAGACGAGGATTGGATTAGTACCGTGAACCGTACGAGAACCGTAACTTAAACCCTAACAAAACCCCACTTAGCGTGCCCGTACGTCCTACGAAGGATTCCAAGGTCAAACTACCTCTTTTAACCAGTGGGACCGCCCCGGAAGACTTACGGTCAACCGGCGGTCAAACACCCCGTTTCGGTCAACCCGGGGCCGCGGAGCCCACGACCTCCAAAAGGATCAAGACATTCCCAGAAGTCCAACAAAGTCAACTACACTGTAAACCGACCTCGGGAGACGCTTGGTCAACCCTGGTCAAACCGACCTGAATAGGTCAAACCGGGCCCGTGGGTCCCATGACCTCCAAACTTAGATCCGAAAGTTCCTAGAGGTTCAACACGACCTAAACAACGTGTCCTCAAAGTTTGGTCTCGATCGAACGGTCGGATTGCTCACGATCGCCGCGATCGGACGATTACGATTTAAATCTAACTTCAAGTCATCGATCCGAGTATCCGGACTCGAATCACGATCCGTCAAACCCTACACGATCCTAGAATTATCTAGATCAACATATCCAAGAATGGACACGATCCAACCGTTCAATCCTATCGAACTCGAGAATCGCGCAATAGGCGAGATTCGTTCGATGACCAAACGATCTCCGAATTGAGATCCGTCAACTCCCACGCGCTCACAGCGATACGAGGATCACAATGGACCCAAGAACCGCCACCACACCGCCACCACGCACCGCCACACGCGCCACCGTGGGTGGCGGGTGCCTTGATCAAATCCGGCCAACACCCAAACTTCTCACCGGCCGACACCACTTATATCAAGCGAACCACCACGTTGAGGTGAGTTCAGAACCGGTGGAAGCCGCCACAAAACCGGCTGGCAACCACCTCAAAACCCCGATTGAAATCCGGCCAAACCGGCCTAAAACCTAGCTTTTAGATCCACTTCCCAAACCACCAAATTGATCCAAACCCACCCCGAGAAGCAGTAGAGCTCGTCAAGGGGAGTCGAAACCATACCTGGATCGGCCGAGAGAGGTTGCGGGAGCCGCGGAAAGTCACCGGGAAGAATGGAGGATCGGGCGGAACTTGCAGAGCCGCATCCGTCAACGCCGGCGAGATCGGCTCCGATCCAGGGTGGGTTCGACCGCACGGGGATGGCGTTTCGATTGCGACCGGTCCCGGCCCTTGCAGTGGCCGGAGCAGTCGTTGCCGATGAGAGAGAGAGAGAGACGGCGTCGTTTCGAGGAGAGAGAAACACGCGCAGGAAGAGAAAGAGAGAGAACCGGATTGGCTGAGGGGTATTTATCAAATTTCAAAATGACCTTTATGTCCTTTTTAAGCGTTACCCATCCAAATTGAACGTGCCGCACGTCCCCGAACTCGTTTCGGCGTGCCAGACGCAATGGCGCAACTCGTTTCGCCAAATTCCGTCCCGAAAATAACGTTGACCAAAATGCCCCTTTAATTATTAAATTCCAATTAATTCCTTTTTAATTACTTTAATTCCTTTTAAATTCATTTAAATTATCCAAATTAATTAATTAAATTAATTAACTCATTTTATCTTTTAAATTGGGCCAGGGTCGTCACATATAGTCCAATATCAATTCTAGTCCAATACGTCAAAACAGGACATTGTGAATATGTACACTAGTCAAAAACGTCCAACATGGACTATTCAATTATGAATAACAGATTTGATTCTATCACTCTCAAACCTAATCCCATGTGGCCTCTTAGTTCCCATCCAATATGTGGACTCTTAAGTAACAGACGCCAACAACTAATTTAATTCAACCGCTAATATGAACTCTATTCAATTAAATAGTTGAATGGCCCCAAAAACAATAACATCACATGCCTCTACATACCTCATCCATGGTCTCTATTGTTATTTGTCTATAAAGTTCTCCTCCATTTCATCTCGCTATAACCTCATCTGAGCTAGCTAGCTGGCCAACCCCACCTCTCTTTCATTCTTAGCTATATAACCAAACTCTACAATAAGGTTTCTGCATGCTTCTTCTTTGCAAACTGCAAACTGCACGTAAGGGGTTTCTCTCTCTCTCTCTCTCTCTCTCTCTCACACACACACACACAAATATCCGTACACACTATATATACAACAATTGAGACATTTACAAAATATGAAAAGCTAGGGGATCCTATGATTAATCTGCACTATATATAAGATTTTCTTGAATATGCACTTATATATGTATATATAGTCACCTAGCTACTCAGCACATCTTTATGGTGTATTGTTACTTATACATTGCATATGCATGAAACAGGTTCTTACTGAGAAGATATATAATATATACCTTGATATATAATTAATAAGAAAGAGATATTGAAGAATGTGGAAGCTTAAGGTTGCAGACGGAGGGAATGACCCTTACATCTACAGCACAAACGACTTTGTGGGGAGGCAGATATTTGAGTTTGATCCCGAGGCAGGAACTCCCGAAGAGCGAGCTGAGGTGGAAGAAGCTCGTCTTAATTTTTACAATAATCGCTATCAGGTCAAGCCTAGCGGTGACCTCCTATGGCGTATGCAGGTATTTATCCATTTAATTTCATTAGTACTCGGTAATATTATCTTATTAGACTTATGTCGTCAAACTCTGAGTCTTGCAAGAGAACATGAGTGTGTGTGGGTATAAAATATGATAGGTTTGTCTTGGTTTTTATTATTATAAAAATCTAAGGAGTTTCAAACTTGATATCATATCTTACCAAATAAATAAATAAATAAAGAAAAATACAACTAGACAGATAGTTAGCTTTGAACCTGTCAACTTTTGAATTCCTTTTCTTGGTTTTAGCACCCATAAGTTTGTTCTATATAATCCAGCATCATGAATTAACTTACTTTTTCTCTAATACCAATCATAATCCTCTGTTCACTAAACTGCAGTTCCTAAAAGAGAAGAACTTCAAGCAGACAATTCCCCCAGTAAAGGTTGAGGATGGTGAGGAAATCACATATGAAAAGGCCACAGCCTCACTGAGAAGATCTGTTCACTTCTTTTCAGCCTTGCAAGCAAGTGATGGCCATTGGCCTGCTGAAAATGCTGGCCCATTGTTCTTCCTTCCTCCTTTAGTGAGTATACAATTTCTAATTTCCTTATAATTACAGCTATTTATTAGAGATTTAGTTAGATTTTTACTAAAATTTGAATGTTTTGGAGCTTTTTACTAATTTTCCGTTTTTAATTCCACAAAAAAAAAAATGCAGGTCATGTGTACATACATTACAGGGCATCTTAATACTGTATTCCCAGCAGAGCATCGCAAAGAAATTCTGCGTTACATATACTATCATCAGGTACGTACTTATTTGGTATATTTGTTCACACAAACGGGATCAAATTTTAAATTTAATTTCCACTCGTTGTGCATATTTTGTGTTACACTAGTATATAAAGAAAGGTAATATATTTTCAGAATCAAGATGGTGGTTGGGGATTACATATTGAAGGCCACAGCACCATGTTCTGCACAGCCCTGAGCTACATTTGTATGCGTATTCTCGGAGAAGGACCTGATGGAGGCCAGGACAATGCTTGTGCCAGAGCAAGGAAATGGATTCTTGATCATGGTAGTGTCACACACATGCCCTCTTGGGGAAAGACTTGGCTTTCGGTACGTATGGCCTTGTTGAATGGAAAAATGGCCTTGTTGAATGGAAAAATATGAGTACTAGTTGCATTTATTTGGCTTCAATTAATATGAGTATGTTGCTTTTGTTGTAGATACTTGGCGTGTTTGAGTGGTCTGGAAGCAACCCAATGCCGCCGGAGTTTTGGATGCTGCCTTCATTTCTTCCTATGCATCCAGGTTAGCACACCTGCAGATTGAAGAACTCTGCAAACTCAAGGAGTGTCCTTGTGATTTAGTTAGAAGTCTTCATTTTTAAAATCTTTTATCTTGAAAATGCAGCAAAAATGTGGTGCTATTGTAGGATGGTTTACATGCCTATGTCATATTTATATGGGAAGAGGTTTGTTGGCCCAATCACACCTCTCGTTCTGCAATTAAGGGAAGAACTATATGCTCAACCTTACGATGAAATTAATTGGAAGGGAGTGCGCCATCTTTGTGCGAAAGTGAGTTTAACTTAATTAAATTAGTTAATCAGTTTATGTTTCTTGTTTAAGTACAGAACCTGATTACAGGTATTTAATTGCAGGAGGATATCTACTACCCACACCCTTGGATACAGGACATCATGTGGGATAGTCTCTACATATGTACAGAGCCTCTTCTTACTCGCTGGCCGTTTAACAAGTTGGTAAGAGAAAAAGCTCTTCAAGTAACAATGAAGCATATTCATTATGAAGATGAAAACAGCAGATATATTACCATTGGATGTGTGGAAAAGGTAATGTAGATAGTGATATACCTTGTAGGACTATTGAGAAAAATATTAGCTTTTCAGATTCGCATGTTATTTGCATTACTTGAACAGGTTTTATGTATGCTTGCTTGTTGGGCTGAAGATCCAAATGGAGACTATTTTAAGAAGCATCTTGCTAGGATCCCAGATTATTTATGGGTTGCTGAAGATGGGATGAAGATGCAGGTTAGTACACATAGCATCCCAGATTATTTATGCTGTTACATTTATGCATATGATTTGAAGGCAGAGTTTTGCTCCTTTGGTCATTAATTCAAAGTGTAACTCACCTAAAAGAAGAGGAAAAAGCTTAGAAGTTGACATATTTATTGTTTTGATTGATATATGCAGAGTTTTGGAAGTCAGCAGTGGGATACTGGTTTTGCCATTCAAGCTTTGCTTGCTAGCAATCTCACTGATGAAATTGGACCTACGCTTGCTAGAGGACATGACTTCATCAAGAAATCTCAGGTTCAATTTTAACTATAGTTTACATATAAATGTGTATCCATTAATTTGTTCAGACTAATGAATCCTTTGCGCTCAAATTGTACAGGTCAAGGACAATCCATCTGGTGACTTCAAAAGCATGCACCGCCACATTTCTAAAGGATCATGGACTTTCTCTGATCAAGACCATGGATGGCAAGTTTCTGATTGCACTGCAGAGGGTTTAAAGGTAACTAAATTTTCTCAAATGCTTCAATTTGACTTATCCACCCTGTCTGTTTATCTCCATGTTTCTCACAATCTCCCACACTGTAGTGTTGCCTGCTGTTCTCAACGATGCGACCAGATATAGTTGGTGAAAAATGGAACCTCAGAGGTTATACGATTCTGTCAATGTCCTACTTTCCCTACAGGTGAGAACTTGCCTGCAGAAAGGATTGTGTCTGAAGTATTCTTATCCTGCACCCCCTAGTCATAGATATGAATTTGAAAGCTTGTGCTTTCCCTGCAGCAATTTTATCTATATTTGTTTCACATGATTCTTTCACCCTACAGTTGCCACTCCTAATTGTTGCTTTAGTTTGAAGAATTTAATTAACTTTTAGCATTTCAACCCTTCTCTTTTCAAGTGCATTACTCTTTTATATCTAGGTACTTATTAACTAAGCACCATTTTTCGGATCATTGCAGAGTAAGAATGGTGGTTTAGCTGCCTGGGAACCAGCAGGAGCAGCAGAGTGGTTAGAAGTAAGAATTCTAACAAATTGGAGCCATGTTCTTGTGCAAATCTGTCAGATGAACAGAAATTAATGCTCTTGAAATAATCATTAGCAGATACTTACTAGATATTTTCCTCTTTTTTATTTCCTTCAGATGTTAAATCCCACAGAATTCTTCGCGGACATTGTGATTGAGCACGAATATGTTGAATGCACTTCATCTGCAATTCAGTCTTTAGTTCTGTTTAAGAAGTTGTATCCCGGGCACAGGAAAAAAGAGATTGATCATTTCATTACCAATGCTACAGAGTACCTTGAAAACATACAAATGCCAGATGGTTCATGGTATGGAAATTGGGGAGTTTGCTTTACATATGGTAGCTGGTTTGCCCTTGGAGGGTTAGCAGCTGCCGGAAAGACTTTCAATAATTGTTTAACCGTGCGCAAAGGCGTTAACTTTCTACTCACGACACAAAGAGAGAACGGTGGCTGGGGAGAGAGCTATCTTTCATGTCCAAAAAAGGTAAGATGTTGTAGGTGGATTGCGTTTTAAGCAAGCTTCAAATTTCTTAAACCATCCCATTGTCTTACATGAAAATATTTCTCTCTTGACGGTTGAAACAGGAGTACGTTCCTCTCGAAGAAAACCGATCGAATTTAGTACACACTGCATGGGCTATGATGGGTCTGATTCAAGCTGGACAGGCAGAAAGAGATCCAGCACCTCTTCATCGTGCAGCAAAGTTGATTATCAATTCTCAAATGGAAAATGGCGATTTTCCCCAACAGGTATCTTTCTCAGCACAACATTACTTGCATTGCAATCTTAATTTTTACTTGTATCTTTTTTCTAACCATTAATCACTGAACTATGGCAGGAAATCACAGGAGTGTTCATGAAGAACTGCATGCTACATTATGCAGCTTATAGAAATATCTACCCTCTGTGGGCTCTTGCAGAGTACCGCAAGTGGGTTCCATTGCCTTCGGAAGCCTAAATCGCTAACCGTATTGTGTAGCTCATCCAACATAAAGGCTTAAACATGTTAAAAGTAATGCATCGTCTACAGAATAAAATTATTAGTTGTATCTTTTCCTACAAATTTCTTACGAAGAGTTGTATCTTTTACATATCAAAAGTTGTATCTGTATCTCTTGGAATTAATTCAAGAGTTGTGTCTTATTATGTAAAGGTGTGAATGTAATAATAAATAGCCAATGTTATAGGCTGCTGTTGTATTGAAGAAGTTAATAAAAATCAGTTTGTATAATTCTCTGTTTTACAAACACTCTCTGCCTTGCTTTATATTTCCATCAGATTTTTCAGTTTTGTGATCATTCCCCCAACAAATTTGGTACCAGAGCATAGTTTGATCTTATCGCTACCGCTGTGATTAGCAATGGCATCAAGTTCAAATTCCTCTACCATTAGGAATATCCAGAATCTAATGCCTATTTTTGATGGTGAGCATTATGAGTATTGGAGCGTTCAAATGAAGACTCTGTTTATCTCCCAGGATCTTTGGGATATTGTAGAAGATGGGTATGATGAACAAGAAACTTCAAAAGCAGGAAAGGAAACACAAGAAAAGCAGCAGACTTACGAGGAAAAATAAGAGAAAAGATGCCAAGGTGTTGTTCCTAATTCAACAAGGAGTAAGCAAAAATCTCTTTCCAAATTACTTTAAGCAACAACATCAAAAGGCTTGGAAATTCTCAAAATTGAGTTCAAAGGTTCAGAAAAAGTGATCTCCATCAAACTGCAATCCTTATGGCGGGAATTTGATAACTTACTTATGAAAGACAACGAATCCATTCAAGAATTCTTCACAAAGGTTTCTGGGATTGTGAACCAAATAAGATGTTATGGGGACACAATTCCAGACAAGAAAATCGTAGAGAAAACTTTACGAAGTCTACCGCCAAAATATGATCATGTCGCTGCCGCAATAGAAGAATCAAAAGATTTATCTACACTTTCTTTACATGAACTAATTGGTTCATTGGAAGCAAATGAAAAAAGAATCAACAGATCCACAGAACAATCGGTGGAGCAAGCTTTCCAGTCCAAGGTGAATTCGAAGGAGAAAGAAGACAGACAAAGAGGAGGACAATTCCAGAAATCTCAAAATGGGAGAAACAAAAATTTTGGGTGTAGAAATTCCAACGAAGGAGGCAACAATTTCAATAATCAACAACGAAGCAGCAGTCCCAATCATCAACAAGGAAGTAGCAATTCCAATAATCAACAAGGAAGCAGCAATTCCAATAATCAAAATGGAAGATCATCCCTTCAAGGCCATGTTTGCAACAAATATGGGCATAAAAGTGAAAATTGCCGATACAAATGTACCCGGTGCAGGATACCCAACCATTCACAAAGAGACTGCAGATATCAAAAAAACAATGAAGCAAATTTTACAGAGAACAATGACTCTAAAGAGCAATTATTTTATACATGTTTCAGTTCTCATCAAGATTCACAAGATGTTTGGTACGTGGATAGCGGGTGTAGTAATCATATGACAGGAAATAAGCAATGCTTTGTCAAGTTAGAAGAAAATGAACTCACAAGTCAAGCTTGGTGATGGAAAACTACACAACGTGGAAGGCAAGAGTATCATTTTTGTGCAAACAAAAGGAGGTACTCCAAAACTTATCTCTGATGTGCTGTACGTTCCTAATTTGGCTCAAAATTTACTAAGTGTGGGACAACTTTTGCAAAGAGGATTCTTGGTGAAATTTGAAGATGATTGTTGTGTTATTTCTGATAAAAAGAATAATACTCTGGTGGCAAAGATAAAAATGACAACAAACAAAGTTTTTCTGCAGTTGATGACATTAAAGGAAAACTTTGCTTTGGAAGCAGAGAAAGTTGATGGATCGTTTTTATGGCATCTAAGATATGGGCATTTGAATCAAAGAAGCTTGCAGCTGTTCACCAGCAAAATATGGTGGTTGGACTTCCGTCTATTCACTATGAAAAGGAAATATGTGAAGGCTGTATTTTTGGAAAATTCCATCGGTTACCATTCTCACAATCATCTTGGAGAGCAAAAGCCCCCTCTTGAATTGGTACATGCAAATATTTGCGGACCAACTCGTACACTTTCCTTCAATAACAAAAGGTACTTCATTCTATTCGTAGATGATTTCTCCAAGATGACATGGTTAAATTTCTTAGAACAAAAGTCAGAAGCATTTTCTGTTTTCAAGCAATTCAAAGCTTTTGGAGAAAATCAGAGTGGTCACAATTTGAAGGTGTTAAGAACAGATCGTGGTGGAGAGTTTACATCAAATGAATTTTCTAAATATTGCAAAAGCAATGGTATTAAAACAGAGTTGACAGCAAGGTACACCCCACAGCAAAACGGAGTTGCCGAACTAAGAATTCGAACCATTGTCGAGATGGCAAGAAGCATGTTGAAGGCAAAGGGTCTGCCAAATGCATTTTGGGCTGAAGCAATTCATACAGTAGTGTTTATTCTTAATCGATCTCCAACCAAGGCAGTCAAAGATAAGCCTCCTTTTGAAGCATGGCATCGTTTTAAACCAAATGTAGATTTCTTCAAGATTTTTGGCTGCATTGCATATGCACATATCCCTTCTCAAAAGAGAGAAAAATTTGATGAGAAAGGTGAGAAATACATTTTTGTGGGATATAGTGATTAGTCCAAAGCATACAGATTAATTGATCCAAGAACCAATAGTTTGGTAAATTCAAGAGATGTTATTTTTGATGAACTCAAGGCTTTGAAATGGGAGAATGATGATATTAAAGTGCCAAGGTTTTTTGAGGAACCAGATTCATCAAATTCAGAAGAAACTCATATGCTTCAAAGTCCAATATCAAGTACAAGAACATGTTCCTCTAGTTCTAGTTCCTCTAAAAGTTCACCACCTTCAAGAGCAAGGCCGATCGAGAAAATACGTTTAATGGAGGATCTATATGAGTCCACTGATGAAATTGTTTTGAGTGCTATTGAACCTCAAAAATTCAAGATGCTGTAAAAGAGAATATTTGGCAAGATGCAATGGATGAGGAAATAAGAGTTATCAAGAAAAATAGAACATGGGCACTTGTTGATCGACCCAAATCAAAAGATATCATTGGACTTAAATGGGTCTACAAGACAAAGTTTAATGAAGATGGCTCAATCCAAAAGCATAAGGCTTGCTTGGTTGCAAAAGGATATTCTCAACAACCAGCAATTGATTTTAATGAGACGTTTGCTCCGGTAGTTTGAATGGAGACTATAAGAACTGTATTGGCTTTGGCTGCACAACTGAAGACAAAGGTTTATCAATTGGATGTCAAATCTGCATTTTTAAATGGAGAACTTGAAGAAGAGGTTTATGTGGAGCAACCTCAAGGTTATGTTGAGAAAGGGAAGGAAGATAAAGTTTATCGCCTCCGTAAAGCCTTATATGGCTTAAAGCAAGCGCCAAGAGCCTGGAACAATAAAATTGATCACTATTTTCAGCAAACTAGATTTACAAGAAGCTTAAGTGAGCCATCACTTTATCTCAAGAAAGAAGGTACACATGATTTTCTGATTTTATGTCTCTATGTTGATGATTTGATCTATACAAGCACAAATCCAAGGTTGGCAGAAGTTTTCAAGAAGAACATGATGAAGGAATATGAGATGACAGATCTGGGCACTATGAGATATTTTCTTGGTATACAGGTTCAACAATCAAATGAGGGGATATTTATTTCTCAAGAGAAGTATGCTGAAAATCTGTTGAAAAAATTAAATATGTTGAAGAACAAACCAATGGATACTCCAATGGCAATTAATTGGAAGCTTACAAGTAACGATGGAGCACCTAAGTTTGATGCATCCATATATAGAAGTGTGGTTGGTTCATTAATTTATCTTACAAATACAAGGCCAGATATTGTTCATGTCGTAAGTGTGGTATCTAGATTCATGAGTGATCCAAGTAATCACCATTTTGCTGCAGTAAAAGAATACTCAAGTATATACAAGGAACCAAGGGATATGATATTAGATATACACAAGAGAAGGAAGCACAGTTGGTTGGCTACACAGACAGTGACTGGGCAGGTGCAATTGATGATAGAAAGAGCACCTATGGACATGTGTTTTTCTTAGGAAACAAAGCTTTATCATGGTCATCAAAGAAGCAAAGTATTGTGGCACTATCATCAACAGAAGCCAAATACATTTCAGCCACAAGTACAGCGTGTGAAGCAGTTTGGTTACAAAGAATTCTGGCAGATCTTCATCAAGTTCAAAAATCACCAACTGATATTTATTGTGATAACATGTCCACAGTTGCAATGACAAAGAATCCCGTTTTTCATAGCATGTCAAAACACATTGAGCTTCGTCATCATTTTATCAGAAAATTGGTTGAAGACAAAGAGATCGAATTAAAGTTTTGTAGCACTAATGAACAGATTGCAGATGTTTTCACCAAAGCACTTCCTAGAGAGAAGTTTTATTTCTTCCGAGATAAATGTGTGCAGGAAAAATGCATTAAGGGGAGTGTTAAAAGTAATGCATCGTCTACAGAATAAAATTATTAGTTGTATCTTTTCCTACAGATTTCTTATGAAGAGTTGTATCTCTTGACTATACGTGAAGTTGTATCTTTTAGATATCAAAAGTTGTATATGTATCTCTTGGAATTAATTCAAGATTCAAGAGTTGTGTCTTATTATGTCAAGGCCGGTGTAAATGTAATTATAAATAGCCAATGTTATAGGCTGCTGTTGTATTGAAGAAGTTAATAAAAATCATCAGTTTGTATAATTCTCTGTTTTACAAACACTCTCTGCCTTGCTTTATATTTCCATCAGATTTTTCAGTTTTGTGATCATTAATCCCCCAACAAAACATATATATAAGAGCCAATTGTTGAAATTCATTTTTATGAGGGTTCAGCTTGATGCTTAGTGAGAATGGCTTTGTGCAAAATACAAAATTTTCAATAAATTTACGAGGAATTACGATTACTTGTGTGCAATCAAATGCGATTCAATTTCTTGTTCAAATCCAATGAGATTACTTGTGTACAATCCAATGAGAGAGGATCTTGCAGCTTCTCACCGGTTGAGTCAATTAGGTCATTAAAAATTAAACCTTATACATTTGTAGAAGCGTGGCCAACATATGACCTAGTTTTCAAGAATTTGAGCCTAAATGTACTGTTATTTTTAGATATTACATGCATGTACATTTATTAAGTTTACTGGGGACTCCTGAACAATTAGCCAATAATATTTCAAAAATGCTAGTCATTATACCACATTTATATATCACTTTGTGTACTATCTCTCTAATATAGGTGGGCCGGCTCCACCTCTCTAACAAAGTGGTATGCCTCATTCCTCATAATCTTTTAGTCTAATGGCATTCACACAAGCGAAAATTGTTGATTAATTAAAAAAATTATAAAGAATTGAGGATAATTAGCATAATTAAAGCATGGTCCTTGAATAATTTGGTATGAACCTTAGCTTCGCAAAGGTCAAACCAGCTAGAGAAAGGAATCATATCATAAATATACGTAGGTAGCTAGGAATATGAGTGGTAGAATACTTTGTGCTTGGTTTATATATGTCCACATTGGTGGGCTAATACAATAAATTCACTAAACAACACTCCAAAAGTTGTTAGTATTTGTCTTTAATGTGGTACTAAATGCATGTGGTATCCTAACATCAACACTTTCTTTTTGGTTTTCAGCTTTTTGCTTTTTAAATCAAGTCGAGAGAGAAAAAGATAAGGGGAGATGAGGGAGAAAAAGGATGGTGGATGGTGGAGGGAGAGTGAAGAGAGAAATAAAGGAGAATATGTATAAAGGGAAATTTATATAAATACCATATGAATTTTTAGGCGTGTGTAATTATCACCGAACTTTTAATTTTTATTTTTAACCACCTAAACTTTGTAAAGTGTTGCGATTCACCACCTATATATAACTCCATTAAAGTTTCCGTTAAGTTGAGTGTATTTTTAAGGCCATTTTCGTCAGTTTCACTATAACTAAAACACACAAAATTTATACATAAAAAAACAAAGAAAGGAAAAAAAAGGAGCTGACCTAATTATCCCACGACCTCCACCACCCCTGTCCAAACACCAATTCTCCCGCATTGCTCCATATCTCTCTTCCATTCCATGGTCGTATCATTGAATCAGTTGCCTTCGTGAACTTGTTGGCTTGCACTATTCAGCGACAGTTATTCTCTCTCTCTCTCTCTCTCTCTCTCTCTCTCTCTCTCTCTCTCTCTCTCCAGCGAATAAAAAAATTTCACATCTATAGCTAGAATTTGAATTTTATTATAGTTATACTAGATATTCCAAAAAGGGTGTAAACATCTGCAATTGGAGAGGGTGGTAGAAGGGGTTAGTGGGGACGAAAAGGTTTTGGAATGGCTTGGGGAGTCATGGGATACTGATGTTGACTTTTTTTATTTATTTTTAAATTCTGTTTGTTCATTTTTAAATTGAGTTATTTACACTGAGGTTTCTTGTGTTTTCACAAAACCCCTCATGTCTCAAAAATTACACGAACATCTAACGAGGTTTCACTTGTTTTACAAAACCCCCTTTCGTTGATTGTTTGTCAAAAAATTGATGATTTCATTGCAAACAAACTTATGCAAATGACAAAATTAACCTCAATGAAGTATATGGAATCTAATCTCAAGGGTCAACTTTTTCATTTGGAGAATTTTTTTTTGGTATAAAATCATCACTCTTTGGATGAAAAATCAATGAAAAGGAGTTTTGCGAAAACAATTTAAAACCTCAGGGGGTGTTTATGTAATTTCTAAAACATCAAGGAGTTTTGCGAAAAAGCCGAAAACCTCAATGGGTGTTAGTGTAAATAACTCTTTTTAAATTTTTAGTTATGATATTTGAAAAACTTTTTCCATTCAAAATAAAAATGATGGAAATTCCCTTAAATAAAATATCACATATGCAGTATATGACTTGATTTAATAGAAATTTTAACGGAGTTAGACATAGGTGGCGAATTGCAATGCTTTACAAAGTTCAGGCAGTTAAAAATTAAAATTAAAAGTTTAGGTGGTAATTATGTACATGCCTAAAAGTCCAGGTGGCATTTGTGCAAATTTCCCATGTATAAAATAAAATTTTGTTGTTTATAATTTTTAGCTTTCACCTACATGATTTCATATGCCTTTCTTATGTCTTCAATATTCCTCCCATCTTTCAGATATTTTCCTCTCTCACACACACAACACAATCACGGTAACATGAGGGTTCGAACCTTAAACTACTAGTTTGCAAGTTAATATCATTTTCCACTGAGTTTAAGTCCCGTTAACATATATTTTATTCACTAATATTAAAAGAAGTGTCAAATTCGATTTCCAAAAATTATTAAACATGGTATCTAAGGTAAAGATATTAAGATATTATTGGGAAAATCACACCGACATCAACATATATATTGTATACCTGTTCAATTATTATTCCACCTTGGTCCTACATGCTTAGAAAACGTAGACTTCTTTTATACCCTAGATTATTGTTCGCTTTGTTTTGGTAGAGATTGTGTTCTTTGTTTAAAAATCCCTGCATTTTTCATACTTTCCATACTGCTTCCTATTTTAATGTATATATGCCTCAGTAATCGCGGGAAACTTTGATTAGGTGCCCGTAAACCTCATGCCATTAGTAACTCTGTTCATATATATATATATATATATATATATATATATATATATATATTTTTTTATGAAAGAGTGATAGTAATTTATTGATAAGATCAAAAACATGTACAAAGCAACTAATGTGGATACAACTTCTTGAGTGAAAAATATTTTGTCATAAAAAAATAGGGCTTGTCCAATATAGGTCATTACATTTTGTATTTATCACTCTATAAATCTATGTGTAAAACCCAATTTTAAACTTAAATAACCAGTATGATATAAAAGGTCATAGTATTCCTATGTTTTTAAATTGTTGCCATCAAACTTCATATTTTATTTATAATTTATTTCAAGCATTTCATTAACTGCCATAATTGTAATTAATACTCCCTATTACTAGCATATCAATCACCCCATTTCTTTTGGTTGCCATTCCCTCTAACATATCGCCCCTAAAATTGCAAACCAAAAACTGTAATTTACATATCCAATAATGTACCTATGAAAAATATAAATATAAATATATACGTATAAAAATATAGGTATATTATTTATTAAAAAATTAAATAAAAAACTAGGTCAGTTACTTTGTAATTGAAATTTCCGTACATTTTTCATAAATTAAAAATAGGTACGCAATAATTTATAGAAAATAGGTACGTTGTATAATTGAAATTTATGCACGTTTTTATAAATTAAAAATAGGTACATTATGCAAAAGAAAAATAGGTTCATTATAACAGATAAATTGTTTTAATAGGTTCATTATAACAGATAAATTGTTTTACTAGGTACATTATTTAGAGAGAAAAAATAGGTTCATTTAAAAAAATTCATAAAACAAACAATAAATAGATTATCAAATTATTTTTCATAAAACAAGTAATAGGTACATTATTTAGAGAAAAAATAGATACAAAATTTAGCAAAAAAAGGTTCATTATACTAGGTAAATTGTTTTACTAGGTACATTATTAGAGAAAAAATATGTACATTATTTAGAGAGAAAAATAGGTTCATTTATAAAAAAACAATAAAAAGTGAACAAATTATTTTTCATAAAACAAGTCATAGGTGCTTTATTTAGAGAGAAAAAAGGTACAATATTTAGAGAAAAAAGAGGTACATTATTTAGAGAAAAATAGGTTCATATTGTCAATATCTTTTTGGACAGTAATTTACCTATTATTATCTACCTATTGTCAATATTATCCATATATTGATATGGATATTAAGAAAAGATAATAAGTAGATAATATTATTGACAATAATAATCTACTTATTATCAATAGGTAGATAATACTGAATATATTAATAAACTCTTCATCATAATATCAATATTGATATTGATATCAATATCAATATCGATATTATCAACATATTGATATTGATCATATCAATATAAAACTGTCAATATTGATATTGACAGTTTTTGAACTATGATTTCTTTTTATAATAATAATCTACCTATTTTTTATATAATAATAATGTCCACTTCAATATTATCAATATCTATATCAATATCAATAATGATAATGATAATGATATTGATATTGATATTGATATTGATATTGGTATTGATTTTGATATTGATTTTGATATCGACTACTAATAATCGATAATGATATTGATATTGATTACTAATACGTTAATGTTGAATTTAATAGATTACTAGTCATATAATTCATAAAAGGAAAACAACATAATTTTTTTATTAAATAAACCAAAATGTTAATCACCTATAGATTACTAATACGTTAATGTTGAATTTAATATTTAATTTCTAATAAGTTTCTAAATTAATTCCTATATCCATTACAACCATTTGGAGATCTTTCCAAATTAAACGTATGTCATTAGTTACACCCCCACATAACACGTTAGCTTATAAAAAGGGGTAGTTTTGGAATGCGAAAAATATAATAAATCAGATTTTAAGTTATATTAGGTAACTTGCTTATTTGGATCCTAGTCATCGGGTATTATTTGAAAAAATTGGGTATTTTAAATAGAAAAATAAAGAAAAAGGTTATAGGTGATTTAAAGTGAATTTAATGAGTCTAAACTCAATTTACTATATATAAAAAATTTAGATAGCTTTCTCCCAGCTGGAGAATCTTTTCCCAAATTTATGTGCATATTCAAATGTTGCTAAGCCCTAAACATATGCATGTGATCTTTTCATATGATAATTTGAGTTTATTAATGTGATGTATCAACTAATGTTAGTGTGAACATGCCATCCATGTGTCTAGGTTTCAGCTTGCTAAGAATTAATTCTTGAAGAAAAAAAGAGTGAAGTGAATACAAAGGAAGAAGCTTTTCACTATTAGAGATTTAATTATGTTGGTGAATTGTTAGTCAATAGGGTCATTATATATACAGTTTACGGATATGTGATGTGTAACAGCATAAACTCTCGTTCGAAACTAAGTGGTTGGAAATCTAGTGGAGGTGACCCTTGCGGCGATTCCTGGAAAGGGATAAAATGCTCAGGCTCATCTGTAACTGAAATGTATTTCTCATTTCTTACATACATATATACTTGCATTATCCAAATCTATGGTGAAGAGAAAGAACAGTTCGATTATTTACAAGATATATGCCTAAAATGTACAAGTTCAACCTATTTTCTAAATTTTATGCAGAGATCTGTCTGACCTTGGGCTCAGTGGATCAATGGGCTACCAGCTTGCAAGCTTAACATCTGTCACTCGTTTGTAAGGACCAGTTCATTAGAATAGGCTTTTCTTTTAATACATATTTTTGTTTTCAAAGCTCATAATCTGAAGGATATGCATTTGTTCGTCATAGTACAGTGATTTAAGCAAGAACAACCTCAATGGTGATATACCGTATCAACTGCCTCCTAATGCAAAGTACATGTAAGTGTTATTATTTGAAAGGATTTTAAATTTTAACATTTTATTTTCTGTTTTTAATTTTTTGGCTGTTTTCTTTTATTTATTATGGGAGTTACAATTTATTTAATTTTCAGTTTTTATTTTCTATTCATTGCACCAACTTTTCTGGTTAAATGTGTCTGGAGGTTATGAGTTTTGGATGCTTATAAAAGGCCACTCCTCCTTCACATTTTACACACCACAATCAGATTTCTCTATTCTCATACTTTCATATATTCCCTATTTTCCATATTATTTTTGGGCAACGGTTCTGTGACTTGGAGATTTCTATCCGACTGTGAACGTGCTCATAGCGGACCTTAAGCCTGCGTATTGGGGTCGTATCTTGGAGTCTTGTAGACCGTCATTACCTGCACGTAGGGAGGCTACAAAGGCTTTAGGACAGCGTCTTTGACGTGCTTTCACTATACCAGGCTTGCTTTCTTACTCTTGATTTATTTTACTTATTTATTTGTTTCTTTATTTTTAATTTATGGTTTAAACTTTGTTTTACATATTGTTTATATTTAAAGGTTTATAATTTGGATTTTTTAAGGAAAAGGAAAAACATCAATATTTTAATAACAGTAAGTCCGCAGACAAACACTTAATATTATATAACATTGCATGTTATCATCCGGGTGTGTGTGGTGTGTGTGTGTGCGCGCGCGTGTGTGGATGAATTTAATACGCGTGAGGCCATAAACTCTTGTTTATTTCCTGCAGATTGACAGTTTATTATTTCGTCTTGCTATACTTAATTGTTACAATGACTTTATCCAACAATCAGACCTCAGTTTATTTCCATCATTGTCAATACTAATCTAATTCCGTTGATCTGCAGAGATCTTTCTCAAAATGGCTTCACAAATACTGTGCCATATTCAATATCTCAGATGTCTGACCTTGAAACTCTGTAAGTAGAACTTGTTCTTGTGTTAGCATAATCTTGTAAGGAGCCACTCCCATTTCTCACAAATTTGTGGGTAAATGCAGAAATCTTGGTCGTAACAAGCTCAATGGACAGTTGACTGATATGTTTGGGAAACTTACTAAACTCAAAGAGCTGTAAGTTCTTCTAACTTTGCATTAAAGGTTGTACTCTTTTTTTGTTTTTTTTTGTTGTTGGTGTTTTTCACTATTGTACATTTTCTTTTCGAGAAGCTAGGGTATTTGAGTCTAGCTAGCACCAAGGTTTCATGTGTGGTTTGTTATGTCTCTTACTCTAATACAAACTTAAACTCCTCTTGATCTTTTGTAAATGGCTTCTACTGTCCATTACCCCTCATTGTCCTCTTAAGCTTCGGAAATTCTATTCGTACCCTGATTGCCATGAAAGAATGTGACCAGTGGTAATGCCATTTTTGAATTAGATAGCTATTCTTGTATTTAGATATGACATAGATATGTGCTGTGTTAGGTTTTGTTTAACTAATGTTTTTAGCTTTCCTTGACAAACATGTAATCTCATATGTATGATCAAGCTCAAAGAATTTAGGCTAGTTTATGTTAGTGCAAAGGTGACTATTGTGGCTGAGATCAACTTCATAATTGCCTAATGCAATCAAGCTCAGTGGAGGTAATATGTTTATGTATGCATTGCATCCATTATAGTGTTCTCCTACATGCATATCATTATAGTCATATTTTGATTTTTGTCTAGATGACTAGTCATATCATGTTTTGATTTTTGTCTAGATGACTAGTCATATTTTGGCTAGATGACTAGTCATATATGCAAATATTTCCAGCACAGGATTTTTAACTAAGGCACGTGATTTTCCTTATTATAAGTCCAATCATTGGTTGCCATGTGTCCCTTTGACCTACCAAAATGGTTGGGGCTGGTCTGGACTCTTCAACTCTTCATTTTACATTTTTCAGATGGGGTTTTAGAGAGAGAAAGAGTTCTAGTGAGAGATGGTGCATAATTTAGGTTTTGGTTTTTGAGAGAAGAGTTCATGGGTTCTTGAATTCCTTTTGGGCTTTCATTGAAATTTCATTTCTCAAACTTTTGTTTAGTGATACAAAGTTTTCATCTCTCTTCACTTTCATTTTCACCATTTTGGAAAACTTAGTTTTCTCTTTGGTTTGTTTGAGAGTGTTCATGACATAGAAATGAGATTTCAAGATTTCATTTTGAAAGCTAATTCTTTTTGAGAAAATCTAACCAAAGCTTTGCACATCAAAGTTTTCATCTCCCATCTCTTTCATTTGCACCATTTTGGAAAACTTGGTTTTCTCTTTGGTTTGTGTGAGAGTGTTCATGGCTTTTGAAATGGGGTTTTCAAATCATTTTTGAAATCTACTTATATCTTTGAAACCTACACTACAAGAAAAACCTTTTTGCGACCAAATTTTTAGCGACCAACTTAACTTTGGTCTCCCAATAGGGTTATTAGCGACGAAACTTTGTAATTTCGTCGCAAATAGTTTTGTCAGATTTAGACATGATTTAAGACTTTGACCAAACCATTTGGCGACAAAATTCCATCGAAGGGCGACGAAAATATTTGGATGCTGTTAGTGAATTCGCGACCAAATACGATTTTGGTCGCCCCTTCTTCAATTTGGTTACCCGCTTAATGTAAAAATTAAAGACGACTAAATTATTTCGTCTCTAAGTTTCCTTCGTTCGTCTGCAAATGAAAGTTGCCGCCCAAAATTTCATCTGATTTAGCGACCAATTTGGTTTTGGTCGCTGATCATTGAGAGGTATGAATCTAAAGTAGTAAAACTACGTCGTTTAACTTGATTTGCGTTTTGGCCCCCAAATAGTTTTGTGGCTGATTTTTAGACTATTAACTTAATAAAATTTTCCCCAACCCATCAATTCCCCCAATTAAGTTCTCTCTTCATCTCCCCCACAACACAATCGACGCCTTGAACTCAATCCTCCACCGGCGCTCGCAACACAGTTCTCCGATGCGGCAATCACATATACCCACCCTCTCTTACTCATCCCTCAATATCTCTCTTCCCCCTCCAGATTTCTTAACCCAGATTTTTGCGCCACTTCTCCAGCTTCGGTGTCGTCAAGGCGAACCTGCGCCTAGCGAAGCACCACTAGGGTTCTTGTTTTGGGGTGTGAGTCGTGATAGTGAAATAAGGGTTCTTATGGGTCGTGTTGGTCATTTAGTGCGATGCAGTTTTGGAAGGAGCTCCTTATTTGGCAACAGGGGAGTTCGTATGTCTGAGTGAGGAGCAGCTTGTGGACTGTGACCATGAGGTTCTACTCTTTTAATTTTTTTTACCATTAATTACTTTGATTACCCTATGTGTATATTTAATAAGAGAATGAATACTCTGTTGATCTTTGTTATACTTAAAAGTATTAAACTTTTCCTGATTGAGTTGAGCAAAACCTGAAAGCTGAAGATAATTGCTTAACTCAGTCTACGGATTTGACTGTATAGTAGTGTCCCTAACGATTTCTAGTGTGCTAGAATAAATTGTCTTGTTTTTGTTCTTCCATTCACTTTTCCAATATCACATGCATATGAATATTTGATTTTTATTAAACATATGGTAAACAGAGAGAAATATGTGTTTGAGATGGTTTATTTCCAGGCCAACCACTTGCTGCTACACCAACACTCTCTGATCCACACATATACCAGAGATTCTCTACAATCTTTTCAGCCACAGACCAACTCCGATTCAACGTTGTGTTTTTTTTCTGTGGTACTTAGATTTAAGTTACTACTGTGTTTGCTGTTATTGCATTTTGTGATGGGTATTGGTCTGAATGTTAAATTGGGACGCTTTTCATCTATTTTAAATTTTTGAGAGGCTGAGGATGTAGTTGGAGAATGAGAATTGCAAATCATGAAGTTTGACTCCTTTATTAAATATTTGTTTTCATCTACCAATATAATCTGGGTAGATTGTCATGAGGGTTGATCTGTATGTGTTATTTGGTTTTTCTTTCATGAACTTATTTAGATTGCAGATGAATAGTCCTTATACTATAATAAGCATATAGACTATCACACATGTTTTATTCTTTTAATGTTGTAACTGGATCAAAGGTTAACGCTTACCGTATTCTAATAATGCCTTTATTCTTTCTTTGTGGACTTTAATCACAATTGGCCCTGTTTGTATTTGCATATTAATGATCAACTTGTCCAAGACTCAAAGACATGCATAATTTTCAGAAATTGAATCAAGTTTTCAAATGTTTTATGTTTTGCAGTAGGTTTCATTTTGAAATACTTGGTTAAGAGGTATATCTCATTTTTGCTTAAAATTTTGTTACCATTATCCAATTGAAACCGTTAGAGTCTAATTGAAACTGTTAGCTAAACTCTAATAGTGTGTAGTTGAAGATAAACAGGGTTTATCCTTTTCTCTCTATTTCAGTGTAGTATGTTGCTCTATTTATGTGTTTGTAAATGTGCAGGATAATAAGAAGAAATCTTGTAAGGCACTGAGGTGTTCCAGTTCAGGTTGTGATTGATTACAAAATGATAGAAGCCTAGTAAGCACTGATTCTCTGACCCACTGGGTTAGTCCTTTGTTCTCCCTGTTTTTCTTTTTGTCTTTTTGCCTTATTTTCCTTTCCGAAACCCTGTCACCATGAACTAAGCTCTATTCTATTGAAAATTTAACAGCCCGTAAAGCTTTCATTGAAGTTTTAATAGTGATGAAAGTTTCCTGTGAACTCATCCTTGAATCAAATAGTTGTGTTGTTGTCTTTCATTTCCGAGGTTAATCATAATGGAGACATCTCAGTGTTCATTCCAACTTCAAAATATCTTTTTATACAACTTCAGTCCTCATGCTACATGATTTATTTTGACACATAGATTGAGGATTTACCGGTTCAAACTTGAAATTATCTATACATATTGTATCCCCATTACAAATTTTTTTATTTTTATGGAGTAATGTTTTAATCCTAATTAAGTTTGTTGTGGTTCAAGAGAATTTTTCTAATGTTGATCCTATGAACAGGTGTTAATTTGCTTGGCTGAGTATGAATGAGATAAATAAGAGTTCTCCCGTGTTGTCATGAATTCCATATGGAATGCATTGACAAATGGCTAAAAGAAAAGCAAGGGTACATTCTTTACTTCCATGATACTTCACCCATTTTACGAAGTGCTTGCTTTTGATGAATTATATTTGTATACAAGACGTATCTTATATTCTCTGTATGCTACAGTCTTCCGATTTGCTGACGTGAATTATTTTTCCAGTTTCATTGCCTAAGTTTTTTCCAGCTATTTGCATTCGACTTGAAATTTCCTAAGAAACTCCTTGATCACCCTCTTTCATGACTCTTTTATTGATTAATATTGTCGTTCTCTCATTTTCTGGAGTTGACTTGATTGAGTTGGCATGCACTGCCTGAAATTTTGGATACCATGTGAGTTATAAGTTGCAAATGAAACTGCAACGAAAAACAATGAACTCCATTTTTATTATAAAAAAAAAAAAAAAAAAAAAACTTAGTCTGCTTTGAGTTTAAGTTTGTTCTTGATGGAATAGGTATGTTAGTAGGAGATTTTAAATTGGGCTTGTTTGTGCTTCTGCGCATCTGCATATATAGCAATAAAAGAAAAGTGATGGTTCCAATGGCGCATAACAAAGATATACCACATTAATACCAATTTGTCTCTTGTATTACTCTGTATATACATATATATAAATATACATATTGACATTTTTTTTTGTTCTCTTGTAGAGGTAGATGATGGATGAGTTTGAGAAGGTGAAGCAACAATTGGTAGAGTGATTAGAATTCCACAAGATTATATCACAATCCTTATCCCACTGGCTTGGTCTCTAGTCTTAATGTGGAGAAATAATGAATGCAAAACTTGGGGTTACAAAGGGCAAGAAAATTTGGTGCTTGGGTTCTAGTCTTTGAGTGGAGAGTTCTTTCATTGTTTTTGGTTATAGGGTACCAATTTTATGTGTACTTAAATGACTAGTATGCTTGTATACCTTTAAATGTGAAAAACTTTTATTTATATAATTTTCAATTGATTTTGTTTGCCTCAATTTATTGTTTTCCGAAAGTACAAATTAGTTTATTTATTGCTTGTGAGAAAACTCCCTCTTTTTAATTGACAAAAAAAAGAAGATAAAATGTGTGTATTTTAGCGACGAAATAAGTAGCTTCAGCGACGAATTCTGTTAGTCTCCAAATCCTTTAGGCGACGAAAAAGTATATTTGGTCGCCCAATCCCTTTCAAGTTAGCGCCAAATTTTGGTGTTTTCGCGCAAACTTTCCTTAATAGGCGACCAACTGAAGTCTGTTAGGCGACGGAATAATTTGGTCGCTTAAAGGTTTTGGCGACGAAATTGAGATTCGTCGCCTGATACTTTCAGCCACGCACTTTCAGCAACGGAATTAGTGACGAACTATTTTCGTTGCCAATGATATTTAGCGATGAAATTTCACCTTTTAGCGACGATATGCAATGGTCGCCAATAGGGTTTTTCCTTGTAGTGCTACTTCACCCATTGAGAATTTGAGAGTAAAACTTCTACTCTGCATTCTCTACTTGCTTAAGTATGAGTTTTCATTATGAGATTTTGAAATATGATGTGTTTTTAAAATCTGCATATGGGTTCAGTTATGACTAGTCATCGTTTTGAGTCTGCATCTGAGTTACTATGACTAGTCATCTTTTTGAGTCTGCATCTGAGTTATTATGACTAGTCATCTTTCTGGGTTTGCATCTGGGTTATTATGACTAGTCATCTTTTTTAGTCTAGATTAGATTCTTGGTTGATTTCTTCAAGAGTATGGTTTCTTGAAGGAATTGACCATTTCATCTCGTAATCTATATTTCATTCATTGGTGACAATCCGGAGTCGAGTTGCGGTGCCATGGGGTGAAGAAGGCTGATGGACTAGCTGCCATTTCCATGAATGACAAGCTACTAGCTCAACTAAGTTTGGAGAAGAATGTTGCACAGGAGGTAGTGCTCATTTCCTAAATAGACCTAGGATTGTTTGAGCTTGTGATTACTTTTTCTGTAAGAATCTTCTTGACTTAGTGGATTGCCTGGTCGGAGTGATGACCCCCGCTTTTCCCAATGATGGGTTTCTGGGTGAACATTTCTTGTGTGTTATTCTTGATTTTATGACTAGCCATACTTTATATATTATCTCTGATATGTTGATGAATGTTCACACACCATTCACTCTAGTTGTTGCTAGCACAAGGGATGCCTAGATTGATGGATCCTTCTGAGTGCCTAGGTTGTCACGTAGTTATCTTTTAGACTTGCAGGTTCTTATATTTGATTTGTGATGAATCTGTGATGGACTTGTTTGTTCATAGATCTATGACTAGTAATTGACTAGTCATATTGTTACTAGGAACAATTAATCATTGTTGTCTTAAATCTGTCTATTGGGGTTTTAATTTACCCCCTTCACCTAAGTACCAATTTCATGCTGTACTTGAAGGATTATTGACTAACTCATATATCATAAAATGGCGTGCAGGGATTTATCGTTCAACTCAATGACTGGCAACTTGCCTCAGAGTTTTGGAAAGCTCTCAAGCCTGAAAAAATTGTAAGAATCAATAAAATTTAAACCTGCATGTGTGTCCAAGGTTCCTGGTTGCTAAGTCCTCTATGTCTCCATGCAGGAATCTGCAGAACAATCAATTTACTGGTCAGATCACTCTACTTGTGTACACTCCCGTTGAGGACCTGTAAGTATACTTGAGCTAGATTTTGTTCTATAAATGATAGTTCTATATGTACCTGTTAGAGTTAGTAGTTGTTTTCACTCAACGAATTGATTATCATGCTGGCAGGAATATTGAAAACAACCGCTTTTCTGGCTGGATCCCTAATGAGTTGAAGGGTATAGACATAAAGTGAGTATCCTTTTCAAAGATCAATGTCAAGGATGAAGCTCTTAATGATTTGCTTCTGACTTTTTTATTATCTAATTGAAGGTCTGGAGGAAATTCTTGGTCGTCTGGACCATCTCCACCTTCTCCCCTGGTGCACGCCGTAATAGAGGAGGAGGGTCTTCCTCACAGAGTGGTGGGGGAAGTCTTCTGTAGCCACCGGATTAACCATAGCTGGGATAGCTCTGGCCATATTGTTGGTGCTGGCAATTATAATTTCCCTTTTTTCAAGAAGAAGACGTTCTTCTACTTCACACCTCCTTGATGATGACAGGCTTAGCCAGCGTAAATCCTTTGGTGCCTCCTATTCATCTAAGGAATTATCTCGAGAACTGAATTCTTCATTCAGAAATAAAGGTAATTTCTTCATTCAGAAATTTTTTTGATGGAAAATTTTGTTAGAATTGTCTTCGAAATATCTTTGATTATGAGTTTCTGATAAAGTTTGTTATATTCTTATTTGGCTTTTCTTTGCTAATTTATTTGTATTTTAAGCTGTTCTAATGAAATTCTGCAACACTCTTAACATAGAACTGAACTACTGTAAATCTACTTGCAATGTAACTCAATGTGTATGTGATGAGCTTTCCACCTGATATTATTTCTTGCCCCCCAAGTCTAGGTTCCTGCCCCATTGGTCATGCAGTCAAAATAATGTATCAACTGGCTTTTTAATATCTGTCACTTTACAAATGTTTATTAACTTTCTACTAACTAGATGAAATGCCGGTGACAGATCCTGGAGCCGTTTCAATTGACATAAAGCCTGTTTCAAAATCTCCATCAATTGGTTTTAAGTCGCTTTCTGGACGCTTGCAATCCTTTGCCGGAAGAAGCACCTCTGTAAAAGCTACGAATTACGCTTTGGCAGATTTGCAGGTTGCTACTGCTAACTTTGCATCCGCTCGCCTTCTTGGGCAGGGTACCATTGGACGTGTCTATAGGGCTAAATATGATGATGGGAAGGTATAGTTTTCGATTACTATATAGTTGCTACTCACCACCAAATCTTCTACTGGTTCATGTTATAATTTGTGTTTAAACATAAGTCCTAGCATAAAACTTCATTTGGAATTACTGATGTGGATATCTTTATCAACCGGAGTTAGAGATAGTCCTATCTTATTATTAAGAGGTGTCTCTCAACGTTTACTCACAGTTCTTATGCCATATGCATGTCAGGTTTTGGCTGTGAAAAAGATTGACTCCTCACTGTTTCAAAGCTCAGCGCCACAGGAATTTTCTGACATTGTTATAAATATCTCCAAGATTCGTAATGCCAACATCGCCGAACTTGTCGGTTATTGTTCAGAACACGGGCATAACATGTTAATTTACGAGTACTTCAGGAATGGCTCGCTTCATGAATTCTTACACATGTCAGATGACTACAGTAATCCCCTAACTTGGAACACAAGAGTCAGAATTGCTTTAGGCACTGCCCGGGCTGTTGAGTAAGTGACTATAAATCCTACTCCTGAAATTGCTCATACATATTTCTATCAACCTCATTAGCCAATATGTTTAGCGATCTGAATCAAGCAAATCAATGATTTTGGTTTACCAGGGTTTCTTGCGGTCATTGAAATCTACTCTTTGTGAACTGTTTTCAGGTACCTCCATGAAGGCTGCTCTCCATCCACAGTTCACAAGAACATCAAATCATCAAATATTTTGCTTGACATCAAACTCAATCCTCGTCTCTGCGATTATGGCTTGGCAACCTTCCATCAGGTTAATTGCATTCTCTTGAAACTCAGTGAATCATTGTGTTTATAGGATCAATTTCTTATATGTTCTTTTCAAGATAACAACCTGAATGGTGTAATGTATTCTTTTCAGCGTACCAGCCAAAACCTTGGGATGGGATACAATGCTCCAGAATGCACAAAGCCATCAGCCTATACAGCAAAGAGTGATGTTTACAGTTTTGGGGTAGTCATGTTGGAGTTATTGACAGGTCGTATGCCGGTTGACAGGTGTGTTACATTGGCGTCTCGCTCTGCCTTTTATTCACAAACCTTGTCAATGTCTTGCCAGTCTTAACTATTTTTGTTTCCTTTCTTTAGTTCAAAACCACCTGTGGAGAAGTTTTCCTATGAAATTACAGGCTGAGATGCACTTTGCTTACAAGGCAAGTGTTTGTCAATCTACTACAATGTGGCATAGAAGGCTGGGACATCTGAATATGAAAAGTCTGAAATTGCTTCAAGAGCAAGAAATGGTTGTAGGACTGCCTGAAATCACAGCTGTTATAGAAGTATGTGAAGGGTGTGTTCTAGGCAAGCAATGTAGAGAATCATTTCCAAAGGAAGCTACCACTAGAGCATCAGTCCCTCTAGAACTTATACACAGTGATATCTGTGGTCCAATGCAAACAATCACAAAAGCTGGAAATCGATATTTTCTGACTTTCATTGATGATTGCACAAGAATGTGTTGGGTTTACTTCTTGAGACAAAAGTCTGAGACTCTAAGTGTATTCAAGAGATTCAAAGCTACTGTAGAATTGCAGAGTGGCTATAAACTAAAGAAGCTTAGAAGTGATCGAGGAGGGGAATATACCTCAGTGGAATTTGATAAATTCTATGCAGATATAGGTATAGAAAGGCAGCTAACAACTCCATACACACCCCAGCAGAATGGAGTGGCAGAGAGGAAGAATAGAACAATAGTGGAAATGGCAAAGTGTTTGTTGCTAGAGAAGAAGATTCCTCTTGAATTTTGGGTTGAGGCAATCAACACATCTGTTTATCTGCTGAATAGGTGTCCAACCAAAGCATTGCATAAGAGAACACCATTTGAAGCTTATAGTGGAAGAAAGCCTGGAGTGAAGCATCTGAGGATATTTGGTTCATTGTGCTATGCTCATATTCCAAGTCAACAAAGGCAGAAATTGGATTTAACAAGCAAGAGATGTGTTTTCTTAGGTTATGGAAGCTGTGAAAAAGGTTATAGACTTTATAGCCTTGAAACTGAAAAGATAATTGTATCTAGAGATGTTGTTTTCAATGAAGATGCATGCTGGGATTGGAATGCACAGAAAGAAAGAAGTGTGAAGATTTCACTTGCTGAGGCAACTGCAAATGATCAAGGGCAAGAAGAAAATGTTTGTAACCCTGAAGTTCAAAGTGAAGAAGAGGAAGTGGTTGGTAATGACACTGCACCTAGTGATCAAGAAAGATTGCCAAGCTCTCTTGATGTAGATCACACTCCTCTCAAGTACAAAAGCATTGCAGAAATCTATGAGAAATGCAATATGTGCGTAATTGAACCAGAAAGTTTTGAAGAAGCAGCAAAGGATGACTGATGGAAGAGAGCTATGGAAGCTGAAATTTAGATGATTGAGAAGAATAACACCTGGGATTTGGTTGACAGACCATCTGATAAACCAATTATTGGAGTCAAATGGGTTTATAAAACTAAACTGAACCTAGATGGATCTGTGCAGAAGAACAAAGCAAGGCTGGTTGCAAATGGATATTCTCAGAAGCCTGGTATAGACTTTAATGAGACCTTTGCACCAGTAGCTCGACTTGATACTGTGAGAACTTTGGTGGCTCTAGCTGCACAGAAGAGTTGGAAGCTATTCCAGTTGGATGTGAAGTCAGCTTTTCTCAATATAGTGCTGAATGAAGAAGTGTACGTGGATCAACCATCTGGTTTTGTAATACAAGACAAAGAAGAGAAAGTGTACAGGCTTAAGAAGGCATTATATGGTTTGAAGCAAGCTCCAAGAGCTTGGTATGAAGAGATAAATTCCTATTTTGCCAAGGCAGGTTTTCATAGAAGTCCGAGTGAAGCTACATTATATACTAAGGTGTCTACAAGTGGTATACTCATTGTATCACTATATGTAGATGATATAATCTATACAAGGAGTTCAAAAGAAATGATGTTTGAATTCAAGAATGAGATGATGAAGCAATATGAGATGACAGACTTAGGATTGCTTCACCACTTTCTTGGTCTTGGAGTGCTGCAAACAGATACTTGCATTTTTCTGCATCAAAAGAAATATGCAAAGACTTTACTTGAAAAGTTTGGCCTCAAGGAGTGCAAATCAGTTGCAACACCTTTAGCCATGAATGAAAAGCTCTCAAAGATAGATGGGAGTGATCTGGCAGATGAAACTCTGTATAGACAGATGGTGGGAAGTTTGCTTTATCTGACTGCAACCAGACCAGACATTATGTTTGCAGCAAGCCTCTTGGCTAGATTCATGCACAATCCTACCAAGAAGCATATGGGAACAGCTAAAAGGGTGTTAAGATACATACAAGGTACTATTAACTATGGAATTGCTTATGAGAAAGGCAAAGGAGCAATGTTAATTGGTTATTGTGACAGTGATTGGAGTGGAAGTGAGGATGACATGAGAAGCACATCTGGTTATGCTTTCAATTTGGGTTCATGTGTGTTTTCTTGGGCTTCAATCAAGCAGAGCAGTGTTGCTCTTTCGACTGCAGAAGCTGAGTACATGAGTGCAGCAGAAGCTACTGCACAAGCTATGTGGCTGAGGTTTGTGTTAACAGATTTTGGTGAAGAACAAGTTGAACCAACTCAGTTGTTATGTGACAACACTTCAGCTATTGCCATTTCGAAGAATCCAGTTCATCACCATAAAACCAGACACATTAATCGAAGGTTTCATTTCATTCGAGATGCACTTCAAGATGGTGAGATCGATCTTCTATACTGCAAGACTGAAGATCAGCTTGCAGATATTTTTACTAAGCCTTTGGCAAGGGATCGGTTTGAGATGTTGAGAAAAGCACTTGGAGTTATTTCAGCACAACACTTAGAAGGGAGTGTTGGTGTATAAGTGTTTCTGCTGAAATGAGCAGAGAGAAGTTTGAAGTTTGTGTTTAAAATGTAATCCATTGGATCATAGTCCAAATGGACAGTCAAGATGTAATAGAGTAAGTTTGACACTTGTCACTATCTCATAGGGTAGTTGATTGATTGGTTAGATTTGGATGATGTAAAGGAATATTCTATTCCTAACGGTTTTGTCATAAATGCAATATATGCGTGTGTCTTGAGGCTGAGCTAGTATGCTGCTAGCTTGCTTCTTCTCCAAGCTCATTCTCTGAAAAATGCTCTCTCTTATATTCTCTTGAAATTACATTTCCAAATCTGAGCTCTATTATTCATATTACTGCTTCTCCATGATCTCGATGCCTTGTCACAAATGGTGGATCCTGCTCTCCGTGGACTCTACCCTCCCAAGTCAGTCTCGCGGTTTGCTGACATCATTGCCCTCTGTGTTCAGGTGATTACCCAAAAATACACACACGCATATCTACCTATATAGGAAAATATAGCATTTATAGGGGCTCTGGTTAGGCTTGGCTTTGGGCATCTAGAACTGTAAGAGTGCTGCTATTTGTACCACATTTATTAACAGTCTCTCTGCAACAAATGCTGTCAGCAAGTTACTCAATAAATATGGTACAAATAGCATCATTCGAACTGTATTATCAACAATTCCATAAGAAGAAAAAAAAAAAGGCTGTTTCTGCAAATATTGGTTCACCTATGCATTTACTCTTTTATATTGAGTACTGGGAAATGACAGAAGATTGTCCTTGACTAACATTTTCATTCCTTAATTTTTATCTACAGCGGGAGGAGCCTGAATTCCGGCCACCTATGTCAGAGGTGGTGCAACAGTTAGTGCGGTTAGTTCAGCGCTCTAGTATGAACACGAGAGAGGATCTTGGTCTCGGGGCGTCTAGTCACTCGAGTGCCATGAGCAGCATGAAAGAGGATCTTGCAGCTTCTCGCCGGTTGACTGACTTTTGATGGTGATTTGCATTTTGATCAATATCATGTAAGCAAGCATATGGGAGACACAGATTGAGTCATTCCATTAAATGTTTTTCTGTCTCTCCCAAAGCTGCCCAATATTTGTTAATAGACTTACTTCAAAATTAATCTCATGAAACCTGGGCCCTAAAGTTGTTCAAGGCAGTTTAGCTTGTTCATTATTGGAGAAGCAGATTTGAGAAAGAGAAAAAAAAAAATGGTTGTTGGAAATTGTTCATGGGAGACTACAAAGCCAACCTCAGGGAAAGTGTATACTTCAACATGATGCATTTTGGGGGATGGTTAGGAATAGTTTGCAAACTTGGTTTTGTCCCCCAACAACTGAGTGGTTTTGTTCATTGCTCAAATTGATGAATGTTGATATCAACTTTAAACAAGTTTCAAAAATCGCTTAATTTGCAGAGCTCTAGCTAGTTAGAGGAATCAGACATTGAGACTGAGTTATAATTTCCAATTTAATTTGGCTTTTGTTGGATTGTACTTAGAAAGCCACAGAAAGCCATAAATTTTCTGTCAAAAATGAGTACTGTACTGTACTGTACTTGTGTCTTTGGTGTTGTATCGTGCTTATACTCAAAACTACGTCGTTTCGGGTTGAGTTGATCGTTTTTGGATAGAGTTTTATATCAGAAGATAATTGAATAAAAAAATATATAAAAATAATAGTAAATTGAGTTTAGACTCATAAAATTCACTTTAAATCACCTATAGCCCTTTTCTTTTTCTATTTAAAATACCCAATTTTTTCAAATAATACCCGATGACTAGGATCTAACTAAGCAAGTTACCTAATATAACTTAAAATCTGATTTATTATATTTTTCGCATTCCAAAACTACCCCTATTTATAAGCTAACGTGTTATATGAGGGGTGTAACTAATGACACACATTGAATTTGGAAAGATCTTCAAATGGTTGTAATGGATGGAGGAATTAATATAGAAACTTATCAGAAATTAAATATTAAATTCAACATTAATGTATTAGTAATCTATAGGTGATTAACGTTTTGGTTTATTTAATAAAAAAAATTATGTTGTTTTCCTATTATGAATGATATGACTAGTAATCTATTAAATTCAAAATTAACGTATTAGTAATCAATATCAATATCAATATCATTATCGATATTGATATTGATATTGATATTATCAATATTGAAGTGGACATTATTATTATATAAAAAAATAGATCGATTATTATCCATAAAAAATAGGTGGATTATTATAATAAAAAATATAATAGGTCAAAAACTGTCAATATCAATATTGACAGTTTTATATTGATATGATCAATATCAATATGTTGATAATATCAGTATTGATATTGATATCAATATCAATATTGATATATTGATGAAGAGTTTATTAATATATTCAATATTATCTACCTATTGATAATAAGTAGATTATTATTGTCAATAATATTATCTACTTATTATCTTTTCTTAATATCCATATCAATATATGGATAATAATATTGACAATAGGTAGATAATAATTGGTAAATTGTTGTCCAAAAATATATTGACAATATGAACCTATTATTTCTCTAAATAATGTACCTTTTTTTCTAAATATTGTACCTTTTCTTCTCTAAATAAAGCACCTATTACTTGTTTTATGAAAAATAATTTGATCACTTTTTATTGTTTGTTTTATGACAAACAATTTATATATATATAAATGAACCTATTTTTTCTCTCTAAATAATGCACGTATTTTTTTCTCTAATAATGTACCTAGTAAAACAATTTACCTAGTATAATGAACCTATTTTTTTGTTAAATTTTGTATCTATTTTTTTTCTCTAAATAATGTACCTATTACTTGTTTTATGAAAAATAATTTGATAATCTATTTATTGTTTGTTTTATGAATTTTTTAAAAAATGAACCTACTTTTTCTTTCTAAATAATGTACCTAGTAAAACAATTTACCTAGTATAATGAACTTATTTTTTTCTTCTACATAATGTACCTATTTTTAATTTATAAAAAAAGTGCATAAATTTCAATTATACAACGTACCTATTTTCTATAAATTATTCCGTACCTATTTTCAATTCCAAAGTAACTGACCTATTTTTTTAATTTAATTTTTGATAAATAATATACCTATATTTTTATACATATATATTTATATTTATATTTTTCGTAGGTACATTATTGGATATGTAATTTACAGTTTTTTTTTTTTTTGCAATTTTAGGGGCGATATGTTAGAGGGAATGACAACCAAAGGAAATGGGGTGATTGATATGCTAGTAATAGGGAGTATTAATTACAATTATGACGATTAATGAAATGCTTGAAATAAATCATACATAAAATATGAAGTCTAATGGCAACAATGTAAAAACATGGGAATACTATGGACCTCTTATATCCTACTGGTCACTTAAGTTTGAAATTGAGTTTCTGCATAGATTTATAGAGTTATGTATGTCTAGAAAATAGAAAATGTAGGGATCTATATTGGACAAGAAAAATAAAAGGCATGATATAAGCACCAAACTCAAATTGTGGTCATACTTGAGTGTTGACGTTGATTTTTGACATTGCAAACCTAGTATGTGGCCCTTAGTACCACTAGCCCTCACCCATACTTCACCCCTACATGTGAGTCATTCTGTCTCTTTAACAATGTACAAATATCACGGGAGTTTTCACACACACTACTAAGGGATTCGAACTGCAAATTAAGGCCAAAATCATTGTAAGCCTTTACCTCTTAATGTGAACCCTTGTCATGTCAAAGTTGAAATGAGAGAAGCAAAGATATTACCATATACTGAAGGAGAATTAATGTGATCGCAAAATTTGATTTAATTGGGGGAGGCTATCCATGGAGCCGTACCAAATGGTCCCATGCCAATGAAGCTAGCAGCTGTCCCTACCAATAAGACCATCCCCACCGTTAATTTTTTGCTCTTGATTTTCCAACTGCGGTGGAAACTTGGTGGGAACTTGAATGATTCTTTTGGTTGGTAGGAATATTTATATTTGTGCACGCCCACATTGACTTAATTTGCTCCTATCTTTCCCTTTAAGCTTGAATTATAAATATAATCTATCGCTTCTTTTTATAAAAAAAGAATTATTAATAATTTGAGGCCAGACAATAAATGAACCAAGTAATGCGCCAAAAAATGTTGAACGTAGTTATCAACTTATCATGTTAATTGTTTTTGTACACTTTTTCCAAGGCTTCCCATTTGGGCTAGCTTTTTTTTTTTTTTCCACTGTGATTTGATCCTGCAGGTTTGAAATTAGGTAGGCAATTATTTTTCTTAGTTTTCCTGGTGCAATATTGTTGACTTCCTGATCTATCCGCTTTTCAGTGACGGGCTTGATTCTTATATGAGATATTTAGTTATATATTCATTCTTAGCACTAGTGATATAAATAAATCTTATACAATTTAATTTTCATAAATAAACCCAAATAAACCCAAAAAACGACAACTAGCCCTATTGAATTTAGGGAGATTTACTATTATACCCAATAGGGTTCCAAATTATAAAAAAAACCTTATATAAAATGGACTTTAGAAACACACCCAAACCCCATTTACAATATAACAAAGAGGCTTTTAACTTTTTATAAATTACAAAACTACAATCAATTTCTTAAAACAAGTCCAACCCCAAAATCTCATTAAAAAAAAAACCCAAAACACTTAATAGGGGATCAAAGTAATTTATTGAGTGTTTTGAGTCTTATTATGAGGCTTTGGGGTTGGGCTTTTTTAAGAAAACAATAACAGTTTTGTAATTTATAGGAAGTTCGAAGCCTCTTTGTTATGTTGTAAATTGAATTTGGGTATGTTGACTTGTTTTTTCTTTGGCTAATATTTGTGCACGTCCACATTGACTTAATTGCTCCTATTTTTCCTTTAAGCTTGAATTATAAATATAATCTATCGCTTCTTTTTATGAAAAAGAATTACTAATAATTTGAGGCCAGACAATAAATGAACCAAATAATGCACCAAAAAATGTTAGACGTAGTTATCATGTGAACTGTTTTTGTACACTTTTTCTAAGGGTTCCCATTTGGGCTAGCTTTTTTTCCCACTGTGATTTGAACCTGCACGTTTGAAATTACGTAGGCAATTATTTTTCTTAGTTTTTTTGGTTCAAAATTGTTGACTTCCTAATCTATACGCATTCAGTGACGGACTTGATTTTTATATGAGATGTTTAGTTATATACCCATTTTTAGCACTAATGATATTGATAAACACTACACTATTTAATTTTCATAAACAAAAAAAAACCTAAAAATATAACAGCTGGTTCTATTGAATTTAATTTTAATTATTAAATTACTTTGATGCCCTATTGAGTGTTTTGAGTTTTATTATGAGGTTTTGGAATTGTGCTTGTTTTAAGAAACCGATGACAATTTTTTAATTTATAGAAAATTCGAAGCTTTTTTATTATGTTATAAATTGGATTTGTGTGTTTTTCTAAAATCTATTCCATATAAGTTTTTTTATAATTTGAATCTTTATTTTAGGTATAATAATGAATCTCTCTTTTTTATATTAGTTGCCCACATAGGTACACTTGTGCTGGCTTCAGCCTGCAAAACTCACACAAACACATGGATTATGGAGACACACATGATTGGACAATCCAAAAGTGATTTAGTTTGTAGGAAATGGACTATACTCTCTATACCCAGTCAGCCAAAGGCCCCAGACCCATGACAAGGAGAGATTCAAAACGTTTATTAAAAAATTAAATTCAGCTTTCATGTTCCCACACACATAACCCAATTATTATATTCGGCTTTCATTATTATAAGTTAGGAATTAAGAGCTGAAAGTTGTAGTGACCCAAATAGGAGTTTCACTACTTGTAGAAATCATGTGGTGTTTTACCTTAAAAAAAATATTAGTGTTATTAGGAGTGGATCACCTATATTTCAACCGTAGATTATTATTTTATTCACATATATGGGACTTAAATAGTATGACTTGTATCGAGTCACCTACACAAACACATGACAGCTTGATAGTATGTATGAGAAACCCCTCTCACAGAATCACCAGTTTATCAAATTAAGCCATACACGTAATTAAGGGATCTACGGTGGCTTGTCCGTGGCCTGCACTTTTAGGCCAGACCGCGTCTGTCTGTCCTTATTAGGGGTCAATGGCCCCAAATGGCGACGATGTTTGTATAGTGTTTATTTTATATTATACACAGAGCTGATAAATGCTGACTTCTTTGAAAGAAAATGACGTATAGCTGATCAGCTTAATTACCAAAAGACCAAAAACAATAACATCACATGCCTCTATATACCTCATACCATTGTCTCTATTGTTATTTGTCTATAAAGTTGTCCTCCATTTCATCTCGCTATAACCTCATTCTCTACAATCTTTTTGCAAACTGCACTTGCGGGGTTTCTCTGTCTCTCTGCGCGTATTAACCATACATATACAACAGACACACACACACACACATATATATATATATATATATATATATATATATATATATATATATATATATCTGAGCTAGCTAGCTGGCCAACCCCACCTCTCCTTCGTTCTTAGCTATATAACCAAACTCTACAATAAGGTTTCTGCAGCTTCTTCTTTGCAAACTGCAAACTGCATGTACAGGGTTTCTCTCTCTCTCTCTCTCTCTCTCTCTCTCTCTCTCTCTCTCTCTCACACACACAAATATCCGTACACACTATATATACAACAATTGAGACATTTACAAAATATGAAAAGCTAGGGGATCCTATGATTAATCTGCACTATATATAAGATTTTCTTGAATATGCACTTATATATGTATATATAGTCACCTAGCTACTCAGCACATCTTTATGGTGTATTGTTACTTATACATTGCATATGCATGAAACAGGTTCTTACTGAGAAGATATATAATATATACCTTGATATATAATTAATAAGAAAGAGATATTGAAGAATGTGGAAGCTTAAGGTTGCAGACGGAGGGAATGACCCTTACATCTACAGCACAAACGACTTTGTGGGGAGGCAGATATTTGAGTTTGATCCCGAGGCAGGAACTCCCGAAGAGCGAGCTGAGGTGGAAGAAGCTCGTCTTAATTTTTACAATAATCGCTATCAGGTCAAGCCTAGCGGTGACCTCCTATGGCGTATGCAGGTATTTATCCATTTAATTTCATTAGTACTCGGTAATATTATCTTATTAGACTTATGTCGTCAAACTCTGAGTCTTGCAAGAGAACATGAGTGTGTGTGGGTATAAAATATGATAGGTTTGTCTTGGTTTTTATTATTATAAAAATCTAAGGAGTTTCAAACTTGATATCATATCTTACCAAATAAATAAATAAATAAAGAAAAATACAACTAGACAGATAGTTAGCTTTGAACCTGTCAACTTTTGAATTCCTTTTCTTGGTTTTAGCACCCATAAGTTTGTTCTATATAATCCAGCATCATGAATTAACTTACTTTTTCTCTAATACCAATCATAATCCTCTGTTCACTAAACTGCAGTTCCTAAAAGAGAAGAACTTCAAGCAGACAATTCCCCCAGTAAAGGTTGAGGATGGTGAGGAAATCACATATGAAAAGGCCACAGCCTCACTGAGAAGATCTGTTCACTTCTTTTCAGCCTTGCAAGCAAGTGATGGCCATTGGCCTGCTGAAAATGCTGGCCCATTGTTCTTCCTTCCTCCTTTAGTGAGTATACAATTTCTAATTTCCTTATAATTACAGCTATTTATTAGAGATTTAGTTAGATTTTTTACTAAAATTTGAATGTTTTGGAGCTTTTTACTAATTTTCCGTTTTTAATTCCACAAAAAAAAAAAATGCAGGTCATGTGTACATACATTACAGGGCATCTTAATACTGTATTCCCAGCAGAGCATCGCAAAGAAATTCTGCGTTACATATACTATCATCAGGTACGTACTTATTTGGTATATTTGTTCACACAAACGGGATCAAATTTTAAATTTAATTTCCACTCGTTGTGCATATTTTGTGTTACACTAGTATATAAAGAAAGGTAATATATTTTCAGAATCAAGATGGTGGTTGGGGATTACATATTGAAGGCCACAGCACCATGTTCTGCACAGCCCTGAGCTACATTTGTATGCGTATTCTCGGAGAAGGACCTGATGGAGGCCAGGACAATGCTTGTGCCAGAGCAAGGAAATGGATTCTTGATCATGGTAGTGTCACACACATGCCCTCTTGGGGAAAGACTTGGCTTTCGGTACGTATGGCCTTGTTGAATGGAAAAATGGCCTTGTTGAATGGAAAAAATATGAGTACTAGTTGCATTTATTAGGCTTCAATTAATATGAGTATGTTGCTTTTGTTGTAGATACTTGGCGTGTTTGAGTGGTCTGGAAGCAACCCAATGCCGCCGGAGTTTTGGATGCTGCCTTCATTTCTTCCTATGCATCCAGGTTAGCACACCTGCAGATTGAAGAACTCTGCAAACTCAAGGAGTGTCCTTGTGATTTAGTTAGAAGTCTTCATTTTTAACATCTTTTATCTTGAAAATGCAGCAAAAATGTGGTGCTATTGTAGGATGGTTTACATGCCTATGTCATATTTATATGGGAAGAGGTTTGTTGGCCCAATCACACCTCTCGTTCTGCAATTAAGGGAAGAACTATATGCTCAACCTTACGATGAAATTAATTGGAAGGGAGTGCGCCATCTTTGTGCGAAAGTGAGTTTAACTTAATTAAATTAGTTAATCAGTTTATGTTTCTTGTTTAAGTACAGAACCTGATTACAGGTATTTAATTGCAGGAGGATATCTACTACCCACACCCTTGGATACAGGACATCATGTGGGATAGTCTCTACATATGTACAGAGCCTCTTCTTACTCGCTGGCCGTTTAACAAGTTGGTCAGAGAAAAAGCTCTTCAAGTAACAATGAAGCATATTCATTATGAAGATGAAAACAGCAGATATATTACCATTGGATGTGTGGAAAAGGTAATGTGGATAGTGATATACCTTGTAGGACTATTGAGAAAAATATTAGCTTTTCAGATTCTCATGTTATTTGCATTACTTGAACAGGTTTTATGTATGCTTGCTTGTTGGGCTGAAGATCCAAATGGAGACTATTTTAAGAAGCATCTTGCTAGGATCCCAGATTATTTATGGGTTGCTGAAGATGGGATGAAGATGCAGGTTAGTACACATAGCATCCCAGATTATTTATGCTGTTGTAACATTTATGCATATGATTTTAAAACAGAGTTTTGCTCCTTTGGTCATTAATTCGAAGTGTAACTCACCTAAAAGAAGAGGCAAAACCTTAGAAGTTGACATATTTATTGTTTTGATTGATATATGCAGAGTTTTGGAAGTCAGCAATGGGATACTGGTTTTGCCATTCAAGCTTTGCTTGCTAGCAATCTCACTGATGAAATTGGACCTACGCTTGCTAGAGGACATGACTTCATCAAGAAATCTCAGGTTCAATTTTAACTATAGTTTACATATAAATGTGTATCCATTAATTTGTTCAGACTAATGAATCCTTTGCGCTCAAACTGTACAGGTCAAGGACAATCCATCTGGTGACTTCAAAAGCATGCACCGCCACATTTCTAAAGGATCATGGACTTTCTCAGATCAAGACCATGGATGGCAAGTTTCTGATTGCACCGCAGAGGGTTTAAAGGTAACTAAATTTTCTCAAATGCTTCAATTTGACTTATCCACCCTGTCTGTTTATCTCTGTGTTTCTCACAATCTCCCACACTGTAGTGTTGCCTGCTGTTCTCGACGATGCGACCAGATATAGTTGGTGAAAAAATGGAACCTCAGAGGTTATACGATTCTGTGAATGTCCTACTTTCCCTACAGGTGAGAACTTGCCTTCAGAAAGGATTGTGTCTGAAGTATTCTTATCCTGCACCCCCTAGTCATAGATATGAATTTGAAAGCTTGTGCTTTCCCTGCAGCAATTTTCTCTATATTTGTTTCACATGATTCTTTCACCCTACAGTTGCCACTCCTAATTGTTGCTTTAGTTTGAAGAATTTAATTAACTTTTAGCATTTCAACCCTTCTCTTTTCAAGTGCATTGCTCTTTTATATCAAAGTACTCATTGACTAAGCACCATTTTTCGGATCATTGCAGAGTAAGAATGGTGGTTTAGCCGCCTGGGAACCAGCAGGAGCAGCAGAGTGGTTAGAAGTAAGAATTCTAACAAATTGGAGCCATGTTCTTGTGCAAATCTGTCAGATGAACAGAAATTAATGCTCTTGAAATAATCATTAGCAGATACTTACTAGATATTTTCCTCTTTTTTATTTCCCTCAGATGTTAAATCCCACAGAATTCTTCGCGGACATTGTGGTTGAGCACGAATATGTTGAATGCACTTCATCTGCAATTCAGTCTTTAGTTCTGTTTAAGAAGTTGTATCCTGGGCACAGGAAAAAAGAGATTGATCATTTCATTACCAATGCTACAGAGTACCTTGAAAACATACAAATGCCAGATGGTTCATGGTATGGAAATTGGGGAGTTTGCTTTACATATGGTAGCTGGTTTGCCCTTGGAGGGTTAGCAGCTGCCGGAAAGACTTTCAAAAATTGTTTAACTGTGCGCAAAGGTGTTAACTTTCTACTCACGACACAAAGAGAGAACGGTGGCTGGGGAGAGAGCTATCTTTCATGTCCAAAAAAGGTAAGATGCTGTAGGTGGATTGCGTTTTAAGCAAGCTTCAAATTTCTTAAACCATCCCATTGTCTTACATGAAAATATTTCTCTCTTGATGGTTGATACAGGAGTACGTTCCTCTCGAAGAAAACCGATCGAATTTAGTACACACTGCATGGGCTATGATGGGTCTGATTCAAGCTGGACAGGCAGAAAGAGATCCTGCACCTCTTCATCGTGCAGCAAAGTTGATTATCAATTCTCAAATGGAAAATGGCGATTTTCCCCAACAGGTATCTTTCTTATCATAACATTACTTGCATTGCAATCTTAATTTTTACTTGTATCTTTTTTCTAACCATTAATCACTGAACTATGGCAGGAAATCACAGGAGTGTTCATGAAGAACTGCATGCTACATTATGCAGCTTATAGAAATATCTACCCTCTGTGGGCTCTTGCAGAGTACCGCAAGCGGGTTCCATTGCCTTCGGAAGCCTAAATCGCTAACCGTACATGTGTAGCTCATCCAACATAGAGGATTAAACGTATATATAAGAGCCAATTGTTGAAATTCATTTTTATGAGGGTTCAGCTTGATGCTTAGTGAGAATGACTTTGTGCAAAATACAAAATTTTCAATAAATTTACGAGGAATTACGATTACTTTGTGTGCAATCAAATGCGATTCAATTTCTTGTTCAAATCCAATGAGATTACTTGTGTACAATCCAATGAGAGAGGATCTTGCAGCTTCTCACCGGTTGAGTCAATTAGGTCATTAAAAATTAGAACCTTATACATTTGTAGAAGCATGGCCAACATATGACCTAGCTTTCAAGAATTTGAGACTAACTGTACTGTTATTTTTAGATATTACATGCATGTACATTTATTAAGTTTACTGGGGAACTCGTGAAGAATTAGCCAATAATCTTTCAAAAATGGTAGTCATCATACCATATTTATATATCACTTTGTGTACTATCTCTCTAATAGAGGTGGGCTCCCCCCTCTCTAACAAAGTGGTATGCAAATGTGGTATGCCTAACATTGCTCATAATCTTTTAGTCTAATGGCATTCACACCAGCAAAAAATGTTGATTAATTAAAAAAAGAGTACTGCTAAACAAACCCTAAAATTAACTGCTACCAAACTATTTATTGAATTACTAATTTAACCTAATATAAAATGACCAAAAATGATATATTGAATTGTGAAACAAATATAATTTTAATAAGTACACTCTACTCACTATATTCAACCCTAATCAAACGTAGAGAAGTTTTTGTATTGCTTGGTGCCCACGGCAAACGACGCACCGAGCACTGGAGGTTGTCGTTGAATATTCATTCAATATTCACTCATTAGGTGAAGCAAAGCAAAAGTTAGCAACAGAGAGGATCTAATCATCTAATTTCACTCGCTTCGATGTCAACCTTCAGAGACCCCATATATATAACCACGGTACCAAATGAGAAACCATAGAGGGATAAAATTTGGCACTATGATTTTCTTCTCACATATATCAGAATGGTGAACATTTATATCTTCATTATTAATCCCATCATTATTTTTTGCATCAGGAATGACTCCCTGAAGAGTCATCACCCTCAGAAGGGCTCTAGGGGTTTGAGTGAAATTCAACATCTGGATGCCAACTTCAACATTAGGCATTCGAAATATTGTACAACCAAGAACCTTGTGCGAAGTAAGAACCTATAAGAATGGCAGCTTACGAAATTAAATCTTCAAGAGCTAGCAAATCTACTCCCACAACAGCTTAGGAAATTAAAGATTTTGATGCAAACCGAAAATATGAAAAGAGGGCACGAATTCATGTAAAAAGAGAAACCTTGTTTAGGATTGGTATTAGGGTGTTGTGTGATAGATTAGGGTGTACCAGATGTATTTTTGGTAGTTAAATATGGTGTACTTAGTTAATTTTACATTTTGATTAAAATATTAGATTGTATCATAAGGTGTACTAAGTTAATTTTAGGGTTCGTTTAACACTACTATTAAAAAAATTATAAAGATTTGAGGATAATTAGCATAATTATCCTTGAATAACTTCGTATGAACCTTAGCTTCGCAAAGGTCAAACCAGCTAGAGAAAGGGATCATATCATAAATATACGTAGGTAGCTAGGAATATGAGTGGTTGGTAGAATACTTTGTGCTTGGTTTATATATGTCCACATTGGTGGGCTAATACAATAAATTCACTAAATAACACTCCAAAAGTTGTTAGTATTTGATTTGTCTTTAATGAAGTTTCCAGCGTTAAAACTCCAAAAGTTGTTAGTATTTGTCTTTAATTTGGTACTAAATGCATGTGGTATCCCAACATTGGATTATATATGGATATAGAGATTTCCTAGCGTTTTCCTCAACACTTTCTTTTTGGTTTTCAGTTTTTGGTTTTTAAAGTCAAGTGTAGAGATAAAATGATAAGGGGGAAATGAGGGAGAAAAGGATGGTGGGGATAGAAATAAAGGAGAATATGCATAAAATAAAATTTTGTTGTTTTTAATTTTTAGCTTTTACAGATTTCATATGCCTTTCTTATGTCTTCATTCCTCCCATCTTCCGTCCAGATATTTTCCTTTCTCATGCACACAAAATTACGGTGAACTTAAGGCCATTAGTTTGCAAATCAAGATTCTTTTTCACTAGACTAGATCTCATTGACATAAATGTTCTCTTCCTTAATATTGAGAGTTGTCTCAAATTCGATTTCCAAAAAATTATTAAACGTGGTATCTAAGGTATTATTGGGGAAATCAGACCGACATCAACATAATGTATACCTGTTCAATTATTATTCCACTTTGGTCCTACATGCTTAGAAAACGTAGACTTCTTTTATACCATAGATTATTGTTCGCTTTTTAGGGTTTGAGATTCAGAGATTGTGTTCTTTGTTTAAAAATCCCTGCATGTTTCATACTTTTAATACTTGTCAAAATAAAAAAATATTCTCCCCGCTGGAGAATCTTTTTCCAAATTTATGTGCATATTCAAATGTTGCTAAGCCCCAAACACATGCATGTGATCTTTTCATATGATAATTTGAGTTCATTAATGCCATCCATGTGTCTAGGTTTCAGCTTGCTAAGAATTAATTCTTGAAGAAAAAAAGAGTGAAGTGAATACAAAGGAAGAAGCTTTTCACTATTAGAGATTTAATTATGTTGGTGAATTCTTAGTCAATAGGGTCATTATTTATATAGGTTAATCTTTCAATAAAACTCTTTGTACCTACCATCTCCACTAACTAAAAGTTCAACGCCATAAGCTAATTTTAGAGATTCCGTGTACATTTGAGATATGACTTACGATGTGATATCTCCACAAACTCAAGTCGATGGCCTAAGAAAAAGACAAATTCAGATCATGCATATCCACCAAAACCATATGAAAACGCATTTTATGTAATTAGCTTTCATTTTTAATTACTTTGTATTATACAAAAATCTTTCATAAAGATCCTAAGTCTAAAAATTAAAATAGAATAATGCCTTAATTCTTAGGGTAAAGTGAGGTTTTGCCTCCTGAACTATAAGGAAATTCGAATTTATCCCTTAAATTATTTCGTCTGCCGATTTAGTCCTTGTATTTGTTTAAAATAGTCAATATGGGACCTGACGTTAGTTTTCTGAGGATTTCATCCACATTACCGTCGAATCACATGCCCCTCACGTGTCCATTTAGACGGAAATATGGATGAAATATCCAGAAATCTAACGATATATCCCATATTGACTATTTTAAACAAATAGAATGACTAAATCGGCAGAAGAAATAATTCAAGAGAGCAGTAAGTTCGAATTGCCTTATAGTTCCAGAGGCAAAACGGCTAAAAATCGTAATTCTTATTGTATATAGAAGTTTTTGAAAATTCTCCGTATTGCTACTGGGAGGCTCAAGTCGTTGGAAATTTTTTTACCCATATCTTCCATAATATTGCATTCTCTTTATCCGTTTTAAAGGAACGAATGGAAAATACAATTTTAAAATGCCAATAACAACTCTCATTATTCTTACAATAAAATGAAAAAACAACTCTCATTAGAAACTCGTGCATTTAATCTTTGATGCACAATATTATAATTTTGTGTCGTGTGGAAGTGACACTAATATTCTATCATTCTTGGGTGGATGGTGGAAGTGACACACCCTACTCCACGGGAGGAGAAAACTTTCCTGTCACAGTGATTCCACCATCAGCATCCACATCAGTATCCCAAGCCAATCCAATTCTGACAGCTGGCCACATACTTAAAAATATTTTATGCCTATTTTCTTCCTCCTCTCATCGGCATCCCTCTCTCTCTCTCCACCTCTTTTCCTCTTTTCAGTCCGTAAAAATTTGTAACTTTGTTCTCTTCTTATCCTTCTCCCTCTTCAGTCACTCCATCAATTGAATAAGGAGATGATTCCTCATATATGAAGCGGAGAGAGCCACGCCGAAAAGCTTTCCCCCAAACCGCCACTTCAATGTTTCCTGACAAAATCGAAACAACACAGTCTCAAGACAAAAAGGAAAGAGATTCCTCAGATTGGAGGAGAGACAATGACGCCCGATAATTTTTTCTCCCCCAAACCGTACCTAGTTCTTCCACAGATTCGAAGCCAACCCAATCTTTCTCAAGTCCATTTCCAAATTTTCCAGAATTTCCTAATAAATAACTCACTAAAATAAAAATTAAAAAATTAGAAAGATCAATCTTAGTGTGTTGATGATGAAGGATGAGTGATTGGAGAAGAAAAGATGAATAAGGGGTGTGTGGTTGATGATGATGGAGAGGAGGAGTGATTGAGAGAGAACTGGGAATGGAGGAGAGATAGAGAGCAATGCCGACGAGAGGAGGAAGAAAATAGGCATAAAATATTTTTAAGTCTGGCCAGCTGTCAGAATTGGATTGGTTTGGGATACTGATGTGGATGCTTATGGTGGAATCACTGTGACAAGAAAGTTTTTCTCCTAGAGGAGGGCTGACTCCACGACAATCGGAAACAATAAAAAAATATTCTTACCAAAAGGAAAATATATGGCATAGTGGATGCTTGTTTAATTTCTCTAGATCTATAAATGTTATATATAAGTACAAATTTAGGAAGGTGATATGTATTATTCCTCTATCGAAGCATATTGAAGAATGATTAGTTGCTGATCACGAAAAACTACTCTCCCATTATAGAAACACACACACACACACACACATATATATAATAAACTAGCTAGCTGGCCAACCCCACCTCTCTTTCATTCTTAGCTATATAATCAACCTCCAGAATAAGGTTTTTGCAGCTTCTTCTTTGCAAACTGCACGTACGGGGTCTCTCTCTCTATAGATACATACATGGCATGCATGAAACAGGTTCTTAGGTAGAACAGCAGTGGCGGCTATATATAATAAGAAAGAGATATTGAAGAATGTGGAAGCTTAAGGTTGCAGATGGAGGGAATGACCCTTACATCTACAGCACAAACGACTTTGTGGGGAGGCAGATATTTGAGTTTGATCCCGAGGCAGGAACTCCCGAAGAGCGAGCAGAGGTGGAAGAAGCTCGTCTTAATTTCTACAATAATCGCTATCAGGTCAAGCCTAGTGGTGACCTCCTATGGCGTATGCAGGTATTTATCCACTTAATTTCATTAATTCGTAGTGTTTTTATCTTAGAATTTGAAGTTTTCAAACTGTAATTTTAGATCACACTTGCATATAAAAATTAGTTTGACTAATGATTTAAATTCAGAGTCTGATTACAAACAATATTGTTTATCTTATTTGGGTTATATTTTTTTGTGATTATCTTACTAACCACCTTTCTAATCAACATATAAACGTGAGTTCTAGTTATGTACGGATTCCACACTATAGTAGAAAATTGGTTAGTAAATGTTGATCGGTTGCTATTTTAAGAAGTTTTGAGCAGATAGACAAAATGATGATTATGAGGGTTTATCAGAAAAATAAATAAAGATGATGCCGGAGAATTGACATAAACCAAGGAATTGTTTACGCTGATAGTGACGAGTGTGTGGGGATATACAAATTACAAGTTTCATAAGAGGTTTGCATGATGCTCGTGTTCCATGAATCCACCGTAAGAGACTCTAACAACCATCCCAACAATATCCTTCACGTCAACAAGTTAGACAAGAGACAACAAGAGTGTGAAGAGCGTTAAACCTTTTTAATTTTGATCTGTTTGTCTTGTTTTTTTTTTAAAATTTTATTTTATTTTAATAATGTAGAGACGGGAATTCAAACTTAGAACCTCTTTAAATAAAACGCAAAAAAGGAATATTATACTAGACTAATAGTAACGTTTAAACCTTTGAACTTTTGTTCTCTGTCTTGCTTTTAGCACTTATAAGTTTTCATTTCCTTTCTTTTGATGGGTAAAACCATTTGATATGAGGAAAGTGGTAATAAGAGAAAAATATAACAAGGGAATGATTACATAATAATAAATTTTTGGGAGTGTCAACATCTCCCTAGTATTCAAATCTTGTAGTTCCATCCGAGGTCCTAGGTTTGATTCCCCCCTTCTTAAATATTGCTTATATAAAAAATAAAAATAAAAGTTGTTTGGAACATGTATTAAACAATGCTGATATTTGTGGACTAATACTACAGTAGAATTTTATAATCAGCATCATGAATTTTATATACTTTTTTCTCTAATACCACTCTTAATACTCTGTTCACTACACTGCAGTTCCTAAAAGAGAAGAACTTCAAGCAGACAATTCCCCCAGTAAAGGTTGAGGATGGCGAGGAAATCACATATGAAAAGGCAACAGCCTCACTGACAAGATCTGTTCACTTCTTTTCAGCCTTGCAGGCAAGTGATGGCCATTGGCCTGCTGAAAATGCTGGCCCATTGTTTTTCCTTCCTCCTTTGGTGAGTATATAATTTCTAATTCCCTTATAATTATTTTTTAGAGCTTTTAGTTAGATTTTTTTACTAAAATATGAATGTTTTAGAGCTTTTTACTAATTTTCCCTTTTTAATTCCTTTTTTTTTTTGCAGGTCATGTGTACATACATTACAGGGCATCTTAATACTGTATTCCCAGCAGAGCATCGCAAAGAAATTCTGCGTTACATATACTATCATCAGGTACATACTTATTTATTTGGTTCACACAAATGGGATCAAAATTTAAATTTAATTTCCACTCATTCTGCATATTTTGTGTTAAACTAGTATATAAAGAAAGGTAATGTATTTTCAGAATCAAGATGGTGGTTGGGGATTACATATTGAAGGACACAGCACCATGTTCTGCACAGCCCTGAGCTACATTTGTATGCGTATTCTCGAAGAAGGACCTGATGGAGGCCAGGACAATGCTTGTGCCAGAGCAAGGAAATGGATTCTTGATCATGGTAGTGTCACACACATGCCCTCTTGGGGAAAGACTTGGCTTTCGGTACGTATGGCCCTTTGTTCTGCACAAATCTACATGCTTATAGTTGTTGCATGAAAAAAAGTTATGAACACTAATTGCAATATTAGGCTTCAATTGTTGTGCTTAACCATATAGGAAGATGAATTAATGTTGCTTAACTTGTTGCAGATACTTGGTGTCTTTGAGTGGTCTGGAAGCAACCCAATGCCCCCAGAGTTTTGGATTCTGCCTTCATTTCTTCCTATGCATCCAGGTTAGCACAATTAATCCAAGTATTTCCACCTTCCACATGTTGATTGATTTAGTTTTTACTTGTAGTCTTCATTTTTAACCTCTTTTATCTTGAAAATGCAGCAAAAATGTGGTGCTATTGTAGGATGGTTTATATGCCTATGTCATATTTATATGGGAAAAGGTTTGTTGGCCCAATCACACCTCTCATTCTGCAGTTAAGGGAAGAACTTTATGCTCAACCTTACAATGAAATTAATTGGAAGGGAGTTCGCCATCACTGCGCGAAAGTGAGTTAAACTTAGTTAAATGAATTAATCAGTTTATGATTCTTGTTTAAGTACAGAACCTGATTACAGTAATTTAATTGCAGGAGGATATCTACTACCCTCACCCTTGGATACAGGACATCATGTGGGATAGTCTCTACATATGTACAGAGCCACTTCTTACTCGTTGGCCTTTTAACAAGTTGATCAGAGAAAAAGCTCTTCAAGTAACAATGAAGCATATTCATTATGAAGATGAAAACAGCAGATATATTACCATTGGATGTGTGGAAAAGGTAATGTTGTTAAGGATACTGATGTACCTTATAGGACCGTGGAGAAAAATATTAGCTTTTCAGATTCTCATCATGTTATTTGCATTACTTGAACAGGTTTTATGTATGCTTGCTTGTTGGGCTGAAGATCCAAATGGAGACTATTTTAAGAAGCATCTTGCTAGGATCCCAGATTATTTATGGGTTGCTGAAGATGGGATGAAGATGCAGGTTGGTATACATAGCATCCCAAATTATTTATGGACTGTTGTAAACTTCTTTATTATTTTGTATATTCACAAATGCTTTTAATTCTATGGTTTCTCCTAAGAGAAGAGGAGAAACCTTAGAAGTTGACATATTTATTGTTTGATTGATACATGCAGAGTTTTGGTAGTCAAGAGTGGGATACTGGTTTTGCAATTCAAGCTTTGCTTGCTAGCAATCTCACTGATGAAATTGGACCTACGCTCGCTAGAGGACATGACTTCATCAAGAAATCTCAGGTTCAATTTTAACTAGAGTCAACTAAATTATCGTTTTTTTAAATGTAAATGTGTAACCATTCATTTGTTCAGACTAATGAATCCTTTGCACTCAAACTGTACAGGTCAAGGACAATCCATCTGGCGACTTCAAAAGCATGTACCGCCATATTTCCAAGGGATCATGGACTTTCTCTGATCAAGACCATGGATGGCAAGTTTCTGATTGCACTGCAGAGGGTTTAAAGGTAACGAACGCTTCAATTGAGATATCCACCCTGTTGGTTATCTCCATGTTTCTCAACATAGCCCTCTCTACAGTGTTGCCTGTTGTTCTCGATGATGCGACCAGATATAGTTGGTGAAAAAATGGAACCTGAGCGATTATATGATTCTATCAATGTCCTACTTTCCCTACAGGTAACAACTAATGTGTCTTCAAGTACTCTTATCTTGCATCTTAAGTCATAAATATGAGTTTGAGTAGCATGTGGTTTCCCTGCATGCAGCAAGCAAATTGTGTCTTCTATGTCTATGTACTCAACTCATAAATAAAAAAGCTTTATTTTACAACTCATTGCAGAGTAAAAATGGTGGTTTGGCAGCCTGGGAACCAGCAGGAGCTGCAGATTGGTTAGAAGTAAGCATTTTAAAATTGGAGTCAGATTGGTTAGAAGTAAGAAGTTAATGTTTTTGAAATATCCATTAGCAGATACTTGCTCTATATTATCTCTCTTTTTTGTTTCCCCTAGATGTTAAATCCCACTGAATTCTTCGCGGACATCGTGGTTGAGCATGAATATGTTGAATGCACTTCATCTGCAATTCAGGCTTTGGTTCTGTTTAAGAAGTTGTACCCTGGGCACAGAAAGAAAGAGATTGATCATTTCATTACCAATGCTACACAGTACCTTGAAAGTATACAAATGCCAGATGGTTCATGGTATGTTTAGATAATCAGATATGTAAATATATAAATGTATGTTTTAATTAGAGAAGAAAAAGAACTTAGTTGAGGAACATTTTGCACAGGTATGGAAATTGGGGAGTTTGCTTCACATATGGTTCCTGGTTTGCCCTTGGAGGGTTAGCAGCTGCCGGCAAGACTTTCAATAATTGTTTAGCCATGCGCAAAGGGGTTAACTTTCTACTCAAAACACAGAGAGAGAATGGTGGTTGGGGAGAGAGTTACCTTTCATGTCCAAAAAAGGTAAAATGAGGGAGGTGGATTATATTTTTAAGCTTCAAGTTTCTTAAACAATCCCATTGTCTTACATTAAAATATTTGTCTCTGTGGTGGGTGATACAGGAGTACGTTCCACTCGAAGGAAACCGATCAAATTTAGTACACACTGGATGGGCTATGATGGGTCTGATTCATGCTGGACAGGCAGACAGAGACCCTGCACCTCTTCATCGTGCGGCGAAGTTGATTATCAATTCTCAAATGGAAAATGGGGATTTTCCCCAACAGGTATCTTTCTTAGCATAACATGATTTGCATTACAATCTGCTTAATTTTTACTTGTGACTTTTTCTAACCATTAATCACTGAACTATGGCAGGAAATCACAGGAGTGTTCATGAAGAACTGCATGCTACATTATGCAGCTTATAGAAATATCTACCCTCTGTGGGCTCTTGCAGAGTACCGCAAGCGGGTCCCATTGCCTTCCAAAGCCTAAATACTGTATTGTGCACTGCAGCTCATCCAACTTAAAGGACGCAACATATAGTAGCCAATTGTTGAAATTTACTTTTATGAGGCTCAGCTTGATGCCTAGTGAGAATATCTGTGTAGCACAATGACTTGATTAGATGTTAAGAAATTGAGCACGAATCTTAAACATTTCAAACAGCAAATCAATTACACATCTTTTTAATGGTCTTAGCCAAGTATCAATAGTGGTACGCCTATTCATTAAGCTACAAGCATTATTCCAAGGCCCATTCCTCACGCCCAAAGTGAGCTCTTTATTCAGCTTTATCCAACATACAAGGGCATCAATACTGTCAAGATACAGTACACCTGCCATTTTAGGGTGAATAGTAAACTTGTGGCTCTGGTGTAGTGTAGTTTTTGTGTCTTGCCCCCTGGTTCATCAAAAAAATAAAAAATAAAAAATAAAAAAAGAGAATGAAGTAAGCTTTGGGCCTATAAAAGGAGAGAAACTCTCATGCAACGGGAATAACACTTTTTGCTATCCCCGACCAATAACGCAATAACATGTAGGATAACTTTTCCATATGTCATTGTATTATTGGCCGGAAATAGTAAAATAGTGTTATCCCCGTTTCATGTAAGTTTTTTTCCTATAAAAGACACGAAATGATATTCAAATTTGAGGAATTACAATTACTTGTGGACAATCCAATGAGATTGAATTTCTTGTCAAATCCAAAGAGATTACTTGTGTACAATCCAATGAGAGAGGATCTTGCAGCTTCTCACCGGTTGCATGCAAGCATATGAGAGACATATTGAGTCATTTCAAAATTTGCTTAATTTGCAGAGCTCTAGCTAGCTTGAGGAATTAGACATTGAGATTGAGTTATAATTTCCAATTTAATTTGGCCTTTGTTGGATTGTACTTAAATTAGGTAAAAACAAAATGTTGGTCAAATTCAAACTTCATTAGAAAGCCACAGCAGCCTTGACGAAAAATGAGTAGTGTACTTGTCTTTGGTAGTTGTAAATTGTACTTTTATCGTGCTTATACTCAAAATTACGTCGTTTCGGGTTGAGTTAATTGACTCATAATATAAAAACAAAAGGCGTGACACAAGCACCCAACTCAAAGTCTGGTCATAGTTGAGTGTTGACATTGATTTTGGACATTGCATACCTAGTATGTGGCCCCTTCACATTAGCCCTCACTCATCTAGGGGATTTTCTCACACACATTACTAAGTTATCACAAGGTTCAAATTTGAGACTACTAATCTGTAAAGTAAAGCCATATTTTTAGACTCTGGAACTAGACCCCGTTAACAATTTTCACATATGTTAAAACTCTGGCTACAAAAATGACGATAAAATAAGTTCACATAACAATAAATAATTAATTTCTGTTACAACTACTGTTGTCCACCTTAGCTACTATGGGAAATTTTTAAAAGATAGCAACAAAAGTGTGTATGAATAATGAACCGACAACGAGATTATATATATGAATCATATCATAAATATATTTTAAAGTTTCCATTATTGATTTTCTTGCCATTGGTCCATTATGTCTGCATTGAGTTAAATTTAAATAAATTTGTTAATTTTCTAGTAGCAAATTAAGTTGCATCGTTCCGATTAATATGCTTCAAAAGATTAAGATTTGTTTCATTTCATTTTAACTTTTAATACTCACTTCGAGATTTTTGTTGTGAAAATATTTTATTTTTATTTTAAAAAAGCAATGTAATAAATTGAAGAATCCAAACTACATGTCCAATGTATATTAAATGATACCGAAACATACAAAAATTTATCGGAAACTTTAATACAAAGCCAAAATCATTGTAAGCCTTTTCACGTTATGTGAACCTTTGTCGTGTTGTAGTTGAAATGACAGAAGCAAAGATATGATTAAATTGGGGGAGGCGATCCATGGAGGAGCCATACCAAATGGGCCATCCCCACCGTTAATTGTTGGTCTTGATGAATTATTTTGAATTAATTAATATATATTTGTTGGCTCACCGACTTGGACTTTGGTGGGTAGGAATATTGAGTGGTAAGACTTCGTTTTTGCTTTGGCTAGCTACTATTTGTGCATGTCCACATTAACTTAATTGCTACTGTTTCTGGAAAATCCGAAGTGGTTTGGTTGGTAGGAAATGGACTCTACTCTCTATCCCCAGTCAGTCAAAGGCCCCAGAACCATGGCAAGGAGAAATTCAAAGCGTTTATTGAAAAAAGAAATTCAGCTTTCATGTCCCCACACACATAACCCAATTATTATAAGTTAGTTAGGAATTAAGAGTTGAAAGTTTAGTGACCCGATTATTATTCGATGTCTTTAAGAATGAACCACCTATATTTTAACTATAGATTATTATTGTATTAACGTATGTGAAACTTAAACAGTATGGCTTGTATCGAGCCATCTACATCAACACAAAACACTCTGATAGTATGTATGAGAAACCATCTTCTATTGTAGTTGAACTAAAAAAAATCGAGAGATCAAGATCAGTAGTTTATCAAATCAAGCCATACACGTAAAGGGATCTGTGGTGGCTTGTCCGTTTAGGCCACACCGCGTCTGTCTGTCCTTAATAGGGGTCAATGGCCCCAAATGGCAACGATGGGTAAAATGACGTATAGCTGATCAGCTTAATTACCAAAAGACCAAAAACAATAACATCACATGGCATATATACCTCATATATATTGTCTCTATTGTTATTTGTCTATAAAGTTCTCCTCCATTTCTTCTCGCTATGAGTCAACTAAATTCTCTACGATCTTCTTTGCAAACTGCACTTGCGCTCTCTCTATCTCTCTCTCTGCGTGCGTATTAACCACATATATATATATATATATATATATATATATATATATCTTTCTCTGCTGCATATTAACCATATATATATATATATATATATATATATATTTGTCTCTCTCCGCTTGCTTGTGAAATTCAAAATGTTTATTAAAAATAAACTTATTTTAGCATGACATAATATACAAAAACCCTTATAAAGTCTATTTGGAGTGAAAAATCCAAAACTAGCCACTTGTTATTTTCTAATTGGTTCTTATAAAATTAACACACTAAGAACCAATTAGAAAATAACAAGTAGCTAATTTTGAATTTTTCTCCCCAAATAAGCTCTATATGAGTTTTTGTATAATATGTCATGCTAAAATGGGTTTTTGAATAAATATTGATTAAATTTGGCTTTCATTCTTATTCACTTTATTATAAGTTAGTTAGGAGTTCACTACTTGTACAAACCATCGATATTGTTCAATGTCTCTAGGTGTAAGCGTTTAACTTAAAAGACCATCAGTGCAAACAAGAGTACCACCTATATTTCAACTGTAGATTATTATTTGTATTCTCAAATATGAGCCTTACACATCATGACTTGTATTGAGCCACCTGCACCAACACATAACACCTTGATAGTGTATATGAAAAATCTCCTCCAATTGTAGTTTAGTGACCACTTGTGTTTATCAAATCAAGCCATACACGTAATTAAGGGATCTGTGGTGGCTTGGCCGTGGCAATAGCAACGATGGGTAAATGCCGACTTCGTTGAAAAAAATGACGTATAGCTGATCAGCTTAATTACCAAAAGACCAAAAACAATAACATCACATGGCATATATACCTCATATATCGTTTGTTTTGTCTATAAAGTTCTCCTGCATTTCATCTCGTTATAACCAAATTCAATCTTCTTTGCAAACTGCACTAGGGTCTCTCTCTCTCTCTCTCTCTCTCTCTCTCTCTCTCTCTCTCTCTCTCTCTCTCTCTCTCTCTGCGCGTATTAACCATACATATACAACATACACACACACATATATATATATCTGGGCTAGCTAGCTGGCCAACCCCACCTCTGTTTCATTCTTAGCTATATAACCAAACTCTACAGTACGGTTTCTGCAGCAGCTTCTTTGCAAACTGCAAACTGCACGTACGGGGTTTCTCTCTCTCTCTCTCTCTCTCACACAAATATCCGTACACAATATATATACAACAATTGAGACATTTACAAAATATGGAAAGCCAGGGGATCCTATGTATATATATTCACCAAGCTACTTAGCACATCTTTATGGTGTATTAATTGTGACTTATACATTGCATATGCATGAAACAGGTTCTTACTGAGAAGTTATATATCAAGGTAGAACAGCAGTTGGTAGCTATATATAGCTTGCTATATAAATATACAATAAGAAAGAGATATTTGAAGAATGTGGAAGCTTAAGGTTGCAGATGGAGGGAATGACCCTTACATCTACAGCACAAACGACTTTGTGGGGAGGCAGATATTTGAGTTTGATCCCGAGGCAGGAACTCCCGAAGAGCGGGCTGAGGTGGAAGAAGCTCGTCTTAATTTCTACAATAATCGCTATCAGGTCAAGCCTAGCGGTGACCTCCTATGGCGTATGCAGGTATTTATCCACTTAATTTCGTTAGTACTTGGTAATGTTCTCATCTTAGACTTAAGTCGTCAAACTATAAATTTGACTTTAGCAAGAGAACATGAGTGTCTGTATGGTTGTCTTGGTTTTTATTATTAAATTATTATAAAAATTTAGAAAGGGGTTTCAAAATTGATATCATATCTTATAAAAAAAAGAAAAGTAAAATAAACAAATAAAGAAAAATACAACTAGACAAATAGTTACCTTTAAACCTGTCAACTTTTGAATTCTTTTTCTTGTTTTTAATTAGCACTCATAAGTTTGTTCTATAATCACCCAAAGGATAGGCGGGCAAGGCAGTCGCATAAGGACTCCAAATTGTGAGGGCCCTCAATTTTTATAAACCACTATACATACATATGTATGTTACTTTTGTACCATATTGATATTATATTAAGTCCAAGTATTGTTTTTAAAAAAGCCCAATTATTTACTCTAAAACTAAAAAAAGGAAACTCAATAAAGGACCGATTATTATTATTATTTTTTAAAAAGTTAAAAAAGTTTAATAAGTTAATCTAGTTGAATATATGTACCGCAAAAGGAAGCGCTCTTGGAGGAAGAACAAGAAGGTAAAAACTCATAAGATTATTGCTTTATATTTTATATTGAAAAAGACATGGTAGAAAAACTTGATTATGTAAAGTTAATTGATACTTTTTGCATTGAAAAATGTAAGACGAGTGATATTTAAGTGATGTTTTGATGTATTTTATAAAGTTTTTATGTGAATTACATTTTGTTTGTTTCTTTTTAAGTTACAATTGTGACTTTGAGTTCATATAATTTTTTTCTACTTATCCAAAAAAATCACATAAATATACATAAAAGGTAGAAGGTAACATTTTGGTGGTTCGCCTAGGGCCTCCAAAACCTTAGCACCCCCACTGTAATCAGCATCATGAATTAACTTACTTTTTCTCTAATACCAATCCTAATCCTCTCCTCTGTTCACTAAACTGCAGTTCCTAAAAGAGAAGAACTTCAAGCAGACAATTCCCCCAGTAAAGGTTGAGGATGGCGAGGAAATCACATATGAAAAGGCAACAGCCTCACTGACAAGATCTGTTCACTTCTTTTCAGCCTTGCAGGCAAGTGATGGCCATTGGCCTGCTGAAAATGCTGGCCCATTGTTTTTCCTTCCTCCTTTGGTGAGTATATAATTTCTAATTTCCTTATAATTACAGTTATTTATTAGAGCTTTGGTTAGATTTTTGACTAAAATTTGAATGTTTTGGAGCTTTTTACTAATTTCCCTTTTTAATTCCTTATTTTTTTCAGGTCATGTGTACATACATTACAGGGCATCTTAACACTGTATTCCCAGCAGAGCATCGCAAAGAAATTCTGCGTTACATATACTATCATCAGGTACATACTCATTTGGTATATTTATTCACACAAATGGGATCAAATTTTAAATTCAATTTCCACTCCTTGTGCATATTTTGTGTTATACTAGTATATATAAAGAATGGTAATGTACTTTCAGAATCAAGATGGTGGTTGGGGATTACATATTGAAGGCCATAGCACCATGTTCTCCACAGCCCTAAGCTACATTTGTATGCGCATTCTCGGAGAAGGACCTGATGGAGGCCAGGACAATGCTTGTGCCAGAGCAAGGAAATGGATTCTTGATCATGGTAGTGTCACGCACATGCCCTCTTGGGGAAAGACTTGGCTTTCGGTACGTATGGCCTTGTTGAATGGAAAAAATATGAGTACTAGTTGCATTGATTAGGCTTCAATTAATATGAGTATGTTGCTTTTGTTGTAGATACTTGGCGTGTTTGAGTGGTCTGGAAGCAACCCAATGCCGCCGGAGTTTTGGATGCTACCTTCATTTCTTCCTATGCATCCAGGTTAGCACACCTGCAGATTGAAGAACTCTGCAAACTCAAGGAGTGTCCTTGTGATTTAGTTAGAAGTCTTCATTTTTAACATCTTTTATCTTGTAAATGCAGCAAAAATGTGGTGCTATTGTAGGATGGTTTACATGCCTATGTCATATTTATATGGGAAGAGGTTTGTTGGCCCAATCACACCTCTCATTCTGCAATTAAGGGAAGAACTATATGCTCAACCTTACGATGAAATTAATTGGAAGGGAGTGCGCCATCTTTGCGCGAAAGTGAGTTTAACTTAATTAAATTAGTTAATCAGTTTATGTTTCTTGTTTAAGTACAGAACCTGATTACAGGTATTTAATTGCAGGAGGATGTCTACTACCCTCACCCTTGGATACAGGACATCATGTGGGATAGTCTCTACATATGTACAGAGCCTCTTCTTAATCGCTGGCCGTTTAACAAGTTGATCAGAGAAAAAGCTCTTCAAGTAACAATGAAGCATATTCATTATGAAGATGAGAACAGCAGATATATTACCATTGGATGTGTTGAAAAGGTAATGCGATTACAGAATCAATGAAGGATGCTAATAATTTTGAGGTTCTCATGTTATTTACAAATTTTACCTTACTTGAACAGGTGTTATGCATGCTTGCTTGTTGGGCTGAAGATCCAAATGGAGACTATTTTAAGAAGCATCTTGCCAGAATCCCAGATTATTTGTGGGTTGCTGAAGATGGGATGAAGATGCAAGTTAGTACACATTTTGTTTAAACAGTAGCAGTTAAAAACCATACAGTGAACTTTACTGTGATTTTGAATTTTCAAACATTCAGTCTTCACTATATGCATTTAATTTTGAGACACAGTTTTACTCCTTTGGTCATTAATTCAAATTGTAACTCAACTATATGCAGAGTTTTGGCAGCCAACAATGGGATACTGGTTTTGCCATTCAAGCTTTGCTTGCTAGCAATCTCACTGATGAAATTGGACCTACGCTCGCTAGAGGACATGACTTCATCAAGAAATCTCAGGTTCATTTTTAACATCAGTCAACTCAATTATCATTTTTTTTAAATGTGAATGTGTAACCATTAATTTGTTCAGACCAATGAATCCTTTGCACTCAAACTGTACAGGTCAAGGACAATCCATCTGGTGACTTCAAAAGCATGTACCGCCATATTTCCAAAGGATCATGGACTTTCTCTGATCAAGACCATGGATGGCAAGTTTCTGATTGCACTGCAGAGGGTTTAAAGGTAACGAACGCTTCAACTGAGATATCCACCATGTTTGTTATCTCCATGTTTCTCACGATAGCCCCCTCTACAGTGTTGCCTGCTGTTCTCGATGATGCGACCCGAGATAATTGGTGAAAAAATGGAACCTGAGCGATTATATGATTCTATCAACGTCCTACTTTCCCTACAGGTGACAACTAATGTGTCTTCAAGTACTCTTATCTTGCACCTCTAGTCATAAATATGAGTTTGAGTAGCATGTTGTTTCCCTGTAGTAAGCAAATTGTGTCTTTTATGTCTATGTACTCAACTCATAAATAAAAAGCCTTATTTTACATCTCATTGCAGAGTAAAAATGGTGGTTTAGCAGCCTGGGAACCAGCAGGAGCTGCAGACTGGTTAGAAGTAAGAATTTTTACAAATTGGAGTCATGTTATGTCAGATGTGTAAGAAGTTAATTTTCTTGAAATATCCATTAGCAGATGTGTTGAATCCCACTGAATTCTTTTTTACTTCCTCCAGATGTTAAATCCCACTGAATTCTTCGAGGACATTGTGGTTGAGCATGAATATGTTGAATGCACTTCATCTGCAATTCAGGCTTTGGTTCTGTTTAAGAAGTTGTACCCTGGGCACAGGAAGAAAGAGATTGATCATTTCATTACCAATGCTACAGAGTACCTTGAAAACATACAAATGCCAGATGGTTCATGGTATGGAAATTGGGGAGTTTGCTTCACATATGGTTCCTGGTTTGCCCTTGGAGGGTTAGCAGCTGCCGGCAAGACTTTCAATAATTGTTTAGCCATGCGCAAAGGGGTTAACTTTCTACTCAAAACACAGAGAGAGAATGGTGGTTGGGGAGAGAGCTACCTTTCATGTCCCAAAAAGGTAAAATGTGGGAGGTGGATTATATTTTTAAGCTTCAAGTTTCTTAAACAATCCCATTGTCTTACATTATAATATATGTCTCTGTGGTGGGTGATACAGGAGTACGTTCCGCTCGAAGGAAACCGATCAAATTTAGTACACACTGCATGGGCCATGATGGGTCTGATTCATGCTGGACAGGCAGACAGAGACTCTGCACCTCTTCATCGTGCGGCGAAGTTGATTATCAATTCTCAAATGGAAAGTGGTGATTTTCCTCAACAGGTATATTTCTTAGCACAACATGATTTTCATTGTAATCTTGATGACTTACATTGCAATCTTGTTGACTTGCATTATAATCTTGATGAGTAAGAAAGATCAAATACAAAATAATATACCGTGTTGGAATACGCTTAATCTAACCACTAATCATTGAATTATGGCAGGAAATCACTGGAGTGTTCCAGAAGAACTGCATGCTACATTATGCAACCTATAGAAATATCTACCCTCTGTGGGCTCTTGCAGAGTACCGCAAGCAGGTCCCATTGCCTTCCAAAGCCTAAGTCACTTACTGTATTGTATAGCTCATCCAACTTAAAGGATGAAACACATAATAGCCCGTTGAAATTTTTTTTTTATGAGGTTCAGCTTGATGCCTATGAGAATAACTGTGTATAAGCATTGTGTCAATAAATCTATGAGGAAGTTAGGTTACCTAGTTACAATTCAATGAGATTGAATTTCCTGTTCAAATTATAAAACAAATAAAATTTCTAGTTGTGTCATATGTTAATTATGCTCTTCTTAGGCGATGACTACAATTACAACATTAACGGACAAAAATACCGTGCCAGATGTTCCTAAAATGATCAATTTGAAAAGACGGAAGAAGGTTCACAACCCTTGATAACTTCCTAAAACGACTCTACTTTGGGGCCACAAACCACAGTTTATTTGGGCACTGCTTTGCTGCAGAAGACTCATGTGATCAAAGTACATGTCAAATTGATAAACATTAATTTATGAAGTACATTGATTTGAGCTGAGTTCAAGGAGCTCTCATACAGGTTGATGAAAAACAATTCATTTTCTGGAGTACTAAGCACTGAACATCATTCAGAGGGCCTCCAATACCTGACAACGATATTCTCCAAGGGCCCAAATGGGAAAAATGTTTCGGTAGGCCGAATAGCTGATCATACAGTTCTTGTTGAAGACTCCCGTGATCTCCTGTAAGCGAAGTGAAAGAATTACTGAGTTCATATGGGATGGTCAGGGAGTGTGTTCCACTGCAACACAAATGTGTGGCAGGTATCCAAGACTAAATGTGTTGAGTAACATTACAGTTAGCGTGTACAATCAAAACCAAAGCAAATGTATTTCTTTGACCATAGAGTTGCATGTTCAATTGCACAGTCAAGCAAGAGAACATAAAGTTTTTTTACGTGAACAAATTGTGGAGAAAGTGGCTTGATTTACCTTTTGAGGAAAATCTCCATTTTCCATTTGAGAGTTTAGTAATCAGGAATTGAATTGGGGTAGGAGTCGTACTAATTACTAAAATGTCCTCGTTGTTAGGTTAATGGGTAAAAAAGATGAATTACTAATGGGTTAATTCTCCATGAATTCCTAATGATTATCAATTCTCAAATGGAAAAGTGGTGATTTTCCCCAACAGGTATATTTCTTAGCACAACATGACTTTCATTGTAATCTTGATGACTTACATTGCAATCTTGATGACTTACATTGCAATCTTGTTGACTTGCATTATAATCTTGATGAGTGAGAAAGATCAAATACAAAATAACATACCATGTTGGAATACGCTTAATCTAACCACTAATCATTGAATTATGACAGGAAATCACTGGAGTGTTCCAGAAGAACTGCATGCTACATTATGCAACTTATAGAATTATCTACCCTCTGTAGGCTCTCGCAGAGTACCGCAAGCAGGTCCCATTGCCTTCCAAAGCCCAAGTCACTTACTGTATTGTATAGCTCATCCAACTTAAAGGATGAAACAGTTAATAGCCTGTTGAATTTTTTATTTATTTTTTATGAGGTTCAGCTTGATGCCTAGTGAGAATGTCTGTGTATAGGCAATGTGTCAATTGTGAGAATGTGAAGGTAAAAAGTCTAATATTGGAAAGTTGATAAACCTAGCAAGGGCTTATAAGGAGTTGGGCTACTCCCCATTGCTAATTGATTTTAGGATAGAACCTCAACTTCCTTCATTAATAAATCTACGAGGAAGTTGGGTTACCTATTTACAATTCAATGAGATTGAATTTCTTGTTCACATTATAAAACAAAATAAAAATTCTATTTGTGTCATATGTTAATTATGCTTTTCTTAGGCGATGACTACTAGTACAACATTAACGAGCGAAAAGACCGTGTCAGATGTTCCTAAAATGATCAATTTGAAAAGAAGGAAGAAAATTCACAAGCCTTGGTAACCTTCCAGAAATGAACCAATCATTTTCAAGGCCACTATAGCCCTGCTAATGACTTTACTTTGTTAAATTTCATAAAGACGGGTCATCGGCCCACTCCTAGCAACACTGATATTGTTCCCAACTTAACCACCTACAAAGGCAGTAGGTGTGGTGTTTTATCACAAAAGGCCTCGGTGATATTAGTAGTGGAACCATTCATTATATTTTGTATTTTATTTAGTAAAGTTTTTGATGTTGGACTAGTATTCTTCAACACGCCCTCACGTGGGACCACCACATAATGGACCACATGTGGAGCCAAGTCCACATCGGAATCAAACATTCAAACTCAACACGTGAATACCACATATTGGGTAAGGAATAAGGGTAAACATTCAAGCCCAACATTTGAACACAACATGTTGGATAAGGGATAAGGTTAAAGGCCCAGTAATTCAGGCCCAAACAATAAACTCGATATGATACCATGTTAAATTTCAGAGAGACGGGTCATCGGCCCACTATCAGCAACACCGATATTGTCCCCAACTTAACCACCTACAAAGTCCAGTCGGTGTGGGGTTTTATCACAAAGGGTCTCAGTGATATTAGTAGTGGAACCATTCATTATATTTTATATTTTATTTAGTAAAGTTTCTAATGTGGGACTCATATTCTTCAACAACTCAAATAGAATTAGGGTTCTGAATAATTCAATATATTTCTATTCTTCTCACAAGCAGGTATTTATAGGTATACAAATACAAGCCTATCTAGGAAATAAATACAATAAAGAAAAAAAATACAATCCCGGTTGACCGGTATTCCTATAATAACAAATCAATTTCAATAAAGGAATTAATTTGATTTTTGATTCACGCCAACACTCCCCCTCAAGATGGTGCATATATGTCGTAGATGCCCAGCTTGACAAGTGAATTTGTAAAGGCTTGATTTGATACGGCCTTGGTCAACGTATTCACCAATTGTTCAGTAGTCTTAACATATGGAACTTCAACAATCTTCCAATTTCTCATAGATAAAGTTCTGATCAATCTTTACATGTTTCTTTCTATCATGCTGAACTGGATTCTCAGCAATCTTAATTGCTCAACGATTATCACAATACAACCTCATAGACTCCTCAGAGCCTTTTCAACCATAGCAATTCACAAATGTCTTTCACCATAGCTCGATACTCAGCCTTTGCACTAAACAAAGACACAACCTTCTGCTTTTTACTCCTCCAAGTAACTAGATTTCCTCTTACAAATGTGAAATAACCAGATGTTGATATCTTCCTATCCCCCTTTCCTGCTCAATCTGAGTCTGTATACCCCACAACATTTACGTGCCCATGCTTTAAGAACACCATACCTTTCTTGATGCAGACTTCAAATACCTCAAAATTCATACTATTGCATCCATATGTTGTACACTTGGATTATGCATGAATCTATTCACAACACTTACTACATACGCAATATCACGTCTAGTGTGAGACAAATAAACCAAACGACCAACCAACCTTTGATATTGTCCCTTATCTTTTGGAACTTGATTTGGATACTCCTCCAAGCCATGATTTTGTTCTCTGCTCATAACCATATTTTCTCATGGCAAGACGGAATCTACCAAACCAAGCTGTCAGAGATTGCTTGAATCCATACAATGCCTTCTTCAATTTACACACAACACTAGCATCATTAGGAGCACTCTAACCTAGCAGCAATGACATGTGGACTTCCTCCTGTAAATCTCCATGTAAAAATACATTTTTTACATCATATTGCTGCAATGGCCAGTCAAAGTTTGCAGCTAGAGATAATAAGACCCGAATGGTATTGATCTTAGTCACATGTGCAAATGTCTCATGATAATCAATACCATAAGTCTGGGTAAATCATCGGGCCACAAGTCTGGCTTTATACTTGTCAATAGAACCATTCGGTTTGTGTTTAATTGTATAAACCTATTTACAACCAACATATTTCTTCCCTTATGTCAATTGCACCAATTCCCATGTTTGAATTTTCTCAAGAGCTTCCATCTCTTCAATCATAGCACTCACCCGCTTTGAATCAGATAACGTATCCTGCACTTTACTCGGAATAGTCACTATAGACATTTGATTTACAAATGGTTGGCAAGCTTTAGATAATCTGTGGGTAGACATGTAATGAGCAATATGATACTTCATCTTTGTCGCAGGTTCTGGTGAATATATATCTGGCGGCTTCCCACGATTACTACTTGATGGTAACTGATACACACTACTCTCAACAATTTAACAATCATTGTTAGTACTAATCAAAGATCCTATACTTACCTCAGGGATGTCAACATGAGGAGAATTGGGACCAGTACTGGAGAGGTAGTAGAGAGAAGGGCGATACTGACTGGTTTAGCTGCAAGAAGGATGACGCTAAATGGTTCAGCTATCGGAAGGACGTCGCTGACTGGTTCAACTGCTGGAAGGGCAACGACGCCGATGGGTTTAGCTACCGGAAGGATGTCGCTGACTGGTTCAACTTCACGTGAGTTAGGTTGGGATACTAGGTGAGCAAAATACATCTCATGCTAAAACAATGTAACATCCATAGTAACATAAAAAAGCCGAGTAGGCGGATGAAAGCATCGATAACCCTTCTAATGAGGGTGATAACCAATAAAAACACACTTCACAGCACAAGGATCTGATTTCGTGCATTGGTGTTTTTACAAGTGCACATAAGCAACACTCCCAAAAACATGAGGTAGAAGAGTGAGATGAGAGGGGATAGAAACATAAGCCTCCAATTTTTCCAAGGGCGTCTTAAACTAGAGAATATTTTTTTGCTTTCTAGTTAAATCTAGAGAGAAAATATAAAGGAGAAATGAGGGAGAGATGAGGACATGGATGGATGGTGGAGGGAGAAATAAAGGAGAATGTATAAAACATATCTTTTTAAATGCATACGAAAGCTACTTCAGGTTGCTTAACGAAAGTTTTGGTCTTCATTCCTCCCTTCTTCCGTATATTTTCCTTTATCACACACAAAATTATTTTTTAAAAAAATGAACAACGGAAAGGTTACAAAACTGCCTCTTAAATTGTCATATGTTCTCTTCTTTATATAAGAAAAAGGTGTCAAATTCGATTTCCAAATCTTGAGAATGGAGTAGAGAAAGGGTTCTGGACAGTTTGGTTATTGTGGGAAATGATTTATTTTTTGTTTGGTTACTGAAAAAATCAAGGAAAATGAACGAAAAGTTTAGATTTAAATTCAATGTTTTTTTCTTTATAAATTTTTATTAATATATTCTTTATGGAAGGCCTTTCTGTATTTACAGAGCTTGGAGTCAAGAATGGGAATACTACTGAGGAGTTGAATTTCAATGTAGGATGAAGTATTGACTTGTGGTATAGCTACTTCTTTTCGATAAAAAAATAAAAATAAAAACCATTGAACTCTTTTAAAATTTAACGGTATAGCTTCTTCAAAAAGAGAGATAAACCCTAGCCCCCTCCCCCAAAAGTTTACTCCAGCGCCGCTTAGTTTGAGGGGGGAGGAGTTCACTGTTACTCCTCCTCCCTTCTCCCCTCCTTCCCCTATCCTATTTCTCATTTATTCTCCATTTCCTCCTGATTTGGTGTTTATTTTTGTGGCTCATTCTCCCCCTTTTGTGAGTGTTTGCTTGAGGTTTTCTCCTCCTTGCTTGGTCTATTTTTGTGGGCCCCTTCCCTCTATGTGGGTGAGCTTTGAGGCTTATGCCTCCATTTTCTATCCTTTTTGATCCCCACATAACCTTCCCCTCTTGTGTTTGGGGCGGCATGGGCGGCGACTGTGGTGGTTTCGGCGTCATCGGCTTTGTTTTTATGTTCATGTACTTACATGCTATGTATTTTCTCCACCCATCGTCGGTGGTTGCTTTTCGGCGTTTGTTCTCCACCACCATCATTTGCACCTCTACTCCACGGGTGAAGGATGTTGTTAAAGTGCATGTGTCACTTATTACTTAGATTATAGTAGCGCTCTTTGCAGCTTTGGTGGCTTGTCCACCACCATTTTCTGTTTGTAGCTTTGGTTACCAGTTTCTCTTCAGCGGTGGTGGTCTTGCGTTGGTGGCATGGCTCATCGGTTTTGTGTGGTGCAACATTTCCCTATTCTTTGTCTTAGGGTTTCCTAGTTGTATATTGTGTTTTGTGGGCTTTTGCCTTTATGTGGACTTTATGTCTTTCGTGGGTTTAATGACTATAATTGGCTCTATGCCTTTTCTATTGCATTTAATTGAACTCATTTTTTGGATTCAATGTTGGTGTAACTGGCTTTGGCCCTCTATTGAATGAAACTCGATTTTATAAAAATTATAAATAAATAAAAAACTTGTGGACTTTTTTTCTTGCATCAACTATATCAGTGATTTCTACCTTGATTTCTGCTTTTAGGTTATGAATTTTGTTATGTGCTCTCGTTAGTATCAAAGATCTTTGACAAAACTTTGCTGAAGAACAAACCAATACGAAAGTTGAGGATGGCACTGATCTTGTATTGAATGGCACGAGCATTGATTCCTTTTACATGTTAGCAAGGAAATATTCTTTTGTATTGAATGGGACAGCTGTAACAGTAAGTGGAAATGGCTATTATAATGTGGATTTATTGGAAAATGGAAAGGAATTAGAAATTTGAATGATTTTTTAAAAATAAAATAACATTCCATGCATATGCAAGTAACCCTAAGAAAGTCAACATAAATACGAGTAGATGCATTCGTCACTCGTGACACAATATGATATGTTGACTTTACCAATTGAGCTCAACGTCATGCAGTCAGAATATTTTCTTATTTTGTTTGATTTAACTTGTCTGACATTAAACATCATATTTGTGTTATAGGGCTTTCTCCATTACAGATTAAACATTTGCGAATTTATTACGGATTTGTATTTGGAATCGTTAGATGTCATATGCGATGGAGATTTAACATAAAAAGCAACACATAAAAAATATCCATTTGCTGCACCGCCATTTGAGAAAACAACAGGCAGACCCATCTCTTTCCTACCAAAGAAACATTTCATCTCCTCCATCTCCATGCGCCGAAATTTACACCCAATTAAGAAAATGAAGAGCAGCAAAAGACCTTCGACCAAAAAAAAACAGAGCAGCAAAAGACCAATCTTCTTCTCCGAAATTTGCAGCTCTTCATTTTAATAGCTAAAATTACTAAAATGCACATGCCACAATGCAACACAGTTAACAGTTTTGTAGATGGAAACTTACAGAAGTGGTAAAGTGAAAAAATTTCAACAATTTTTAGAGATTCTAGAAATTAAGTGAGAAAATTTCAGTTTCATTAGGTAAAGTGAAACCAAGCGCCGGTTTCAAGGGCAAAACAATTCTTAAACCTTGTTGATGCTAAAAAATGGTTCAGCACTTTTGGGCCCAACTGTGATGTCTTCGCCTTCGATAGTCCGCGGGCCTCGGTGAGCTTGTCGATTGTTGATGCTCAAAAATGGTTCAGCACTTTTGGGCCCAACTGTGATGTCTTCGCCTTCGGTAGTCCGCGGGCCTCAGTGAGCTTGTCGATCTGTAAGACAAGAAACGATCAGTAAGCCCAAGAAAGGCACCGGTGTTGTACCGGCCGAAGGCTCTCCGATGCTTAAGTTAGAATAAGTACGGAGTGGATAGTAATTTTAGCAGAGTAATAGCTAAGTGGCCGAAGGCTCTTTATTACCTCATTCTTGGGGCTTGTGCCTGTCTTTATAGATCTTGGGAGGTGTGCATTTTGAGTATAATTTCGATGTGGGACTGTAGACATTGCCTGATTAGGCTCAACGTGTCCTAAAGGTGATTTAAGGAACATAAGTCCTTAAAGCACCTTCGGCAAGTTGGGTGCCGATCATCTTACATGTCGATGGCTCTATACTTCCACGTGTAATCTTCTTACTGGTAGTTTAAGTGGGGTATAAACAAACCTTTAATCTTTCATTCAAAATATTATTGTTGTGTCCCGTGGAAATTACACTCTCATATTGGGTGGATTTTAAATAATCTTGTGCACACCAAACTATGGAGGAGGGCTGACTTCACGACAATCGGAAACAATAAGAAAATAGTCTACGCAAGCTAGCTAGCTGGCCAATCTCCCCCTCTCTTTCCTTCTTAGCTATATAACCAGACTCTACAATAAGGTTTTTCTGCAACTTCTTCGCTGCACATACGGGGTCTCTCTCTCTCTCTCTCTCTCTCTCTCTCTCTCTCTCTCTCTCTCTCTCTCTCTCTATGTATATATATATACACACTCAAAATGTATTGTGACTTTGCATGCATGAAACAGGTTCTTAGGTAGAACAGCAGTGGGAGCTACTTAATTAGTATGATGTATTGTTACTTATAAATTGCATGCTTGCAGCAGGTTCTTATTGAGAAGATGCATATAAAGGTAGATCAGAAGGGGTAGCTTGATATAATAAGAAAGAGATATTGAAGAATGTGGAAGCTTAAGGTTGCAGATGGAGGGAATGACCCTTACATCTACAGCACAAACGACTTTGTGGGGAGGCAGATATTTGAGTTTGATCCTGAGGCAGGAACTCCTGAAGAGCGAGCCGAGGTGGAAGAAGCTCGTCTTAATTTTTACAATAATCGCTATAAGGTTAAGCCTAGCGGTGACCTCATATGGCGTATGCAGGTATTTATCCACTTAATTTCATTTACTCGTAGTGTTATTTTCTTAGAATTTTACGTTGTCAAACTATAATTTTAGATCACACGTGCCTATAAAAATTAGATATTAACCTAAAAGTTCAAGCATTTGTTGGGAAAAACCCATGATTTTAATAGAATCAATTGAGGCCCATTTTTGGGTTTATATCAAAATTTGAAGTAATGGTCATGATGATGTGTCAACTGATTTTTTGTGCTAGATAGGTTGACTTTTTTCAATGCCCATTTTACCCCCAATAATAAGTGCTGTTATTTCACCTCATATCCTTTTTTCCTCACCCATCTTATCTTAAAAAAGATGATGGCGGAGAAATTACCTAAACCAAGGAATTGTTTATGCGGCTAGTGACGTGTGTGTGGGATATAAAAATTAAGTTTCATAAGAGGCTTGCATGGTGCTCGTGTTTGCCATGAATCCACCATAAGGTACTCTAACTATCCCAACAATATCCTTCACGTAAAGAAGCTAAGACAAGAGACAAGAGACAAGAATGTGAACAGACCTTTCTACTTTTGATCTATTTGTCTTGTTTTTTCTTTTATTTATTTTATATTTTAATAATATAACACTCATGATTCAAACTTAGAACCTCTTCAAACAAAATGAACGTATCACTAGACTAACAGTAAGATTAGTGTTAAACCTTTTCCAAGGAAAAAAACAACATTTAATGTTTTAGCTTTTGTTTTTAGAATTATAATTTTTCATTTCCTTTCTTTTGATGGGCAAAACCATGTGATAAAACTAAAGGAAAGTGGTAATTATAGTAGAAATAAATAAAACTAAAGGAATGAGTATTATGATAATTTTTGGGGAGTGGCAGCATTTTCCCTAGTATTCAAATTTGTTGCTCAATCAAAAAGTTGTTTGCAACAGGAATTAACAATGATAAAATAGACTTTATAATCAGAATCATGAACTTAACGTCTTTTTTTTTTCTTTCTAAAATCACTTTAATCCTCTGTTCACAAAATGGCAGTTCCTACGAGAGAAGAACTTCAAACAGACAATTCCCCAAGTAAAGGTTGAGGATGGCGAAGAAATCACATATGAAAAGGCCACAGCTTCATTGAGAAGGTCTGTCCACTTCTTTTCAGCTTTGCAGGCAAGTGATGGCCATTGGCCCGCTGAAAATGCTGGCCCATTGTTTTTCCTTCCTCCTTTGGTGAGTATATAATTTCTAGTTTCCTCATAATTACAGTTATTTATTAGACTTAAAAATAAATAGTATTTTTTGGAGCTTCTTACTAATTTTTCCCTTTTTAATTCCTAAAACAAAAATTGCAGGTCATGTGTACATACATTACAGGGCATCTTAATACTGTATTCCCAGCAGAGCATCGAAAAGAAATTATGCGCTACATATACTATCATCAGGTACATGCTTTTGGTATAATCGTTCACACAAAAGTGACCAAATTTTATTTTGCAATTGTGGATGTTTGTACTAACTAAAGTACTGTATTTATAAAAAAATAAAAAAGAGAGGCTCATACATGCATAATTTGGGTTTTAAATTTCAGAATGAAGATGGTGGTTGGGGATTACATATTGAAGGCCACAGCACCATGTTCGGCACAGCTCTGAGCTACATTTGTATGCGCATTCTCGGAGAAGGACCTGATGGAGGCCAAGACAATGCTTGTGCAAGAGCAAGGAAGTGGATTCTTGATCATGGTAGTGTTACACACATGCCCTCTTGGGGAAAGACTTGGCTTTCGGTACGTATGGCCTTTTGTTCTTCACAAATCTACATGCTTATAGTTGTTGCATGAAAAAACGTTATGAACAGTAATTGCATTATTAGGCTTCAATTGTTGTGCTTAACCATATAAGAAGATGAATTAATGTTGCATAACTTTGTTGAGATTTGGATTGTCAAGGGAGCTAGAGAGCAAAAATTGAGAGAGAGCTTGAGCAAGAAGAAAGATGGTAATGACAACTACACCTCTGCAAAACCGTTGCAGCAGAGGATATTCATTCATACCCAAAATGTGTTCTTACATCAGCAATTTCAATCTAACCGTTGTAAAGGTTAAGCCAATGTGAATATGACACATGGCATTACAAAGCTTTAGAACCGTTGGAAAAGAGAGACTAACCTAAGCCTTACACTTGGCATATGAGCTCAAGATGCTCAGCTAACAAATGACTTAAATAGACTAAATATAAACTCACCAAGTAATTACTAACTAATCAGAAATTAGCTAGGCAGTTTACATTTTAACAAACTTGTTGCAGATACTTGGTGTCTTTGAGTGGTCTGGTAGCAACCCAATGCCCCCAGAGTTTTGGGTTCTGCCTTCATTTCTTCCTATGCATCCAGGTTAGCACAATTAATCCAAGTATAAGTATTTCCACCTTCCACATGTTGATTGATTTAGTTTTTACTTGTAGTCTTAATTTTTAACCTCTTTTATCTTGAAAATGCAGCAAAAATGTGGTGCTATTGTAGGATGGTTTACATGCCTATGTCATATTTATATGGGAAAAGGTTTGTTGGCCCAATCACACCTCTCATTCTGCAGTTAAGGGAAGAACTTTATGCTCAACCTTACAATGAAATTAATTGGAAGGGAGTTCGCCATCACTGCGCGAAAGTGAGTTAAACTTAGTTAAATGAATATAATCAGTTTATGATTCTTGTTTAAGTACAGAACCTGATTTCTGTAATTTAATTGCAGGAGGATATCTACTACCCTCACCCTTGGATACAGGACATCATGTGGGATAGTCTCTACATATGTACAGAGCCTCTTCTTAATCGCTGGCCGTTTAACAAGTTGATCAGAGAAAAAGCTCTTCAAGTAACAATGAAGCATATTCATTATGAAGATGAAAACAGCAGATATATTACCATTGGATGTGTGGAAAAGGTAATGTGGATAAGGATACTGATGTACCTTATAGTTTTGAGGTTCTCATGTTATTTACAAATTTTGCCTTACTTGAACAGGTGTTATGCATGCTTGCTTGTTGGGCTGAAGATCCAAATGGGGACTATTTTAAGAAGCATCTTGCCAGAATCCCAGATTATTTATGGGTTGCTGAAGATGGGATGAAGATGCAGGTTAGTACACATTTTGTTTAAACAGTAGCAGTTAAACACTATACAGTGGACTTTACTGTGTTTTTGAACATGAAGTTAAGAACATTTCCTAAATATCAGAGACAGAGTTTTGTATATTCATATATGCTAAAATATGAGAGAATATGAGATAAAATTGTTTGTGGGAATTTTATGTGTATTCTTCTCGTTGTAGGAGGTCATATTTATAGTACAACACAACCTGTAGGTCAAGCAAAGTAATAAATCCTAATTCTATTTACAATAGGAAATCAGAATTTAAAGTAAATCAATTATATTTAACATAGGAATCCTTGGCGTGCAAGCAAAGTCAACCTATACCACAAGTCACACCAACACTCCTACTCAAGTTGGTGCATAGATGTCATCGATGCTCAACTTGTCTAGTGAATTGTGGAATGCTTTTCCAGAAACCGCCTTTGTTAATATATCTGCTAACTGATCTTCAAACTTTACAAACAGAAATTGGATTTCTTTGTCCTCGAGCTTTTGTTAGATGAAATGTCGATCCACCTCAACATGTTTAGTCCAATCATGTTGAACTGGATTATATGCAATGGATATTGCAGCTTTGTTGTCACAAAACATGTTCATTACAAATGTACGTGCATATCCAAGCTCAATAAGTAATTTCTTTAACCAAAGGAGTTCGAAAATACCTTTGGTCAAACCTCTAAACTTAGCTTATGCACTGGATAAGGCTACCACTTTTTGTTTCTTGCTCCTCCGTGTAACCAAATTACCTCCCACGAATGTGAAGTAACAAGACGTAGATATTTTATCAGTAATACTCCTTGCCCAATCTGCATCTGTATAACCATCAATATTTAAATGACCATTTCTAGAGAACATAAGTCCCTTCCCGAGTGCCGATTTTAAATATTTAAGGATTCTTAGATCTGCATCCATATGGTCTTCCCTTGGACAATGCATAAATTGAGTGACAACACTCACATCATATGCAAAGTCTGGTCTAGTATGTGACAAGTAGATCAATTGCTCCACTAATCATTGATACCTCTCCTTGTTAACGGGTACTTTATCCAGGTACTCTCCAAGATGATGATTCTGCACGATTGGAGTGTCCACTGGTTTGCAATCTAGCATTCCAGTTTCTACCAACAAATCCAAAACATACTTCCTTTGAGAGAGAAATATGTCTTGCTTTGATTGAGCAACCTCAATGCCCAAGAAGTACTTGATTCCACCGAGGTTCTTCATCTCAAACTCCATTGCCAAATAGTCTTGCAGCTGGGAAATCTCATGTTCATTATTCCCGGTAATAATCATATCATCCACATAGATTATTAGGACCGTTACCTTTCCTTCAAGTTGTTTGAAGGACATAGTATAGTCTGAGTTGCTCTGATTGAAACCATAATTCTTCATTGCCAAGGTGAATCGTTCAAGCCATGCATGGGGTGACTATTTCAATCCAAACAATGATTTCCGTAACTTGCACATTACACTAGTCTAAGTAGATGTAGCGTATCCAGATGGAACATCCATGTATACTTCTTCTGTGAGTTCTCCATGCAAAAATGCATTCTTTACATCAAACTGGTGAAGTGGCCAATCCAGGTTAGTTGCAATAGACAGTAGCACTTTGATGGTGTTAAGTTTTGCTAAGGGGCAAAGGTCTCTTCCTAATCGATGTCGTAGATCTATGTGTACCCTTTTGCCACAAGTATTGCCTTGTGTCGTTCAATGGATCCATCAGCATTGTGTTTGACAATGAACACACACCTACACCCAACTGTTCTTTTCCCTTGATGTAATGTCTCCGGTGTCCATGTATGATTTTTCTCCAGATCCTTCATCTCTTCCCTCATTGCTTGAATCCACTTCGGATCTTTCAATGCTTGAGTTACCTTGGTGGGGATGTGAATAGCAGACAACTGATGCACAAAAGCGTTGAGTGGTTCAAACAATCTTTGAGTGGACACATGGTTTGCAATTGAATGCTTCGATGGATTGCCAATATCTAGGGAATACCAATTTGGTGGTTTTTCGTGGTTCTGCCTAAAAGGTAATTGGTATCCAACAAATTCATCAAATAAACTCATAGGAGTAGTAGGAGTACTAACCTTAGAGACAGGAGATTGATCACTTGGTACTATGTGATGAGATGAGGGTTCTTCAGTTTGTTCTGGTACTTCTTAAAAACAGGACCCAAATCAGAAACAGGACCCAACTTAGAATTATCTTCAAAAACTACGGTCGGGGTGACGGTCGTTTCTGTTCGAGGTGTTCGTGCTCCAAGTTTGTAAGCAACCGGTTGCTAAGGTCAAGGCAACCAGTCAGTTTTGACAGAACCAAAAACCTTCATCTTCCAGGTTGCTCCAATTCTGCTCTTCATTCCGTATCTCCCCCTTTATGGAAAAATTGGACACTGGGTCATGGAAGAACATCTCGAACTCCAAAAATGTCACATCTAAAGCGACATAGGTGCGGTAGGTCGAAGGATGATAACACCGATAGCCTTTCTAATGGGTGGCATACCGCACAAAACACATCGAAGCGCTTAGGGATCAAGTTTGCTTCGCTGGGTTTTATGGAGATGAACGAACGCCACACAACCAAAGACCCGTGGTGTAAGCATCAAGATAGAGGACAGAGGCCCATGTTGGGCAAGCACTTGTACTCGAGTACGGAAGTCCATGACATAAGAAGCATACAGTTGAGCAAATAAACAGTAGTGACAATGACATCATCCCAATGATTGCGAGGGACTTGAGCCCCAATCAAAGGTGCTCGCGCAGTTTCAAAGTGATGTCGATTTTTCCTTTCGGCAACGTCATTCTATTGCGGTGTTTGAGGACAATTCGTCTCATGGATAATGCCATGCGTCTAGAAGTCAGTCTGAAAATCATGGTCAACATATTCTCCCTCATTGTCAGAGCGGAGGATTTGAATTTTGGTATAAAATTGGATTTCAATCTGTTTATGGATAAACTCAAACATAGTAAACAAGTCACTTTTAGTCTTCATCATAGAGAGCCATGTCATACGAGTACAGTCATCCATAAACGTGACAAACAATTGAAATCTAGAAGTAGTAAAGATAGGTGATGAACCCCAGAAAACAATCGAAATACTCTTGGCGAAGATGCAAGTGTTACACTTACATCCTGAATCATTAAAATCAGAAAACAAAGCTGGTACAAATGTCTCATCTAACCAAAAGATAGATGTCGTAAACGTTGGTGCCAAAGCCAAATTTGTCGATACTTGTCATTAGATGGATGCGTCACACTTTTTGCCCTTCCTATACTGAAGTCATCCAGATAGGAAAGCCCCCATTTTTTAGTACTACGTCCAATGACCTCCTTGGTGAGAATATCCTGAAGAAAACAAAAAGTGGGATTAGTTAGTGCACAACAATTCAGTTGTTGAGTAGCCTGGCCAACATACATCAACTTATTGGACAGAGACGGAACAAGTAAAGTATTTGAAAGTGAGAAAAAAGGTGAAAGGGCAACAGTGCTCGCCCCTATCATAGGATAAGTAACGCTATTTGCATCAGCAATACTTGTCCGTCTTGGGTGAGTTATGCTCAGAAAGTCATTAGGATCAAACGTCATATGTTTTGTCACGCTTGAATCAATAATCCATTCAGTGGAGTCACTCGTATCAGAAGTATGAAATACATAAACGAAATTACCTGAGCCATTGAGAGTCTGGGAGCCATCAGCAGGTCCTGGGGTACTGGTGGAGCCTACTTGAGGAATCAAAGATAAGGGTTCTGCGGTGACAAGATTGGCACGACCGGATCCATTGGTGGCTTTCCGGGCTTTGAGTCCCTCCTACCAGTTTGGATGGGCATTCAATTTAAAACAAGTTTCCCGAGTGTGCTTTGGGTGGCCATAGTAAGTGCAACCACTTCCATTTGTCGGAGCCTTTGATCGAGGAGGTGGAGTTGTCTTACATGAAGGCGAGGCAGAAACTGTGGTGTAGGACTGCATCTGAAAGGGTGTAGCAGCAGGAGAAGTCAGTGGGTACTTTTTGCTACCAAACCGGTAGGTGGTTACTTTTTGCTTCCAAACCAGCGCCAGTTGTTGTTGCAATGCCCATCATCACAGCTTGGCAAATATCCTCCCATCAAACATATGCATATGCGCGCTCTACCGTGGGAAACAGTTTCATTTGAAGTACATCACTTCGGGCCTTGTCAACTCGATCTTCCAAGCCATCTAAAAAGATATAAACTCGATCTTCGTGGATAATGTCGTTGTACTTCTTTATATCAGATTCACACCTTATCATACTCAGACGATAGAAGTCGATTTTTCCCCGCAAGCTTTGGAGATCGTCGTAGTAAGTCTTAATCGAGCCACCTAACTGACGCATCCGGTGAGTTCGTTGTTTAAGGTCATACACCTGAGAGGTGTCGGTGCCATCAAAGTAGGTCATGGCATTCGCATCCCATACTACTTTTGCCGTCGGATATCGAATAAAGATGCTAATCAATCTAGGCGCCCAAGAATTGATTAGCCATCCTTTCACAACCGCATTCTCTGTTCGTCAGTAGGTGAAAGTCAGGTCGGTCAGAGGTGGTGGTGGGAGTTCACCAGTGAGATATCCCAAATTGTCTTTACTGGCGACATACTTCTCGACAACTTGGGACCAAAGGGGGTAGGTTGAGCCATCTAACTTGATGTTGGGCAATAGAAGCTTCATATATAACAGTCGTGGTTGGGGTGGGGTATGTGTCTAGGTCGGGATCTGTGTCTCGGTAGAAATATGTGTCTAGGTCGAGATCTGGTTCTGGTTCTGTATTAAGAACTGGGCCATTTGACAGGCCAATTCTGCGAGGGTCGGTTTAGAAGGAGAAGCGGAGTTGGTGGTGCCACTTTCATGGGTGAGGAAAAAATCGTCCTCCCCCATGGTGATTGCTAGGGTTCAAAACAAAAGTCACCAATCCCGAGATCGACGCTTTGATATTATGCTAAAATATGAGAGAATATTGTTTGTGGAAATTTTATGTCTATTTTTTGTCCTTGTCGGAGACCATATTTATAGTACAATAAAACCTTTTGGAAAGTAATAACTTCTAATTCTATTTACAATAGAAAATCATACCACAAGTCACGCCAAATATATGCATTTAATTTTGCGACAGGTTTGTTCCTCTGGTCATTAATTCAAAGTGTAACTAAACTGAAAGAAGAGGAAAAACCTTATTTGATTTATATGCAGAGTTTTGGCAGCCAACAATGGGATACTGGTTTTGCCATTCAAGCTTTGCTTGCTAGCAATCTCACTGATGAAATTGGACCTACGCTTGCTATAGGACATGACTTCATCAAGAAATCTCAGGTTCAATTTTAACTACAGTCAACTCAATTATCAATTCTTTTTTTGAAATGTAAATTTGTGCAGACTAATGGTCCTTTGCACTCAAACTGTACAGGTCAAGGACAATCCATCTGGTGACTTCAAAAGCATGCACCGCCATATTTCCAAAGGATCATGGACTTTCTCTGATCAAGACCATGGATGGCAAGTTTCTGATTGCACAGCAGAGGGTTTAAAGGTAACGAAAGCTTCAAATGAGATATCCACCCTGTTTGTTATCTCCATGTTTCTCACGATAGCCCCCTCTACAGTGTTGCCTGCTATTCTCGATGATGCGACCCGAGATAATTGGTGAAAAAATGGAACCTGAGCGGTTATATGATTCTATCAATGTCCTACTTTCCCTACAGGTGACAACTAATGTGTCTTCAAGTACTCTTATCCTGCACCAGTAGTCATAAATATGAGTTTGAGTAGCACGTGGTTGCCCTGCAGTAAGGAAATTGTGTATTTTATGTCTATGTACTCATAAATAAATAAAAGCTTTATTTTACAACTCATTGCAGAGTAAAAATGGCGGTTTATCAGCCTGGGAACCAGCAGGAGCTGCAGAATGGTTAGAAGTAAGAATTTTAACAAATTTGAGTCATGTCCTTGCACAAGTTGGAGTCATGTTAAGCAGATACTTACTCGATATTCTCTCTATCGTTTTTGCTTCCTCTAGATGTTAAATCCCACTGAATTCTTCGAGGACATTGTGATTGAGCATGAATATGTTGAATGCACTGCATCTGCAATTCAGGCTTTGGTTCTGTTTAAGAAGTTGTACCCTGGGCACAGGAAGAAAGAGATTGATCATTTCATTACCAATGCTACGCAGTACCTTGAAAGTATACAAATGCAAGATGGTTCATGGTATGTTTAGATAATCAGATATGTAAATATATAAATGTTTGTTTCAATTAACAACTAGAGGAGAAGAATAACTTAGTTGAGGAACACTTTGCACAGGTATGGAAATTGGGGAGTTTGCTTCACGTATGGTGCCTGGTTTGCCCTTGGAGGGTTAGCATCTGCTGGCAAGACTTTCAATAATTGTTTAGCCATGCGCAAAGGGGTTAACTTTCTACTCAAAACACAGAGAGAGAATGGTGGTTGGGGAGAGAGCTACCTTTCATGTCCCAAAAAGGTAAAATGTGGGAGGTGGATTATATTTTTAAGCTTCAAGTATCTTAAACAATCCCATTCTCTTACATTAAAATATATGTCGCTGTGGTGGGTGATGCAGGAGTACGTTCCACTCGAAGGAAACCGATCAAATTTAGTACACACTGCATGGGCTATGATGGGTCTGATTCATGCTGGACAGGCAGACAGAGACCCTGCACCTCTTCATCGTGCAGCGAAGTTGATTATCAATTCTCAAATGGAAAATGGTGATTTTCCCCAACAGGTATATTTCTTAGCACAACATGACTTTCATTGTAATCTTGATGACTTGCATTGCAATCTTGTTGACTTGCATTATAATCTTGATGAGTGAGAAAGATCAAATACAAAATAACATACCATGTTGGAATACGCTTAATCTAACCATTAATCATTGAATTATGGCAGGAAATCACTGGAGTGTTCCAGAAGAATTGCATGCTACATTATGCAACTTACAGAAATATCTACCCTCTGTGGGCTCTTGCAGAGTACCGCAAGCAGGTCCCATTGCCTTCCAAAGCCTAAGTCACTTACTGTATTGTATAGCTCATCCAACTTGAAGGATGAAACATATAATAGCCTGTTGAAATTTTTTTTTAATGAGGTTCAGCTTGATGCCTAGTGAGAATAACTGTGTATAAGCAATATGTCAATAAATCTATGAGGAAGTTAGGTTACCTATTGACAATTCAATGAGATTGAATTTCCTGTTCAAATTATAAAACAAAATAAAATTTCTATTTGCGTCATATGTTAATTATGCTTCTCTTAGGCGATGACTACGATTAGAAGATTAACGGACAAAAATACCGTACAGGTGTGTTGAAAAGTAAATTGCTCTCTAATTTCTCATTAGTGAACAGTTTACTTAGCTTAGTTCATTTCTGTTTTTAGCTGAGTAAGTTTTATGTATGCTTGAGCTTATATGCCAGGTGTATGGTCTTAGATCAGTTAGTTATTTTGCCAACGGCTCACATGCCCTCAGATCTTTGCCATGTGTCATAATCACATTGGCTCTTGTATTTGAATGGTGACGTATGATCGATGTAAGAGAATGAATAAAAAAGCATGACCGTGTGCAACGATCAGAGTTGCAGAGCTGATTTGTTTCCATTTACAAGGAATCCTTCTCTCCTTTTCTTTTCATTTTCTTCTTTGCTCCTTTGAAATCCAAATATTAACATGGTATCGTGGCGAAGGTTGGATACGGATAGTGGGCGTTGAAGGCGTGTGAGCCGAGCTTGGAAATTTCAACAGATTTTCAAACTCGGATCATCGATTCTCGGTCTCAAATGGCTGTCGGTGGAATGATCTTCGCTCCAATATTCAGTGGTGATAACCTACGAATTTTGGAAGATCCGAATGAGAAACGATTTTTAAATCGCATGGAATGCGGGATCTCGTTGAAAGGGTTTTGAGATTTGATTAGAAAGGGAAGAAGATTGATGAAGAAGGGTCATCCTGAGAGCAAGAGAAGGTGTCTCTACTAATGAAGGATGCTAAGGCACTTGGGATTATCCAAGCTGTCTCAAATGACATTTTCCCTAGGATTTCGAATGAAGAAACCTCAAAGGGTGCTTGGGATATTCTTCATCGGGGAGTTTCATGGTGACAAGCAAGTCGGATCCATCAAGTTGCAAGGTCTGCGTGATTTTGAGTACACAAGGATGAGAGATGATGAGACCTTGTCCGTGTATCTCACTCGGTTGCTTGATCTTGTGAATCGATGAAGGGTTATGGTGAAGATTCTGTCAAAGGAAGGTTGGTTCAAAAAGCGCTTATAAGCGACAAAAGAATTTGATCACATGCATTGCTATGTGATTGAACAAACCAAAGATATTGAAGCGATGAGTGCGGAGGTGATTGCTTGCATTGAGAGGTTTTGCTGGCGTCTTGATAGACATGCGAGACCACTACGAAAGCATTGAGTATGAGTATAAATCAAAGGATCTCAACTATATGCAGTTACGGTCAAAATAAATTCAAGAAGAACTGGAAATCAAAGGACAAGAAATGGGATTCTAAATTACAAGGTTCGCCAATCAAGGGGGAAAACATAGCCAAGGAGAAAACCGAGACAAGCTAAAAGGGAAATGCAAGCAACATGACAAGCTTCACTATGGGAATGCTGGTTTAAAGGAAAGCCAAAGTGCTATGGATGCAATCGATTTGGTCATCTCATTAAGGACTGTGAATCAAACAAGTCGAGCATCATGCAAACTTGGCTAGTAAGATGCTAATCGAACACTGCAACCATGTTTTTATGCCTGTCATTCCGCTACTATTGGAAAAAATGTGAATGTGTGGTATGTTGACGGTGCATGTAGTAACCATATGATTGCGCATGAGTCTTTGCTTATTGATATAGACAAAAATGTGAACTGTAAAAGTTAAGATGGGTACTGGTGATTTGGTACAATCAATAGGCAAAGGTACATTGGCCATAGATGTGCAAGGGTTACTAGGTACATAAGGGAGGTTATGATTGTACACCGGTTTGGATGAAAATCTGTTAAGTGTAGGACAAATGATAGAACATGGGCATTGGTTGGTGTTTGGTGATAATGAGGTTAAGGTTTATGAAGACAAGCAGGAGTAAGAGTTGATTACAAGAGTGCAAATGAAAGGAACAGATGTTTTCCTTAGACCTCAAATATGTGAACCCTCAAATGTGCAAGTAGAGCAACACCGAAGAGTCTTCACGGTTGTGGCATAGAAGGTATGGTCACCTAAATTACACTAGCCTATTGCTGCTACAAGAGAAAGGCATGGTGCAAGGTCTGCCTAAGGTGCAAGGATCTCGAGAATGTCTCGCTGCTGTGCTATAAGCAAGTCACAGGAACTCGTTTGATAAAGAGAAGGCATGGAGAGCTACTCAACCGCTTGAACTGATCCACTCGGATATCCGTGGTCCTATGCGGGTTACCACTCTTGGAGGGAATAGGTATTTTCTCACTTTTATTGATGATCATACAAGAATGTGCTGGGTGTTTTTCTTACAAGATAAGTCTCAAGCATTCAACATTTTCAAAGGTTCAAAAGCATGGTTGAATCAAGCGAGTGGTTTATCAAATTAAAAGGCTAAGAAGTGATAGGGGGAGAATATACCTCACTTTGGAATTTTCTAAGTTCTGTGAAGAATTGGGATTAGAAAGACAATTAATCATACTCTCCACAAATGGAGAATGGTGTTGCGGAGAGGAAGAATCGTCTGATGGTGGAAATGGCAAGAGCCATGATGCATGAGAAGCATTCCACTCGAATTGCAGGCGGAAAGCGCGAACACACGGCTATTCTGAGAATCGTAGTCCAACAAGTGCCTTGGACAACTCAACACCATTTGAAGTTCATGGGAGAAAACCAGGTGTTAAACATTTGAGAGTATTCGGCTCATTGTGCTATATCCATATTCCTTCTCAGAAAGGCACAAGCTAGAGGAAACTGGAATGAAGGGAGTTTTCCTTGGATATGGAATCAGAAAAAAGATATAGGATTTTCAATCTAGAAACTAAAAGATTGAACTCTCAAGGAGTGTTATCTTTGATGAGAAAACAATGTGGAATTGGGAGTTAAATGAAGAAACACAAGTGGCTATTCCATGGCATGAAGAAGAAAGTCCAAGAATAACAGAATTTGGTTCATGCTCTAATGAATCACTTGATCTGCTCAATCTCCACGGAGATCACATGTGGTTAATGAGCTACAAACCCCTATGGAATCAGCTACACATGATTCATCGGTTTAATCTCTGAAATTTTTGATCATACTCCTCAAAAATGGAAGAATTTAAGTGATGTTTATGCTCAATGCAAAATGAGCATTATTGAACCAGAAAGTTACAATGAGGCAGCTCAAGATGATGCTTGGAACAAAGCTATGACTGAGGAGATATCAATGATAGAGAAGAACTCCACTTGGGAGTTGGTTGATGAACCAAGCTGCAAACCCTATTGTGGGAGTGAAGTGGATATATAAACAAAGCTCAATCTTGATGGCTCCATTCAAAAACACAAGGCAAGACTTGTGGCCAAGGGTTACACTCGAGAAACCAGGGATTGATTTCAATGAAACCTTTGCTCTCACAGTAGCAAGGTTAGACACTATTAAATTCTAATTGCTCTAGCTGCACGTAAAAGCCGAAATTGTGTCAATTGGATGTCAAATCAGCTTTCTTGAATGGCATTCTTGAAGAAGAAGTTTATGTAGATCAGCCTGAAAGGTTATGTGGTAAAAGGGGCTGAGGACAAAGTGTATAGATTGAGGAAAGGCTCTCTATGGACTCAAACAGGCTCCAAGGGCCTGGTATAGTGAAATAGACACTTATCTAAGCGAGTGTGGTTTTCATAGGAGTCCAAGTGAAGCAACTCTTTATGTGAGAACCAAAGAAGGTGTTGGAACACTAATTGTTTCAATCTATGTAGATGACATAGTGTATATCTGGAAGTAATGATGAAATGATGGAAGAATTCAAGGCTGAAATGATGTGCAAGTATGAAATGTCAGATTTAGGCCTTCTCCACCATTTCCTTGGCTTAGGAGTGACACTGAAGGGAGCATATTCATTCATCGGAAGAAGTATGCTCTAACCTTGCTGGATAAATTTGGACTCAAGGATTGCAAATCTGTAAGTACTCCTTTGGTTGCTACGACAAACTACAAAGGGAGGATGGATGTGAAGCTGCAATGAAAGTTTGTACAGGAAAATTGTTGGAAGTCTCTTATACTTAACAGCAACCAGGCTGACATTATGTCTCTCTGCGAGCCTACTTGCAAGGTTCATGCACACCCTTCAAAGAAGCACTATGGAGCTGCCAAACGAGTTCTAAGGTACATACATGGAACAATTGATTATGGAATTATGAGTATACAGCTGGAAAATCTGCACTCTTGATTGGATCTTGTGATAGTGACTGGAGTGGATCTGAGGAAGACATGAAAGCACGATATGCCTTCTCTTTGGCAGTGGTGTGTTCTCATGGGCCTCGGTTAAACAACATAGTGTAGCTCTTTCTGACAGCAGAAGCGGAGTATGTGAGTGCTGCTGTAGTAACCTCACAAGCCATTTGGCTTAGGTTTGTCCTTGAAGATTTTGGGGAAGAACAGACCACAGCTACTACTTTGTTCTGTGACAACACTTCAGCAATAGCCATGTCTAAAAATCCTGTTTTTCACCAGAGAAGCAAGCATATTCGAAGGAAGTTTCCATTTCATCCGAGATGCAATTCAAGATGGTGAGATTGATTTGATTTATTGCAAGGTGAAGAACAAATTGCTGACATTTTTACCAAGGCTCTTCCCAAGGACAGATTCAGTTATTTGAGAAGCTTACTTGGAGTGAAATCAGTTAGCAATTTAGAAGGGAGTGTTGAAAAGTAAATTGCTCTCTAATTTCTCATTAGTGAACAGTTTACTTAGCTTAGTTCATTTCTGTTTTTAGCTGAGTAAGTTTTATGTATGCTTGAGCTTATATGCCAGGTATGTGTCTTAGATCAGTTAGTTATTTGCCAACGGCTCACATGCCCTGTACTGCCATGTGTCATAATCACATTGGCTCTTGTATTTGAATGGTGACGATGACTGATGTAAGAGAATGAATAAAAAAAAGCATGACTGTGCAACGATCAGAGTTGCAGAGCTGATTTGTTTCCATTTCTGAGCTGAATCCTTCTCTCCTTTTCTTTTCATTTTCTTCTTTGCTCCCTTTGAAATCCAAATATTAACAAGGTGTTCCTAAAATGATCAATTTGAAAACAAGGAAGACTCTACTTTGCTGCAGAAGACTCTTGTTGATGTCCAGAATTGTTACAACTAATGCATAACGAAAACTCATGTGATCAAAGGCATGTTAAATTGATAAACATTAATTATGAAGTACATTGATTTGAGCTGAGTTCAAGGAGCTCTCATACAGGTTGATGAAAAACAATTCATTTTCTGGAGTACCAAGCATTGAACATCATTCAGAGGGCCTCCAATACCTGACAACGATATTCTCCAAGAGCCCAAATGGGAAAAATGTTTCGGTAGGCCGAATAGCTGATCATACAGTTCTTGTTGAAGACTCCCGTGATCTCCTGTAAGCGAAGTGAAAGAATTACTGAGTTCATGTACCAGTGGTAACTGGTAATCACAGTTGATTTATTTTTGGAATCACTTAGCGCAGAGGTCTTTCAGATTATTTTTCAAGTTTACTGACAGTCCTCTGCGCGAGGAAGTGACTGTTGCATATCATATGGGATGGTCAGGGAGTTTGTTCCACTGCAACACAAATGTGTGGCAGGTATCCAACTAAATGTATTGAGTACCATTACAGTTAGCGTGTACAATCAAACCAAAGCAAATGTATTTCTTTGACCATGGAGTTGCATGTTCTTTTGTAGTTGTAGATTCTCAGGACATAGTTCAATTGCACAGTCAAGCAAGAGAACATAAAGGTTTTTTTATGTGAACAAATTGTGGAGAAAGTGGCTAGATTTACCTTTTGAGGAAAATCTCCATTTTCCATTTGAGAGTTTACTAATTAGGAATTGAATTGGGGTAAGAGTGGTGCTAATTACTAAAATGTCCTCGTTGTTAGGTTAATGGATAAAAAAGATTAATTCCTAATGGGTTAATTCTCCATGAATTCCTAATGATTATCAATTCTCAAATGGAAAGTGGTGATTTTCAACAACAGGTGTATTTCTTAGCACAACATATTGTAATCTAACCATGTTGGAATACGCTTAATCTAACCACTAATCATTGAATTATGACAGGAAATCACTGGAGTGTTCCAGAAGAACTGCATGCTACATTAAGCAACTTGTAGAAATTTCTACCCTCTGTGGGCTCTTGCAGAGTACCGCAAGCAGGTCTCATTGCCTTCCAAAGCCCAAGTCACTTACTGTATTGTATAGATCATCCAACTTAAAGGATGAAACATATAATAGCCTGTAGAATTTTTTATTTATTTTTTATGAGGTTCAGCTTGATGCCTAGTGAGAATGTCTGTATAGGCAATGTGTCAATTGTGAGAATGTGAAGGTAAAAAGTTCCACATTGGAAAGTTGAGAAACCTAGCAAAAGTTTATAAGGAGTTGGACTACTCCCCCCATTGCAATTGGTTTTGGGGTGTAACCTCAACTTCCTTCATGGTATCAGAGCTGGTTAGCCCACGTGTGAAAGCCCAATGGCCACACGTGCTCCACGTCACCCAAAATGTGTTGTCCACGTGCTAGCCTTGAAAATTCGCCACACATGCGGGGGCATGTGAGAATGTGAAGGTAAAAAGTCCCACATTGGAAAGTTGATAAACCTAGCAAGAGTTTATAAGGAGTTGGGCTACTCCCCCAATTGCCAATTGGTTTTAGTGTGGAACCTCAACTTCCTTCATCAATAAATCTACGAGGAAGTTAGGTTACCTATTCACAATTCAATGAGATTGAATTTCCTGTTCACATTATAAAACAAAATAAAAATTCTATTTGTGTCATATGTTAATTATGCTTTTCTTAGGCGATGACTACTAGTACAACATTAACGAGCGAAAAGACCGTGTCAGATGTTCCTAAAATGATCAATTTGAAAAGAAGGAAGAAAGTTCACAACCCTCGGTAACCTTCCAGAATTGAACCAGTCAGTTTCAAGGCCTCTATAGCCCTGCTAATGACTTTACTTTGTTAAATTTTAGAGAGACGGGTCATCGGCCCACTACTAGCAACACCGATATTGTTCCCAACTTTACCACCTACAAAGGCAGTAGGTGTGGGGTTTTATCACAAAAGACCTCGGTGATATTAGTAGTTGAACCATTCATTATATTTTGTATTTTATTTAGTAAATTTTTTGATGTGGGACTAGTATTCTTCAACACGCCCCCTCACGTGGGACCACCACATAGTGGACCACAGGTGGAGCCAAGTCCATATCGGAATCAAACATTCAAGCTCAATATATGAATACCACGTATTGGGAGGAGTAAGGGTAAACATTCAAGCCCAACATGTGAACACAACATGTTGGGTAAGGGATAAGGTTAAAGGTCCAGTAATTCAAGCCCAGACAATAAACTCGCTATGATACCATGTTAAATTTCATAGAGACGGGTCATCGGCCCACTGCTAGCAACACCGATATTGTCCCCAACTTAACCACCTACAAAGCCCAGTAAGTGTGGGGTTTTATCACAAAAGGTCTCGGTGATATTAGTAGTGGAACCATTCATTATATTTTATATTTTATTTAGTAAAGTTTCTGATGTGCGACTCATATTCTTCAACAACTCAAATAGAATTAGGGTTCTGAATAATTCAGTATATTTCTATTCTTCTCACAAGCAGGTATTTATAGGTATACAAATACAAGCCTATCTAGGAAATAAATACAATAAGGAAAAAAATACAATCCTGGTTGACCGGTATTCCTATAATTACAAATTAATTTCAATAAAGGAATTAATTTGATTTTTGATTCACGCCAACACTCCCCCTCAAGATGGTGCATATAAGTCGTAGATGCCCAGCTTGACAAGTGAATTTGTAAAGGCTTGATTTGATACGGCCTTGGTCAACGTATTCACCAATTGTTCAATAGTCTTAACATATGGAACTTCAACAATCTTCCAATTTCTCATAGATAAAGTTCCGATCAATCTTTAAATGTTTCATTCTATCATACTGAACTGAATTCTCAGCAATTTTAATTGCTCACTGATTATCACAATACAACCTCATAGACTCCTCAGTAGGAAAACCCAACTACCCCATAAGCCTTTTCAACCATAGCAATTCACAAATGTCTTTCACCATAGCTCGATACTCAGCCTCTGCACTAGACAAAGACACAACCTTCTGCTTTGTACTCCTCAAGTAACTAGATTTCCTCCTACAAATGTGAAATAACCAGATGTTGATCTCTTCCTATCCCCCTCTGCTGCCCAACCTGAGTCTGTATACCCCACAACCTTTACGTGCCCATTCTTTAAGAACATCAGACCTTTTCTTGATGCAGACTTCAAATACCTCAAAATTCATATTATTGCATCCATATGTCGTACACTTGGATTATGCATGAATCTACTCACAACACTTACTACATACGCAATATCGCGTCTAGTGTGAGACAAATAAACCAAACGACCAACCAACCTTTGATATCGTCCCTTATTTGTTGGAACTTGATCTGGATACTCCTCCAAGTCATGATTTTGTTCTATATGAGTACCAATCGGTTCACATCCAAGCATACCTGTTTCCTTTAGCAAATGAAGAACATATTTTCTTTATGATAAGAAAATTCCTTGTTCAGAACGGATTACTTCAATGCCCAAAAAATATTTTAATCCACCAAGATCCTTCATATTGAACTCAGAAGCTAAATAACTTTTTAGTTTGCCAATTTCATCAAGATCGTCACTAGTCAAAATCATATCATCCACATAAATAATAAGAGTTGTTAACATACCATTATGCCCCTTAAGAAATAACTTATGATCAACATTGCTATGCTCATAACCATATTTTCTCATGGCAAGACGGAATCTACCAAATCAAGCTGTCAGAGATTGCTTGAATCCATACAGTGCCTTCTTCAATTTACACACAACACTAGCATCATTAGGAGCACTCTAACCTAGCAGCAATGACATGCAGACTTCCTCCTGTAAGTCTCCATGTAAAAAGATATTTTTTACATCATATTGCTGCAATGGCCAGTCAAAGTTTGCAGCTAGAGATAATAAGACCCGAATAGTATTGATCTTAGCCACATGTGCAAATGTCTCATGATAATCAATACCATAAGTCTGGGTAAATCATCGGGCCACAAGTCTGGCATTATACTTGTCAATAGAACCATTCGGTTTGTGTTTAATTGTATAAACCTATTTACAACCAACAGGTTTCTTCCCTTCTGTCAATTGCACCAATTCCCATGTTTGATTTTTCTCAAGAGCTTCCATCTCTTCAATCATAGCACTCACCCGCTTTGAATTAGATAACGCATCCTGCACTTTACTCAGAATAGTCACTATAGACATTTGATTTACAAATGGCTGGCAAGCTTTAGATAATCTGTGGGTAAACAAGTAATGAGCAATAGGATACTTTATCTTTGTCACAAATTCTGGTGAATATATATCTGGTGGCTTCCAACGATTACTCCTTGGTGGTAACTGATACACACTACTCTCAACAATTTCACAATCATTGTTAGTATTAATCAAAGATCCTATACTTACATCAGGGATGTTAGCATGAGGAGAATTGGGACCGGGTACTAGAGAGGTAGTAGAGAGAAGGGGACTGGATGACGCTGCAGGAAGGACGCGCTGAATGGTTCAGCTGTCGGAAGGATGACGTTGACTGGTTCAACTGCTGGAAGGGCAACGACGCTGACTGGTTTAGCTACCGGAAGGACATCGCTGACTGGTTCAACTTCACGTGCGTTAGGTTGGGATACTGGGTGAGCAAAATACATCTCATGCTCAAAAAACGTAACATCCATAGTAACATAAAAAAGCCAAGTAGGCGGATGAAAGCACCGATAACCCTTCTAATGAGGGCGATAACCCTTCTAATGAGGGTGATAACCAATAAAAACACACTTCACAACATAAGGATCTGATTTCTTGCGTTGGTGTTTTTGCAAGTGCACATAAGCAACACTCCCAAAAACATGAGGTAGAAGAGTGAGATGAGAGGGGATAGAAACATAAGCCTCCAATTTTTCCAAGGGCGTCTTAAACTGGAGAATATTTTTTTGCTTTCTAGTTAATTCTAGAGAGAAAATATAAAGGAGAAATGAGGAAGAGATGAGGACATGGATGGATGGTGGAGGGAGAAATAAAGGAGAATGTATAAAAACAAATTTTTTAAAATGCATACGAAAGCTACGTACTTCAGGTTGCTTAAAGACATTTTCGGTCTTCATTCCTCTCTTCTTCCGTATATTTTCCTCTATCACACACAAAATTATTAAAAATAAAAATGAACAACGGAAAGGTTACAAAACTGCCTCTTAAATAGTCATATGTTCTCTTCTTTATATAATGTTAGGTATCAAATTCGATTTCCAAATCTTGAGAATGGTGTAAAGAAAAGGATCTGGACAGTTTGGTTATTGTGGGAAATGATTTATTTTAAGTTTGGTTACTGAAAAAATCAAGGAAAATGAACAAAAAGTTTAGATTTAAATTCAATGTTATTTTCTTTATAAATTTTTATTAATATATTCTTTATGGAAGGCCTTTCTGTATTTACAGAGCTTGGAGTCAAGAATGGGAATATTACTGAGGAGTTGAATTTCAATGTAGGATGAAGTATTGACTTGTGGTATAGCTACTTCTTTTCGATTAAAAAAAACCATTGAACTCTTTTAAAATTTAACAGTATAGCTTCTTCAAAAAGAGATCACTACTAAAAAACACACATTAGCCACTGATATAAATTAGTCCCCTAAGTTGATTTTAGAGACAATAAATTGTCTCTATTAAGCAATAGAGACTAATAAAAACTATGCAGCGACTAATTTTATATCAATATCCTAGTTTGGGGTTGCTATTGTTTATAGGGTACCAATTTGGAATTCAGTCCTTCAATGTTTTCAAATAAAGAAATACATTATCAGCCAAGCCATAGTTGAAGCAGTGGTGTCTTTGGAGGGTCTGATATTTGAGATGGTATCTTCTAACATCAGTCCCCAATTGTATAAAAAAGCTTAGTTTTAAAATTCAAAATTTATGCACTATTATTTTAATATTGGTTCCTATTCAATAATGCCGAATTTTGAAAATGTTTTTTTGGGGCTGGAATCACTGCTAATAAAACTGCTCAAATATATTCAACAATTCCTCCTTTTGTACTAAAATCCCTCTAATAACAATCAATATTTATGCAGATTAATTTATGAGAGGATCTCCAAGAGAGAAACATATCACACAGCATGCACTGAAAAACCTTAACTTTATTAGAAAACAATAGACATAAATAAAAATTATGCCCAACAAAAAATGAGCCGAAAAGTAAAATAAAAACCAAAACAACTTTATATAGTTCCCATGGATTCTTAGGTGGTCTGGTCTGGCGTTCTCTTCTGCTGGGTTGCTCCGATCGATTGTGTGAAGGGGCTGAAAAAAAAAACACAACACTTTAAAACCGAATTTTACACAAACATAGCGAATTTTATAATCCCAGTTAGATAAATAAAAACCCATTCATAATTGAATTTTCAAATTCCAACCACCCCCACTTAAAGTTGGTGAAATTAAAAAAAAAAACAAAGTGAAAAGATTTATCCACAAACAAAGTAAATCCAGATCTTACCACGTGGATGGTGTGGGCGTTCGTTTTGGGGTCTTCTAGGTGTGGTCGTGCTCCACGGTGATATCAAGCAAGCACCATTGTTAACTTGTGCCTCTCTATCTCAATTTTTAGTTGCAGAGAAGAAGAAGAAGAAGAATAAAGATGAGAAGAAGATGAATGAAACTTCAGTAATAGATAAAGGAAAGAGAAAGTGGCCTAGGAGACCGCATCCATCTCATTTCAAATTCATAGTTTTTTTAATTAATTTTTTTATGTTCTCCATAGTGGAGGAGAAAATTATGGCATTTTATCGGGAAATGCTAAATTTCAGCATTTTATTTTATTTTTTTGAATTATCTTTAAATATATATATATATATATATATATATATATATATATATATATATATATATATATATATATTCCTATATTTGTAAAAGCATGGACTAAATATCTTCTTTTCTTTTAGATTCAATTTAAAATTATCAGTTTCTATTAGTTGGAAAAGTAGCCAACTTAATCCGACTTGAGCTACAAAAAGCAGCTTTCTAAATGGAGCCGCACTGGTGGGAGCCGGCTTTCTCCAATTGGGACTGATAAGAGACTCAATTGAAGCAAAAGCATATTAAGCAATAGTGTGAATTTTTTTTTATATATATTGGATACCGATGTCTATCCCACTTATTTTTAATAAGGACTGTTGAGTTATCAGTTAGCTTAAAAGTTCCAAGGCCACTCTTATGCATTTGTATCTTTAGGATCAGTGGCTAGTGGCCATATTTCTAGTAGTGGATAAACCCTAGCCCCCTCCCCCAAAAGTTTTCTCCAGCGCCGCATAGTTTGAGGGGGGAGGAGTTCACTATTACTCCTCCTCCCTTCTCCCCTCCTTTCCCTATCCTATTTCTCATTTATTCTCCGTTTCCTCCTGATTTGGTGTTCATTTTTGTGCCTCATTCTCCCCCTTTTGCGAGTGTTTGCTTGAAGTTTTCTCCTCCTTGCTTGGTCTATTTTTGTGCCCCCTTCCCTCTATGTGGGTGAGCTTTGAGGCTTATGCCTCCATTTTCTATCCTTTCCAATCCCCACATAACCTTCCCCTCTTGTGTTGGCTGCAGCATGGGCCGTGAATGTGGTGGTTTCGGCATCATCGGCTTTGTTTTTATGTTCATGTGCTTACATGCTATGTATTTTCTCCACCCATCGTCGGCGTTTGTTCTCCACCACTATCATTTGCACCTCTACTCCACGGGTGAAGGATGTTGTTAAAGTGCATGTGTCACTTATTACTTGGATTATGGTAGCGCTCTTTGCAGCTTTGGTGACTTGTCCACCACTATTTTCTGTTTGTAGCTTTGGTTACCAATTTCTCTTCAGCGGTTGTGGTCTTGCGTTGGTGGCACGGCTCGTGGGTTTTGTGTGGTGCAACATTTCCCTATTCTTTGTCTTAGGGTTTCCTAAGTGTGTATTGTGTTTTGTGGGCTTTTGCCTTTATGTGGGCTTTATGTCTTTCGTGAGTTTAATGACTATATTAGGCTCTATGCCTTTTGTATTGCATTTGGTTGAACTCATTTTTTGGATTCAATGTTGGTGTAATTGGCTTTGGCCTTCTATTGAATGAAACTCGATTGTATAAAAAATAAAAAATTCATGTTTGGTATTCAACTTGAATCCAACTTTTTAAACTCAAAAACAGAATTTGAGTCCAAAACATAGAAAACCTGTTTGGTAACCCTATTTTTAAAAACTCAAACTCAAGAACAACTAAAAAAACACCCCAATTATTAAAAACAAAAAATATCTGTTTTTTCAGTTTTTTTCTAACAACCCACAAGTTCTCAAATTTTTAAGATTTGAAAACGGTTGCATACCAAACAAGTTTTTGAATCTTAAAAATAAATTTAAGAACTCCTTGTTTTTAAGAAAAATCCAAGTTTTTGAGTTCCCTATTTGAATAGAATACCAAACGCCCCTAAAACTTGTGGACTTTTTTTTCTTACATCAACTATATCAGTGATTTCTACCTTGATTTCTGCTTTTAGGTTATGAATTTTGTTATGTGCTCTCCTTAGTATCAAAGATCTTTGACAAAACTTTGCTGAAGAAGAAACCAATACGAAAGTTGAGGATGGCACGAGCATTGATTTCTTTTACAGGTTAGCAAGGAAATATTCTTTTGTATTGAATGGGTCAGCTGTAACAGTAAGTGGACTTGGCTATTATAATGTGTATTTATTAATGATTTCCACGGCAGTAGGTGGTGGAAATGGCTATTATAATGTGGATTTATTAATGATTTCCACAGCACTTATTAATGATTTCCACAGGAGTAGGTGGAAATGGCTATTATAATGTGGATTTATTAATGATTTCCACAGCAGTAGGTGGAAATGGCTATTATAATGTGGATTTATTGGAAAATGGAAAGGAATTAGAAATTTGAATGATTTTTTAAAAATAAAGTAACATTTACATTCCCCACATAAGCAAGTAACCCTAAGAAAGTCAACATAAATACGAGTAGATGCATTCGTCACTCGTGACACAATATGATATCTCTCCCAATTGAGCTCAACGTCATGTAGTTAGAATATTTTCTTATTTTGTTTGATTTAACTTGTCTGACATTAAACATCATATTTGTGTTATAGGGCTTTCTCCTTTACAGATTAAACATTTGCGAATTTATTACAGATTTGTATTTGGAATCGTTAGATGTCATATGTGGTGGAGATTTAACATAAAAAGCAACACATAAAAAATATTCATTTGCTGCACTGCCATTTGAGAAAACAACAGGCAGACCCATCTCTTTCCCACCAAAGAAACATTTCATCTCCTCCATCTCCATGCGCCGAAATTTACACCCAATTAAGAAAATGAAGAGCAACAAAAGACCTTCGACCGGAAAAAAAAAAAAAAAAAAAACAGAGCAGCAAAAGACCACTCTTCTTCTCCGAAATTTGCTGCTCTTCATTTTAATAGCTAAAATTACTAAAATGCACATGCCGCAATGCAACACAGTTAACGGTTTTGTGGATAGAAACTTACGGAAGTGGTAAAGTAAAAAAATTTCAACATTTTTAGAAATTCTAAGAATTAAGTGAGAAAATTTTAGTTTCATGAGGTAAAGTGAAACCAAGCGACTTTTTCAAGGGCAAAACAGTTCTTAAACCTTTAATCTTTCATGCAAAACATTATTGTTGTGTCCCGTGGAAGTTAAGCTCTCATATTGGGTGGATTTTAAATAATCTTGTGCACACCCAACTATGGAGGAGGGTTGACTTCACGACAATCGGAAACAATAAGAAAATAGTCTACGCAAGCTAGCTAGCTGGCCAATCTCCCCCTCTCTTTCCTTCTTAGCTATATAACCAGACTCTACAATAAGGTTTTTCTGCAACCTCTTCGCTGCACATACGGGGTCTCTCTCTCTCTCTCTCTACATATATATATACACACTCAAAATGTATTGTGATTTTTGTTGGAATTGTATGGGGTGTGTGATAAGTGTGGTACTTTGATATTGTTGTTGGTTTAAGGGTGAAGGGGTTTAGGACAAGAGGACAATAGTTGAAACAAAGTGATTTTATTAATTTGGAGGAGAATAGTACATAGCTGGTATAGGCTAATTGGCCTTCTTTCTAGCATATTGTCTTATTGGCCTTCACACTCTCTTAGATTAGTTTGGACTATTTGGCCCTCCTCTTAGATTGGTGAGCTTATTGGCTCCCTTAGTTAGGAGTTCTCTTGGTTACTCCCAACCTCTAGTTGATTAGCTAGATAGCCTATTAGCTTTGGTTGCTAGCTATCTAGCTCTATTACGTTGGATGGCTTCATGCCTATTTATAGGCTTGATCAACCTCTCCTAGCCACATATTTGTGGTTTTCTCTAGATAATTCTTCAACTTCAATTGTTTGTTACATCACCATATCAAGCCACATGTCTTGTTCTAGAAATTTCTTCCACTTCCATAGTCTAGCAACATGAGTGTTCTTGCTTCTAGAGAGTTCTTCCAAATTCAACTCTCTTTGTCTAGCCAACATAGTATGTTCTCCACAACTCTAGAATCCTCCTTGTATTCATGATTGTTCTAGAACTGTGTAGAACACAAATGGACATTATTTTTCAACACTCCTCCTTAATGTGCGTTTGTGTTTCTCCAAGCATGCACCTCATGAAGCTAGTATTGATGAAGCTTTTGTTGGTGCTGCTGCTACGTGCTCTTGTGGCACTTTCTCCATTCGTAGTTAGCTTGGTAGTTCTTTGCTAGCAATATTTTTCTTCTTCTCAACGCCCAATTTTTAGTTTCAATATTCGGGCTACTTCTTTTTTTTTCTTTTTTTCTTTTTTTGGGTGCCTTAACTTTTTGCACACCCCACATGGAGGAAAGTTTTTCCTCTCATGCCCATCTCTTTTATTTTCACCATCTCCTCTAGAACTTTCTCTAGATTTCCTTCCCCTTCTCTAGATTTTTTGAAACATTGAATTGAGTTTTGATAGCACGTACCTTGCTTCTTTTGCTTCCTTAGAATCGGCCCATGCGCTTGATCGAACACGACTTGTACTCCCAAAGCATTCGAACTAGCTCTGACGGCCAACGCAATCGAACCAGCTCTGATACCACTTGTTGGAATTGTATGGGGTGTGTGATAAGTGTGGTGCTCTGATATTGTTGCTGGTTTAAGGGTGAAGGAGTTTAGGACAAGAAGACAATAGTTGAAACAAAGTGATTTTATTAATTTAGAGGAGAATAGTACATAGCTGGTATAGGCTAATTAGCCTTCTTTCTAGCATATTGGCTTATTGGCCTTCACACTCTCTTAGATTAGCTTGGGCTATTTGGCCCTCCTCTTAGATTGGTGAGCTTATTGGCTCCCTTAGTTAGGAGTTCTCTTGGTTACTCCTCAACCACAAGTTGATTAGCTAGATAGCCTATTAGCTTTGGTTGCTAGCTATCTAGCTCTATTACATTGGATGGCTTCATGCCTATTTATAGGCTTGATCAACCTCTCCTAGCCACATATTTGTGGTTTTCTCTAGATAATTCTTCAAACTTCAATTGTTTGTTACATCACCATATCAAGCCACATGTCTTATTCTAGAAATTTCTTCCACTTCCATAGTCTAGCAAACATGAGTGTTCTTGCTTCTAGAGAGTTCTTTCAAATTCAACTCTCTTTGTCTAGCGAACATAGTATGTTCTCCACAACTCTAGAATCCTCCTTGTATTCATGATTGTTCTAGAACTGTGTAGAACACAAATGGACATTATTTTTCAACAACTTTGCATGCATGAAACAGGTTCTTAGGTAGAACAGCAGTGGAGCTACTTAATTAGTATGATGTATTGTTACTTATACATTGCATGCTTGCAGCAGGTTCTTATTGAGAAGATACATATAAAGGTAGATCAGAAGGGGTAGCTTGATATAATAAGAAAGAGATATTGAAGAATGTGGAAGCTTAAGGTTGCAGATGGAGGGAATGACCCTTACATCTACAGCACAAACGACTTTGTGGGGAGGCAGATATTTGAGTTTGATCCTGAGGCAGGAACTCCTGAAGAGCGAGCCGAGGTGGAAGAAGCTCGTCTTAATTTTTACAATAATCGCTATAAGGTTAAGCCTAGCGGTGACCTCATATGGCGTATGCAGGTATTTATCCACTTAATTTCATTTACTCGTAGTGTTATTTTCTTAGAATTTTACGTTGTCAAACTGTAATTTTAGATCACACGTCCCTATAAAAATTAGATATTAACCTAAAAGTTCAAGCATTTGTTGGGAAAAACCCATGGTTTTAATCGAATCAATTGAGGCCCATTTTTGGGTTTATATCAAAATTTGAAGTAATGGTCATGATGATGTGTCAACTGATTTTTTGAGTTAGACAGGTTGACTTTTTTCAATGTCCATTTTACCCCCAATAATGAGTGCCGCTATTTTCATATTCTATCATATTTTGCCACCCATCTTATCTTAAAAAAGATGATGACGGAGAAATTACCTAAACCAAGGAATTGTTTATGCGGCTAGTAACGTGTGTGGGGATATAAAAATTAAGTTTCATAAGAGGCTTGCATGGTGCTCGTGTTTTCCATGAATCCACCATAAGGTACTCTAACTATCCCAACAATATCCTCCACGTAAAGAAGCTAAGATAAGAGACAGAGACAAGAGACAAGAATGTGAATAGACCCTTCTACTTTTGATCTATTTGTCTTGTTTTTTTTTTCTTTTTAATATTTTAATAATATAACACTCATAATTCAAACTTAGAACCTCTTTAAACAAAATGAACATATCACCAGACTAACAGTAATATTAGCGTTAAACCTTTTCCAAGGAAAAAAACAACATTTAATATTTTAGCTTTTGTTTTTAGCATTATAATTTTTCATTTCCTTTCATTTCCTTTCTTTTGATGGGCAAAACCATGTGATAAAACTAAAGGAAAGTGGTAATTAGAGTAGAAAAAAATAAAACTAAAGGAATGAGTATTATGATAATTTTTGGGGAGTGGCAGCATTTCCCTAGTATTCAAATTTGTTGCTCAATCAAAAAGTTGTTTGCAACAGGAATTAACAATGATAAAATAGAATTTATAATCAGCATCATGAACTTAACTTCTTCTTTTTTTCTTTCTAAAATCACTTTAATCCTCTAAACACAAACTGGCAGTTCCTACGAGAGAAGAACTTCAAACAGACAATTCCCCAAGTAAAGGTTGAGGATGGCGAAGAAATCACATATGAAAAGGCCACAGCTTCATTGAGAAGGTCTGTCCACTTCTTTTCAGCTTTGCAGGCAAGTGATGGCCACTGGCCTGCTGAAATTGCTGGCCCATTGTTTTTCCTTCCTCCTTTGGTGAGTATATAATTTCTAGTTTCCTTATAATTACAGTTATTTATTAGACTTAAAAATAAATAGTATTTTTTTGGAGCTTCTTACTAATTTTCCCTTTTTAATTCCTAAAACAAAAATTGCAGGTCATGTGTACATACATTACAGGGCATCTTAATACTGTATTCCCAGCAGAGCATCGAAAAGAAATTATGCGTTACATATACTATCATCAGGTACATGCTTTTGGTATAATCGTTCACACAAAAGTGACCAAATTTTATTTTGCAATTGTGGATGTTTGTACTAACTAAAGTACTGTATTTATAAAAATAAAAAAATGAGGCTCATATATATGCATAATTTGGGTTTTAAATTTCAGAATGAAGATGGTGGTTGGGGATTACATATTGAAGGCCACAGCACCATGTTCGGCACAGCTCTGAGCTACATTTGTATGCGCATTCTCGGAGAAGGACCTGATGGAGGCCAAGACAATGCTTGTGCAAGAGCAAGGAAGTGGATTCTTGATCATGGTAGTGTTACACACATGCCCTCTTGGGGAAAGACTTGGCTTTCGGTACGTATGGCCTTTTGTTCTGCACAAATCTACATGCTTATAGTTGTTAAATGAAAAAAAAGTTATGAACAGTAATTGCATTATTAGGCTTCAATTGTTGTGCTTAACCATATAAGAAGATGAATTAATGTTGCTTAACTTGTTGCAGATACTTGGTGTCTTTGAGTGGTCTGGAAGCAACCCAATGCCCCCAGAGTTTTGGGTTCTGCCTTCATTTCTTCCTATGCATCCAGGTTAGCACAATTAATCCAAGTATAAGTATTTCCACCCTCCACATTGTGATTGATTTAGTTTTTACTTGTAGTCTTAATTTTTAACCTCTTTTATCTTGAAAATGCAGCAAAAATGTGGTGCTATTGTAGGATGGTTTACATGCCTATGTCATATTTATATGGGAAAAGGTTTGTTGGTCCAATCACACCTCTCATTCTGCAGTTAAGGGAAGAACTTTATGCTCAACCTTACAATGAAATTAATTGGAAGGGAGTTCGCCATCATTGCGCGAAAGTGAGTTAAACTTAGTTAAATGAATTAATCAGTCTTTGATTCTTGTTCAAGTACAGAACCTGATTACAGTAATTTAATTGCAGGAGGATATCTACTACCCTCACCCTTGGATACAGGACATCATGTGGGATAGTCTTTACATATGTACAGAGCCTCTTCTTACTCGCTGGCCGTTTAACAAGTTGATCAGAGAAAAAGCTCTTCAAGTAACAATGAAGCATATTCATTATGAAGATGAAAACAGCAGATATATTACCATTGGATGTGTGGAAAAGGTAATGTGGATAAGGATACTGATGTACCTTATAGTTTTGAGGTTCTCATATTATTTATAAATTTTGCCTTACTTGAACAGGTTTTATGCATGCTTGCTTGTTGGGCTGAAGATCCAAATGGGGACTATTTTAAGAAGCATCTTGCCAGAATCCCAGATTATTTGTGGGTTGCTGAAGATGGGATGAAGATGCAGGTTAGTACACATTATGTTTAAACAGTAGCAGTTAAACACCATACAGTGAACTTTACTGTGTTTTTGAACATGAAGTTAAGAACATTTCCTAAATATCAGAGATAGAGTTTTGTATATTCATATATGCTAAAATATGAGACAATATGAGATAAAATTGTTTGTGGGAATTTTATGTGTATTCTTCTCGTTGTAGGAGGTCATATTTATAGTACAACACAACCTGTAGGTCAAGCAAAGTAATAAATTATAATTCTATTTACAGTAGGAAATCAGAATTTAAAGTAAATCAATTACATTTAACATAGGAATCCTTGGCGTGCAAGCAAAGTCAACTTATACCACAAGTCACACCAACACTCCCGCTCAAGTTGGTGCATAGATGTCATTAATGCTCAACTTGTCTAGTGAATTGTGGAATGCTTTTCCAGAAATCGCCTTTGTTAATATATCTGCTAACTGATCTTTTGACTTTACAAACAGAAATTGGATTTCTTTGTCCTCGAGCTTTTGTTTGATCAAATGTCGATCCACCTCAAAATGTTTAGTCGAATCATGTTGAACTAGATTATATGCAATGGATATTGCAGCTTTGTTGTCACAAAACATGTTCATTACAGATGTAGATGCATATCCAAGCTCAATAAGTAATTTCTTTAACCAAAGGAGTTCACAAATACCTTTGGTCATACCTCTAAACTTAGCTTATGCACTGGATAAGGCTACCACTTTTTGTTTCTTGCTCCTCCATGCAACCAAATTACCTCCCACGAATGTGAAGTAACATGACATAAATATTTTATCAGTAATACTCCTTGCCCAATCTGCATCTGTATAACCATCAATATTTAAATGACCGTTTCTAGAGAACATAAGTCCCTTCCCGAGTGTAGATTTTAAATATTTAAGGATTCTTATATCTGCATCCATATGGTCTTTCCTTGGACAATGCATAAATTGAGTGACAATACTCACAGCATACGCAATGTCTGGTCTAGTATGTGACAAGTAGATCAATTGCTCCACTAATCATTGATACCTCTCCTCGTTAAGGTACTCTCCAAGGTGGTTATTCTGCATGATTGGAGTGTCCACTGGTTTGCAATCTAGCATTCCAGTTCATGCCAACAAATCCAAAACATACTTCCTTTGAGAGAGAAATATGCCTTGCTTTGATTAAGCAACCTCAATGCCCAAGAAGTACTTGATTCCACTGAGGTTCTTTATCTCAAACTTCATTGCCAAATAGTCTTGCAGCTGGGAAACCTCATGTTCACCATTCCCGGTAATACTCATCATCCACATCGATTATTAGGACCATTACCTTTCCTTCAAGGTGTTTGAAGGACAAAGTATGGTCTGAGTTGCTCTGATTGAAACCGTAATTCTTCATTGCCAAGGTGAATCGTCCGAGCCATGCATGGGGTGACTGTTTCAATCTAAACAATGATTTCCGTAATTTGCACATTCCACTAGTCTAAGTAGATGTAGCGTATCCAGGAGGAACGTCCGTGTATATTTCTTCTATGAGTTCTCCATGCAAAAATGCATTCTTTACATCAAACTAGTGAAGTGGCCAATCCAGGTTAGTTGTAATAGACAGTAGCACTCTTGACGGTGTTAAGTTTTTGCTAAGGGGCAAAGGTCTCTTCATAATCGATGCCGTAGGTCTGTGTGTACCCTTTTGGCACAAGTATTGCCTTATGTCATTCAATGGATCCATCATCATTGTGTTTGACAGTGAACACACACATACATCCAACTGTTCTTTTTCCTTGATGTAATGTCTCCAGCGTCCATGTCTGATTTTTCTACAGATCATTCATCTCTTCCTTCATTGCTTGAATCCACTTCGGATCTTTCAATGCTTGAGTTACCTTGGTGGGGATGTAAATAGCAGACAACTGATGCACAAAAGCCTTGAGTGGTTCAAAAATCTTTGAGTGGACACATGATTTGCAATTGAATACTTCGATGGATTGCCAATATCTAAGGAATACCAATTTGGTGGTTTTTCGCGGTTCTGCCTAAAAGGTAATTGGTATCCAACAAACTCATCAAATAAACTCATAGGAGTAGTAGGAGTACTAACCTTCGGGACATTCTCAGGAGATTGATCACTCGATACTATGTGATGAGAGTGGGGTTCTTCACTTGTTCTGGTTCTTCTTAAAAAACAGGACCTAAATCAGAAACGCGAGCCAACTTAGAATTATCTTCAAAAACTATGGTCAAGGTGACGGTCGTTTCTGTTTGAGGCGTAACCTCGTGCTCCAAGTTTGTAAGCAACTGGTTGCTATGGTCAAGGCGACCAGTCGGTTTTGACATAACCAAAAACCTTCATCATCCCAATGATTGCGAGGGACATGACCCCCAATCAAAGGTGCTCGCGCAGTTTCAAAGTGATGTCGATTTTTCCTTTCGGCAACGTCATTCTATTGCTGTGTTTGAGGACAATTTGTCTCATGGATAATGCCATGCGTCTAGAAGTAAGTCTGAAAATCATGGTCAACATATTCTCCCTCATTGTTAGAGCGGAGGATCTGAATTTTGGCATAAAATTGGATTTCAATATGTTTATGGATAAACTTAAACATTGTAAACACGTCACTTTTAGTCTTCATCATGGAGAGCCATGTCATAAGAGTACAGTCATCCATAAACGTGACAAACAATCGAAATCCAGAAGAAGTAGAGATAGGTGATGAACCCGGAAAACAATCGAAATACTCTTGGCTAAGATGCAAGTGTTACACTTACAGCCTGAATTATTAAAATTAGAAAACAAAGCGGGGAACAAATGTCTCATGTAACCAAAAGATGGATGTCTTAAACGTTGGTGCCAAAGCCAAATTTGTCGATACTTGTCATTAGATGGATGTGTCACGCTTTTTGCCCTTCTTATACTGAAGTCATCCAGATAGGAAAGCCCCTATTTTTTAGTACCACGTCCAATGACCTCCTTGGTGAGAATATCCTGAAGAAAAGAAAAAGTGGGATTAGTTAGTGCACAACAATTCAGTTGTTGAGTAGCCTAACCAACAGACATGAACTTATTGGACAAAGACGGAACAAGTAAAGTATTTGAAAGTGAGAAAAAAGGTTAAAGGGCAACAGTGCTCCCCTATCACAGGATAAGTAACACTATTCGCGTTAGCAATACTTGTCCGTCTTGGGTGAGTTGTGCTCAAAAAGTCATTCGGACCAAACGTCATATGGTTTGTCGGGCCTGAATCAATAATCCATTCAGTGGAGTCACTCGTATCAGAAGTATGAAATACATAAACGAAATTACCTGAGCCATTGAGAGTCTTGGAGCCATCAGCAGGTCCTGGGGTACTGGGGAAGCCTACTTGAGGAATCAAAGATAGGGGTTCTGTGGTGACAAGATCGGCATGACCGGATCCGTTGGTGGCTTTCAGGCTTTGAGTCCTTCCCACCAGTTTGGATGGCCATTCAATTTAAAACAAGTTTCCCGAGTGTGCTTTAGGTGGCCATAGTAAGTGCAACCATTTCCATTTGTCGGAGCCTTTGATCGAGGAGGTGGAGTTGTCTTGCTGGAAGGCGAGGCAGAAAATGTGGTGTAGGACTGCATCTAAAAGGGTGTAGCAGCTAGAGAAGTCAGTGGGTACTTTTTGCTACCAAACGAGCGCCAATTGTTGTCGGAGTGCCCATCATCACAGCTTGGGAAATATCCTCCCATCAAACATATGCATATGCGCGCTCTACCGTGCGAAACAATTTCATTTGAAGTACATCACTTCGGGCCTTGTCAACTCGATCTTCCAGGCCATCTAAAAAGATATAAAACTCGATCTTCGTGGATAATGTCGTTGTACTTCTTTATATCAGATTCATACTTTATCATACTCGGACGACGGAAGTCGATTTCTCTCCACAAGCTTTGGAGATCGTTGTAGTAAGTCTTAATCGAGCCACCTGACTGTCGCCTCTGGTGAGTTCGTCGTTTAAGGTCATACACCTGAGAAGTGACGGTGCCATCAAAGTAGGTCGTGGCAATCGCATCACATACTACTTTTGTCGTCGAATATCGAATAAAAGTGCTAATCAATCGAGGCGCCCAAGAATTGATTAGCCATCCTTTCACAACCGCATTCTCTGTTAGCCAGTCGGTGAAAGTCGGGTCGGTCAGAGGTGGTGGTGGGAGTTCACCAGTGAGATATCCCAAATTGTCTTTGTCGGCGACATACATCTCGACAACTTGGGACCAAAGGGGGTAGTTGGAGCCATCTAACTTGATGTTGGGCAGCAGAAGCTTCATATATAATAGTTGTGGTTGGGGTGGGGTACGTGTCTGGGTCGGGATCTGTGTCTAGGTCGAAATATGTGTCTAGGTCGAGATCTGGTTCTGGTTCTGTATCAAGAATTGGGCGATTTGACAGTCCAGTTCTGTGAGGGTCGGTTTAGAAGGAGAAGCGGAGTTGGTGGTGCCACTTTCATGGGTGAGGAAAAAATCATCCTCCCCCATGGTGACTGCTAGGGTTCAAAACAAGAGTCACCAATCCCGAGATCGACGCTTTGATATCATGCTAAAATATGAGAGAATATTGTTTGTGGAAATTTTCTGTGTATTTTTCTCCTTGTCAGAGGCCATATTTATAGTACAATAAAACCTTGTAGGTCAAGGAAAGTAATAACTTCTAATTCTATTTACAATAGAAAATCATGAATTAAAGTAAATCAATTACATTTAACATAGGAATCCTTCGCATGCAAGGAAAGTCAAATTATAACACAAGTCACGCCAACAATATATGCATTTAATTTTGAGATAGTTTTGCTCCTCTGGTCATTAATTCAAAGTGTAACTAAACTGAGAGAAGAGGAAAAACCTTATTTGATTTATATGCAGAGTTTTGGCAGCCAACAATGGGATACTGGTTTTGCCATTCAAGCTTTGCTTGCTAGCAATCTCACTGATGAAATTGGACCTACGCTCGCTAGAGGACATGACTTCATCAAGAAATCTCAGGTTAAATTTTAACTACAGTCAACTCAATTATCAATTCTTTTTTTGAAATGTAAATTTGTGCAGACTAATGGTCCTTTGCACTCAAACTGTACAGGTCAAGGACAATCCATCTGGTGACTTCAAAAGCATGCACCGCCATATTTCCAAAGGATCATGGACTTTCTCTGATCAAGACCATGGATGGCAAGTTTCTGATTGCACAGCAGAGGGTTTAAAGGTAACGAAAGCTTCAAATGAGATATCCACCCTGTTTGTTATCTCCATGTTTCTCACGATAGCCCCCTCTACAGTGTTGCCTGCTATTCTCGATGATGCGACCCGAGATAATTGGTGAAAAAATGGAACCTGAGCGGTTATATGATTCTATCAATGTCCTACTTTCCCTACAGGTGACAACTAATGTGTCTTCAAGTACTCTTATCCTGCACCAGTAGTCATAAATATGAGTTTGAGTAGCACGTGGTTGCCCTGCAGTAAGGAAATTGTGTATTTTATGTCTATGTACTCATAAATAAAAAAAGCTTTATTTTACAACTCATTGCAGAGTAAAAATGGAGGTTTATCAGCCTGGGAACCAGCAGGAGCTGCAGAATGGTTAGAAGTAAGAATTTTAACAAATTTGAGTCATGTCCTTGCACAAGTTGGAGTCATGTTAAGCAGATACTTACTCGATATTCTCTCTATCGTTTTTGCTTCCTCTAGATGTTAAATCCCACTGAATTCTTCGAGGACATTGTGATTGAGCATGAATATGTTGAATGCACTGCATCTGCAATTCAGGCTTTGGTTCTGTTTAAGAAGTTGTACCCTGGGCACAGGAAGAAAGAGATTGATCATTTCATTACCAATGCTACGCAGTACCTTGAAAGTATACAAATGCAAGATGGTTCATGGTATGTTTAGATAATCAGATATGTAAATATATAAATGTTTGTTTCAATTAACAACTAGAGGAGAAGAATAACTTAGTTGAGGAACACTTTGCACAGGTATGGAAATTGGGGAGTTTGCTTCACGTATGGTGCCTGGTTTGCCCTTGGAGGGTTAGCATCTGCTGGCAAGACTTTCAATAATTGTTTAGCCATGCGCAAAGGGGTTAACTTTCTACTCAAAACACAGAGAGAGAATGGTGGTTGGGGAGAGAGCTACCTTTCATGTCCCAAAAGGTAAAATGTGGGAGGTGGATTATATTTTTAAGCTTCAAGTATCTTAAACAATCCCATTCTCTTACATTCAAATATATGTCGCTGTGGTGGGTGATACAGGAGTACGTTCCACTCGAAGGAAACCGATCAAATTTAGTACACACTGCATGGGCTATGATGGGTCTGATTCATGCTGGACAGGCAGACAGAGACCCTGCACCTCTTCATCGTGCAGCGAAGTTGATTATCAATTCTCAAATGGAAAATGGTGATTTTCCCCAACAGGTATATTTCTGAGCACAACATGACTTTCATTGTAATCTTGATGACTTGCATTGCAATCTTGTTGACTTGCATTATAATCTTGATGATTGAGAAAGATCAAATACAAAATAACATACCATGTTGGAATACGCTTAATCTAACCACTAATCATTGAATTATGGCAGGAAATCACTGGAGTATTCAATAAGAACTGCATGCTCCATTATCCAACTTATAGAAATATCTACCCTATGTGGGCTCTTGCAGAGTACCGCAAGCAGATCCCATTGCCTTCCAAAGCCCAAGTCACTTACTGTATTGTGTAGCTCATCCAACTTAAAGGATGAAACATATAATAGCCTGTTGAAATTTTTTTTTATGCGGTTCAGCTTGATGCCTAGTGAGAATAACTCTGTATAAGCAATGTGTCAATAAATCTGAGGACTTGGTTATAGTGAGAATAACTGTGTATAATTTGAAACTCCCCTTTTATCCACTTACACTCCCTTTTTAAATAATTGTATGGTCCCACTCCCATTTTATCTTATAGTAAAATGCATTAAAAAGCAAAAGGGAGTGTAAGTGGATAACAAGGGAGTGGGGAAATCACTACCCAATTTCTATTTGTGTCATATGTTAATTATGCTTTTCTTAGGCGATGACTACGATTACAACATTAATGGGCAAAAAGACCGTGTCAGATGTTCCTAAAATGATCAATTTGAAAAGACGGAAGAAGGTTCACAACCCTTGATAACCTTCCTAAAATGAAGTCTACTTTGCGGCCACAAACCCCTGTTTATTTGGACACTGCTTTGCAGCAGAAGACCCTTGTTGATGTCCAGAATTGTTACAACTAATGCATAACAAAAACTCGTGATCAAAGACATGTTGTAAATTGATAAACATTAATTTATGAAGTACATTGATTTGAGCTGAGTTCAAGGAGCTCTCATACAGGTTGATGAAAAACAATTCATTTTCTGGAGTACTAAGCATTGAACATCATTCAGAGGGCCTCCAATACCTGACAACGATATTCTCCAAGGGCCCAAATGGGAAAAATGTTTCGGTAGGCTGAATAGCTGATCATACAGTTCTTGTTGAAGACTCCCGTGATCTCCTGTAAGCGAAGTGAAAGAATTACTGAGTTCATGTACCAGTGGTAATTGGTAATCACAGTTGATTTATTTTTGGAATCACTTAGTGCAGAGGTGACTCCTTTCAGGTTATTTTTCAAGTTTACTGACATTCCTCTGCGCGAGGAAGTGACTGTTGCATATCATATGGGAAGGTCAGGGAGTGTGTTCCACTGCAACACAAATGTGTGGCAGGTATCCAAGACCAAATATGTTGAGTAATATTACAGTTAGCATGTACAATCAAACCAAAGAAAATGTATTTCTTTGACCATAGAGTTGCATGTTCTTTTGTAGTTGTAGATTCTCAGGACATAGTTCAATTGCACAGTCAAGCAAGAGAACATAAAGTTTTTTTACGTGAACAAATTGTGGAGAAAGTGGCTAGATTTACCTTTTGAGGAAAATCTCCATTTTCCATTTGAGAGTTTATAAGTACTCTAGCTGCACGGTGCAATGGAGTTGGATCTCTCTTAGCCTTTCAAACAAGAGAAAATAACAAAACATACGGGTACAAAAGTCAGTAACATGTAGTAGTAGTTCATATAATCATAAAAGCACCCAAAAACTATGTTGCTGCAGTTTTAGAATACACCCAGCTTTCTTTCCCTCCTCTTTTCCCACTTTCCATCCTTCCCCCTCTCCAATAGTGTTAGTGAGAAAATGCCCCCCACATAACAAAAGAAAAATAAAGAATACAATTGATATCAATGTACCTGTCCAGCACCAATGAGGGCCAACATAGCCCATGCAGTATGGACTATATGTGGCCTATTGTCTTTGAGATTTGTATACACCTGGCATAGAGATAGTCGGCATTAGAATCGTGCAAGACTAACTTAGATCATACATTTTGTCAAATGTGTAAGTGAGTGAAAACCAGAAATTAAGAAAAGGGACAAATCACATGCCATCAACATAATAGGAATTTTTCATAATTGAAAGAATGAAGTCAGCTCTGGGCCTAGAAATGACAAGGATATTTCAAATTTGAGGAACCATTGAACCTTGTTCTGACAGGACAGATAGCTTTCTCCCCATCCACCTGAAGGAAGCTCTTTGGATAACAAAAAATCACATGCTTTACGGATACTAGAGCAGTCTTTATATGTCCTTCCAGCAGCAGCCAACCCCTTTATCCCAAACCACCCAGCATAGGTGAAGCATACTCCCCAGGAACCGTACCTATTATAAAAACTCCAAAGTAAATTGGTGCAACTAATCTCATAATCATTATGTTCTTTTGTTGTTCATCGTCAGAGAGAGAGGTGACAGATTCTGTCTGACCAGACAGTTTAACATGTTATGTTGTCAACTAGTTGATCAAGATCATTGACGAGATGGAATTATGTTTGAATGTGCAGTGTTGTTTGAACACGAAAAATTTGTGTGCATGTGTGTCTCTTCAATTGTGGTCTGACGCAGATGTCATAGATCACCACAAGCCATTGATTGTGTTGACTTCGTGGATCGCTTGGACTGCACAAAGAACACATACAACCAACAATATCGGGTACATGTATGAATGAATATTATATTGAGTTTGAAAACAAACCAAGAGCCATCTGTTGCTTGTATCTTTTCAATGAACTTTGCAGCACGAGCAATACAGCTTTCTATTTCTTCCCTCCTATGTCCAGGATATAATTTTCTGAACATTGTAAGTGCTTGAATTGCTGCCGAGGTGCATTCCACATATCTGCATTACCACTCCAGTCAAGATGACATCAGTCATTGTCCACAATACAGGACTAAATGTACGAACAACATTCAAAATGATGTGTGCAGAAATCTTACGGATAATCGATAACAATGTCACCAAAAGTTTCAGCAGGGTTGATTAGCTGAAAATAAGATAGATTTAACAAATCATACAGATCTAATCCAACCATTATCAATATAACAGTATATTGACACTTGAACACAAAAGTTTCGGCATAATGCAAACAGAATAACATGGCATAGGCTGAAACCCAATAGACAGTTAAACGCAATCCAACCTCATCACCAGTCTACAAAAATAATAAGATTCCACAATGACCATGAATATAAAAGAACCTGTTACAAAATAGAGTTCAAGGGCTCAAAGTACATAATGGTAAAAAACATGAGGAGACTTGGCAGCATATACACAAAACTTCTTAGACAATGGTTTTGCCATTGAAAGCATACCTCTACGGAGAATACTCATACGGTCTATATCATAAAATAAAAATGGGAAAAGAAGGAAAAGACAAGGAGCATAAATGATTCATACCTCCAACCACTGGTATGATCTGGTTAATTCATAAGTCGCAAAACCACCATCATCATTCTGCAGTACTTCCAAAATCAAAAGATTAGGGAATTGATAAAGTACTCCTAAAACCAAAATGCAGGAATATGTAAACATTCTGTCAAAGTACTGCCTAATTTATAATTTCCATCAATATGTCCCGTGTCAGATTCCAACTCCCATATAGCCAATCATTACCTGTAAGGAAAGCGTAACATTTACAGCATCATATAATCGCTTCATATCCAATGATTCGCCAACTGTTCCCGTTGGAAGTTTTGATAGTAATAAGGCAGCCTGCACAAAGAAATAAATATTACTAAAAGAAATGTATGTATGTGAAATAATGAGTGTCCAAGCTACCTTCAGTCCTTCTGCTGTGCAGTCAGAGATGGGCCATCCATGATCTGCTGTTGAGAAAGGCCAAGCACCTTTTGAAATGTGACGATACCAAAAATTCAGATCTCCAGGACAATCTTCTAAGACCTTCAAAAGCAAGGTACTAGTCAAGCAAGGATAATTAGCATAATTTTTAAGTGATACAGTATGATTTTAAGCCCACGAGAACCTGCGAATCTTTTATGTATTCATGCGCTTTTCTTAAAGTAGGTCCAAATTCTTCAGCAAGGTTAGATGATATGATCGCTTGAACTGCAAAAGAAGTATCCCATGATTGACTTCCATTGTAGCCCTGCAGCAAAAGAAAAAAATTTGCAGCATATTTACAAAGTTGTAAGTTTGTAATAACTCTAATGATACAGGACCAAAATTGAGATTGCTTCAGGTGAGAAAGAGGGAGTGGGGGAAAAGATAGGGAGAAACAATGCTATTACTGGACCTGCATTTTCATGCCATCCTCAGCAACCCACAAATAATCAGGGATTCTCGGAAGATGCAACTTGAATGCGTCTGAGTTTGGATCCTCCGCCCAACAGCAAAGCATATTTAACACCTGCATCGTTTGGGATATAGAAAATCAAGAGCCACACAACTACTCATTGCATCTAAGTGAATCAGTGAACTAAATAAAAGTGTCAATTGAGCAGTTCCATTGGCAACCATGTCCATAGATGTATGAGATCTATTGGCAGATGATGATAGATGTTTAGGATAGTCAATTACTAATCCAACTTGTAAATTAATTGTTAGATATTTGAAATGTGTTGGAAGATTTTTGAATGATGCAATTACTTTATAATCAATAGATGTGTGAGACTTGTTGGCAGCCATGGAATAATGACAAAAAGTCAAGCAAACAATTCCAATAGAAGGCTACTAGTAGGTTAGAAAAAATTCAACGAAAAGGCGTATAACTAGCAAAAAGTTTATTTTCTTTCATTTCCCATGGACTTCTTATGTTCTAGAATTTAAACTTTCTATACAATGTAACAGGTTAGTGACCACATCCGTGAGTATGATGTATTTTTTGTTCTTTCAAATATAACTCTTTGAATCATATTGTTCTATTTCTAAAAAATGTGCTTGCTGTCAGTTGTACAACATCTCACACACATAAATGTACACCAATAAAAGAATTAACATGGTAAACTTGTAATTTCATACACTGCTCACTACTTCTACATATAAACCAAAAAGCACATCATTATATGCATACCTTGTTAACAGGCCCTATGCATATATACCGAGTATTTTCATCTTCATAATGAATATGCTGCATTACAGTCTGCAAAGCATTCTCCCTCAATTCCTTTGCAGGCCAGCGCGTGAAAACAGGTTCATATACATAGTGAAGAGATGCCCACAAAATATCCTGAACCATTGGGTGTGGGTAGTACAGATCTTCCTAACAATTGTATCAAGCATCGCATGTAAGCATCAAAAGAACATTTGCATATAAATTGTTATAAATAGATTACCTGTACAACTACAATTAGATGAAAATATGCATGCACCTTTATAAATAGATGCAGTGCACACGTGTTGTATTTGTATTCAAGGAGTTATAGGAAAACAATCTACCAATTAACCATGTCTAGGACCCTAAATCATAAATGTACTTGCACAAAGAGCTATCATATATTTCACCTGTGTCTAAATTATGGAAAGCGGAAGTGTAAAAATTAAACTCAAAGACATGGGATTCTTTATGCAGGGGAGCTGGAGGAAGAAGGACATATTCAAAATGGTAGATGTCTCTTACCAACCTTTGCACATAGATTGCGAGCTTGATTCCAATCAACTTCATGATAGGGGACTCTATAAAGCTCCTTCCTCAATGACCGGATTGTGGGTGTGATGGGTCCAACAAACCTCTTCCCATACAAATATGACATGGGCAAATACACCATTCGACAATGACACCACATTCTTCCTATAAGGGGAAATTTCGCAAATTCATAACCAATGAAGAGTAAAAGTTACACAGTTAACAAAATGCACAAATGTATGTTCCCTAATAATGCTAATGGGACCTCACTTATTAATCATAATGGAAAGAAAGCATATTCATTTTCTTGATCAAGATTTGTTATGAAAGGAGACTTGAATTTCTTGTTAACCTGCCTAGAGTGAACCTATAGCATCAATGTCAAATGTAACAATAATGATGAGAGACCTGGATGAAATGGGAGAGAGTATGGACATAGCCATACTTCTGGCGGCAGTGGATTATTCCCAGACCATTCATATGTCCCAAGTACCTATCACCATCAAAGATGCATGTCAACTAATATTTCCAAAGGACTACGTATTTGGCACAATCCAACAATATAAGCATTGAGTTCATACTGAAAGCCACATTTTCCCCCATGAAGTAATTTTAGTCACGCCACCATGGTCTAATATCCATTTTCGTGCTAATTCCATTGCCCCTTGTCCATCATCGGCACCTTCACCAAGCAACCTCAAAGTTACATAATTTAGTGCAGTACCAAACATGGTACTTGGCCCCTCAATATGTAGACCCCATCCCCCATCTTTGTTCTGCAAAAACAATTCATCAGTTCTTCTCTTCATTAATTCAATATTAGTTAAGACAAGGATGTAATGACATTACTGGTATAAAAACAAACCATTCATGTGTATAACTTCTAAGCAATTCACTGAGTTTGATAAAATGTTAATATTTTCCTTTAAGAAGAGCAGAACGAATACGAGTCATATCAGTTTGTCATCTTATTATCATACAGGGAGAAAGTAACCTGAAATTCTATGTGCAAATAAGCTTTCTTAAAAAGCATTAACTTCATGAGAAACCATTCTTACCTGATGATTATAGAGATATCTGCACATTTCATGTTGATGCTCTTTTGATAACACAGCATTTAGAGCTCCAGTAATTGAAAGTGTAATGACCTGTTGCAAATTGCAGTTGGTAAGTAATACTTAGTTACCCAACTATTAATGGTCCAATTGGTAATATGAGAATGGCCATGCAGTTCAAAAACAAATATGCAACCATCTTTTGGAATGTAAAACTTCTTCTCGTATTCAGCCATGATATATAGATTTGCCGTGTTTTGATACAAATATTGATGGAAACAGAGTGTTTACTAGTTTCTCCCTTACCAAACCAGGAAGCAGAAACATTGGACCCCCATAATCCCCAGGCCAATGACCATCATGTGCCTGGATTGTTGAATAAAAACTGATAGCTCTTCGTAAGGTCGCTTTCACCACCTCTTCCGTCACCCCTTCTTCATCTTTAACTTTGAGTTGTGGCAGATTAGTGACACATGGATTCTCCTTTTCGAACTACATTTCATTAATAAGACAGAAACATTCGTTAAAAACAAAAATAAAAGGAAAAAGTAGTGTTGCAAAATATAGTAACTAAAAAACTAAAACACAAACTTCAAACCTCATATCCTTTGTCCTGAAATCGCTAAACTCCTTTGCTCATATTGTCAGGGGATTAACAAATTAGGCATGATTGAGGAGACTAATTTTAAGGACGGTTACACGGTTTACGCAGCCATTCTTTAACAAACTATTATAGATATACCCAGATGCTACATATGAAAGCCAAAGATACAAGAAACAGAAAGATGAAAATTTCCTATGACCATATCACTATCGCATGCAAAATGTTGGATGGCATACAATTAAGCATAGGAATGACGACACGGTATTGAAAATACAGATCATCCGGAAGAAAGAAATATTCTAACTTACAATGCATATGGAATCAGAGAATGCAGTGTGAATAATTTGACCACATTATCAAATTCAGGTGATTGTACATACATAATTCGATGATCCAGAAGACCACAGTGATATTGTGAACAATTTACATGTAATTGGCATACAGGAAAAATCAAACCAGGAAATAACAAAAAAATAAATACCCTTGTCCAGCCATATGCAGTATGATCCATTCTTGAGAAAAGTCTTACCCAACAATAAACAAACACCAATGAATTGACAAATAGAGAAAAACCCAGATGAAAGTTCAAGGAATGGAAGGCTTTGTTGAAGAAAGTTTGTGTTTGTAACCTGAATTCTCATGAGGAGGTCAGAGCTGTGCCGCCTCTCAAAACGGTTGTCCCAGAAAGCCTTGCGGGCATCTTCAATCCGTTGAAGTTCTTCTGGGCTTCCAAGCTCTGGATTGAACTCCCACACTTGCCGTCCCAAGTGATTGTTCACACTCTTCAGCCATTGATAACCGCCTTCTCCAACTGTCTCTGCTCCTATCTTCAGCTTCCACATTTTGACTTTTTTGTTTCTTGAAAATCAGTCCTGAAGAAAGTCTGAATTTTTTTTTATGTGGGCTTGGTTTTTAATTGGTGAATTTAGTCATTGAATTTTCAGTGAGAAAGAAAAGAGCAGAAAGTTTATGTTTTTCAACTTGCAATTGGGTTTCTTATCAAAAAGAAGGAAACTTTTAATTGGGCATTGAAATTTTGTTAGTTGCCCAGTTGGGATTGGATTGGAGAAGAAAAAACTGAAAAGAGAGGGGTCAACTTGGTTTTCCCTCCTTTGGGATTTGGACTCTACCAATGAGATTATTAGTTGAAGAATACTTCAATCAATCCTTGTGAACAAATTAATTTTTTAATCCAAACCAAAAAAAGAGAGTTTATTTTTCCTTTTTCTTGGCCATGTGAGCACATCAATAATTGTGGGTTTATATAGAAATAATAGATTATTATTCTTTAGAAGAAAAATTAGGTAAAGCCCAATGAAAGTAAAAATATTTACCAAGAGGTCAAAGTCCAAGGCAAAAAAGCTCCCTTCTTTAGAAGGTTTGGTGCACTGAATGGAAAAGAGGCATTGAGAGATTTCCAAATTAGGCAAGTTTTGAAAATGTTAAAGATTTTTATCTAAGTAAAGGGCATGAATTTCAGTGATTCTGAGTATTTATCTTTTCTGTAGATCTTAGATTTAATTCCCTCCTTCCTCAATATGACTTTTATAAAATTAAAACAAATTGAGTTTTAGCTAAAAAAAAATTATTTTCAGATTTTTAATCACTAAAGGGATCCTCGAGCACTGCTCAAGGGATCTCGAAGAGGATTTGAGCAATGCTCCTCGAAGGATCCTTGAGTTATTATATTTCCAAAATCCTAAAGTTTATCATGTATGATTTCTAACAACTAGCAGTATCATGGGATAATGATATAGAATGCCTATTCAAAACAAGGACACCACCAGCCATGCTGCTACTATTATATCATTGTCACTAATACCAATATGTTTATTGATATTTTGTCCTTGCTCACCATTATCATCTTTATCCCTATCTCTATCGTAGGGCCATCATCACCAATCACGATTCACAACTATGTATTATCTAGAGATTAATTTAATCAGATCCAACAAATCATACTTGGCCTGTCAAATTCAACCCAAGTAAAACCCAGCAGCCCCCATGTGTTTCACAAGCTTAGCAAAGAAATAAAACACTTTGAAAATTGAGTTTCTCCTCATAACAGTTGAACTAGCTATAAGCTTCTTTTTCTATTTTTACACAACTAAATCTCATTTCTTTTTTTTTTCATGTGTATAATGAGCTAAACAACTCTAGGGAAATAATTAAAATTTAAAATTATTGTTTCCAATAGTACTTTCAAGCTGGCAAGAGATCTTAAGATTAAGAATATGATAAACTAATATAATCTTACAAAAATGTGATAAACTAAAATAACTTTCAAGTGCACCGAAGGATTTTGTCGACCAGGTGAACTAATATAATTACTAAAGGAAAATACTTTCCTACTTCCCTTATAAGTAGGAACTTCTACATTCCTGATAATGATAATTTGACATGTGTGCATAAATTTTTCTTTTTGAATTTTCCAGTGAGAGAAGCAAACAGTATCCTTTACCAAATTTGTAATGTATTGCATCAAAAGGAGTTGGCTAGGATGCCTAACTAACTCTCAGTTGGGCCAGCAAGTACAACAATGCCCATAAATTATAATTATGAAGGAGATTAGTCGTACTTATCATAGCTGGAGACCACCTTGGAAATTTGAGACGGCCAAACTATTTTTTTATATAACCAGGCTTGGCCGACTTCGTTTTGCCTTGTAAGAAAGGGAAATGGCATGTTGTATTGTATTGTACCATCCGTCTTCTCAGATAGTTCTAAATACAGGACAAGGTTGCAGAAAACAATCCATGCATAATTTGGGGCAAGGTTGATGAGATAGGACTTTTTATATTTTTTTTTTTTCAAAAACATTTTGAGCTTCATCTAATTTGGGACAAAAATGTGTTAGTTTAATTATTCATTTTAATCTGTAATGTCCGATTTTGTAACGTTTGATAACCTATGTGTCATTTTGCCTACTCATTTTTCGTATTAAAAGTTTATTCCTTCTATGGTGTGAGGCAATGCGATTGTATGGGCCTCAATTTATTTACATGGTGGAAAGTAGAAACATGTAGAATCATTGAACGTATTTTTGTTTATTACAAAATGAACCCCAATTTAGCCCGTGCTTTGGAGATGAAAAATGTTGATGTAACAAAAGACAAATAAGGTTTGCCTTTCTTTTGGAAATGCTCTAATGCAAGACTGTTGAGAGGATGGCATCAATGATCACCAGGGGCGGACCCATTCAGGGACAATAGGGGTCACATGACCCATGAGATGGCCGAAAATATGGCTGTAGATAGCCTGTGGAGGTCAGAGACGACCCCATGGCGAGACGCTTGACGACCCCAAATGCACACAAGGTGCTTGACGAAAGGCCATAAAGGCTGCGTGCAGAAAAAAAACTTCTTCAGCAAAAGACAAGTTGACGCACTCAGTGGAGAAAGCAGCCTTTGCTGCAACAAAAAACTTAAAAAATAAAAAATGGTAGGCCAGATACTGATGCCGCACAAAGCAATAAGTGATGGGCACGTAGTTGTATTGTATCAACAAAAAACTAAAAAAAATAAAGAAAAGTTGGCCAATGTCCACAGGCTGGTCAAGTCTTCTTTTTTTTGGTCAAACGGGCTGTTCTCAGTCTCTAACTAAAAAATATGTTCATTTCTTTTTTTGGTAATTAAAAATATGTTCATTTCATTAAGCAAGCAAGCACACAAATCCAGGTTTCATTGTTTCTTGATGCTTTAATTAAATTATTGCTCTAATATTTAGTTGATTTATTATTATTGTTTCTAGTCTTATTATGTGTTGATGTGATTAATGAGATTTTTATCTGGAAATTAAAAATGATTCGTAGTAAACAATTATCTGGAAATCTTAAAAGACAGAGAAAGAAAAGGAAGAAGAGATAGCTCAAAATCTTAAATTTTAGTGATGAATTTATCTATAAAGAGGTTCTCCAAAAAAAAAACATCTTCTTCCGCTTATTAGACAGAGGGTTTCTAGGGTAGGTTGGGGTTCATGGTAGAGTAATAGTGTGTGTCTAGTTTTTAAATTTTATTATTATTTTTACATTTTAACAAAATAATTGGGTAGGAAATGACTCATTTGTCCTACAAGATGCCTTAATAGTTTAGCCTAAAAAATTTCGACACTTTTACACTGTGACCCCATGACCCGAGAATCCTGGATCCGCCACTGATGATCACCACCTCTTACTATTGCTCTTTGATTTTCTCTTACATTAATTCTTCCACCCTTACAAAACAAGTGAAATTAACATGAAGGTACGTAATAATGAAGCACCGAAGATATTGTTTGTGTGTGTTGAGCTCTGTCGTTTGGTACAAGGGTGGGCCTAAGCCCAAGAAACAGAAAACAAAACCAAAAACCAACAAGGAATAGATCTGGGCCTGAGCACGCATCTCACCATAATGCATCACTCAAGGGTAAAATAAAAAGAAAACCCAATTTTCCCTTTTCAAGTAGAAATCACCTATTGATATGAAGGTCAAACCGTTGTAACACCACGTGACGGTGTAAATGTCAAATCAAAAAATTACTAAATAAGTGCTATATGCTATAATTTGGAACTCCGGTAGTACAATGTGCTCCAATGCGCGAAAAGTTGGTGTACCAAATAGGATTGTTGGTTTCAAGAGAGATGGGCCAAGATCATTCATCACGTTCTTCACACCTCAAAATAGAACCTCTCTGGGTAGAGGGAGCAACCTTAAAAATAATTTTTCATTTGGAGGCCTCAAAAGTTGGTTACAAATATAGTATTGGCACGGCACCTATATCTTGAATCCATGCAATTGACAATCTCAATACATGGTCGTTGTTTCCTCCTAGTCCTTATTGATAATAAATCAGAACAAGAAGAGAAAGAAAGGGATAGGAAAAGGTCCTACTATATATCAATACATAGCTATACTAACTATCAATCTCTAAAATTTAAAACTTTCAATTATATATATATATGTGTGTAATCTTGTGAAGGAAAGATGAACAAATAAAAATGTTAGGGGTATAATGACGCTTATTTTAAACACGCCATTAAAATTATGCCATCAAAAGATATTTTTGTTATAGTGTAACAATAGCATCCATACACAGTGAAAAAAAAAAGGTAAAAAAACAAGGTAAGCAAATGGTCGTGGTTTGTGTGTGTGATAGTTGTGTAGTTCATCAACGACAAGGTCTTGGAGTGTTTTCGCTCAACATATGACAATACATTTCATGCAAATGGCTATATATCCTCCCAAGCTCAGTTGGTTAGAAACTCTTGCTTCTAATACGTACCCAAAATCCCTTCTTTTTTTTTCTCACAAACATCCAAGTGTAATTAAAAGCAAAAAAATCCCTTCTTTTTTTTCTCATATTGGTGTACATTTGTGGGACCAAATGAGCGCATCATCTTCTGTTGGGAACATCGACTCGTATTCTAATCACTCCAAAATATAGAATATACAAATAGTATGAATAATATATCACTCCAAGAAGATCATTGAAGATTTGGAGATCCCTCCAACTCAAAATAGTTTATTTATTTATTTTTAATTTTTTTTAAACCACAACTCTAGGAATATCTATTTCTCTATTTCTACATATCAATCAAAAGCTCAAAATGACCAGGAAGTTTGCGTCCAAGAAGGAGCATATATATATATGCCAGCGAATAGGCTATTAAGTTTTTAATTGACTAGAGATTTTTTGTTGTTGATATTCTTGCATTAATGGTATGAAAACAGTTGATTGTTATATATGCGGTTGCGTATGGTTGTCTGATAGAGACTGATCATGTGAGTGACTGAGACCACTAAGATTATCAAGAAAAAAGAAGATATTGACCTTAATATACACATCAACAAATAAGGTATAAACCTATGGCAAAGTGGCAAAGCATGCCATATCAGGGCATGCCAAGCCTCACATAGCCTCGCTTAACAAGCCTAAGTAGCCTCACTTGCCAGAATATTACAAAACTTGTTTTGAATATTCATAAAATGAAATAACTATATTTTAATAACTATCATTATTCTATCATTATATAAATTAAAATAACTATATTTGAGGCGGACACCAATGTGGAATTAATCAGTCTCCATTATTATTATGTATTGTCCAATTAGTGCAAGACATAGCATTTTTAATTGGGACCCATGTGGATCAAAGATTATCATATGAAACCCATGTGGATGGACGGGCAAGATCTCTGCAAAATTGTGAAAAAATCAAAGAGGACATGCTCTCACAACCTACATGATCATCTGCGTACCTACCTTGACCAAAAAAGTAGTGCTTGTTTTTCTTTACTGGGCACAAGCATGTGAACGATGCTGGCTTCAGTCAAGGACCATTTTGCCAACCCAATAAATGTCTGAGAAACTGTAAAACGGAAAGCCTTTGACTGTGGCAACTATAACAGACTTTTTCTTTTCTTTTGCTAGCGATGCAATAAGAGCTCGACTTGTACTTCAGTTGAGTACTGCTTTGTAGCGAAAACAAATAAATTTACTTTGATTGCCTTCGATATGTAGTGCTTAAGTCCGATGATTCAGCGCTCGGATTCAGAATTCAGGATTCAGGGTTCCTAGATAATGTTTAATTATGAACTGATTTTATTTGAGAATATGAATTAAAATCGAAACTTTTTGGGCTTACTTTGAATTGGAGCTCTCTCTCTCTCTCACTGTGGGAGTTGGTTGCCGTCCATTCTTTGACCTATTTGGTTAAGACAGGCTCATCTTCATTGACTTCATGCACTCACCAACTTTGAATTGAACAGTAATTTAATTCATATAACTTTCATATTTTATATGTACATGAGACAAATACTAATTTTTTTTTTTCCTTCTTAGTTTCCTTCAAACTTTCAATGCCACAACTGTTTTTAAATTCCTGGGTTACAAACAAAATCTATCGTTGAACTCAGACACACATAATCTAATTGCGTTGAATAAGTCAAGCCCGCCATTTTGTATTTTTAATAACCAAATGCTGTTTCTTCTGATTGCAAAATTAACACCAAAATATTTATAATATTCTGATATTTTCATCAAAATTTCGGTGTTTTTGGATTACCTATATTTCCAATACTATCGATATTTTAGACCTCCATGGACCAAAATATCGATAATATCGACAACATGGACTGAAATATCGATAATATCCCGATATTTCCATCGAAATTTCCGTATTTTTGAACTACCGATATTTCCGATACCATCGATATATTAGACCTTTCAACAAATATATATTTATCTTACCAAAAAATCAAAGAAAAACAAATATATATATATATATATAGTGGTCACTATAAGTAGTCAAACTTGTCGTACTGCATTATAAAAATAAGTTTATGATATATAATGTTGGGGGTTTGTCTGTAATGCTCTGGTGTATCAATACACCAAACTGTTAAGGGGTATATATGTCTTTTCAAAATTCACTAAAGCAAAACAGAAAAAACCGGTGTAGGAGGTAACTAGTTCTCCTCCTATTGTTGTATTTCCTTTCTTCTTCTTTTTTTTTTTTTTTTTTTAAGTTTGAGTTAAAAAAACGTCAGACCTCTTCCTTCTCTCTAAATCTACATTGTCAACTTTTTAAATCTACATTGTCAACTTTTTTCAAACCAAAGTTTGGGCTCAATGAATTTTTTTCCATGTTTTATCTTGTTCTATTCTTTAATTAAATTTTTTATAAGGATTGTTTTATTCTTTTTAATATTTCTTAGTCTATTAAAGAATATTTTGTTGTCAAGCTAATACAATATGCATAAGATTTCACTTCATGGTCCAACAAAAAAAAAAAAGATTTCACTTTATGGTTTTAAAAAGTCTTTCACATCTTAGTTATTTTGAAGAAGAAAAAAATGAAAAGATGATTATTTTATTAAATTTTTTTATTACAAATATATTAATGATGATGAAACAAATCACAAAAGAATTAATAGAACAAATTAAAGTTAATTCACTTTATTTTGAGTATTAAAAAATTCATTTTTAAATACTAATCTAGTAAATTTGATTTCAAGGTTAGCCATGAGATTTTAAGGGTCATGTGTGAAACTTAAACTGTGACCTTCAGATAATCTTACACGAATATACAAACAAACAAAAAAATTCGTCTACCACTACTTAATGCCTTACAACAATTTTTAAAACTAAAATCATCATCAATCATCATGCAAATTACAAATGAAATTTATAAGTGTTAACGTTTCAATTTGAGAAAGTTAAATACCAATATGTTCAATATAAAAACTAAATTATTGTCTAGTACTTGTTAACTATATGAAGACTTGTACATAGTATAGTATAATTATCATATATATATATATATAATGTATATGAATCAATCATCATCCTGTAACCAAATATATATATATAACCTATCAAAGTTACATAGAGCTTCCGTTGAGGGATAATCTTGTAGGGCCCATTTCACATTGTATTTCATTAATCCAAATCATCTATTTTGTAGATATTCATTCACAGATCATCTCCACAAAAATAACTTGAATCCGATATCATTTAACCACTCAATTAAATTATTGAAAATTTAGTACTTTCTTATGACACCGTGTTCATTGATTTTGTAGAACACAATTAGATGTCTAAACGGTTTCCGATTTGTCTAATTTTTTTGCAATGATGATCTATGAATGAAGACCTAAAAATTAGATGGTTTGGATCGTTGAAAGAAAATTCATAAGATACCCTAAATGGTTTCCCTCAATTAAAATTATTCAGGATCCTCAATAGAAGGGGTGATGAAATATATATTAACTATATGCATTACTCGTTATCTTTAAACATGATAATGAAACAAGTCATGTAGTATATATGTAGATTTAAATTTAGATACATACTTGAATTTGAATTGAGATTTCAATTTAGATATTTGATTTTGAGTGGCCTTTATGAATTAGGGTTTTTGATTTTTGGTTTTGAGATCTTTGAAATTAAAAAAAAAAAAAAGCCAATTGTTTGATGCATAAGGCACAAAAGTGTGTAACATATAGTTTTACCACGCTTTACGCCTACGATTGTACAAGATTTTTATACAAGTCTAATTAAATATCCTAAACTATAAACCATACAATTGTGGAGTTATATTGTATTTAAAAATGCAATTACAAGTAATTATATACATGGAGTTAACTTATACCCACATTTAGTGGGTAAGTACCCACGAAATGTTGCGTTTTGGAAATAAAATATGCATTAAAATGGTAAATTAGAATATGAACGCATAATTTATCATGTAAACGAGACTCCTGCGTTGTGGGAGTAAACACCTTCGTTTATGAGTAACGGTGGCCAGAAATGCGCTTTACAATTTAAACGTATATTTTACTCCGCCAACACAAATGTTACGTTGGGGAGGTAAAATATGTGTTAAAATAGTAAATTACAACTTGAACGCAAAATTTACCATGTAAATGAGACTCATGCATTCAGGGAGTAAACACCCTCGTTTATGAGTAAAGGTTGCAAATAATGCGCTTTTACAATTTAAACGTACATTTTACTCAGCAAATGCAAATGTTGCGTTTGGAAAGTAAAATATACGTTAAAATAGTAAAATTACAACATGAACACATAATTTACTATTTAAACGACACTTCTGCGTTTAGGTAGTAAAGACCCTCGTTCATGAGTAAAGAGCCTGAAAAAGTACTTTTACCATTTAAACGTAGATTTTACTCCACAAATGCAAATGTTGCGTTTGGGAGGTAAAATATGCGTTAAAATAGTAAAATTACAACATGAACGGATAATTTATCATTTAAACGACACTTCTGCGTTCAAGGAGTAAAGACCCTCGTTCTTGAGTAAAAGGTCTGAAAATCACTTTTACCATTTAAAAGTAGATTTTACTTCGCGAATGCAAATATTGCGTTTGGGAGGTAAAACATGCATTAAAATAGTAAAATTACAACGTGAACGGATAATTTACCATTTAAACGACATACGCATTCAAGGAGTAAAGAACCTCGTTCATTAGTAAAGGGCCTGAAAAAGCACTTTTACCATTTAAACGTAGATTTTACTTTGCAAATGCAAATATTGCGTTTGGGAGGTAAATTATGTGTTAAAATAGTAAAATTACAACATGAACGTAGAATTTACTATTTAAATGACACTTCTGCGTTGAGGGAGTAAAGAACCTCGTTCATGAGTAAAGGCACTGAAATGCACTTTTACCATTTAAACGTACATTTTACTCCACAAACACAAATATTGCGTTTAGGAGGTAAAATATGTGTTCAAATAGTAAAATTACAACATGAACGTAGAATTTACCATTTAAATGACATACTGCGTTGAGGAAGTAAAGAACCTCGTTCATGAGTAAAGGCACATTGAAATGCACTTTTACCATTTAAACGTACATTTTACTCCACAAACGCAAATGTTGCGTTTGGGAGGTAAAATATACGTTAAAATAGTAAAATTACAACACGAACGCATAATTTACCATTTAAACGATACTTACTGCGTTCATGGAGTAAAACCCTCGTTCATGAGTAAAGGGCACGGAAAGCACTTTTACAATTTAAACATATATTTTACTCGCAAATACAAATGTTGCGTTTGAGAGGTACAATATGCGTTAAAATAGTAAAATTACAACATGAATGTATAATTTACCATTTAAACGACACTTCTGCGTTGAGGAGTGAAAACCCTCGTTCATGAGTAAAGGGCCTGAAAAGCACTTTTACCATTTAAACACACTTTTACTCCCCTGACGCAAATGTTGCTTTTGGGAGGTAAAACAGACGCGTTTAAGTGGTAAATTACAATTTGAATGCACAATTTACCATGTAAACAAGACTTCTGCGTTTGAGGAGTAAATACTCGTTCGTGAGTAAAGGCGCCTAAAAACTCTATTTTACAATTTAAAAGCACTTTTTACTCCCGAACGCAAATGTTGCGTTTGAAAGGTAAAATATGCGTTCAAATGGTAAATTAAAACTTGAAAGCACAATTTACCATATAAACGAGACCTATGTGTTCGTGGAGTAAAGGTGCCCAAAAATTTGCTTTTTCAGTTTAAAAGCATTTTTACCTCCACGAACGCAAAAATGTGTTCGTGGGCTGAATGTTTCTTTTCATTTTTTATCTTGTTCTATTCTTTATTTTTGTTTTCATTCGGATCTTTTATTATTTTTAATATTTCTTAGTCTTCAACAACAACAAAAAAAATTATTTCTTGGTCTGTAATGATTTTTTTTTGGTCAAGTTAATACAATATGCATAAGATTTTACTTTATGGTTTAAAAAAAGTCTTTCATCCTAGTTATTTTCAAGAAGAAAAATGAAAAATGAATATTTAATGACAATTTTTATTACGATAAATATATTAATAATGATGAAGCAAATCACAATGTCAAATTATCATGCTTCTAGCTCAAGGGGATCCAATGCACCAACGCAAAACAAGTTAGTTGATGATCCAAATGATCCTACGAATTACATAGTTCGAAAAGTTTGTGAAGTCCATCATGGACTTATGCTTATGTAATTTATTTTCGCATCCAAACTATGCATCACTTCTATTACGCCTAATTATGTATAAAATAAAGAACATGATTTACATGGTATTAGGGCTTACAAAAGATGGGCTTGCCTTCGTTCATAATCATAAGTTTTGTACATCAGAAACGAAAATTATTTACAAAAGATTGATCACCCTTTACAAAGGGCAGATGATATTTACTGACTTAGGTAGAATTGCACACAGTGAGTTAGATTTTGCATGTTATACCGTGCAATTGCAGTGTTTTATTCGAAATTGCATGTTATAACATGCAAAATCTGACTCCTTGTGTGCAATTCTACTTATAACGTGCAATTGTAGATTCGACAGCACATATAAAACCAATATGTATGACAAGCCTCTAGTGCTATATCACTGTGCGCAAGGAATAATGTTTCAATTACTACTTGAATGACGTTATATACCAAAGGAACAAGTGAGGCTCGTTTATTTGAAGGATTCACAGGATGCTGAATCGGGTCCGAGCATCGATGACAATGATGCTCGACTAGATTATGGCGACGCCCACCATTGAAGGAGAATCAAATGGAGGAGAGCCAAATGGAGGAAGTGGACTAAAAACGGTGCCTTTGTGACACCATACAACTTCCGACAGTTCGCTGTAGTGTGATGAAGTCTCCATGTAGAGATAGAAAAGTAGTACTGGATTTCTTTTCATCTGTGAATGTTTGATTATAACTCTCTATACTGTATATATTATTCTAATAAATATCATATTATTCTAAAACACAATAGTTTATTGGCAACTCAACACTGGAAGACATCAAACCAGTTAAGTAACATATTTTCCTTTTGAAATACCAGGACATAAACTATGACAAGGGACTGAAGGTCGCACAAAAATGAGGGTCAAAAAACGCAGGAAAATAATTATTAAACATCATCTAAGAAATTTCTCAACGACATATATAGATGACAGATAAAATAAAATTTGCAAACTGCGATTCAAAGACCATATAGAATAAAAACAAACATCTAATACAATCCCAAGACTGTTGCAAGTTAAAACACAACTGCTATTGCCTCATAATACAGAATGTCATCCGTTCTTAAATGCAAACTTATGAAACTAAACGGTGTCTAACTAAACCCTTTCCTTAGGAGAGATTAGAGCTCACTGGGCCAGCACCAAAACCATAAGATCCACCGGCACCACAACCAAAGCCAGGCCTAGCACCCTGATTTTTCAGGAGAAAGAAACATAATGAGTTAACAAATGCATCATTTTTCCAAAGTGAGGAAATCTTCTAAGGAAAGAAAAAAACAAAAACAGAAAGAAATTTTCTGGAGAAAGTCTGTTTTTTGGTTTGATGGGGAGAGATGATTGAGCGAGAGATTGAGCAACAACGTGTTTTGAGCTTTTGTTTCCTGTGAGAATGAAAACATGTTTTTCTGTTTTCTAGAAGTACATGTGAAGTTGGTCTCATTTTATTAAAACATTCACAATGTTTTCTATTTTTGCCCCACTAAAACCGGTACTAAACGGTTTGTTTTGTTCTTTGAAAACGAAACGGGTCCTTAAAACTTAAACGAACGGGCCCTAAGTTTTTCAAGTCCTTAGTAACAAGGTACATGGGATCATATAGAATACAATTCCAAAATGCAAAGAAGAATAGAATATCATCCAAAGGCAATTGATCTCCAACCCAATACATGGTAATTAAAAAGACATAGTACCTAAATGAGAAAATTGAATAAACTACTTGACAACAGAAATATTACCTCGAAAGGTCTGTAGTCAGCAGGTGCTCCACCCTTGTCATAAAGTAAATTCAATGGGAGCTTACTAATAGCAACATTTCTACTTTATGCTAAAGAACTGTACTTTGTATTTTCACAAAAACAGGGCACAAGGCAAGTCAAGCTAAAGAACTGTACTTTGTATTTTCACCAATGATGGTTGCTAGGGAAGGCTTGAACATTCGCTCCTTCAGAGTTTCCAGAAAAGCATATGGAGCTGCAATACAGGATAATAAACAAAACAAAAGGTCATGTTCTAGCAGATGTGTTATATGCATGCAACCAAAGGATAATATATATATATATATATATATATATATAAGAAAATCAATTTTTAAAAAGGATGTCTGTTAATATAGAGCATGTTCAAAATGAAATAGAGGTACAAAAAATTTAATACAGAAAGAAACTTCGGGTCACACTCAAGTAATTCATTATAAATTCCAAACATTAATACAAACCAGATAAATTGGCTCCCCACTGGAGCTCCACTCCTTCAACTGCAGCAGCAATGGCACTCCCCTGCTCCGCTGCCTTCTCCATTCTTGATATAGCATCATAGAGACATTTGGTGATATCTAACAAGGCGCCATTCTCTACAACAGGGAGGTGCCTGAATTTACCTGTTAACAAAAGAAATAAACCATAGCACGTTTTATGCCCCCAATGCAACAATAAATAATGCAGATTTTATGCAAGTTCTTAGACAAACCCGCACACACACGCAATAAAAAAATTACCAAAAAAGAAATCTTGTTAGATAAAGAAAGCTAACATAGGACCATCTTCTGGAGAGCTTCAAGGGCTAATGAATCAGAATTAACAAAAATAGGATTCCGCGTCATGATCTTTGATACAATTGTTTGCTCCGGTCTCAACCCCTCCGCAATGACTCTAGCCGAAACGTCATGAAATTAAAAACTATAAGCAAAGTTAATAGTTTAAAAATCACAAAAAGAACCAAACCATCAGTTACCAATTGAAGACACCAATTTTCTTAGGAAACCAATAAACATAAATACCCTCTCCATAAATGAATAAAAAGCAAAACCCAAAAGTTTAAATCATTTCTACAAAGGCAAATTTACCCAAACCATTTTCTCAGGAGGCAAACAAAAACGAGAAAAGGGGAGAACTTACGAAAGGGGGTGAGGAGGAGATGAGGGTTTGCTGGTGGTGCCATTTGAGGTTCCATTTTCGGGAGGGATCGATTTCTTAATCGCAGCGGAGGGACCACGTTTCTGGCTCAGACTGGTCCTCCGGACACCCACTTGGTTGCTCATCTCTATACTGAATGATTATTAGGGCTTCTCTGATTCTCTCTGTATCTTTATCTGGACAGCAGGAACCCAAATTAGTTTCAATGATAGAGAGAGAGAGGTAGAAAGAGAGAAAAGGTTAGAGTTTTGGGTGGCTCATCTTTTCCCGTCTCTGTAAATTTGTCATCTCCAGGTTGAAATGCAAGCTTTCACGTGTGGGAGGCAAAGAAACCCACTACAGCAGGTTATCCAGTTTTTGTTCATTTTAGTGATTTTTCTTCACAAATTATTTTGAGCCATTAGATCAAAAAATTTAAATCCAATGGTTGAAAGCTTTGGTGTATTGATACACCAGAGCATGTTAGAATTATCGTAATGTTGGTGCAGACATGACATGATCAGCACGTACGCCAATGGGAGCATAAAAGGTACTTTCATTTTAACATGTCGTTCCAAAAGTAAAGAATATCTTATTCTTGATGATAATGCATATGCATAAATAACCAAAGAACGGAAAAAACAAAACAAAATACAAGGAGAGTTTAAGTAAGACTAATCTTCACCATTTAAATTGATGTGATTTTAAAGTTGATATATATTATATATACATATATAAATTTGAGGGATACTCCTATAGGGCACCCACAATTTTTTTTCAACGATATAAACCATCTATTTTTTAGTCTACATTCATAGATCATCGTTGTAAAAAAGTAGACAAATAAGAAACTATTTTGACATCCAATTATGTCCTACAAAATCGATGAACAATGTCTTAAAAGAAAGTGTTAAAATTTCAATAACTCAATTGAGTGGTCAAATGATATCAAATTCAAGTGATTTTTGTAGAGATTATCTTTGAATGATTATCTAAGAAGCGGTTTGGATTAGTGGAATACAACGCAGTGGGCCTCTGAGGTATTCCGTAAATAAGGCTTATTTGAGGATCCCTTAATGAAAATTTATTTGTATATATATATATATATATATATATATATATATATATATATATATATATATATAAATTCTCCTATGCGGATGTCCTCAACGTTATTATAGTGCAGACGCCATGTATTTTATACTACCCTTTCTACTTTCCTCCTTATTTATAATGGCATCCGCATGATATATATATATATATATATATATATATTCTCTCATCTAGATGTTCATATGTTATTATCGTGCGGATCTGCATCGTAAATAAGGGGAAAGCAATGAGAGATAGTAGAAATAAATGATGAGCAGACAATAATAATGTCCGATAATCCACATAGAAGAATTTATATTTATAAATAGCAGTATGATACAAAACATTAGTAGTCATGGTCAGAAGTGACAATTTCTGGTTGTTGAAAATAAGTATGTTTGTTGCTTCAAGATTTTCAGTTGGTCTGCTTAAGTCTCTATCATGGAACAAAATATCAATAATATCCCGATATTTTCATCGAAATTTCAGTATTTTTGAGATATTTCCGATACCATCGATATTTTAGATCTCCATGGACCAAAATATCGATAATATTGACGACGTGGACCGAAATATCGATAATATCCCGATATTTCCATCAAAATTTTCGTATTTTGACTACCGATATTTCCGATATCATCGATATTTTATTCCTTGGTCTCTATCAATTTTTTCTTTGCAGCACATTGTGAAGTGTTACTTCTAAAACTACACTCTTCTCAAGTACCTTAAAATTTTTGTGAGGGTTTATAATTGTAGTGGTAAAATATTTATTTTAAAATTATAACAAGAGTTCGATTCTTATTTTCTTAATTATATTGTCCGAATACAAAAAATATAATATTTGAATCGAAAAACACATTTCCAAATTAAGAAGGAAAACACATTTTCAAAGTCAAGAAAAATGGTTTTTTTTGTTTGGTTTCTCCTATAGTAGTAGTAGTAAGCTCAAGCAAATTGTGCAAAGACTGACTTCCATGTCAAGGACGGCGTGTCCTACCAAAAAGAAATAGGTACCTTTTGCTCAGAGAGAGAGAGAGAGAGAGCGCTCTTTTCTATGTTCCTTCCTTTTGGGCATCAAAATGTAATACAGCCAAAAATTAGCATAATTAAACTTTGATCATTTCAGCAATTTTTTATTTCCTACACAAATCTACACAAATTTTTTATTTTCTATCCGGGCCTATCTATCCAACAAAACTATTTCACCAAAAAAAGACTATATTTATTAGTATAATTTCACATGTGGGACAATTTAGCATCAATTTGTACCAAAATAATACAGCCAATGTATAGCATCATTTAGCAAAGGACCCACTAATATAGTGGTTTGGAGTAGTTCTTTCCTCCGGATAAGTCTTGAATTTAGTCTGCTTGTCACTTGTTGTGTGTGTGAATTTATAAAGTATTATCGTCCCTCTCAATAGGATCCCTTTTATCACCACATGCCTATGATTTTTATTTCCAACTATAAAGTAAGCATATTAATTTGTGACCGACTTTGATTGCTTCTGGTGGACGGCCCTGTGTGGTTGGGCTGGAAGAAATTTTACGAACTGATGTTTCTTGTGACCGACTTTTTTGCTCTCATTAATAATCAAGTCATTTCCCAACCCAAAAAGAAAAGGAAAGATCGAGGATGCAAGCAATAATATTTATGGGACAATTTGTTCTAGCAATGGACATAAAAAATAAAAATATTAAAAAGTAAAAACTTGTACATGTAGTAAAAATATTGATTAATTGAATCGTATACTAGAAAACAAAATACAATTATTATGAGAAAATGTCATTTATAAACACCAAAGTTGACTTTGAATGATTTGATTTTACCTCTCTCTCTCTCTCTCTCTCTCTCTCTCTCTGTGTGTGCAAACACACTCAGTCACACAAACAGTTGAGGATAGATAAAATATTCCTAAAAAATGGGGCTTGGTGGATTTTTATTTTATTGTCGACGGCTATAAGCAAAAGCATTGTATCTATATAAAGCGGGGTTCCCATGCATCAACCATCACAGACTCATTCAGTATTATTTGTGCTAAGCAACATACTCAAGCAACCCGTCCTTCTTCCTTCCTCATCACCAGCCAGTTTTTGCAGATCGGTGAGTTCTCAACAGCCAGTTCTTTCACATATACTCAAATATATATATATCCAAGAGTTCAAATGGGTGGTTGAGACATATAAATATTTGATGAACATCAGGCCAGCTTTTAGAATCTCTCATTTGCCCTAGTAATTTTTTTTTTCTTTCTTTCTACCAAAGAGGTAGGTCAGACGGGAACGGAAATTCGAACTCTGACCTTACCTCTTGGTTAAATACTCTCTACCAATGGAGCTACAAGTCTCGACGAGAGCTTCGTCGTAGATAGGTTAATATTTTTTAATCATATTATTAGTACTCAAGAATCTTGCTAATTTTATCTGTGCTCCATTCATGCAGTTAATACAAGAAGAAACTTTTTGTACTAATTAATTAAGTGATCAAGAGAAGATGTGGAAGATTAAGTTTGGAGAGGGGGCAAATGACCCCTTGTTGTTCAGCACAAACAACTTCCATGGAAGGCAGACATGGGAGTTTGACCCAGATGCAGGTACCCCTGAAGAGAGAGCAGAGGTTGAAGAAGCTCGTGAAAATTTCTACAGAAACCGCTTCAAGGTTCAGCCCAGCAGTGATCTCCTCTGGCGTTTTCAGGTAATTAATATAAAATTTGGGCGGCCTGCTTTAATTGTTTACTTTTTATTCTTATTTTTATAAAGGTATGGTTGAAGAGTTGGATGAATCTCAAGAAGATTGTGCCTTTTTCTGATAACAACAAGAAAACATTTCTTTCAGATAATTTAAATTCCAACCCCAATCCTTTCTTTCTGTCGTATATGATTTCATGTTAATAGTTCAAAAACGTGATATAAATATATAATTGTTTTCTTTTTTACAAATTACTCCACCAATCTGCAAAAGTTTCTAATAAGTCCACTGGTCAACCTGCGTGAGCTTAGGAAAGTCATGTGATTTTTTTTTGGGTAAAAGTCCACTGGCCAACTTTGTTTGACCACTGGTTGGACCATTTCCTTAAATGGTGGATGTAGATACAGGACTTAGCAATATTTAAACAACCTCACAATACTTAATGATATGTATATAAATACTGAATAGTGTATTTCTTTGTATACAAATGATTGTCCTTTGATTAAAATTTAATTAGTACAAACTAATTATAATTATCAGTATGACCCACTAACTCATGTTTTTTTTAGAGTAAGCGATAATTGTATTCATAATTTAGGCATCAAGATCATCAGCCAAAATGACATAAACTACCCGAAAAAATTTAATACAAATGTGGAAGCACAGTAACCCTAAACTAATGTTTTTATTACTAATGGGTCAAGAGTTTGAGGAACCTTGAACATGCCATAGTTGGTGGTTGGGTCAGCAGATTATACTAAGTGTTAACCTTAATTAAAGATAACCCTTTGTTCGGTGAATTAAGAGGATAATCAATATTACCTTTACATTGAGTATAAGGCAGAGCAAATAATTAATTTTAGTGGTGATGAGACAGTTATATACACTTGTATAAAAGGAAAGGGGGGAAGGACCCCAGAAAGGCACAGCTTTTCCCCATCACTTTTTTCATATACTTGTATCAAATCAGATAAAGAAAATCTCAAAATTGTATTATTGGTTATAAATTAATGCAATGTTCCCACTATTAATCTTGGTTTATTAATTTTTTTTCTTTGACCAATTGCAGATGCTAAGAGAGAGAAACTTCAAACAAGAAATTCCTCCAGTAAGAATTGGGGAGGGTGAGGAAATCACATATGATCAGGCCACAGCTGCATACAGGAGGGCTGCTACCTTTTGGAATGCCTTGCAATCACCTCATGGACATTGGCCTGCTGAAAATGCTGGCCCAAACTTTTACTTCCCACCCCTGGTAATTACTACTCTTCATCTCACAGTAAAAAAAAATTGATCATTTACTAAACAAAAATATTTACAGTAAAAAAATTGAGATGCTGTAAGTGACACTGTGACAGTAAAAAAATCGGGTTTTTTTTTGGTGCACAAGTATTTGACAACTAACCAACTGTTACATTATTTCAATGCAGGTCATGGCTGCATACATTCCAGGATATCTTAATGTTATTTTCACACCTGAGCATAAGAAGGAAATCTTGCGTTATACATACAACCATCAGGTAATTAGAAGTTATTAATTCAAATGATCAATTATTTCTTATTATGTTGTGGTTGAGCTTATTGAATTATGAACTTGTCTACTGCAGAATGAAGATGGTGGGTGGGGATTGCACATAGCAGGGCCTAGTATGATGTTCACCACATGTCTTAACTACTGTATGATGCGTATACTCGGAGATGGCCCCGATGGCGGTCGTGACAACGCATGCGCAAGGGCACGAAAGTGGATTCTTGACCGTGGCGGTGCATACTATTCTGCATCATGGGGAAAAACTTGGATGGCGGTATGACATACTTGATTGAAATACAGAAAAAATGTTGTTGTACTGCAAAGGATGCATGCTTAATGAATATGTCTAGAAAGAAGATCGTTATTGTTCAAATGATTGAACTTAATTATTGTGTTGCAGATCCTTGGTGTGTACGATTGGGAAGGCAGCAACCCCATGCCCCCGGAGTTTTGGAGTTACCCTACTATGCTTCCTTTTCATCCATGTAAGCACAATTTTCTTGCAGAGTCTCTTTTTTTTACTGAAGTTTGCTACTTATGATAAATCTTCTATAGTTTTTTTACTATCTGGTTCTAACTAGTACTGCTTCTTGTCTGCAGCAAAAATGTTCTGCTACTGCAGGTTGACTTACCTACCTATGTCTTACTTTTATGCCACAAGATTTGTTGGTCCAATCACTCCTCTTGTCGAAGAATTGAGACAAGAAATTTACTGTGAACCGTACAGCGAAATTAACTGGAGTAAAGTGCGCCATTCGTGTGCAAAGGTGAGTTTACTTTTCTGTTCGTTAGTTCATATACCATTGTGCAACTTTAATATAATGTTCTTGAAATTTTACTCATATACACAAGCTGACTTTGCTGTACATTGTTGATCAATGCAGGAAGATAACTACTATCCCCACGGCAGGGTTCAACGTTTTATGTGGGACAGTCTTTACACAGTTGCTGAGCCTCTTCTTAAGCGCTGGCCCTTCAAGAAGATCAGAGACAATGCTATTCAATTTACAATTGACCAAATTCATTATGAAGATGAGAACAGTCGCTATATTACGATCGGATGTGTGGAGAAGGTAATGAAATTAGCTAGAAGATGAGAGATATAGAATGTGTAAAAGAATGCCTGCTGGTTATTTTAGTGATCTAACAGTGCCATTTGAATTGGACAGCCATTGATGATGCTTGCTTGCTGGGCCGAGGATCCTAGCGGAGAAGCTTTTAAGAAGCATATTCCTAGAGTTACAGATTATATATGGCTTGGAGAGGATGGAATCAAGATGCAGAGTTTTGGCAGCCAGTCATGGGATTGTGCTCTTGTAATTCAAGCTTTGCTTGCTGGGAATCTCAATGCTGAAATGGGACCTGTACTTAAGAAAGCACACGAATTCCTGAAGATATCTCAGGTTCCCTATTTAATCCATAAAGAATTTCTTTAATAATACTTCAAATGTTTCTGTTCTTTTGAGATTTTCTGTTGGCCTAAAATATTCATCCTGTATGTAACATTGTAGGTGAGGATCAATACTTCCGGCGACTACTTAGCTCATTTCCGTCACATTTCTAAGGGAGCATGGACTTTCTCTGATCGGGATCACGGATGGCAAGTTTCCGATTGTACTGCAGAGGCATTGAGGGTAATTGATTTTAATCACGCACTTTACTCAAGTTGAAGATTGAGCTTCAACTATGATGACAATGGGGCTGACTTGTAACTTGTTTTGTTTCAGTGTTGCTGCCTGTTTGCAAATATGTCCCCAGAAGTTGTTGGTGAGCCAATGGAAGCTGAGTGTATGTATGATGCTGTCAATGTCATAATGTCTCTTCAGAGTCCAAATGGTGGTGTATCAGCCTGGGAGCCAACAGGAGCACCAAAATGGTTGGAGTGGCTCAACCCTGTGGAATTTCTCGAGGACCTTGTCATCGAATACGAGTACATCGAGTGCACTTCTTCTTCAATCCAGGCCTTAACTTTGTTCAGGAAGTTGTACCCTGGGCACAGAAGGAAAGAGATCAACAATTTCATCACAAGGGCTGCAGACTACATTGAAGACATACAATATCCTGATGGCTCATGGTATGGAAACTGGGGAATCTGCTTTGTGTATGGTACCTGGTTTGCAATCAAAGGGTTGGAGGCTGCAGGCAGAACATACAACAATTGCGAGGCAGTGCGCAAAGGTGTCGACTTTTTGCTCAAAACTCAAAGGGAAGATGGTGGTTGGGGAGAGCACTACACCTCATGCACAAACAAGGTATTAATCTTCTTCTACTAACCTGACTATAATCAAATTCATTTGTAAAGAAAGCTAATCCTCATAATATTTCCCTTTTCTATCTCTTCAGAAATATACAGCTCAAGACAGTACAAATTTGGTCCAAACTGCACTTGGATTGATGGGTTTGATTCACGGCCGGCAGGTCAGTACATGATTTAAACATCTCAGAGCTAATCTCTGCTCTCCCCATGTTCTGTTTTGATCCTTCACAATTTCCTCCACAAAACTGATCTCTAAATAATTCTTATCTTTGTTATAGGCTGAGAGAGATCCAACTCCTATTCACCGTGCCGCAAGGGTGTTGATGAACGGTCAATTGGACGATGGTGATTTCCCCCAACAGGTACTGTAGTAAAACCAAAAATGGAAAAGAAGAATGACAATACATATTACTTATTCTTATATATATACACATACACTAACTATTTGTTACTCTTTTTCTATTGCAGGAACTGATGGGAGTTTTTATGAGAAATGCCATGTTGCACTATGCAGCATATAGGAATATCTTCCCATTGTGGGCTCTCGGAGAATACCGTACACTGGTTCAGTTGCCTACCAAAAGGACTTGAGACTTGAAACACAAGCAAAGGAGTTCATGGACTTGCCAATACAACCAGAACCAATAAAAGCTTGTTCTAGTTGGGCCATATTTGTTCTCTTGTTCTTTTATGTTTGTAGAGTTTGATGTACTTGTAACCGCTGAGGAATGAATAATCTATGCATATATATAAATATATTGTATCTTACTTATACACACATGTATCATCTATGACGCACAAGGCTTCAATAAAGCAAATGAATATGAGTTTTCCCTGTAACTGCTACTTTACTACTTTCTGCTCTTCAACTCCATTCCTGCATGAACACCCTAGAAATGAAATAACAGATGAGGGCAATGTTTTAAAATATGTAACCAAATTCCAGATTTCACCAATTGAATCTTTATTAGATGACTTCGTACTCTGCCTTACAGAATTTCTACTTTTAAGACTCTTGAAGCGTTTCTGGACTTGTCTCATCTTTTACCCGTGGAGAGCGAGAAAGTATAGAATTCACTGCAGCAAAGGCTAGAACTGAAGAGCAGCCTTTGCAGGTTGCAGTCTACGATTGAAGATATTAAGAGCAAACCTTCAAGAGTGTCAATGGCTTGTTCTGATATCACCTTGTCTCCCACTCCTTGGTAAGATCCCTGTTTTTACCTTTAACCCAGCCACCTGAGCGTTTATGACTCTTCATGGTTGTTGCTTCATTTGTCCTTAAATAACCAATGTTCATTATACTTGAATGCCAAGCAAGAAACCCTATTGGATGATTGCCACATCCCGGATAGCTCACAGAAGACGATATTGTCCGCTTTAGCCCGCCTCACGGTTTTGTTTTTGGGAACTCACGAGCAACTTCCCAGGTGAGTCACCCATCTTGGGATTGCTCTAGCCTAACTCGCTTAACTGGAGTTCCCATGGAATCCGGCCAATAAGCCTCTCAAAAGGCTCAGATTAGATGGAGGTGGCGTATGCATATAAGGCACATCACCTCCTCTTTGTTGGTCAATGTGGGATGTTACAATCCACCCCCTTAGAGGCCCGACATCCTCGTCGCACACTCGCACCACACGGCAGAGTGGCTCGACATCATTCTCGTCACATCCGGATCGGCTCCGCCAGAAGACGATATTGTCTCGCTTTGGGCCCCACCTCACGATTTTGTTTCTAGGAACTCACGAGCAACTTCCCAGGTGGGTCACCCATCCTAGGATTGCTCTAGCCCAAACTCACTGGAGTTCACATGGAATCCGAAGTCGGTGAGCTCCCAAAAGGCCTCGTGCTAGATGGAGCTGGGCATATACATATAAGGCACATCACCCCCTCTCCGTTGGTCAATGTGGGATGTTACAATGATACTCATCACTATGTTCCTCAGTAGGACACATAGTTGCGCCATCACAAAACCTTATTAGATGATAACCTTTTCACTATTTCTGAATCTTAGTACTCCAAGACACATAATTGGTGTCATCCAACTAAGAGACATAAAGTCACCAAATTTCCTAGGTGTTCCAAATTAGGGCACCAAAATTCCCAAATTAGATCACACAATAGCAACTTACAAGTCAGAGCCTCAAATTCACCAATTGACAACTAATTCAACCTTTTTAACACAGAACAAGGATTTCGCACCGATCAAAACACCGTAAATGGAATCAACTTAAGATATGAAAACATATGATGCTGTAACTGCAACAGGTACATGTGAAGAGCACATTGGAGGAGGAGAGAAATCCATGATGAGCACAAAGAAGCAAAAAGTAAACAAAAAGGAGAAAAATTGGTTATTGATTTATTGAGTTATTGATTTATTGGTTATTGATTTAGTGATTTATTGAGTTATTGAATTTTTTCTAACCATCTATTGCATATTTTTTGGTATTTAGTCTCAGGTTGGGGCCTTAGTGACTCAATGAAGCGAGTTTGACGGTATATGTTATTCAACTATTAATATATGTTCTGTGAAGCCACCGACCTCTGAACTTTCTCCAACGCCAGATCCAAAATAACCCTAATTTCGATCGACCTCTGAGCTCTGAGACCATTCCTACAATGGCTCTGTCAATGGCGACTTACGTTCAGTTGCAAGCTGAAGAAGCTCGTTTGGCCAATGAACTCTCTATGGCTAAACGAAGAGAGAAGAAGGCTCGCAGGAAATTGAAGAAGGAAATTCGTCTCTTGTTTGTTAAGAAATCCTTCGAATCCCAAATGAAAGTGATTAAGAGCACACAACTCGTGTTGAAACCCAGAGTAAGAGCATGTTACTCTCTGAGGAATCAACATGTTGCATCGCTTGAGGCAGTGGAAGAGTTTAAGAGACAGTTGGCGAGACAAGGTGGAGTTACTCTGGCAACCTCCGAAGAGGTGAAATGTTGGGTGAGTTGAGAAGGCTTTAGAAGAACAACTGCCTTTGTAGGTCCCAATGCTGCATTTGTTGCTCATGTTGACCTCCTTACCTTTGCCTACGCAAATGGGTTGAACAGGATTGTGTAAGTATTCTTCAATTAAAAGTTGGTTATTGATTTATTGAGTTATTAAATTTGTTCTAACCAACTATTGCATCTTTTTTGGCACTCTGAGCTTCCTCCAAAGCAAGATCCAAAATAACCCTAATTTCCTAGCTATAGAAGAACAACTCATTTTCTGCCTTTGTAGGTCCCAATGCTGCATTTGTTGCTCATGTTGACCTTCTTACCTTTGCCTACGCAAATGGGTTGAACGGGATTGTGTAAGTATTCTTCAATTAAAAGTTGGTTATTGATTTATTGAGTTATTAAATTTTTTCTAACCAACTATTGCATTTTTTTGGCATTTGGTTTTAGGTTGGGGCCTAAGTGACTCAGTGAAGCCATTTTGACGGTATATATTGTTCAACTATTATTGTATGTTCTCTGAAGCTACCAACCTATGAGCTTCCTCCAAAGCAAGATCCAAAATAACCATAATTTCCGGCTTACCTCTAAGCTCTGAGACCCTTCCTCCAATGGCTTTGTTAATGGGGACTTACGTTCACCAAGTCAAGCGTACTCATTTGGCCAATGAACTATCTAGTGCCAGATGAAGAGAGAAAAAGGCTTGCAAGAAACCGAAGAGGGAAATTCGTCTATTGTTTGTCAAGAAATCCGTCAAATCCCAAATGAAAGTGATTAAGAGCGCACAGCCCGTGTCGAAAGCCAGATCAAGAGCATCTTACTCTCTAAGGAATCAGCACGTTGCATCGCTTGAGGCAATGGAAGAGTTTAAGAAAAAGTTGGCGAGGCAAGGTGGAGTTATTGTGGCAACCTCCGAAGAGGTGAATAGGCTGGGTGAGTTGAGAAGGCTCTGGAGGAACAACTCATTTTTGTCTCCGTAGCTCCCACAATTGCGTTTGATGTTCATGTTAACTGTCACATCCCGGATCGGCTCCGCCGCAGCACGATATTGTCCGCTTTGAGCCCCTCCCTCACGGTTTTGTTTCTGGAAACTCACGAGTAACTTCCTAGTGGGTCACCCATCCTGGGATTACTTTAGCCCAAACTCGCTTAACTTCGAAGTTCCCATGGAATTTGAAGCCAATGAGCTCCCAAAAGGCCTCATGCTAGATGGAGGTGGGCATGCACATATAAGGCACATCACCCCCTCTCCGTTGGTTGATGTGAGATGTTACAATACACCCCCCTTAGGGCCCGACGTCCTTGTCGGCACACTCGCACCACACGACAGAGTGGCTCTGATACCATTCTGTCACATCCCGGATCGGCTTCGCCGTAGCACGATATTGTCCACTTTGGGCCCCGCCCTCACGGTTTTGTTTCTGGGAACTCACGAGCAACTTCTCAGTGGGTCACCCATCCTGGGATTGCTCTAGCCCAAACTCGCTTAACTTCGGAGTTCCCATGGAATCCGAAGACAGTGAGCTCCCAAAAGGCCTCGTGCTAGATGGAGGTGGGCATGTACATATAAGGCACATTACCCCTTCTTCGTTGGTCGATGTGGGATGTTACATTAACCTCTTTACCTTTGCCTACACAAATGGGTTGAAGGGGAGAGTGCATCAAAGAACAATTTAGCAAAAGGTTGAACTTTTTCTAACCATCTATTGCATATTTTTTCGTATTTGGTTTCAGGTTGGGGCCTCAGTGACTCAGTGAAGCTAGTTTGACATTATGTGCTATTCAACTATTATTATATGTTCAGTGAAGTTGCCAACCTCTGAGCTTCCTCCAAAGTAAGATCCAAAATAACCCTAATTTTCGACCGACCTCTCAGCTCTAAGACCTTTCCTCCAATGGCTCTGTTAATAGCGACTTACATTCAATTGCAAGCTGAAGCAGCTCGTTTGGCCAATGAACTCTTTATAGCCAAACGAAGAGAAAAAAAGGCTCGCAAGAAAGAGAAGAGGGAAATTCTTCTCTTGTTTGTCAGGAAATCCATCAAATCCCAAATGAAAGTGATTAAGAGCGCACAACTCATGTCGTAATCTAGAGCAAGAGCATCTTACTCTTTGAGGAATCAACGCATTGCATTGCTTGAGGCTGTGGAAGAGTTTAAGGGAGAGTTGGCAAGACAAGGTGGAGTTACTGTGGCAACCTTCGAAGAGATGAATAGGGTGGGTAAGTTGAGAAGGCTATGGAGGAACAACTCATTTTATGTGTCCGTAGCTCCCACAGCTGCATTTGTTGTTCATATTGACCTTCTTACCTTTGCCTACGCAAATGGATTGAAGTGGATTGTGTAAGTATTCTTCAATTAAAAATTGATTATTGATTTATTGAGTTATTGAATTTTTTTAACTATCTATTGCATACTTTCAGGTTGGGGCCTTAGTGACTCAGTGAAGCGAGTTTAACGGTATGTGTTCTTCAACTATTATTATAGTTCTGTGAAGCTACCGACCTGTGAGCTTCCTCCAAAGCAAGATCCAAAATAACCTTAATTTCCGACTGACCTCTAAGCTCTGAGACCTTTCCTTCAATGGCTCTGTCAATGACGACTTATGTTCAACTGGAAACTGAAGTAGCTTGTTTGGCCAATGAACTCTATCGCTAAACGAAGAGAGAAAAAGGCTCGCAAGAAAGAGAAGAGGTAAATTCGTCTCTTGTTTGTCAAGAAATTCGTCAAATCCCAAATGAAAGTGATTAAGAGCACACAGCTCGTGTCGAAAGCCAGAGCATGACCATCTTTCTCTTTGAGGAATCAGCGCGTTGCATCACTTGAAGCAATGGAAGAGTTTACGAGAGTTTGGTGAGGCAAGGTTGAGTTACTATGGCAACCTTCGAAGAGGTGAATAGGTTGCGTGAGTTGAGAAGCCTCTGGAGGAACAACTCATTTTCTATCTCCGTAGCTCCCACAGTTGCATTTGCGGTTCATGTTGACCTCCTTACCTTTGCCTACGCAAATGGGTTGAAGAGGATTGTGTAAGTATTCTTCAATTAAAAATTGGTTATTGATCTATTGAATTTTTTCTAACCATCTATTGCATATTTTGTGGTACTTAGTTTCAAGTTGGGGCCCCGTGACTTAGTGAAGCCAATTTGACGGTAAGTGCTATTCAACTATTATTATATGTTCTCCAAGCTACCGACCTCTGAGCTTCCTCTAAAGAAGGTCCAAAATAACCCTAATTTCCGACTGACCTCTAAGCTTTGAGACCCTTCCTCCAATGGCTCTGTCAATGGCAACTTACGTTCAACTGTAAGCTGAAGCAGCTCATTTGGCCAATGAACTCTCTATCGCCAAATGAAGATAGAAGAAGGCTCGCAAGAAAGAAAAGAGGGAAATTCGCCTATTGTTTGTCAAGAAATCCATCAAATCCCAAATGAAAGTGATTAAGAGTGTACAACTAGTGTCGAAAGCCAGAGCAAGAGCAAGAGCATCTTACTTTATGAGGAATCAGCGCGTTGCATTGCTTGAGGCAGTGGAAGAGTTTACGAGAGTTGGCAAGGCAAGGCCGAGTTATTGTGGCAACCTCTGAAGAGGTGAATAGGCTGGGTAGTTGAGAAGGCTCTGGAGGAACAACTCTTTTTTTGTCTTCGTAGCTCCCATAATTGCGTTTGATGTTCGTGTACCTTTGCCTACGCAAATGGGTTGAAGGGGATTGTGTTAAAAATTGGTAATTGATTTATTGAGTTATTGAACTTTTTCTAACCATCTACTGCATATTTTTTGGTATTTTGTTTCAGGTTTGGGCCTCTGTGACTCAGTGAAGCTAGTTTGACGGTATGTGCTATTCAACTATTATTATATGTTCTATGAAGCTACCGACCTTTGAGCTTCCTCCAAAGCAAGATCCAAAATAACCCTAATTTTCGACCGACCTTTGAGCTTTGAGACCCTTCCTCTAATGGCGAGTTATGTTCAACTCGCAGTCGGGCAGCCTTGTGACTTGTGTGACAAGCAATCTGTCGAATCCCAAATGAAAGTGATTAAGAGAGCATAACTCATGTCGAAAGCTAGAGCAAGAACATCTTACTCGCTGAGGATTCAGTGCGTGGCAGCCCTTGAGGCAGTGGAAGAGTTGAAGAGAGAGTTGGTGAGGGCCTCTCGAGTTACTCTGGCAACCTCCGAAGAGGTGAATAGGTTGGGTGAGGTGAGAAGTCTTTGGAGGAAAGAATCAATTTATGTCTATATACCTCTCACAGCTGCGCTTGATGTTCAGGTTGACATCCTTCGCTTTGCCAACGCAAATGGGTTGAAAAATATAGAGATTGTGTAAGTATTCTTCAATTAAAATTTGGTTACTGATTTATTTAGTTATTGAATTTTTTCTAACCATGTATTGCATATTTGGTATTTGGTTTTAGGTTGGGCCTGAGTGATTCAGTAATGCTAGTTTGACGGTATGTGCTATTCAACTTTTTTTTTTTTGTCAATGTGCTATTCAACTATTATTGTATGTTTTGTGATTTTTTGTAACATATGACTTAGATCTTGTGAGTGGAAAAGTTTCTATGTGATTTTGTGTAACATATGAGTAGGCACCAAAATTTGCTTTGAAATAGGTTCATTTATCAGCTTGAGTATTACATTATCTAGGGAGGTAAATTGCTGTTTTTCAAATTAAAACTAGTTCATATATTTGAAACATGTCCTTTTCTAATTTCGTGTTATGATATCGTGATAATAAGTATATTAAAAACTACAACCATGCCTCATGGACAATAAAAGGGAAAGAAAAATATCTTTGTTGAGACAAGTTTTTTGGATCTCTGTTTTGAACTATCCTGATCTGTTTAGTGGTCCGGACAATGGTCATATGTAAATACAGTGAATATTAAGCGTGGCCTCAACTCTAGGAAAACCCAGGAAGAAATTTATAACAATTCATGAGGGTCGTGAGAAGATAGTTAGGCTAATATAGCCATACGTGTATTCTATTTCAAATGTTTTCTGAAAACAAATGCATTTTCACTTTCACTTATATATATATATTGTTAAATATATTTCCATCACACCCTAAAAATTATTTTAATCATGAAATAAATAAATTATTATGTTGAAAATTAAATATTTGTCTCCAAATGCTCTAAACTAATGTTTCAAGTTAAATCCAACATATTCCATTAAAAATAAATATATTGTCAATAATATGGTTATAACAAAAATTAAGCTATTCCTAAACAATCAATCATATACAATTTCTATGTATATATAAGCACAAAAGAATGGATTCATAAATATACCCATCGGCATCAATTGCACGATTCTCAATTGAATGCAAATTGTCGAACACCATCGACATTTGCAAGTACTTTAATACCATTCTCATTTGCTGAAACAGCCAACATAATTCCTTCCTTATTAAATCGCAAGCAAGGAGAAGCCTAACAGATATCAAAGGTAAATGTCATTTTAAAGTTAACAATATAACCTTGAAATATGACAGTGAACATCATGAAGATAGCGAGAATTTATCAAAAATAGCCAAAACTTGACTCTTAATTTCAAAAATGTCAGTTTTTGTACATAATTTCAAATATAGCAAAAATTCACCTAAATAGACACAAATACCCTCAAATTTAAAAACCCATATAAACCTAAAAAGGTAAATATCTTGGAACATTTTTAAAAGGTAAATATCTTGGAATATTTAAAACAGCTTCATGGCGTGTGTGCCCCAGATAATGCAACTATTTCCTACAAATCAAACAACTTTATAAGTATATCACACGCAGATCATAGAGTTGAGAAACCTGGTATACAACACTTAAATTCACCTTGTCATTTAACCCCATTCTCGTAGAAAACCTCACGCATATGATCGCAGTGAAAAGGGGTCATCGGTGAACAAACCCAGATAAATGTTTCAATATGAGTTGAGAAAATTGAACGAAAAGGGTATCCAAGGTTCACCAAAATAATTCCAAATTCCATGTTTATCTTTAATACACATTTTACTTACCGGAAGCCTCCTTCTTCTCGGGCACCGCTCAAGTGCCGAGACATTAACTCTCCCATACTTCATAGGAATCTTTGGCCCCCACCTCCTGAAAATCCAAAGGGGTTTGGTCATGAAATGAACTTATATAAATTCACATACTTCAACTGATATGAATGTTAGAGAAGAGATTAGATTAACTCTCAACAAAGAGAGTGATCGCCAATTGGAACAAGTATGCGTATGTTACACCCGAGTACTTGTCTTTTAAAGGCTGAATGAGCTTCAATGCATTTACAAGACCTAAAATAGTGAAATGGAAGCTCATTGTGATTGAGAGTAAACAAAGATTATAAGCTTAATTAAACAATTATTAGCAATTGGGTTTGGTTAATACCGCATTGGCTGCGTGTTTAAGCTCAATCTCAAACCTCAAGCTCTCATTCGCTCCCCCTCTTCTTGGCCACTCCTCAATGTTCCTGTTGTAAGTGCCAGCATCATGCTATCCCTGTAAGACCCGTGTCTTGGGGAATTAAAAACGGTGAGCAATCCCACATCGCTCGGGAGGGAATGGTGAAGTGCCTTATATGTGTGGGCACGTCTCTATCTAGCAAGAGGCCTTTTGGGAGCTCATTGACTTCGGATTCCTTGGAACTCCGAAGTTAAGCGAGTTTGCGCTAGAGCAATCCTAGGATGGGTGACCCACCAAAGATATTGCTCGTGAGTTCCCGTAAACAAAATCGTGAGGCGGAGGCCTAAAGCGGACAATATCGTGCTAGGGGAGTCGGGTCGTGACATAATGGTATCGAGCCCCACCTCGACCGGAAATGTGCCAACGAGACGCCGGGCCCCAAGGGGGTGGATTGTAAGACCCGTGTCTTGGGGAATCAAGAACGGTGAGCAATCCCACATCGCTCAAGGAAGGAATGGTGAAGTGCCTTATATGTGTGGGCACGTCTCTATCTAAGCACGAGGCCTTTTGGGAGCTCATCGACTTGATTCCTGGAACTCGAAATTAAGCGAGTTTGCGCTAGAGCAATCCCAGGATGGGTGACCCACTGGGAAGATATTACTCATGAGTTCCCAGAAACAAAACAGTGAGGGCGGAGGCCCAAAGCGGACAATATCGTGCTAGGGGAGTCGGGTCCTAACAATCCCAACCGAACCTGTCGAAAAAAAAACTCGCCACTTTAACTCCAACTTTGCTCGACGAGATCGGAGGCGTACGAAATTATACAAAATGGGTTATGGAGATACTAGAATTGGGTGGGTGAAAGTAGTCTTGAAAATGTTCCAATATATGTACCTTTTAAAAATGTTCCAAGATATTTACCTTTTTTTAGGTTTATGTGGGTTTTAAATTTGAGGGCATTTGTGTATATTTAAGTGAGTTTTTTGCTATATTTGAAAATATTTACAAAAACTGACATTTTTGAAATTAAGGGTCAAGTTTTGGCTATTTTTGATAAATTCTCGAAGATAGCCCTCTGTGGCCATTACTGGTAATCCACCCTTCGCATCAATAGCATTCAACAGGTTCACGTTGTCCATGTCCCAAAATTGAATTTGGAATTCATCACCAGCAGCAAGAATCGGTTCTTGGTCGTATCAAACTGCACAACTCCCTGGGTTCGCTTCCCAAGCCCATTATATGTTCGCTTTACAGCTCCCTCGCTTTCATCCCATTCCACAATGTATGATTCTCTTTTTTTATTAGTCCCACACGAGAATAACCTATGATTTGCACTACGCAACTATCACACACAAGCCACGCAAAGATAAAGCACACACAAACCCAAAAGTAAACAAGCACACAAAGAACACAAGAATTTATAGAGGCTTCTTGATGATCTCCGAGAAATTCACTAGTATGAAAGAATCCCTTTGGTTATAATGAAAAAGCCTTTTTGCTCTCTCACAAAACCTGGCTCTCTTTTCTCTCACCCTTGGCTCAAACCCAATTTGATACCTTAGTTTTCTCACGTTATCATAACCTAGCGCTAAAAGTCCTATTTATAATGCATAGGACTTTTAATACAAGTTAACTATGAATAGGAAACTAAAACTCGGTTAAATTAGGCTAGAATACCCTAAAAAATAGGAAAAACTATTCTAAACTGCCAAGGATCCGCGCTGGATTCGCGCCGTCAGCTTGAGCCCCTGCACTTCCGCTGAGCGCCAGAGCCAGGAAAAACTCATTTGCAGCCCCTTTTTCTGTTGTTTCCTCTTCATCCTTCCGCATCTATGGTGAGCCAACTTCAACAATCTCCACCTTAGAACATCTTCAACCACTTACAAATCTTTCTAGTAATTCGCAAGAGCTCCACCATGACAAGAAACTCCTTGCCTTAACGCACCTTAGGTGAGAAGGTGCTCCACCCAATGCTAAACTTGGATAACCCAGACCTCTTGTGTAGAAGAGAGATCCCCATCTTTATACCCGAACCTCTCGTACTCGCCTTACAGAATTTCTACTTTTAAGACTCTTGAAGCGTTTTTGGACTCGTCTCATCTTTTACCCGTGGAGAGCGAGAAAGTATAGAATTCACTACAGCAAAGGCTAGAATTGAAGAGCAGCCTTTGTAGGTTGCAGTCTACAGTTGAAGATATTAAGGGCAAACCTTCAAGAGTGTCAATGGCTTGTTCTGATATCACCTTGTCTTCCACTACTTGGTAAGATCCCAGTTTTTACCTTTAACCCAGCCACCTTAGAGTTTATGACTCTTCATGGTTGCTTCATTTGTCCTCAAATAACCAATGTTCATTATACTTGAACGCCAAGCAAGAAACCCCATTGGATGATACTCATCACTGCGTTCATCAGTAGGACACGTCTTTGCGCCATCACGAAACCCTATTAGATGATAACCTTTTAACAATTTCTGAATCTTAGTACTCCAAGACACATAATTGGTGTCATCCAACTAAGAGACATAAAGTCACCAAATTTCCTAGGTGTTCCAAATTAGGGCACCAAAATTCCCAAATTAGATCACACAATAGCAACTTACAAGTCGAGCCTCAAATTCACCAATTGACAACTAATTCAACCTTTTTAACACAGAACAAGGATTTCGCACAGATCAAAAGACCAGAAATGGAATCAACTTTAGATATGAAAACATATGATGCTGTAACTACAACAGGTACATGTGAAGAACACATTGCAGAGGAGAGAAATCCATGATGAGCTCGAAGAAGCAAAAAGTAAACAAAAAGGAGAAAAACTTAGCTTAGAGTCACGTGAAAGAGGATCTCAGATGCTGTGAAGTGTTACAGCTCTAATACTAATACCATGGTAGAAACCATTGTGCCACATCAAATCACTGTAACTCACAATCAATCAATTACATACAGAGAACAAATATCAAGAATAGTAAAGAAGAAAAGCAACAGAGAGCAGAAGGGTTAGAATGGCTAGGGAAAAGCCTTATTTTTATATTTATTATTAATAAATTTTATCATCGACTCTGACAAAGTATATTTAAAATACATGCTTAAAAGTAAAGCTGATATCCAAAACCAAATATAAAGAGAATATTCACCCCCTTCTATTTTAATAGGCTGCATAAATAACTCATTAACTTTTAAACTGTTTTCTTCCTCTTTTACTAAATGGCGTTAAGCATGTTAGTGTTTTCAGGTGTGTGTGTGTGTTCAGAATTTACAGAAGAAAACAAAAGGAGGAAGAAGCAAGAAGAATTATCAAAATCTGCACGCTATACGTGTAGCAGCAGAATGTTCATTCACAAACTGTTCTTTTAACCTCACGCACATAGTGTGAGGGATATATCTGTTATGCACAGCACTGGATCTCTTACAGACAAGATGATCTCAGCCATTCACTTAAGCAACCAATAGGAAGCTTACACTTGTCATAAAAAGAAAATAAAATGGAAAACTGATTAAACTAACTCTTAAGTCACTTAAGGCTTATAATTCAACACTCCCCTTTAAGTCTTGAGCTGATTTAACTCCAAGCATACTTCTGAGATAATTGAACCGATCCTTAGCCAAGGATTTGGTGAAGATGTCAGCTAGTTGTTCCTTAGTAGGACAAGACACCAAGTCAATGATACCTTCTTGAAGTGCATCTTTGATGAAATGATATCTTCGATCAATATGCTTTGTCTTCTCGATGAAACACAGGATTTTTAGTGATGGCAATTGCAGATGTATTGTCACACCGCAATGGAGTTGCTTCATGCAAGTTCCCCAAAATCTTCTAACACAAATCTGAGCCAAATGGCCTGTGCGGTAGCCTCGGATGCGCTTATATACTCTCATTGTGGACAACGCCACACAATTTTGCTTGATCAAGCCCAAGAGAAAATACCGCTGCCAAAAGAGAATGCATATCCGTAAGTACTTTTGCTGTCTTCAATTGATCCTCCCTACCATCATCACGAAACCAATCAGCATTGCATTCTTTCCTTTTACATACTCTAGACCATAGTCTAGAGTCCCTTTAATATACCTTAGCACTCGTTTAGCAGTTCCATAATGCTTATTTGTAGGGCAATGCATGAAACGAGCAAGCAGACTAGAAGCATACATAATATCTGGTCCGTGGCGGTTAGGTACAAGAGGCTACCTACAATGCTTCTATATTGCTCTTCACTTGCTGCTCCACTTCCATCATCCTTAATTAGCTTTTCGGTTGCTACAAGGGGTGTAGTTACAGACTTGCACTCATTTAGGCCAAATTTGTTCAATAAAGAACCTGCGTACTTCTTTTGGTGAATGAATATGCTTGAGTTCGTTTGAACCACTCCCATGCCAAGAAAATGATGTAGAAGGCCCAAATCTGTCATCTCATATTTCATCATCATCTCTTCCTTGAATTCATCCAACAATTCCTTGCAGCTCCTCGTATACACAATGTCATCAACATAAATAGAGACAATGAGAATATCTCTATCTCCTCTTGTCTTGGTATACAAAGTAGCTTCACTTAGGCTTTTCTCAAAACCACATTGCATGAAATAGGTGTCTATCTCTCCATACCAAGCTCTAGGTGCTTGTTTCAGACCATAAAGAGCTTTGTGCAGCCTATAAACTTTATCTTCCTTGCCTTTGATCACATAACCCTCTGGTTGGTCTATATAGACCTCTTCTTGCAATACACCATTTAGGAAAGCTGATTTTACATCAAGTTGGTACAGCTTCCACTCCTTCCGAGCAGCCAAGGCAATGAGAGTTCTAATCGTGTCCAATCTAGCCACAGGAGCATAGGTTTCATTGTAATCTAGTCCAGGTTTCGAGCATACCCTTTGGCAACTAACCTCGCCTTGTTTTTTTGAACTGAACCATCCAAGTTTAACTTGGTTTTGTAAACCCACTTGACTCCAATAACTGGTTTCTCGGTTGGTCACAACCAATTCCCAAGTGCCATTTTTTTCAATCATTTGGAGTTCATCTTCCATTGCCTTTAGCCATGCCTTGTCTTGAGCTGCCTCTGCATATCTTTCTGGTTCAATGATGCGTAGATTGCATCGTGCAAGCACATCATCTAGTCTTCTCCATTTCAATGGTGAGTGATCATAAGCTTGAGTGTTCCTTTCTTCACCGCTTATGTCCCTTGAGATATGTTGTGATGGTGCTTGAATAGATGTATGAGGTGTTAGTGCAGCATTCTCGCCTTTATCTCCTATAACGAAGCCATGCTCACTTAGACTTTCATCAAAAAATGGTGTCACAAACCTTGCCGTAGTTTTCTCTGTCAGTTCCAAGATCCTTCTTCATCAAAGGTGACATCTCTTGACAATGTGAGTTTCTTGGAGATTGGATCAAAAATTCTATAACCTTTCTCACAAGTTGCATAGCCAACAAACACTCCCTTCACACTTTTAGGTTCCAGTTTGTGTCTTAATTCATTAGGCACATGAACATAACACAAGGAGCCAAAAACTTTCGGATGAGCAATGCCCGGCTTTCTTCCACTATAGGCCTCAAAAGGTGTGACATTGTTCAAAGCCTTGGTAGGACATCTATTCAAGATATATACAGCTGTGTGTACAGCCTCCGCCCAAAGAAAATAAGGTATTTCCTTCTCATGTAGCATAGACTTAGCCATTTCAACCACCTGTCTGTTTTCCTTTCTACCACTCCATTTCTTTGAGGAGTATAGGCCATTGTGAGCTGCCTTTGAATCCCATGATCTTCACAAAACTTTATGAACTCGTAAGATAGAAATTCTCCACCTCTGTCACTCCTCAAGCATTTCACCTTGTGTCCAGATTGCAACTCAGTCATGGATTTAAATTTCTTGAAACAAGAGAAAGCTTCAGATTTGTTTCTTAAGAAATAAACCCAGACCATTCTTGTAGAGTCATCAATGAACAGCATGAAGTACTTGTTTCCTGCAATGGACTCATTTCTCATAGGACCGCATAGATCAACATGAACCAACTCAAGTGGACTGCTTGCTCTTTGAGCTTGACCTTTTGGAAAACTAAGTCTGTGTTGTTTTCCAAGTTGGCAGCCCTCACATACACCATCTTGTTCTTCTAATTGAGGTAACCCATGCACCATATCTTTATCTCTCAACTGTTTTAACCCTTTAAAATGCAAATGTCCTAGCCTTTTGTGCCAAGTCCATGTGCACCGAGTGATACTAGCCTTCATGACCAATTGGTTTTCAGCTAGGAGGGATAGGGGATAGCATCTGTTCTTCTTCATTGGAACTTTGATGATGAGGCGCTTCATTGAAGAACTCTCAAACACCTTACACATTCCACCTCCAAACACCAGAAAATATCCATGCTCATCCATCGACCAACACTCAACAGATTCTCTTTTAATCCTGGAAGATACATCACTTCCCTAATGTACTTCCTTCCTTTTGTTGTGTCAATGACCAATGAACCCATGCCAGCCACCTTCACAAGTGTACCAGTTGGCATTTGTACCTGTCCAGCCACATTTGTTTTCACATCCACAAGTAAATCAACATTGCAGTCATGTGATTGCTACAGCCACTGTCAATGTACCAATCCCCATTTGGTTTTGACTCGGTGGTAGCACGCTTGCATAAAACAGATTTCCAATCACCTCCTTTTGACTTGCACGGTTGCCTTACGCACAGCCTTCTCTGCAGTGCACTCTCTAGCCAAGTGACCAAACCTGTCACACAGCTTGTAACACTTTGGCTTGCCTTTATACCTGCATTCTCCAAAGTGATACTTGGAGCACACCTTGCATTGGGGTTTTGACTTCTTGACCTGTAGATGAGCCGTGAGTGCATGCGCACTATTCCATTGAGGCTTGCCTTTCGATTCCCAAGGTTTTCCTTTTGGATTCCAATTTTTCTGAGCCTTTGATGAACCAGGATGAGATGCATTCTTATTCTGGCCTTTTGAACTCACCGTGAATGAGGCAAAAGCTTTCTCAGTTGCATCTGCGTTGTGCAACTCAAAAGCGTTGCTCTTGGCTTTTCGTAATAGCAATTACCTCTTGCAATTCCACAGTCTGTAGACTCTTAGTGTTTTCAATCACTAAACAAATGGGGTCATATACCTTGCTAAGACTAATCAAAACCTTTTGCACAAGCCTCTCATTCGAGAGCACTTCACCATATGTTTTCATTTGATTAATCGGATCATTCAGTCTAGTAAGGTAAGCGGACAAAGACTCATTCTCATGCATTCTAGTATATTCAAATTCACGTCCTGAGATTTTGAAGTTTTACCGATCTAACGTGATCTCCACCATGAAATTCTCCATACAACGGCTCCCAAGCAGCTTTGGCGTAGTCTGCATTTGCAATTCGTGGGAAAATCTGATCCGAGACTGCATTTTGGATAATACCCAGAGCCTTTGCATCCTTCATGAGGATTGCACCGCCTTCTCATCATCTTCTTCCTCTCGAGGTCTCCTCGCTTGCCTTCTTCTTCTTCGAATCAAACTGAATTCCCTTCTCTACCAGATTCCAAAGCCCATATGATTTGAATATGGTCACCATCTTAATCTTCCAAAACTCATAATTTTCACCGGAGAAAATTGGGGTTCTCACCTACGAGCTTCCAGATCCAGCCATGATTGATCTCTCGATTCTTCCAAAAACGAGTTGTTTTCAGATTTAGAAGAAAAACCCAAATTTCCCGATGATGTTTCCTTTCACGCAGTTGAACGCCCAGCTCTTTAGATAATCGAACCTAGCTCGAGGCCATGTTAGTGTTTTCAGTGTGTGTGTGTGTTCAGAATTTCTGAGAAGAAAACAAAAGGAGGAAGAAGCAAGAAGAATTATCAAAATCTGCACTGCTATACGTGTAGCAGCAGAATGTTCATTCACAAATGTTCTTTTAACCTCACGCACATAGTGTGAGGGATATATCTGTTATGCACAAGAATGGATCTCTTACAGACAAGATGATCTCAGCCATTCACTTAAGCAACCAATAGGAAGCTTACACTTGTCATAAAAAGAAAATAAAATGGAAAACTGATTAAACTAACTCTTAAGTCAGCTTAAGGCTTATAATTCAACAAAGCAGACAACACTCACTACAAGAAAAAGATCAAGAGTGACCAATTTCTCAATGACAAAATGGATAATAGTCACAAATAGTGTGCATTTAGTGACTAACAATGTTAAATGGTCCCTAAAACTATTGGTGCCCATTTTTTAACTTTTAATGACCAATTCTTTGGACAAATAGTGACTACTCTAAATTTTAGTCAATAAAAATAGTTTAGATTTTATATTTAGTGACCTAAACAAATAAGTTGACATGGCACAAGAGGCCTTACACGTGTCTTTTAATACATCAGTGACCAATTATTTCTTTTAAAATTTCTTTTCAAAACGAGATCATCGAGTCGTAGCGTGCACTTCTCCTTCGTAGCTAGCAAGTCTCTCTCAGATTGTGCCCTTCGATTCGTGAGCGAGCAAGCAAGCGATCGTCCTTTTCAGCAAATTCAGATTTCAAATCGTGCTTTGCGTGTTGCTCTTTCTCTCTCTCTCTCTCTCTCTCTCTCTCTCTCTCATCCTGAAACTTCTCACCGGTGTGCTCTCTGAACTTGATTTTGATTTTGATTTTGATTTTGATTTTGAGTTCAACTTTAATGTTGATTTAGGGTTCGAATGTGTTTTCGACTTTGATTCACCTCAAGACCTCTAAGGTATTTTCTTTTTGTTCTCTCACCGATGACTCTGGATTTGGGGTTTCAAAAGCTAAGCAATGGAAGGGAGGGTTAGGGTTTCCAAAATTGAGAGAATGATGGAGTTAGATCTCGATTTCGGCTTTGATTTCGATTGGTTTGACCCACTACTCTGGCGTCGACTTTTTGGTTGATCGGATGCATCCGAGATGCTTTTGGTTGGTCAGATGGTTTATGTCCTCTCTCTGTTCCCATTTGAACAATGAAGTAGTTTTGCTTGATTACACACATATGTATGGAATAAAGTAGTTTTATTATCTACTTTGTGACCTGCTGAAGGGTTTTTGGTATCATTTATATTGTATTTTTGCAGATAATAGAAAATACAAAGGAGCTTAAGCAGAAACTGAGAGATAGCATCAGAAGGAAATCTGATCTGTTTAAGAATGGCTGTGTTACCACCCAGAAGGTAACTATGTTTCTTTGTTTTGTAAGTTTGGTCTTACAAAGTTCTCCAAGAAAATAATACAATGTTCCCCTTTGTAGTGCTCATGCACTTCCGAAAGTTTATCAGACACTTGTGATGGATGAGGGTTCTACCATTATTGATTTTGACCCTTCTGGTAAGTACACATTTGTAATCAGTTATGTCAGTCCATGGGATCTGATAGAAATTAATTGCAAGCTCTGTTTCATCTATAGATTTTGAAATTGATATGGACAGGCAACGCTTTACATGGCAAGTTTGTCTTCTCTTCTTTCCTTATATGACCATTTTCTGATATTTCTGGTAGTTATTCATTGGTATTGCATTTTCATTGACATCTAGTGATTGTTCTCTCTTTTACCTTCAAAAATTGTTTTTGACTTTATCATCTCCAAAAGGGCATTTGCAAACTTCCTTTTATAGAAGAAGAACGACTTCTATTTGAAATGAGAAAGTAGAGAAGGAGTTGGTGGTATGAAACTTTTTATATATTTTAATTTCTTAAAGATATGAGATGTTTTTCCATTCTTCTATTTAAATTGTCTTATCAGTTTGTGTTACACTGTGTATGGGGAGACAGGAATAAGGAAAAAGTTGATCAATTAGTTGTGTTTAGCACACACAATATGGCATCACAGATTGTCGCACTGTTTACAAAGGAAAATTGCCACATCAAGATTGACAACAGTTTGTGGTAGGTCAATTATCTTTCTAAAGTCTTGTCTTTGTTACTTTGCCTTTTTCTTTTTCTTTCATGGACCTCTTTTGCAGTATTTTCTAAATGTTAAGGAAGTAAGTAGATCATAAACTTCAAGAAGACTGTTTAATGTTGGTTTACTTGTTCTGCCACTGCGGGTATGATTAGTTCCTTACTAGCACTGGCTTAATGAGTTTTTGGTATTCTAAGTACATTGTTGGGATGTTCAATAGTTAAATGTCCTCATTCCTTAATACATGTCCTGGAATTTGCATGTGAGAAGCTTAATTGGCCTTCAACTAGCATAAGAGAAATTGTCAGTGGCATGTTATAATTAAACCCAATTTGTAACATTTGCCATCTACATTTGCAGACAATCACTGAAGACGATCTTATGGAGACAAAACTATGGCACGAATATCAGAGAAGCACACCCAAGTCCAGGTTCTTTGGCTTCTTGCTGTCTTCCATTTGTTATTCACATCTATACCTACGAATTTCTCTTTAAAATCATTGTTCAAGAACTAAATGCAATGCAACAGCCAGCTTGTTCAGGAAAGGTTTAGAAAACTAGATAATATGGGAAAGGTTTACATTTTTGCTGCCATTTATTTTCATTTTTTAATTCATGACTTGGTGGTGCAGGTAAGATGGATCACATAGTTTGGTAAACAGTTGGTAAAAGAGTTGAAGTTGCAACCAAATGGATAATATGCTTGCTGTTGAAGGTTCCACCAGAAGAGCAGAAGCTTGCAGTCAGTCAACTGTGGTGAATCATATTTTTATGTTTTTGGATCAATTGACATATCTAGGTTGGGTTATAGAGTCATCTAGGTTTGTTTTTGGTAGAGATGTATGTCATAGACTTGGATTTGAATTGGTTCAAACTTGGATAGCTTGTGAATTTGGCGGAAGAATGTTGATATTTTTTGAATGCAATGAATTTTGTTATACTATTTTTTTTATTATCAAAATTGTTTCCACAGCACTATGTATGAAAAAGAATTAGATGTTATTTCATATATTATTACACAATAAAGAACAAGGAAAACAAATCAATTAGTTACCAATTTTTCAAATACATTAGTGACCAACCAAGTAGGTCAGTAATTTAGTCACGTGACCCACTTTTAGTGACCAAAATACGTGTTTTAGTGACCAAATTTTGACCCCTTTAGTGATCAAAGTTGTAGTCACTAATAACTTTTTCGTTAGTGACCAAACATAGGAAATCACTAATTCTTTGGGTTGTAGTGACCAATAATTGTAGTTGGTCTCTAAATAGAATTTGTGACGAGCTTCTAGTGACCACTCAGTGATCACCAATATTTGGACACTAATTGCTTTCAGTGACCAAAAATGGCATTTTCTATGACCAAGTGGCTGGCCACTAATATCTGTTTTTCTTGTAGTGACTCTTCGTATATACGTACGTACACATAGATAAATCTACACGACTACACATAGAGAGGCATTGAAACCATAGTGCAGTACTCTGCAAGAGCCCAAATTGGGATAGTATTCCTGAATGCTGCGTAGTGTGCCATGGCATTCCTCATGAAAACTCCGATCACTTCCTGTCAAGAGAAAAAGAAAATAAACAAAAGATGAGCAACCTGTAGTTATTAGTAATTAAACAATATCCATTTTACTTTTTCCCTGGTGCGGGAGAGAAAACTTCCCCATCACCGACTGTGTATGATAGAGAAATAGACTCATGGTTGTATACAACCCGGTAACACTTAAGATTTTCTCCTGCTACAGAATAAATGGTGTTTAAGAATGCTACCTGCTGGGGAAAATCGCCATTTTCCAATTGAGAATTGATCAACATCTTTGCAGCTTGGTGAATAGGAGTAGGGTCTCTCTCCGCCTATTGCATAAAGAAAAAATATAAACATGAAAACTTAGACATTGGGAGAGAAATATGCAAAAGTAAAAGAACTGAGGAAGTGGCTGGCACATAGCTGGGTGTAAAAATTCATGTACTAACCTGTCCACCATGAATTAAACCCATTAATCCCATTGCAGTCTGCACCAAATTGGATCGGTCTCTTTCAAGAGGTGTATAGATCTGTGTAACCCATTCAAGAGATTAATTTTAGTTTACTCTGAAGAGAGAATATATTTGCCAATGAATCTCAGAACAACTAGGCGCACGGTATAAATTGAGCTGCATGTGCTAGTGCTATGAGTATTTTGGGAATAGACCAACAAAGCCTCAACATATTTCATGTAAAGGGGGAAAGAAAAGAAAGAGAAAGAGAAGTGAACCTTGTTTGTACAAGAAATGTAGCTCTCTCCCCATCCACCATCATCTCTCTGTGTTTTGAGTAAAAATTCAACGCCTCGGCGTATAGCCTCACAATTATTGTAAGTCTTCCCAGCAGCCTCTAACCCTCTGATTGCAAACCATGTTCCATAAATGAAGCAGATTCCCCAGTTTCCATACCTGTGATAATTTTTGCCTCTTTAGTTTATTTCTCTAACACAAGCAGAGGCGGATGCACGTTGGGACAAGAGGGGTCGCACGACCCCTTGGAATGCCAGGAATCTGGTTGTGGACTCCATGAACGACCCCTTGAACAGCAACAGAGCGACCCCTTATGTGCACACCAAGTGCTCGACGAAAGTCCCAGCATGTCTGCCTTGCTCTGCATGTCAGGAGGAGTTGGGGGTTGCAAGTATACAATTTTAGAGACTTTGATGATGATGTTGACGAATTAATGGCTCCATCTCTACCACTGGAAGAGTTGTTGAGTTTAGATGCTAAAATCAGTGGGGATGAAGATTACAACGGAGAACAAATATTGAATATCCTTGCTGCCCATCATGCCAAATGCTCAGATTTGGTTGGAGATCCCTTTCGAAAGAACCTGTGGATGTTCCAATTCCTCTCATGGTCTACCATGGAGCAAGAATATGATGAGGTAGCGTTTGAGGAGATTGGTGCCAATCAAAACAGGGAGACAAATGAAGGAGATGAAGGAAACAATCCCCAATTGGGAACAATTATTATTGCCTTGGAGCTATTGTTTGGTAATTAAAAAGAACAAAACATATCAAATATATGGATTCAATGGATTTGATGCCTGAGAAGCGATTCTCCAGCGACTGGAGCCAAGCTAGCGAGAGAAACCGTCGGTGAATGAGTACAGGACATGAGGATGAGGGAGGCCGGGAAATTAGAGTAAAGGAGGCCTACTGAAAATGACTATAATATCCTTAAAATAAGAACCACGTGCCCTCACTTACAAATATCAGTAGTATAAACTTAGAACATAAATATATCACTTACAAGTGTACAAATTAAAAAAAGGAAGACATGTGTTAGGGTTTTTTTGTAATTTTTTTTTAAAAAAATAAACCTAGAACATAAATATATCACTTACAATAGTGGGCTTTGACTTTATATGGAGCTAGAGGTCGAGTGCAGAATGATGTTTTTGCTAACTGGAATAGGGTTGGTGTTATTATTTTGATGAAATTTATGGTTTACATAATACATATATGGGTTTAATTTATTGAATGATATTTTTGTTAATTGGAATAGGTTTGGTGTGTTTTTAAGTTTTTAGCATTGTTTTCATCTTCTTTTTTTTTTTTTTAAATCGGGACTTTAACACTATGACCCCTTGGGATAATAATCCCTGATCCGCCACGAACACAAGTAAGAACATAAGTATGCTTAACATAATCTGATCTAAGGCAAGCATACCATGACCCATCAGGATTTTGTATGTCTTCAATGAACCCTGCAGCAGTTGTGATGAAATTATCTATCCTGTTTCTTTCTGTGGGCAGGGTATAACTTCCTAAACAAAGCTAATGCCTGGATTGAAGATGAGGTGCACTCGACATGCCTGCATGACTCTTATGTTAGTCTTCAAGGAATGTAGTCTAGAACCTAAGGAATTACAGGATGGAAAATGTTGGATCAAAAGTTTTACTCGTATTCGATGATGAGATTCTCGAGAAATTCTACAGGGTTGAGCCACTGAAGGAGAAAATGAATATATGCATGTCATGATACACATTGAAACAATGGAGATATTAAAATTCTTTGATCACTTAAAGGGATTTTTCTTACTTACCTCCAACCATTTTGGAGCTCCTGCTGGCTCCCAGGCTGATACACCACCATTTGGACTCTGGTTCAAATCATACAATGGAGCTTATTAATACCATTGAAACAAAATAAAGAGACAGTAAAGAGAAAATAAAAATAACTATCTTCAGTATATAAATTTCCCCATTTAGAGATATACTACTTTTTATTCAATCTAGTCCTCACCTGCAGAGAAAGTATGACATTGACAGCATCACATAAACGCTCAGGTTCTAGTTGTTCACCAACGAGTTGTGGTGGCAGCATCGATAACAACAAGCAACACTGTGCGACATAACATGTGCTTGAGAAACATATACAATTGTAATGGCTCCACCTCAACCCTCAGCTTGATAAAAATACTCACCTTCAAACCTTCTGCAGTACAATCAGAAACTTGCCATCCATGGTCTTGATCAGAGAAAGTCCATGCTCCTTTAGAAATGTGGCGAAAATGGGCTAAAAAGTCACCAGAAGGATTATCCCTAACCTAGAATATTACAATCTGATGCATATTTTAGCCAACTTAAAATGCAATGGGAGAAAGAAAAATGCTTGATGGTCAAAATGAAAGGAAGAAGGAAAAGGGCTTTTATAGAACGTGTAAGTACAGAAACCTGAGATTTCTTAAGGAAGTCATGTCCTTTCTTAAGTACCGATCCAAGTTCATCATTCAGATTTGCAGCAAGCAAAGCTTGAATGGCCAAACTAGCATCCCACATCTGGCTACCAAAACTCTGCATATGAATACAAAGAATCAAAAGCAGAAGTTTTGTGGCCCAAATAGCACTTCCAACCAAGAAGTTAAAATTAAAACCTAAAATGTGCAAACAGCTAACCTGCATTTTCATTCCATCTTCTGCAACCCATATGTAATCTGCAATCCTTGCAAGATGCTTCTGGTAAGATTCTCCATTGCGATCTTCAGCCCAGCAAGCAAGCATATTTAATGGCTGCCAAATTCAAATAACATTGCATTTTAAATAGCAGCAATGTGAATACTATTCTCATCTAATTACTTTTTCTTCCATTATGATTTGATTACCTTTTCTACAACTCCAATAGTAATGTATCGAGTGTAGGAGCGATTTTCGTCCCACTAGAATATTCGCCTAAGATTCCTTCGTCTTCTTCCTCTTCTCTCGATCCTCGCAAAAATAGCACGGAGTGAAAGACCACACCGGGGGTGTTGGCCAAAGGCCCTCCGATGCCTAAGTTAGGTTGGGTGTTTGAAGGAAAACTGGTGGCGGAGCCGTGTGTGGTGGCGGAGCCTAGTGTGAGAGAGAGAAAGAATAAGGTGGCTAGGGTTTGTGTGGAATAATTTCTGCAGAGTTTCAGTAGGAATTTAGACGTACCTTCACCCTTGTGCGTAGCCATCTATTTATAGAGGGCCTCGGAGGCTAGGGTTTCAGAAGAATAATTCCATAGATGGGAAGGAATTATTCTTCCTGATTTGGTGAGGTTGGTGAGGTTGGTGTAATTAGGGATTTAATTTAAATCAAATCCCTAATTAAGGCAAGAATCAAATAACTCCCAATTAAATTGAGTAATCCCAAATTAGGTTAGATAATTCCCAAATGGAAGGAAATCAATTTGACCTAGGATTTTATTAAGGGAAGAATTCGGTTACCACAAATGCCCCCAGCTTCTCGCATGGCGCGTGGTGGCATGGAGGAGGTGTGAATTAATCATTGGGCTGTCCAAATTGTCACCGGGCTTTCTTCTTGGATTTGGGCTCTTGTTTGGAGGAGGCTTGTGACTTCTTGCAGGTCAAGGAGCCTTAATCGCTATAAGCGCAGGCTTCTCTTCGCTCCTTTTCAAATCGCAAACTTGCTTCCTCTACCTCCCGCTAGAGAGAGATCTTGGAGGATTGTACCGCTTGTCAAGGAGAGGAGGCGTTGTGGTATGTCATGATTTGTTGATCTGCTCCAACTTGAATTCTTGACTTCTGCCTTCTCGCTTGCAGAGAACGTCATCAAGAAGAAACTCGAACTTGGCTCGGACATGACCAAAGTTTGTTAAGCTTTAAACATCCCTGGATGATGCACTTTGAGCAGGAGGAGTCCTCGATCGAACTTCCTTCTTACGCCATGAGCAAGTCTTCCTCAAGGATGTTTGTGTCTTGAGAAGATCCTCATGGGAGTTGCTCATTCTTCAACTCGCCGGGATCAAGCGCCTTGTCGGCATGAACAGCAAGAATGTCAATAGCATGCGGGAGGTTCGGGACATTCTCGCTCAGTCTCTACTCGAACTGCCCAAAACCCGTGACCTCGCCTGTAAGGAGGCTGCCGAGAAGAGGAGGCTCGCCGAGAAGCAAGGTTTGGGTCACCTGCGCCGATCCGGGATCAAAGCGAGTGGATCGTACCTCTGTCCGGCCAATCACGACTCGTCTGCGAAGCCACGAACAGTCAAGTGCGGAGCTAGCTCAATGTTGCAAGTTGCCGCCAAGAGAGCTAAAGAGTCGTCTGCTCGAGCAAAGAGTCCCTCGATTGTGTGAACTGCCGATTCGGGAGTTGGTGAAAGCTCACTGGTTAAGTTTGACTCTCATGTTGAAGCCACGGAGGCGTTCAAGCATGAGATTGTTGCTAATGCGTACAAGTTCGGATACTTGGACTGCGGGAACTGCTCATCCTTGTTGCCCTCTCGAACATGAAGATGGTGAGCAAGCTTTATCTTGACTTGCCCCCCTGCTCAAAGTGAGCGGATCAATGTCATGGATGTAGAAGCGATTGAAGAAGCGATTAGCGAGATAAAGCTACAATGGAGGAAGACAATGCCAAAGGTGGTGCAATTGATGAGGTTTAAGGCAGATGCCAAGGAGCGAGCAAGCTGGGCCACTGGGCAGGTGGTTGCAATCGAGCAGCGAGCAGGAACAGTGGTTGTAGAGCAGCAGGGGTCATTGAGCGGGTAGCTGCAATTGAGAAGGTAGTCGAACAAGATGGAGGTATTGGCTCCGAGCGGCGATTGGGGCTGTGAGCAAGTGACTCGAGTATTAAGCGGTAGTATAAGATGGAGGCGCTAGGGCCGAGTAGGTAGCACTGGGCCGGGCGATTAACTGAGCTGGCGAGTAGGCTGCGTAAGATGGAGGTGATGACACCGAGCAGGCAGCTAGGGCTTGAGGAAGTCGTCGACCAGTGGTCACTGCCGAAGTCTCACAAGAGATGAAGACTCCTTTATTACCTCCGAGCTTGGTAATTTTCTTTTAATAAATGGTCTTTAGTTGACCACCTTATTTCTTGTTGGACTTGGGCTGGTTGGCCGCTTTACTATGGAATTTTCAGTTGTCTTTCAAACTTCAATTCCCATTGTATCTTGTAAGTGTATGTCCTGGAGACATAGCGCTTGAAAGAGACTCCATTGAGTTTGTACTCGAGAAGTAGCTTGCTTACAATGGAGGTAAGGCTTGTCGCATGTGTGCGTATGTCGGGGACATAGCGTTCGAAAAGACCCCATGAAGTTTGTACTGGAAGTAGCTTGCCTTCGGTGGAGGTAAGGCTTGTCGTCAGGCGCATGTCGAGGACATAGCGCTTGAAAAAGGCTCCATTGAGTTTGTACTCAAGAAGTAGCTTGCCTGCAATGGAGGTAAGGCTTGTCGTCATGCGGGCGTATGTCGAGACATAGCGCTCGAAAAAGGCTCCATGAAGTTTGTACTCGGAAGTAGCTTGCCTTCAGTGGAGGTAAGGCTCGTGGGTTCATGCGGGCGTATGTCGGGGACATAGCGCTCGAAAAAGGCTCCATGAAGTTTGTACTCGGGAAGTAGCTTGCCTTCATGGAGGTAAGGCTTGTCGCTGCGGGCGTATGTCGGGACATAGCGCTCGAAAAAGGCTCCATGAAGTTTGTACTGGAAGTAGCTTGCCTTCGGTGGAGGTAAGGCTCGTGGCCTGCGGGCGTATGTCGGGGACATAGCGCTCGAAAAGGCTCCATGAAGTTTGTACTCGGGAAGTAGCTTGCCTTCAATGGAGGAGGTAAGGAGGCTCGTCACCGCTTGGAGCCGAGCCTGCGCAACTCGAACAATGGCCTTCTTGTTGTGGTAAGATGCCACCGGCGGTAGGCAGCAACTCGAACAATGGCCTTCTTGTTGTAGTAAAATGTCACCGCCGTAGTAAACTCGAACAATGGCCTTCTTGTTGTGGTAATATGCCACTTTGCCGGGTAAGTCGCAACTCGAACAATGGCCTTCTTGTTGTGGTAATATGCCAATCGCCGCTGGTATGCCGCAACTCGAACAATGACCTTCTTGTTGTAGTGAGATGTCACCGCCGGTAAGCCGCAACTCGAACAATGGCCTTCTTGTTGTGGTAATATGCCACCGCCGTATGCCGCAACTCGAACAATGACCTTCTTGTTGTAGTGAGATGTCACCGCCGGTAAGTCGCAACACGAACAATGGCCTTTTCTTGTTCCTCTTCGAGCAGATCAAGGTTGACTTTCATCTCGCTTGCAGCCTTTGGTCAAGACCGCCTACCTCAATGCTCATGGAAGGGACTGTGATGTGTGGGGGATGATCGCGTCTGCTCCATAGGCCAGAGAAAATGGTGTCTCGCCTGTTAATCTCCTTTTGGTTGTGCGATAAAACCATAGGACTCCAGGCAGCTCGTCGACCCATCTTCCTTCTCGTCTTCCAGTCTTTTTTTCAAGCGATCCAAAGACGATCTTGTTGGATGCCTCTGCTTGGCCATTACCTTGCGGGTATCCGGGAGTTGACAGTGCCGTCTGATGCCATACTTTGCAAGGAACACGGTGATTTGCCCGCCCACGAATCGCGTGTGCCGTTGTCGGTGACTATCGATCGCGGGCAACCGAATCGGCAGATGATGTTCTTCCAAATAAACCGTTCGACATCAGCTTCCTTGGTAGAGGATAAAGCCTCGACCTCGATCCATTTGGTGAAGTAACTGTGGCGACGATCATCATCTCTTTCTTGGCAGCGCCGTCGGTAGGGGTCCTACCAAGTCAATGGCCCATTGCATGAATGGCCACGGACTGTTCTGCGGATGGTACTCCTCACCCGGCAGGCCGGGATTGGCTTATAACGTTGGCATCGATCACATCTTCGAGCATACTCCGTAGAGTCTTGGCGCATGGTGGGCCAGAAATAGCCTATCTTTGAGAGCCTTCGGGCAAGCAATCTGCCCCTCAGCGTGATTTCCATATTCACCATTGTGTATTTTGCAGAGAACCTCGAGCGTTTGCGGGTACTTGATGCAAGTAAGATGAGGGCGGAGTATGATCTGCGAACAAGCATGTCGCCCTTCATGTAGTATCTTGCAGCCTTCCGCTTGATTTTCCTGGCCTCGGACTTGTCCTTGGGTAGGTTTTCGTTAAGTAAGTAGTCAATGATGGAGTCTTGCCGGCTAGTATCCTCGTCGATCCGCATTAAGTCCGGCCGCTTCCGCTTCTTCTATGCTTGGCTGGTCAAGGTGCTCGACCAGGATGGAGCGTCTGAATCGGGTATCCAAATACCGATCCTAAGCTTGCCAATGCGTCGCGTGCGCGTTCTCCGCTCGGGGTACTTGTTGGATGGTAAAGGTAGGAAATGCCTTCAACATCTCTTGGACTTTGTCAAGGTACAAGATCATCCTTGGGTGCTTTGCCATGTATTCTCCTGAGGCTTGATTTGTAATCACTGGGAATCTGAGTAGATGGCCAGCTTCTTGATTGATAACTCCTTTGCCAAACGCAAGCCAGCGAGCAATGCCTCGTATTCTGCCTCGTTATTTGAAGCTGGGAAGCCAAGCGTGATAGCTTACTCTAACAGGGTTCCATCCGGGGTGATGATGACGACGCCACTCCAGCTCCTTTTGGTTCGAGACTCCATCTACGCGCAATCGCCACATGTCTTTGGGTTGGTCGAGGTTCAGTGGAGGTCTTGTTTGCTCTCGAACTTTCCTTCTTTTTGTTGACCGCCTTCTTCTTCTTGGTGACGGGTGAATTCTACGACAAAGTTTGCTAAAGCACAGGCTTTTATTGCGATCTTTGGCGGTAGAGGAGGTCGTATTGGCTTAGCTCTATAGCCCACTTCATGAGTCGTTGAGATGCATCGTACGTGGAGGATTGACCTCAAAGGAAAGTCGGTCATGACGATGACTCCGGTGAGCTTGGTAGTAGGGTCGCAACTTTCTCGCAGAAACTACTAGGGCCAAAATGAGCTTCTCCAAATTCGGGTAATGAGTCTCTCGCATCGAGAAGAGCTTCCGACGTGTAGAATACCGGATGCTCGCCCGTCACGACTTTGTATTTCCTTCACTGTTGAAGGTGACTTCATCTCGAGAATGGCCTTGATTTGGCGTGGGTGTGCCTCGATACCTCGTTGTGTGACCAAGTATCCAGGAATCGGCCGGACGATACACCGAACGTGCATTTACTTGGATTCACTTCATGCGACATCGCGGAGTAAATTTGAATGCCTCAATGAGGTTTTTGATGTGGTCTGCACGCTTAGGGGCTTTGACCAAAGATGTCATCTACGTAGACCTCCATGGTTTTGCCGATCTGCTCCTTGAAAATTTTATTCACGAGCCTTTGGTAGGTTGCTCGGCGTTCTTCAGCCCAAAGGGCATGACCTTGTAGCGAGATGTCCCTCTCTCGATGATAAAAGAGGTCTTCGCCTTGTCATCCTCGTGCATCAGGATTTGGTTATAGCCGGAGTAGGCGTCCATGAAGTCGAGCAGTGATTGCCTAAGTTGAATCCACGAGCTGGTCTATTCTCGGCAATGGGAAGTTGTCTTTAGGGCATGCTTTGTTGAGGTCGGTGTAATCGACACAAACTCTCTATTTGCCTTTTTCTTGTTTCGCCACCGAACAACGTTGGCTAGCCACTCCGAGTATGAGACCTCTTCGATGAAGCCGGCAGCTAGGAGCTTGTCGATCTCGGCTTCAATGATCGCGACTCGCTCAGAGCGGTTGCGTCTCTTCTGCGCCAGCAGCTTCTTGGCGGGGTTGACATGGAGCCGATGACGAGATGATGTTCGGTCGACGCCAGGCATGTCGATGGCGACCATGCGAACATGTCTTTGTTGTTCTCGGGAGGAAGGTAGTCGGCTCCACCTTCTCTCGCCTGGGCTTAGGCGCGAGCCGATCCGCGCTTTTGTCTGCTGGTCGGGATCGAGGGGTACTAACTCAACGTCTTCCTCAGGCTTCCAACCTTCTTCAAGGGAGTCTTCCGGCGGATTCCCTCGTCTCGATCCTTTTTGTTTAAATTCTGCGCGAGCCGATCTGCGCTTCTTTATTTGGCGGGCCAGGATCGTGGGTACTAATTCAACGTCATCCTCAGCTTCCAACCCTTTTCGTGGAGTCTTAAGCGGATTTCCTCGCCTTGATCCTGGCTCCTTAATTGCTATTGCGAGGTAGCAACTCCCTTCCCGTTCGGGCTTGCTTGTCTACTTGGAGCATGTCCTCGCCACGTCAATGTACCGCATCACCGGTGTGAATCGCAATCGCTTGCTCTTTTTGAGCCCTTGGGCTGTGCACCTTCTTGCCATGGCTTGGTTATCGTTGATCTGCTCGATCCCGCCCCAGGATGGGGTAGCGGATCTTCTGGTGTAGAGAGCAGATGTGACGGCTTCGATCTTGCTGATCCATGGCCGACCCAAGATTCCGTTGTAGGGGGAGATCTCGTTGATGATCATGAAAGTCTGAGAGCAGACCATCGGGGGTGAGTGGACGTCAAGGTCAATCGTTCCCACAGTGATTGACGTGGCCCCATTGAAGCCGGTGAGCGATCTGGCAAGTTTGTTGATCTTGGGCTCCAACCCCATCTGTTGGATAACAGATAGCTGTAGGATGTTGGCTGCGCTGCCTCGTCCACATGAACTCGCTCGATCACAGCTTGTTCAACTTGGATGCCGACGACTAGGGCATCATTGTGCGGCGAATCAAGTCCGATCAAGTCCTTCAAAGCCGATGACGGTGTGTCTTCCATGATTGGTACGCCCGATTGTGACTTGGGAGACATAAGTCGCATGCGCGATCTTTCTCTTGCGTTCCTTAGTGGTCACCCGGACTCTGGGAGTCGGCTAGAATGGTGTTAATCCGTATGACCTTTTGGGAAGGTTCCTTGGCAGCTACATAACGATCCTCGATCTTTGGATGGCTTTCTTTGCGATGAATTCCGTGCAATGGCCATCTCTGACCAGCTCCTCGAGGTGCCTTTTCCAGGCGTTGCAGTTGTTGGTGTAATGACCATGCTCTCCGTGGAACGCGCAGTACTTTCTGGTGTCCCTCCTGGACGGGTCTCCCTTCAGAGGTGGCGGTCTCTTCACCCACGGCTTGTCCTTCACTTGTGCTAGGATCTGGTGGATTGGGATGGTAAACTCGGTGAAGTTTCCTGCTTCCGAGCCTCCTCTTCGGCCGCGATATGCGCTTGTCCCTGGTTTTGTGCTCGAACTTGCTGCTCTTTTGGCTTGCCTGCCTTGTCGGGTGGTCAGCTTATTTACTGGCTTTCTTCGCGGCGATGCGATCATCGTCCCATAGTGCGTAGCGCTCTGCCGTCGCGAAGACTTCTGCCAAGGTTTGGCTCGGTTATGGCCAGCTCACGGTACAACTCGTGTTCGGTTGGCAAGCCCTTCTTGAAAGCCGAGGATGCAACTAGGTCGTTGCATCCTATGATGTTTGCCCTCTCGTCCTTAAATCTTCTCGAGGTAGTCTCGAAGAGACTCTTCCTCTTCTTGCGCAGTTGAACAGTGATCTGCATGCTTTCTCGACCGTCCGGTAGGAGGTGTACTCCTTTGTGAAAATGAGGGCGAACTCCTTAAAGCTGCCTATCGATGCGAGCAGAGAGTGTGGAACCAATCTTGAGCTGCCCCTCGCAGAGTCATCGCGAACACCTTGCACATCGGGCGTCGTCACGCCTTGTATAAGATCATGGCGCTCTTGAAGTGCCTCAAATGGCTTTCGGGTCCGAGTCCCCTTGAATGGAGTGATGGACGGTGTTGTGAACCGCCGGAGGTGCAGCTTGTTCCACTTCGTCGATAAAGGGCGAGCAATCGACTCGATCAATCTCCTTGCGCAGGCCTCCTCTCGTGCTTCCTTTAAGCTGGAGTCCTTGGAGTCGTTCATTTACTAACTTCTCGACATCCTCTGCTCGTAGGGCTGGTGGCTCGGTCGGCGTCTTGATTGCCTCGAGCGTCGCGGTTAACTTCCTCCTCAACTTCCAAGGGTCGATCCCCATGGTTGTTCCGCCGGGAGGCGATTAAGAGATTGAGCTTGTGAGGACTCCTCCAAGGCTTGTCTCCGTGTGTTGGTTCTCGAACGGGTTGGTGAGCGTCTTGGCTGCTATGCTCATCGAGCGATTGTTCACGAACTCGAGCTCCTTGTGGGCCCACCTAGATTGGATACTTCCTTGTGGTCCCAAACGAGCGTGGACATTAGGACTGTAGGCCCAGCCTTTCACGTACATTGGTCCTTGGACCTAACCTCGAACGGATCGTCGGCCCGGCTCAGTACGGCTTGCAGATGTCTGCGTCTCGTCGGCACAATCTCGTTCTCTCCTCTGCCCATTTGTCCTGTCGACCCGACTTGGGACCTCTCGAATCGTTCGCCGGTATGCTCGTGCGTCCTCCTCTCCTCGTCACGGGGTCCAAGGTTAGGGCCTTGATTCAAGTTGATCTGCTGAGTAGCCGCCAATCAAGTTGTTTTGATTGTCGACCCTCCGTGTGAGTTGATCAACCGGGAGTTAAGGTCCATCTCGATCGCTACCGGTCGGGTGGAGTGGTGTGCATCGGGCCCAATGGCGTATGGGCTAGGGCTCCATTAGACGCTGCATACAGTGCATACGTCAAGTGTGGTTGCAGATGAGGGAGAGTGTGGATTTGCTCCAAGACCGGGACAGCGTCGAGTAGCCGTGGGGCATGCAGCAAACTGGCAGCTTGTGTGGTGCAGCTGCTGTTGTGTTCAAGGCGAGGATGGTGTGGCAGAGCAGCTCCGGCGATCGGGCGCTATGCGACTGCAAAGCTATGGAGGTCACGGGACCATGTAGCGGCTGTTCGCAACTCCAGCAGCTGTCTGCGGCGACGGCTGTTACTGCAATTCCAGCAATCGGAGGTGGCTGCAAAGCGCTAAGAGGTGGCTGCAAGGTGTTGGCAGCCACGCTTCCGTGCGGTTGTAGAGAGGTTTCCACCACCAAACCATGAGACGGGCCCGTCGTGGTGGTGTTACTCTTCGTTCGTCTTGTATCAACCATGGTTAATCGGAAAAAGTGTGGAAAATGAGTTAGGAGCACGCTTTGAGTATTATCTCGCGCTCTCAATGAAAGCACCAATTTGTAGGAGCGATTTTCGTCCCACTAGAATATTCGCCTAAGATTCCTTCGTCTTCTTCCTCTTCTCTCGATCCTGCAAAAATAGCACGGAGTGAAAGACCACACCCGGGGGTGTTGGCCAAAGGCCCTCCGATGCCTAAGTTAGGTTGGGTGTTTGAAGGAAAACCGGGTGGCCGGAGCCGTGTGTGGTGGCCGGAGCCTAGTGTGAGAGAGAGAAAGAATAAGGTGGCTAGGGTTTGTGTGGAATAATTTCTGCAGAGTTTCAGTAGGAATTTAGACGTACCTTCACCCTTGTGCGTAGCCATCTATTTATAGAGGGCCTCGGAGGCTAGGGTTTCAGAAGAATAATTCCATAGATGGGAAGGAATTATTCTTCCCGATTTGGTGAGGTTGGTGAGGTTGGTGTAATTAGGGATTTAATTTAAATCAAATCCCTAATTAAGGCAAGAATCAAATAACTCCCAATTAAATTGAGTAATCCCAAATTAGGTTAGATAATTCCCAAATGGAAGGAAATCAATTTGACCTAGGATTTTATTAAGGGAAGAATTCGGTTACCACATCGAGTATTCTCGTCGTCATAATGAATGTGTTTACTGGTTTCTTGAAGAGCCTTCTCTCTGAGCTTTTTGAAGGGCCAGCGAGTGAAAAGAGGCTCACAGATTGTGTGAAGACTATCCCACATCAAGCATTGTAACTTACCATGGGGATAGTAGTTATCCTCCTGCATTTAAAAAAAAAAAAGAACATTCATCTTATGCATGCACATAAATTTTTCAATAACATCAAAATGTGGTAGTGTGGCACGAATAAAAAATATTAGGTGCATGCAAACCATTTAAACTCACTTTTGCACACAGATGGCGCACTTCGCTCCATTTAATTTCATTGTAAGGTTCATTGTAGATTTCTTCTCTCAGTTGCAGAATGAGGGGTGTGATGGGGCCAACAAATCTTTTCCCAAACAAATATGACATAGGTAAGTAAGTCATGCGAGTATAGCAGAGCATTTTTGCTGTACATATGGAGTATCAATCAGAATGAGAAAGTTGCAAACCGCAGAACTATCAGTGAATTCGCTTCGAAGTCAAAGTTACATCCATTTAATTGAACTATATCCATTGTACTGTACTACAATACTGTTTTCTGAGTTCAAACAGAAAAATTAAATTGCGCAAACCTGGATGTAAAGGGAGGAAAGATGGGCAGCTCCAAAGCTCTGGGGGAATAGGGTTGTTTCCCTCCCAATCATACACACCGAGTATCTACGATCAAAGAAATTTAATCATTTGAGACAGTACTAATCTACAATAAGTTCTTGGTGCATAAAAATCAGCATAAATGAATCACACGTAAAGAAATGAAAAATGGTAATCATATGAGAAGAAGATTATAAGTTTGCTAGAAAAGATCATACTGCCATCCAAATCTTTCCCCAAGATGAAGAGTGTGTTGCACCACCATGATCAAGAATCCATTTCCTTGCTCTTGCACAAGCATTGTCTAGACCACCATCGGGTCCTTCGCCAAGTAGACGTATACAAATGTAGTTTAGAAGTGTACAAAACATCATACTATGGCCCTCTATGTGTAATCCCCACCCACCATCTTCGTTCTGCAGCGTACAAATTTCTTTAGGCTGAACTGGTATTCATATACATGATTAATTAATGTAGAAAACCATATAAATAATAACAATATGATTTTAACCTGGTGACAGTACATGAACCAAAGCATTTCCTTACGATGGTCTGCAGAGAAAACCATATTAAGATGGCCTGTAATATACAGGGCCATGACCTGCATTTTAAGGGAAGTAACAAAAGAGAAGAAAAAAAAAGGGGAATTAATTGCTCCGAAACCCAGATGGCCAAATATATCAATTTCATCTGCACAACATACTTTTGCAGTAAATAGAATTAAAAAAAACTTTGTTTTGGGAGTTTGACAAAAGTAGTATGCTCTTGCATATTGTGGAAACAAATTTAAAGAGTTACAACTCACAAAGGGAGGAGTATAAAACAAAGGACCAGTATTTTCAGCAGGCCAATGGCCGTGTGGTGATTGCAAGGCAGACCAGAAGGCAGCAGCCCTTTTGAATGCAGCTGTGGCTTTTTCATGTCTACATTCCTCATCATCATCTTCGATTTTAACTTGTGGAATTGTTTGCTTGAAATTTCTCTCTGTGAGAAGCTACATTTATTCGTTAAAGAAAAAGTTATTAGAAACATGAAAAAAATGTAATGGAGTATAAAAACTTCAATTTTATCCAGTAACATGATACCCCCAACAATTCATAGTCCATTCTCCATGTGACAGATTTTGTATTGATAAAATGTCGATACATTTTGGTTACTGACATATTACTTATCCCCAATAATATTAAGAGCATCTACAATGGTTGTTCAATAGTTCAATAAATTGAACTATTTTGGCATCTATTGAATTGAACTGTAGTTTTACTTGCAATGGTATAGTTCAATAGCTTCAGATCAATAGTTACATCTTCTTACATGTTCTTTTACATACTCAAATAAAATAAAATGGATAAATTTAATAACACTAAAATTGTACCATTGAAATCTTCTTACATGTTCAAGTATGCATGCTAGACTTGATTTAAAAAAATGCATGCATACTATTGATGTATTATGACATTCTACATTAACGGCATAATGTATTAATTGCTGCATTTTTTCGATTATTTTTTTTGGCATATATCTCATGGTTAGCCAATTGCAATTCAACAGAGGGTTCATCACTTAGTCCCCTCTATTACAATGAACTAAGGGCCAGTTTGGGATTGCTGTCACTTTAAAAAAAAAAAAAGGTTTCTTTTGCTATACTTTGAAAATAATTAGATGTAAAGTAAAGCAACTCCATGTTTGGTAAACAATATTTTTAAAGTACTGTTAATACAAAAAACAATATCAAAACCATTTGGTAAATTTTAATATAAAACTGTTGCAATTGTGAATAATGACTAAAATAGACATGATGTTGAAAGTGTTATGTGTTAATCATGTGGTGGTAGTGGTGGTGGTGGAGGAGGTGGTGGTGAAAGAGATGAAGGTGAAGGTGGTGGTGAAAGAGGTGGTGGTGGAGGTGGATGTGATGGTTGTGGTAATGGTGGTGGTGGAGGTTGAGGAGTAGCTAGCGGAGGTTGAGGAGAAGGCGGTGGTGGCTGTGGCGGCGTGGTGGCAGCGGTGTTGGAGGTGGTGGTGGTGGCGGAGGAGGATGTGGTGGTGATGAAGGTGGTGGTGGAGGTGGTGGAGTTGGATGTGGAGGTGGAGGTGGTGTCATTTAAAAAAATTAATGATGTTATTTTGGGAATTAAAAAAATTCATTAAAGTCTCATCTCTGCTTCTTTTAAAAGCATCTTTGAAAAGCAACTTAGAGTCTGTTTTTAAAAGGCTACTGTTTTTAAAATAATCAGGACATTTTACTTTTACCAAACACCTTAAACTACTTAACTTTAAATTGAAGCAGATTTTTGGCCAAAAAAAGCAATCCCAAACGGGGCCTAAATCAGTCATGATTTCTTGGACCTCCTAGGTCCTGGAGGTCCAAGGAATTCGTGGTCATCCACCGTTGGATTTAAATCCAACCGCCCACCTACTTTTGCACACCTTTTAAGAAATTATATCGGGTCGTTGGATTTAAATCCAACAGTGGGTGACCACGGATCCTTGGACCCTAGGAGTCCAAGAGATCATGACTAATCACACCAACATTGCAAATGAGATTTTAATGTTTTAGTTCAATTTCATGCAATAAAATTGCATTGATCCTAACCATTGCAAATGCTATCAATACCATATCAATATCACCAGCCACTTTTAAATAGTCAATTTCCACAAATATAGTTTTTGAGATTTGTGAAGAGAATTAAAGTAATTAATAACATTTTTAGCAAATATCATACTCAATCACAACCATTGAAAGTGACTGAATCTAATGGCACAAACATTGTGTGTCAATATGTATATATAGTAGAGACATTAAATCTTGACTATATATATATAGAGAGAGAGAGAGAGATATTTAAGTACCTGCATTCGCCAGAGGATGTCACTGCAGGGCTTGACCTTGTAACGATTGTTGTAAAAGTTTTGACAAGCCTCTTCAACCTCGGCTCGCTCTTGAGATGTGCCTGCATGAGGATCAAACTCCCATATCTGCCTTCCCACAAACTCGTTTGTGCTGAACAAGTAAGGGTCAACATTTTCACCCTCAGCTCCAAACTTCAGCTTCCACATTATTAATTCTTGATTATCTCAATTAATTTGACTGAGATCACTAGAGACTACTTATAATTAATGTTGTTGTACACTTCTTAATGAAGAACTACCAAAAAAGCTTTTGGTTGGGAAATTTCTCAAGGGCTCTTAAACCATTTGCAATGCTTGCATTGTTTGTGATCCTCAGTATGAGAAGCCTCCCATATATATATAGAAACTCCCCAACCCACTGGCCACGTACTTTGCCTCTGTAGTTAATTTTTTATTAGTCTACCTCTTTTATTAGTAAGGTTATGTTAAACAGACTCAACTCTGGTCAACTTCCTCAAGATCGATCTACCTAATTCTAGCTAAAAAGAAAGATTAGATTAGGGCTTCTTAGATATAGGTCGATTTTCATTAAGATGTAATGAATGCAGTCCACATGCTCTCCTTTTTCAATTGCAGTTCACTCTTGACAAGTAAGCAATTAGTATGTCCATAAAATTTTAGGAATTTACAGTATATGCCTACCATAAATGGAATTATATGAAAGAACTTTCATAAAATTCAGCATTTCCTTATATATATGTGTGTGTGTATGAGAATTTCTTGAGAGAATTTCTGTATATATATATATACACACACATATCCATACCTACCTTCCAGGTAATAGTTGTTTTCTTGGGTTTTCCAAAACAATTTTTATGGAGTTTTATCTCAATATACTCAAGTTGAGTACCTGTTGTGGATGTGTGAGTTTCTTTTTCCTTTTTATGTAACCTTTTAGGTAGGTACTTTTTAACTTTAATTATGAGTTTAAAGATCCATACCAAAGGTATTATATGAATTCAATTACCTAGACGAGAGGCAATTCATGGGTATAACTATGCACACAAGAGTTGGCCTTTGGGTTTAATTACCTAGACTAGAGGTAACTTATGGATTTAATTGCCTAGACTAATTTATGGGTTTAATGACCTATATGCATAGGTACCTTTTTTTATTTTTTTTATTTTATGAATAAAAGGTTTAGGGGGGAGGGGAGGCTAACTCATCCCAAGGCCAGGGCATATATACTAAGACCTCTTTGAGGACTTACAGAGGGGGTCTTAGCCCATTTTTTGGTTTTTACATATATTACCCACCAAGAGGGATTATCGCCAGCAGGATTTGAACTTAGGCCTTACTAGTAAAGAGAACGATCCTTACCAATTCAACCAACATCTCTCATCAGAATTAGACTTATGCCAAATTTTCCATTATTTGTAAGGATGGTATGAAATCGAATTTGAAGTAGGGGGTGTCATTCGAATTAACCTGAACAATTAGTACTTAAAATTAAACTAACTTGCAACCCAAATCACTATTACTTTCTACTTTGTGTTAATTGATTTGTTAATCCAATTAGATAATGCATCTTCTAGTTAAGAGTGCATGCGCTTTTTTTGGAGATTTCCCTCTTTGACTATTTGATCTACTCTTAGTTGATGTATATGTGGATTAGGACAGTTGGTCAAGTTGTGCTTGCCTCCCTACGCTCGAGTTCGAATCCCCCTTCTTATAGCAATTTAGAATATCTTTTTGCAAAAAAAGAAGTCTACTTTTAGCTGACCCAATATGTACTCTAGCTAATGCTTATTCTATTAATAACGGAATTACCTTAAGAAAAGGGCACTCTTATAATTATTGCCGCTTAGTCTAAATAGAACATTTACAACTAATACAAATTAATAAAGTATTAAATTCTCCCCTTGGTCGAACTCCCAAAGAGAACTGTAAGTTATTGATGGCCTAAAAATCAAGCTAACGAATTTGAAGGACAAAGTTGTGTGGTCAAAATGTGCTTGTGCATATAGTGCGCAACAAGTGCTATTATATGGGGTGATAGGAAAAATTTCATGCACGACGTGCACGGATTTAAATGACTTTAGAGCAGAAGAAATTAAAGCGGGGTTACAATAGAGTGAGTTGAAAATCTTCATAAGATTTGAAGATCTTTAGGATTAATGAAGAAGAGAAAAACTTTGCCGGGCCTATTGTGTGCAGCCTGTGTTTGTTTGTTGCAGGGTTTTGTTCAGTTTGTGCAGTTTGTTCTGCTCTGTATATTGGTTGATTGTGTTGTGTGCTTCTCTAGCTTGCTTTTCGGTGCAAGCAGTTTACTGGGAAAACTTGTTCCCCATTGGTTAAAAAATAAAATAGAATAAAAGATGTGTAGGATACATATACATATACATACAGGAAGGGTGATCGAAACTGAATGCAATGGGATGAGCACACTGTCCAGACCTAATTTACATATGCCATATTGCATTGAGTTTATAAAAACTTTAATCTAATATTAAAGAAGTGAGATATGGGTTGATCGAAATTGAATGCAATGGGATGAGCACACTGCCCTGACCTAATCTACATCTACCATATTGCATTGAGTTTATAAAAACTTTGAGAAGTGAGTTGGCGCTTCTAGAATTATTACTTTTTTCTAATAAAACTTAAGTAATTTTGAGTTTGCCATCCTGGTGGTGAGCATACAATATCTTAAGAATAAAAACTTATATGAAATGCCGATAACATTATTTTACTATTTTCGGTCATTCACGCTGCTAAGTGAAAAATTATCACGTGTAATATAATGTGATTGGTCGGTGATAGCAAAATAGTGCTATCCCCTTTGCACACAAGTGTTTCATCAGATTAAGGGGGTGAGCAATGGTCAAGTCAATTTAGTAGTGCAAAGTCCATTCGTCGTTGAATTGTCAAAAGTACAAGAAGTACAATTCATTGGGCTGGACAGGAGGCAGCAGAGAAGAAGCATCTTGCGTTCTTTTTGGGGCGATAACCACTTTGAAAAAAGATTGACAACTTTGCATTAATTGATAACCAAGAAAGTTGGAGAATTTTGAATTGTAATTAGACTCCAAGTCCAATTAGACTTCTTGGGATAACCAAAAAAAAAGAAAGAGAAGTTCCAACTAGACTTTTACAAACCATGGCTACGACTAATTTGCCACTGAATGGATACTTTTCATAAGAAGAAAAAAAGGACTTCATTGTATCATGTATGTGTTTGCTATACATGTATTTTAATCACAATTAGGTTCCTAATTATACATAACCCATCATGCTTTGATCTACTGATACACGCAACGTGGCTGAAACCGGCACATCAGATTCCACCGTCACGCGATTGCTCGACACGTTTCTTAGGACATGCTTAGGAAATGACTTACTTGCCTGCAATGTGTATTGCACATTTTGTATGAGATCAGGGAAGAGGAGAAGTTTTGAGAAATCAACGGTCCATCTAGTCCCATTGCTCCAAACTGACCCCTTGGCAACCGTTGATTTAAGAACCATGCCCTGTACTACATTTCGGTCAACCATGACTTGATCAATGGTAGTAAAATACTGTCCGTTGGATTGATCTAGTTGGACGATTGGGACACCCGTATAATCACCTGAAAACATATTGTCAACAATACTAATGCCACATGCCACACCCTTCAACGATTTAATCAAAATAAAGGCATTGCCAAGGAAGAACGACCCCGCTATATGGAGCTGGACCGGGTCCTCCGCCACAATACCCGTGAAATCAAAGTAGGAGTTCAGTATTCGAGTCTGGGTCAACCCGGGAGCCCGAACATAAATTCCGGTCCCACCCAATGCAGTGGCCTTGTTATAGCAATGTACCCCGGTGAGCACATTGGCTTGCCCTTGTACCATTACACCAATTGATGCCGAAAAAATTACCACATCGGTGATTGCGTTATCGTTCCCTTGGATGTTAATTCCAATACCAGAAAAGTTCCTTTCGCGGTGGTCACCGCCGATATTGATGTGTTGGCCGATAAAGGAGTTTCTAACATAGGCTTCATGGCCACCTTGGATTAGTAGACCATTGGTGGTGAAATGTGAAATGTAACAATTGTCAATGGTAGTTCTTAGTGAATTTATAACTGCAATGCCACCACCTCTGAAATTTGAGTTTATCATGAGATCCTTGAGTGTAATGTCTTCGTACACAAAAGAATTAGAAGATGACCGCAACTCGATCAAATGGCGATCGGTCGGGAAATCATCAGATGCATGAAGGGATCCACCATGAATCTGTAACACCATAACAATATCCCATGAGACTATGGACAAAATAAAATTTTAATTAAAAATATGAAATCAACTATATTATTTTTCTTTTTTGATTATTATGACATGAGGGAAATCGAATTATACATCTCTTAGCATTAATTAGGAAGAGAATTATTACTAAACTAAGAGTTAGTTGGTTGCAATCAATTACATTTATTTAAAATTTCATAAGTATATACCATTATTATAGATATGGGTTTAGCCAAGTTGGCTAGAGCGAATATATGCTCCTCACTCCGCACCTGAGTTCGAATCCCCCTCTTCGCAATTTAAATTAATTTAAAGTAGATTATCGGTTATATAAAAATAAAAATAAATTAATAAGTCTGATACTAAACTTAATTACATATTTCATTCAATCCCATTAAAACACACACAGTGAGTTCATCTATATGTAGTACTAATTGAGATAATATGTTAGAAGGTGTACCATAAAGTTTCCACCACCGGTGTCTGGTAAGCGCAATGGACGGCTGATCTTGTACGTGCCTCCATCAAGGTGAACTTCAGTGCCTCCAAGGTCAGCAACACCCTTAATCAGGTGGCCATCAAGAGGAGATGCAAAGGCATCAGTGATAGCTTCCTGAAGTGCCCCTGTGCTGTCCAATCTTCCAGTGGGGTCAGCACCATACTCAGTCACGTGATGAACACGTGAGCCCGAGGACACCTATGAATCACGTATGAACAACATCATATATATCTAATCATTTCGGAAAATTAATCAAACTGAACCAAACCCAATTTTTATTTTTTATTCAAAGAAAAAATAACAAATTATGGACTTCGCACCTTATTTTGGATAGTATGTGATGCCTTCATCATCAAAGCCATGGGCCTCATTTGGTCGTGGTAAGTACCAGCTGCCCCTGCGTATGAGCTTTCTCCATAATTAACCATTACATTTAGATACATAAACCCCATTAACAGCTTCACTAACATAGCATTTGGTGGTAGCATGGCTTTCTGTTTTGAGAGAGAGAGAGAGAGAGAGAGAGAAATGTATGTAGACTCTCCATCTCAGCCAACATATCTTATATATACTGGCTAACATACAGACTAATCTTTGAAAGATACTTTCCGGGCGGAGCCAAAAAACTGAGACTCCGAGGTGATCCTAGACCTACGTGTAGTTCCGCCGCTAATTATAATTATTTTGAATTTGTTTACTTTCTTTGAAAAAGATAGTAGGAGGATTAAATTTGTGTAGCACCTAATTAGAGATGACCAAATTAATGAATTAATTATGATCTTATTATACAAATACTATTTGAGATTTGAATTTGTAGCACCCTAATTTGAAATGGACTTATAGAGTGCCCCAAATGTTAGGCAATAATTAATCAATGAAAGAGAAAATTAAACTTGAAGTTTGATTGATTGATGATGAGCGCGATGACTTCAAGAAGCACACGTTTAATATTCATGTCACACCTTTGAAAATAGAGTCTTGAAAATGTTATGCGATGATTCAAAAACCGTTTGGTTTTGTTGGTCCGTATTCTAATTTCTAGTCACGTAGTGTGAATCCTCCTGGGCAAGAAATATCGGTGCAGCGGGAAGTTAGGCCTGAGTTGCTGCATATATCTTCAATTATGGCTTCCATTCTTTCTTGGTCATTTGGGTTTTCAACTTCAAACTTGACCGCAACAAAAGCCACCGGGGTTTTCAACCTTGATAGGCCAGCTCTGTTTTCTCTCGATCGTTTTAGTCGTTTTCTTCACTTCTCTTTGGTATTACTTTTCTACTGAATTGAAACTATAGAATGTGTGGTGCATGCATATGTTCCATAAATTTTTCTCTTTTTTTTTTCTTCAGAGAAATGTTTTGTCATTAGGGTTCATGAAAGTCGTATATATCACAGTATGCATGTGATGAAAGTCGGTAGAAGAAGTTGATGGGTGTGAAGAGCAAAAACATAGGAGAGTGAACAGTGGTGAAATTACTAAGTTAACCTTCAATGTTAATTTTATTATTAAATGGACTTGATTGATAAAAGAACAATTGATATTTGATATATTTTTTTTGGTAAATACCACGAGGTGTCCCCACACTTGAAGGGTGGGATTAATCTCCGCTCGGGGTTTGGCTTGTCCCTAGCCACAAAGTGCTTTCAACGGGGTTGGAATCCCTGTCATTGAGGCACCAGGTAGCTCGCCAGCTGGAGGTGGCAGTTTATCAACCACACCACACCTTGTAGTTAAATTTACCAATGTTGATATTTGATACTTTTTATGTCACATCCCAGAATCGCTCCGCCGTAGCACGATATTGTCCGCTTTGGGCCGGGGCCCTCACGGTTTTGTTTCTGGGAACTCACGAGCAACTTCCCAGTAGGTCACCCATCTTGGGATTGCTCTAAGCCACAACTCGCTTAACTTCGGAGTTCCCACAACTCCGAAGCCAGTGAGCTCCCAAAAGGCCTCGTGCTATTTGGAGGTGGGCATGTACATATAAGGCACATCACCCCCTCTCCGTTGGCCGATGTGGGATCTCACATTTTAGTTGACAAAAATAGTTCTCTTGAATAACATTATATATGTAAAACAAAAAGGAATAATAGTTTAAGCTAACATATTGGAATTGTTTTTCAAAGTTTTTGAGAGATTTTTACAAATAAATAGGAATTGGTTACGCAGTTTCGATAGCAATTTACTTAATTTAGGAAAGTGGCAGACTTGAGAACCTAGCTATTAGAACACGCCATTATTTTTTTCGAACCAAAACAAAACCATTATTCTTGTTAGTACTTCTACTACTAATTTTTCTGATTTCTAGCTAGCAATTAACCCTTGCATTTGATATAGTCCTACGAATTTAAAACCCATCATAAACCATAAAACAAAAAATCTAAAACCCACCAATAGGTTGATTAGTTTCCTGTTTTAAGTCATGAGATATATCTGAGAGAAATAAAACATTATACAAAGTTCAAGGAAAGCATGATCAATCATCACAATCTATAATTGGCAATACAACCAAACTTTGCCCACAATATATAGCAAAACAACATTTCCGATTGAAAGGCAGGCCTTACATCTCTCCTGTCTAAAACTCAACCTCTATCTAAGACACAAAAACAACCCTTTTGCGCTGTCATTTGTGCACACTAATTAGACCTTGTCAATTTCATGGACTATGGTTTCCTAATTTCTTCCAATATCATCCCCACCCCTCTTCCTCTTCTCTGGTTTTGGCCCCTTCACGCCCACCCTTTTGCATGTCCTCTAATTCCCATTTGCCACTCCAATACCAAAATCAAAAGCAAAGAGAGAGAGAGAGAGAGAGAGGTTTTAGTTCATTCAAATTGATAGAAATCAGTTTAGTTTTCTGATAAGTAAGCTGGGGACCCTTTTTGGTTTTCACAACAACGCATGGTAATGGGCGCGCATATGGCTATGGCTAGGCTTATGCGCGCACCAAACCCAACCCCAACATTTTTTGTTGCTCTATTCATTGCTGTGCTTTCATGCATGATCATGTTACCTTTTGGTTCACCAATGGTTACAACCACTGAAGCCCTTATGAGGTTCAAGAAAACGTTACAATTGGGAAACGAAAGCGCCACTCTTAGCAGTTGGGATCCTAACAAAGACCCATGTAACGGTAACAAGGCGAATTGGGTTGGTGTGCTTTGCTTCAATGGGAATGTGAGGGGTTTGCAGCTTGAAAACTTGGGTTTGCAGGGCAAGCTTGATTTGGAGCCTCTTACTCAATTGCCTTATTTGAAGACCCTAAGCTTCATGAACAATAGTTTGGCTGGTCCATTGCCTGAGCTTAAGAACCTAAAGTTGAGGTCTGTGTATTTGTCTTATAATCATTTCTCAGGTGAGATTCCTGATGATGCATTTGAGGGCATGATTTTGTTGAGGAAATTTTATTTGGGAAACAATCAGTTTACAGGCAAAATCCCTACTTCCCTTACCACCTTGCCTAAGATTTTTGATGTGGGGCTTGAGGGGAACAAGTTTAGTGGCCAAATACCAGAGTTTCGACAGAAGGGTTTGAAAAGGTTGAATCTAGCTAACAATGAATTGGAGGGTCCAGTTCCAGAAAGCCTAAGCAAGCTGGATCCAAGTAGCTTTTCAGGTAAGTAATTACAAATGTACATTCATGCATGAGATTTCTTCCTATATATGTAGACTGATTTATTTTGAATTCAAAGGAAAATGTGGATGACTATGCAATGCATGCCTTACAATGCAAGTAATCTGGTATTAGGATAATTTTTCATCAAAAGCATCACCGTTTATTTATTTAATTTCCTGTGAACAACATGTAGGCAATGGAAAACTATGTGGTCCACCTCTAGCGGGAAAATGCAGCGACCCTCCTCCTCCTGCTTCTCCTCCTTCTCCTTCCCCTTCAGCTCCGCCGTCTGAATGTTCTGGGGACTCATGCGGCACCTCTAAGAAGCCATCGTCGGGTCTAAAAATAGCCCTGATTGTGGTGAGTATATTGCTCCTACTGGCCCTCATTGCTGTGATTTTGATCTTTCTCAACAAGAAAAGGCAACAATCAGAATTAGACGTGGCCGAATCATTGGACGACTCGGCCTCCAAGTACACGGCAGCTGGTGGGAGCAGCCAAATGGATGTCAAGTCGGTAGAAGCTACGCCACATCCAAAGAGGGGTGACCATGGAAAGTTGTCATTTGTGAGGGATGATAGGCAGAGGTTTGATTTGCATGACCTGCTTAGAGCCTCGGCTGAGATCTTGGGGAGCGGGACGTTTGGGGCTTCCTACAAGGCTCTGATCATGACTGATGCTGTGGTGGTCAAGAGGTATAAGCAGATGAACAATGTGGGAAGAGAGGAGTTCCATGAGCACATGAGAAGGCTTGGGAGATTGACACATCCAAACTTGTTGCCTCTGGTGGCCTATTATTATAGAAGGGAAGAGAAGCTCTTGGTTTCTGACTTTGTGGAGAATGGTAGCTTGGCCTCTCATCTTCATGGTGAGTTTTTATGCTTCTTTTTTGTCACAATTAATTATTAAATGTTAGCTTAACAGTTATATGCACGCTTCAAACATAACCGCGGAGAGATGTGATCAGCAGTGCAGTCATTAAATACGGTACAAATACTTTTATTCATCTGTATTGAAATAACATCATCCATGGTGGAGTTGCTTTTTTACAGGCAATCACAATTCAGATCAGCCTGTGCTGGACTGGCCAATCCGTTTGAGAGTAATCAAAGGCATAGCCAGGGGATTGACCTACCTCTACAGCGCACTCCCTAGCTTGGTTGTACCCCATGGCCATCTGAAATCCTCCAATGTACTTCTAGATGAAAACTTTGAGCCCCTCTTGAATGACTATGCCCTACTTCCAGTGATCAACATGGAGCAAGCCCAACACCTGATGATGGCCTACAAGTCACCTGAATACGCCCAGCACCGGCGCATCACGAAGAAGACCGATGTCTGGTGCTTGGGGATCATAATCTTGGAGGTGTTGACAGGCAAGTTCCCAGAGAACTATCTCAAGCAGAGCTTCGACAGCAGCGCGGATTTGGCCAGTTGGGTTAACGGAATGATCAAGGAGAAGAGGACCAGCGAGGTGTTTGATGTGGAAATGGGGAGAGTGGGGAGCAGCAAAGGAGAGCTGCTGAAGCTGTTGAAGATTGGTGTGAAATGTTGTGAGGAGGATGTGGAGAGAAGGCTGGATTTGAATGAAGTGGTTGAGAAGATTGATGAGCTGAATGAGGGAGAAAGCGATGGAGATTATCGATCAAGTGTTTCCAGTGACGGAGATGATTACCTCTCAAGTTGTGTGATTGCAGAAGAGAAATGATGAGGACTTTTGGTTCCAAGTATTGCTGGCTGGTTGGGACTTAGAGAAACCATGTTGTAAATTAGAAGCGTATTATTTATATATGTGCAGGGGCTACTAGGTTTCAGCTAGCTTCATTCCTATGAGTTGAAGCATGTGGCAGGGAGATATTTGAAATTTAAAGCAATGAAGAAATTAATTTGTTTTTGTTTTTGTGTCATTGTTTTTTTCTTTTGCCCCATTTCTTTTGGATTAGGAAGTGGGGTTGTATTTGTAGGTGTTGGGGATGATGGCTCTTGTATCATCTTGGTGTAATGGGAATTAATTAGTTGATAAAACTAGTCATCAGATATGCTCTCTCTCTCTCTCTCTCTCTCTCTCTCTCTCTCTCTCTCTCTCTCAATTCCTTTTGTTTTTGTTCTTTTTTGTCAAACTCTCTCTAAATTCGGGCACTGTGTTTCCCTGTGTTCCTATTTGAAACTAATGACTGGTGTTAGACTTGGAATCAACTCAAAACGTATTCATATTGTCCATTTTTCTTAATAATTTTACACTTCTAAGACTTGATTGTTACCTATATAATTAAAATTGCCAAACTTAAAATGAAGGTATATCAAAGTGAAAAGCTTGGTCAAACTACAGAGATCCAGAATGTAATTTGGTAGCAAGGGACTTGTAGTAGCTCAAGTGGTTATGAGCATTTTCCCTGCATCCTAGGTCCTAAATTCGATTCCCCTTCTCCCAATATCGCTTTATATCCACACAAAAAAAAATAAAGTAAATTGGTTAAAAAGAGATGGAAAAAGTTTTAACCAAATGAGTTGAAGATGATGTGTACACTATTATGTGCTTAAATCGTGGCTGAACTTACGATCCACCACCCATTTACCACTCCACTCAACGAGTCAATTTGACTTGAGCCGAAGTTCATGATTATTCTTGGCCGTTAAATATTCATTTACAAACCATATGGATGAATAGAGAGAACTAATCATGAAGTTAATATTAGTTATATTTTTTAGTTAAAAAAAATCTTAAATTCAATTCCTCCTAGATTTGGCACACAAAAAAAAGTTAAACAATTCTAACTTGTTTTTTTGCCAACTTATGTTCGACTCTTTATTCGACCCAAAATGTGCGAGTCATTTCACATGCAAAAAGGGTTCGAATTGTTGAGTTTTCAAAACTTGGATGAAAAATGTTGATAGGTCTTTCTGCCCTAAAAAATAGTGTGTTGTGGAAAAGGGGAGGGGGGAATCTCATTGTCTATGCTTAGATCTTCTAATTTTGGCAGCCGACTATCTTATTGTGAGGCTTCTATATACTTGGTTTTTTTTGTTTTCTATCTGAATTGTGAGGCTTCTATTTTAAAAGCCAAAATAGAGAAACCGCCAGGTTTTGAACAAAAAAAGAAGAAAAAAATGTAAAAGTTATGTGCCTGTGGTGGCTCATAAATTCTTGTAAATAGCAAATTCTAAGGTGGTCAAGTTTGATAAGGGACAAGAGGTTTGAGGCATCAAGATTTCTGGGCCACTTTGTACAGAACATGGAAGAGTTTCTACTTGATTAGTTTGTGTCCTAGCAATATTCTGTTTTTCATAGTTAGAGCTTTTGAAGAAAATGTGGCATGCAAAAGGAGGAAATGGTACAAAGAGAGGTGCAGGAGGAGGAGGAGCAGCAGGAAACGGTTTGGTGGCAGTTGCCATAGACAATCAGAAAGGGAGCCAAAATGCACTGAGATGGGCTGCTGAGAATGTTATCACCAGGGGCCAAACTGTAATTCTACTACATGTTGTTCAGAAGTCATCCTCAACATCTTCATGTAATCTCTCTCTCTCTCTCTCTCTCTCTCTCTCTCTCATGTAACCAGAAGAGTAACTTGCTATTAAGATAATCTAAAAGTTGATAACCATTATAATATAAAAACAGTTGCACTAGTACTGATCAAGCAGTTTGCATGGGATGTTGAAATTTATATGGCTATATAGAATTGTTTACTTCTTCTAATGGTGCAAATTAGCAGGGATTGGTTAAAGTAAAATGGAAACCAGAACATGGTTAGATGTTCAATTTGTGCTGCATGTTATGGTTATATTTTTTTTCTAATTTTTTCTGTTTTATACAAACCACAAAAATTGCATGCCAGTCTTTTGAAATGGAGATGCATTGTGATTTAAATTTATCCTATCCAAGAATACATGCACAGGTATATTATATATGCCTAGAATTCACAAAGCAAGTTCAACACATCAGATACATCTGTGATTTCACAATTTATATGTGTCTCTTCTCACCTCTGGAGCTAATTCAATTTTCAATGCAAAACCAAGTAACAACTTCTTTTTTTGGTACAGTGGCTGGAAACAATGCCCTTATTTGTGATGTAAGCAATCCATCTCAATCGCCACGCAAACAGCAGCTTGAGAAGATGACCAAGGATCTGTTTCTTACCTTCCATTGCTATTGTACGCGTAAGGATGTAGGTTTCGAAGCTCTACCTTCGTAAATTTTGGTCCATGAGCATCCTGCATAAAAAGGCTTAATTTACAATTCACCATTTGGAGCACATCCCTAAAATTTCTTATACATAAACATATCGATAATCACGACAGCTTTATCAATTGGTTTGATTTATGTTACTCTTTGATTGTTTGCTCATGCAAATTTATTTTCTCAGATAAATTGCCTTGATATCGTACTTGAAGATGCGGATATAGCAAAAGCAGTAACAGAGTATGTTTCTTATGCTGCAATTGAGAATCTGGTTCTGGGAGCTCCAGCAAAGCATGGATTTATCAGGTGCCCTTATTCTATAAATCTGGTTCTGAGATTCTGTGTTTTCTTGGCCACATTTTGGATAGAATTATATGTTTATACTTGTAAAGACTCGTTTAGTTTGATAATACTCAATGATTTTCTCACACAGATTCAAGGCATCAAGTATTCCAAGTAGTGTATCGAAAGGGGCACCTGATTTCTGCACTGTATATGTCATCTCCAAAGGGAAGATCTCCTCGGTGCGAAATGCTTCTCGTGCAGCACCATACAGTTCTCCACTAGTTAACCAAATAGATTCATTAAATAAGCAAAGTTTTAAACCACCTGAAACACCTAGACACAACAATATGTATTTAAAAGGTTTGTATCTCTCAGTTATTATGCTTTCTTGAAAACTGATTTTGGTTGAAAAGTACTCTAAATGCAATATTTTGATCCTCAAAATCTAGCAGCTAGACCGTCGTTCAAGCCTCGAAACTTGCAAGATGAAGCAAACAGGTAAGTTTAACAGACAATGCCTTAGTGTTATGCTATTATGTATGAAAATAGATGCTGTGGAATTTACCATAGAAACTGATACCACCATCCTGAATTGAAACAGATTGGGATTAACAAGAGGAGGTTTTAGTAATGGGAGGATTAGTGGAGGATTCTCAGAATCGGAAAGCGACATATCATTTATAAGCTCAGAAAGGCCAAGCACTGACCGTGCTTCTTCTGTGATGTATGATTATATGGATACAAACCGAGGACGCCTATCTACTAGCTCAGACCAGAGCTTCGGGTCAATGCGTATAGGACCTAAGTTCGCGGACTTCAGTTCTCTGCATGATTTTTCATCGGTTTCACATGAAAGCAACCTAACATCATCTTCATGGTCATCACAGAACCTGGTAAGGACAGGATATACTCAGCTCAACTTTTATTAAGTATCCTTCCTTGCACATTATCTAGCTAGATGTTTTTTTTCACTGAATTTATAAACTTATGCAGGACGAAGTCGAATCTGAGATGAGGAGACTAAAGCTAGAGCTGAAGCAAACAATGGACATGTACAGTACAGCATGTAGAGAAGCACTTTCAGCTAAACAGAAGGTGATAAGAACTCTACATTTACTTTCTGCATTTTCAAGATTCCATTTAACTTTGTGTCCCCCACAGGAAATGGAGCTGCACAATTGGAGGGTTGTAGAGGAGCAAAAACTAGAGGAGGCACGACTGGGTCAAGAAGCTGCAATAGCAGTTGCAGAGAAAGAAAGAGCTAGGTGCAGGGCAGCCATGGAAGCAGCTGATGCTGCTAAAAGAATTGCACAGTTGGAATCACAGAAACGAGCAAATACAGAAATAAAGGCCCTCAGAGAAGCAGAGGACATGAGGAAACTATTAGATAATCTAGCCCAAACTGATGACAAATACAGAAGATATGCTATTGAGGAGATTGAGCAAGCAACGGAACACTTTGCTCCATCCCGAAAAATTGGGGAAGGAGGTTATGGTCCTGTCTTTAAGTGCTATCTTGATCACACACCAGTTGCAGTAAAGGTCTTGCGTCCGGATGCTGCTCAAGGAAGGACACAGTTTCAGAAAGAGGTGAGGACCAAGATCCTTGCTTAGAAAATATGATCTACTAAATTTTCTTTGACTTGGTTGCATGCTTAAAAAAATTGCAATCAAAACTTGGCTTGTTCTTATTCTACAGGTAAAGAAAAAAGGAAAACAATAAGACCAAGCATAATTGTTCTTGTTGCTAATTTGTATAGTAAACTAACAAAGAACTGTGTTTTAAAATCTGATACCTTGTGGAGATCAACAAACAGTAAGAAATTGATCAAGACAGTTAAAAATCTAAAATAGTTAGAAACTTACTATATTTACAGAAAATGTAACAAAAAATGGCAAGATTCTAGAACCGAAAAGGGTAAGAACTCAAAATCACTCGAATAAGATTCTTAACAAAACTAAAGGTTAAGATTTCAGAAACACCCCCAAATAAACTCCAGTAGGATTCAAGAACCAGAAAAGGTAAGATCTCACAATGCCTGCTGCATCAATGTCTCTAAATCCAAGTGGTATTTGGTACCTGACAGTATTTCACATTCAATTCCATATACATTTCATGCAATGCAATAGAAGTTCCATATACAAATTCTTTTCCAACATGCTTTATTCACTTACTTCTTGTTCTAAATTGCTTCCACCAAACACATAACGGTAAAAAATATGATATGGATAATTTTTAATCTAATCTCTTCTGTCATGATCCAAATGCAGATTGACATACTTAGCTGCATTCGACATCCCAACATGGTACTACTTCTAGGAGCCTGCCCAGAGTATGGCGTTTTAGTCTATGAATATATGGCCAATGGAAGCTTAGAGGACTGTCTCATAAAGAGAGGGAACAATCCAGCTCTTTCTTGGCAACTCAGGTTCCGAATCGCTGCTGAGATTGGCACAGGCCTACTCTTTCTTCATCAGACCAAGCCAGAACCCTTAGTGCACCGTGACCTCAAGCCCGGAAACATTTTGCTAGATCACAACTATGTGAGCAAGATTAGTGATGTTGGATTGGCCAGACTTGTCCCAGCTGTTGCTGAAAATGTGACACAGTGCCTCATGACAGCAACAGCTGGAACATTCTGCTATATTGATCCTGAGTATCAACAGACAGGAATGCTTGGTGTAAAATCTGATGTCTACTCCTTAGGCATTATTCTTCTCCAATTGCTAACAGGTAGATCACCGATGGGCTTGGCTCACCATGCCGACAAGGCTATTGAAAAGGACACATTTGCGGAGATGCTGGACCCAGCTGTCCCTGACTGGCCAGTGGAAGAAGCCTTAAGCCTTGCAAAGCTAGCAATCCAATGTGCAGAACTCAGACGAAAAGACAGGCCAGATCTTGGCACTGTGGTAGTGCCATCACTAAATAAATGGAGAGAAGTTGCTGAAGATAAGATGAACCACAAGTTCTTAGACTCCCCCCATCACAGTCATGTTCCCGATCAACAGGTAAGTCGAAAAACTGAAAAGCTTTGAAGCATTTGGATGCGGACTATGAGATCATTGCATAAGTTTACCTAGAAAATCAAACAGAAATTCTCAACCTTCTCCAAGATGCTTGGTATTAAAAATTTAGTTAAGACTAAAAAAAATGGAAAAACAAGTAGGCTCATTCAAGTGCCAAAAAAACCAACATGAATCACATTATTTTAGCTCATATGTTAGGACTTCCAAGTGATCAATGATCATAAACCTTAACTAAAAGACCTAGAAACAAGCACATGTATACGTGGTTCTACTGGTTTTCGATTAATGAGGAAGGTATTTGACATTGTAGAGTATCTTTTGCAGGAAGTGATGAGTGATCCACAGCTCAATAATTCAGGAACCTCAAAGAGCCAATCAAGCACATCTTCACAGACAGAAAATCAAGAAAAAGCAGGTACAGAGTGAGAGAAACAATTTTGACAAGAAAACATGAAGAACTAAATTTAACGGTTTTCGATTTACTTTGTTTCACAGGGCCAACTGAAACTGAATAATGCTAGAAGGTCAGTGTGAGTTCCATGATGCAACATTGCTCCAGTGACCTCATTAGGTTAATTTGGCACTTTGTTTTCTCAATTTTTTTTTAATTGAAATTTTGGATCCCAGAATGTGGGCTTCAGTGAGAAAGATACATAGGCATCAGAGATCAAATTCAAAGTCTCAGACAGCCTGAAATTTTGTTGTCATGTAAATATGATTGGCATTCAAGTGTACATGTAAATATACATATTATCAACAACAATGAGTATAACAAAGTTGTAAATTTCAAACACGCGTCTAAAAAAGCAAAAAAAATTCAACAATGACAGACAAGTACCTTTTTTTAAACCCAATTTCTGAACATCATCATATTATGAATGGTCATTTCCACAAACCAAAAAAAAAAAACACCACTTCGGTTCCTTCATCCTTATTTCTGTACAACCCGGCCAATGTTCTTCTTTCCCTTGATGGGCTGCATAAATCAGGCACCATTTCAATTTTGAGGGCTTATTATAAAAGAAAATAATCCCATTTTGTTGAAAATTTCCAAATTAACCCATTCAATTTATAAAATAAAAAAAGGAACGAGTATGAAAAACCTTCACATTTCCCAACATTTGTTCTTAAGTTTTACAAGCAAGCTCCAAAACAAAACCTAAGGAACAAACATTCTAGGCCTAAAATCATGTGGCCCAATAGACAGTCATTGGGGGTCCCAAGTACATAAAGGCTCAACTTTCTGAACCCATTCCATGAAATAAAAGATGGGCTTGAAGTTACTTTCCCCTATTTTTGGAACCAAAACTCTTGAAATTTTTGCTTACAATAATAAAACTCTTGTTGAATTAACGTAAGTAGTAGAATACTCTCATTAACTCATTTATTTTAAAACAACATGGTATTATTTCACTTTCAGATATCCTCAACTGTAAAGAAAGTAAGAAACGTGGCACCTTCAAAGTAGTGGACGTGTCATGTTCATAACAAACGGTGGCTGCAAGTGTGAAGTTTCTAGTGGATTAATTTTCAATTTCACTTTTTACCTTCCTATTTCTACCAAATTAAGGAACATTCCCGGATTTTCTGTTCTTTATCATATCAGCAAGAAGATAACTAGTTCTAGCGTTATCAGAAAATGTTTGTTGTTGCACAAGGAAGGAACAATGGGACAAGGCCAAGAAGTCAAGACCAGAGCTGATGCCCAAGTTGAAATTCAGGTTCCTTTGTGTTTGAATGCATGACATGCCAAAACTGAGTTTTCTTTTCTTAAATAACACGACATGACATGAAAGTTGAAGTTAAATGTTGATTCTTCTTATTCAAATATTATGTTGGTTTGTTTTGTTGTGACAAATTAAATGGCAGGAGAGAGGGGAAATATTCTTCTTCTACAGGCCAAAAGTTAACAAGGAGGAAGCTCACAGCCCAGATGATGTTCAACGTTTGTACATAGTTTTAAGGCCAGAGTCAGGTGAGAGACCAATTGAGGAGAAGCAAGACCCTGATTCAGGAAAAGAAAGTGCAAAGAAAGGATCAAATTCTGGTGAAAAAGGTTCTGGTGGCAGTCAAAGTAGTGAAGGTGGGCATGGTAGGCAGGAAGTGAACATTGAGAAGCAACCATTGCTGAGGTTCATAGTGATGGGAAGGAAAAGCCTTCCTGACCCAAGCAAGAAAGGCACACCCTATTGGGGTTTTGTTGAGATGGTCACCACAAATATAGATGATGTGAAAACTGCTCTTCAAGGAGGTACAAAATTTCCCATTTTAACTTTTTACCATATTAATCCCATTTTAACTTTGCATAGATTACTATTTCTATATGATAAGATCCTCATCTTGGTTTTCAATGCTGATATTGTGCTTGTTGGGTTTAGTGTTTTGGATTTTGTTTAGTGGTTAGGATTTTAATTAAAAGATGATCATCACTACCATGTAGTGATACTAATTCACTCAAATTAAACATGTGGTGGCGATCCCGTAGTATATATAACATGTGTGAAATGTTAACATGACGTAGGTATTACAGTCGCACCGAAAAGTTACTCGTAATTTTGGATATAAGCACAATATCAGATGAGAAGCATAAGTAGAAATCAGAACTCATTATATATACATGTTGTATGGCAGACGAGTATGACACTAAAACCAAAGGGCACAGACACACTTCTGCAGCAAGGGCATTAGGAGAAGGCATATACTGCATTGTGAGACATAAGGGAGGGAAGAAGAAACCCCACACTCATTTGATTTACAAGCTTGAGTTCCCACCAGAAGATGAGAACAATGAGCCTCAAGAGTCACTTAACAATAAACATGAAGGCTCATTTCATATTCAAATAAAGAACCCAGATCAACATGGCAGCAGCAGTACTTCTCAGTTCAGAGGGCTACAGAACAAGCGCAGGGCTATGTTTCCTGCCCACCTGCAAGGCCAGTTTGGAAAATTAAGGTACTGCCCAGCTGATCCACCTGACTTCTTGAACTATGAAGGATGTGAGTTCTTGCTCATATCGGCTTCGGATGATATAGAAGAGGAATTGGGGCTGGAGCTGCAGACAGAGGGGGAAGCAGTTGAATCTTGTTCTGATTTGATCAAAACTTTTGGGGAGACTACATCTACCAGTTCTCTTCTGAGAGGCACTTGGGTTTGAAAAGAAAAACAAGAAGAAGAAGAAAACCAACTTTTGGTTCTTTTGCAGGTGTAAATATGTTTCCTTTTAGAAAAAGAAAATGGTACCATGCATAGTTGTAGTTTGTTATATGTAACTTTTGAAGCACTTTGTGGGCACATGCCCTGTAGTTTGTAGATTTGTGCAGTTTGTGCGACCAACTCTATTGCTGCAGATACAGTAGTGAACATGTGTTTTGTGAATTAGTGGTTCAATTATTTTTGTAAAAGCAAGCCAAGAGTTGGTAAGTGCAAAGAAAATTGAAACAGGGTTAGTTCTGTAGCTCAAAGCAATAGCTGGTAAAAGTGTTTCAATACGCTGGAAGAACGAATTTCATCAGAAAAAAAAAAAAAAACACAAAAACTAGTATGTCTTCATGCAATAAACAGTTTTCGTAGAGAGAGTAGCTTACTCAAATCTCAACAATCCAAATAGATTATATGTTTTTGGTGTAATTATCCAAAAGAGGTTTTTATCTTTCCTTTTTTCCTTACAAAAATACACAAATACGAACCACTCAAAAGCAGAGCTCCTCCTAACATCAAAATTTGTGAGGTTTGGCAAAAGATAAGATACAAAATTAAACAAAACTGAAAATAAAACCTTGGTGACAACAATTAACAGCACTATTTCAATCATAACTTTTTTCTTTTATAAATATTTTTTTTTTTGGAAAGATTCTTTTATAAATATTGGATTTTGTCTCATTACAGCAGAAGTCCCGCCAAAGGGATATCTATCTTACTTACCAAAATTCGACCAAAAAAACAAACTTGCCCAAAGAGTGAGCTTTAGCTCAATCCAAAACAAAAAGATGAGAGCCTGCTCTGTTGAGTTTCAGGGTTTTAGGGTTTAAGAAAGACTGTTTGTTTCTATGTATGGATGTGATTCCTCTAACCATGTCCTCCTCCTCCAAATTCCTCCAAATCCCCACAACCGTCACCTTAACTTTCAAACTTTCCTCATCCCAAACAAACCCACAAACCCATCTCTCCTCCCCAACCCATCAAATCCCACTCTCACTCTCAGACTCCACCTGACCCACAAACCCAAAAACCCAATTTTCCATACGCCCTCCAAAACCCATCACCACCTTCACCATCCCCTGTTTTCCACACCACGCAACAGCCCTGCATCTCCGCCAGACCACCAATCGGAGCAATTCAAAGCTGCACAAGACGCTCTTTTGGAGTTTCTTCAAGAATTTGGGGTTTCTGAGGCAGAAGCCGCCTTTGTTTCGTCGAATTCGCCGAGGTATTTGCGAATGTTGGTCGATGGGGTTTTGGAGTTGGATGAGCTTGGGCTGTGGAGAGAGCGGAAGAGAAAGGAGGGGAGAGATTTGGTTGGGTTTAAAGAAAAGGTGAGGTATTTAGCCAAGGAAAAAGGTGACAATGGAAAAGTTGCGTTTTTGGAGAGTGTGGTTGGGTTGAGTCTGTCTTCGGCTATGAATCTTGCCAGGCATTTATCAGCAGAGACACTTCCGAGACTCGTTGACAAGGTAAGGGCATCGCAATTCATAAAATAATAATAATAATTTGTTGAAGTTTTGGTCGACAATTTGTGAGAAAATTGTTTTAATGGAAGTGAATGTAATTTGTTTTTGTTATGGTAAACAAGTAATTGGTACTTAGAGCATCCACAATGGGCTCCCTAAACCACTTACTTAGAGCATGATTGTGGATGCTCTTAGGATTGCTTTTTCAACTTTTTTGAGTTCAGTTCTTGTTTCACGAACAAGTCATTGAATTTATTGGTTTCTTTGATGTGAACAAGGTTGTGAATCTTGTGATTATGGTGAACTAGTTATTGGTATTTGGGACAATTTGTGAGAAACAGTCTAGTGGAAGTTATTTATTGGGTTATTTTATGTCAAACATTTGATTGGGAGAAGGGTGAAGTATATTTCTCATCTGTGGAGCGTAGTGAAAAAAGAACATATTTTTGATATAGTAAGACAAAGGAAGGCAAGACTTGTTGGAGTTACTTATTGTCGGAAGTGATGACATATTTTTCAGTTTTAATAGCTTATCCATGGCAATGCCCTCTTATCCACACTCAATATTACAAATCCTGTACTATAAAAATTATGTATTATTTTTCCCTGGAAATCTTTTTGATATGACCCAAAACTCTTTGAAGTTTGTATGAGGTTCTGCATTATTTACATCATTGTGCATTCTTCATCATGTTCTGATATGGAGAGAGCTCACTGGAAAGTACGAGTAAAATGACTTCCACTAGACTGTTTCTCACAAATTGTCCCAAATACCAGGCTGCATACATATATGATATTACAGAATGGGAAAGTATGCAGCCTGATTATTTTATAGTACATAAACCTTGAAATGACTTTGTGAGTTTATAAGTTTGTAATCAAGGACACAAGATGAATTAGGACCCTATAACTGTAAAAGTGGAAATCTTATGACATGCACAAGACCCAGGAATTTGGTTTTGATTCTCTAATGTCATATGAATGCAGAAATGAAATTATTCTTCAGATCTGTTGCAGAATTGTTTCTTATTTTGCATTTGGCATATAGGTTAAGTATGTGAAGGAAATATTCTTTTCTGGCAGTAATGATGTGGGGCTCATCGGGAAAAATGCTCGTCGTATGATGATGCATTTATCAATTCCTATTGATGAAGACTTGCAACAAACCCTATCATTTTTTGAAAAGGTCTGGTATGTCTCTTCCAAATCTTAGTAATGCATGTATGTCAAACTGCAAGTTACTTTTAATTCTTTGTTATTTAGAGATTCGTGTTTCGTGTGCATTTATGTGTTTGGATAGTTTATTCTTATTTCCAGTTGGTTTTTCTTTTTATGCTATAGATTGCAGCAAGGCGTGGAGGTCTGGACATGTTGGGTTTTGGAGACGCCACTTTTCGTTGTTTAATTGAATCCTTTCCCCGCCTTCTTTTGTTGTCCTTGGATCCTCACGTGACACCTATTGTGGAATATCTCGAAAATATTGGAGTCCCGAGAGAATGCATGAGAAACATAGTTCTGTTATATCCACCCATTATTTTTTGCAACATTAAAGTCATTAAAACAAGAGTGCTTGCATTTAGAGAGGTACAGTTAACTTCGGTTCTGCTTTCTCTTAATTTTAATTTAAGTGCAAAATTATTATGTAACTTAGGTGACTTTAAATATTAGTTACCAAATAGTTTGTTATTTCCGAAGCTGTATGAATGATAAAATAAGTTATCTCTATCTCACTGTGCAATTATGTTGGTTCTAGCTTCCTCTTCCCCACCTTGGACATTTCCTTGTTCTTTGGACATGTCAACTTTTGGATTTATGAAATTTCATGATCAGTAGCATAACCAACTTTACCGAGATTACATTTATAACATATGCCTTTGGTTGTACATGTAAAAAATAGAATTATGGTGTTGGTTTATACATTGTTCACTTGGTCTATATTATTTGGACCAAGAATGGATTTCATAACGTTATGGAGACACCTTGTCTGCCATGGTTGAGCATTTCTTCATGTATTGTTGTGCAGGTTGGTCTGGAGGATAAAGATGTTGGTAGAATGTTGGTTAAATATCCATGGATTCTATCTTCCAGCATTCAAGAGAACTTCAAGGAGGTTCTTTCTTTCTTCGATTTGGAGAAGGTACGGAATCCAATCAGGTCTTTTTATTTATGCTGGCCGATTTTTCCAATTGTAATGAATCATTATTTTGGTTAAAATACTAAATGAGGAATTGTGCTTCATTATAGGTACCAAAAATGAGTGTTGGTCTTGCAATCAAAAGCTGGCCTCATGTTTTGGGTTGCTCAACCAGCTTGCTAAAATTGATGGTTGACCAGATTGGTGAATTGGGTATTAGAAACAAGAAGTTAGGTCAGGTTATCTCTAGAAGCCCTCAGCTATTGATACGGAAACCTGTAGAATTTCTTCAGGTAGGTAATTTTTGTTTTATTCATATCTTCGCATCTATTACACAAACTTGTTTCCTTATAAATTTGTTTGTTTTTATTTGCGATTTTTACCTCATGATTTAGATGTTGGCTGCAGAGCGTACTTGTGTGGCTATTTGGTAAATTTGCTGATTTAGGTTGAATATGAAATATTGAAGCCATATACGGTTTTTTTCTTTTCTTCCAGTTTCATGCTTTCAAGCTGATAATATCAGCCTATACTGCTTGGTTCTTCATCAAATGACCAAGAAAAGAAAAGGTTGTCATTGAAGAACTAGTCTTTAAAACAGGAAGTAACAAATTGACGCAACAAAATTTTTTGAAAAGCAACATATACATAGATATATCTATAACTGTTAGGTTGTTGCCTTGAGTGTGTATTGAGTTTGCAAAATTTAGATAGATATATATATTATTCTTTGAACTGTTAGGTTGTTGCCTTGTGTGTGTATTGAGTCTGCAAATTTTATGATGGACTGCAGTACGGTGTCTACAATGTGCGACACCTGTGGCAGATGGCCAGTATGCAAAGAAAGATAAGCATATCTCCATGGCTCTGAGACTTTAATATCTCAGTTAGCAAGGTTCACACAAACAATTGCAAGTGTAATTTAATTTTGTCCTTGAACATGAGACTTGAGAGATTAAAACTGATACATCCTTTAAATACCCTGACACCCTTGAACAAATGACCCGTAATATAGGATTATAAACTTGCGGACGGAATTGCCCCTGGTTTTCATGAGTCCTCGTGATTTATTTCTCTTATTATAAGCGCAATAAAGCTGCTAGTACCGGGTGAACTCATATTGTCCGAAGACTTGGTCTCACTGCCAATGCAATTAAACTTATGTAATGTGACCTAACCTAATCACCTACCAATTCAAGTTGGTCCCACATTAGAGATCAACACAATGCAACTGGTTATACTTTACCAGTCTGTGAAGGATTCGGGAACCATGTAAATTTGTCACAGTTTCTTGAGTCCAGTTTTAACTGTTATTACTACTTTATACAGGTGGTTTCATTTGTGGAAGGTATAGGATTTGATAAAGAAACTGTTGGCATCATACTGGGTCGCTGTCCTGAAATATTTGCTGCCAGCATTGAGAGAACTCTCAGTAGGAAGCTTCAGTTTCTTGCTAGTATTGGTGTCTCCAAAGTTCATCTTCCACGGGTTATCAAAAAGTATCCAGAGCTTCTTGTTTCAGACACTGATAGAAATTTACTTCCTCGGTAATGCTTTTTTTGTTTAGTATATGCAGCCCAACAAACTTAGAATTCTCTAGTTTTTTTTTTATGAAATGTGAATTAGTCTAATGTGGGGACTTTGGTGAGCAGGATGAAGTATTTGATGAAGAAAGGGCTGTCACGGAGAGATATTGCATTCATGGTCCGCAGATTTTCGCCGTTGCTCGGATACAGCATTGAAGAGGTTTTGAGACCGAAGCTTGAATTCCTCATAAACACCATGGAGAAGCCGGTAACGGATTTGGTGGAGTATCCCAGGTACTTCAGTTATTCATTGGAAAAGAAGATAAAACCGAGATATTGGGTGCTTAAGGCAAGGAATATGGAGTGTAGCTTAAAGGATATGTTGGGTAAAAACGATGAACAATTTGCTGAAGAGTTTATGGGTGTTGGAAGCACGCTTGTTCCACTTCCTCCTTTCCCTAGACAATAATGAAGTGATTGGAGCTCCTAAATTTTTACTTTGTAAATAATAAACCACAGATTTGTTCAGAGTTTTGTAACATTTTTGTTGTAACAGTCAATGTATAGTAGTCCTATTTCACTAAATTTTTTAGTTAATGAAGACTTTAACATATCTATTTATATAAAAGGGGATGGCCTTAAAGGTGAAATAGTCCATAAATAAAGAATGCAATAGTCCATTCTATGAAATACAAATGAGTAATGCTCACACAACAAACATGCATAAATCATAGCTTAGTTTTTGAGTGCTGAGTTTACCCTATGAGTATAGCCGCTCGGCTATACAATTTATAATAATATTTTTATGAAAACGACTCCAGTAAAGCCAGGCTGCTATACTCTTATTTTTTAAAAAAAATATCCAGACTATAGCCGCGCGGCTATATTATTTTTTAATAATAAAAACTTAGTACAGCCGGGCGGATATACTCTTTTCATGAAAAAACACCGAGTATAGCCTCGCGGCTATACTATTTATGAAAAAACCCACCTGGGGCCTAACAAGCTTTAGCCACGTGTCAAAAAAGTATAGCCCTGCGGCTATACAATTTTTTTTAAATAAAAACCGTAGTATAGCCACGCGGCTATACTATTTTTATTATATAAAAAAATCCGAGTATAGCCGCGCGGCTATACTATTTATAAAAAAAATGAACCACCTGGCACCTGGCACCTGGCACCTGGCGCCCGTTTCATCACGTGTTAAAAAAAGTATAGCTGCGCGGCTATACTATTTTTTAATAATAAAAACCCTAGTATAGCCGCGCGGCTATACTCTTTATTTTAAAAACCCCGAGTATAGCCGCGCGGCTATACTCTTGAGGATGGGTACAATTGTGGGGTTGCTGTTTTCTACGGTGTAAGTAATATTTGCGCCAAACAAAACTTACCTCTCAGACATGTCAGAAGGGATCTCAAGGAGTCCACAACAGCTGTCTTCAAGGTCGGCGTCATAACAAGTAACACTATAAACAACACTCAGAGCAACACCAATCTAATACCCATCCTCAAGAGTCCAATTACCATGGTCATTACAACCCCAAACAAGAATTGGGAAAGGGTCGTTGGCAGTGGCGGACGCACAGAGGGACCAGAGGGATCAAGTGACCCCATGGCGGCCGGAATAATAGCTATGGAGGTCCTCAGCTGGCCCCCATGGACGGCTGGTTTTCTCCCTGCGTCGCAGTCCAACTGCTCGACGAAAGGGCTGAACCTGAATACATCATCATGAGCATAAGCCTTTCAAAGAAGCACTGCATATGAAGGGAAACAGAAATGAGCTGATGTATTCACAGTGTAATGATGAAATGCATAAATAAGTCCAACAAATTTATTCTCACACAACCTGATCACCCTCGAAGAGCTTTTGGCGGCAGCACCAGGTCGCGAAGAAGATGATATCCCTAGGTGAATACGCAGTGTTTTGGCGTTAAACTACTTTTATTGAAACTGTGCGTTTCACTAATGGGCTGTTTCTTTCTTCTTTTTCTTTTTTTTTTCTTTAACACACTTTTATAATTTATCAAGGTTTGGTTTCAAGATGGGCGAACTAATTTTGGTTTCAAGTGTAATAATAAAATATTTTTAACCCATATCCAAATGTAATGTAACATAAACTATAAGTTTTAACTAAGAGCAACTAAAAATCCCTATTAGGATAGATTAAATAAAGAGTGTTGCTAAACGAATTCTAAAATTAACTAAATACACCATATGATCTAAGTACATTATAATATTTTAATTAAAATGTAAAATTAACTAAGTACACCCTATTTAACTACCAAAAGTACCATTGTATGTAACGACCCTGACCCAATTTTTATATAAAAATGAATTAATTAATAAGTTAATTAATTTGGATAATTTAAATGAATTTAAAATGAATTAAAATGAATTAATTGGAATTAAGTATTTAAAGGGGCATTTTGGTCCACTTTATTTTCGGGACGGAATTTGGCGAAACAAGTTGCGCCATTGCGTCCGGAACGTCGAAACAAGTCCGGGGACGTGCGGCACGTCTCAATCCGAGCGATAGATTGTTCGGAGGACATAAAGGTCATTTTGAAATTTGATAAATACCCCTCAGCCAATCCTGTTCTCTCTCTCTCTTCCTGCGCGTGTTTCTCTCTCCTCGAAACGACGCCGTCTCTCTCTCATCGGCAACGATCGCTCCGGCCACGGCTTGGCTCGAGACCGGTCCCAATCGACTCGTCTCCTCCGTGCGGTCAAAACCCATATGGTTTCGTGGACCGAGATGCCTTGCTTGAGTTTGCCATGAGCTCGAAAATCTCGGCCAAAACTCCATCGATTCCAGCGACTCCTCCGGTCGAATTGGACGACGGCTTCACTCGAGTTAGACTCTCCTCCATCTCCTCTTTACATTCTCGGGCATGCGCGACAACCTTGGGTAGTTTTACAATCGGATCTAGAAACCTAGGGTTTTGCCGGTTTGGCCGTGAATCATGGCGGGTTTTGAGGTGGTTGCCGGCCGGTTCTGTGGCGGCTACCACCGGTTCTAGACTCCTCCGTGGTCTGAGTCGAACGGTATGGGCGGTGTCGGAAGTGGTGATGTTTGGGTGTTGGCCTGAATTACTCAAGCCACCCGCCACCCACGGTGGCGCGTGTGGCGGCGCGTGGTGGCGGTGTGGTGGCGGTTCTTGGGTCCTCTGAGATCCTCGTATCGCTGTGAGCGCGTAGGAGTTGACGGATCTCAATTCGGAGATCGTTTGGTTATCGAACGAATCTCGCCTATTGCGTGATTCTCGGGTTCGTTAGGATTGAACGGTTGGATCGTGTCCATTCTTGGATATGTTGATCTAGATAATTCTAGGATCGTGTAGGATTTGACGGATCGTGATTCGGAGTCCCGGATACTCCGGATCGATGACTTGAAGTTAGAATTAAACCGTAATCGTCCGATCGTGCGATCGTGAGCAATCCGACCGTCGGATCGAGACCAAACTTTGAGGACACGTTGTCTAGGTCGTGTTGAACCTCTAGGAACTTTCGGATCTGAGTTTGGAGGTCATGGGACCCACGGGTCCGGTTTGACCTATTCGGGTCGGTTTGACCAAGTTTGACCAGGTTTGACCGAGGCTTTCCCGAGGTCGCCTTGCAGTGTAGTTGACTTTGTTGGACTTCTAGGAAGGTCTAGATCGTTTTGGAGGTCTTGGGCTCTGCGGGCCCGGGTTGACCGAAACGGGGTGTTTGACCGCCGGTTGACCGGGAGTCTTCCGGGGTGGTCCCACTGGTTTGAAGAGGTAGTTTGACCTTGGAATCCTTCGTAGGACGTACGTACACGTTAAGTGGGGTTTTGTTAGGGTTTGAGTTTAAGGTTTTCGTACGGTTCACAATACTAATCCAATCCTCGTCTTTAACGCTTTAGGTACCTTGACTCTGCGTACTTTGTAAGCGGGACCCTTTGAGGGTTATGCAGCATAGGACCAACGGTGAGTGGACTTTGTAATCTACTGTGCATGATTTGAATGAATTGCATGAAATGCATGAATGGAGATTTAATGATTTTAAATCTTGAATGTTAAGTCTTGGTTTGACTTTGATTTTATTATATTTAAAAGGGTTTGCATTTGAGTTTAATGCATGATTTGGGTTGCCAGGTTTTATGTGGGGCCCTGTTGGCTATATTTTAATATTATTTATACCTTTGGGTATTGAACGGGACGTGATTAACGCCCGGTGATTTCATATCGGATTTTAATTATACAAATGAGCTATATTAAGCTTGAAACCGTTTTATTATATTTTAATTATATAATTGAATATATGGACATTAGTATAGTCCGTTTGATTTCATACTCGGTTTTAGGGTTAAAACCCTATGATTTATAACACGTATACTTTGATTATATATATATAAACTTATATATATATATGTATAGCTACTTTGAGTAAACACTTGTAATATTGGAAAATGGTTATATAACTATATATATATATGTATATGTACTTTGGTTATACATATATATATATATATATATATATATATTGATATATCTTTACCTTGATTATATATATATATTATTTATATATATATATAGGTATATCTACTTTAAGAAAAGGATCACCATACTTTGGTTGTATATGTATATATATATATATATATATATATATATATATATGTACCTTGATGATGTATATATATATACATATGTTTATCTACTTTAAGAAAAGAGTTTTCAATACTTGATTTATATATATATATGTTTATACCTTATATTTGACGTCTTAGAGACTGTAGATTTTATTATGATTTTGTATGCTTGGTTTTAGCATTGAATGAGATTTAATTATGGTTTTTCACTGAAAATGATGTTTGATTTATTATTAATCTGTTATGCGGTCGTTTGACCCTTGTGATTATTTTGGATATATATAAATATGTTTTGGACGTGATGTCCTGTTTTTGAGTATATATATTGGTTATATGCTTGACGGACTTGTTTGTCCCGATATTGGTGTTTTGGGTTGGGTACATTGTGGTTGTATATATATATATATATATATATATATATATATATATATATATATACTGTTATCGCATGATGATTGATGTGTGTGCATTTAGCACCTGTATTGTACCTTCCCCTATTCTCTTGAATCTTGTTCGTGGATTCGAGTACTCTGTTGCGGTTCGATCCGGTGCATACCTTAACGGGGTGTAGCTGTAGATCCTTAATTGGATAGTCTGCGCGCATGACATATTATGGACGTATTGGTATTGATGTTCGCTACCTTACGGGCCTGTGAGCTTAGTCCCGATTGGACGGCTTAACCCTGGGCACGGGGTCTTGTCGAGACCGTACCGGTGTCCAGTCAAATGATCCCCTGTTGGATTGTTTTCCCCTGGTACTTGTGTGTGTGTTATAGTTATACTATACCTATACGCGTGTGTTAGTACATTCGTATTCATATTCCTTTTAGTGAGGATCGTTCCTCGCTTGTCGTGCTTGTGAGCACGTAATTGTGAGTTTGGGGAAGTTGGGAAACTATTTACCTGTTTTGGTTGTAGTACTTGATTTGATTTCAGTACTTGTTAGGTTTTACTTATTGGTTTGTAAATCCTGTTTTATATATATATTTATATATATATATGATTTGAACTGCAATTTATGTCTTTATGGCTGTCAAGTTTGGTTTGTTTTCTATAAGCAAGCTATTCGGCATTTTAAAGGTTTGTTTTACCTTATGTGGATTTTATTCCATCCTTATTCTTTTACGTTAATAAATCCTTTTGTTTATATTTTATAAACTGGTGTGGGATTTGTTTTGGGAGGTTATGCCTCGGAAAAGTAAAAGATTAGATTATTCAGAAAAATGGGTTTTAAACTGGAAATGTTTTCTCGTACTTTGTATTAGTACAGTTTTCAAATCAACCAAGTATATAAATGATTTCATATGCATGTTTGGCATGGTTTTAAACGGTGGGGTTACTACTTTGATTTAAGTATGAAAAACCTTGTTTTTGTCCACTCACACTCTTTCTGTTTTGCGCCCCCCAGACCGTAGTTGCTTCGACACCGTTTGGCTGTGCGCTTCTCTTCTCGAGCTTCGTTGGAAGGGTAGGATTGTCATCCTTGAACCCTAAACTCTGTAATCTGTTATTTCTATTTCCGCTGTTGAATTCTTGTATTCTTAGTTGCTCTGTTTCACCTTTAGAGTTGAATTAGTTTGGCCGGAGGCCTGTTATGTATATGTTGTATGCATGCTGGCGCTTGGGATGTTATCTGTTGCTTGTTTGACAGGTTGAAACTTTTGGGCTAGTCCTTGTTGTAGGGGAGACTCTGCCCGTTTTTCGGCAGAAGTCTTGGCCCTTATAGGTTTAATCTCGGGAAGAGGGTAATTGTTTTAGGATGTGGGCCCGACATGGGTTGATGTGGGCCCATCAACAGGGTCTGGCTCGGGTTTCGGGGTGGAATTCGGGTCGGGTCCTGTCATTGTACACTCTAATACACTTTATCACACAACATCCTAATACTAATTCTAAACCATATTTATCTTTTTACATGAATTCGTGCTCTCTTTTCAGATTTATAAATGTACTGAATTGAACTAGAGACACAAACATTGAAGTTATTATTTGGTTTCACAAGCTATGAAGGCATTTTCAAAGCTCAAATTTTATGAGCTCAAATTTATACACAACCTCTAAACTTGGACAAAAAAATTTCGGAACTTTTACACTATGATCCTATGAAGCGATAATCCTGGATCCGCCACTGGTCGTTGGGAGAGTTTACAAAAGGAGTTTAAACATAGGGAAAAAAACTCATTGCATGAAACGATTTGAGAAGCTAGTCATAGAAGGTAGGAAGGAGTTTCGTGCGGAGATGCAAGCAATTGATTTTACTTCGAAACTTTTAAGGTTTATGTGAGTTTTAATTTTGAGGGTATCTGTGTCTTTTCAAGTGGGTTTTATGCTATATTTGATTTTTTTTTTTTATAGAAACTGATATTTATGGAAGGAGGGGCCAAATTTTGGCTATTTTTTTATTATATATAAATACTCATTATCTAAGTACACTCTAATATTTAAATCAAAATTTTAGATTAACTAAATACACCCTTTTTAACTACCAAAAATACCCCTGGAATTAAAAATAAAAAAATCATGAATAGCACAAGTCAACAACTTAAATAAGAATGTGTAACATGTTCTAATTTTTTCAGAGATCTAATGAAAGATACTAAGGAGGGTGTATTCAATTTAGATTTTAAATGATTTTAAAAGAGTTATATAGTCGATCATCTTATTCTTCAAGTTCTTCCTTTCTTTTGATTTTGTGAACATGGAAAACCAAAGCAGATATCATCTTGCAGACCGCCCCAAACCCCTTAATTTTAAACTCTTTCTAAACGAAAAATAAATAAATAATAAATGAACTCTTACTACCGCCAAACTCCTCTACAAATCTATTGGTTTTAGCCTAAGACTCACTCTCAGGGACAGTCCCAACCATGGTTTTGTTGGAAAAAATGGCTCACCTAAGGTTACAAGAATCAGAGGAAGCGACCGGTCGCAGGTTTGGGCGACCGGTCGTTGAAGCTACGGTGTAAAAGCGACCGGTCGCAGGTTTGAGCGACCGGTCGCTTTCAGGCAGATTCAAAGATTGAAGCTACGGTATAAAAGCGACCGGTCGCAGGTTTTGGGCGACGGTCGCACGCCTCGTCTTTGTCTGTTTTTCAGCACGTTTTCATCCTCTCTTCGTGATGCAAATTGGTCCCTACCAATTCACATGCAACCCCAACGTTAGTATAAGTCCAAGACAGTTGGCAAACCACTAGAAAGGTCCTAAACATTGATTAGGTAGGTTAGTGGGTTGTATGATAGCCTATCTCTTTATGCTTTCCTGAAATTAGGGATCCATGTTTTGAGGTAGGCTGGTTTGTTGCATGTGGGTGGCTCCTTTTCTCTATCTTTAAGTAGATACAAAGGAGCTGGAGCAAGTGCTAAGTGTTGTATTCAGATTTGGGAAGCCAAGAGAGAGAGAGAGAGAGCATCTTGTATCAAGTGTGTGAGCAAAGGGGTGAGAGAGAAAAACAGATAGTGAGCTTGGGTTCTAAGGGGGTTTCCATTGAAACCAAATCTGTAACTCCTTCTTCATTATTGATATTTCTCAAGGGGATCACCAAAGAGGACGTAGGCAAATTGCTGAACCTCTATAAATACTTGTGTTCATTGTTCTTGGTTATTTTCTGAGTGTGTGTGTGTGTGCAACAAGTTCATCCTTGAGCTTGTCCAAAGTCCATCAACAACAAGATCCTGTTAAGGGTGGTGCATTCATTTGCACAACAAGTTTCCTTGTTTAACACTTCCCTTTTCAAGCATTTCTCCCGATTCTGGTACCTAAAATCCAAAACATTCTTTCACCTTAGCTTCCCTTCATAAAGACTTCACCCTAGTCAGTTTCACCCCTAATACTAAGGTTTTTAGAAGTAGTGTTTTCCTCTTACGTTTGATTATGGGTTGAATATGGTGAGTATAGGGTGTGCTTATATTAAAATTACATTTGTTTCACAGTATATCTTTTTTGATCATTTTATATTAGGGTGAATTAGTAATCCAATAAATAGTTTGGTAATAGGGTGTACTCAGTTAATTATGGTTTGTTTAACAGCACTCTTATTATTTCTATTGAAAATGTAAGTGTGACGTGTCAATGAATAAATTATGACAATACAAAACAAGACAACTTAACTTCTTTTTTTTTCTTTTTTCTTTTTTGAGCAGTCAACTACTCAACTCAACTACTTTTCTGATGAGGTTTCTAACCGATGAAGAGTTATAGAAGATGCAGGCGAAAAGAATGGCTCCATATCTCTACGCTACCTCTCATGTGTAAAGTGACAAGAAATAAAGATATTAAACAGTTGCAAGGCTTGGAAAAAGCAATGTTCTAAGCAGCAGAACAACGGCGTGTGCATTATCTGCAAAAAGGGATGGCACTAGAAAGAAAGTAAGAGGGTTGCCCTCCCTCAGACTTGGACAAAACCATAATCAAGTGAAGTGAATGAGAAATTGATTTTAAAGAGAGCTAAATGAGCAAGAGGAAATCTGGTTGTGACTAGTGTATAGTTTTTGATAAATTCCAACACAACACAACGTCTAGATAATTTAAGCATTGCACTTACTACTTACCAGCATACAAATTCAATAGTTGAAGGCACTTTTCCTTTCAAGTGCTGCATAGCATGTTCTCTTGCTTTCGCTTCCGCTTCGACTACTTCAACCTCCCTGTCCATATTTCATTAGGAAATCTTGTACTAGGATACAACCAACGCTGAACAGGATCAATAACTATTTTCTCCAGGGCAACGACATTCTTTATAAGGTACATGACATGTTCAGCAGCACGATACCCTACTATTTCTACTACCTTGAGTTTAGGATGGAGGCATTTGCCAACATTATTATCTTTTACTCCTCTTATTTCACGGGAATATCAAAAATTCAACTGCACAAAAAAATTATTATTGTACGCGCAATAAAAGCCATTAAGTCTATAAACTAGCATGATTTTATATATCCGACGACGAAAAGAAGTTAAATGTTTAAGTATTGGCAATGTAATGGAACCAATGGAAGGTGAGCAAAATAATACTAAAAAAATACGCATGCAAATACCAAGTTTTATCATCTAATCTACCAAGTATGAACATGTACCTTCAACACAAGTCTCTGCAAGTAAGGAGATGCCTTCATGAAACTTCTTAAATGAGAAAGAGCCCGATGATAATCTGCTCGAACTAATAGTTCCAAATGCTTGAGATTTGCTAATATAGGAAATACATGCTTCACATTGTAGACCTGAAAGCCGAACAAGGAGTAAGGAACTACAAAATCCAAAAAGTAGACAAGGGAAAGAAAAAGGATGCGAATAAATTTGTACAAGTTAGATAGTGGGAAAATATAAAGATGCTATTTTCATGCTGTTTTGGCATCTGGGCAAAAAAGGAAAGATGCAATTTTCATAGCAACTAGAACAACAGTTACCTTCATGTTTTGGACAAATTCAGAGTCTGGAAGTACCGCTTTCTTCATCAAATCTGGGGCAGTGCTTCTTCCCTCGTAATACAGAAACCCTAATAAATCACACAAAACCAAAAGAGCTTGGGCGGCAAGCAAACCGCTGGAATTGTTTCCTGGTCGAAGTTGGATTTCAAGTTTTGGATTGGGTTTTATGCGTATAAATGGGCCCAGCCAGCCCAGTCCCTTTTTTCAATCTATTTTATTTTATTTCCCGACCGTTGAGTTGAAACGGTTTCTCATTCCCTTCACTCCCTCCCTCGTCACAAGTTAACAAAACCTCCACCCAATCTCACCATCTGCTGCTAAAAATCACAAAACGTCCAACAAGAGACAAACTCCAAGACAGACAAGGCTCTCTTCTTCTCCATGTACCTGCCTTGCCTTCTCCGTTAATTTCTTTCTTTTGCTTTATTTTTTTCTTCGCCTTTGTTGTTGTTGTTTTTGGTTAACTTTGTGGGTTTTTATTGTTGAATTTGTATTATTTTTGCTTTAATTAATAACTTTTGGATTCAATTTTGTGTATTGTTTTGCAGCTTGATGGCAGAAATAAACACGTTCTTTTGAATTTGAACTTTTATTGCTTGCAATGGGGGATGTCATCAGTAAGGCTGCAGATGGGGTTGGTGGTCTACTTGAAAAGGCGTTTTTGGCTCCATTTAAGACCATGTTTGGTGGCTCATGCGAGTAAGTTCTAGTGAAATGTTCTCTTTAATTCCAGCCTGGTGGCCGTCGTTCTGTTGAATCACGTGTCATAGTTTCAGATGAAAATTAGTATGATTTGTTGACTTCATTTCATCTCCAATAGTTTGTTGTGTTGCACTGACTTGGAGGCCTGCTATGAGAGTGCTTAATGTTCATACATGTTTTCCTTATTTTCATGACCGGCATTTCTTTGCAGTACACTTCTTGTTTACTTCTTCCTTTTTCCTGCCAAAGGGGTGCAGCTTATAGGCATAGCCACTTCATTTTCTTAGCTGCTAATCTTAGGAAATCTTATTTATTATCTTCTAGTTTCTTTATCAGTTTGGCACTAAACTAACAAAACCATGCTTTTAGGCATCAATGCAGATCGGAGGGGGAAATACTCCTTTGCAAGATCGGAATTAGCCGAATACTTTTCTGAGCTGGCTTATATTCATGTTCAACTATAGATGATGAGACTGGATGATGGACTTACCTTTGGATTATACTTCACTCCCCTGCTAATTTTACTATGATATGTTTGATTCTGCAGGGATGTTTGTTCAGGACCCTGGGATTTCGGTTGCTTTATTGAGCATCTTTGTGTCTCCAATCTGTTGAAACTGTTAATGATCTTGGTCCTCTGCTACATAAGTAATTTCTTCTTCTTTAGTTGTACTCTTCTTATTTTCGTTAGAGTTTGCTTCGCAGACTAGCCTTGGAAGTTCATTTGTTATGAGCTTCAGTTGCAGAAATGTTGATTTGTTTCTTATTCATATTTTTTCCTTTCTTTCAGCTTTATTATTCTTCTATCTATTATTTAAACTGGGGTTATTCCAATGCATTGGGAAAAGCCTCTGTAAGATGTGTTGGGCTGCATGTGAGACATACTGGTATGCACTAGAAGATATTACTTGTTTCTTGTGGTACAAACTAAAGAACACTAAGAGGGTAAACCGCCGTCGTCACCGCCATCGCCAATTTCGAGACATTGAACAAGGATACAGTTCAGGCGAGGAAAATTATTTGTGGGATAACTATCATGAGTTAAATGTCAGCAGAAAGCGGAAGTCACTCAGCAGGAGAAGAAAGGATAAGCTGCAGAGCTCTGTTTACCCATCAAGTAGGCATGGCACTCGTAGTCACCACCATGTAAGGTTAAAGTCTAGGGGAAGATCTGTGCGCGTTGTGGGCGGATCTCAAAGACCAAGAAGCTCGAGACATCTTCGATTAAGAAAAGTGAGAAATGTTCGAAGGCAAGCCAGAACATCGAAGAGGAGGAAACTTAGGTGATTGTCAGTGTTTCTGAAATTGGTTTTGAAATTATGACGGTTGTAATTAGTTGAATTTAAGATATGACTTATAATAAAAGAACATATGAGATTTCAATTGTTGCATATGAAATGTGATTGACCAACTTTTCGCCTCCACTTGAGGCAGAAGATGAGATATCAGTTTACACCACATTTTTTGAAAGGTTCTTTGTTCACTTTTATTTGTCTACAAAACTATTGTAAATTCATACATACATTTATTGATGTAAAGCAAGCTAGCTCAACCCCACTAGTGCAATCTGAAAGCCATATGCATGACTACTTATTTACTTCGTTTGATCGGAAAGGAAGTTCTAGACATGGGGTTTCTTAGAACAAGTTTGATCAGACGCTGCAGCCATATTCTCTGTGGTGACCCCAGCGTTGGCCATGTTGGCAATAGCTCGTGCGTATTTCATTCCATAATTTGATAAAGGTCCACAGTTGTTCTCATAAGTCCTCATCTGCATGGAAAATAATTCAAAATCAATATCTGAGAGATGAGCTCAAGCACTAGTGCATCTGCATTCATTTCATGTTTGAAGTTACAGAGAAGGACTTACAAGCATCTTGAGTTTGGTATGAGAGCCAGCAGGAGCTCTGTGGAACTGAAGAATAAAGAGAAATAGTTGTTAGCTACAAGAAAAAGAAAATCTTCTTTTGCCTGGCCTGCTATGTTTCTAGAGTTCAGAACTCAGAATAAATTATAATACTAGAAACCTTGTGATGAAGATGAAGGAGGTCTGCATCACGTTGGCTAACAACCCTTGAGATTGATGGTGAAGAGATATCTTCCATGCGAGTGTAGCTATCATTTGCAGGATCTGCACCCATGTAAGTTAAGAGGAACTCCTTTCTGTGACTCATATCTCCATATTGCATAACATGAGAATCATTTCTTCTTCTTCGAACCTATAATTTATCGAGATGGTCATATTATTCTAATTTTCCTTGACATTATACCATCTGACATGCATATGTCAAATATTTTATCTATTATATTGAAAGTTCAATCATTATTTAGAAGTTTGAAACGTCCTTGTTTACCCTTTCATATTGCTTCTCCAATGTTTCTTTACGCAAATCATTTTTGACACTGCTCTCAAATGTGAAAGTACCAAAATCACCACAACAACAAAGTAATCAGTGCAAGCCTTTTAGCGAAAACATGTTGGAAACTGATGAAGCAATGTATACTTTGTTTAACTAGAACAGCATCTTAATAATGAAAGTATTGCTTACCAATCCTCCATCCAGGAAATACTGAACAAGTCTCCCAAACAGGTATCATACTCAGCAGGAACACCAGATTGACCGGGACAGTATGTTGCATAACCATCCTCTTCTGCATTTGCTGATGTAGTAGCATAAATACTTACATTCTTTGGAAGGAGGCCTTCAAATATACTCCCAGACTCACAAGCTTCAAGGTAAAATACCTATTTTGTGTAACAAATGCATAAAACCTTAATAAGTGCAGAAGTACACCCAAAAAAATAGTTGAAAACTTCAGTGAGGATGGATTATACATTAATTACTGGTGAAGTGGAAATTCCTGCCATGCTTTTGTAACCTTTAGCAGCATGCTTCTTCTTGAGCACATCTATGAGGTCTATTGCGAAAACCGAAGGAGTACCAGTAGGCATCCCTGAATGCAAATATAACAACATCTGTAATTAATGTGCACTATATAATTTAATAGAAACGTGAGCCTAGACTATAATATAAGAAAAACTTCCATTTTCTTTTCCTGCATACTATGATCTGCATGCTTATTGCTTTGTTAAAATATTTCAATTAGAAAAAGAAAGAAATTCATGTTGCATACAATTTTCATTAATACAAAGTTACTAACCAAGTAATCCTGCAGCATCATGGTTAGTTTAATATATGAAAATATGGTCATTTGGACCGCTACACGTACCTCCACTGAGGGTACTTTTGTTTCCAAGAATGACAGCATAAAGATTGTCTGCATTAACATCATCCCCTGTATAATCCTGCATAAAAAAATAAGTTACCTTACAGTTTAAAGGATGTTAAACTGCTGCTGTGAAGGGGAAGAAGAAGGCCGGAGGAGCCAGGCTCTGGATGCGATTTGACCGCTTCGGTGGATCAGAGCTCGTCGAGTGAGACAAGAACGCTATCATTCGGCGCGCTGCCATTCCCGCCCTAGACCTGAGGATTCTTGGCCCTGTCTTCTCCCATTGCTCCAGCATCCTTGGTACTTCTCCAGTTTATTTCTATTGAATCAATTAAGTTGTTTGTTTTGTTAATTGTGTTCTGTGTTTTCGAAATTTTATGAACTTATGCTACATTAGGTGTCTTTTAGGAGATTGGGATTCTGGGTTCAGAGTGCAATTTTTATTAGTTGGTTTTCCTTGTCCTGTTTTTGTTTGGGTCTTCCACCATTAACTTGGTTGTGGAGTTGTAGTTTTAGGGTGTTGCCAGGAATGCTTTGTGCAAGTGGTTAGTTGAGCAGCCTACTCATACGTTTGAAGTTACCGCTTAGGACCTTCGGATTGTTGGGCTACATGTACACCATGATCGTGTCAAAAGTTTTAGCTCCTGATAATTATGTTTTCCTCATTTCAATTGCAGCTAGGGAGAAGGCCATGGTGGTTAATTTAGAGTTTATAAAGGCTATAGTTACAGCTGAAGAGGTTCTGTTGCTTGATCCTCTTAGGCAGGAGGTTCTTCCATTTGCGGATCAGCTAAGGCAACAGCTTCCTGAAAAAAGCCAATCCAGGATTGAAGAAGCAAGTCCACTTGATGAACAAGATAATGGAATGGATGTTTCAACAGGAAGGCAATGGTTACCTGTTCCAGAGGCCGCTGAAGGTTTGCAGTGTGATCTCCCATTTGAGTTTCAGGTTCTGGAGTTTGCATTAGAAGTTGTCTGTACATTCTTGGATTCAAGGGTGGCAGACCTTGAGAGAGAAGCTTACCCTGTGTTGGATGAACTTGCCAGAAATGTTAGCACCAAGAACCTTGAACTTGTGCGGAGTTTGAAAACCAATTTTACCCGTTTGCTTGCACGTGTACAGAAGGTATGCTTGCTTAATCATTCTTAATGAGGACCTCTTTATTGTACTCTTTTTATAAAGAAAAACACCGAGTATAGCCGAACGGCTATACTTTTTTTATTTTAAAGAAATACCGAGTATAGCCGCGCGGCTATACTTTTTTTATTTTTAAAAATACCCCGAGTATAGCCGGTCGGCTATACTATCTTTATTTTTAAAAAACCCCCAGTATAGCCGCGCGGATGTACTATTTTTATTTTTAAAAAACCCCAAGTATAGCCGCGCGGCTGTACTTTTTTTATTTTAAAAAAACCCCCGAGTATAGCCGCGCGGCGGTACTATTTTTATTTTAAAAAACCCCCCGAGTATAGCCGCTCGGCTATACTATTTTTATTTTTAAATTACTATAACTTCTATTATCAAGAATCAAGATTGATCTGATATAGTATAACTTTCTGTCTTGTAGCTTCTTCTGGTGCACAAGAGATATTTAAGTTTTTTCCTCATACTTTTGTGGATTCAAGCAGAATTTCGGAGCTATTCGGGATGGTAAATATTAAACTCCTGCACAAATAATGTTTCAAGTAACAAAGGTGCTTAAGTTAATTTTGCATATATAATCTCATGTTTGATTTTCAAAACCCGAATGTACCCGGCATTTCCAGTTCCTAATCGCCTTCTTCCACTGACCTGAAGAAATATGTTTCATGCCTTGTTGGTGTTAGTTTCATCATTCTTCATTCTGATTAGGCCAAGGATATTGCTCAACCTACACTCACATCAAAAAGGGTCTTCCAAGTATATGGCTGTGTAGTGTAAAGACATGGTTGAACACAAAGATTCCACAACACCATTTGACAAAGTGAGTTCCCTCAAAGCTCTTTTTGTACATGTTTGTTACATGATTTTACTCAAAAACATCCGAATCGATTGCAGTCTGACTATTATGCACATCGAGAAAACTACAGCCCTGTTTTCCATGAAAAAATTGCCCCTTATGCATCTGTACTTTACATTTCAACTAATGTCTTAATTAGTAATATTGTGAGTCTGTGAGATGCTACTAATGTATTTTCTCCACATTTCAACTAATCCTGAGGTTACTTTATGCATATTTGGATAATTTGTTCCATTCGTTTAATGAATTTATTATATTATATACGTATATATTGTTATGTGTCTTCTTCGCACCGAATTTCAGTCACACATTGAAATTAGTCACTATGTGAGTAAATTAATCGATGTGTAACAACCAATATATGATATGTGACGCGAACAAATATATGCATAAGGTCTATTTGGAGATGAAGCTCTGTGACTGAAGGGATGAAGTCTACTTGGTGAAGTTTTGTTAAGAAACATGTTATAAAGTCAATAGTATATACAAAATTATAGGATGAAATCATGCAACAAAATTTGTGACAATGCAAAAGTTATTCTTAAGGGTCCATCATTGAAATGTGAGATTTCAAAGATAAATGTTTAGTTGATGTTGTATTGGTTTGAACCTTGTATTTGTTCACAATTTGAGTTACCTTTTCTTATAAGGAAAAAGTGGAAACAAGATACATACATTTTCGTTGGATTAGGTCATTAGAACATACATTTTTTTCTTTCTTTCTTTGAGAATGAGTCGAATACATTCTAAAATGGATTGGTTTTTTTTTTTTTTTCTTTTCTCCTTTTCCTCAATTACCATTTATTGAAGCTCATTTAAACAAAATCCAACAGACAATTTTTGTTTCTCAAGAAACACAAAACTGAAAAGAGTCCAGATTAACAATTAAAAGAGTCGACACTTAATCTGGGTTGCAGAGTCTCCGTGTTTTCTTGATCGAATTCCTTAAGTACTTGTTTCTTTTGTTGCCAAACGTGTTTGCGAACGATAATGAAAACATCAGTAGGCTCTTAGCTTGAGAGCTTGTACTGGCTGCTGAACTGATAAAGATCTTGGTCAGCTACAGAGTGATGAACTTTTTCGCTATTTAGTTTTATTCTCATCTTTCAATATAGAGTTTGGTTCATATGATTAGCCTTGAAAGAGCATTAATTAGCAACTAATGGCTAGCAAAGGTAATATCCGACACAGAAATGTCACATATGTTTAAATGCTGGATGTTGCAGATCCACAGTCGACATCAAATTTTCGAAACATTATTTATTAATTTTCATTTCTTATTTTCATACAAAGACTGTTGCAACATCAACCCCGTTAGACCAACATAAAATTCATATATATAACCGTTTATTTACTTCATCTGATCAGAAAAAGAAGTTCTAGACGAAGGGTTTTTTGGAACAAGCTTGATCAGAAGCTGCAATCATTTTCTCCGTGGTTACCCCAGCATTGCATATGTTGGCTATAGCTCGCGTGTATTTCATTCCATATGTTGATAAATGTCCACAGCACTTCTTATAAATCCTCAGCTGCATGGATAGAACTCAGAATCAATATCTCAGAAATTTACTGGTTTACTTTAATTAAAGAATTAGATAGACAAGCACAAAAACTTGTGTCTGTATTAATTTGATGTATGGAATTAGAGGAGGACTTACAAACTTCTTGAAGCAGTCCCAATCATCTACTACGGGTTGCCCCCGAGGCCTAACGTTCATCAACATGTTTGAGCTCTTCTGGCGTCCAAACAAAAGCTCCCCTATTTTATGGATGCTATAGTCCACATGTTTCCTATGAGCAATTTCATTAAGCAGCTGCTTTCGAGCTTCCAGTTTTGCATGAGAGCCGGCAGGAGCTCTGAGGAACTGATGAATAAACAGAAATGGTTTCTAGATATAAGAAGAAACACTTAGAATACAGAATTATATTAGCAAAACATATGAAAATTTGTACAAGTTAAAGAGCATTCAAGTTTAGGACTCATAATAATTTAAGAGCTGAAACCTTGTGCTGAAAATAAAGGAGATTTGTGTCACGTTGGTTAACAGCCCTTGAGGGTGAAGAGATATCGCGGATGGAAGTATAGCTATCGTTCGCAAGATCTGCACCCATGTAAGTGAAGAGGAACTCCTTCCTATGGCTCATATCTCCATACTGCATAACATGAGACTCATTTGTTCTTCTTCGAACCTGTAATTTAGTCGAGATGGCCATATTATTCTAATTTTCCTTGGCATTATACATATACTTTATGATCTGCATCTGACAAGCATTTTCAAAATATTTCTTCTCTTGTAATGAAAGCTCCGTAAATATCTAAAACTGTGAGAAATTTTCAATATTTTACCCTTTCATATTGCTTCTCCAAAGTTTCTTTGCGCAAATCATTGCTGTCACTGCTCTCAAATGTCACAATATGTTCCAAATTCATCGAAACAACAAAGTAATTAGTATGAGCCTTCGATTCAAAATATATTGGAAACTGATAAAGTAATGTACTCTGTATAACAGCATCTTAATAAAGGACAGCATTGCATTACCAATCCTCCAACCAGGAAATACTATACAAGTCTCCCAAACAGGTATCATACTCCTCAGGAACTTCAGGTTCACCTGGACAATATGTTCCATAACTACTCTCTTCTGCATTTGCTGCGGTAGTAGCATAAATATTCATTTTATTTGGAAGGAGGCCCTCAAATATGCTCCCCGACTCGCAAGCTTCGATGTAGAATACCTGATATATGTTTTTTAAATAAATGCATAAAAGCCTTAGAAAGTACTGAAATTCAGCAAAGATTGATAGTTGTAAACTGTATCAAGGCTACAACCTTATCAATTGCTATTGAAATAGAAATTAATCTTACCATGCTTTTGAAACCCTTAGCAGCATGCTTCTTCTTTAGCACATGGATAAGATCTTTAGCATAAACAGCATCATCAAGACTAGGCATCCCTGGATACAAAATACCACTCACACGTAAACACAATGTCTAATTTCACAGAAATGTTACCCTGTTCCCTATTCTTTCAATTAAGAATAACTTCTACAGAAAACAAGAGTTGTTCTTCCTTGATTGGATCATGTGCATGCTTATTCCTTTGTTATTACAAATGTAACTCCAGAAACAAAAGAAAAAACTTTTACTAAATTTATGGGATTCTAATAAGATCATATTACATACAATTTAATTTCATTAACAAAATATTTTGAAAGTTAATTAAAAGCTACTAACCAAGTAATCCTGCAGAACCATGGTCAGCATAATAGATGAAAACATGGTCATTTGGACCACTTTTCAAAACCTTGCCACTACCTCCAGTGAGGTTCCTTTTGTTTCCAAGAATAACCGCATAGAAATTTTTTGAGTTAACATCTGCCCCTGTATAATCCTGCAGGAAAGAGAAAAACAAAATTGCATTACAGTTAAAACAATGTTAATCAAACTAACTAGTTAGAAACTAAAATGTAATAGAAAAATTAAACCTTGGGAACTCCTTTGTAAACATCATGGCCCTTTGGCTTGTTGATGATGACACCTTGTCTAGGGTTTTCGGGGTCGTGCGCAATGTCATCATACATGAAAACAATGATGTTCTCATCTTTCAGTCCACCTTTCTTCAGTATCTGGTATGCATGGCATATATCAGCCTGCATGGAAACACAATTAAATGTACTATTAGTAACATAACATAATCTTTGATACTAATACTATATGATGAAATTTGGTCAAATTTAAACCTGATGCCTATAGTTGTAGTAACCATTTGACCCGGCAATTAGAACTGCCCATCTTTTTCCCTTATCCTTCTTAGTGTTACTTGGAGAGGCATTTTCATCATGAGCACTGAAATCTATTTCTTTTCCATTTTCAGGGAGGCACAAGTTAATTCCAATACTCAAACTTAGCAAAGCAAGGGATAGCAATACTCCACAACCTACAATAGCCATTCTGCAGATTAAGATCACCTGTACAAACATAGAATAGCTAGTGTTAGTAATTAGAAGTCGACAAATTAATGCACGTACGTATATGTATGTTACGTAGTAATGTAGATCAATTTTAATGTACTTTTGATGGTATAGGAGCTTAAATTGAATCGCTTCAAAACTCTCCCTAAAGCTCACTAGCTTAGCCTTGAAGAATATTGAGAAAAAGGAAATGAAACTAGGAGAAAGGCCAAAAATTTTACCAAGAGATTTCCAAAGAATTGCTAAAAAAGATTTCACTCTAGCTCTCAGTGAGTACATGCTCTTCCAATGAACAAAGGACTCAATTTATAGATGCTTTATGGTTGAAATGAGCGGTTGAGATTATATCTCCCATACTTGCTGAAGAAGGAAGTGTCTAAATGTTTAGATGAACAATTGTTTCATCACCCTACTCCAATTAATATTCTTCATCATCAGCTTTGCGATCCTTGACGTGGCCCATAACATAGTGGCTTAATTCTTAAAAATTCAAATGAACTAAGGTAACAATTTTTCATTTACCAACCTCACACAAAATCTTGATACTATAAAAAGTTTAACGTGTTGATAGCACTAGATATTTTGAGCTAATTACCTAAACATTTAAGTTTTGGGTTGGATATTTTAAAATGGTATAAGTATAGGTCATCTTAACAAGGATTATCCAAAATAATCCTGGATCACTCAAAAGAGGATATTACTTGTGCACAAATTGCGTTTTATTTTTGTCATTCGCTAGGGAGGGGAGGGGGAAGTATTTTATTGGGTTGCCTCAATATTGTCTCCTACGTAAATCGAATCCGGGTGCACTTGGGGAGGGGAGGAGGAGAATTTGGCCCACTTTTCAACTGTGGTGCCACCCCATGTGCTTGTGCACAAATTGCTTGACATGAATGATTTTGGAGTCTATGTATTAATAGCTATGACCGATGAATTAAATCATGCATATTTTGATCAAATTTTTTCCATTCAATTAATGCAGTGCTGATTATTTATTGGAATTAATGCGTCTTTAATTCGCACTAAACTATTGTGTGACACATCGAAATTACTATATAAAGGAAAGGTGGTGGTCATTCGATTTCTTGTTCTTGAAGAATGATGGAAGTTAGCTTGTTGATATATTTGCCGGTGTTTGAAAATTATTTTCTTAGCACCACATTCCAAATATATCATGCAACACATTGGAATTACAAGCAAAATAAAAATAAAAATAATTGGTATGGTGTGTCTGTCTATTTCAATTTCTATTCTGGAAAAATAGTTTGTATAGCTAGGGAAAATAGTTGTAGCTAGGGAAGCTTTTTAGCAAGGTTTCACATTTGAAGCATGTAGACCAAGATTAGAGGATGGTTTTATAGACTGTAATACACCTAACCTTCTGGCCACTATGATTTAATTAATTTGACTAATTAGTCGATCCTTCTTACTTTTATTTTTTATAATAAAAACCGTAGTATAGCCGGGCGGCTATACTCTTTTATTAAAAAAAAATACCCCGCGTATAGCCGCACGGCTATATTATCTTTTAATAAAACCCGTAGTATAGCCGCACGGCTATACTCCCTTTATTTAAAAAACCACCAGTATAGCCGTGCGGCTATACTATTTATAATAATAAAAAGAACCACGTGTCAAAAATAGTATAGCCGCATGGATATACTTTTTTTAATCAAAAAAGTAGTATAGCCGCGCGGCTATACTCTTTATATAATTAAAAAACCCCGAGTATAGCCGATCGGCTATACTATTTATAATAAAAAAAGAACCACGTGTCAAAAATAGTATAGCTGCATGGATATACTTTTTTTATAATTAAAAAGGTAGTATAGCCGCGCGACTATACTCTTTTTATAATTAAAAACCCCGAGTATAGCCGCACGGCTATACTATTTATAAAAAAAAAGAGGGGCCCTCCTGGCGTCTAGCGCCCACTTCAATTCCTCCATACTCGCATAACTCTTCCTGGCCATCAACCCTCCGCCATTGTTGTACTTCTTCTCCCTTGCGGTTGCCGACTTACTCCCTCTCGAATTCGACAAAACCCCATTCGCTTTTGACCAACACTTCGCCTGCGGGGTCATCTCAAGCGTCGACAGAAGCCTTGACGATGGCTTGCAGTTCTCTTTTCTCAACACATCGGAGAAATCAGGCAGTGACTGAGCCTAGCCAGAAGACCCTTTACGCGATTTGGTCGTATTGGTGTGAAATTTGACTTGTTTCTTCAACGAGCCGTGGTTTAAATTCAGGTTCTTAGCCTCTTCTTGCCTCAGATACTTCCTTCGTAGCTTTGATTCTCTGAGCTTCGCGTAGGCTTTGTATCTGGGTCCTCTCTCCATGATGTAGTTCTCTGTGATGAGCAGCAGAGTGACTCGACTGGCTCTTGATCTGGTTTTGGGTTCTGGGAGAGAATGAGGGAGATGGGTTCAAGGGCTTGGAAGAGATATTGAAAAGCAGGGTTTGGTTGATGACGGGTTTGTTGCAGAGAGCTGTTAGTGACTGCCATTGTTGATGAATTTGAGGTCACGCTATGTGCATAGATTTTTTGGGTTTTGGTTGATTTAATGATTAAAGGGTATTTTAAGAATAATTGTGGGTAGAAAAATAGGGTTGTATTTTTCAAATTTGGGTGAAAAGATAAGGTTGGTGGGTTTGACTAAAAAAAAAGATAAGGTTGATGGGAAAATAGGATAAGACGGTGGAAAGAGCATCACTCTTTTTTTATAATAAAAAACTTAGTATAGCCGCGCGGCTATACTTTATTTATAATTAAAAAAAGACCACTTTTCTTTCATATTCTTGGTCTTCTTCTTCATCTTCCCCATCTAAACCTTCAATTCCATCTCCAAATTTCGACTCAATCTTTGGCGGGTCCTCTTTAATTTCGCCTTTCCTACAAAAACCCAATTGAAAAAACGGTACCCACTTGCGCCAAACGGGTCCAAAAGACTTGGGCTTGATTTCCCTGGAAAATGGCGGAAAAGCAGGGCATTTTGGATCCATTTACACCGTCGTAAGGTCAAAGCTCCGGTCCGCCGGGTCCTTAGGGGTTTCGACCCGCCTTGCTTGGAGGACCGTCGGTCTCGGACCTGCCCCATGCACGTGACTTTAGGAGAAGAGGGCTCTTGGGTTTCAATGGTGGTGTTTTTTTTTCCTCACAAACATTGGGCTCGAACGTAACCGCCCTCTGCTTCTGCTCCCAACATTGGTCCTCAGAAACCTCGTCAATGGCGGCGGGAACTTATCGCTTCGACCCGGACTGGATATGGGTTTTGCAGATAGCTTCATTTTTTTTAACCCATCATCCGCCTGGCGCCTTGCGCCCGCTTCGCCCGCTACTTGACAAAAATAGTATAGCCGCGCGGCTTTACTATTTTTATAAATAAAAACCCCGAGTATATCCGCGGGGCTATACTATTTTTATAAATAAAAACCCCGAGTATAGCCGCGGGGCTATACTATTTATAAAATTAAAAAAAAGGAGGATCCGCCTGGCGCCTAGGGCCGCCTCGCCACGTGTCAAAACGGTATAGCCGCGCGGCTATACGTTTTTTAATAAAAACGTAGTATAGCCGCACGGCTATACTCTTTAAGTATATTATATTTAATAGGAGAGTTTCTCATACAACGTTTCAACCCAATGCAAAATTATTTAGGGTCCATTAATTGAAACTTGTTATATTAGCCCAACTCAGCCTATAGCCAACCCAATGTTCAAATCGAAATTGTGCATTCAGCGAAATCTTACAACCACACAAGAAATATCATCCAAACCAAGTGGAAGCCCTGCGTTACATTCACATGAGACATGTTGCATCCCTTTTCTGTTTCCATTTCCTTTTCCATTGTCAGGAATTTGAGGTGTAGAATATCAGGTGAACCTAATCCAAGTATGTTCTTTACCTTCTGGAGAATTTCTGTGCCAATTGTGAGCCGCAAGCTTTTATCACCAGGCTGCTTCTTCAACAAGTTTATGCGACCTTAAGCATATATATAACAAATTAATTGAGTTCACATATAATTGTCAAAAAGAAAAAACTTCTAACAACAAATTAATTTATGGGATTATAAGATCAATTATACTAACATTTTGTATCAATTAATTTAAAATTACTAACCAAGTTTCCTACGACGGCTATGGTCCATACAATTTTTTCCCATATCGTCACTTGGATTGGTATCATAAAAATTGGCTACCTTAACATCATCCCCTATATAATCCTGCATGAAATCAAAAATAGTAAAAACATTACAGTAATTTAAATATATAATATTGAACTAACAAATAATTATGAATTATTAACATTAATTAATTAATGTAAATTTATATATTAACCAAAATAAGTTCGGACGAATTTAAACCTGGTTCTTGTATTTCTCATAACCAATATGTGACCAAGCAAACTTGAACCGTCCATCCTTTTCCATTTTCCCCAGTAGTAATGTTCGTACTTGGAGAGCCAATATTGCCACCATGAGTATTGAAATCTATCTCTTCTACGGCTGGATTGAACGCAAGTCCACTCTAACTTAAAAAAGCGAGGGATAGTAATACTCCAAAGCTTAAAGAGGCCATCATAGTCGATTGATTTTGTTTAGGAATCTCGACGATACGATGAAAGTTGATATGGATGAATGAAACCCGAAAACATCTACAGCTCAGCTTATTTCGAAGAAGGAATAACGTGCATGCATGCGGCGTATACATTATAATTTTCATTCATTAAAAAGAAGGAAGGTTCGAACTTCAAACGTAAATGTTACAATTAAAAATAATAATAAAAAAACATAATGTTCAAGCAACAAAGACGTCCAAACCGATCTAACCAAGGGATTTTCATAATATTGTGTCTCTTCTAAGTTGCAAAAAGTGCAAAGTAAGAAGAGGTCAATTCCCAAAATAGCTGACAATTATTTTATATATATATTCTAAGAATAGCTTCAATGAGATTCACTGGAGATTTGGGGCTTGGCAGCTCTTATAGTTCATAAGGAGTCAGAGCGGCGCATAAGAATTGAAACCATTTTTATATGTGAAGCAAATAAAACTAATTAATGCTCTCAAGTCAATGAAAGGGGAGCCAGAAAGTAGTCTCAATGGAGCCGAATCATAAATATTATTATATATAATTAACAATACTTTCAACAATATACTATCGCATTTTTTTAAATGTATTTTTATTCAAGGCAATTACATAATACAAAAATATTGTCATTTATACTTTTTGGAGAAAGAGAATTCATTCAAAGAATCAAAGGCGTACAAAGAGCGATACGTCGTTAAAATCTTCATAGGACAACTTCATGGGACAAACCCCAAGGGAGGAAAGAGTACCACACATGTCCGTATTGTCATTTATACTTATACTACTAAACAGTACTAACTACAGCATTTGGCCCTTAATTCTCCAATGCTAGAGTTTTACCTGTTAATATGCTCCTCACCTCCCTATTATTCCAATAATACCCTTAAACCCTATAGTCTTAAACCCTGGAGTTTTTATTTTTTTTAATTAAAAAAAATCAGGTACATTTGATTTGTCAATCATCCATGGCCCTCCAAACAATATAGAGATGGCTATTTACTGATATGGTCTTGAATTTACCAAATTGTTTCATGATTCTCAGTACAAAATCTTTTCACTTGGCAAATGATGATCCAACGATGGATTTACATGCTGAAAATCACACTAAATTTTCATTCCTTTACCTATCCCTGATTTCAAGTTTCAACACTATATATGCATCAGTCATATATGTGGTTTTTTGTTTTTAAAGAAATTTTTTTAAAAATGAAATTGGATATATATGACCTTTTTAAAGTACTTTTCAGAAAATAAAAATCATATAAATGCAATCATTTGAAAGGTGGGAGGGAGAATAGGAACGAGATTGGGAAAATTGTCACTCTTTATTTTATAGGTGGTGGAAAGGAAATTGAGATAGCTAGAGACGGGGTTTCATCTGGCAGGTTTGAAGAGATGCATCAACTATTGCTCCATAGTATAATATAACCCCAGCGTTGCACATATCGGCAATAGCTCTCGTGTATTTCATAAGTCCACACCTGCACGAAGAATAGTATAATTAAACCAGCATCATCAAAGGTGACAAAATAATTAGTGAGATTCACCATGTTATATATAGGATATTTTAATTTTTAGCAACCTATTAGTTGGTCACCAAAAGATAGTTTTTGTTGCTAAAAACTCGAACAACAAAATTATGTTTGGATTAACTATGTAGTCATATGAAGTCTTACAAGTATTTTAAGATAAGGGTGGGAAGACCTCTCTCAATCCAAGATTCCAATTCCTAGTTTATGGATTACAGGTGGGAAGGCTTAATAAGGCATCTTCAAACTTGGATTTGACAACCCTATTCCGTTAAGGGTTCTTCAATAATTAGGTTTTCTGTTTTTTTTTCCTCGTCCAAAATGTCGTTGTTTTAGTGAGGAGTTTTAAAAAAACCACATGCTTGCGCAGCAACAAAGCAAAAACTAGCCTCTTTGAGGCATTTCGTCAAACACGTTATGGGCACAACCAAAGGGGCAATTTCCAACTGCATATTCATGGCTATTTCCGACGAGGGGAGGTGAAACTGCACCTTCTTGCGCCTCTGTGGGTTTGTCATTGACTAGAGTTTGCCCCAGAGGCCTAACAATGTTTAACACTTGTGAGCTCGTCTTATATCCAACAAAAGCTTCCCTATTTGATTTATGCTCTAGGTGCCTCCTATGGGCAATTTCATCGAGCAGCTGCTTATGAGCTTCAATCTTCTTCTCATCCGACCCAACACGAGCTTTATTAAAACAAGGAGCATGTATGAGAGTTAAGACTACTAATTATATGTGCTGTTGGATTAATTCAAGGGTCTTTATTAAAGAGGTCCTCGCTAATCTTACAACATTTATATACCACAATTTTATACCACATGATGGGCTAATTAATGTGATTAACACCTTTTTTTTTTCTTTATTAAAATATACTTCATTGATTTAATTGATGTGGCATATGACATGGACATGGCACATCATGTAGTATAGAAATGTTGGATAAAAATGTGGTGTAGCATTACTCATAGTTTAATAGTTTAATAATTATTTATTTATTTTAGAAAATTATAGAAATAGGTTTAAAATTTTAATATTTTAGGTACATAATTTTTTTTCTTAGTGTTAGAGCATCTCCAACAGCCCCTCTTCAACCACTTTGGGATGCTCAAATAGGTGAGCCACATCAGAAAAATTCCCTCCAACAGTCTCTTCAACCTTAGTCATCAAATCTGCAATCCCATTCTCTCTCTTCAAAATTGGTAAGTTGACATTGCCTCTTCAAAACATTTATTTTGTTTTGAGAGAATCAAAATCATATCAAAAGGCTAAAAACATTTATTTTTCTTGATGGGTTTGATGTAAATTTAATAAATATTATTTATTTTTTAGAATATTATCTTTTTTTAAAAAGAATGTTATTAATTATTTCAAATGTTATTAATTATTATTGTTTTAAGTCAAATATTAAAGTACCAAATAAGGCTCTTCAAATTGACACGTAAGTCAACAAATTTCAATTTGAAGAGTTTTTTTTGCTACCACTATTGGAGATGCTCTTACATTGACATACATGTCCTTAACAAAAGACTCATGTGCATGTCATCTGATGGTTTCGACATAACTTTTAAGAGAAGTTAACTTAAGTAGCATATTAGCACTAAAATTGAAGTTTGGGTGGTAAATTGCTAAATTTTTTCTTTGTTTGGTAAATGCACACAGCCCAAAATAGGAGAAAAATTTAGTTGCAACGACCAATAATACTATATCATGTGGAAGTGTTATCATACGTGTCATAACGTTATTGATCAGGTATAGCAAAATAGTGCTATCTATGTTTCATGAAAGTTAATAGGCCAGGTGATATATATGCAAAATCACATATTTTATATTATAGTATGAATTTTTACTGTGCTATTCCCGTTTCATGAAAATTTCAAACAAAAAAAAAAATTCCCTGTTTCATGAAAGTTAATAGACCAGGTGAATATGCAAAATTTCTACTGTGAATTTTTAATTGAGTTGATTAGTATCACTCATATCTTTAAAAAAAAAATTAGCACTTATCTTTAATACGTGCTCAATTAACAAAGATTTTGTCCAACAACCAAAAAAATTAACAAAGATTTTTCGCCTAGAAAAGCTGCTGACATGTCATCGTTTGATTGGGTCACTGACATGGCATGGTGCCACGTGGAAAACAAGAACGAATATCCAAAGGCACCCTTCCTCCCCAGTGCTCCCGAAGCAGTCACAGTGTCAAACGTGAAATGACGTTGTGATCAGATCCCACCAAAAATCACTCGTAAGAAAATAAATTAATATTTGAAAAATAAAAAATTAAAGAAATTTTGCCCCTGTCGCTCTCTGGCTGGACTCTCTCTCTCTCTCTCTAAAGTCTTTCTCTGAAAGTCTTTGAGTTCCTTTCTCCAAGGAGCTGTTGAAACCCTAACCGAATCTGTCTACAATCACATTCATTCGTCTGACTCGTTCACTGGTAAGACTATGTTCGTCTTTGATCTCGTTCTCTCTCTCTCCAATTCTCGATTTTGGGTTGCTTTTGTTATTATTATAGAGATCTTAATAGTCGCTTTGATTCGTGACGCTCAATTTCAAATATAGAGCTTTTGCATTTGGATCTCATTGGGGTTCATTGTGAATTTTAAATGAATTTTCCATCTTCATTATTATTTTGTTTGGGTGGCGAGAAAATGAGCGCTGAACTTGAGAGATTCAACGTTTGTTTGGGCATTATTTCGCTTGTTGTGCTTCTCTCCGCTAGCATTCTCACGGTAACAAAATAAAGCATTCAAATAACTTTTGGTCATCCATTTTGGCTTTTGAATTGATCATTTTAGTCTAATGGATAGGACTGTGAATTTTACAATTCGGCACGAGTTTTGTTTTTTTGATGTTTTCTGTCTCAGAAATGTTAGTTTTGGTTACTAGAGTTTAGTGTTACTACAATAGGAGAGTTGTTAGGCCATTTTAATGAAAAGGTAGCTCATTTGTCTTTCTTCTTTTTTTGGTCGAAAAGGTAGCTCATTTGTCTGATTTCGTTTTTCTAGTATTTTTTAAGTGTTACACAAATATTCAATCAGATTTGGCTGCTTGAAAATTTTGATAGTTGTAATCAGTGAGCTAATTTGTCAATGTAATATGAAAATTCAAAATTTCATTGTACAGTCAACAAATTAATGGGTTTTTCTTTAATAGAGAAGTGGCTTGTCATAAAAGAGACTTGAAGACAACTATTTCTCATTCAAATCTGGATTTCTGGGGTGGGAAGAAGGAGAGAAGATTTTGAGTTCGGAGGACTGCTGGACCGTTAGCCAAAGATACTGGTTCTATACTTGTATGAGGTGAAGTACTTGAAGTAATTTTTCTGGCTGAATAAGAACCTCAAAATTCAGCGTCCAGGTTCAGGGGGCGACTTGCCCCAAGGTGGCGAGTACAGTCCTTTTCCTGTAGCTCGGAAGGTGAATTCCAGCCATTCTATGGTCATGGATGTCGATGTGGAGGATGGTAATTTGGGGCCTTACCAAGACAGGCCAAGGACATTCCCTAACATGCGTGGTAAATCGTACAACCCATTGGTAAGAATGTTGTTTAGTGTTGGGAAAACTTATGTCTCTATGGTTTTTGCTAGGCGCATTTTGTCTTTATTTTGTTTGTATCGCCTTAAATTGAGAGAAACAAAGTTGAGAAAAACAATGTCCACTTTGGAGGTGACAATCATTGGTTGCATGCAGAAAATTGCTTTACAGTTCATCTGGGGCAAGAGCTGTACATCAAAATTGTGCATAATAATAACCATCCATGTAGCCTAGACCTTTTGAACTCATTTTTACATATTGCTCATTTGGCTTAACATATGTGAAATTATATTTAACATTTCCGTAAGCAAATTCTTCTGCTATTTGTGCAGATATTTCGAATTCTGATGCGAATAAATGTCCGTGTTCTTTTTGTGATTTTACTTCTGGCACTTGGAGTGGTCTTTTACATTGGAGCAAGCACTTCTCCTATCATTCTATTCGTCTTCTCAATTTGTATTATCAGCTTCCTTGTGTCTTTGTACCTTGCTAGATGGGTTCTTGCAAAAGATGAGGGACCTCCAGAAATGGGTCAGGTACATCTTCTTCCAATGTCTTTATCTATAAAGTGTTATTAAAATTGATGTATCTGTATTCTATTCATTCATGATCTATTTGACGTATTATGTAACCAATAACTTATGAGTCTCTTTCCTCTTTCATTTTTTATTTTTGATAGGAATAGGATACAAGACGTTATTAATAAAAAGTGACGGTCGATGTCCTCTGAAGGAAAAAATCAAAACTCAAAACCATATTTGCCTAAACAAACAAGCTAAATAGAAAAAGTCAGCTAAAACCCAAAACCATCATCTGCCTACACAAATCAGCTAAATAGACATTAGTTAATTGTATGACTGAAGAAAGGCATAATAGCCAGTGGCCCAACTGCTTTTTTGGGTAGTAAACTAGAGTCTGGGTAGTCTGATAAGTCCCCCCTCATGTCCAAACTATGAGGTTTGTGTTCTGTTTTTGAAGACTGAAAAAACTAAAGATGGTATTGACACGCTGTTAAATGGTGACATTCTTTAACTCTGCATGTACTTTTGTTGAGCTTGTCATTTCCCTTTTCAGATATCAGATGCAATACGTGATGGCGCTGAAGGTTTCTTCAGGACCCAGTATGGGACCATCTCTAAGATGGCATTTTTACTAGCTGCGGTTATCTTTTGCATATATTTGTTTCGCAATACGACTCCTCAGCAAGAGGCATCTGGTATCGGGAGGTGATAATATGTGTTTCATATTCATTATGATACCACTTATCCTCTTCACCCCGTTTGAAGGAAAATATCTGTCAACATATTTTGACGATTTTCCGAACTTGCTGATGCAGGTTCACTTCTGCATATATTACGGTAGCTGCATTTCTTTTGGGAGCTTTGTGTTCAGGTGCTGCTGGGTATGTTGGGATGTGGGTTTCAGTTCGTGCGAACGTTCGAGTCTCTAGTGCTGCAAGACGGTCTGCAAGGGAGGCATTGCAGGTCTGTGTCCTATCTAGTTAACTGTCCGAGAACACATCAGATTCATATCTTAAAGGGGAAATAATATGTGCAGATAGCTGTTCGTGCTGGTGGTTTTTCTGCTATGGTGGTGGTTGGTATGGCTGTAATTGGTATAGCCATCCTGTATGCCACATTTTATGTTTGGTTGGAAGTGGATTCGCCTGGTTCAATGAAGGTTACTGACTGTATGTGTTCACTCTCCCTGCTCTTTTGCTTATGATTATGATATTTATTGCTTAAATTTAAACAATTTTTGTTTATCATTCATGTTTCTATTACCCTATGACGAGACATTAAAGTGTATAGCTATCACTTATCGTCAGTTTTTGTGTTTACTTTTTTTTTATGTGAATATCTTTTGGATTATGTTGCTTTGCTTTGTTGATTTATTTAAAATTTGGTTTGTGGGGTCATGGTTAGAATATGTTTAATCCGTTTGATATTGTATTCACAACCTTATAACTACCCTTTTGCCCTGGTTTAAGCTGTTCTTGACAGTAAACGTACATTTAGTTGAAACGCTTATATTGGACGGATAGCTATATGATCGTGTTAGCTGTTTGACTGCATGCACATTTTTTATGCTTTCCATTTTGACTATTATATATAAATTACTATTTCCATTGTTTTGTTAGATATTTTGCTTGACTTTGATGTACTTTGTTTTCAGTGCCCCTTCTTCTTGTTGGATATGGATTCGGGGCATCTTTTGTTGCCTTATTTGCTCAGTTGGGTGGTGGAATATACACAAAAGCTGCTGATGTTGGAGCAGATCTTGTGGGAAAAATAGAGCAGGGTATTCCTGAAGATGACCCCAGGAATCCTGCAGTGATTGCAGATCTGGTATTTTTCTCCTTTGTTGGCTTCATTTAAGAGCATGTGCATAGCCACTGAAGCTTGTTGTTTGGGTTAAAACAATCCCTGATCTGATGTTCACCTTTTTATCCTTGTATGACTTTTTTCATTAAAGTTGAGGTGGAAATGAAAGGAAGAAACGGTGAATATCGGATGTTTTTTAAATCCTGAAATCTGAGGAAGTAAAGTTCATTGAAGACCAATGTTTTATTATTCCATTTATGGGTTTCAAAGTCATTTAAACTTTTTATTTTCTCATAAGGTGATAGGCAAGGCACCTCTGCCCACCTTGAAGTATGTTGTAAGGCTCCATGTGTGGAGATGCGCTTTTCGTTAAAAAAAATTGAGTTATCAAACTTAACATCTAGAAAAATTGAATGGCGGATGATTTGTTTTGTAGATGTGTGAATTGAGAAAATTGTTAATGTGTCAAAGGTGGGGTAGTTGGTGATGTTATTTTCTCTTCGGCATCGAGTACCCTCAATTCTTACGGAGGAATTCCTTGTATTCATAAATGTTCAACAAGATAATGTGACGATAAATTACAAAAAAAAAAAAAAAAAGGATAATCGTTTAAAGTATAAAAAAATCTGTCTTTCTGTTATTGTTGTTTCATAATTATAGACATTCATTAGCTTGCATGCAGATTTTGCAGTCATATTAGAAATGGAAAAAAATGTTTTGAGCCTTTTATCCATAGTTGAGAACGTCACTGAATAAATTTCTATCATGTCTGCTACCTTTAAATGTGTAAATTTATTGATTTTACTCCATTGAAATTAAGGTTGGAGATAATGTGGGCGATTGCGCAGCTCGTGGTGCTGATCTTTTTGAGAGTATTGCAGCCGAAATAATTAGTGCTATGATACTTGGGGGAACAATGGCTCAACGTTGTAAAATTGAAGGCAAGCACAAGTTTTGGTGTTATATTTATTCATGCACACAAACACTCAACTTCGTGTCTGCATGTGTTGAAAGAGGGAGGGGGTTGACCATTTCTTTTATGTTACTGATTTTGTTCAAACCGGGTATCTATTTCTCTGAGAGACTCACCTTTACATTCACTTTTTTGTGCAGATCCGTCTGGTTTCATATTGTTTCCTCTGGTTGTTCACTCTTTTGATCTGGTGATTTCATCGGTTGGAATATTTTCAATTAGGGGTACACGTGATTCTGGTGGAAAGGCTTCTTCAGAGGATCCAATGGCAATTCTACAGAGAGGATATTCTGTTACAATAGTTTTGGCTGTTCTGACATTTGGTGCGGTAATACTTCGTTGACCATTGCGTTATGTTTCTGTTTATTTTGTAGCAAATAACAAAAGAAATCAGCAGATAGTTACGATTTATGTTTTTATGTTCTTTGTCATTTGAAAATATTAGTGTTTTAACTTTAGACTTTAGAAGCTTGCTTGTTTTAGTTTTGAGACATTATTGTCATTGCGGTTGTTTTATTCTACAGTCTACCCGATGGCTGCTTTACACCGAGCAAGCACCATCTGCGTGGTTTCACTTTGCCTTGTGTGGGTTAGTTGGCATTATCACGGCATACATTTTTGTCTGGATTACCAAGTATTATACTGACTACAAACATGAGCCCGTACGCATGTTAGCCCTTTCGAGCTCCACAGGTCATGGGACTAATATAATTGCTGGAGTCAGTTTGGGTCTGGAATCAACAGCTCTTCCTGTTCTTGTCATTAGTGTATCTATTATCTCAGCTTTCTGGCTGGGCCAGACCTCTGGCCTAATGGACGAAAGTGGAATTCCAACTGGTGGGCTTTTCGGCACAGCTGTAGCAACAATGGGAATGCTCAGTACTGCTGCTTATGTTCTCACTATGGATATGTTTGGTCCAATAGCTGATAATGCTGGTGGAATTGTAGAGATGAGTCAGCAGGTCTCAGTTCTGAAGACTATTCTTGTTTCTTTTTATATTGTTTGGGTTTTATTATAATTTAGTGTAAACGTCTACTTACAGCCTGAAAGTGTCCGGGAGATCACCGATGTTCTTGATGCAGTAGGAAACACTACAAAAGCTACCACTAAAGGATTTGCCATAGGATCTGCTGCACTTGCATCTTTTCTTCTGTTTAGTGCGTATATGGATGAGGTTGCTACATTTGCGCGTGAACCTTTCAAACAGGTAAGAAAGCCAGCTTTCCCAGTATTGATATTTTCCCCTCTTTAAATACTATTCAGCCCTGTCTTAATTTGAAATTTATGATGATTGCCAGGTTGATATTGCCATTCCAGAAGTTTTCGTTGGTGGATTGTTAGGCTCTATGCTTATATACTTATTTAGTGCTTGGGCCTGTTCAGCAGTTGGCCGAACTGCTCAAGAGGTTGTTAAGGAAGTAAGAAGGCAATTTATTGAGAGGCCCGGTATAATGGTTAGTAAAGTTTTCGTAGCAATTCCCATGTTAATCTTTAGCATTTTTTATAACCAAAAAAGTCTTTACTATTATAAAGTCAGCTCTTCTTTGGGTTCACAGGCTTCACCACAATACTATTATACAGACACCCTAAATGTCATTTAAATGCATGATTAATTCACACAAATTATTTAAAGTGGATATTAATTGCAAATGAATTAAAACTGATTGTCAAGACAAAATGGTATTATTGTACATAAATGGAAAGTAACCCCTTCTAATTATGCTATTTCTGTAGGACTATAAGGAGAAGCCAGATTATAGTCGTTGTGTTGCTATTGTAGCATCTGCATCTTTAAAGGAGATGATAAAACCTGGCGCCCTGGCTATTGTTTCACCTATAGTGATTGGTTGGTTAATCTTGTTTTTCCTCTTAATTTCTTTCATGTTTGACCATTCTTCCTTACACAAGGTTTTTTTTTGTTGGTTACTCTTTGCGTAAGCTTTCCAATACTACATGATGAAGGATTAATTCTTGCTCGTATCTTTTGCAGGTATAGCGTTCCGGATCTTCGGATATTATACTGGGCAGCCTCTACTCGGTGCTAAAGTTGTAGCTTCCATGCTGATGTTTGCAACAGTTTCTGGCATTCTCATGGCACTTTTCCTGAACACAGCCGGTGGTGCCTGGGACAATGCAAAGAAGTACATTGAGACAGGGGTTCTCGGAGGCAAAGGAAGTGATAGCCATAAGGCTGCTATTACAGGAGATACGTAAGTCCCGTCTCTCTCTCTCTCTACATTTCTTGAGCGTTGGAAAGAGTTTTGAGTACTGTTCCTTTTGTTCAGTTTTTAATGGTATCTGAGTTCTTGGAAATAATTGTATGATCTTGTTTTATTTGTTGTGCAGTGTGGGTGACCCGTTCAAAGACACAGCTGGACCTTCGCTTCATGTTCTCATTAAGATGCTCGCAACAATAACGCTGGTTATGGCTCCTGTCTTCCTCTGAGAGTTGTTTATAACAGTTGCGGTTGTGCCAGTTTACTGCACCCTCTTTCCTTCATCTTGAATACTTAGCAGCAAAAATACAGATAGGATTTTTTTGAATGTATATTGAGGGTGCCTGATTCATAGTCTTACCAAATTATCGCTTTTACGATTGGACCTTGAATAATTAATGTTAATTGGCTGCTAATTCTAGTTCAATGTAGCGTCTATGACGTATTATTCTCTACGAAGTTGATCCCAATACATAATTCATCCTCTGTTTCGAGGCTTTCTGTAATAAAAAATTTCCTTTTTAATGAAACAATAAATTGAAGTGACATAATGATAGCTCAGCAGAGGTTCTATTTGGTTGGTGATACCATGTCAAAGAACTTCTGAATTGGAATTGCATGACTCAAATTAAACGGTTTTCCTTTGGTGTGAATTCGTTTGCTTGCCGTGGTAGTTTTGGTCTCCGGACTAATATATTGCAAGTAGTCAAATCAGAACCATGCTACTTTTCCCATTTTCTATTAAGATAATCTGTTCACATCACACAACGTCACTCGGGCTCTCTGTTTTCGTGGTCAATGTCAACAGGTGCATACACGCATGTACTTAAGATTGGTACCAACAATTTCAATGGGATGGTGTTCATAATTAAAGATGAAACACAACAAAGCAAGTGCCTCTTCCAACGTGAACAAGCTCTTTCTCTTTTTCGGTTTTCTTCTGCTGCCTTGTTCTGCCTCTGCTGCTTGTGCCCAAGTGGATCATGCCTCACTCTTGTCCTTGGCTTTCAAGCCACCATTGAATTGGTCTTCTTCTACTGACTGTTGCTCCTGGGAAGGAGTAAGTTGCCAGCAAGAGGACGATGATCACCGTGTCGTTCGTCTATGGCTGCCTTGGAGACGCTTATCTGGTGTTATCTCTCCATCTATCACCAACCTCACACATCTCACCCACCTTAATCTCTCCCACAATTCCTTCTCTGGTCCTCTCCCAAATGACTTGTTTTCCTCCCTCTCTAGTCTCCAGGTCCTCGACTTGAGCTACAACCGCCTCACCAACCACTTACCGGTGTTCTCTTCCAAAACCACCAGGCTTGAGACTCTAGACTTGTCTAGAAATTTGTTTAATGGTTCAATTGTTGTCCCGGCGGTGGCTGCAGCCACTCTCACCACTTTCAATGTCAGGAAGAACAACTTTGCTGGCTCCAACCCCATCTCTTTTTTCTGCAACAATGGTAGCGATCACACTTCCCTTACCATCTTAGACTTGTCCTTCAACAAATTCACTGGCGAAATTCCACCTGGACTCGGAGCATGTTCCAAGCTCCAAGTATTCCGGGCAGGCTTCAATAACCTCTCTGGTTATCTCCCAGGTGAGATTTTCGACCTCGCTGATCTTGAAGAGCTCTATCTGCCTGGCAATCGCCTTTCGGGACACATTGGCAAAGGAATTGTGCTCTTAACCAAACTCAAGATCTTGGAGCTCTCCTCAAACAATCTCTCAGGCCCAATCCCAAGCAACATTGGCAAGCTTTCAAGGTTGGAAAATCTTCTTCTCTCCATCAACAACTTCACAGGTCATCTACCTCCATCTCTCACCAACTGCACAAATCTGTCCACCCTGATTTTGAGGTTCAACCACTTGACTGGAGACCTCTCTGCCTTCAATTTCACAACTCTCCCGCGCCTCACCATGCTTGACCTCGGCAACAACAACTTCACTGGTGAGTTACCTCAAAGCCTCTACTCTTGCAAATCACTTAAAGCAATCAGATTAGCCAGCAATCAGCTCACAGGCCAGATATCTCCTGAAATAGTTGCACTGAAGTCCCTCTCCTTCCTCTCTCTCTCTATAAACAACCTTACAAATGCCACTGGGGCTATTAGGATTCTAATGGGATGCAAGAGACTGACCACTCTGGTCTTGTCCAAGAATTTTCTTCTTGAGCCTGTGCCTGATGATGAGAATCTAGCAGAGCTAGATGGGTTCCTTAACCTTAAGGTTTTGGCTCTTGGTGGTTGCCTATTCACAGGTCAAGTACCCTCCTGGCTTGCCAAGCTTAAAAATCTTCAAGCCTTGGACCTCTCATACAACCTCATAACCGGTTCGGTTCCCGGTTGGTTGGGTTCTCTGCCTAATCTTTTCTACACGGACTTGTCCAATAACCTTTTTGAAGGAGGATTTCCTACTGAGCTCTGTGGGATGCCGGCTTTGACATCGAAAGAGACCGGTGATCATAAGGTGCCGGAAATTCTTCTAGAGTTGCCTCTCTTTGTGAAGCCCACCAATGCTACCAATCAGATGTACAAGGAGCTCTCCCAGTTGCGCCGAGCCATATATGTGGGCAACAACCTCCTTAATGGCACCATCCCCATTCAGATTGGACAATTGAGGCTTCTTCATGAGCTTGACTTCAGTCACAACAACTTCACCGGCAGCATCCCGGATCAGATTTCTAACCTGGCCAACTTGGAGAGATTGGATTTCTCCTACAACCATCTCTCTGGTGCAATCCCTGCTTCTCTCAAAAGTCTAAATTTCATGTCTTTCTTCAGTGTGGCATATAATGATCTTCAAGGACTTGTACCATCCGGAGGCCAGTTTGATACTTTTACCACTTCCAGCTTTGAAGGGAATCCAGGATTATGTGGCCCGCCAACCGTGAGGCTCACTTGCGCTTCTCAACCGCCACCGCCGCCGCCAGTTGGTGGAGGATCTAGCTTTAACGGAAAGCTTCTTACTGGCATCATCACTGCCATTGGTTACGGCGTTGGTTTTGGCATTGGTTTCTGGATTGAAATTAATAAGAAAAAGTTTCTTTGTAACTTAAAGTGTGTATTTAAAACTTGTCGCTCTTTGATCAATCAAATGACAAAGAGAATACAAAATTTTTGCACCTAGATCAACAAAATAATGATTCTGTAAATTAAGTTATATTGAAACGCAAGCAGCCAATATTCAAGTTCCATGTTTGATTTCTGAAAATCTATATTCTCCCTGTGCATAGATTTTGATGTTGATTGCTATACAGATAGACCCAAACCAAATGCAAAAAATAATAATAATAATTGAAACCTGAAAATTAAGGAAGGGAAAAAAAAGCCTCTCTCTTTATTTATTTGAAGACCTTTCTTATTGAGAGGGGCGATAATATACTAAATTTACACATACTATACGGATGCTAGGACTCGAACCCAAAACCTTTCCTAGGAGACCAATTGCTCCAAACCACTACACTAATAGGTCCTTTACAAAGGCCTCTCTTTTTGGTACCTTGGGGTTCAAGTTATTGAATACAACAGATTGAAACAAGATATAAAATAATACTGTCAAGAAACGAGAGAAGATGGGATGAAGTGTTTCAGAAACTTTGAGGAAAATAGTAATAAATAAATAAAAAGTTGCATAGAAAGTTAAACATTCTGAATAATAATTAATGATACTTTCGACATTCGTAGGGGAAAATGAACCAGCGAACTAATTATGTTATTATGTTATTGCATCAAATGGTGACTAATACCTGCCCTCACAGAGACTCGACGTAAACGCTTACGTTGAATGTAAGACATTTTGTTGTTGTTCTTTTTAGCAAGTCGGTCCAACAAGCCAAAGACTACATAATTTGGACGCGAGAAACTAATCTTATAAAATTTTAGACGTCCCCTAGCTCTTACCCATTAGTTTTCATATTGAATCAAATGTATTAATTTAGTATACTATTACAATGCAAAGGGCCCACTGTTAAGATTTTAAAAGGATGAACCATTGGCCGACTACTAACAACATTGATATTGTCTTCAACTTAACTACATGTTTAGTAAGCGTGGAGTTTTATACAAAAGGCCTCAATGTTATTAGGAGTGGAGTCATTCATTATATAAGACTTTCTATTTTGTTAAGTTTCCAATATGGTACTTTGTGTATTCTTCAACATTCCTCCTCACGTGGGACCACTTTTTAGTGGGCCACACGTGCAACCAATTCCACATCAGTCACCTTTTAAAAAAAAATTGGGGTTTTGTTTAATTTTGGTTTAATCGGGCCCAGTCAACCAGCCCGCTCTGATACCATATTAAGATTTCAAAGGGATGGACCATTGACCCACCACTAGCAACATCAATATTGTCCCCAACTTAACCACATGTTTAGCATGTGTGAAATTTTATACAAAAGGCCTCAATGTTATTAGGAGTGGAGTCATTCATTATATGAGACATTTTATTTTGTTAAGTTTCCAATGTGGTACTGTGTGTGCATTCTTGAACACCCACTAGTAGGGGTGGGCACGGTACGGGATGACACGGGATGGAGCTCATCCCGGTGTCAATACCGGATAAAAATTTCGGGACGGTATGACACGGGATGAAGGATTTTCACAAGAGGTTCAAACCATACCGGCCCCAAACGGGACCGGTATGATTCGGTATCAAAACTGATACCGGTATACAAATCAAATGCACAATGTTTTTTGCTGGTGAAGAAATAGGTTAAATCATAGGTTTGCAGCCCTGAATACACAAATCCTATCACATTCACTCAAGCAAGTACCTACAAATTCACAATTCCAATTAATAATAATCTTGTTCACCTCTCTATAATCACCCAAACCCACATACCATTCAACAAAATGACTCTAAAATTGTAAAGTTCAAAGCTTTGTTTATGTTGCAACTTGCAACAAGCCATCGATTTAAACCGACAGAGCATAAAACTAGAGTTAAAAAAGTAAGCAATATTTTGTCGTGAAACAGAGGGAGGGGCCGACAATTGTGGACAGACTGAACTCCTTGTAACTTATGTTCAATATCGATAAGTTGGCTCTCAAAGTTTGCATCTTTATACCACCACCATTAGTACCAGTAGCAGTAGCACCACCACTTTCTTCTTGAACCTCTGCGTGCCCAGAAAACCCAACTTGTGGTTTGGGATCCACGAACTTGGGCTCGACCTTGAAAGATCGAGTCGGCACAGTAGGTGGCGATGCCGGCTTGGTGTATGAAGGAGTGACTCAACTCATGAGTGTGGTAGGCTTGATGGGTTGGGTGTGTTGGAGAATCGGATGGCGGGGATAGGGACTGGAACAGAGGAGGTGAATAAGACTTTCCAGAGAGAGAGAGAGAGAGAGAGAAAGGAAGGAAGGAAAACAAATCTGATCAGGATATGGGTATCGTGTGTGTGGGAGATGAGGAGAGATAGTGAAAATTAGGGATTAATAATAATTGGGTACTATTCGGTACGGTATGACACCAAACGGGATCACAAATCTGATACCGATGTCGTGTCAAACAGTAACGGGATGACACGGTTTCATCCCGTTTAAGCATCAACACCAAACGGTTTGGCACGAGTTTGACACGGAATGGCACGGTTTCGGGACGGTATCGGTATTCCGGTTTTGATGCCCACCCCTACCCACTAGTGTAGTGGTTTGAAGCAAATGCTCTCTCCAAAAAGTATTAGGTTCGAGTTCTAGCATCCGTGTAATGTGTGTGCATTTAGTATGTTATCGTTCATCTCAATAAGAAATGTCCTAAACAAAAAACAAACAAAAAAACAAAAGAAAGTATGCTACTAGTATAAGCATCCACGTGTGGTGTCTAACCACACGTTCTTGCACAGATCACCCAATATACGCTTGTGCGCATCTTGTTTCACCCAAAAATAAAAGGATTTGCAATTCAATGATCCATATTGAGCATAAATGACTTGTTTCTATATGGTGACCTAGCTACGTTACATGACTTGTTAATTTATTCATAAATCCTTCTTGAAAAAGCTCTCTTACAATATCATAATTATTAATTTGTGTCTCCACTTGAGACATTGTTAAAAAGAATTTGTCAATCGTCAATGGGGTTTGTGTGTGAGAACCCCCTTCCTCGTATTTTTTAGACTATAACTTATATTAAAAAAAAAGTATTTTTTGTCAATCATCTAATTGTTTTTTTCTTTGTACTCCACTTCCAGCCATGGAATAAAATATTTATAATATTCCGATATTTCCATCGAAATTTCTGTATTTTTGGACTACCGATATTTCTGATATCATCGATATTTTAGACCTCCATGGACCAAAGTATCGATAATATTGACGACATGGACCGAAATATTGATAATATCCCGATATTTCCATCGAAATTTCCGTATTTTTGTGACTACCGATATTTCCGATACCATCGATATTTTATTCCTTGCTTCCAGCAATGTCATAAAAGTTGGACAAAAAAAAAAGCAATGTCATAAACGACAAGCTTGTGAAATGGGCTGGGCCGACTTATTCCGGCACTGGGTCATTAACGCCTATATGCTTCTTAACCTTCATTTGGGCCTATAGGATAATCAGGCCCACCAGACCTGCTCAATTCTACGCTCCTTTGGCTCTTCTTCAGTGAATAGCAGCTACGTCCGGAAGTCAATAGCAGCTATTCAAATGGGTTTTTGTTGCAAGAGCATCCGCCATTTCCAGAGCTTTTGGAAATAAATAAATAATAGGTGGCTGCCTACAATCAAGTTTGGTAAGCTCCATTTGCTTCATACGCGAAAATTACTCAATTTATTGTCAGTTTCTCTCGCATAGTTACTCAGTCTCATATGAAATTTAAAATCACACCTTCAATAAAAGTTGGGCAGAATTTGGTATTTATAGCACTTGGTAATGGTGCAAGAAAAAAAAAATCTTGATTTTGAAGTTTGCGACGTGCAAATTAAATTGGGTTTGTGTTTGGTCTCTTAATCTTATAGTAGAGAAGAGCATGAAGGTCTTTGGTTGTAAACGGTGGTATATGGTCTGATGAATTTCAGGGTGAAAAGAGCTCAGATTTTGGGGACACCCATTTGAAGTTGTATTGGGTTCGGCATATGAAGCTAAACGATGGTTGTTGCGCCATTTCCCTCCTCATCTACAAATACTGGTACTTTTCCTAGAGATATTGGGTTCGGCATATGAAGCTAAACGATGGTTGTTGAGCCATTATTTTTATTTTTATTTTTTAATACCAAGTAGCAAGTACCAACTACTGAGTTTCTGTCTTTGGAGGAATCACAATTGGTCAATAGAACAAAGACATCAAGTAAATTAAATGTTGCTATGATAGATTTTTGTGTGTTAATCATTCATGTCATGGTCTATGTGACCAACTTCCCAAGAAAATTGACACCCTTTTTGATAGATTTATTGTGTTAGTCATGCTTCAGGGGTGGTAGTCATTTTTTATGTGATAAAATAGAAGTCATTTTTATGTGATAAAAGTAATTTTTGATGTGATTAAAGTCATTTTTGATGTGCTTGATTTTTGGCTTATGTCTTATTAAACACTTTTTATTGTGATTAATCTGTTCATGCAATGTGACTTCGAGACGCTCTCCTTTTCTCTAGGTCAATGGCTGTTTACTGAGTAGTGTCCAAGTACTTCCATGTTCACAGAAGCTCACACCAGAGCTACATGGTCAAATAATTACAGTTATATGTACAGATTGGTACTGATGGTTGCATATGGATGGCGATCATTAAGATGAAAAGCAATAAAGCAACCTCCTCCAAGGAGAAGAAGGAGGAGGTGCCAACAACACCCTGCCAAGGACCAAAAACACAGCTTCTTCTCTTTTTGGGTCATTGGTTTTTCCTTGTGTTGCTGCCTTCCTTTGCCTCTGCTGCCTGTGACCAAGTGGATCACGAAGCTCTGTTGCCCTTGGCTTCTAAGGTATCATCATCACCACCATTGAATTGGTCTGCTTCCACTGACTGTTGCCTTTGGGAAGGAATACTTTGCAACCTAGATGATCAACGCGTCATCCGTGCATCACTTCCTGGGAGAGGCTTAAGTGGTGTCATATCTCCGTATATCACCAACCTCACCTATCTCACCCACCTCAATCTCTCCTGGAATTCCCTCTCGGGTCCTCTTCCAGATGACTTGTTTTCCTCGCTCCGTTGCCTCCAGGTCCTTGACTTAAGCTTCAACCATCTCGTTGGCCAGTTATCACCCTCCTCCAGCCAAACCACTGCACTTCAGACGGTTGACTTGTCCACCAATTCATTCAACGGCTCAATCCCTTCTTCATTCATTGTCTCAGCTGTGTCTGCAGGCTCTCTCACCACTTTCAATGTCAGCAACAACAGCTTTACTGGTCCTATACCCCTCTCTGTTTTTTGCAGCAATGGAAACAATCACACTTCCCTCACCATCTTGAACTTGTCCTTCAACAAGTTCACTGGCCTAGTCCCCCCTGGACTTGGGGCATGTTTCAAGCTCCAAGTCTTCCGAGCAGGCTTCAATTACCTCTCAGGATCTCTCCCGGATGACATTTATGATGCTGCTAATCTCCAGGAGCTCTCTCTGCCTTTCAATTATCTTTCTGGAGTCATCAGCGATGACATCACGCGCCTGAAAAATCTAAAGATCCTATGGCTCACCTCAAACCAATTCTCTGGACCGATCCCCAGCCATATTGGTACGCTTTCCAGATTGGAAAGCTTGCTTCTCCCCTCCAACTACCTCACAGGTCCCTTACCTCCATCACTTACAAACTGTAAAAATCTATCCATCTTGAATTTGAGTTTCAACAACTTAACTGGAGATCTCTCTGCCTTCAATTTCTCTACTCTTCAACACCTCGCCAAATTGGACCTCGGAAACAATAACTTCACGGGTGAGTTACCACAGAGCCTCTACTCTTGCAAATCACTTACAGCTATTAGATTGGCCAGTAATCAGCTCAGAGGGCAAATATTGCCTGAAATAGTTGCACTAAAATCCCTGGCTTATCTCTCCATCTCTTCGAACAAACTAATAAATGTTACCGGGGCTCTTAGAATTCTCATGGGTTGCAAGAATCTGACCACTCTGACCCTCGGCAAGAACTTTGGGTTTGAAACTTTACCAGATTATGACAATATAGTAGGGCCAGATGGATTCCACAGTCTTCAGCTTCTTGCTCTGGAGGGTTGCCAATTCACAGGTCAATTGCCCACCTGGCTAGCCAATCTAAAAAATCTTCAAGTCTTGGACCTGGCATTTAACCTCATAACTGGTTCTATTCCCACTTGGTTGGGTAGTCTGCCCAACCTTTTCTACATAGATTTGTCCCATAACCTGCTTACAGGAGGACTTCCAAATATGCTCTGTGGGTTGCCAGTTTTGACATCAAAAGAGGCTGTTGATCAAGTGGAAAGAGGATATCTAGAGATGCCTATCTTTGTCATGTCCAGCAACGCGAATAATCAGAAATACAAGCAGCTCTCCATGCTGCCTCCAGCCATATATCTGGGTAGTAACAACCTTAGTGGCAAGATCCCCATTGAGATTGGCCAATTGAAGTTTGTTCATTATTTGGACCTTAGTCATAACAACTTCTCTGGCCGCATCCCGGATCAGATTTCTAACCTCACCAACTTAGAGAGATTGGATCTCTCCCATAACCATCTATCTGGTGAAATCCCTGCTTCTCTCAAAGGTCTGAATTTCCTTTCTTTCTTCAGTGTGGCATACAATGATCTTCAGGGACTTGTACCAACCGGAAGTCAGTTTGATACTTTTTCCACCTCCAGCTTTGAAGGAAATCCAGGCTTATGTGGCCCTCCAACTCCGAACCGCTCTTGCCCTCAAAGCCTTCAGCGCCTTCCACCAGTATATCCAGCTACGCAGAGATATAACAGGAAGAAGCTGCTTGTTGCAGTCGTCTTTGTGATATCTTTTTGCATCAGTTTCAGCATTGGTTTTAGAATTGATGCTAAGAAAATTCCATTAGTTGGTAGATATAGAAAGTATGTATTTAAACCTTCAGGTTTTGACATGAAAATATTTTGATCCAAATGCATGGGAATTCATCAGGTGATAAGAAAACAAGCAGCAGGATTAGTTGAATAAAATGTCTTTGATTTAAGTTATACTGTGTTACCAAAATAAAGGGGGTAGAGATCTAAGAAACTTTGTTTAATAAAAGAAAAGGGTGTTAGAGAGGGATTCAATAGAACAAATGTATTAGAGATAAGAGTGATAATTAGTCATGAATTGAATTGACATATGAAATTCCTTTTTGAGTTTTAGAGTGAGAAAAAGTAAAGGCGATAGAATTCGTCATGTCCATCAGACTTGAAATAAAATTGGGGTTTTGTGTTCTGATTTCTAATGAAGAAGAGGTTTTATTTTTTTTCCTTTTTCTGTGCACCAATTTTTAATCCTTGGATTGTCATGTAAATGCGTTAATTTCCTTTTCTTCTTCCCTTATATCATGTTAATAAACTTTGACACTCAAATTATGCAGCATTGTAGGACCAAAAAAATAAATAAAAAATTATGCAGCATTGTACTATTGCTCTAAAGCAACTCGAGAAAATGTCCCTTGATCAAGTGGTGCCGTTTGGTTTTTCACTTGATCATGATATAAATGATTACATGCATGTTTATACTAAGAATAACATAATAATTCTATATTAGATACTTGTATATATATTTCTGGTTATTTGGTTATCAGTCAACATAGTTGAGTAATAAACAACAGATGACCCCATAACCAACCTAGTTTCCAATGATTTAGTGTGGATTCAGAGGTCAGATAAGCAAGAAGAATTTAGACCAAGTCTAAGAGCTCTCAAAGTAAACACTTATGATCATATGTACAGATCGGTAGGTAGCTATTATTTCATCAGGGGCTGATGTTTGAGATGAAAGAAAACAGAGAGACCGCCAAGGACGAACGGAGTTGCCACAAACACCAAACCAAGGGCCAAGAACACAGTTTCTTCTCTTTTGGGGGCAATGGTTTGTCCTAATGCTGCTGCCTTGCTTTGGCCCATCTGCATGTGACAAAGTGAACAGTGACTCTCTCTTGTCCTTGGCTCTCAAGGCACCATTGAATTTAAATTGGTCTGCTTCCACTGACTGTTGCCTTTGGGAAGGAATAACCTGCAGCCCAGGAGATCAAGGACACGTGGTCCGGCTATGGCTGCCAAGGAGAGGCTTAACTGGTGTCATCCATCCATCTATCACAAGCCTCACCCATCTCACCCACCTCAATCTTTCCCACAATTCCCTCTCGGGTTCTCTCCCTGATGATTCGTTTTCCTCTCTCTCTAATCTCCAAGGCATTGACTTAAGCTTCAATCGTCTCATTGGCCGCCTACCACCCTCTTCAAATGAAACCAGTCAGCTTCAGGTTGTGAACTTGTGTAGCAATTTCTTCAATGGAACAATCCCATCTTCGATTCTTGTTCCATCATTGTCCATTTTCAATGTCAGCAACAACAGCTTTTCCGGGTCGATACCCATCAACAATGGTGGCAATCACACTTCCCTTACATTCTTGGACTTGTCCTTCAATGAACTCACTGACTTAATTCCTCCTGGACTTGGATTATGTTCCAAGCTCCAAGTCTTCCGGGCAGGCTTCAATGACCTCTCTGGTTCTCTACCTGATGATCTTTTCAACCTTGCTGATCTGCAACATCTCTCTCTTCCTGTCAATCGTCTCTCTGGACCCATCAACGATGGCATCATGAACCTCACCAATCTCAAGATCCTGGAGCTCCTTCACCAACCAGTTCTCTGGTCCAATCCCCAGCCATATTGGTAATCTGTCAAGGTTGGAAAAGCTGCTCCTCCACATCAACGACCTCACCGGTCCCTTACCTCCATCTCTCACCAACTGCACAGAATTATCCACCTTTAATTTGAGGGTTAACAAGTTGACTGGAGACCTCTCTGCCTTCAATTTCTCAACTCTCCAACGCCTCACCATGCTTGACCTTGGCAACAACAACTTCACTGGTGAGTTACCCAAAAGCCTCTACTCTTGCAAGTCACTAACAGCTATTAGATTGGCCGAGAATCAGCTCACAGGTCAGATATCACCTGAAATAGTTGCATTAGAATCCTTGGCTTTCCTCTCCATCTCTACCAACAACATGAAAAATGCCACTGGGGCTCTTAGGATTCTAAAGGGTTGCAAGAACCTGACCACTCTGATCTTGTCCAAGAATTTTCTGTTTGAGCCTGTGGCAGATGATAAAAGCCTAGGAGACCTAGATGGATTCCAAAGTCTTCGGGTTTTTGCTCTGGGGGGTTGCCAATTCACAGGTCAAGTACCCACCTGGCTAGCCAAGCTTAAAAACCTTCAAGCCTTGGACCTGTCATTTAATCTTATAACCGGTTCTGTTCCCGGTTGGTTGGCTAGTCTGCCCAATCTTTTCTACATAGAGTTGTCCAATAACCTCCTTCAAGGAGGATTTCCTAATGAGCTCTGTCGGATGCCGGTTTTGACATCGAAAGAGGCCAGTGATAAGGTAGACAGAAGTTATATAGAGTTGCCAGTATTTGTGAATCGAAACAAGGCTTCTCAGCTATACAATCAACTGTCCAACCTCCACCCAGCCATTTATCTGAGTAACAATAGCCTTAATGGAAGTATCCCCATTGAGATTGGCCAACTGGAGTTTATTCATGTGCTGGGCCTGAGTCACAACAATTTCTCTGGCAGCATCCCGGATCAGATTTCTAACCTCACCAACTTAGAGAAATTGGATCTCTCCTATAACCAGCTATCTGGCAAAATCCCTGCTTCTCTTAAAGATCTGCATTTCCTGTCTTCCTTCAGTGTGGAATACAATGATCTTCAGGGACTTGTACCTTCCGGAGACCAGTTTGATACTTTTACCATCTCCAGCTTTGAAGGAAATCCAGGCTTATGTGGCCCTCCAACTCCCAAGCGCTCTTGCCATCAAAGCCCTCCACAAGTACTTGAAGTTACTAGGAGATCTAAGACACAGACGATTCTTATTGCACTCATCTTTGGGATCTTCTTTGGCATTGGCATTGGCTTTGGTATTGGTTTTAGCATGGATGATAAAAAAATTCCAATAATTGGCAGGCGTAGGAAGTAACTAAAAGTTTGTGTATAAACCTGCTATGTAGGTTTTGATGTGCCAACATTTTGATCCATGTATGGGAGTTCATCACATATCAATAAATGGCTTTGCATTTGTCTTTGCCAAAAGAAAGGGATAGATTAGATTCTGAAGCGTGTGGAGATGAACAAATGTTTTACAGATAAATATCTAATCAAATTACTCTCCACATGTGAATTTCACAGAAAATTCAGAAGTGTTTTAGATTAAACTAACCTGATAACATCCACTTGCCAAAAGAAAAATGTATTCTGCTAAAATCCATAATATTTAAGCATTGTGGGAAGTACATGTAATTGACATGAATAATATAGTCCATGTCAACTCTCTCTAGGTCAAAGGGGTTTATTATTTCAATTTTGTCACATCTATTTCAATTTGGGGCTTTAGAAACTTTTAGGTTTTTAGCACGTGTGCTGAATCAAATTTATGAAAAATGATGAGAAAAGCCCAAATCCTATGGACCGGGCCTAATAGGTTTAAACGTTTGTGAAATCTAAATGGCAAATAATTTGCTCGGAATATAGGAATTATAGTTGCATAAGAATACGGAAATTATAAGTGAAAGACTAGAAACATAAGAATTATAGATGTATGCAATTATGGACTCTTTAAGAAACCTACACTATAAAAAAAGGTTGAAATACGGAAATTAAGGAATTATAGTTGCATAAGAATACGGAAATTTTAGACGTCTCCCCGCTCTTACCCATTAGTTTTCATATTGAATCAAATGTATTATTTAGTATATTATTACAATGCAAAGGGCCCACTGTTAAGATTTCAAAGGGACGGACCTTTGGCCCACCACTAGCAACATCGATATTGTTCCAAACTTAACCACATGACAAGCCTGTGAAATGGGCTGGGCCGACCTATCCCGGCACTGGGTCATTAACGCCCATATGCTTCTTAGCCTTCATTTGGGCCTACAGGATAATCAGGCCCACAAGACCTGCTCAATTTTATTCTCCTTCGGCTCTTCTTCAGTGAATAGCAGCTTCTTCCGGAAGTCAATAACAGCTATTCAAATGGGTTTTTGTTGCAAGAGTATCCGCCATTTCCAGAGCTTTTTGAAATAATAAAAAAAAAGGTGCCTGCCCACAATCAAGTTTGGTAAGCTCCATTTGCTTCATACGCGAAAATTACTCAATTTATTGTCAGTTTCTCTCGCATAGTTACTCAGTTTCATATGAAAATTAAAATCATACCTTCAATAAAAGTTGGGCAGAATTTGGTATTTATAGCACTTGGTAATGGTGCAAGAAAAAAAAAATCTTGATTTTGAAGTTTGCGACGTGCAAATTAAATTGGGTTTGTGTTTGGTCTCTTAATCTTATTGTAGAGGAGCATGAAGGTCTTTGGTTGTAAACGGTGGTATATGGTCTGATGAATTTCAGGGTGAAAAGAGCTCAGATTTTGGGGACACCCATTTGATGTTGTATTGGGTTCAGCTTATCAAGCTAAACGATGGTTGTTGAGCCATTTCCCTCCTCATCTGCAAATACTGGTACTTTTCCTAAAGATATTTAATTATTTTAAGGGCTTATTTTAAAATGTACCATTTTTCCAAGCTAGAAGATGTATTGGATTCTTTATTTTTATTTTTATTTTTTTAAATTACCAAGTACCAAGTACCAACTGCTGAGTTTCTGTCTTTGGAGTTATCACAATTGGTCAATAGAACAAAGACATCGAGTAAATAAAATGCTGCTGTGATAGATTTTTTTATGTGTTAGTCATTCATGTCATGGTCAATGTGACAAACTTCCCAAGAAAAATGACACCCTTTTTGATAGATTAATTATGTGTTAGTCATGCTTGTCATGCTTTAGGTGTGGTAGTCATTTTTTATGTGATAAAAGTCATTTTTGGTGTGCTTGATTTTTGGCTTATGTCTTAGTAAACACTTTTTATTGTGATTAATCTATTCATGCAATGTGACTTGGAGAGTCTCTCCTGCTCTCTAGGTCAATGGCTGTTTACTGAGTAGTGTCCAAGTACTTCCATGTTCACAGAAGCTCACACCAGAGCTACATGGTCAAATAATTACAATTATATGTACAGATTGGTACTGATGGTTGCATATGGATGGAGATCATTAAGATGAAAAACAATAAAGCAACCTCCTCCAAGGTGAAGAAGGAGGAGGTGCCAACAACACCATGCCAAGGACCAAAAACACAGCTTCTTCTCTTTTTGGGTCAATGGTTTTTCCTTGTGTTGCTGCCTTCCTTTGCCTCTGCTGCCTGTGACCAAGTGGATCACGAAGCTCTGTTGTCCTTGGCCTCTAAGGTATCATCATCACTACCATTGAATTGGTCTGCTTCCATTGACTGTTGCCTTTGGGAAGGAATAGTTTGCAACCTAGATGATCAACGCATCATCCGTGCATCACTTCCTGGGAGAGGCTTAAGTGGTGTCATATCTCCGTATATCACCAACCTCACCTATCTCACCCACCTTAATCTCTCCCGGAATTCCCTCTCAGGTCCTCTCCCAGATGACTTGTTTTCCTCGCTTCATCGCCTCCAGGTCCTCGACTTAAGCTTCAACCATCTCGTCGGCCAGTTATCATCCTCCTCCAGCCAAACCACTGCACTTCAGACGGTTGACTTGTCCAGCAATTCATTCAATGGCACAATCCCATCTTCATTCATTGTCTCCGCTGTATCTGCAGGCACTCTCACCACTTTCAATGTCAGCTACAACAGGTTTACTGGTCCTATACCCCTCTCTGTTTTTTGCAGCAATAGAAACAATCACACTTCCCTCACCATTTTGGACTTGTCCTTCAACAAGTTCACTGGCCTAGTCCCCTCCGGACTTGGGGCATGTTTCAAGCTCCAAGTCTTCCGAACAGGCTTCAATTACCTCTCAGGATCTCTCCCGGATGACATTTATGACGCTGCTAATCTCCAGGAGCTCTCTCTGCCTTTTAATCTTCTCTCGGGAGTCATCAGCGATGGCATCACGCGCCTGAAAAATCTAAAGATCCTATGGCTCGCCTCAAACCAATTCTCTGGACCAATCCCCAGCCATATTGGTGCGCTTTCCAGATTGGAAAGCTTGCTTCTCTACTCCAACAACCACACAGGTCCCTTACCTCCATCACTCACAAACTGTAAAAATCTATCCATCTTGAATTTGAGGTTCAACAACTTAACTGGAGATCTCTCTGCCTTCAATTTCTCTACTCTTCATCATCTCACCACATTGGACCTCGGCAACAACAACTTCACAGGTGAGTTACCACAGAGCCTCTACTCTTGCAAATCACTTACAGCTATTAGATTGGCCGGTAATCAGCTCAGAGGGCAAATATTGCCTGAAATAGTTGCACTAAAATCCCTGGCTTATCTCTCCTTCTCTTCGAACAACCTAACAAATGTTACCGGGGCTCTTAGGATTCTCATGGGTTGCAAGAATCTGACCACTCTGATCCTTGGCAAGAACTTTGGGTTTGAAACTATACCAGATTATGACAACATAACAGACACAGATGGATTCCACAATCTTCAGCTTCTTACTCTGGAGGGTTGCCAATTCAAAGGTCAACTGCCCACCTGGCTAGCCAATCTAAAAAATCTTCAAGTCTTGGACCTGGCATTTAACCTTATAACTGGTTCTATACCCACTTGGTTGGGTAGTCTGCCCAACCTTTTCTACATGGATTTGTCCCATAACCTGCTTACAGGAGGACTTCCAAATATGCTCTGTGGGTTGCCAGTGTTGACATCAAAAGAGGCTGGTGATCAAGTGGAAAGAGGTTATCTAGAGTTGCCTATCTTTGTCATGTCCAGCAACGCGAATAATCAGAAATACAAGCAGCTCTCCAACCTGCCTCCGGCCATATATCTGGGTAGCAACAACCTTAGTGGCAAGATCCCCATTGAGATTGGCCAATTGAAGTTTATTCATGTGTTGGATCTTAGTCATAACAACTTCTCTGGCAGCATTCCGGATCAGATTTCTAACCTCACCAACTTAGAGAGATTGGATCTCTCCCATAACCATCTATCTGGTGAAATCCCTGCTTCTCTCAAAGGTCTGCATTTCCTTTCTTCCTTCAGTGTGGCATACAATGATCTTCAGGGAATTGTACCAACCGGAAGCCAATTTGATACTTTTACAACCTCCAGCTTTGAAGGAAATCCGGGCCTATGTGGCCCTCCAACTCTGAACCGCTCTTGCTCTCAAGGGCTTCAAAGCCTTCCACCAGTATATCCAGCTACGCGGAGATATAACAGGAAGAAGCTGCTTTTTGCAGTCATCTTTGTGATCTCTTTTGGCATCAGTTTTGGCATTGGTTTTAGAATTGATGCTAAGAAAATTCCATTAGTTGGTAGGTGTAGAAAGTATGTATTTAAACCTGGAACAACAGGTTTTGATATAAAAACATTTTGATCCAAATACATGGAAATTCATCATATGACATGAGAAAACAAGCACTTTTACCTACCAAAAAAGGGGTATTGATTTAAATTTAATAAAACTTTGGTCAATATAAGAAAAGGGTGATAAGAGAGGGACTGTGAACCGCATGAAAAAGTTTCGATATAACAAATAATATATGAGGCAGCTTATATATTTTATTTTTTTGGGTGAACTAAGGCATCTTAATTTTAATAGAGAAAGAATATGAGAAACAGAGGAATTAATATAGCTGCATACAACTAATTAGATGTTGGTTGAGGATCTCTAAATCTTAGCTTGGACAATAAAGAAAACAGTATTATAAATCGGACACTTTAGGATTGAAAGCTGACCAAGAAAGAGTTGGCTAGAGAGAGAAGAGCATAGAGAGATTCTAACGGCAGTAACAAATAGGTTTTTGTCTTCTTCTCTTTGATATTGGCTTATATTTCTGATGGTTTCTCTTGACATTCTCAATCATGTATTTTTCTAATCTTTTATAAACTTTTCTAGTGGAGGATTAAACCCCGCTCCTGAAATCAATTGTAGTTAATTAGATTATTTATGAAATTCCCACAATTTTTTTTCTTGTTATCATTCTTACTTCACATGAATAATTAGTTGAGGAGTAAACCCTACTAATTTATATGAAATAATTTCTAGTTTATGGGAAAAATCATAGTTTCTATATTTTGTTTTTCCTTTTTGGTCATGAATCATGATTATTGGAAGTGTTATTGGGTTCAGCATCAAATGAAGCTAAAAGGTAAGTACTTTTCTTGGAGAAATTTATTACTTCTCTTATAAAGCACCCATATCTTCCCTCAGCTTCTTCTCAGTCTAATAGTTACGCACAAATTTCTATTTCTGATGCTAGATAGAGACAGATAGAGAAACTCTTCCACACCCTCATGATTTTGGTCTCCTGCCCAAAAAGTAAACGCTTATGTGATATTTTTTATGTGTTTGCCATTTGGTTATGTGATAGTCAGGTTTATGTGAGAAGTTTCCTAAGAAACGTAATTTCTAGTTGTAGACGCTATGCGATAGATTTTTTAATTATGTGTTTTTCAAGTTCTCTGTGATGAAAGTAATTTTAATGTGAGAGAGTAGTTTCTTATGTCCGTAAAAGCTTGTTGATTAGGATCAGTCTGTTCACATCTCTCCAGGTCAATACTCAAACCAGAAGGCCGAACAGATAAAACTTCCATAGGAATGGTGATGATTAAGAGAAAAGACAATAAAGCCACCTCTTCCAAGGACGAGAAGGAGGTCCCAGTAACACCATGCCAAAGATCAAGAAAACCGCTTCTTGTCCTTCTGGGTCAATGGCTTCTCCTGCTGCCTTACTTTTCCTCTGCCTGCAACCAAGTGGACCATGACTCCCTCTTGTCCTTGGCTTTCAAAGTATCATCGCCATTGAATTGGTCTGGTTCCACTGACTGTTGCCTTTGGGATGGAATACTTTGCGACCAAGATGATCAACGCGTGGTGCGTCTATGGCTGCCTGGGAGAGGCTTAACTGGTGTTATCTCTCCATCTATCACCAACCTCACTCATCTTACGCACCTCAATCTCTCCCACAATTTTCTATCGGGTCCTCTCCCAAATGACTTGTTTTCCTCCTTCTATCACATCCTGGTCCTCGACTTGAGCTATAACCATCTAGTCAGCCAATTGCCACCCTCCATGATGGGAACCCTCAGCATGCTACAGATTGTGGACTTTTCCAGCAATTTCTTCAATGGCACAATCCCGTCTTCATTCCTTGTCCCAGCTGTGGCTGCAGGATCTCTCACCACTTTCAATGTCAGCAACAACAGCTTTTCTGGCCCTATACCCATCTCTTTGTTCTGTACAAATGATAGCAATTTTAATTCCCTCAGTTTCTTGGACTTATCGTTCAACGAATTCACTGGCCAGATTCCCCCTGGACTCGGGGCATGTTCCAAGCTCCAAGTCTTCCGAGCAGGCTTCAATGACCTTTCGGGATCTCTCCCAGATGACATTTATGATGCTGCTAATCTCCAGCAGCTCTCCCTACCTGTCAATCAACTCTCTGGACCCATCAGTAATGGCATCATGCCCCCGGCCAACCTCAAGATCCTAGAGCTCTTCTCCAACCAATTCTCTGGGCCAATTCCCAGCTGTATCGGTAACCTTTCCAGCTTGGAAAAGTTATTGGTCCACATCAACAACCTCACAGGTCCCTTACCTCCATCTCTCATGTACTGCACAAATCTATCCACCTTAATTTTGCCGTTCAACAGCTTCAATGGAGACCTCTCTGCCTTCAATTTCTCTAAGCTCCAACGCCTCACCACAGTCGATCTCGGCTTCAACAACTTCACAGGCAAGTTACCACGGAGCCTTTACTCTTGCAAGTCATTAAAAGCAATTAGATTGGCCGGTAATCAGCTCCAAGGGCAGATATCACCTGAAATAGTCGCACTAGAATCCCTGGCTTTCCTCTCCATCTCTAGAAACAACCTAACAAATGCAACTGGGGCTTTCAGGATTCTGATGGGTTGCAAAAATCTCACCACCCTGGTCCTCTCCAAGAATTTCCTGTTTGAACCTGTGCCAGGTGATGATAGCATAGTAGACCCAGATGGATTCCAAAATCTTAAGGTCCTTGGTTTGGGTGGTTGCCAACTCACAGGTCAACTACCCACCTGGCTAGCCAATCTTCGAAATCTTCAAGTGTTGGACCTGATATTTAACCGTATAACTGGTTCAATTCCGAGTTGGTTAGGTAGGCTGCCCAACCTTTTTTACATAAACTTGTCCAATAACCTCCTTACAGGAGGATTCCCTAAAGAGCTCTGCCAGATGCCAGTTTTTACATCGAAAAAGGCCATTGATCAACTGAACATAAGTTATCTTGAGTTGCCGATCTTTGTGCTGCTCAAGGATGGTACTAGTCAACTTTACAAACGGGTCTCAAACCTTCGTCCAGCCATATACGTGGGTAACAACAGCCTTAGTGGCAATATCCCCATTGAGATTGGTCGATTGAAGTTCATTCATGTGTTGGACCTTAGTCACAACAACTTCTCTGGCAGCATCCCCAATCAGATTTCTTACCTCACCAACTTAGAGAGATTGGATCTCTCCTATAACCATCTATCTGGTGGAATTCCTTCTTCTCTCAAAAGTCTGCATTTCCTGTCTTCCTTCATTGTGGCTTACAATGATCTTCAGGGACTTATACCATCGGGTGGAGGTCAGTTTGATACCTATTCCACCTCCAGCTTTGAAGGAAATCCAGGATTATGTGGCCCTCCATTAACTGTGAAGTCATTGTGCCCTCAAAGGCCTCAAAGCCCTCAACCAATATTTCCAGCTACCCAGAGATCTAACAGGACACTTCTTATTGCTCTCATCTTTGGGATCTCTTTTGGCATTGGTTTTGTTATTGGTTTTAGAATTAATTATGAAATATTCCATTAATTGTTAGGTGTAGAAAGTAAATTAGTGTATGTATTTAACCCTGAAACAGTTGGTTTTGATGTGTAAAATTGTGATCCATGTGGGACATTTCTAGGTTTCTCTACTTTTCAATGTGGGACATTTCTTCACATTCTCACAGAAATGTCTTAGAGATAAATAGTCATGAATGAAATCACTCTTTTCACATGGAAGTTAACTTTTGTCTGGCTGGTTTAACCTTTAATACATTGTTAATTTTGCAAGAGAGTTTATCCATTTTGTTAGTTTTTACCATCTCCAGCTTTGAAGGGAATCCAGGACTATGTGGCCGTCCAACTGTGCATCTCTCTTGCCCTCAACCACAATTACGAGCTCATCAAACATCTTTTAGAGACCTTTTTAGTATTGAGAACCTCTTCTTTGATTCTCTCATGGGGGTTGTGGGATTGATCATGCAACATAATATGATATGGTGCGAGAAAAATTTAGCAGGGATTCAGAACAAGAGGAAGTATAGGTTTGCATGTACCAACATTCTGATCCAAGCATGATAATTCATCATGTGGTATCAGAAAACAAAAACATCAACATATTAGTTTATCGTTCAAGACGACAAATACGCGATTTTCTTCAAATATTACTAATCACATTGACTTTATCAAGCAAATGGTAAGTGGTTCTTTTCCCCTCCGACAATAACAACGAGAAATATAACCTTTCATTAATGGTTTATGATGATCTAAGGCGTCAGTAAAGTCTAACAAGTAGTTAACTAAGTAATGGTATCTCCATTAAAGCTAGTAGCTAGTAATAAGAATATCTTTTGTGATTTGTGATAGTCATCACTGAATTCTTTATTGATAGTCATGGTTCATGTGATCAATTTTCTAAGAAATGCGATAAATTTTTTTATGTGTTAGTCAAGACTCATTCTTTATAGGATAGTCAGGGTTTATGTGATATCTTTTCTATGAAATGGCATTTGCACATGCAATGTGACAGTTTTTTTTTGTGTTAGTCATTTTTTTCATGTATAGATTCTTGCTAATGTCTTAGTAAACACTTCTTCTTATTTTTAATAAATTTTTAAAATAATTTTTAAATTATTATCAATCTGTTCATGCAAGGTCATTTGGACTCTCTCTCCTTCTCTCCAGGTCAATGGAAGCTTACTGCAATGCCTAAGTAGTTCCATTCCATGTACATGGAAGCTCAGGTCAATGGATTCTAAAGGGTTACTAGAACTTGATCACTCTGGTCTTGTCCAAGAATTTTCTGTTTGAGCCTGTGCCATGATGAAAGCCTAGGAGACCAAGACGGATTCCCTAATCTTCAGGTTTTTGCTCTTTCTGGTTGCCAATTCACAGGTCGAGTACCCTACGTGGCTAGACAAGCTTAAAAATCTTGAGGTCTTGGACCTGTCATTTAATCTTATAACCGGTTCTGTTCCCAGTCGGTTGGCTAGCCTGCCCAACCTTTTCTACATAGATTTGTCCAATAACCTCCTTCAAGGAGGATTTCCTAGTGAGCTCTGTCGGATGCCAGTTTTTACATCGAAAGGGGCCAATGATAAGGTAGACAGAAGTTATATAGAGTTGCCAGTATTTGTGAAACCCAACAATGCTGCTAATCAGCTGTACAATCAACTGTCCAACCTCCCCACAGCCATATATCTGAGTAACAACAGCCTTAATGGCAGTATCCCCATTGAGATTGGCCAACTGAAGTTTATTCATGTGCTGGACCTGAGTCACAACAACTTATCTGGCAGCATCCCGGATCAGATTTCTAACCCCACCAACTTAGAGAAATTGGATCTCTCTTATAACCATCTGGCAAAATCCCTGCTTCTCTTAAAGGTCTGCATTTCCTGTCTTCCTTCAGTGTGGCATACAATGATCTTCAGGGACTTATACCATCCGGAGGCCAGTTTGATACTTTTAGCATCTCCAGCTTTGAAGGAAATCCAGGCTTATGTGGCCCTCCAACTCCCAAGCGCTCTTGCCATCAAAGAGCCCTCCACAAGTACTTGAAGTTACTCAGAGATCTAAGACACAGACGATTCTTATTGCACTCATCTTTGGGATCTTCTTTGGAATTGGCTTTGGTATTGGTTTTAGCATGGATGATAAAAAAATTCCAGTAATTGGCAGGCGTAGGAAGTAACTAATTAAGTTTGTGTGTATATAAACCTGATATGTGCGTAGGTTTTGATGTGCTTTTGATCCATGTATGGGAGTTCATCACATATCAATAATTGGCTTTGCGTTTGTCTTTGCCAAAAGAAAGGGATAGATTAGATTCTGAAGCGTGTGGAGATGAACAAATGTTTTAGAGATAAATATCTAATCAAATTACTCTCCACATGTGAATTTCACAGAAAATTGAGAAGTGTTTTAGATTAAACTAACCTGATAACATCCACTTGCCAAAACAAAAATGTATTCTGCTAAAATCCACAATATTTAAGCATTGTGGGAAATACATGTAATGTAACAACAGAGAATTGGAAAGGAACCAATAGAGAATGAACATGAATAATCTAACAGTCCATATCTACTCTCTCTAGGTCAAAGGTGTTTATTGCTTCAATTTTGTCACATTTATTTCAATTTGGGACTTTAGAAACTTCTAGGTTCTCGGCACGTAAGGTGAATCAAATTTATGAAAAAGGAGGAAAAAAACCTAAACCCTATGGGCTGGGCCTAATAGGTTAAAACATTTGAAAAATCTAAATAGCAAATAATTTACTCGGAATATAGGAATTATAGTTGCATAAGAATACGGGAATTATAAGTGAAAGACTAGAAACATAAGAATTATAGATGTATGCAATTAAGGATTCTTTAAGAAACCTACACTATAAAAAAAAAAGGTTGAAAAAGCAGACCCCAACAGATATTGACTTAGAGGGTGAAGAGCAAAGAGAGATTCTTTCTCACGGCATTTTCAGGTTTTCTCTATTCTTCTCTTCCATGTCGTTTTATTTCTTTTGGTTTTTTCTCTAATTATCAAAGTTGCAACTATGTGTTTCTAATCTTTTCCAACTTTAGTTGAGGAGAGAGGAAAACCCCCCACCGATTTATTTATGAAATAATTTCTAGTTGTTTGATTATTATCTATGAAATTCCCATGGTTTTGTTTTGTTATCTTTTTTGGTTATGATTTATTACTTCACATGAATGAATAATAAAATTTATTGTTTTATAGATCAATCCTATCGATCATGGCTGAACCTCTCAAAGAGACCGAACGCATTGCCGACCTGATGCCGGTCCTACTCACCAGAACCAACTATTTTCTCTGGAAACCTTTGTTCATCCGCACTCTAAAGGCCTACGACTTGGACTTGTTCAACATCATGGAAGGAGTCGAGCAGTGTCCACCACAATTCGCGACGAATGAAGAAAGGGACGAAAATCCCGCCTATACCGATTGGATTATGAAGGACCAAACATGCATGGCGGTGATGACTACAACTCTATCAAAATCCATACTCCCCTACACCCTAGGTTGCACAAGCTCCAGAGCTCTGTGGCTAAACTTGGAGATTCGATTCACTACCGTGGCTAAATCTCATTGCTTGCGGCTCAAGGCTCGCATGCAAAGCCTCAAGAAAGGATGGATGCAGTCAATGGAGAAATACCTAAATTTGGCTGAAGAAATTTCCAATGAGCTCGCTGCCGCCGGATATCCCCTTGAAGATTGTGATTATGTTGGTCACGTCCTTAGGGGACTTCCATCTCATTATGATGACTTTGTTGCGTGGATGAGGGCTGGAGGGGATATTACTGTGACTCGAGAAGAATTGCATGGTTTGCTTCTTCAAGAGTCCCGTAGGAGAACTCAGCTTGATTTTATAGTACAACCCCTGCTCATTGTCGGCATTACTGTGATCATTGCACTTATTCGTCGATAGTTAGGGTTTCTCTGTTTCATTAGGGTTTTTTCAGTGGAGAGTATTTTCGTTATCATGATTCATTTTTAATTCTTGTTAAACTATTATCATCTATTTACAGAGAATTTTTGTTGAAAACGATTATTTTTATGCGTTTTTAAACTCGCCTAATGTTTTTTCATCTCATTTTATCTCTATTTCTGATTACATTTTAATAGAGTATTGTTCTATGTATTACCAGTGTTTTGAAACATTTGAACCCTTTGAAAAATAAAGGGATGGAAAAATAAAGTTATAGAGGTAAAATCATCAGGAACTTGAATTTGAATTTGTGTTTCTACCATGCAGTTAACTTGTAGTCTATATGAAACAAAAATAATTCTGAACACTGAAACAAATTTTCTGCTGAAGTAAAGTCCTGTTCAGGTATACAAGACCAGGTTTAATCTAACTCTCAAATGTTACGTAAGATAGGAAAGGCACCAATAGATAATTCATGAAGAACCTAATTGTCCTCATAGGCTATTAGATTATGTTATTGTGACTAGTTTGCAAGTCAGGCAGCCACTACTAACTGAAGCAGCATGCATCAACTGTCCCCTTGCCTTTCAAAGTAAACGCTTATTTGATGGCCAATGTGGTCTAACTCAGTGGAAAAGGGCCTTGACTTGTAGAAGAGTGCTCTCAAGTGCATCAACGGTCCCCTTGCCTTCAAAGTCAATGCTTATTTGATGCACCAATGTGGTCCAGCTCAGTGAAAAAGGCCTTGACTTCTGCTGCTGCTGCTTCTGCCTTGCTTTGCCTCTGCTGCCTGTCACCAAGTGGATCATGAAGCTCTCTTGTCCTTTTCCTTGGCTTTCAAGGTATCATCGCCGCAGCCATTGAATTGGTCTGCTTCTGTTGACTGTTGCTCATGGGAAGGCATAAGTTGCCGCCAAGAGGCTTAACTGGTCTTCTCCCAAGTGACTTGCTTTCCTCGCTCTCTAATCTCCAGGTCCTTGACTTGAGCTCTAACAACTTCTCTGATCAGATTTCTAACCTCACCAACTTAGAGAAATTAAATCTCTCTCACAACCATCTATCTGGTCAAATCCCTGGTTCTTTCCAGAGTTTGTATCTGCTCTCTTCTTTCAGTGTGGCATACAATGATCTTCGGGGACTTGTACCATCCGGAGGCCAGTTTCTTAATTTTACCATCTCCAGCTTTGAAGGGAATCCAAGATTATGAGGCCCTCCAACTACGCATCTCTCTTGCACTCATCCAGAATTACCAGCTCCTCAAAGATCTTACAGATACATGAGAACCTCTTGTTTGATTTTCTTATGGGGGTTGTGGCATTAATAATACAAACATATTGTGAAGCGGTGCATATTTAGAGCAAAATTTAGTGGGGATTCAGAATAGGAACTCTGGGTTTTCATGTACCAACATTCCGAAAACAAAATGTATTGTACCATAAACAAACAAAACTACATAAATACATACTTAGCTCAGCTTATCTTACAAGATGAAAAGTAGGCAATTTTCTTCAATATTATTGATAGCATTGACTCATCATGCAATGACAAGTAGTTTTTCTTTTCCTTCAACGGTAACAATGAGAAACAAACTTTCATCGCAGTCAATGGTTTATTGTGGGATCAACGCAATCAACGGTTTATGATGATTGTAAGTATTTCATATGATCTGATAGTCATCGTGACTCATTCTTTATGTGATTATGTGATAGGAATTGTAGGTGTTGGTCATGAGGCATGACTCCTGTGTTAAACGCATTAATATTATGATCTATCTGTTCATGCACCGTCAGTTTTTTGGACACTTTCTCCAGGTCTATGGATGCTTACTGCAATGCCCAAGTAATTCCATGTCCTGGAAGCTCAGACCAGACATACAAGGTCAAGTGGTGCCATCTGGGGTTTCACTTGATCATGATATATGTCTAAAATAACTAAGAATATATAACATAACAATTAGATACTACATATTTATGGTTATTGACCAGTCAACATAGTTAAGTCGTAAACAACAGATAAACTTGCTGGATGCACTAACCAACCTAGTGGGATTCAGACGTCAGATAAATAGGAGGAATTTAGAACAAGTCTAAGCTCTCAAAGTAAGCGCTTATGTGATACATATAGATTGGTATGTACTAATGATTCCATCAGGGGCTGATGAATGACATGAAAGAAAACAAAGAGACCACCCTGGACGAGAAGGAGGAGCTCCCAGGAACACCGAGCCAAAGATCAAGAACAGAGTTTCTTCTCTTTTGGGGCAACTGTTTCTCTTAATTCTGATGCCCTGCTTTGGAGCCTCTGCCTGTAACAGAGTGGACAGTGAATCTCTCTTGTCATTGGATTTTAAAGTATCGTCGCCATTGAATTGGTTTGCTTCCTCTGACTGTTGCTCATGGGAAGGAATAAGTTGCCACCAAGAAGACAATGATCATCACCGTGTAGTCCGCCTACGGCTGCCTGGGAGAGGCTTAACTGCTTTTATCTCTCCATCTATCACCAACTTCACCCGTCTCACCCACCTCAATCTTTCCCACAATTCTCTCTCGGGCCCTCTCCCAAAGGACTTGTTTTCCTCCCTCTCTAGTGCTCTCCAGGTCCTTGACTTGAGCTTCAATCGTCTCATCAGCCACTTACCACTGTCTTCCAACGAAACCAGTCAGCTTGAGATTATAAACTTTTCCAGCAACTTGTTCCATGGAACAATCCCATCTTGGATCCTTGTCCCATCAGTGACCATTTTCAATGTTAGCAATAACAGCTTTTCTGGGTCCATACCCATCAACAATGGCGGCAATCACACTTCCCTTACCTTCTTGGACTTGTCCTTCAATGAATTCACTGACCCTGTTCCACCTGGACTAGGATTATGTTTAAGCTCCAAGTCTTCCGGGCAGGCTTCAATGGCCTCTCTGGTTCTCTCCCTGATGAAATTTTCCACCTTGCTGATCTCCAACAGCTCTATCTGCCTGTCAACAGTCTCTCTGGACCCATCCGTGATGGCATCATGAACCTCAACAATCTCAAGATCCTGGAGCTCTTTTCCAACCAATTCTCAGGGCCAATCCCCAGCCACATTGGTAAGCTTTTCAAGTTGGAAAAGGCTCCTCGTCCACATCAACAACCTCACTGGTCCATTAGCTGCATCTCTCACCAACTGTACAAATCTATCCACCTTGAATTTGAGGGTCAACAACTTGACTGGAGACCTCTCTGCCTTCAATTTCTCAACTCTCCAAAGCCTCACCACTCTGGACCTGGGCAACAACAACTTCACTGGTGAGTTACCCCAAAGCCTCTACTCTTGCATGTCATTAAGAGCTATAGACTGGCCCAAAATCAGCTCAGAGGGCAGATATCACCTGAAATAGTTGCACTAAAATCCCTGGTTTACCTCTCCATCTCTTCCAACAACCTAACAAATGCCACTGGGGCTTTTAGGATTCTAATGGGTTGCAAAAATCTGACCACTCTGGTTCTAGCCAAGAATTTTCGGTGGGAACCTATGCCGAATGATGAAAGCATAGTTGACCTGGATGGATTCCACAATCTTCAGGTTCTTGCTCTGGGTGGTTGCCTATTCACAGGTCAACTGACCACCTGGCTAGCCAACCTTAAAAATCTTCAAGCCTTGGATTTGCCATTTAACCTTATAACTGGTTCTATTCCTGGATGGTTGGGCAGTGTTAAATTTAGTTCCTTTATTAGTTTGGATAGAGATCTACCTTTTCCTTTTGTCTCCATCAGTGCGCCATTTCCCATCCAGAGAGTATCCATTTTCAAAATTCTAGAAAATTTGAGAGAATTACCAAGTATGCTGGTTGACTCTTACTAGAACCATCTAATAATTATCTATTGTAATAATAACTAGAGAAATCTAGAATTATAGTCTAACTTGTGGATGGAAATGGCTTAGATAAAGTTGGTTACTATACAAACCGACTTAACTAAGCAAAAAGCCAACTTAGATAGTCGGTTAGGATCTCTATAAATAAGCCTACAGCCCACTCAAAGTAATCAAGCAAGAAAAGCTGAAAACTACCAGTTACCATGTATTCAACTAAGTCTCTAAAGCTTTGTAATTTTTCTCCTCCGTTCAAATAAAATTACCTTGTTACTCTTTCATAAGTTTTCTATTCCACATCAAGCTATTGTCCTAAATACTAAACCAACCATTTCCTAAACCTCTTCTCCCATAAACTAACACTGGTATCAGAGCAAAGCAGATGGATCAATTTATAGAAGTCTCATTGGGAGCTTGCTCTACTTGACAACAACAAGTCTGCTATAGCAATGGAAAAAATCCAGTGTTCCACAATAGGACAAAGCACATAGTCATCAAGCATCACTTCTTACGAGAAGTCTTAGCAAACAAAGAAGTTGAGCTCAATTACTGTAAGACAGAAGAGCAGATTGCAGACATCTTCACTAAGGCACTTTCAAGACCAAAATTTGAACTGCTACGAAGCATACTCGGAGTAACACAAATGTGCATTAAGGAGGAGTGTTAAAAATTAATGCACACTTGTAATGATGGTTGACTCTTACTAGAACCATCTAATTTTCTAGTTTCATCACAAGTGTGCATTAATTTTTAACACTCCTCCTTAATGCACATTTGTGTTACTTCGAGCATGCTTCGTAGCAGTTTGAATTTTGGTCTTGGAAGTGCCTTAGTGAAGATGTCTGCAATCTGCTCCTCTGTCCTGCAGTACTTGAGTTCAACTTCTTTGTTTGCTGAGACTTCTCGTAAGAAGTGATGCTTGATGGCTATATGCTTTGTCCTATTGTGGAACACTAGATTTTTTGCCATTGCTATAGCAGACTTCTTGTTGTCAAGTAGAGCAAGCTCCCAATAAGATTTCTATAAACTGATCCATCTACTTTGCTTGATCCATCATCTTTTCTAAACTTTAGACCTATTTTCCTCCTTCCTATTTTCTGGCTTATTGGCCTCTTCTCTCTTAGTTCACTTATGCAAGAGGGCTTAACACCTATTTACAGATATAGGCTGCCACCATTGTCCAAGTCCACCGACTTGGCTTTCTTGTCATGGCCACTAGTTTACAACAGATTTTTATTATGATTTTTCTAGAATGCCTACAACAATTATGTCTTAAAGCTTGATTTTGTCAAAGTTGGTAGACATTTCTTGAGGTTTCTACTTTTTTCTAGATTTTTCCAAATTCTTCAAGACAAGTGTGCATTAAATTTAACTGGCAGTATGTATGCGCAACCTTTTCTTCATAGATTTATCCAATAACCTTCTCACTGGAGGATTTTCTAATGAGCTCTGCAGAATTCCAATTTTGTCATCAAAAGAGGCCGGGAATCAAGCAGGACAGAGTTATCTAGAGTTGCCAGTGTTTATGCAGCCAAACAATGCTACTAATCAGCAGTACAATCGGCTGGCCAACCTCCGCCCAGCCATCTATTTGGCAAACAACAGTCTTAGTGGCACTATCCCCATTGAGATTGGCCAAATGAAGTTTCTTCATGTCTTGGACCTTAGTCATAAACAACTTCTCTGGAAGCATCCCAGATCAGATTTCTAATCTCACTAACTTGGAGAGTTTGGATCTCTCCTATAACCATCTATCTGGTGGAATCCCTGCATCTCTCAAAGGTCTGAATTTCATGTCTTCAGTGTGGCATACAATGATCTTGAGGGACTTGTGCCATCCGGAGGTCAGTTTAATACTTTAACCAGCTCCAGTTATGAAGGCAACCCAGGATTCTGTGGGCCTCCCTCCTTGCACCCAACTTGCGCTCAACCATTATCACCAGCAGCTGGTCCAAGATCCAACACTTACAGAAAGCTTCTTACTGGACTCATTGTTGCCATTGGTTACTGCATTGGCTTTGGCTTTGGTTTTGGCTTTGGTTATAAACAAAACTTCATTGTAATTTAAACTGGAAACAACTTCATTGTACGCGCATGATTGATCATCAAGTGCTTGAATTTAAATATTCAAAATATATAGAAGAAACAGACAACAACAATTACATGTCAACTCCATTGGAGAGAAAAATAAAAGCAAAGCAAGAAAACCAAACTAACCTGGAAGAGGTGAACAGCCAGAAAGAAGCAACAACAGCAACAAGCCAATACGAACAAGAAGCCCAGTCCAATAAAACCCGGGCCATCTCTCAACCCATTTGCTACAACACACGTAATCTAAGATTCTAGTGAGAGAAACAAAAAAACATGAAATTAAGGCAAAAGACCATTTGACCCTTGTCAGTCGAGTCCACCTTATCTCTCCATAAACCCTAAAAAAAGTAAAAAGCCCATTGAAGCTCTTCCCTCGACTTCTGCAAAATTACACCACAAAAACTCTTCAAAAGCTTTCGTTTTTCTTTTTGATATTTCACTTTAATCTTTTGGAAACCCCAATGGAACAGCCAACCTTCAACTCTCTCCCTCAAAACCCCAACACATCATCTTCCACAGCCAAACCCAAAACCCCAAATACCCAAAAGAAAAAGCTACCAACCCCACAAGAACTCATCTCCCACTATGAGTCCCAAGGCCTTGACACCCAAGAGGCCTCTCTCAAGGTCATAGGTGACCTCCAGGCTGCCCTCTTTAGGGTCATAACCTCTGGCAGAGGCAGAAAGGACAAGCTCTTGGCTGAGACCTCAAGAAAGATTGACAGCACTAACAACAGCCTTGCCATTCTCAATATGAAGACTGACTCCAAGCCTGGCTATGGTGAAGCTTTTGGTATTGGGGTTGCTTCTGGGGTTACATTGAAGGGCATTGAGACTGTTCTGCCTCATGTTCTTAGGGGTTTTGGACAGATTTGGAACACTGTCAGGAATGCCACTAAGGATTGATGTTCTGTTTTTTTCTGCCCTTTTTCTTTTTGGGGTTTTTTGGAATTTTTTGTTGAATTTGGTTGGTGGGTTTCTTGGGATATTGCAGAAATTTGTAGTGGGAAACTGGGAAAATGCATTTTATTGATGTAATTTCCATTGAGAATGTTAGAATTATGCCTTTACTTTAGCCAAGGTACGTTTGTATTGGTATTGAATGATAAAACTTCGGCGACAGAATATATAGTTTGGGAGGGCATTCTTCAATAAGTTTTGAAGTTAAGGATTCTTCAGTAAGTATTGAAGTTAAGGATTGGTTACATGGCTCTTAAATTGCATTTAAGAGGCTATCAACACTTTTAATAAATGCAATCCAACGACCAAAATTATAAGTATGTAACCAATCATTAATATAAAATACTTATTGGAGAATCTCCTTATAGTTTGGACTGTAACTTCAGTTAAAAGTTGTTTTATACTTAATAATTTTCAAGTAAAATTATGAAAGTTATAAGTTAATAAGCCTTCTCCTTTTCCACCAAGTCTGATAGAATCAAGTCAAGCCAAGCCTAAGCATTTTGCCTTTTGATAACTGTGGTTGTGTAGTATTACCAATCCATTAAATTACATAACATGAAAAATTCGAATCTAATGCAAAATGATCCTAAGCAACCTTTTCTAAAATACTATCATCTACTTCTTTCATAACCCATATGATGAAGAGTTTTTGAACAAAATTGCGTCTGGAAATTCTTGATGTCTATGCAACAGAACTTCTATGGTCAAGAACTGTATGGCGCACCCTACTTCGGCAATAACAATTTGGTCATTATCTTGAATATCGGTCTACAAGTGCCTTGGCTTTATCTGGTGCAAAAAACCGTGCCTGCGCATGAAACACCATGATTTATAGCCAAAACTCTTGTAACACAAAGATTTAGAGATTAGCAACATTCGATGCCACACGAATGGATGCACACAAGGAGAATTAGACATCTAACTTTGACAGATAGTTCAAACAAACAGAGACACCCAACACCGATCTTAATTTCTTTTTCACCTTGGAAGATGGTTGCAAATAGGACAAAATGAAGGAAAAATGAAATGTCACCCTTCAAGTTATAGGCCATGGGACTCAAACAGCACAGGGCTTTCCATTACAGTACTGTTACAGTCCTTCAAGCAGGATAATGCCCACAGGAAATTTAAGTCACAGCTAATTGTAGCAGGCATTAGTATAGATGAGATGGTACGCTAAACTGAACATGTAATGTGTGCGTGCACGTGCATGTATGCCTGCAGGTAAACATCTGTATCTACAGAAATATACTTCATCTTCCAATAGACATTCCAATATTTACCTGTATAAACATCAACTCTTTACATGTAATGTGCGTGTGTGCGCGTGCATGCACTTGTGTCTACAGAAAAGTAGTTCATCTGCAACCAGACATCCATATATTTACCTGTATAAACATCCTCTCCGCTTCTCCAACTTTACCATTTTCTCTCAAAATAATTCCCTGCAGAACCATTAAAGAGACAAAACTTTAAAGCAAACGCAAGTTCTTTTTATCCAAAATACCAAGGATCTAGCATACGAAGACAAGCCAAAATGTCTAAAACAAAAATAGTTCAATGACCTTAATTTGCACTTTTTCCTCACTAGGAGACCTTTTGTTAGTAGCATAAAAAATTTCAATAAAACTGAAGTGCCTCCCACATATTCACTTGGAAACACTTCTTGAAGAAGCACATGTTCTACAGCACACACTAAAGTGATTCTATAACCTAGCAAACACTTGCGTCTATTTCTACCAAACACAATAAAAAAAACCACTTTTAGTTATATGGAAATGCTTCCAAGCAAGTCTGAAGACCTTAAAGGATGTTGCCAGACATGAGAAATGACATCATCTACAGTCATATAACAGACTATGGGGTTCTTGGTTAGAGCTTAGTGGCAGACCCTGAGTTGTGTTTTTTTCTTTTTCCCTTTCTTAGAACATCCAACCAACCCCATCTAATTAGGAATATAATTAAGGCTTTCTTGAGTTTAGTTGACGTGATTTTATGTAAATACATATGCACTGTACAATGGTGAAAAATCTTGGCAAAAAAAAAAGTACAAAGGTGAAAACTAAAAAATACTGACAATCTTTAAACAAAAAGGAAGCAAAAGAAAAAAAAAACCTTAGCCAAGTAACCGCGGAAGTCATTTGGATGACTAGAGATGAGCCGATCATAGACAGATACAGCATCACTTACATGACCCCAATCTGAATATGCTTTTCCAAGAAGTAATTCGACCTGATTATTTGTGGCATAACCAAAAGAGAAAAGAAATAATTAGATATTGCATAACAAGAAGCAATTGATCCGAACATTTTAAAACTTAAAAAGAAGGGGAGGGGGACCCGGGGGGGTTAGAGAGAGAGGTGCGGGGATAAATTTGGAATATTAAAAATAATGGTCAAAACAGATTCTTCTCAAAATTTTGGGTTTGGTTTGGTTAAATCCTTCTTATTCAGTTTGGTTTTCTGAACTTGTTAAATTGGTTTGGTTTGGTTTTCTGTCACCTTATAAACAAAAGTCCAAAAATTGTTCATTAGCCATTTCAGTGATGCCAAAATATGTAATATTATAGAGAATCTGTGACTCACTTGAATAGGGTCCACCTGCAAATTTGCTTCAGTTGTAGTGCTTCCAGCCTTTGCATCTGGATTGTCAGCATTCATACGTTCACGAGAGGCAAGAAGAAACTGAACAGCCTGCAATAAGTTTGATTTTACATGTAAGAAACTCAGTAAAGAATATAGGATAAACAGGGGACAATTGAGATTCTAAATCTCACAATAAATAATCAAATACACGATCAGACCAATAAATAATGATTGGTACCAGTAAGCCAACAAATTCCTTTGGTTTTCCAAACTCAGGCCACATGGAAATGAAATAACATAGTCTAGAACAGGTAAAATCATCTTATATGACATATTTAATACCATAAAAGGATTTTTTAAGCACCATGCTAAATTATTTGCACCCTGACTAATGATCTCAATAAGAATGCTGTCACATGAATATCTTAAAATGAAGGTTAGTGCATTTTTATTTCAATTCACAAGAATAAGAGAAAACCTCATCTGGTTTTTTAGCAGCAAGTAATGAATTCGTAAGGCCACGCAGAACTTCAAATTTGAGATCTTTAGACACCTGTCACACAACAACAGAACAGTCATGTACCGCATTTTATTGAACTTATGTTGTTAATAATTAATGAAAATTATCAACTAACTAACAATATCAACACATCTTCAGTGATAGAAGTGATTCGAATTAGTTGAGCTTAGTGTGCACAGTTTACAGAGACTGACCATTGAAGAAACCTTATATGCAGCAGCACTCCCTTCATAATCCTTGAGTTTATATTTAACTTCTCCAAGCAAACGAAAAACTTCGGGATCACTTGGTTTCTCCTGTGTACCCACCCTATCAGCGTGATAATTTCCTAAACAGAAAATTTAAACAGCATGTGCCACATACAATGTGCAATAATTCCAAAAGCAAAAACAAGAACAAACCTTAGCCAAGTCCTGAAGCAGAGTGGAAGCCCGAGTATATTCTCCTAATTCTGCTAAGGTTACTGCAGCTCCCTGCAAAGCCCCAATAGAATATTTGATATGGCTGCCACTTGAGGATTCAGTAACAAAGGAAGAAGAATAGTCTAGTGTTTTGCACTACAACTCACCTCAAGGGCAGTTGGATCCTTCGGGGAGTTACTAAGTGTTGCTTCATATTCTTTCAGCCGAGTCTGCCACAAATCAAAGGTAAACGTGTGAAGGATCTTTTAAAATGAAGTAATATGAAAAGACACAAATTTAAAATGCAAAAGCAAAAAAATTATAAAATCAGGAAACAGAAATGAAAGAAAGATGCTTAGTCCATCAAAGAGGAGAGAATATAAAAGACTGTGGCTTCAACTCCTACAATACAACATACAACAACACCACTAAATGAAAAACGCAAAGACAGAAAATTTTGCCTATGAGCATTACCTGAAGTGACACTTTCTCTTCTTCAGACAGTTTGTTACTGGTTACTGCAGCATCCTCAGTAGGACTTAAACTGAAAACTTGAAGACCAAATCAAAATGAAATCATTCCTCTGCAATTACTCAACAATCAACTGCTGTAATAAGAAGGATATTAAGAAGATGAAGAAGATGAGGAAGTCAATAACAAAATACCAAAAGTTTAAAACCTAAAGCAGCCTGGTTCCTTCCCAGATATTAATTCTCTTCATAAAGTAGATTAACTCTTATTGTCAAAACATAAAGAAGAAACAGTAAAAGAATAGATTAACTCCAACGAATTTTGAGATATCAGATTTTAAATTCTGACAGGCTGTCAGAGAGATTTATATATAACTAAAAGAAAACAACAGAGTTACGTATGTACAGATACATATACACCTTCCTCTTTAATCAAGCGGATAGAGAGAGAGTGCAAATCCTTAATGTTTCATGATTTTTCCAACCAGTCTGAAATCATGTGTCAAGGTAAAGATACCAGAACAATATGATAAATCAAGTGGTCATGGGCAGATACGAGAAAGATAGAAATATAAGGGTAATTTAATCTGAAAGGACCTTCAATCTACTATGTCATACCTTCCGGAAGGAAGAAAGTCTCCAAGAGCAAAAACCAAACCAAAGACCACTACAGCTACACCTACTCCAATCTATTCCATGAACACTTTGGGTTAGTGATTTGTGTAAAGTGAAAAATGATTCTTAGCATTTATTTACAGTTAGAAAGCAGAAAACAGCAAAGTTTACCTGTGTACCAAGTCCAATTGATTTCTTCTCCTTCTTCTCCAACTCAACAGGTGCATCATAGTCAATTGCCCCAAATTCCTTTTTTTCGACTACTTTTTTCTGCTCAAGTGCTGAACTGAATTTCATGCACAAGGAATGATACTCATAGGAAATAATTCTAAACTAAAAGTTATGTTTATGGAACCATCCAATCCGCTCTTATGATATGCTAATGCAGCAATACACACACACATTTTTACCTTCTGACTGCTTGCAGACGTTCCTCAAACTCAAGGTCAGCAGGGTTTCTCTTAACCTTTCCATCAAATCTAGAATTCAATCCAGGTGCCTCTACAGACAAAAATGTGACCTTGAATTGAATGTAATAATAACCCAAGAAAATAATACAACTTACAAGGAGCACAACCCACTAATCAAACAAGAGTGTGGGACTAGAAAATGATTAAACAAGCCTTCAAGTTGGTCATGAACATATCTAGAAAAGGAAAGTTGGGTAGTTGCCAAAAATAAATAATTAAAAAAAAGGTTGATTCACTTACGAGTAGGAACAGCACCAGACCGTTTAGTGGTTGATTCCTGCTCCAAAAATGTGAAGTTTTAGCATAGATTTTTTCATTAAAAAGATTGCAAATTTAACTAAACTATAAAGAAAAGGCTTAATTTTGGTCATCAATTCCAAAAATGGTACCTGATTGAGGTTGTTCTTGTTCCTGTTCTTGTTCTTATTGTTGGTTTTGGTTCCGAAACCAGTTCTGGGCTTCGAATCACAGCATTGAATTTTGACCTTAAAGAAACGACACGTCGTCATCGTCATCATCATTGCTGTTGTTGATGCGAGTGACATGACTGTTTTTGCAGCTCGTTTTCTCCAAAATTTCAGATTAACGGTCTGCTATGTGACTCTGTGTGTGTTTCTCCTTCTCTCTCTCTTTCTTTGTTTTTTGTTTTTTTTTTTGGGTGCGAACAGAGACACAACACAATCTCGAGCTAAGTGGGCCCTCCAGATAAGATTGGTGACCCGTCAACAATGTTAATGAAAGAAAAACATTTTTTTTTTATCGAAATGAAAGAAAACATAGTTTTGGTTTCTTTTATTTTGAAACATGTTTTTCTTTTTTCCATGGAATAAAAAACACAATCTAAAGTTATTTGCTTACTAGCAAGGAATAAAATATCCATAATATCCCGATATTTTATTGAAATTTCCGTATTTTTGAATTTCTGATATTTCCGATACCATCGATATTTTAGATATCCAAAGACCAAAATATCGATAATATTGACGATACGTCCAAATATCGATAATATCCCGATATTTCCATCGAAATTTCCTTATTTTTACTAGATATTTCCGATATCATCGATATTTTATTCCTTGCTTACTAGTAATATCGCAATAGAATGATGTGAAATTGTAAAATATCAAACATTTTAATGGTGTGTTTACTAATTAGGAATTGAATTTCAATTATGGAGAATTATTGCTTTTATTTCACATTAAGGAATTAAAAAGTAAGTAAGGCCGCACAAAATCAGGAATTTGTGAAATTCAATTCTTGGGTGGGATGTGTTAATATAATTTCTGGAGAATTAACTCATTAGGAATCCATCTTTTTTACTCATTATATACTCACACAATTTTAAAAATTCCAAATTTGTTATCTACTTTAACCCAACAACGAGGATATTTTAGTAATTAGCACCACTCCTACCCTAATTCCATATGGTTTAGTAAACAACTTCAATATAGAATCTAGAATCTAACTCTCTTCAATCCATATGGTTTAGTAAACAACTTCAATAGGAATCGAGAATCTAATTCTCCTCAATCCAACTCTTCCTCAATTCAATTCCTCTTAATCCGATTACGAATTAGTAAACATTCCATAATAGTTATTTGGTTAATCCTCGTATCACCCACATCATCGAAATTGTGAATTCATCACTGTTAGTATAATCAACAAAGTTAACATTTAAAAACTACGTACCTATTCATGAACTAATATATTGACAAATATAAACTAAGGATGAAATTGAAATTCTAGTACAAATTGCACTCCATTTTTTTACTTCAACAAAAACCATAATAAAAGGCCTAGGTGCAAAGCAGATGAGGAACTCTCCATGGCTATATGATCCACATAAATTTGTACTATTTAACCAACAAAAATACGTCCACCTCATTATCGATGGTGAACAATACAATAAGCTCTCGTCCATAAGTGCACAATTAGCAAAACGAGATACGAAATTGAAATTAGAATCTTAAAGCTACAAACAGCTTAAATTATTCGAACGATGGAATGAAAACTAAAATTTTCCACCCACCATGGTTAAAGAATGTCCATATAATTAACATAAATAATAATCATGATCAGACCCTAGCTTTCTGCAATAAAGGTCTAAATCCTTGGCGATGATCACAACTCATACTATCTCCCTTGTTGCATATTGTAGAGGAATCAAAATTACGCACCTCAGAAACCATCTTCAAGAACTCATGCAACTCCAAGGTCCCATACAGTTTCTCATCTTTTTTAAGCAAGCTCAAGACTTTTTTGAAGAACACAACATCACATGGCAACACTATGCCCCCATTGGCCTTGAACCCAAACTCCTCCCCAGATTTATCAAGAAGAGCTACGAAGATTGGGAAATTGAGGAAGTGGGTCGGGATCAAGAATCGGATTCGATCCCATCCAATGTACACAGGAAGGAAGCCGGAGGGAGCGAGAGAAGATTTCCCATTGAGGCTTATGGCCTTCCAAAGTTTCATCACTTGTTTGAGTTGGATGGCTTGCCTGATTGTTTTGACCCTTTTGCTTGAGGTTGCCATTAGGAAATGAAAGATGGAGATGGTGACGAGAAGGGTTGGATTGTCATACCACTCATGCTAATATATCCATGGTATATATGTTGTGAAACTCATGAAAGTGAGAAGAGTGTATATATAAGGTTTCCAAATGTAGCTTGTTGAATGTCCATGCACATATTTAATACATTTAATTTTTTAATAAACTACAAGGTAATGCAAGCTTAGCATTGATTAGCACTAAGACTCAAATAACAACAAATTCCTATCCTATTAAATGCTAAAATCAACGTTCGATATAAAATACCTAACTTACGCCATAGCTATTATTGACATTCTAAAAAAATCATTATACATTATTCTTTTATAAAAACATAGAAGATAAATTGCACTTCAAGAAGGGCACGATAACTTTTTCGGAATGTTATAAAACTTTATCCATATGGGATTTATATATTTTCATGATATTTGGATTCTTCCACCGAAATGTGAATTAGAAACGGATCATGTAGCTAGCCCAACTTCATCGACAGAGATATAATTGTTGCCTATCTATCGTTGTATCCAAAGTCTAGCTAACAAGATTATAGCAAGGATACGTATCTGTTACAGCTCACAAGTGACAACATCAAATATTTTTAGCAAGGTTCATTCCTTATTAACCAATAGCACACAAATTGTTATGACCGATGTCTCCAATCTATTTACATTAACTCTAGCTAAATTCAGATGCATACGCCAGTTGTGTTTTTATATCTTCAAGTGAAAACAAAAAGGGTGGCTCTTGGTTTTAACTAAAGTACACTTTGGTCTATTTAAAATTTGGCATCAATGTAATGTCAATGTGAATCATGGACTGTGAAATTCAATTATAGAGGTGGATTTCATGCGAGCACTACTACAAAAATCGAAATAGACGTCGGTAAAACGACGACGGACAAAATAAATACCGTCGTTAAATTTTAAACGACGACGGTAATATAAAAACCGACGTGGATCAAAAACTAAAACACCTAAAAATTGGAAATTCATTTGGATATTTTTAAAACACGACGCATGAAACTTTAAAAGCGTCGTCTTATGCAACATGCCATTCCGATCAGAAAAAAGATAACAAATAAACGACGACGGTATGTGTAAATATACCGACGTAGTAATTATAGACGACGTTTTACATATAATACCGCCGTTTTGAACATCCAATAAACACGACGGTAATTGTATTATTAACAGACGTATAAAGTACTATTTAATACGACCATAATTTGATAATTACCGACATGTAAAGCTAAATAACCACGGCTACAATACATACAGAACGCCGTCTAATTTTAAAATATCCACGTCTGTCTTTTATTATTTTACGCCGTATTACACGTTATACTACGACAGTTCTTATAAATAAAAGGTGGTGGTAAATCGTTACCACGTTGTTATAATATAATATAGCGACGTGGTTTTGCAGATAATACGACAGTTCTTCTTGTAATTTTGAACATATCCACGACGGTCTAAATTTAATTCAACGCCGTTTCACGTAATAACGCCATTGTACATCACTTTCACGTCGTTTCTATTAATTATACCGTCGTTGTTGTTTAAAACAAGCACGACAACAAAAGTCGAAATAAACGTCAGTAAAACGACGACGGAAAACATAAATACCGTCGTTATAGGTTTCAACTTCGAAACTTTCGAACTGAAACGGCACGCTTTATCTGTGAAATTAGGGACTGAAACGGCGGCTTTTAGGTTCCCAAGTTGAAATAAAGGTCCTTTTCGGTTTCCAAGTCGTAATAAAGTCACTTTTAGTTTTCCAATTCGAAATAATTCGTTTAAATTGGAGTTTTTAGTCCATCCGTTCAGTATATCTCAATTCTCACCTCTCTGAATGGTTTCTGTCATGCAAGAATGTCTTTCTTGCGAACCCAGTTGTTGTTTTACACCCAACCCATCTAAGAACTTCGGTTTGGTGTAAAACAACAACTGAGTTCCCAAGAAAGATTGTATATTTAGTTTCTTTTTTAACACAAAGTTCTATTTCTCTGAAGTTATTTTTATTTAAGACGTCGGTTTTATGCTGATGGTCGTGAAAATATTTTACAACGACTTTGTTTGTAACTAACTGACTTAGTATATATTTATAACGTCCCTATTATTTAAAAACCGTCGTGTATATTTTAATTTATACGACGTTTTAATTTTACTTTCCGTCGTCTCTAAAAACGCGGTCATTTGAAAAATTTGACCGCGAATTGTAATTTTTCGAATTTGCCCTAAACCCTATATATATATAACATTTCGCTATCTTTCTTCAACTCATATTCTAACCTTAAAGTTTTCTGTCTCCATTCTCCGTCGTATCAGATTGCTCCAAGTCAGAGGTGCATTTCATTCCGGCGTTGTAAGATTTACCATTAAGTGTTATCACTTTGCCGTTACCTCTTTCTTAGTGTCATCACTCGGTTTTCAGTTTCTCTAATTATTGAAGTTAATTTGTTTGAACATTTTCAGTTTCAATATGAAAATCCAAATAAGTTATGCTCCCCTCTTCTGGCTTTTGTTTCTTGTTTCCTCTTGCAAAAGGTTTATAAATATATCTCGACTAAAACTTGCTTCTTCTTTTTTAATCCTGGTTTTGCAGTGCAAGAAGGCAACGCTAACTCATACACACAAGAACAAATTGATGAAATTCGGATCGAATGGGCAGCATTTATGAGCAATCACATGTAGCATAACTTATTTGGATATGACATTTTGTATGGATATATAGTAGGAATGAAAATTGGTAAACTATGTAATTATTATTGAATCTTCAAGTTTTATGAAACAAATTATTCTTGAGTATATTTATTGTATGGTGTGGATTATTTGGAGCTGAATTTATCGTTCACAAAGCATTATGGTTGTTTTTTTAGCAAAAATCCTTGTAGAGAACCATTGGAAGCAAGAAAAAAAAAGATAAAATGTAAAATTACTCTTTGGATATAATAAACGACAGTTCTTTCAAAAAAACCGTCGTCTTTACATTAATAGACGACAATTCTATCACAAAACCGTCTTCTTTACATCTAATAGACGGCAGTTCTTTCATAAAAATTGTCGTCTTTACATATAATAGGCATCGTTATTTCATAATAGGCAGCGCTTCTTAAAAACCGTCGTCTTTACATATAATAGAAGACATGTATTTCATAAAACCGTCGTCTTTAAGTTAATAGACGACGGTTTTGAGTAAAAGCGTCGTCTTTATAAATAATAGACGACGGGATTTTACCGTCGTGGTTTTATACGTAAAAGATGTCGGTCGATTTCTCGACGGTTGAAAAACTAAATTTACGACGGTAAATTACCGTCATCTATTGCGATTTTTGTAGTAGTGGAGTCTCATAATCATCTATAAAAAATGTGGTTGATAACGTACACAACTTTCATAAGTTCACACATCTATAAACTACATTTCTGACCACATTTCTCATTCTCAATTATAGTGAATCTCATTCCATGATCACTATAAAAAATTGTGGCTGAAAAATTCTACATGGCTTATGTTCATTCATGAGCTCATTAATTTATTATTACACTATAACAACACCAAAAATGCCAACCCCTTAACTACCATATACACAATGGACGCCAAATCTATACAGCACGTGGACAAGCCAAATATAGAGATGGCTGTGAGAATTCCACGGCGGAGCACTCAACAAATTTGGACTCTAACTGATCTAAATTTCTATTTAAATATCAACAAAATTTACATCCAACTTAACAATTAACAAATCCTAAACCAATTATGACTAGTTCCTCTCCAACTCAAAACATGATGTGTTTCGCAGAGAAAAAGTTTTTTCTTGCGTTGTAAGAAACTTTTTCTCTGCGAAAACACTATAAAAAAAACGTGTTCTAATTTGTGGTTGTTTGTAAAAAGATTAAAATTCCAATATGAATTTTATCTTCTTATGAATCATGAAACCCTTTTTTGCATGCATGGACTTGGCTCGCCAAGATTTCTCACCCAAGGTTCAAAGCCATACCTAATTTCAACATCATTCATCACCAGCAGTGCAATATGAAGCAGCAGCGAATAAGACACATTGCATGGCCCAAGCACATGAACATCCACCGCCTACGGCTATGGTTGCCTCCACTCAACCACAAATCTGAAGCTGTTTCCGGAAAGGACATGACCATAAGAATCGTAGAGTCCGGTGAGACATCTGAGTTGCTCACCGGAGAGCTGTCCGATGGCCGACAGGGTGGTACTTCGGTGCTGCAAGTTCCAAAAGGGTTCTTGGCAGTTTATGTTGGGCCGGAGCTTCGAAGGTTTGTGATTCCCATGAGCTGTTTGTCATCACCGGATTTTAGGGTTTTGATGGATAGAGTGGCTGAGGAGTATGGGTTTGAGCAAGAAGGTGCACTCAAAATCCCTTGTGATGAAAAGGATTTTGAGCATATTTTGGTCAGGTGTTTGGCAAGTAAGAAGAATGATAAGAAGAGAAAGGTGTAATTAATTAATGCAACCCTTTTGTTTTTTCTTTTAATCCCTTCTCCTACAATTTAGGCAGAAGCAGAATGTGTATAAATTTGGTTCAGAAATTACAGACAAAAGAAAAAATTTGTTATTATTTACTTCGTCTACTTGGATTGATTTGGGTTTGAAATTTTTTTCATATATATGTTATATATATTTTCATGTGGGGATAGCACACCTTCTTTGAAAGTTGTCAAAGGCACTTCCAAATATGTCCTTTTTGCTTCCTCTGGAGAATCATTTATCTAGCTTCTCAAGAAAACATTTGCAACTAACATGCAATTAGCACTTTGATTTTCAAAACTTATGTGTTGGAAAGGATCAGATTGCACTTCGATCATCAAAACTTAAAAGAGAAAAGAAAAAAAGGTTCTGAGACATCCGTTTGTTCCAATATTATCCCTCAATAAAAGAAATGGACCAACATGCGTAGGCCCATGGTTTTTTCGACATGGTTAAACCTCTTTTTCTTTCTTTTTTTCCTTTTTTTTTATACAAGCGATATTCTACTTTAATCTAATCTAAACTATGAGAGGGGGATTCAAACTCGAGTGCAGGTGGGGAGCACATCCGCTCTAACCAACTTGACTAAACCCATGTCTGCCTATATCTTTTCTTTTCATTTATTACAATACTATTTTGAATTATAAAATAAAATTTTGAAATACAAATAAATAAAATGAATAAAAAATGATAGCAATGGGAGTTGCATGTGAGTTTTGATAGCAGAAGCTTGAGGTTTCATTATCATGCTCAGTGCTGGCAGCAGAAAGATAACTTAGATGTCCGTAAACTGGGTCCATTATAATAATAAATTATTAATAATAGGATATATGTATTTTATGTGTGCAATTTAATTAACAAACTTGCATTTCTCTCTCAGTTCCCACAATGCCATGAGCAAAGCAATACTTTGGTTATTGGAAGATGCTGTTGGAAAAAAAACTTAAAGTCTCTGCAAACCCTGTGCCGACTAGTCTTCTCAGTTCTTAACTAGAATACATTCAAAAGCACTTCCACAGCAGAAGCACCATTTCTGTCATGGATGTTATTTCCTTTCAAAGCAAAGATTAAATTCATCACTTCATCATCTTATGAAGATTATGAGATTTCTCATTTTCAGGACCGCTGCTTTTATTCTCTCCCCTGTTTTGACTTGGAGCTGAACTTACAGAGAGATTCTTTTTCTTCCTCTCATCAGTCATTCATGGGATGAAAACTAAGAAAATTTGCAGTGACATTTAAATCCTAAACTAAATAATTGTTGTTGAATGATGAAAACTTCATATCCTTTGCACTAAAAGTGGTGGTAGATAGATACAACATAACTTACTTGGATCTTGATTAATGATATCCAATCCAACTAGAAAACTAATAACTCCCCTGTAGAACATGAAATCTACCTTATTATTAATTCATCTCTAAATCCTCCGCTAATCACACTGCTCTCTTTCCATTACACTTATCTTCACAAAATGAAGCAAAAGAAAGACAAAAGAGATGGTGAAGAACATGTACTCAAAAGCAAGAGCATCATTATCTACACATTTGGGGGTGATGAGAAGGTGTAAGCTCACAATCTGATGGAGATGAGCAAAAACCAATCTTGTCTTTCTCAGCACTAATGAATCCAAACTCATTGTACAAGAAGAACACCTCCCTTTTCTCTTCAACCACCTTCAAGATCTTCTCAAATACAGGCACTTCACATGGAATCTTGAGCACACCTTCTTGCTGAAACCCAAACTCCTCTTCAGCTTCCCGAAGCAGAATCCGAAAAGCTTGGTGCCCCAAGTACTCAGTTGGGATGATGAATCTCTTCAGCTCCTTCCCAACACAGATGGCAAGAAACCCTTTCGGTACAACGTCGTTTTGAGCCGCTGAGACATCTGAGAAGGAGAGTGTTCTCTTAATAAACTTCATGCTTCTGCTGCTGCTAGTAGAAGTAGAACTGTTGAGACTATTTGTGCTGTTGGTTGAGGATGAATTGGTGCTCGGGTTTGTGTTTTTAGGGGCATTTGCTAGCTTCTTCCACTTCTTTAGGATCTGTTGGAGCCTAACAATCTCTCTGATCTTGTTAGACTTCTTTGAATCCATGAAGTAGAAATGGGGCTAGCTATAGCAGATGCAGGACAAAAGTTGGGGTTTGTGTTCTGTTCTTCTTTGTTCATTGGTGTGAAGTCTCAAGCAGGTGGCAGGATTTAAAGGAGCTGGAGAGGGTTAGAGTGATGAATTGCTAGCAATATTTTAATTGTTTGGGGAAATATTTTATTTGCTATTACCATTAAATTTCGGGTACGTCGTCGGTTGCTGGTGCAACTGCCTCAAGACTCAGAACCCATCAAGGTCTTTTGTTGTTTAATCCCTAGGTATCTAGTGGCACCTGCTACCTTCCAGATTTCTGAAGCCGGACTATCTTGGTTTTTGCATTTTCTTTTACTGTTTTTATTTAGGACTCCCTCAAGTACACAAAATTAGGGTTGTTAGATTCTAAGTTCAAATATTGTCACACAGAGGAAACTGGAAGAAGAAGAAAAAAACTAAAGGGAAAACAAGTCTTTGCTCCAAGTCTCCAACAAAGTCACAAAAGCATGAATTTGAAACAACTAAAGGGAAAAACAAGTCTCTTTGCTCCAAGTCTCCAACGAAGTCACAAAAGCATGAATTTGAAACAACTAAAGGGAAAAACAAGTCTTTAACTTTGCTCCAAGTCTCCAACAAGGTCACAAAAGCATGAATTTGAAATGACTTGCTTCACCAAAACCATTTGAGATTGATTTCATGTTTTTATTGGTTAAACTGTATGGATAGTCAAGTAACCTTACATTACAAAAGATTTGTACAAAAATATTCCACAATGTAAGATCTAGAAAAATTAATAATAATCCCAAAATGGAATCTAATACATGTATATATGGTTATCCGTACACTTGTTTTTAATTTTTCCACACTAATATTCTTAGCCAGTTAATCCACTCCATTGGATCCATGCAAATTTAACTTTTTGTTAGATCTACATGCACATATCATTGGATCCTCTCTTTTTCTCCCATCTTCTTTCCGGGAGCATTTTTGCTCACCACTTTAACCCAAGGTGTATGCTTATCATCCTTCTCAACACTTGACACATGTTTATAAGCGTAACCATAATTACATAAATCAAAGTAAAAAGTTAACCATGGTTATGCCTATGAATACGTGTCAAGTATTTAGAAGGGTAATGAACATACACCTTGGGTTAAAGTGGTGAGCAAAAATATTTCTCTTCTTTCCTCTAATCTTATATGTCCAATTGCAAGAGTAAATTAAAAGTAGAATCTAATTAACCAATCCATCCCATCCCATTTTTGCAATTAATGTATACATATATATAATTTAATTTGAGATTTTCAAAACCAATATTCCAACAGTTCAAGCTCATCCAGCTCCCTCCTCCCTCAGTATATATTGAAGATTTATTATTAAGAGGCTTTTTCTGAATTAGGGTTGAGTTACTTTTACCTCTCTGACTATGCTCATGTTTGGATGTCAGAAATTTTTGGCAAGATAGTGTTTCTTAATTGCAACTGGTTTATGAGGCAACTGCCTTAACAGTCAAAATCCCACAAGGCATCCTGAGGGATTTGCCAAAATTATTAACTCTCCAAGGTTTTTCTGTCTTGATATCCGTACTTGATGTCTATTTAATCTTTTTAATTGAATTGGTATTTTGTTTATTAGGGTTTGAGATGCTTAGAAGATCGTGGAAGATGGCACCCTATGGAATTCCATGTGAAAAGCACTTATTTTAATCCAAAATTAGTGAGAAATATAATCCAATAAAATAGTACATAGAGAGAACATGGAAGTCCTTTTCATTCTACCATATGATTACTAATTATGCATCCTTTTCTAATCGTTTGACTAACACTGCATTAATTAAATGATTAGTTGGGATATGTTGATTTTGATACAAGAAAACTTTATGTCATATTTTAAGTTTGGAAATCTTCAACTGCAGAGCATCTCATAATTACTACTAGATCAACTTTATTATTATTATTTTAAAATTGTAGCATCCCATGACCAAAAGTTTATATGCATGTAAAAGCAGTATTTTATGTGAGGGTTTTATTTTATTTTATTTTTTGCAACCACCAATTGAACATAATGCGTGCTCTTTCAATTAGGGTTCAACTACTTAATTCACTAAAAACTATATAAATAATAATAATTGTAACGAAAAATATTATATCTAAGATTGCCTTCTCTCTTAATCGAGGGAAGTGATAAAGCGGATTACGAAGTAAGTGTATGCTTTCTCATTTTATGTTATGTTATTAGATTGTTAATTTGTATTTACATATTTAGAAAGAAATTGACCTAAAACAATAATTTATCTCAACAGTTTTAATGTGTCTCTCTTTTTAATCAAATGGGGAGGAGCAATAGAGTTTGAGACATTTTTTATAATTGAAAAAAGAAATACTATCTCTAACTATTTTTTGAACTCTCTGTTTTTTTCAATAGACATTGTATTATATAATGAGTGTTGATGTAGATGTATAGGTTAGGCAAGTTGGTCTGTGTATTCCCATTTCCTTGCACCCAAATTCGAATCTCCTCGTAAATTAGATTAATTTAAAGTATTTTAGAGACTATCGCTTGTATAGAAAATATACATACATATAAATTGAGTGTTGACAAATGAACTCAAGTCCAACTATTATATCGAATGGATCCTATTTAAATCATTAAGTGTGCCATTTAACAAATAGGGAAAGAAACTATGGGTCATGCAACCAACATGTATTAAAATACGAAGTAATAATGGACACTAATTATTTGGTCAAAGGTCAAAGGAGATGGACAATCGTACAATTAGATGTAAAGGGTTCCTTAATTGGGTTCTGGCTTTGGTTATTATCTAAGATATTGGGATAGGCGTCGTTCATAATATCTTAAACACTGGATGATTGCAATGCACATGATGAAGGAGCACAAAGTCCGTACTTTGAGGGATCCGGATCCTCTACTTTTATTTTTCTTTTGATGACCGCTTTACTTTTCACTCATATGACACTCATTAAAATTTAATCTAAAGGATTTAAAGTTTGACACATCATCTCTAAAATAAAAATCCAATTTACTACTAATTAAAAAAACAAAAAACAAACCCTAATTGAACTATCAAGAAACTTAACTCCTGCAATTTTTTTCTATCTCCTTTCTCTTCAACGTCCCTCCTTTTCAACTGTTTTCTCTTCTTTCATTCTCTGCAGCTTTTCCATCCAATTGCACAAATTGTTTTTTAATGGGAGAAAATGCAATTTTCTTATGTTGTATTGGTTTGATTAAAGACAACTTTTTGTACTTCTTTTGTTGGTTTGTTTGCTGTAATCCTGAGTCTTTTTTTTCTATAATGTGCTCCCTACGCCCTGTTGGATTTTATCTTTTAGATTTTTTTTTTGGCTTTGTTTCTTCTGATGATTCCAAAACATTGAAATCCAATTCAAAGCCAGACAGAAAACCAACTAGTTTCGGTGAGAAGGGGGAAGTTTTGAACTGTTGCAGAGATTGGAAGAAAACCTAAAAAACATAGAAGAGCATGTAGAAGGGACCAATAAATAAGAGCATGTAGCTGGGACAAAAAATAAGAGAAAAGCATGCCATCAAACAAATCCGGAATCCAGATATTGAAACATGATTTGGCTTTTATCTAGGAAAACAACAAAGGAATACTTTTTTTTTTGGAACCACCCTCTTCAAACAATGGATATGGGAAGATTTTTTTTAATCTTGTAGAAAGGAAAGAGAAGAGATTACAGAGGTTTTGGGGAAGGAAAGCTTGCAGAGGTCGTCGTTAGTTGGGTTTAGGTTATTTTTGTTTGTTTTTTAATTACTAGTAAATTGATTTTTGTTTTAAAGATGATGTGTCAAATTTTAAATCCCTTCGATTAAATTTTAATGAGGTGGCGTGTGGAGCACAAAAGTAAAGCAGATCATGGCATCCGGATCCCCTTGGATACTTCGAGATTGCGTTTTAATTATGGCTTTTAAGAAAGGTTTGATCGATCTAGTTTTTTTTCTTTGTTTCTTGATGATCACATGACATGAGCCCACTTGGTTTTGGACGTTATTTAAACAAATTAAGAAATCAAATAAATAAATATAGAATCTCTTTGTGCATATGTGTGAAAACAGGTTACACGTACCTCAGTTATAGTGCCTCCACTTACTATTCGATAGGTAAATTTGGACAATTGGTCAAGAATTTATCACCTATATTATAAATTCTCTAACTTTTTTATGTGAAACGCATTCTTTTACATGAAACCCTAATTCCGTCACTGAATGCATATAGAGGTATAGAAAATTTCGTATGAAGTGGATATATCAGCTCTCAATAAAACGGAAATACGATATAATTAGTTTCTCTAAGCGAGAATGCATATGCATGCATGCAACGCAAACATTAATAATTGATGCAGAAAAAATATGGGCCAGAAGAGGTGCATCTCCAAGTACTATAACATTACTGCAGAAGGAGATCGTTCTCAAATTTCCTTCAAATTGTGGCAGCAGATAGAATGGATATATCGTCTGCTGCAGCTGCAGGCTTGCATGGAATAAAGAAACCAAGTGAGCTGAACGGGGTCACTCTCACAAACTGTGAACTAAATAACAAAATCTGGTGTCTCTGACTCACTCAATTTTGCATGTAATATATGCATATCTCAATTCCATTAATGTGTGATTCTTCAGAAATAAAGCTATCAGATCCCAATGGGGCCCTCCAATCATATATATTGTTGTACCACTAATATATATACATCTTTTCAAAACCATTATTAATTTAGCATATCTTCATGGGCCCTTTCCAATCATGCTTCTTTTTTTTTCATGATAGAGGTAACCAAATGATGAAGTTCCCACTACAATTGGTATGGCCTCTGACAAAAATTTTAGAAAAGAAGAATGTGTTATGCATATTGCTTGTAATATTACATTCTTCCCAAGAACATTATTTATGTGAACTTACCTTCTCTTTTTTTCTTTACACAAAGGAGATAACTACGAGCGAAAGTACGATTTTTCTTTACCACTTGAGTTATAAGCCATTTGTTCGAGTATAGGCTCAACGTAAGTATTATTTCTACATGACTTAGACGTATAAATTTAGGTCACTATTACAATCATTACACCTACGTACACTTCTCAACTTAATTTATTACACCTAATTTGTTAGACTGCCAATTATGAGTGCACAGTCAAACAAAAATATTTTATTTTATTTTATCAACAAGAGTGAAGAACTCGAACTTTGTGACCTATTCTTAAATTTAAGAAGAGAAATATCACTAGAATAAGAATTAATAGTTTTAATTGACCGTTAAGATGCTAAAAAATCATTGCACAAAATAGATGCCAAAGCATTGTCAGTTCCAAAAAGAATAAATAAGGTGTGCTAACTAAGGAGAGTGTTATAACATATCACCATGTGGAAACCATTTCTTGATGGACAAATAGTTTTGGGTTGAGAGAGAGGAACACCGCCGCACAGAGAAAAAAGATTTCTACATCTGAACGTTAGGCGTCTCAAAAACTGTTCCTTTTGACATGTGATGTGATGAATTTCCCTCCCTGATTTATTACCCAATTGCATCAAGGCATGTGGATCTCCACATGATTTCCTGTAGTGGGTAAGATTGCTTCAGCAATAAGATTTAAACAAAGAAAATTTGTAGCAAATGCATCGGTTTGTGAAACCCTTCATCGCACACCCAAAAAGGTTGACACTTGACAATAATGGTGACCTAGAAAAAAAAAAAGCTCAAGAATTAATATAATATGAATAAATTATACAACTTGTTGAACAATCTACAATTGTTCTGGCCTATTTTCATTAATCATTGTATAAGAATACACAATTAGATCAGTTTGGTTGACCATATGTATACTTGTAAATTTCCATATATAGATGCATGCATCTTGTCGTACCTCCATTTTCCTAGCCCCTTTCAAAAGTTGCTTCTATATTTGGCTTAGGGTTCAGTAACATTTCAGTTTCTTGATTAGCTTGAGGTTTACAAAACTCGATGCTTCTTTTGGTAAATGAATTTTGCTATGGATAGGTGACTTTCAACGGTTGATGTATGTAAGGTGGCTCTCAACTGTTTATGTAATGTGAGTCTCACATGCATCAATAGCTGGAAATCGCCCAACTACTCTCATTATCTTATTTGCATGTAGATATATCATTGCATGGTTGTTGCATGAGATCAGAGGATATGGCATATGCCAAGGCAATGATTGTAGGATCTGATTCATTTCTCTAATATTACAATTAGACCTACATTTGGTTTTGGACCAAATTTAATATCGACCCCCTCTCCCCAATGTGTCTGAGACAGAGGGTGTGAGGTAGTGGATTCTAACACTTACTACTGGGAGTGTCACGTGCTGGTTGGCAAAAATTATTGTTGACTTTTTTTTTGCATGTAACATGACTCTTATGTGACAAACAAGCATGGAACGACAGTCGATAATGGCGGTGAGATTTAAGGTCAATTCCAGAATGTGATGATGGAGGCGCTTACAAGTAACAGCCATTATGATCCAAATGATGAGCTATCTTATGCAACATAGAATAATTGTCATCGAAAAGCTGGTAGGTTGATGAGAAGATGAGGATGGTGAATGATATTTTAATATGGAACATGTGGGGTTGGCAAAAACTAGGGCTACAAGGAATTGGTTGGAGCAATTGATCATTGGAAAATGCAGGGTTAAGGGATGATGCCACGTCACATGCCTGGTGGACGGATATACGAGGATGAACACTGAATCTTCTGGTAGAGATGCATGTATTGTATATATACTAAGTGAAAATGAGTTTGAAGATTGAGAGGGAGGAAGATTATAGAATTGATGTTTCTTTAAGCATATGAAAATTTTGAACTAAGAAAAGCAAAATGACTAGTATTTACATCAAACTGACATTTATATACACATGATCGAAGGAAAACCATAGAAAGGATGCTAACTAATCTATTGTGGTACACCAATCAAAAAACTTTTACATATGGCATACAAACCCCCTACCAGAAAATTTCAGGTGAAGCTCGTTCACATCGGAATTCCGTCTCCTGCTCTTGGTTCTCCAATTGCAGTCTGCAACAACTTACAGGTTCTCCATCTCATTCTCAAAAAGATGAATGGAAAACTTAGGCTCAATCCACAACCTGAGCAGGTAGCGTTGGTGCTGCGTGAGGAAGTTCACTGGTTGAGGATGCTAGGCAAACAAACACCGCAAACCTGTACAAAACATTGACAACCAAGAATGCAGTTTCAAATAAAATACGTTAACAACCATGATCAAATTTATAATGTAACTTGCAGTAAAATATAGGTGCCATTCTAGAAGAAAGATATCATACCTAGATAACAACAGACAAGCTAATCTTTCCTTGTCTTAGGTGGTCTTATACCACCACTTGCAGTTGAGGAAGAGGATAGAGTTCTTTTAGAACTCACGGGTTTCATTGATGTTTCAGACTTCTTTGAAGGAATAAGAGCTGAGTAAAGAATAGCATCAACAGCTTCGCGCTGTTTTTTCCTTTTTGCAATTAAATCTTGAGAAGTTCCAGCTTGATTTGAAGCTCTAACTCCGTCACTAGCATCCTTAATTTGATTTGTGGGAGCTGAAACTTGATTTGTCTGGCTTCTGTCACCCTCAGAAGCTCTCTTAACCCTTTTTGATTCTTGTGATTTCATAGATCTACCATCATCTGTTCTTTGTTCAGAGTTATCTGCATCCCTTGTCGAAGTTGCAAATTTAACTTTTCTCTTTTTTCTGCTTTCTTTATCTTTAGTTTCACCATCTGTAGCATGATCCCTTGACATTGCTGACTTCACATGCTTGGAAATTTTATTGTGGCCATCTGGAATGGCATCAGTAGAAAGGCTGTCCTTCACTGGTAAATCAGGTTCATCTCTAGCACTTACTTTTTTTATTCTAGTTTCTTCTTTAGTTGCTGAAAAATCTGTTTCACCTCCATTAGGCCTTCTTTTACTCTGCGCAACATGATCAATGTGTTTTGTTTTTCTTTCAAGTGTTTCCTTTGCACTGCGTTCACTTTTTCTTGCATACTGATGACTTGCATCTTTAATCTTTTGAACACGTTGTGACTCTAATGAATCAGTACCAAATTTGTTCTCAGAAGCTGTTTTGAACATGTCCTTGTACGGCTTTTCAGCTGTTATAACCAAATTTCTCTTTTGAGCATCTTTTACAAGAGCAGTCCAGTTTTCGTTTGTCTGCAAAGTCCTCGCATTACCCAAAATCCAAAGTGAGAATTTGGCTCTTGTCAAAGCAACATTCATCCGTCTCACATCAGCAACAAATCCAATACTGCTGGAGTTCCTTCCAGGTGCCTCTGCTGCTCTAACAGTGGAAAGTATCAATATATCAACCTCCCGACCTTGGAAGCCATCAATAGTATTAAGTTCCATTTCATCTAAGGTAGAAGATCCAAATGCACTAGAAAAACGAGAGCGCAACAGCGAGAGCTGACACTTGTATGGAGTTATGATGCCAATTCTTCCACCACGAAATTCAGAAGGGTACCTAAGCAACATATCCACTATATAAGCAATCACCCAAAAATCAATAACTAATCTTGAAGGAGTCTGGGTACCTAGGCAACGTATCCAGTATACAATATTTGAAGCAATCAATAACTTAATTTTAAGAAAAAGGAGACTCAGTACCTCTTTTTGAAAAACCTGAGTAATTCAACTGCAGCATCAGCTTCATGCTCATTATAAAGGGACAAGGCACTAGCATTCTTACCCCGAAGCTCCCGGCCATCAATAACATCATAAAAGAGATAAGGTCCAAGACCTTCAGTCTCGTGAAATGGTGCTGATTTGCTAGACATGTGATCGCCATTCAGCAACTTCTTCTCATAAAAATGCAAAGAAGGAAACAGACATATTTCTGGGTGCATCCTATACTGCCAATAACAATAATGTGCAAGAAAAAATTTCAGGTTCTAAACAAGAGCACAGTCATACCACACCTCACTCAGAAACAGTAACAGTGGCAGTAACAGCAGTAGTAGTGGACAATTTAGTAATAGTACAATAACACAGAAGTAACCTTAGAAGTAGTAGCAGCAGCAGTAGTAGTAGAAGAAGGCATATAAGAAGTTTGCAAACAATGATGAAGGATCTTGTAAAAAGCAAAAGGTTACAAAAAAAATTTAAATACATTTATAACTCGAGAATTATGCAACATTAAACTACTACCTTCCTCCCTTTGAAATGGAAAATTTTGACCGTCAAAAGACATGAAGCATTCTTATAAGCCTACAAACACTCAAGTTAAAGCCAATAAGAGCAAAGCAAATGCCACTTTAATATGGGACCCCAGTTGCTTTCTAGAATCCAACCGAATAATCTTTTTATACACTTCCATTGCACCCACATAAAAAAATAAAAAATAAATGTACAATTTATAGCCAAGTTCCAATAACAAAACACTCCTAAATATGGCCAGAACACATCATTATATTATAGCATGCACTCCTTCGGAAAGGGAACGCTATCTTTACCAACACAAGTTGAAGAAAATAAAAATAGAATGCACAAAGTCCACCATATTATAATATGCATATAACATTACAATGGGAAAGGGGTGGCGAATTCTTGTAATTTTACTCTACCTGTTTGGTCAGCATAATAACTGGGTGCCCGGCTCTTTGTAAACGTTCGAACATGCTGCACTCGTATAGAAATTTACTGGCAACATTTGAGAGAACTGTTGCAGGAAGTTGCTTTGGATCGCCAACCTTTAACATTAATTTCAAATTTCAGCACTACCTAACAATAGAAAATTCTTATGTAATCAACTTAAACACTCCTTACCATGATACATTTGGTTCCGTTTGACTTTAAAAGCTGAAGAGGAATAAGAGTAGCAGGTTCCAAAGCCTGTTGTAACAACAAGCAACGCTCAAAAGGTAAGAAAGAAATAATCCACAACTATTGTTATTAATATTAAAAAGTTGACAGACTTTACTTGAGCAGCTTCATCAATAACAACAGCATCAAAAAGAGTATGTTCAGATGGACTGCCAAACTTATGACTTGACATAGATTCAGAACACACTCCGTAAAGGTCTCCCCCACAGCCACTTAATGTAGTTACCACAATTTCAGCTTCTCTCAGTATAGACTTCCGCAGTTTAAATTTAAGTCCTCTGATTTCTTCGTTAGTTTTCTTCTCCTGCTGCTGAACAGTACTAAGATCCTTATAAATTTGCTTCTTTTGCTCATAAAGTTTTCTTAACTTGAAAGCTATCTCTGCATCAGACATTTCCTTCCCATCATCCCCCTTATAACTATCATCTTCAGAAGACTTTTTAAGGTCAGGATTTCGATCAATTAAGTTAGCACGCTTGGCTTCAAAGAATCTAATACGATCGACTAACTTTTCTAGATTAGAGCGCAGTGCAATTGAAGAATCCACACTCAAATCATTCTTTGCATCAATCAATTTCATCCTTTCATCTGCCAACCGTTGATCAACAAGTGTATCAATAAAGAATGGCAGCGAATTTGGATGAACTGTTTTCGCATTTCCAACCCTCACAAGATATGGCTTATACATCTTTCCATCACTGCCATACAGCCCTTGGCTAGAAATCCTTGACACTAACTCATCAACAGCAGCATTAGATTGAGCACAGATGAGCACCCTTCCTCTCAAGTAACTTTCTACAGCTTTGGTATTCCTTTGTACATCATCATTCAGTTGTCTAGCCAAGGCTGCATCCTGCCACGCCCTTGCAATGGCAGCAGCCTGGTTAATCTTGGGACCTGAAATTTGTTTCGAACTCCCATCCAGAATATTTTTTTCAGATCCTATCTTCTGTGAAGGGGAAGCAAGCAAAGCACTGACAATGGCCACAATAGTTCTTGTCTTACCAGTACCTACATATATGATAATGCAATTAAATCCAATTAACAAATGATAAATCAATTATTTTAGATCTCTGAAAGTTAGGCGAGGTAAACCACAAACCTGGAGGACCCTGGATAAGAGATAATTCAAAATCTTTCGTCCGCCTAGATGTTCCAGTGGCAATACTAATAGCCTGAAGTTGACTGTCATTAAAGGACGACTTCAGTACTTGTTGCAACGGTCGGGACAGTTTACTCAGATCTACTTCCCTGCTTTCACTAGAATCATAAGAATCATTGACAGGCTTCAAAATAATTGGAAGTAAGGGGATATCCTTTATTGATGATAATGCCTGAAATTCACGAAGTTGAGGTGTAATGTTCATAATACGGCTTGCATGCCATTTACTACGTTCAAGGAGGTTCCTTCTGGCTTGATGTAAACGTGAAGTACCATTCAGAAGATAAAACCTGATGAGTAGTAAACTTAACCTTTGTTTATTGTCTCTCTCACGCCTCTCCACCTGAGAAACACAAAGATTATTTTAGCATAAAAGAATATAAAAGAAATTTGTTTTCTAGCATGATATAAAGATATAGATGTGCATATAGATGTGCACATAGATGTGTGCATATAGATGTGCACATAGATGTGTGCATACCAAAGTTGCTCACACAGTTGATCTTCTACAATGAAAATGTAACAGATAATTCTATGGTATAGACGTGAATCTAGCTCTTCTAAACCTGATAACACTTATGGGCAATCATAGGTGATTAAACTTTAGAATGTTTCGTTATTCTTTTTCATTCTTACTATTTTCAAAGAAGATTTTAATCTTCATCAGCAGACTAAGCAACATCCTGATCATCATTAAAACTTACAAATCACTTTTCATGTAGGAATATCACAACAAATAAATAACAAACTTACTAGTTGCATGACTAAATATGAAGGAATACCTTCCCAAGCACATGAACATCATGCGAACATTTTTGTGGGGGCTCTTTTGTTAGCAATACAAGATCGTTTTCTGAGAAGTTGCTTGATGCTGTTGAATCGTTGACATCATGAGAAAAGCGAACAAGATGAAAATCATCAATTCTTTCAACTGAAAGCACTGATAAACTGCCAAAATACATCTCTTCCCATGAAGACATTTCTAGAAATGAACTATGTAACTGTGCTTTAAACTCCTCCAAAACCAATGGACAAAAGATTTCAACATACTGTTCAGGTGAATGGAACTGCACAGGAACCTCCTTTAATTTCGCAACTTTATGGTTATCATTTGCACTTCCAGATGCTACCCCCACTAGTGCAAAGTAATCTAATTCTAAGATAGGTCTATACCATTCATCGAGCCTTGGCGGCTTGAACCTTTTTCGAGCTTCCATCCTCTGTAAATGACCAGGTCTGTTCTGAAAAGGTGATCTAAGCTGAATAAGTTGTCGCTTAGGACCAGGAATGCTTGTTTTTGTCAGAAGTGACTGCTGAGGTCTGACCGAATTGAGAGCAGACTCCAATGAATTGTCTTTGGCATCACATACTATCTGTTTCAACACAGTGTCGTCTTCTTTCAAGACCGCATTGTTGGAGGCTTGATTCAACCTTTTGGAACTGACAGCACCGTCAGATGAGTTATTCAAATTAATTTTATCCTGGAATTTTTGAGAATCAATTATACTGCATTCAGGGATTATTTCTTTCCTGCCATTATCTACATCTTTTGATTTGAGTGAAGAAACATGTGGCATTTTTCCTCTTGATCTATCAAAATTCTGTTTCTGATAAGCAAGGCCAGAACCCTCTGTAGCATCTCTTTTCTGGAAGGCCTTGATAGAATCCTTGTAAGTGTCTGCACCAGAAATCTTCTTCGCAGGTTCAGTATATGAAGCACTTTTATCAGCACTAGAAGCAATTTTCTTGTCACCCACCATGCACGGACTCATCTTAGTATCAGACAAAATTACTTCACTGGGTGAAACTGCTTCAGTTTCATCATCAGAAAGCACAATCATACCATCCTTTCTGTTATCAACCAATGGTGAGTGCAGGATTTGAACATCTGGTTCCTTGATTGGCAAGGGCTGCATAACTGGAGCTGAATACTTCTTCTCAAAAGATAACGCTTCAGGAAACAAAGCATTTGAACAGAGGTCGGTCTTTCCCACACTAGAAGAGGCTTCCTTGGATAAAGAAACTGAAAGGAGTGCCACTTGTTCCATCAATTGATCCATGGAAACGCAGTCTAGATTTAGAAGGCACAACACATAAAAAAACTGTTAGTTTCAATAGTGAAAAATGGTCACTGCTTCAACAGAAGAGAAGGGGGTGAGGTGCTCATTGCAAGATAGTAATTTTTGTTTTGCATCACTGGACATCAATATGGAAAGCTCACCAGATGAAATTAGATTTTCAATGGTGCTGATTGTCGATGTGATAGAACTGTTGCAAAACCCTTTTAGCGATTTCAGCAAGGAGGTGATCGTTCGTTGCCAGTATACGACCACAGTTTTAAGTGATGACTTTCCCCAATCCATAAAATCATGAAGCCATGAGAAGTCATATGTATTTTCCTTTGTTCCAGAAAATCCCGACTGTTTATGACATAAACAGTGTATATTTTCAAACACACAAGGGAGGATCTCAAGTATTCGGACACAAGTCATCTGAAACAAAATGTAAATGAAAATAATAAGAATTCCAGCTTAACAGAACCCAGATATAATGCATCAAAGAAGCTGAGATCCACTTTTCCTTCCTTTTGTAGGAATTGTTGAACTCGTATAGTTCCAAAAATCACTAAAAACTAAAACTGCAAATAGAAACAATACTCAGGTGCACACAACACATGCACAGAGAGAGAGAGAGAGAGAGAGAGAGAGAACAAGTATTTTACTTCATCTGATAAGTTACCCCACAGCCCACCCGAAGGAAAAAAATGCTACCAGTACCCATAAGTACAGCACCAAGAAGTTTTCTTCACTATGTGAATAACCAAAATAGACTTGTCATTCCCAATTAGAAACACTACCTGACAAACACTGTAATCAATAAACGCTTTTCCTTCTAATAAGCACCTGCAGATGGAAGGCCATGCAGTTTCTGATAGCAAGTAATAAAATCTTTCCAGTAAATTTGAGTCAACATTTGACGGATGGCCATTGACATTAACAGGCGAGGAATCAAAGACTGGCTGCCTAAGAAATCCACCTTGGGAAGAAAACTTTGTCGTATTTAAGTGGTCAGGTTCTGGAAAGTCCGCAGCGCGTGAATCCCCGTCAATAAGTAATCTCCGAAGAACAAAGAAAAAATGATGTAGGGTCTGAAACTTGGATATAACAATATCCAGTTGGACCTGAAAAATTGAAATGAACTGTAGTAGAAAAAGAACAGAAGCAAAGGATATCACAATAAGGATAACTATTCTGTAAAACTTAATGACTGTAACACTGGTAATACACACTACCAGCATTTCAGAACTTATGTTCCACCCATTAAACATGGACCTATACATTCTTTCTCTATCTGTAACCAGTTTCCTGATGAGAGGAAAAGGGACCCACGTGACTTCACATTCTAATTAAAATAAGCATGCCTGTTTATCTAAACATAGAATGTCAGGACACTTACAGCCTCTTTTAACTAATCAAGAAACTGACAATTAAATAAAATACGGATCAGAGAGAAATAGCACGAAACCTGGACCTCTTTTTAGAGGTCAAATAAATTGAGTGTCCATCAACATATAAGTTTATTGTGATTAAAAATTCACCATCAACATATAAGTTTATCGAAATTACAAATCAAGCTAATTAGTTGATTTAAAATTGAACACATGTACAGATGCACTTAAACGGGACAGATACGTGAACTAAATGCTGCTGCTATATATCAGTAGTTTCAATTTTCAAGAAATTTGATGAAGCAAAAGTATTACCAGTTTCACAGCATGTCTCAAGCCCAAAAGGACAGCAGACAATGAAGATCCATAAGAACATAGGAACTTCAAACTGCTAGCAAGACCCTGGGTATTGGAAACCTGTTCCACGATGCACTTGCCAAATTTCCTCACATTCTGCATCACACAGAGATTTATGTAATACAAAAAAATTTAAAACAGACACAATAGAAGATGCAAACAATAAGTAAAATTGAATGATAACATTATGAGGTCCAATTAAGTGGCATCTAAGCTATAAATACAAGTTTTTCTGGGCTAAAAGTATAAATGGTATAAATAACTGTTGGAATCCAATAATTACATCATTGGGATCTATAAGTGAAAGGAACAAGCTTTCACCCATCCTTGGCTCCCATGTCCACTGTTTACGAAGTTCCCCCTGCCCCACATGAACCAGAAAATGTGATGTTAACCTGTAACACACCACCATATTAGTACTAAAAGACTCACAAAGTCCACCAGGAACAAAGTATGCACAAAATGGAAGCTGTAGCACATAAACTGAAAAATATAGCAGCATTTCTATCACATAAGTAACAGAGGTAAGAAGAATGAATGGAACGAAAATAACCTGTTGAATGTTCGTATTAAAGGAAGAGACATTGTTGAGACTTTAATTGAGTTTTTTGACTCCTTCCCATCCCCACCATCATCAGATCCAGTGGGGACCTTCCACCCAAAGGTTGAAGATATTTCTGTAGCTAAGGATGAAAGCCAGGTTCTGACTGGAAGAGCACTTTCTACACCTGTCTCAGGTTCTACCATAGGAAAACGAGATCGCGCCCAGAAAACAGCCTTGGAAAACGATATAGGAAGAATTGATGGATTGATGTCAACAAGGACATCAATCCATAACATTGGAATGCACATCCACTCTCCAAATTCCCGAGATGTAATTTTACTTTGAATGCTAAATTCACTCCATGAACTATTATCCTTCTCTTCAGCATCCACAGAAAATGGAAGCCCCTCATCATCTTCATCATTCAACTCATAAGACACACTTCTTTCAGAACCCACAGTTGGGTGGGTATTCAACACTGAGCTTATTAACACAGCAGCATCAGACACCATGATAGTTTGTATAAGATCAAAGGCAGGTTGTCTTAGAGAACTGTGAAGTGAAGAATCCTTCAGAGATGACACAAGAGAAGGGCCCCTATCAAATACAAACAGATTAATCAGGCAACAGTAATGTTGTGCAAAACCCTTGACCAATTAAATAAACAACAAAACACAAATAAATATGTGATTGCGATAACCCCACATGCATAATTGCTCTAAAACACATAAAATCAAGTGAGGACGAGCATCATGAAGGAAATTTGAATTCCCTTCTTTTGTTTTTGGCAAGGAAAACGAGAGCAATTGTACAGGACCTTCATCAGTTTTTTATACCCAATATTTACGATTAATATGAAGATAGAAACTAATTTCTCTGCAACACTCAACCCCAGGAAAAAATTATTTTCAGTTGGAAGTCTCCCCTATTCCCTCCTACAGTTTGCAAAAATATCTGGCAAAAACGAATGACAGAAAATACATATTCCAAACTGAAAAGTAATAGCATAATCAACTTCATGTCATTGTTTTCCCCCCAGAAACAGCCTCCACAGATATATCAAATCAATGATAGATAAATTACATACCACATATGTGCACATTCAGATGGAGGACAAGGCGGGTTCATTGTGTAACCTCGATGCACAATTAGAAGGGCTATCTGAAAATGAAAACTTGCAATAAATAAAGCAAAGATAATGCAGAAAATAAAACTGTCTTACAATAATAATGAGAAGCTGCATAATCTAACTAAACACAAGATACCGCACTTATTAACAATCTAAAGGAAGAAATAAGAACCTGACAAGCCTTTTGTCTCGTTAAGCCACTGAAGTTACTGCTCACGGGAACCTGAATGAGGAGAAAATAGAGAAAATGCCTACGTTGCTTTTCATGTTCCCCATCTTGCAAAACTTCAAGAGACTGCATAAATTGGACTTGGGCATATCAGATTAGTAACTACTGCTAGCAAGTGGGAAAAAAACATACAGGAACAGGCTATAAATGAAAGTTGCAGGAAAAGGCTATAAATGAAAGTTGCAGAATATATCACAGACATGCCTGCAGAAAAGGCTGAAAAAGATCGAAAATGTCCTTATGGATTTTCTCGTTTCGAGTATGAAAACACTGGCCCAGTAGAGTATTGCGCATCACACTTGGAGACAATGTAGATCTCAGCCAAAGTTTACAACCTAAAGTCAAGCCACAATTGTAAGGAAAAATAACTGAGCAGTATTGAACAGAAAATCAACATATAATTGAAAATTAAAAGGAGATGTGTACCAAGCATTTCAAAGAGTATTCTCAAGCAAGCAACTGCATGAGAGAATTCTAATGAGTCACCACTAATATGGTCGAGTACAATATCAAGAAAACTGGGATAGCGCTCTAATATCCCTTCTTCAAAAGCTGGAGGTTCCAAAAACCCAAGCCTTCATACAACACACAAAAGGATTATTACCAATAAAACTGGAAAAGGAAAAATACTTTTGATAATAAATTATTTGTAGCCAGAAGTACCTACAGTGATTTTATTCCAAGCCATATGGACATGCGTTCCAGCTGCACTCTTGGCCTTAAAGTTTTCAAGGTTGATGGTAACACTTCAGTCTCCAAGAAGCCGATGAATTTCTTAAGCAAAGGCTGCAAGGGTTCCAAGTCTGTTGCTCTCCTATGCACAAAGATAACAAAAAATGAAACCAAAATGCACAGACTGAATAACAATTAGAGATAAATATAAAGCATTTGCATAAAGGCACATGCTAACTAAACAAAAAAGCAATATTTCACAGATGAAGGTAGTTTTGAATGTGAATAGTGATATCAGTAGTGCATAACAGTATCAACCCAAAAAGTGTGATTTGGTGATGCATTCAAACATTACAATGTAAAAATGTTAAAACACCTGCACCTCTCCCACCCCCCTTACCCTCTTCCACCACAGGCCAAAGAGCCCAAAAACAAGACCAGGTTGTTAGCATAATCATCAGATGAAAAATTTGGAACTCAAGATCAAACCATTAAAGCAGAAACTTGCATAATATCAGAGTACCTCAGTTTTCCCATAGAACCAGCTAAACGATGACCAACAGAGCGCACTCTTCTTTTGAAGAAAAATAATGCATAAACACCCTAACAGAAAACAGCTTCAATCTATAAGGCAAAAATTATACACTTATTTAAGATAGACAAAAGCCAACTGAGAACACATAGAAACAAATCTACCAAAAAGATACCGGAAACTGTTGCTGTCCAGCCAGAGCCAGTTCATGCATATTATCAACAGCTTCAATAAATTTTTCAAATTCAGTGAATAAGGACTCATCATCCAATAGTACAGGGAACATTAGGACCTGTCAAGCAGTAGACAACAAATGTATCAAATCAAAGTCAATTCGAATCTGACGACATACAAGGAAATCTAATACATAGATAAATGCATACATATCACTTATAAGTAAGGATGAAAATGTCAATGTCAGTACAAATACTGATACTCCCAATTCACAGAAATATCGACGGAAATAGTGATATCTATGAAAATAATAGTGGTAGAAAACCAAAAAACATGATAAACCTTAGACATGTAAACTTCAAAATGAATGATCAAGTCCTCCTGTCCTTTTTCATCTCCTAACAACAACAGGCTTTCATTGTGTTTTTCAACATAACTAAGGTTTGTCTAAATACCTCTAGAGCTCGAACTTCCATTTCTCCTACCATTGACCCCCTTGCTTGGCTATTAATTAGATTGGTTTTCCACAAGGCAAATAAAAAACAAATAAATAGACAAATGCACAAACAGGGAAGACAAAAAACTAAAATAGTCATAGCATTAAGCTGAGCCCAATCTGTAACATCCTTCAAACCAAGTGAATACTAATGGTCCCTTCCAAAATTATACAAAGAGATGGGCTTAATAATTTAGATAGCAGGACCAGTTAAATCCCAAATTAAATTCAAACCCAGCAAAGTCGCGGGGTAAAATCACAAAAAGCCAACACTATATTCAGCCCAACCTGAAAACAAGATCCACTCCACTAAGAAAAACAACTGAGCAAAGCTGAACCTCCATCTGAAGGAGTTGGGGACAGAGAACCAGCCCTTTACCATTCATATGCCTTTTTTCCTCTCACAGCAGCAACCCCTTTTCCTTCATTTATTCAGTTTTCACAGACACCAGCATACCATCTGTGTGTAACTCAAAGAGGGGGGAGAGGGAGAAGGAGAGAGAGAGAGTACCCAACTGCCAAACACCCTCACATAATCCATTGATCATCTAGGTTTAAGACTCATACTAAAGTCTCCCTTAGTTTTGAATTTACCACAGTACGTCAAAAAGGTGCTAGATAAAAAAGAATTTTCCAAAAACCATGCCAAAATTTTGGTTGATACTTACCAACATATCACTGAAACTTTGGGAATTTTTCCTAAATATCCAGTTCGTTCTAACCATTTCCACCAAAATCAAAATTTCCAAATACAATCGCCAATATTTCCTGAAAACTCTGTAAGATATAACTGGTCCACACCCACCCAAATTTCCATATTGGCACTGGCACTCTACTTTAGAAGGACAATGTATCCTGGGGTAAGATATGGCATCACCATACATAACAACACCAAGAGAACTCCCATAACAAGTTTAAATATAAGATATGATCATATGAGAATCAACCGTATGCCTGATATTTACATAAGCTCAAATGATCGACCGAATGCCATACTAGGCCACAAAAACGAAATCATGACAGTTTCAACAAACTTTTTTGCAGAAATCCGGGAAAACATTTCAACTTCTCTCATAGGGTATATGTCTTGTAAACATAGTTGTTAAGTAAAAGACCAGGGCCAAATATTACATGATAAACTATCAATCATTTCTTTGACCATCCAACTTAGATATACTGATAAACATGGAGAGCCTATTTAGACTGCCTTTTGATGATAACACAAAATTTTAATACCCTATTTTTTCCACTGAACCAGACATGGATGTCAATTATTCCTTCCAGGAATGCATCTTGATATACAATTACATTGTTGGAATGAATTTTCCAATTATTTCATTAACACTTTTTGATACTGACATGCTTTATATTCAACATGTACGAATAAAAGTTAACTATAAGTACAATTCTTGTTGTATCATAAAGAATAAGTCAATAAAAGATAATTGAAAGAGAACATCGGCATACCTCATACATGACACTAATGACTTCTGCATTATCACGGGCAGCATCATATTCTTTTCGGGCTAATTTAGTATTTATCTCTATCAAGTGCTGTGTCACTCTTTCCTCATCAAGACTTCGCAAAACATCCAGAAGAGGACCGATAGAACTCGATTCGTACTCCGTGCTATACATCTCATGGGCTTGATAGTGGTGGGAAATGCATTGGATGCACTGCCGCATTTCCTCAGAGATTCTCCTCCAAAGTTGTCTAAGAGGAGAATCAGAATGCTCATCTTTGAAGTAGTTGTAAAAAGTCTCCAGAAGAGGCCCCATTATTTCCCAGGACCCACACCAAATATGATTTTCTTTTGGCAAACAGATCAAGAATTTAAATGCATCTGCAAACCTGACACAATGCCAAAATGGAATACTAAACGTTAAAACTAAACAAACACATAGAGAGTCTAGTCAGCTGATTAAGAATAGTAAACCATCAAATCTTGAAAAAAAATTATAAAAAAAAAGACAGAGAAGAAAACAAATAAATCAAGAAGGATGCATGAGTGCATTCTCAGGTCAAGGTAGTTCTTGGATTCAATCTTACACAGCAAAGAGAAACAAAAGGTCTAACTTTAGATGAATTCAATTGCTTAAGTCTCACATAATAAATCTAGGTTTAGAATTATTTACAGTAATTTTATAGAGTTAACAATTAAAACTGAAATTTGAACTGCAAAAAAGGCTTTGTGCCTAAGACTTCCTAGGTCAGACATATCGATGAAGAAGCCCACACAAGAAACGATAATAAAATTAACCACATAAGCGAAGAAATTGATGTGGATCATGCAGAAACAAACATGCTAATGTAGTTCACTTCTTGCACTACACTAAGGATCACATTTAGTTATCCGAATAGCAATTCTGCATAAGTAAATAAGAATCTTAACATAAATAACATACCTAGAACAACAATGCCAATGCATGCAGGCCTAGTGTAACATAATAAACAAAAACTCTCCATTTCCCTTACTTTCTTCTCTCCACTTAATAAAAATCTCATTTTCCATCTTGCACATAAATCCATACTAAGCCGCCAATCAAATTCGGCATTGCTGTCATTAAATTTAGTTCTTCTATTTACTTACTCATCTAAACCAAGCAAAATTAATAGCAATAATGAATAAACAAAGTTCACTTTAGATAACTGTGTTTAGCATTTTTCGGAAAAGTATGCTTCCCGAGAGCAAGGATTAAGCGAACTGGCTGCAAAACCAAATTAAAACGAAGAAGTGAGAGAGAAGACCATTGTTCTTTGTTCTGGTGGAGACGATGACGTTTAGAGGCGTCAATGCGATCGTCGTCTTCGTCTGCTTCTTCCTCAATGCCTCTCCAACGGTCCAATAGCTCTCTTCTCGTGGGCAGTTTATTCGCCATTTATCCTAATTACAGTGTTTCTATTTTTTCTTTCAATTTAATGACAAGTTTCTAGGGTTTTCTGCACAGAGAAAGATCATGGAAGGAGAGAGAGAGTCTGAGAGTAATAAGAGGGGGAAAGTGGGAGACATAACAAAGGAGAAATATATAGGAATTGGAAATTGGATGTTGGAGGGGCTTACGGTCATTTCATCATTTGGTCGAAGAAACGGAAAGGCTTGTATCCACTAGGTTCGGGGTTCGGACTTATTTTACCGCCATCTTATCGGACAATTGGGCCGGGTCTCCATTCAGATTATCTAAAACAGGTCAAATCCCATATGGCCCAAAGTGCACAAGTTTTGGACTTATCTTGTTGGCCTGATCAACTACTGGACTTGAACCACATCCCTCTTCAAAGAAGTGCAAGATTTCTATAGTGAAGGCCCTTAGAAAAGGTTTTTATCTCTTAATCGATTGATCAAATTGGTTAGCCGTTTGATCAAATTGATTAGTTTGATCAAATTGATTAGTTTGATCCAATGTTTAAGAAATAAGACATCGTCTTAGATAAGACCCTCACTAAAGAAGTGTGCTACTGTTCTAGATTAGAATGTTTTCTTTAAGACTTCTTGTTCACGCAAATCACAAATTGACATGTATTAAAATGACTGATTAAAAGTATTAAAAATATTATATATGCATGTCAAATTGTGATTGTCTTATAATGAATGAGGAAATGCTCATTACATGTAAGAAGCCAAAATATCTTCTTCTTTTTTATGTATAAAACAAGGCTCGGACAATTTGAGTCATACATAGTCTTGAATCTCACATAATTTTAATGGGTTCTTGCTTGAGTGGTAGAACAATCTAATTAAAGAATGGCATGTGTTTGAATTGTTCTTTATTTTTTAAAGACATGTCCTTTTTTTATTGGATTTCAATGTCCCTCAATACTGTCACGTAAAAATTTATTCTTTCCAAGAAAGCAATTTTGGAAATGAATATCCACCAAATTACAATTTTGGAAATCCAACCAAATTGCAAATTTGGAATGGACTAGCACCCTCCAGCCTTGAATTAGATCAACCATTGACATGAAACATAAAATATACCTAAAAAGGAAATTGGGGCATGGTTATTATTTTGGGAGAAATCAACCGTCGTTCCCAATCTCCTATTCATTTTCAAACCTAACATTTTACATAAACAAACAAAATGAATATAAATGATCAAAAGAGATAGAGTCAGGAAATCACATTAAACAAGTGGGAATTGAAACTTTTTGGATGATAGCAATAAGTTGATACTTTCTTCTCTATCTATACTGGCTTTTTTTGGATGGTCCCAAAGTCATCTATTGAAGTACCCTCATCTCATAAAGATAAAGGGTGCGGATAGAACATGGGTCTTGGACATCTGAATGTGACCCAAAAGTCTAGATTTTTTGTTCTGATTTGGTATATCATACTATTCAACAAGTTTTTGAGACTTTTCCTTTTATATAGATTATTTTACATATTAAGTAATTGTTTTTATTAATAACAATCTTATTTTAAATCTTTTCATATACATATATATAGTAACTATAACGAAAAAGTAAACATGTGTTATTTGTTCGTTCTAGTCATTGATTTATATAACACATGGGCTTATTTGGGAGTGCTTCTGGAATGGCTAAAAGCGCTTTCTGACAACTAAAAGCTCTTCTGACAACGTTTGACAGAACAGTTTTGAAGCGCTTCTAGGTCATAGAAGCGCTTCCTAGAGAAGCACCTGTTATGTGCTTCCTCAGGAAGCACTCCCAAGTGCTTTTTCAGGAAGCACTTGAATATTTTTTATGAAAATTCAAGATTTTTATAATAAAAGCGCTTTGTTAGAAGCACTTATGAGCAGAAGTAATTCCTAAAAAAGCAGTCTCAAACAAGTTAGTATTGTAGTTTAGTTGAATTTGGATTGAGTTCAAAATAAACTCTTGACTTCGACATGACCCTTTGATACTCGAATTCTATTGTGGACATCAACCCTATATTCAAGGTACTAGGTTTTGAGATTTAGATTCGGCTCGGAGTTTTAGTCTCAAGTATAAATTCGGTGTTTGGGGTTATCCATACCAAAACAAAATATAACATTATTTAAACAATCCAATTTGGTAATATCATATTACAGATAACATTCTACAAAATTATATGGAATTTAATTTTGAATAAATATCCTTAAATAACAACTCAATTCAATTCGATATTGTGTACCAAATGCAGTGATTTTAGCATGGTCTTTTTGATTCAATTACCCAAACCATTATTCTTCGTGTATATTTGTCTCTCCATTTTTGTGGCGGGTCTCAAAGTCAACCGAGGGCACCTTTGCATTGCAATGCCAATGGGAAAGCAAAGCACGAGAAAACCCAACCCAACCCTAAGGACAAACACAACAAAAACGTTTCACAAAAACATCAAGAGCCAAGACTCAGTCTCAAAAGGCAGCAAAAAACCAAAAACCCCAAAAAAATCTCTCTCAAAATCAATGTCCCCAAAACCCCACTCCCTCTCCCTCTCTCAGGCATGTCAATTCCAAACCGCTCCCTCTCTCTCTCTCTCTCTCTCTCTCTCTCTCTCTCTTGCTCTCTCTCTGTATTTTATACATTATCAAAGATGGCAAGCTTTATGTTATAAGAATCTACCAAGAAAAGTCTTGCATATTTTCTGGGAGTGTTTTTATTTTATTTTTTTCAGTACTAATAACTGCATTTGATTGAATTCTTTTATCTTTGGGGAGTTTGTTTTTATGATACTGATAAGGAAAAGCATGGCATTTGAATCACAGTCTCTGAAGAAGGAGAAGAAGTACAGTGGGGTATTTGGGGATGTGTACAGTATGGCCATACTTCCCAAAGAGCTTGAGCTTGAGAAGGAATCCCACCCAAAATTCGAGCTCCGGTTTCAATTCCCTGACCTCACCCAACCCATCAGAGTAAGTCCCCCAATTTTTTGTTTCTTTTATTATCATTTTGAAGGGAAAGGTTTTGTTTTGTTTTTTTTAATTATTGGTCTGTTTGGTTGCTGATAAAGTGGCATAAAAGTAATGAGGAGGAAAAATGAAAAACAAAACCCATTAAGGAAAATTATCCCATTTCCTTTCAAGCTCTCAATCTCTCTCTCTGGATGCCTGAATGGGACAAGCAATGAAAGTGAGGTTTTTTTTATGTTTTATTGTTACGTCTCTGCTTTGTTTCTGGGATTTGGATAAGCAAAAACGAAATACAAAGGAGAGCTTTACTGAAAATGAAAAACCCTTTTTTTGAAAAGTTCAAATACTAAAAAGATGGAAGTTTTGGGATCAGTTTCTCACATTAAATTTGGACATTGTTATCTCTGGGTAGTTTGGGCGTATGTTTAGAGGCCAAAAGAAAAGTAACATGCTATTTTGTCATTGGTATCACAAAAAGTGTGCCTTGATGTGCTTCAGGAATTCTCAAGGACAAGAGAAGTTAGAGAGTTCCTTAGTGGAGCTTTAGCAGGGGCAATGACCAAAGCTGTTCTTGCTCCTCTTGAGACCATCAGGTTAGTTTTGCTGTTTTACCAACTCTTTAAAATTAGCTCACTAGTAATTGCATTTGATACATTATGTTTATATAAGCATATTAGTTTACATGCTGGAGTATAACTGTAAGTGAAGAAGTGCATAATTACCCAAAATTAATGGTCAATGCAACTTCTTATGTCCATTCAACAATTAAAGACCTGAAGACAACAATATTGTCTTTATTTAGGTTTCCTTGTTAATAGAGCACTACATATATGTTCACATCCTTGCCCTTTTTCATTTCGAGTCAACATTAATTGTAATCAACAATCTCAGCCCAAAGGATATTGGTAATTGATTCCCAGAGATGGCTTTGCACCATCATTTTGTTGATCAGCCTAGCTTAAGTTGTGTTGGATACACAAATAGTTCCCCATGTTTTAACCTTATCTTCAGTAAAGCCACAAGGTCTTGAGATTGTGATGGAGATGGACTTGTTTTAAGTCTGAATGCCTAATAATGGAAGAGATTTTGTATGCAGTTATGCTAATTTCATATTGTAGTGCTTAAACTAAGTTTATATGAGTATCTCTGAGGCACCTTGTATTAACTGTGAACAAATTCTTTTGCACCGTGGATAATCCTCCACATTTGGTTGTTTTCTTTCATTTATTTGTTAGATTTTTCAACTTTAATCAAACATCTTTTAGCAATCATATAAAATTTTGCAGAATTAAGTAGAAAAGGTATTTAAGTACTATATAACTCTTGACGACTAGTCTTTAAGTGTTGATACATGATTCCTAATCTGTTGGATGTGATATGTGCAGGACTAGAATGGTAGTTGGTGTCGGATCTAGACACATTTCTGGCAGTTTCTTAGAGGTCATTGAGAAGCAGGGTTGGCAAGGACTGTGGGCTGGAAATGCAGTCAATATGATTCGCATAATCCCCACCCAAGCAATTGAGTTTGCAACATTTGAGTGTGTTAAGCGAGCAATGACATCAACACAAGAGAAATGGAAGCAGGCTGAATCCCATAAGGTGCAAATTGGCCCTGTAAGCTTGAACCTCTCTATCTCCTGGATTTCTCCTGTTGCTGTGGCTGGTGCTGCTGCCGGAGTTGTTAGCACACTTGTGTGTCATCCCCTTGAAGTTCTGAAGGTATTTATATCATGGGTAAACTTTATGAGGATAGAAATTTAGTCCAGTCAGAAACTTATTTTGTTTTTTTATGGATACTAAGAAGTTCATTTTCCTCTCAATCATATATAAAGTCGCATTCTGCTTTTTTGCTGCTCTGCTTCATCATGTCTGATGGCTATGTCTGTCACCCATCTTATCTTCCCTGTTTCATTTATATATGTGCTTTTCGTTTGTTCTCATGGAAATACATATTGTGGTTTTAACTTTTTATATGTTTTTGGATTTTATTTCTGCGTATAAGATTTCAGTGACGAACTGCAGATTCATTCATGGTATGTCACTTTTGCTTGGGTAGTTATTGTTTCTTTCTTCTAATTTCTTACAACAGGATCGGTTGACTGTGTCTCCTGAGGCGTATCCTAGTTTAAGCATTGCAATCAGCAAGATTTATAAGGAGGGTGGGATTGGTGCATGCTATTCTGGTCTTTCACCTACACTGATTGGGATGCTTCCGTACAGTACTTGTTACTATTTCATGTATGAAAAAATGAAGAAATCCTACTGCCAAGCAAAGAATAAAGAGTCACTTAACCGTCCAGAGATGCTACTGTTTGGAGCTCTTGCAGGTGAAAATTTGGCCTCTGTTGCGTAAATTAAATTGAAAAGATAATTTGAACCCATTGTCTGTCTCTATTTTTTTTTTTTATAAAAAAACCTTTAAAATCTTGTTTGAAGATTGATTAGTTTTTGGACATTATGGATGGTAACTCCTATTTCGGACCGGTTTGCTAAAAGAATCTAAATATGTTTGAATACATGCAGGTTACTGAATCACTTTCCTATTTGTTTTTTGTTTTTTAATTTTTATCTAGCAACATCATGACTTTTTATTTATCAGATTTACAAAACAATGACATGCATCTTCTTAGAAAGGTTGTTTAAATAAAGGTCTGATACAACCATCTGTTTAATTGTATGTAATTACTAATTAGAAGTATAGAAGATGTACTTTTGTTTTGTTGTTGGGCTATCTGTCCACTATTCGACAATGAAGTATTTCACTGAATAAATTCTCTGATGACAGTCAGGTCTTCCACCTCTTAGACATTAAAAAAAGTGAAAGGAAGAAAATAACTGCAAAACTTAGGGAAGCACGAGAGAGAACAATATTACCTGTCAATTCTGTAACTGTTATGGGGAACTTTGAAACCTGGCTTTATTGTCCAATATTTTTATTCTCTCATTGGTATTTCGCATCAGAATAATTGGATGGACATATTGTTGACTGATTATAGTATCATAACCTGATCACTTGTTCATGTGGATTCTCTAGGTTTTACAGCTAGCACAATCAGCTTTCCGTTGGAGGTGGCCAGGAAACGGCTGATGGTTGGAGCTTTGCAAGGTAAGTGCCCACCTCACATGGCAGCGGCACTCTCAGAAGTCATTCGAGAAGAAGGTTTGCTGGGACTCTACAGAGGGTGGGGGGCAAGCTGTTTAAAGGTCATGCCATCCTCTGGCATCACCTGGATGTTTTATGAAGCTTGGAAGGACATATTGCTTGTTCAGAGGAATTCCTTATAAGTTATAACAAACTCAAGCAAGATTTCACATAGGATCATAGTTAAAACTTACATGGAGATCTCTACTGGTCTAAATTACCAGGTGGGAGGTGTCGACTAATTCGTTGAAGTGTCGTCTAGGTTATTTTACACAGGCCTAGTTTGGTTGGAACTTGGATCTTGCCTCCCTTTAGTATAAGTGTTTATTTTGATTTTTCGATTCTTTTCGTTTGGAGTTGGTTTCCCCATGTTCTCTTTTTTTTTCTCCAAAGCCTTTGCGCTAGTGTTAAGTTTTGACCAACTGGCAGTTGAGCTTCAATTCTGTGCCAGACAAAGAACATGTACTGATAAATGATATATTTGTGTCCTTAAGATTCTTTTTCCTTTTATATCTTCAAATTCATACCGATCAAAAGTGAAAAAGGAAAAATCACATTTTAGTTCTTTTTTAATTTTTATGCGTACCGACTTCTTGTGAGGTGAAGAGTTTATGAAAATTTTGCCAATCTGCAATAGGCTTGATAAGATTAGTGTTCATAGCTTGCACTTTTTCTTCTTCTAAAGAACCTGTCGGCTGGATGTTTCTGTACGGATACTTCGAATTGCACCCAGTTTCTTTTTCTCACGACACCCATATATCCTCACAAAAATTTCCTAACCTTCCCATTCTATCCTCATTGATTGTTAATTGTTTGATTTCTTTTTAGCTAAAATAAAGTGAACATAATCATGGTGGTTCACATCATGGTTAGAAGGTCGTGTGTAAGTATGACAATTGCTATTTTTTGTCAAATCAGAACTCTTTGTGTATTTTTTTAAAAATATTTTTTCTTCTAAAATGGAAATTATTCTTTAAAATGTACTAGGACTATTTACCTAGACGAGGTCTCATTTAGGAAATAAAATGAGATAAGGATGGAAATAACAAATTCAACTTTATCCTATCGCATTGTCATTCTTAATAGAATAAATTAAGAAGTTAAGATGAGAACATAATTTATGTCAACATATCACGTGGTGTTACCGTCACACATAACAAATAGAGAGAGGTTAAGGAATGAGGAAAAAATAACTTTTCTCTGTCCAAAAATTAAAAATTAGATATAAAGCAGATTTTTTTTTTTTGTGTTGTAATAAAATGTGACATACTCATCCATTTAATAAAAGAGAAAGTAAAAAAAAACAAGGTCTTATAAACAAAAAGAAAAACGATTTATGCCTTCAGCGGTCCAGATGATACTAAACCAACGGCCATGATGTTTCCAGCTAACAGTGGCTTAAGATTTACGCCAAGATTTCAGAAAATAAAATAATAACAACAATAAAAAAATCGTTTATAAGATAGTTAATTAGGGCGCAAGGAAAGGCCGCGAAACGAAAATATGACCGTTAGAGGGCTCAACCCTTATCTCTATAGAATGGAAAAAGGAAACCCAACTCCACCAGGAAAAGCGAAAATCAGATTTCATAAACCGTCACACAAAGTCAAGAGCTTTCAATCAACGCGTCAAATTTAAGCAATATAAAACCCTAAACGCTTTGCTTGCTTCAATTTCTCTTATATCGTCTTCTTCGTGGATCACCCACTTCTCTGTTTCTTCAACATCAACCAGTTCATCTCTTTTGCTCTTTACCCTGTTGATCGTTTTCTCTGTCTGTCCCTTAGCCAAAAGCTTTAATTTTGTTTTCACAAACTACAAGAACAATGGGTTCATTGAAGAGGAAAAGAGAAACCCAAAAGGAAGACGAACCAGGGCTTGTACAGAAAGAGAGGAGTTTGTCAATTCCTGAGTGTGAGTGGGTTCGAGGGCGGATGCTAGGCAAAGGCGGATTCGGGTCGGTTTATTTGGCCACTGCGAAAAAACCCAAGTTGGGTAGCGAGGGTTTGCCGGCGATTATGGCGGTGAAATCAGGACGGGTCTCTAAATCGCCCGAGCTGCTCATGGAAAGGACACTACTTAAAATTTTTGGCGACTGCCCTTTTGTTATCGACTGTTATGGATCAGACATGACCGCTGATGCTGAAAATAAATGTACATACAATGTGTTCATGGAGTATGCTGATGGAGGAACAATGAAGGATTTGATAAAGAAATCCGGGGGTTTCGGGTTGCTTGAGCCCCAAGTAAGAAAGTTTACAGGGTGTCTTCTGAAAGGGCTTCAGTACATTCATGTAAGGGGCTGTGTCCACTGTGATCTGAAGCCTGAAAATTTATTGCTTGTGAGTAACAGTGATGGTGATTTTGTGCCCAAAATTGGGGACTTTGGACTGGCAAAGTTTGATGTTTATAAAAAAAAGAGTCGCAAGGAACCTGCTTGTCGAGGCACTGCAATATATTTGTCACCAGAAGCCGTGCTTTATGGAAATCAGGAGAAGCCTTCTGATATTTGGGCCTTGGGTTGTGTTGTGTTCGAGATGTTAACAGGGAGGCGGCCGTGGGATTTGGAAGCCGGCGCAACACTTCAAGACCTACAGCTTCTGATTGCTTCAAAAGTTCCCACTGTTCCTGGCTGGCTATCAGAAGATGCTAAAGATTTCTTGCGAAAGTGCTTTGTGAGGAACCCTTCTGAGAGGTTGGAAGCTGCTGAGCTATTGAACCACCCTTTTGTGACCAAACTTGATGGGGTTGGAGAGGTCAAAGTTGAGCCATTAAAGAAGCAAGTCTCTGCAGTGCCATCCTCTGAGAATTGTGAAAAGGCAGAAGGTTCAAAACCTGGGGATGCAGAGGAGATTCTTCCCTTGGCAATCCTGTACCCTGGGGACTCAAAACCTGTGATTCTTCCAACCACTGTGTGCCCAAAGCCATCAAATTTTGCTGTAACTGGTGCAGCTTAAAGCTTTTTCATGGATTAGTATGATACCTCATCATTCTGTATATTCTTTTCTAGGTGGCTGTACTGATTTCATTATTAATAGAGAGCTAGTTCCACTTTGATTTCTTTCTCTTGGTTCATTTTTCAAGTTTCTTCTTGTTTTACTCATGTTTGTACTTTGCATTTGATCCACTAGGTTTATATAGGGTTAGTAGTTTACAAGTTGGGATTAAATCAAGTAAAAATGTTCTTGCTTGCCCCAAAATACATGTGATTCTGACTTATTAAATGTTCATGCTTGACCCAAGATATTGAATTCATATCTTTTCCCTTAATAAACATAGGGACAACAAGATGGACATCTCTTCTTTATTGTTCCCAAAGTACATTTTTGTTTTCAAAAGTTCCCGTTGTTCATGGTAAATTAGAGCACTGTTGAAGAAACATGGTTTTTCCTTGGACTTTCATTTTTCCCATCTTTGCCTTTGTCATTTCCAGTCAGTAATAATTCTAATCAACAATGTCAGCTCAAAGGAACTTTGTAACAGATTCCTAGGTATGGCTTTTTACCATCATTTTCTTGATCAATTTTGTGTGCAGTAAACCCAAAAGGTTGTAGTAAAAACTAAATACCAGCATTTATTCAGGAATGGTTTCAATTATTCAACCATTTGTACCATAAAAATTGTATCTCTTTGTTAACAAAATTGTACCACCCCAAGAGGGGTCAGGCACAAAGTTGTATGTACACAGAACTATGAGTAGCCAGCCCGAAATGCAACCGCACAAAAATATACAGAGATTCATTGTACATGGTGGTTACAGAAAACATAAGCTACATAGTATCCTGCTCTGCAGCATCTTCCTCGGCTAGAGTTCGTTCTCCTCAGAAATCGAGACAAACATGCACTGTTCTCAGCTAAGATATAAAGCAAAACAAGCATAATCCTGTTTCAGGAGCAGACAGATTCTAGGAAAGTTATATATGTCATATGTGTGATGTTTAAAACAAAGATACAAGTCAGGCCAAAAAGGAAAATTTCCATGAATGTATTCAACTAGTGAAAGACTTTGTATCAATGAAAAACAAAGGCAAGTGGCAAATCAGACAGTGGCTAATGCAGACAGATTCTGCAATAGGCTTTATAAGATCAGTGTTTATAGCTTGCACCTTTTCTTCTTCTAAAGAACTTGTTAGCTGGAGATTTCTTTACGGATACTTCTATTTGTTCCCAGTCCTGTTTCTCACCACACCCATAAATCCTCACAAAAAATTTCTATTCTATCCTCATTGGTTGTTAATTGTTTGATTTCTTTTTAACTGAACATATAGTGAACAACATAATCATGTTGGTTGACACCATGGTTAGAAAGTCGTGTGTAAGTATGACAATTACTTCTTTTTTTTTTTTGGTCAAATCAGAACTCTTTGGGTATTTTTTATTAAATTATTTTCTTCCAAAATGGAAATTATTCCTTAAAATTTACTAGGACTATTTACCTTGATGAGTTCGTTTAGGAAAGAAAATGAGATAGGGATGGAAATAACAAATTCAACTTTATCCTATGAGGTTGTCATTCTCAATACAATAAATTAAGAAGTTAAGAGGAGAACACAATTCACGCCAACACGTATCGCCATATTCACACATAAAAAATGAAAGAGAGGTTAATAAGGAGCAAAAGAAAATATAAAAGGGAAAATCATTTTTTGTGTTTGTCATAATAAAATGTGGGTGTAAACTAAGCTCAGTCATTTAATAAAAGAGACAATAAAATAAAATAAAAAACGAGATTATGCTTTCAGCGGGTTAGATAATATTAAACCAACGGCCATGATGTTTCCAGCTAAGAGTGACCTAAGATTTCAAATTGGTAGCAGTCAGTCATTTATTACATTTCACAAAATAAAATCTTTTTATTCGATTTTTTTGTTGAGAGAATCTTTTAATTAGATTTGTTAATTAGAGCGCAAGGAAAGGCCGCGAAAGAAAATATGACCGTTAGAACGCTTACCTCCTCCTACGCTCTCTCTCTCTCTCTCTCTCTCTCTATATAATAGAAAGAGGAAACCCAACACCACCAGGAAAAAGCAAACTCAGATTTCAAGAACCCTCACAAAAACTTTCACCGCGTCAAAATTGAGCAGAGAGAAAACCCTAAAACGTTCGTTTCGATCTCTCTTCTCCGTATCAACGATATCGTCGTCTTCGTTGATCACCCACTTTCTCTGTTTCGTCTTTTTTTCTCTTACCCATTTCAATTTGATCGTTTTCTCCAAAATCACGAGCTTCAATCACCGCGTCAAAGTTACGCAGATAGTAAACCCTAAAACGTTCGCTTCGATCACTATTCTCTGTTTCAATGATATCGTCTCCTTCGTTGATCACCCACTTCTTTGCTTCGTCTCTTCTTCTCTTACCCATTTGATCGTTTTCTCCGTTAATTTGTTTCTGTCAGACCCAAAATCAAAAGCTTCAACTTTTGTTTCTACAAAGTACAAAAAAAAATGGGTTCATTGAAGAGGAAAAGAGAAACCCAGAAGGAAGACGAACCAGGGCTTTTAGAGAAGAGTTTTTTACGTACTGGGTGTGACTCGTGGGTTCGAGGGCGGAAGCTCGGCCAAGGTGGATTTGGGTCGGTTTATTTGGCCTCTGTGAAAAAACCCAAATTGGGTGGCGAGGGTTTTCCGGCGATCATGGCGGTGAAATCGGCATTGATGGTTGAATCGCTTGAGCTGATGATGGAAAAGTCACTTCTTCAAACGCTTCGTAGCAGCCCTTTTGTTATCGACTGTTATGGAGAAGATGTGACGGCTGGGTTTGGTCATAATTTGGTATACAACGTCTTCTTGGAGTATGCTGATGGAGGAACAGTGGGGGATTTGATAAAGCAATCTGGGGGCTCTGGGCTCTGTGAATTACAAGTAAGGAAATATACAGAGTCGATTTTGAAAGGGGTTCAGTACATTCATGAAATGGGTTTTGTGCACTGTGATTTGAAGCCTGAAAACATCTTACTTGTGACCTCTGGTTCTGGTTTTGTGCCCAAAATTGGGGACTTGGGACTGGCAAAGAGGGCTGTGAGCAAGCGTTCTTGTAGAGGCACTCCAATGTACTTATCTCCTGAAACTGTGCTCGATAGAATTCAGGAGAAGCCTTCTGATATTTGGGCATTGGGCTGTGTTGTGCTGAAGATGCTCACTGGGAGGCATCCATGGGATGCAAAGGCAGGCGTGAAACTTCATGACCTAAAGCCTCAGATTGCTTCTGGAGTTCCTAACATTCCTGGTGGGTTATCAGAAGAGGCGAAAGATTTCTTGAAGAATTGCTTTATGAGGAACCCTTCAGAGAGACTCACAGCAGCTAAGCTATTGCACCACCCCTTTGTGACGAAACTTGATGAGATTGGACAGGTTAAAGTTGAACCAATAAAGGAAGTTTCTTCAGTGTTATCTTCTGAGCACTGTGTTCTTGATTATGGTAGTTTCATACCACTTGGAAGTTGGAGCTCTGAAGAGGCAGAGGAGATGGAGCAACAGATTCTTCCTTTGGCCCTCATGTCCCCTAGAGATTCAACCCCTGTGATCCCAACCACTGGGTGCCAAAAGCCATCAGCTTTTCCTATAATGGGTGCAGCTTAGTTTATATTGTTTTGAAAGCCTTCCATGAATTGATGTAAGGCTTGATATGTATATTCTATTCTTGGCGGCTGTATAGGTTTTATGTTAATATAGAGAGCTAATAGTTCCACTTTGATCTCTTTTCCTAATGTGTGTTGGTGTTACTGTTTTACTGATGTAGATTATCTCACCAATCATTGCATTTGACCCATTAGGTTTATATAAGCGAAAAACAGTAGTTTACAAGTTGGGATTAAATCAGTAGAAAGTAAAATGTGCATGGTTGCCCCAAAATACAGGTGAATCTAACTTATCAAGCTCATTCAACAGTTAAAGGCCTGTCAACAGCAATATTGCATGTATATCCTTTTCCTTAATCAGCATAGGGACAACAAGATGGACATCTTTTCTTCAATGTTTCCAAATTACCTTTTTTGTTTCCAGAATTATCTAAAATATAACTTGTTCATGGTTAAACAGAGCACTGTCTTTTTCATTTCCAGTCAGTAAAAATTCTAATCAACAATGTCAACACAAAGGTTGTAGCAAAAACTAATGACCGGCATTTATTCAGCAATGGTGTCAATTATTCAACAATTTGTATCATAAAATTGTATCTCTTGGTTAACAATATTCCCCAAGAGGGGTCATGCACAAAGTCGTATGTACACAGAAACTATGAGTAGCTCGAAATACACCCGCACAATAAAATACAAAGATTCATTGTACATGGAGGTTACAGAAAACATAAGCTACATAGTATCTTGCTCTTCAGCATCTTCCTCCGCTAGATCATTCGTTCTCCTCAGAAATCGAGACAAACATGCACTGATTGACTGACTGTTCTCAGCTAACATATAAAGGCAAAACAAGCATAATCCTGTTTCAGGAGCAGACAGATTCTAGGAAAGTTATATATGTCATATGTGTGATATTTAAAACAAAGATACAAGTCAGGCCAAAAAGGAAAATTTACATGAATGTATTCAAATAGTGAAAGACTTTGTATCAATAAAAAAAATTAAAAAAACAACAGCAAGTGGCAAATCAGACAGTGGCTACTGAATCTGAACAAACAACACATAAGTTGCCACCCCGCTTTTTATCTTAAAAGACCAAACTACAAAAACAATCTCAGCTACGAAGAGGTAACAGATTTAAGCAAAAAACATACCAGCATAGGCAACTGTAAGACCTGACACCAACCGTCCCAAAGCTGATAGCATGTAAAGAAAAAACACCACCTGGAGAAAGATTTAAATGAGAAGTTATCGGGCTAGCTGTCTGCAAGAACTACTTATGATTAACAAATTTGCATAGCTTTATTCTACGTGATAACATGTTATCACGATACTGATAAGCTACATCTACAACCATCGCAAAGGAAAGGAAAATAAAAATCAATTTGATAGACTAGCACAGAAGCAGACAGCTTTAATAACACATGATGGCCTGTCAGCCAAAGGACCTGCCATGGGACCGCAAGATGCCTTTACTCAGGTCAAAAGTTTTATGATTAGAATTTAGAATTGATAGCTAGGAAAATATAGTGAGGGCTGTCTGTACTCAGTGCACAAAGTTAATTTTCTACTATAGCAAAGCTACAAATCAGCTACAAATATATTTTTTATTATCTTGTGGACTGTTATTACAAGTACATTTTAGCTTCCATTCTATTCTTCTAAAATACTATGCAGTAGAAGAGAAGGTGCATTAAGGAGTGCCCTCGAAGTGGCATCCAATTCTTCCCAATGAAAAAGACAAATGCAAGCATGAAAACACATGTGCACACATAACAACATGCATATGGAGCTCAATACCAAAAGAAATCCAAATTTCTACAATATCAAAGTTCAAAATATGTCCTGACTTGGGCCACTTTATAATTCCTAAGACATGTATTAGCACCTCTCCTTGATACTTAAAGCTCACAGCAGCTTATGTCTACATGTTAGCCGTTGAAAATTTTCATCCATAGCCACCAAGTAATAGAGACTGTGCAATAGCTTGATACCAAAACAAATATCCATTGCAGTCATCAAGCATTATTACCTTGAAAAACAACCTCTTGTCATGCCCTGTGGCTGCAACCCTCAATACAGACTCAGCTGCTCCTATGGTATTGGCTAACCATGCAACAATGCTATTAGCAGTGTCCTGCGAAATCTGCCACTCGAGTGGATCGACGGGTACCCTAGTCAAAAATAAAACTAGATACTTCAACACAAAGATCACTATTCACCGCTACAATCGTATCAAATATATAAATTCATAATATGACACAGAAACCGCTTATCAAACAATACCATTCACACAATTATAATTTGAAACAAAGAACCACAAATTCTCAGTTCATCGATCATGGTAACAACTCCAATTTTTCTTCAATCCCCCATAACCTATTTCAATTCCAATGCATCCATTCAAGAAAACCCTACAGAGTAAAAGAGCCTATCAAAATCTAAACAAAACCCAAATTTCTCAAAATCATTCTTAATCAAACTCAATTAAAGCACAACAAATTTGCATTCAATTTTCAACCATTATCAGATAAAACCAAACTCCAAATTGACCCAATAACCCAATAACAAGACTTTAGAAACCCAAATTCCTCAAAACCCAGAAAAATAAACCAAAACAGAAAGAAACGCAGTCGCTTTCCCGTATTTTCTGGGCAGACAAAACAAGGGCGCAAAGGAAAATGAGGAATTTGGACTTACGAGATGTTCATCTGGCGAAAGAGAAGGCCGAGAATGGCGAGAGAGCAGAGGAGGACGATGAGGACATCGGAGACAAGAGAGACGAGGCTGGAGTTGCGATGCGCGCAGTGGTAATAGACTAAGCTACCGCAAATCAACACTATCACCGGCTTCCCTACTTCTGATCGATAATCCATTTCTTTGATTTCTTCATGCTCATTGAGGTTTCCATTGCCCTCTTGTTTTTGACTCGCCTCTTTTTCTTTTCTTTTTTTCTTTTTTTAAAAATTCTCTGTGGTCAAAATTTTGACTCTACCAAATTAATTTTCTTTTAATTTTGGAGTTCGAACAAATTATGATAGCATACTAAACTCACACACTGCACGGATGCTAGGACCCAAACCCAAGACCTTGCCTGAGGGAGTAAATACTCAAAACCACTATACTAGTGGGCCCTTTGTTTTTTCACTCCTTATTTAAGTTTAGAGTAATGCTATTTAGACACACAACATTGACCACCTTAGCCACAACCTTATGTGACAGCTGATGTGTCTTGCCATGTCAATTAATGAATGTTGACATGCGTATTCTATTTTTTATTTATTCTTTTTTCAATAATCCTTAAAAAACAAAAAATTAAAAATTAAAAAACAAATTAAAAAACCCTAGCGTCCCTGGTTAGTTCCTCACGTCTGTTCTAAACTTCTTACTCGCGTCTTCATAGCACTCCCTACCTCCATTGTTGCTGCACTCTGGTAGGAGTATCGCTAGAACGTGGCTGAGAGTTGGAGTCCCCTCGATTACCGTATTCTTTACTCTGCTCCTATCATTGCCTCCCTTCCCCCACCAAATTTATCCATCCCCATCCTCCACTGTTGTTGGTGAGAGTTAGAGTTTTCTCAATAAGAATGAAATTTGCAGTCCTGAGTGATTGGGTGGGTTGAAGAATGGAGAGGTTCACTTGTCTATTCTTCTCCAAAAGCCTATCTGACAGAGAGGTTGAAGATTGAGGTACATACCCAATATTTAGTGTAATTTTGTTGTAAAAATTATTGTACAAGTTCTTAGGATTTGTTTCTTGAATCTGCAATTTGTTGTAAAAATTGATTAGTGTAATTAGTTGGGTCTAGCTAGAGTGTAGTTCGTGGGTACTGGGTAGCTATAATGTCAACTGAATGTGTATTACTGCATATGTATTACAGGAAGTTTATATTAATATTTGGAATTATTTAGGGTGAAAGAATCTTCAAGAAGCCATTCAAATTTGGAGATGAGTGAAGAAAATGATGAGGTTGAGATTGGTGAGACTGGACTGGAAAATACAATGAACCCAGAAGAAACAACACAAGAACCTAAGGTAAATATGATTTTTAACACAGCTGATGAGGTGCTTGATTATTATAAAAAAAATATGCAAATCGAGTAGGTTTTCCAATGAAGAAGAGATCATCGAAGAAAGGAGATTGTGGGGAGTTGAAATATGTGACTTTATCATGTTCTCGATCAGGGATCCCACAAAGTACTGCAAGCAATGTCCTAAAGCCATATCCAAGCATAAAATGCAATTGCAAGGCTCAACTTAGGGCAGGTATATGCTTGGATGGAAGGTGGAAAGTGAACTCGGACAAACTTGTTCATAATCATGGATTGAATCCAGATAATGCTCGATATTTTTCGAATGAATCGTGCAATAAGTTCGTATATGAAAATGAAGATTCAAGTGAATGATAGAGCTGGAATAAGAGTAAATAAGAATTATAATTCAATGGTAGTTGAAGCCGGAGGGCATGAGAATATGTCATTCATGGAATAGGATTGTAGAAATTACATTAACAAAGTTAGAAGATTACAGCTTAGGGAAGGATATGCAACTGCAATTCAAAAGTATTTCTCAAAGATGCAAGCTCAAAATGCAATTTTTTATGCAATTGATCTAGATGAAAGTGGTCGGTTACGGAATGTGTTTTGGGCAGATTCCAGGAGTAGGGAAGCATATGAGGAATTTGGTGATGCCATTACATTTGACACGACCTACTTGACGAATAAGTATGACATGCCATTTGCTCCATTTGTAGGTGTCAATCATCACGGGCATTCAATTTCTCCTGGATGTGGACTGATTTCAAGTGAAGATATTGAGACATTTGTTTGGCTCTTTAAAGTGTGGCTAGCATGCATGTCTGGGCATGCTCCATGTAGGATAATTACTGATCAAGACAGGGCCATGAAAAATGCTATTGAGATTGTCTTTCCTAACACTAGGCATCGTTGGTGCTTATGGCATATAATGAAGAAGCTTCATGAAAAGCTTAAGAGTTATAAACACTATGAATCTTTTTTGGGTTAATTTTACTTCAGCTTTTACTAACTAATTATTTATTTATTTTTTCAATTTATGTATTCAATGTTTAATTTTCCTATCTCTATCCCTTTTATGTGAATTCCAAGCCTTTACATTTAGCCACTATACATTTACCCACATTAGTCAATTTTCAACGTAAGCTACTTTGAAAAGGAAGATAGGATTGGAGGCCTTGGTTTAACTTTTGAAGAAGAAGAACACAGTTTTGCTCTTTTATATTCTTCAATTAGGAATTGAAATTTAGCTAGGATCCCAAACACAATAAATCCTCAACAGAACAAGTTTACCAACATGGACTAATACAGAAATCTCACCAATCCAAAACAAATTCTTATCGCCGGACTAGTGGTGAAATGGGTGTACATCAAGCAAGTACTGATACTTATAAGGTCCAAATAGAACACAAAAAGTTTTCTAGGTCACCACACGTCTAGGCTATGGCTACTTGAGAAACTCTTAGAAAGGTAGTTAGTGGTTTGGTCTATGTACTATATAGTTTCCTAACATTCAAGATTCCAAAATTGAAACTTATCAGAGCAAAATAAATGCCACATCTAATGGTTTAAATATTAGTACAACTCTTCTAACTGGAATCAGAAGTCAAAAGATCTAATCCGCCACTAAATGTGTAACGTCCCTGACCTTAAATTAAAAATAAAATGAATTAAATTTAATTGGTAATTTAATTGGGAATTAAAATGGAAATTAAAAGAATAAAAGAATAAAATTTGGAATTTAAAAATTAAATTGAAATAAAAGGGGCATTTTGGTCCAATTAATTTTCGGGACGGAATTTGGCGAAACAAGTTGCGCCATTGCGTCCGGCTCGTCGAAACGAGTCCGTTGACGGGCGGAACGTTTCGATACGAGCATCGGATCAACTTAAGGACATAACCGTCATTTTAAATTTGGCGATAATCTGATATAGTCCACGTGGACCAATCAGAATCGCAGAATTCCTCTCTCTCCTCCCTCTGTCTTTCTCTCTCTTCTCTCCCGACGATTTCGAACCAGTGAGGCGGCGCGACGATTCCGGCCACGGCTGTGCACGGGACCACCTGGGATCGAACCACCGTCACCGTGCGATCATATCCCTCCCCTTCCCGTCGATCCTCCCGTCGGCGTTTGGAAACGCGAGCCACTGGAATTCTCGGCCAAACCTCCATTTTTGCCGGCGACATCTCCGGTCGTTTCAGACGACACCGCCTCTCGATTTCGGTACGCCACCTCTCACTCTCTCTTTTCCCCTTGGTCCGCGACAAAACCTCGTGGTGTCGCCGCCGTTTCAACGGCTTGAACTTCCGGCCAGAACCCTAACGGGTTGGCCGTGTTTTAGCTCAGTTTCCGGCCGGTTTTGGGGCGGCTCAGCCCGGTTCTGAGCCCCTCTCTTCCTTCTGAGTATTTTGGTAGGTGGTTTGGGTTGAGTTTAGCAGGTTTGAGATTGGCCGATTTTTGCTCAAGGCACCCAACCCACGGCGCGCGTGGGCTGGGGTGTGGCGGCGGTTCGAGGTTCCTACACCATCCTCGTATCGCTGCGAGCGCGTGGGAGTTGACGGATCTCAATTCGGAGATCGTTTGGCCATCGAACGAATCTCGCCTATTGCGCGATTCTCGGGTTCGATAGGATTGAACGGTTGGATCGCGTCCATTCTTGGATATGTTGATCTAGATAATTCTAGGATCGTATAGGATTTGACGGATCGTGATTCGGAGTCCCGGATACTCCGAAATCACCAACCCTAGCGTTAGGTTTGTTAGAAACCGTCCGATCGCACGTTCGCGAGAAATCCGACCGTCGGATCGTGACCAAACTTTTGGGACATGTTCTTTAAACCGTAGTGAACCTATAGGAACTTCCAGATCTAAGTTTGGAGGTCGTGGGTCCCGTGGGCCCGGTTTGACCGGTTTGACCAACTTTGACCAGGGTTGACCGAGTGTCTCTCGAGGCTGTCTCGATAGCTAATGAACGTCCTTGATCTTAGAATTTGTCGTACAAACGTTTATGTACATCGGGTCGGGTAGTTAAGGGTTAATTTTCAAGTTATCGTTCTACGGTTCGGTTGTTAACCCGATACTTGTATTCTTGGAATAGGTACCCAGGCACTTCCTACTGCACAGGCAGGACCCTCCCAGGGTCAGGCTTCTTGGGACTACTTGTGAGTGGACTTTGTTTTCCTAATCGTGCATTTATTCCAACGAATAAACAACCATGCATCTGATTTTGTGTGATTGATGCTTGTGACTATTTTTGAATATCTATATTGGTTATATGTTGAAAGACATATTTATATCCTAATGTTTAATGGTTGGGTTTGGGTACATGAAAATGGTTTGAGCGACTGGTAAGAGTCTGATTGTGTGAAAATGGATTACGGAGGATGTGTTGATTGGAGTCTTTGTTTCGCACCACCGTATGTACCTCCCTGTTCGATAATGATTATATTATATTATAAATCCGTATATCGGATATCCGTACGCCCCACGGGACGTGATCGTAGGCCCTTGATTGGGTAGTCTACGCGCGTAGGACTTTGTTTCGGAGGTATGGTATGAGGATTACGCCATATAGACTGTGAGTTTAGTCCCTTTTGGACGGCTCAACCCTGGGCACGGGACCTTTGCGATGCGGTTCACGGCCATCACCATATGGTTCGTGGGCCCATTATGATGTCGTTCCGGTGTCCACCAAACGATCCCCTGTTGGATTGTTTCCTGCACTCGTGTTTGGTGTGAAAGTGTTATACTATTATATGTGTGTGTTATTAGCCTTCGTATTCATATTTTATTGAGTAAGGATCCTTCCTTGCTTGTCGTGCCTTTGGGCCTGTAAATTTATGGGGTTTGAGTTTAAATGGGAAACAGTGGTATGATATTATTACCTGGTGTTTACATTTCTATAATTGGATTTTGAATCCCGCTTGATTCTATGTCTTTATGACTGAATTTGCATGTTTGCATCATCGTTTTGGAAACGGTGGGGTTAGTATCTTGTTTTGAACTACAAACACTTATTTTTGTCCACTCACACTATTTCTGTTTTGCCCCACCAGGCCGTAGCCGTAGTATCCGACGTGCTAGTCTTGCTGTGCTTCCCGAGCTTGTGACTCGAGAGTAGTACTCTTGTCCTTGTACTAAACTTTGAATTCGTGAATCGAACTCGTTTACTTGTAGACTTGCTCAGTATCACCCGTTTTGGGTTGAATTTGACTACCGAGGCCTTGGTTGTATATTATATGCATGCTGCAAGTTGGTGTATATTTTTATGTTGTTTTATATCGAGTTGAAATTTCTGGTTTATCCATATTTCAGTGAGACTCTGCCCGATTTTCGGCAGAAGTCTTGTCCCCTTTCTCTGTTTGTCTCGGGAAGAGGGAACTTGATTGTATGTGGGCCCGACATTGGGTAATGTCGGTTTAACCACAGGACTTGGCACGAGTTCCGAGGTGAATTCGGGTCGGGTCCTGTCAAAATGTATATATGGTTTCTCTCTATGCATGTCATCCATCCTTCTTTAGATTAGCAACAACACACCAATAACAAGTCAATGGCATGACAACAACAAATACATCCCATGAATTATGTTATTGACACGTTATTGTTAATCCGTCCTTTAATAAAAGATGAACATCCTGTAGAGAGAATCTCACTGTGTGTATATTATATATATATATACCTAATCGAAGACAGATCCGATTCGCCTTCTTCACACAATGATCTTCTTTATACCACAAGATTTCCTAGCTAACCAGACATAATCTGTTCAATGGATACCCATAATTCTTTTTCATGTAACTCAGTCTCAAAATTACAAAGCAATATCTATATCAACAACGCAATCGTGGCCCCAATGCTTTTCGCTTTTGCATTTTTTTATTTATAAGAAACACGGAGTTTATTAAAAAAATATTAATCATATCTTACCTTATTGACTTACAAAATTTCCTCATTCAGGACAAATACCAAAGCTCCAACAATGCCGCTAAGCTTTAACTGCATCTTAGAAAGTAATATTAACCATCAAATAGTGTTTAAGAACAAAAATCACATCAAATTCTTTAAAAAAAAAGTGGAAAAACAGGTATAAATTTCATTTTTTTAAAAAGGAATATAAACGCTAAAATATTAAAAACGCACTGATATCAAGATGTAGCAAATGGACACACCCCAAAAGAAAATTAAGGCTTAAAAAATTGCATGTTGCAAGTAGAGGACCCAGTCCTGACTTTTAAGGCGCATACCTCTAGCTTAGCTCTGAAGGTTGTAGCATACACGTCCAAGGGGAAAATGCAAGAAAAGATTTAGAAAACCCAATCTTCCTTTTGTATATGATTGACAAGAGGAGATGTCACATCCGGGATCGCTCATGCAAAGACGATATTGTTTCGCTGGGCCGGGGCCCTCACGATTTTGTTTTAACTCACGAACAACTTCCCAAGAGGCCACCCATCCCTGATTGCTCTGCTCACAACTCGCTTAACTTGGAGTTCCCACAACTCCGGCTCAAAGCCTCCAAAAGCGCCGTCTTTATTTGGAGGTGGGATGATATTAATTAATTGTACTGCACCCAAGCCTAAAAATATGTTCCTTGATCAAGAATTGCAATTACAATTTACATATGTATGTGACTACGTGCAGGGGCATGTGAGGACTATCAGATTCCTTTTCTTCTGCTCCTCCCTATCCCCCCCATCACCTCCAAAACAAAGGAAGCCTTTTATATTATTCCTTGCATTTTAATTGTGAAGAAACTTATAATGAACACAGACATGCATACGCAAACCAAATTATTCCTCACCAGTGAGGAGCCAAGCATTGTCCTCACTTCTATACCTCAAGTATCACCTCTAACCCAAACCTGAGCATCCAATGGAAGGGCCAATTTAGCTCAACACATGTTACAAGCAAGGCATACATCTAGAATTTTTTCTTGCCAATTTTTGGGAACTTTTTCAGGTTCTAGAACCCAAACTGCTCCCTAAGACACAACAAATAAACTATACAATGAGAGGGAAAGCTTAAAAGACGACACAATGCATAGCCATGAATAATGTACAAGTAACATAAGCCTAAATGAACAATGAAACAGCTGAAGATTGATTAGCTCCTCAAAAGAGGGAAGTGGGGAGCAAAAGTTGGATAAACATATTCATTTTCTGAAATGGATATATATTTCAATTAATCGACAAGTCCCAATATTCAATGCCAAATGCGCAATAGTACAAATAAAAGGTAATTCGGTCTTATGCAGTAATAAGACTAAATTTTGGATCAAAATATATATCTAAGCTGTCTGTCCTTTCAGTCAACCACATGGAAATGTGTAACCTCAGACGATAAATATAAGTGCTGATGATATGTGTCAACCGCAAAGCTTCACTTTATTTAACCAGTCTTCATCATAACATCCACATACCAAAAACCAGATGACCATTTTAGGCTTCTGCAATTACATTCTCAGTCTCTATTTTCTCCTCCTTCAGTTCCTTCACAGCTTTTATAAGACCCCGTGTAATCCCATTGAGATGCAAGCCATTATCCTTCATTTCTTCAAGTAGTTTTTCTGCTGTTTCCCAATCCAAGGCCTTGAGGCAGAGAGATTGGATCAACTTATTGTACTCATCAACATTAGGTTGGACCCCAGAATCTTTCATCTCGCCCAACAACTTTATACCCTTATCAAACTCTTCCAGTTTGCAATACCCACGGATGAGTGTATGGTAAGTCACAGGACTCAATTTGGGGTGCTTGTTTTTGGCTTCGGATAATATTTTACAAGCCTCCTCCATCTGACCTCCATTTGTATAACCACTCATGATAACAGTGTAAGTATACACATCTGGTTTCAACCCCCTACTCTTCATTAGATTCATCATATCAATTGCCTCTCCCATATCCCCAGCCTTACAATAGCCATTGATTACCATATTGAAAACTGCATTTCCTGGAGGTGGGCCCTTCATTGTCATATCAAGAAGCAATTTTTTGGCCCCATCGACATCCTTTATCCTACACAAACCTCGAACAACAGCTGAAAAGGGCTTAATCGCATATTTCCGTGCTTCACCAGCAAAATCATCTAACATATCTAGAGCTAATTTAACGGTTTCATCCTCCCTACAGAGTGAACTGATCAAAAGATAAACCGAAGCGGGAGGCAGGTACTGCGGCTTCACGTTCGCGGCCGAGGAATAAACCAAATGGGCATCTTTAGCTTTTTTACCCTTGCAAAACCAGGATATGATCCTACCAACTTTCTCACCATCAGGCAAGATTCCCGCATCAAGCATCTTCTCACAAACAGACACCGCCCAACCAAAAATTGAACGCCTGCAAAGTGCTTCAATTGTAAAGTAATATGTATCTGCATTTGGGACACATCCAAAATCATCAAACTTGTTGAACACCTCCAAAGCAGCTTTCCCTTTACCCAATTTTGAGAATGAAGATATCAATTCATTGAGAATTTCCACATGCACCACAGTGTTCTCCTTCTCACCAACCTCCTTAACTAAATCCCACAAAGAATACACATCTCTCTTCCTAACGAGGCCACTACATGTCGCTCGAACAAGTGCATCCAGTATGTGCGTAGTGACACCAAACTCCGGTTTCTCCTTCAACGCCCACTTGAAAAATCTAATCAAATTCTCACCCAAAACAAGTGGGGTTTCAATTACTTTAATCACAAACTCTGGATGTAAAGTCAAACTTAAACCATCAAAACTAGACTCAAGACACCCATCAGCACTGCTCTGAAGAAGAGACAATAAACTCTCCAACTGCTCCAAATCAATCTCATAAACCTCTTCCACTTCCCCCAACTCTACATCAGAGGGGGAAAAAATGTTCACTTGAGTATCACCCTTTTCCTCTCCAGCAAGCCCATTCCCCGGGGTAAGATTTTCCCTCTGTGTATCACCATTTTCACCAAAGTCCACTGATAGATGTTGTCCTTCCGCTGAATCAGAATCACTAGGGTTTTCTGAGAGCTGAGAAAGGAACCTACGTGTTTGGCAGAGGGAGGATCTGGTCGGAAAATGAGTAGATTGATCAACTAGTGTTAGGGTTTTAGAGGAAAGCACCTGGTTTCGAGTTGCACACAACTTCTGCGCCGCCTGTGTCGAAAGAGAAGCTCTTGCTGTCACAACAGACCTCCACATCTTTCTCTCGGCTATGGGAAGCTCTCAGTGTGGTTAATGTGTAACTCAAAGAGTGAGAGTGAGAGATCACAAACCCTAATTTGGGGCGAAGTGCAAAAATGAAGGTGCGCTGGGCGATTGGGTTAGGCGGCAGTACAAAGATGGGGATTGGGTTGTGGCCCACTGCTTGCGTCCCGAAAAAGAGAGGGAGCTTCGGCGGCGCGACGGCTGAAGAAGAACAAGGATGGAGAGGTTCACGCAGAGGAAAAGAGAGGTCGGCTTCGGCGGCTCTGATCAGAGAGAGAGAGAGGAAATGAAATCGAAGAAGGAAGAAAGAAACCTAAGTGGTGTTTTAGTTGTGATGATCCTCTGTGTGTGTGCGTACGGTAATATTTTAGACAGCCAATAAAAAACAGCCACATGTTAAACTATATATATATATATATATATAAAATATAAAATATAAATATATATTAATTAATTGTACTGCACCCAAGCCTAAAAATATGTTCCTTGATCAAGAATTGCAATTACATATGTATGTGAGGACTATCAGATTCCTTTTCTTCTGCTCCTCCCTATCCCCCCCCATCACCTCCAAAACAAAGGAAGCCTTTTATATTATTCCTTGCATTTTAATTGTGAAGAAACTTATAATGAACACAGACATGCACACCAGTGAGGAGCCAAGCATTGTCCTCACTTCTATACCTCAAGTATCACCTCTAACTAGGAATAAAATATCCATAATATCCTCGATATTTCCACGAAATTTCCGTATTTTTAGATCGATATTTCTGATACCATCGATATTTTAGATATCCAGCGAACCAAAATATCGATAATATTGACGATATGAATGAAATATCGATAATATCCCGATATTTCCATCGAAATTTCCGCATTTTTAGACTACCGATATTTAGATATCATCGATATTTTATTCCTCGCTCTAACCCAAACCTGAGCATCCAATGGAAGGGCCCAATTTAGCTGAACACATGTTACAAGCAAGGCATACATCTAGAATTTTTTCTTGCCAATTTTTGGGAACTTTTTCAGGTTCTAGAACCCAAACTGCTCCCTAAGACACAACAAATAAACTATACAATGAGAGAGAAAGCTTAAAAGACGACACAATGCATAGCCATGAATAATGTATAAGTAACATAAGCCTAAATGAACAATGCAACAGCTGAAATGAAATCGAAGAAGGAAGAAAGAAACCTCAGTCGTGTTTTAGTTGTGATGATCCTCTGTGTGTGTGCGTACGGTAATATTTTAGACAGCCAATACAAAACAGCCACATGTTAAACTATATATATAAAATATATAATATAAAAATATATATTAATTAATTGTATTGGACCGGTTCCTTCCTTGTAGTGGAAAACCGGAACCGGAATCCGTCTGAACCAATTCGGTTAGGATTTGTTTCGGTTTTTGACTTTTTTTTATCAACACGGTTTTTTTCCTTTTTTTTCGGATTGGTTTGGTTCGGTTTTGCGGTTCCAATGCCCACCTCTAGTTGTGGGACGTGGTTTCCACAAGCGTCTTTGGGTTCTTTAACTTTTTAAATAAATATAAAAAAATTATTCTAAGTAAAAAAAGAATTTTAAATCCAGCTGTAAAAAAAGCTATAATTTGTTTTTAAAAAATGACATATAGCATATTTTGAATAGAAGTACTATTAGCTGACGTGGTAGTACAGTATCATTCTATAATTTCTCCTAGTCTTGGGCATTCTCTTAATAAGGGGAGAAAAATGTGTTGAAGAGCGAGTTGGGGAGGGTTTGGGCCAACAAGTTAACAAGTCATATTTTTTTAATATCAAATTGACCACTCCTAGCCTTTACCTCAGCCAACCCTAGCTCATGGTGCAAATGTTTTGAGGCCTATTCTATTCCTTCAAGAAGCACTCAGAGCCAATCATTGTAATGTCATGAGTAGGACAATTTTCAACGTAAGCTACTTTGGAAAGGGAGATAGGATTGGAGGCCCTGGTTTAACTTTTGAAGAAGAAGAACACAATTTTGGGCTTTTATATTCTTCAATTAGGAATTAAAATTTAGCTAGGATCCCAAACACAATAAATCCTCAACATAACAAGTTTACCAACATGGACTAATACATAAATCTCAACAATCCAAAACAAATTCTTATAAGGTCCAAATAGAGCACATAAAAAGTTTTCTAGGTCACCACGCGTCTAGGCTACTTGGGAAACTCTTAGAAAGGTAGTTGGGTGGTTTGGTCTATGTACTATATAGTTTCCTAACATTCAAGATTCCAAAATTGAAACTTATCATACCAAAATAAATGCCACATCTAATGGTTTAAATATTGGTACAACTCTTCTAACTAGAATCAGAAGTCAAAAGATCTAATCCGCCACTAAATGTATATATGGTTTCCCTCCATGCATGTCATCCATCCTTCTTATATGGTTTCTCTCTATGCATGTTGTTGAGGCCTAAAAAATCAAGGGGTAGGCCCAAATGCATTTTTGGCCCAATATGGCATTTAACTCTGAAAGAAAGGCCCAATTGAGACGTGCGAGAATTCGTCGTATACGCTTGATATATGCTGCATGCCATGCAATGTAAGCGCGCAATTCGCAGAGAGTTGTAACAAGCCTTTGAAACATGCTAACTCTATGAACCCATGCTTATTATCTCGTCAAGCGTCATTTTTGACTTGAATACGATAAAATTCAGGAACAAGCACACTAAACAACCTGCAACACCAAGCAGAAATCGTTATTTTGACACCAAGCCACGCTGCAAGCTTAAGTGGGCCCAAGCCACGTAAATACCTGGGGCTTGCTGAGAGGTTTGTGGTATGGATGGTTACGAGTATTCATGAGGCCCATTGAAGGTTCAAGGAATTGAAGATTTGGGCTGCTTGGGAGCACCAAAACTCAAGCCTATTTCTTGAGCCCAAACATATGGGTAAGCAAGAGAGAGAGAAAAGTGACCCAATGCCTTAAGAAAAATATCTAATAGTAAAGCCCCACATCAGCCAAAACGTATAGCACCATAAGCTGCTTCCAGCAGCTTGACGAAACCCACAGATCGCTAGAAATAAATGAGCAACACCCAATGGCTTGACCAATAGCCCAAGCCCAGCATCTTACACATAGATAGCATTACCAGAAGCCTCAAAACCTGGTCAAATAGCAAGCCATTACAAAAACCAACAGAGATCGAAGTGCAGAAGGAATACCCATTGTGCCAACGCCTTTGCCCCTGTTTCTTTCCTCTGCAAGCTATAAAAGGAAAATCAGGGTAAAAGGAGGGTAACACCACATACATATAAGAAAGCCCAGCTGTGTGAGGATCTGGGGAGCTCCAAAACTGCATGCCTGTGCTGTGAGGTTAGGAAAATTTCACCAAAATAGGTTGGAATGGGAGAAAGTGAAGAAAAATGGAGAGACTAGCTTGGCAAAACCAAAGAGTCCATCGCTTATAAAAGGAGGCACCTCCACCCAACAAAAAATCATCCTATCCAGAGCCAATCAACCCATACCTAGAGAGCAAGCATCATCTCTCACAACAACGATCCAGAGCAGACTAAGGTTTGTCAAGCAGCTGGAACTTTTACTCAAGACACCCCAAGCTTTGTCTCTATAGTTCCCTCTCTTCCTTAGTCAAAACCCCCATCAAATCCCTTTCTATCTGGCACTAACCCTTAGTTTCCCACAAGAAACCCAAGCTCTTTCTCTCTACTGCTAAACTTGTGAATGCTTAGCTTCCATGCCACAAGCTTCTCAAGCCAAGCCATGTTATTTATCGGTCATTGTTGTCTTCTTTGTTGGTGAAAGTAACCAAAGTGTTTCCTAAGGTTCTACAAGCCTTTCGAAGCATTCTTGGGGCCTGGTTCTTGAACTCAGGCACAGGGGAAATTTTCATCCGTTGCAGCCCATTCGTCAAACTGCCAGAAAGCCCATCCACCCAGCTGCTGGAAGAAAAAGACCCTTACACATGTCATCCATCCTTCTTTAGATTGGCATCTCCTCTTGTCAATCATATACAAAAGGAAGATTGGTTTTTTTCAATTTTTTCTTGCCTTTTCCCTTGGACTTGTATGCTACAACCTTCAGAGCTAAGCCAGAGGTATGCGCCTTAAAAGTCAGGACTGGGTCCTCTGCTTGCAACATGCAATTTTTGAAGCATTAATTTTCTTTTGGGGTGTGTCCATTTGCTACATCTTGATATCAGTGGTTTTTTAATATTTTAGCGTTTGTCTTCCTTTAAAAAAAATTGAAATTTATACATGTTTCCCCCTTTTTTAAGAATTTGATGTGATTTTTGTTCTTCAACAGTATTTGAAGGTTAATATTACTTTCTAAGATGCAGTTACACCTTAGAGGCATTGTTGGAGCCTTGGTATTTGTCCTGAATGAGGAAATTTTGTAAGTCAATAAGGTAAGAAATGATTAATATTTTTTTAATAAACTCTGTGTTTCTTATAAAAAAAAATGCAAAAGCGAAAAGCATTAGGGCCACGTTTGCGTCGTTGATATAGATATTGCTTTGTAATTTTGAGACCGAGTTACATGAAAAAGAATTATGGGTATCCATTGAACAGATTATGTCTGGTTAGCTAGGAAATCTTCTGGTATAAAGAAGATCATTGTGTGAAGAAGGCGAATCAGATCTTTGTCTTCGATTATATATATATATATATATATATATATATATATATATATATATATATATAAAATATACACACAATGAGATTCTCTCTACAGGATGTTCATCTTTTATTATAGGACGGATTAACAATAACGTGTCAATAACATACTTCATGGGATGTATTTGTTGTTGGCATGTCATTGACTTGTTATTGGCGTGTTGTTGCCAATCTAAAGAAGGATGAATGACATGCATAGAGAGAAACCATATAAGAAGGATGGATGACATGCATAGAGAGAAACCATATATACATTTAGTGGCGGATTAGATCTTTTGACTTCTGATTCTAGTTAGAAGAGTTGTACCAATATTTAAACCATTAGATGTGGCATTTATTTTGGTCTGATAAGTTTCAATTTTGGAATCTTGAATGTTAGGAAACTATATAGTACATAGACCAAACCACTAACTACCTTTCTAAGAGTTTCTCAAGTAGCCATAGCCTAGACGCATGGTGACCTAGAAAACTTTTTATGTGCTCAATTTTGACCTTATAAGTATCTGTACTTGCTTGCTGTACACCCATTTCACCACTTGTCCGGCGATAAGAATTTGTTTTGGTTGTTGAGATTTCTGTATTAGTCCATGTTGGTAAACTTGTTCTGTTGAGGATTTATTGTGTTTGGGATCCTAGCTAAATTTCAATTCCTAATTGAAGAATATAAAAGAGCTAAGCTGTGCTCTTCTTCTTCAAAAGTTAAATCAGGGCCTCCAATCCTATCTCCCTTTCCAAAGTAGCTTACGTTGAAAATTGACTAATGCGAGTAAATGTATAGTGGCTAAACGTAGAAGCTTGGAATTCACATAAAAGGGACAGAGATAGGAAAATTAAACATTTAATACGGAAATTGAAAAAAAATTAAAAAATTAGTTAGTAAAAGCTGAACAAAAAAATTCATAGTGTTTATAACTCTTAAGCTTTTCATGAAGCTTCTTCATTATATGCTATAAGCACCAACGATGCCTAGTGTTAGGAATGACAATCTCAATAGCATTTTTCACGGCCCTGTCTTGATCAGTAATTATCCCACATAGAGCATGCCCAGACATGCATGCCAGCCACACTTTAAAGAGCCAAACAAATTTCTCAGTATCTTCACTTGAAATTAGTCCACATCCAAGCAAAATTGAATGCCCGTGATGATTGACACCTACAAATGGAGCAAATGGCATGTCATACTTATTCGTCAAGTAGGTCGTGTCAAATGTAATGACATCACCAAATTCCTCATATGCTGCCCTACTCCTGGAATCTGCCCAAAACACATTCCGTAACCGACCACTTTCATCTAGATCAATTGCATAAAAAAATTTTGCATTTTGAGCTTGCATCTTCAAGAAATACTTTTGAATTGCAGTTGCATCTCCTTCCCCAAGTCAGTAATCTTCTAACTTTGTTAATGTAATTTCTACAATCATTTTCCATGAATGACATATTCTCATGCCCTCTTGTTTCAACTACCATTGAATTATAATTCTTATTTATTCTTATTCCAGCTCTATCATTCACTTCAATCTTCCTTTTCATATATGAACTTATTGCATGATTCATTCGAAAATATCGAGCATTGTCTGGATTCAATCCATGATTATGAACAAGTTTGACCGAGTTCACTTTCCACCTTCCATCCAAGCATATACTTGCCCTAAGTTGAGCCTTGCAATTGCATTTTATGCTTGGATATGGCTTTAGGACATTGCTTGTAGTACTTTGTGGGATCTCGGATCGAGAACATGATAAAGTCACATATTTCAACTCCCCACAATCTCCTTTCTTTGATGATCTCTTCTTCATTGGAAAACCTACTTGATTTGCATATTTTTTTATAATAATCAAGCACCTCATCAGCTGGTTAAAAATCATATTTACCTTAGGTTCTTGTGTTGTTTCTTCTGGGCTCATTGTATTTTCCAGTCCAGTCTCACCAATCTCAACCTCATCATTTTCTTCACTCATCTCCAAATTTGAATGGCTTCTTGAAGATTCTTCCACCCTAAATAATTCCAAATATTAATATAAACTTCCTGTAATACATATGCAGTAATACACATTTAGTTGACATTATAGCCACCCAGTACCCACGAACTACACGCTAGCTAGACCCAACTAATTACACTAATCAATTTTTACAACAAATTGCAGATTCAAGAAACAAATCCTAAGAACCTGTACAACAATTTTTACAAAAAAATTACACTAATTATTGGGTATTTACCTCAATCTTCAACCTCTCTGTTAGACAGGCTTTTGGAGAAGAATAGACAAGTGAACCTCTCCATTCTTCAACCCACCCAATCACCCAGGACTGCAAATTTCATTCTTATTAAGAAAACTCTAACTCTCACCAACAACAGTGGAGGATGGGGATGGATAAATTTGGTGGGGGAAGGGAGGCAATGAGAGAAGCAGAGTAAAGAATACGGTAATTGCGGGGATTCCAACTCTCAGCCACGTTCTAGCAATACTCCTACCATAGTGCAGCAACAATGGAGGACGTTCTAGCGATACTCCTACCAGAGTGCAGCAACAATGGAGGAAGTGAGTGCTATGAAGACGCGAGGAAGAAGTTTAGAACAGACGTGAGGAACTAACCAGGGACGCTAGGGTTTTTTAATTTTTAATTTTTTTGTTTTTTAAGGATTATTGAAAAAAGAATAAATAAAAAATAGAATATACATGTCAACATTAATTAATTGACATGACAAGACACCTCAGCTACTACATAAGGTGGTCAGCTAAGGTAGTCAATGTTGTGTGTCTAAATAGCATTACTCTTAAGTTTAAGTTTATGGAACTAATTTTCCCACTCATCTTTTGTGTGACACTCCATTTATTAGAAATTGTATGTTCCCACTCCTCTTGTGTCCGCTTGCACTCCTTTTTTTATTTTATTAGAATAATGATACTCTTTTACCACATTCTCATACCACCTTATGCGGCAGATGAGGTGTACAGCCATATCAATTAAAAAGTGTTAATAAATCATAATAAAAGAAAATGTTAAATTAATTTTAATTGATGTGGTTGTCCACCTCATACATAAGGTGGTATGGGAATGTGATATACAAATGTGATAAGAGTAGCATTACTCTTTTTATTATAGTAAAAACTATTAAAAAATAAAGGGGAGTGTAAGTAGACAAAAGGGAAGTGAGAAAATCACCACCCTAAGTTTATCCAGAAATTAATGAAAAAGGACCCCTTAAATTGATTCACCTTTTTTTTTTGTTACAAACCTTATTTACATATTTATGATCTTTGATGTAATTTATGGTAGTTTTCAATTAAAAACTTCATCACTGAAAACATGATTTGCATTTTGGAGGGCTCCTTGTTTGATTTGGGCCTCTGGCCTTCATTTTGGGGGAAAACCACAATTAGTAGGGTTTTTTTTTTCTTTTCTTTGTTGTCAAATATAGAGGCTTTTCTTTTGACCACTGACAAGGTCTTTCTTCTACAAAACTTGAGAAATTTCACAATGAAACATACAATATATAACTTTTTACATCACATTACATATCAATGCAATTTTGCTGTCGTTCCAAATTCACACACACTACGAAATAGGCCCTACTTAGTACATCTAGGCTGGCCATCGGCCACACAAGAATTCTTATTTCTTACATTGCTTTACATGGATGTTTTATATCTGACTGTACATGTACAATTTGAAAATACACAATACATTTACATACTTGGAAATATCAAACAAGCTTCTAGCATCTGTCTTTTGGCTCTTCTTCTTGCAAAGAGGACATGGTAGCTGATCTTGAGTTCTCTTACTTGCATATAGTTTCTAGAGTTTTTAATAAATCAGCAGAAATCTAACCCTCTCTCAAGAATAGCACTCTTTATAGAAATTTTTAATGATGGAAAATGAATAGGAGACGTAAGACCTTCAGTCTGGTGCATAGCCCTGATGTTTCCTACTCTTTAATTTTTCTATAGAAGGTGATATTCCTGAAAAGAATATGTATTATCTTTTGCTGGTTTTGTTAAAAACACCAGTTTCTAATGTAATGCATCTGCCTTCTGCAACTGTCAAGAACAACCCTTGGTGATAACCCTATGCCCCCTCAGCTTCTGAGGTTTGGCCATCTGCATGTTAAAGGGTTAAAAATCAGTATCCAAATAGAATAATTAAACCAAATAAACAAAGCAATTCTTTAAGCCTGTATAGCAGTGGCACAGCCCGAGAGCACGTTCAGGTTAGATAATGATAGATTAAGAAGTCACATAAAAGACAACCAGCCTTCTATTAGATGCAGATAAAGTGGAAAGTGCTCATAACTACGTGCACAAATTGAAAATGGAAAACAGACACACCTTCACCAGATAGCTGTTCAAACCGAACAACTATGTGTTTCCCATATGTATATTTTTTCAGAGCATCTATATGAACTCTTATCAGATTGAGCAGTGTTTCCCGCTGTCTATCATTGCTTGTTTCAAGAACCTTCTGAACCACATAATTGGCAAATTGGTCCTTCATCATTGGCTGGAATATAAAATCAAATAACATAACTCAGTAAGCAGAAAACAACCTTTAACCAGCATTCAATATCAACACTTCCAAAATCTGCAAGGTTACAAAAGAAATTTTATGGACTCTACAACGCTCCTCATGTTATATAAATAGGAAAGTTTTTTGAAAATTGTTTGTACGGGAAATCCACCCATATGGAAATGAAGTCTTCAGTTCAACTTGTAATATCAAATTGCATAACTGGATGTTTCCTAATTGGCTCATATTTCAAACACTATATATTATGCTGCCTTGGAGCCAAATGCTGGTCAATACCTACCAACTTTATTTTCATAGGTAAAGAATAAAAGATCTGAATATATGGTATAACATATCATATGCGCTTTGGCTTGACTTACCAACAGACTATCATTTTCCTCCATTTGCCCAATGATTTCCTCAATCAAGAGCTCCCGCTCAGTAACATCACCATGTTCCAGACACTTTTCAACAACATTTGATGCATATTTATGCTGACTCAATAGTACAATTTTCCCAATCAACTTGCTGATAATTTGGCTTCTTTCATAGGGCTTTCCCCTTTCCAAAACATGCTGCAAGCAGTATGATCCATAATTATATTTCATTCAGTTAGAAATAACAGAGACTTGGGCAATGAAATCACAAATGAAGAAGCAATGTCATAATGCTAATGATACCAGGTCAGATGATTTCTTTAAAAGCTTGACACTACCATTAAACCATTTCAGGTATCTGAAAGAAAGTCATATTTATGTAGCAGCTCACAAGTTAGTTCGGATTAAAAGAACCACTTTGATTGTATCAAGAATTTTACCATTGAGCAACATTTCTAAAACTCTAGACCACTGTGGTCATTTTCCAAGTGCTAAGAGAACATAAAGAAAATTAAGAATAACACTGAACTAGAAACACAATCAAATTAGGGTTACAGTCTTAGCGGACAAAGAAAGAAACAATCCCTTCGAGCACCCCTCCGTTAGCAAACAAAAGAATTGAGGAATGAAATAGTTAAGTGAGGCTAGATAAAAACAACAGAGAGCACAAAGTAAAGACACCAACCTGGGTAACATAATTCCCATACTGGTCTTGAGCAAGAGCATAAGTAGATTCCAAGATTTCATCAACTATAGATTGACTTTGAATGTCATCTGAACAATGCTCCAAAACTCTCTATCAAGTAAAAGCGTATTGTTTCAAAATGTGATACACATGATCTAATTGGAGACTTCATAATGGAAAACTGTGAGCCATTACCTGTATGACGCGACAACCATAGGGATGAGTAGAAAGTGTGGAAACTTGGCCTCGAAAAGCAGAAATGATAAATCCAATTTTCTCTGTGGGAATGCATTCTATACACTTCTGTATTACATGATTTCCATTTTGATCACGTACACATTTCAGAACATGTCCATCAAGCTCATGCACAAGTTGTGTTTTCTGGTCAAGCTCAATAACCTCAAGAGCCTAAAATAAAGCATCCAACACAGAATCCAGATATGTAAAACATAAGGACAAGTTTTTAAGATTCATAAATTCTAAAGAAGTTATGAGGGAAGAAACATGTGTAACAAGGCTTCCAGATTTACATCCTCAGTATATACTTAAGAAAAATGTTCACGAAGCCAATTTGCAAGCCCCAAAAGAGTATATCATTGACAATAATGATGACTTTGATCCTTTAGTAGGTGTAATTGCCTAATAATCAATAATCAGACTACATGAATAACCATTAAATATTTTCAAAGTTCATATGAATTTGATCCAACCACTAGCATACACGACTTTATGATGCTCGGGTCGGATGTACTATAATGTAGTTTATATCTAATCAAGATGAAACTCACAAGTGAGAGATTAAGTCAAAGATACTTCAAAAATCAGACAAAGCTTAAATTAATTAATTCCAACAATGATTCCTGTAGTTAAAGGTGTTTGAGTGGAACAGAACCATTGTTTAAATTTGCATCACCTCAAGGGCATGTATGTAAATTAAATTGATCGGAAAGGATAAAAGATAATCTCTCCATATTCTGTTCATCAGCTGATCAATGTGTCATTTTTAAGAGAGGATTTTTATAGAGTCTGAAAGGTACTTCTAAAAACCTATTTTGGAACTGCTCTCCAACCCCCTTGCAGTGTAAAACTTTCTATGAATATTGCATCCCTGGGCAAAAATAAAAAAATAAAAAATATTTGTCCTATTGACATGTAATGTAACAACTATGAAAGTCTCAATAAGTTCCATTCTTCTCTCTGAGATAAAATGAACTCATAAAATATACCTAAGCAGAAGATAGGATGATTTCTGGAATTAAGACAACATATTTATTATGAAAATCAAGTTTCAGCATACCTTTTGGATTACACGACAACCATACATCTGCAAACTTAAAGGCAACATTTGTCCAGCAAGTTGATCTGCAAGCTCCTTTTTCTGCTCGGCACTCCCATATTCAAAAAACTGTAACAGAAAAAATAACTGAACAATGTTAATAGGCCATTCGCAGAGTTCACAAGTCCATAAAGTTGATAAGTGATCCAACAAACAAGCAATTAAGCAGACACAAATTATGAATTCATACCTTCTGAATAACATAATTCCCAAATACATCCGTCATTAGTTTTGAAGCACGTGGAAGAATTTCTTTGAAAACTGATGCCTTCTCTTCAGCAGTGCAGTATTCTAGCTTCTGCTGAATAAATCTACTCCCATGTTGATCAACACTGAAGTTGTATACGAACATAAAAAATTATTACTAATAGTACAACCAGAATAAAGGAACAACAAACTTAGTATGGAGCAAGCAATACCTGAACTCAACAATGCGCCCTGCTATATCAGAAAGTTCAAACTTACGGGGATTACTAGTTTTCAGTTCTTCGAGAAAAGAATGTCTTTTAGGGTCCTCCGAGCTGAAGCTTCTCGGCCCTTGCCACCCAGAATATACTCCACTAATCGAACCTTGAGGAAACCTGATTTCATTTTTCTTACCAAGATGATTTGTTCTACCCATTGGAGATGATGGCAATATTGGACTACCAAGAGGCAAGGCTGGAAACTGTGTCATTATAGGCATGGTAGAATTATTTCCATAATAACCACTACCATTGATTCCCACTTTTCTTGGACTTGGAATGCCCAGATTACCAATACTTGAAGACTGAAAATTTTGGTCACCCGTATAAGCAGTACTATATAGTTCTTGCTGTGAAAGTTGGCCTCCAATAACCCTTGATGCCAAGTGACCATATTGACTTGAGGCACCATATGCATCCTCCAAAGGGCGTGGATAGTATTGCATATTTAGGGGATCCAAAAAAGGTGGCTGGAGCATTGGCCCATGTTGCCCATAAAATCTACTTGGGTGTTGCATATCACCTCCATGGGGAATTCTCTCCCCTCTTGAAACATCAGCAGTTCGACCATTAAAGCTTGGCCCCGAAGTAGCATCAAAAGGCATAGGAAAGGAACCATGGGAAGCATACCCAGGCATATATGAAGGAAGAAATGTAGAACCTAAAGCATATCCACCAGCGCCATATTGTGCAGGAAATATACCAGATGGCTGATAATTCGGGTAGAATGGATTCCCTGAAGTCATATATGCTGCTGTTGTAGCGTACAAGGGAGGTGTGAATCCAGGTGAGTGCAATGAGGGTTGTATATCAATAGAAGAGAACTTTGGATAGCCATGGGGAAGATTTTCCATTCCACTTTGCAAATGATTCATTCCTTGTGAAACTAATTGAGTCTGAACCCCCTGAAGTTGATATGGAACACTTTGTTGTGTAGAAAACTGGTCTTGTGGCACATACCTCCCATAAGATTGTTTCTCATTTTGCTTGTTATTGTTGATATCAACATTAGATGCTCTCACCCTGGAAAGATGCAACCCAAGGTCACCGCTAATTGATGCATTATTCCCCAACCCATCATCATGCTCAATATTAGATTCATCTTTCTGTAGGTTCCCTGTAGCATCACGATGTTGAATACTTGGGGAGGTGGTAGCCAAAGGAACATCATTTGGTATGTACCCAACAGCATGCGCATCCAGGGACCTTGTATCTGAACAATCATTTGTAGAGCCTGAATTTGGTTCTGGTAATTTTGACTTGTTGAGAGAAGAAACACTTGGTGAAATCAAATGTACATCAGTATCAGTTTGTTCATCTGTTGTTCCAAGACTGGATGGGAGAGATTGATTATATACAGGAGATGGAGTTCGGGGGAAGTCTTGCTAAAAAAACCACCAAGAAAATGAAAAACGTGAGCCATGGCAACACATACTGGAAAACTATAGCTACTACATTAAGAAAACATCTTGTAAACCACTTATTGGCCAAAGGAGATAATAATAAACAACTACCACATAACAGTTCTGAACTATATGATTACTCATGATTCAAATCTAGTACACACTACAAAGTATAAACTGATAAATGATTTGATGCATAACTTATCTTCAACAACAAAAAAGGGAGGGTGTGTTGGAAGGGAAATATGGTAATACTTCATACGTTATAGCTAAATGCATGAAGCAAAAACTAAAAACAAGAGAGTTAAACATTGTTAAGCACAGCTAAGCCAAATTATTGTTGATTAAAATTATAGATGCTAAACCACTAACTTTAATTCCTATACCTGTATGAGATCCACTAAACTCTTATTATAACTTGCCAAAGAAGCCGTATTCTTGACAGGCATTACTGCACCATTATTTTCTGCCAGGTTATCTTTAGATATTGTGGCTGACCTAGCATCAGTAGGGTCCTCCTTATGAGTGGAAAGAGAACCTTGAGAAAGATGCAAGGATCCATTGCTACTGTCATCTAAAGAAGGCAATCTCTGATTGGTGCCTAAGCCCCCAATTTGACGGACCATGTGATGATTCTCCCATAAGATAGGTGGTGGAGGAAGACTTGCATTCAAGTTCATATTCGATAAATAATATGCCAAATAAGCTGGGTCTGAACGCAGGTGTTCCTCAAACTCAACATTATTAACTATGCTGCTTAAATTAGTCGAGCTTGTTCCCATACTGGAGTTATGTTGACTTAACAGGTTTTCAATAGACGAAAAGGAACCTTCCATACTTGGTGGAGCACTACCACTTCGATTAGGTATAACTTCAGGTCTATCTCTCCGAAAACTACGCCCCTTCGAAATGCAGCACGAATCCTCTGCTGCCGTACTTATCAATGGAGATCCAAATGTTGCAGCGTCCTTAGATGAAGGCCACTTTTTGCCTCTGCTGCTTTCCACCATTCTCGTGAGGCTCTCAGTGGCCATCCTAACCGAACAATGATGGTTTTTATTTATCAACAATTACCTTCATAAATTATTTGGCAGCATATCCAAGCCATGTTATGCTCCTTTCAACAGTACACAGTTGCAAGTAATAATTTGATCCAAGCAGGTAGCACACTCACAGAACCTGAATAATTTATCCGTAACAAGAAGGCCCTGCATATAGAACATAATTCATATGAATTAACCACATCATGTCCTTTATGTATTCATGTTCATATAGAGAGATTGCAAATGAAAAATACGTTAAGAAATCTGATCCGAAAAGAATAAATAGTTCCACATGGTTAACTTCAGCACAGACCACGTTGACAAACCCGCAACAAATGCAGAAATAACTGTCCGAGTCTCTCATGAAAAAACTATCACATATCTAGCACACAGACATTAACCAATCTATCAAATAGAAAACGAGAGCTAAGAGTATTGAAACATAGGTAAATCCTTTCACATTCTCCTTTACAAATTGTAAGAATCCCATTGCAGCCGATAAATGAACTTCGACCCACTTCAACACTTAATTGCCTACATGTTGACCAGAATATCAGCTTAGGTGTATAAAACTACATGAGAAACTTGGTTATTTATGGTTTCCTTAAAAAATTAGCCATTTAACACTTATTTAATTTTGTTTTGGGCCATAAATTACGCTACAAACTTTTTCTCATCCATAACATAGGTCCTAGTAATGAGTCACTGTACCAAAGTATACATGTACTGGAAAATTTACTTAGTATCTCAATTAGCATTGATGTTCTACTCATACAATCTTGTGGGAATGACGCTAAATACAAAAATTACTCATGTAAGAATAATTTTATCTGCAGAACCATTTCTGATTCGGATACCTATTTACTTATATGGAAAATATAGTTCTGATTCGGATACATTAAACTGCCTCTCACTTAAATGCTCTCTGCTGCGTATAGTTCTTATATTGTGTTTGAATTGACCTATTGCCTTATGTAAAATTACATTTGATTATGTATAACTGATGTAGCTGTTCATGTAGCTTATACTGTCTCCCATGCATTTGCTTTACACTCTAATACCGTACACCACTAGTGTTTTAGCTTCCCAACCTTAAAGGATGCTCAATTCATGAAATGAAACTACCCTTAAACGCATTTCTTTCTAAAATCAATTCATATAACACAATTACAATAAAGTAACCTTACGATCACGACCACTTAAACAAAACTTGTAACAGTCATTTCGAAAGCAAAATTCAAAAAACTAAACAAAACCCACTAAGCCTATACTCATTTACACACTCTACAAATAGAATTTGAAGAATATTCCCAATACAAACAATCCCAAAAGACAAATGATAATAAATAGCAGAAATAAGTTCACAAAAGTATAAGTCAAAAAGAAAGCATAAACTTGCACATGTTTGAACAACAAGAAGAGTATTAGAATCATCAGAAACAAGCAGAGCATGAGAATTTTGAGGACTAATGCTAAGAATTTGAGCAGAAAAGGATTTAAAGTCTCACCAGGTAATGGCAGCAATTCTTCAAAGTCTGAAATTTTGGATGAACAGAACACAAAGCTCAACCCTTTTTTAAGCTCTGAAAGATATGTGGAATTACTAAGAAGGGGAGCTTAAGAGAGAGAAAGTCTTACAAAGAAAGTGCTTGAGACTTGAGAAACAGAGAGCTTCTTTGTTTGAGAAATACAAGAATGTTGCTTGCATAACATTCTCATTTCTCAGGGTTTGAAGCTTTTAATATTAAAATGCTTTTGACAGTTTAAATAAGAAGAGTTTTATTCTGGAAATATATGTACAGTAAATGACATAAATGCCATCGATGCTTAGCCTTAATCTGGTATTTTGGATGCTGTATGTATGGGTAATTATGTCCATAGATGGGGACAAGTGGGACTTCAAGGTTTGCCCCAAATAAAAGTTTCAAACAAGTGGCTTCCTGGCTATTGTTGACATTAGTTAGGTCTTCCAAAACGTGAGGCAGTGTTTGGATGTATTTGTATAGGTCAAGGAATGGTATTTACTTGAATTTGGGTTGAAGCCTCTTGGAAAGTTCAACACCATTTCTTTACAGTTTCTTCAAGCTTGACTACCTATACGAATTGAAGCAACAATTGTATTGGTTTTCCATGCCTATGTGGCTAATAAATAAAGTTAACGGTAGTACAAAACTGAAGTTCTATTTTGAAATACTACTAAAATTTTATGATGTAAATAATCTTGTAAATTTGGAGCGAGCAGTTCTGCCTCAAGTAATAAAGAATTTCAAATCCACAAGCACAACAAGAGTTCAAACTCTCAACCTTTTTTTTCTTTGAATACAAATCTCACGTAATAAAGAATTTCATATTCACATACACAATGAGTTCGACTCCCGACTTTTTATTTTTGAATAAGAAAGAATATAGAATTGGTTCAAGGAGAGTTGATATGAAAGTCATAGAAAATTCACTTGTGAAAAGGAGGCAGTAGGTGACTTAATTGTCACGAACTTACAATCACAAAATTCATGAGTACTTTTGTATTGGTAAACTCCAAACACTCCTCCATGAAGTCTGTCATAGAGTGGTTGCCGTTTTGAAGGCCTACTTGGCCGTTCCACTTGGTTACTTGAGGAGCCAAAATGTCCCCGTCCAATTCATCCCCACTATTTATTGTTTTTCTTTTGGTTAGTAATAGACTTGCTATTGAAATGTTATAACTTGGTGACGAGATTACCCCCTTAAGATGGATAATACCATTGGAATTTACTCGCTCAGCCAACCATTCGCGCGGGGTAGTCTTGGATTTTAACCCATTCAAAGATTTTAGTCAACTGCCTATATTATAGGAAATTACATCTCTAACCCCTAAGAACACATGATATGTGTCCAAAGTGTTTAGCTAGTGTTTGTTTTGTTTTTTTGTTTTTGCTTTATTTGGTGAGAGTTTGAGTGAGAAAAGAGTGTTGGATCAATTGATTGAAAGACAAAAATATAACACACACACAAAAAAAACTAATTGTAAACAATTATCATACTACTTTACTTTCTTAGTTGCAATTGTATTTGTCAGGATAATTTTTCCATTGGGTAAATGTTAAATTTTTTGTTTCACTTATTGGGCATTTTGGATACATAACAATGAAAAATATTATATATAAAAAATACCCCATAAAACAAAACAAAGCATAAAACATAGAACATAGAGCATATCAACTAAAGCAAAAGCCCATATATAGGGCCACGTGAATGTGACTATGTGGGGCGGTGGCTTCTGTTAAAAGCACTGTGGAGTTTAGTATGTCATCTTTTAGGGAAGCGTGTTCCCCAATGACACAACATTTTAGATTTTCTAACGTGAGACGTCTTGACTTTGTTGTCCTAAAGATTAGATTTCCATCATTACCCGATAAACAACTCCGGGAAAATTAGAAGGTCAACCCACACGATTAAAATTACAGGTGAACCCGATACGACACAATCCATTACCAGTCTGTGTTGCTAAAAAACAAACCCTCAAGCTTAAAACTTCTAGTTCTTGCAAAAAGTCCTAAAGAGATTTATAAACTTCTCAAGAAACTCACATATTTGAGTCATGTTAATTCAATCACTATGCAGTCAATGTTCTTGTTAGAGCAAATTTACTGCCAGCAACTCTAGTTTAATGACAAAATAATAGCATACTACAATTGCAGAAAATTTAGTCTGAGCAACTTTTTGTTTTATATTCATATAGGAAACTGATCAATGGCTCTCCTAGTCTTAATGGCAAAAGGAAAGTTCCTCATTCCTAGAGAAAATGAGAGACTAGAGAAAGGGATCAGTCTGCTGCTGCTAAACATCAAAGGAACATATGCTTAGCTTCGTATTTCAGTCCTAGAGCTATTAACAAGGGAAAAGAGTGGGAGAGGGGTCTCTCCGCAACTTGCCGTCTACTAAATCTAGTTTTTTCATCTTTTCCTCACACCAAAACAGCTGCTCTTTGCTTATTCTCACCATCCGAAGAACCCTCAACAAAACTTTGGCATCGATGAGGCTAAACAAAAGCTGAACATCTTCTTGTGATTGTGGCCAGGATTTCTTCTTCCAGCCTTTCCTCTTGTTGCGCAGTTCCTTTAGTTTCATCCATTTCTGCAGCACAATTACACAAGTTGTAAGACATTATATAATCATTTGAATGAGAAAGAATTGAACATAACACTAATAGAAGGATTACCGCCGCCATATACTCTATCATTATCTTAATACGTCATTCCATTCCATGACATGAATACCACACATAACAATGTGGTGATTACAAGAATCAGTTAGTAACCAAACCACAATGGTCATGAGATACAGCAAACTGGAGAAAGCTTTCTATTACTTTAGGGTAATTTAGTACTCTTCTATATGTTTATATTCAAGCACAACCATATATGCACACACAGAGTTTGGAGCAAACTCTTTGACTAACGATTTAATGATCACTTATGCTTACAAAATCTAGATGGTGTGTATTGTGTTGCGTGTACACCTACAAGAGGTTTGTGAAGAAACTCAAACAAATAAGGATAAGGCGTGAACCTTCGACAAGTACACAATACAAGTGTTGTGTGTAATAAACCAGACCAGACTGTTTCATAATTGGGAATCCCTAATCAGCAGGCTATGAATTTCCTAAGCCCACTTTTCTTACAAGACTTTGCTATAACTTGTACAAAGATGTCAAGGTGGAAAAATACAGCAGCAAACTTCACCTTCTCAAGAGAAGACTGAATCTGCTGAAGTGGGGTGGCAGCCTGGTTTTGATTCCCAAACAAGTTAAGAACGGAGCTTGTTTTTTTCTTATCCATCTTCATGAAAAGCTGAAAAGTGAGGATTGAGGTTTCAATAATCTTGATGAGATCAGGGGCATGAACCATATAATCTGATTCTTCTTCCTCCGTTCCTTTTTTAACTGGACCTGAATAGATTCATGAAGCCAAGTTGTTAAAATCATGAAGCCAAGTTGTTAAAATCACAAACACAGAGACAATGAAATAAACAGCAAGTATTAATTCTAGTAAGCTGATAACAAATATATACGCATTTTATAGTACATAAAACTCGGCTTCTACTCTCAAGTGAATTTACAACCATAGTAGACATAAATTTTTTTATCTAAAATCTTTTGGATTTGTCACAAGAACCATACTTTGTATATCAGGGACCCAGAGGAATTTAGGCAGATGTCTCTGCGTGCGAGCATAAATTTCAGCCCTGTGGCCCTCCTCAAAAGGTTCATTTTCAATAAACCTTTGTAATAAAACCTGGAATTGTTGAAACTGTTGAGCACTGTGGTTATAACAGTTGGGATTTTCAGGTTGGCATCTGATTAGCTGGTTCAGTTGATTGTACTGACAGTGCAGTGCCTCCCAAGACAAGCAAATTTGAGCTACATATGATGTCTCAATATCCTGATAACGATCATTCTCTGGCTGCTGAAGATGCTCAGTCTCATCATCAGGTTCTTCAATCTTCTTCACAGAAAGACAGCGAAAAGGGGAGGTAAGCTTCTTAGACGCAGATCTTGGTGATGGAGTTGTAGGGGTTTGGATACCTGCAGAACCTTTATTTGTGATGAAGATTTGAAGAATCTATAGGTATGCAGTAATCATGCAAATCAAGAAACAACAAATAAACTAATGTAAGGTTGTTTGAGTTTGTAAGGTTATTAACAGTCCTAATCTTCAATATGGAGAGGTATTATTTAGTTGAGGATATGAACAGATAGCTTCCGAAACATGAGCTTACTTTTACAAACTGAAATAGATGTAATTTAGTTCACATTAAATGATGTCTTATTTAAACAGAAAAACTGATATATTAGATTCTGAGGAGAAACTAATGTTAGCAAAATAAGACACTGAAAAATTAATGATGCCTCTTGTGTCTACGCTCAACTCAATCAAATTACTAGCATTATTGAGCTATCAACATTTGTCTGAAAATTCAACTCTGTCAATTATTTCAAAGATAACTAAAAGCTCAAAACAGATGCACTTCTATTTATATCTTTACTTATTCTAGCATCCCATATAGGTTGTTGGGCACAGACAATCTTTCCTTGTTTTTCTATTTTAGCCATGAAGGGGAAAACTTCATATGTATTTTATGTGGGTAGAGACCCAAACAACCAGTCAAAAATAAGTGAAGTCTTAAAAGTATGCTTGAATTTGAAAAAATATAAATTAGAACAAATCATTATATGTTTACCAGTTTCATTAAGATGCTGCGCACTCATCCGTTCAAAGAACAACATTCTCTCGCAGTACTTGTCATATACAGCACCAAAGCCACACCACCATTGCCGGCCTTCTGCTTCGACATCCCTCCACTCGTTAGAGCTTGTCTCACCATGCTCTTCTTCTTCATCCTCTTCCGGGAATGACTCTTCTTCCGGAATCAACACCATAAAACTATTCCTTCTCAATTCTTTTAACCTCCGCTTGACCTCCTCTGTTATGAAATCATCATCATCATCCTCAGCCTCAGCTATAGAATCAGCATTAGCTGACTTACCAAAATCATCACCACTCTCCTTCCTAGGTTCCTCCGGCTGTGGCACAGGATTGTCCTCTGAAACATTTTCTGGGTCTGGTTTGTGGGCTTTTCTAAACTTTTTAACTTTGAAGAAATCCATAATCCAATCAGCAACAGATAGGCTTTTCTCAATATTTACTCCAGCAATAATAACTCCACTTTGTTCCAAGGTTTCTAAAGACTACCAGTAGATATGTTGTGACTTTTGAACAATAAAACCGTGAAGTTATAACAGAAAAATTGGTAAACTTGCATTTCTCAAATCCATTCTGAGCCAGAATCTGATAAGTAAGAAACCCTAGATCTAAGAAGAAGATCTAACAATCCAAGCCTCCTAATAAGAAAATGAGTGATCTAAACACTGAACTGGTGACAACCCAGAAACTCTAGTGAGTTCAGAACAATAAAAGTACAAACTTTTAGTCAACAACCTTAAATAAAAACATCATAGAGCTCATCAAAGTACATTTCTGTCAAGGTACTCAAGCTACAAGGCTTCAGAGAACTCAAAGTACAGATCAAGAAATCACCTTTGGTAGACTCACAAAACGCCAGAGAGATCAGAACCCACAAAATTGCTCAAATATCAGCAGCAGATTTCTCGAACATTTCCAGTGCCTGGAAGTACATTACACTAGCAGACACCTAAAAACCCCCAAATCATACAAAAACCACTACCTCCTAGGAGCTCGGTCAGTGGCAACATACACAGTGATCAAAACCCAAAAAAACTTAACAAAATTTGCTCATTTATTCACCATTCCACTGCTCAAAACCACGCCTTTGAGCTACCCTACACTGAAAAGTAAGTCCCAAAAGATCAAAAAGTGCATGAACAGCTAAAACACCGTCATGAAAAGTACCACAAAGTAAAGTCAATCTTCCAACTCCTAGAAAGCCCAACACTGAAAAATGTCTTAAGACCCAAAAGCTAAATCACCCAAAAATCCATGAAATCCCAGAAGATCCAAGTGCATTTATTAGCTACTGAAGCCCCAAAAACACAACACTTTCAATTATGAAGAAAAAGAAACGGTCCCAGCCAGAAACCCAGCAACCCAGAAGAGCAAAATATGCAGAGATAGAAGGGTGAACAATGTTTGGGAACAATGTAAATGCTTTGCATGTGAGCGATAAATTGTTGGGTTATACTAATTTCCCAATAAAATCAGCTTCTTTTTCCTTTTCAAACTACTTTCAATTTAATTTAATGAAAGTTTGCTATAAATGAAAGATCTTTTCTTTTTCTCTTGTTTGATTTTATTTAATAAATGAGTTGGGATTCAGATTAATTCGCTATAATTTAATGGTTGTTTCTGAGTGTAACAATGTGTTGGGTTTTGGAATTTTCTCAGAAATGGGAAGAGCTCGAAACTCAAGAGGAACACAGAACAGTGGACAATAGCATTAGTAGTGAGGAGAGAGAGACAGTTGTGTCAGTCCTCTGTACGAGAGAATATTGTCATAATAAACACAAAGAAATTAGAAAAAAAAAGCCGCGCAAAAGTGGTTTTGATTTGTGCATGGTGATACAAATTACATTCTTGCCCTCCTTAAACATCTAAAATGACCATCATGTAAATCTCCATCTTTTTCTTTTCAATTGAATAAATATGTTATGAAATTATTTTGCAATTTGTTGTCGGTGGAAAATTGCCATTCAATCAAATTTCACACTAAAAGCATGGTGAGTTATTCATGTCATTGACTAACCTCATGAAATATGTGCTTATTTGGTGTAGAAATATATTAAATTGGCAATCCATCGAAAATGGATCAACAAAGAAATGAAAACACATTATATACATTGTGTATATGTATCTATAGTTAAGATATTGGAGGAATTAAATGAAAACATTCGTTGTCTCAACATTCTCATTCAGGCGATCATATATGATGAGGTAACATTCTCATTGGTGCTATTATATATGGTGTTGACACCATACTGACCTCATCTTCTTTCTAAGCAAATCTCACTTCAAACAAATATGTGTTCGCTTCGGCCTCATCATCTTAAATAAATATGTGCTCGGTTCGGTCTCAACACCTCCATGATACGCGCTCGGCTCGACCTCACTACCTCAAACAGATATGTGCTCGGCCTAGCCAAACATGGTCTTACTTGCGGCTTTGACACTATGTGACCTAAGCAAAGCCCCCAAATCAATGATAGCCATGTAAAGCCCCCCAAATCAATGATAGCCATGCAAAGACCTAAGTCAAGGATGTCCATGCAAAGACCCCAAATCAAGGATGGCGTGCATTCTCTACCACTACTTAGACTATAAAAGGGAGCTCACCACCTCCAAGCAAAGGGAACAGCAACTGCCACTTCTTCAAGAGCTCTCACAAGCTCTCTCTTTTCTCTTACAAAGGCTCTGAAGCCTCTCTCTTTTTCATACACAATGTAAACCATACTCAAATACAAATACAAATACAAAGCTATAAACTATAGTGAATGTAGCCCCGTATGGGTGAACCACTCAAACATTTGTGTGTATGTGTGTGATTATGTCTTAATTTGTTAGATATGAATTCACCCGTTAACATATGGTATTGCAACCTCAAGTTCAAATCTAAGAAAAGTGGTCAGTATTGATAAACAATTGAATAAAAAGTGTCATGAATCTTGATTTCGTTTTATGTTATGTTGTGATGATAATGAGTGCATATACTGTATTATGCCGTATTAGTTTTTTGTTGTTGTCATTTGAATAGTTGGGTAGAAACAAAACAGACTACTTGTTAAAGGTAAAATAAAAGTAAAATAAAAACTCTTGTGGGCTTCAAAATACTTGGGCCCACAGAAGACAAGTCTGTTTCGAATCATAGGAGAGGCCTTCAACCAAAAGGCTTGATATCGTGAAAATTAATAAAATAAAATAAAAATTTCCGTTGCCGGGACTTGAACCCGGGTCTCTCGGGTGAGAGCCGAGTATTCTGACCAACTAGACTACAACGGATTTGATAATTATAGCAACAAAGATTCTATATATACCATTGTACAAAGACCATAACCTTATTTATTAATTTAATTTCGTCCAAAATAAAATTAGTGTTTTATCTCTCATTTGATTTCTTTTAGACAATTCTAATTTCTACCAACTTTCTTCCCCAACTTGGGTGGCATTTTCACATTGCAGTCCACAAAAGTTGTAACTTCTAATGGCATTTAGAAATTAGTCTAACAAAAAATAAGGGTGTTGACCCAAAAAGAATCTTGTTCACGGCGTTATGCTAAAATATAATTTCAAGTTGCATTACATTCTCGTGGTTGTAGTTATACAACAAAAAATTTCAAGCAACTCTACTCCTCTATTTGGGTACGTATTTGAATCATGCAACTATTAACAGTACAAATATAAACAGTTTCTTTATGCTCCTATCAAGCATGGTACACAACAAGACATTCAATTTTTCAGACGGCCATTCTCTTCGAGATGAGACAGAAGGCAGAAGCAAAGAGTGACCCCTATATATATACAAATACTCATGAATCCTGAATAAATAGGCATTTGAGGTGGATCAGTAACCTAACCAAATGGATGGTATTGGCTGAAACTTGGTCTTTGCGCAAGCCAACACATCATAGTAATCTACATGATCAAAGCAGTCGCGAAAATCAGTGAATAGCTTTTCAAACACCCTCCATTGGACTTTGATTGATCTTGAGTAGGGGTATGGAAGAAAAACCTGCTGAATATGAATGAATTAGCAGCGGATGACCTATACCACATCAAAGAAAATAAACATTTTGCAAGAACAAGATAAACTTGGTCGTGTTTGTATGGTGCTTTGTCACAAAAATACAGGTAATTTCTCCTACAGTATCATCCATATTCTCCACCACTAAAACAAAATACTATCAGCCTACACATCCTCTTTAAGTAATTTCATAAATCAATTCAGATAGTAAATGTCAGAGAAAAAAGACTGAACTAATGTATGCTCGGTATCTCCACAGTAGTTATAGTGAGTATATTAATTAACAGAAACGATAGCTTACATCCCCCTCTTGTGCGAGACGTTTAAGTATTTGAAAAGTGTGCTCATTTTCCTCTAAATTGTCAAGAACAGCCAGCCAGATCTGGCCAGCAAGATCATGAGCCATGTCTCTCGATTTACCGCAAGCAATGAACTGATCTGCTAAAACACGCAGTAATCCCAGGTCATGATGTGAAAAGAATTTACAGCCTGGTATTAAATAAACTAAAGTGTGAGCACCAAACTTCACTATCAGATTTGATATCCAATCATCCTTGCCACATGACAGTGGACAATAACAGGTTCAAGATAACATGTACATTCCAATACCATATTCTAATTATCAGGACACTGAGATTGGAATTATAGAACATCAAATGGCATCATGGATCACAATTTGTGAGGTACAGACATGGGGATGTATACTTATGCATGCCATACATGTTATTTAAAGCAAAAAAAATTGAACATGTCCATAAGCCAGAAGCAAATGCAAGATTGGGGATCAGTATTTAACTGAAGTATAGTCATTGCACATATCAAATTTTAAAATCTAAACATATGAAGGTAGGGAGCAAGAAAAATGCAAGCAAAATTTGAAACAGACCTATTATGGTTCCATGCAGTATACTAGAAGAGGGTGGCATAGTTGAAAGCTCAAGCTGCTCTTTTAGAAATAAATATGTATGGCCCACAATCTCATCAATCTCACCATCCAGAGAAAAGATATGTTTACTGATATATAAAGCTGCAAATCTCCTGAGAAAATTGTCAATCGCTTAGCAAAATATAATGCATGGATTTTAAAGTCAAGCACATGCATCAGACCAGCAGCTACTGTTAAAGATATCCTTGCACTTGTAAGTCTAAGTTGTTTTTTCTGCATTGATTTGGAAACAAGATTATAACGTGGATCTTAGGGGAGAGTCACAGCTATCTGCTTAGGATGGGAAAGGAGATTCTTCACTAGAAATCCAGAACAACAGAACATAAAAACTCAGAAGAGAGTAATTATTAAAAGATATAAGAGAAATTAGTTAGAAATGGATAGAAAGCAAGAAAAAAGAAATGACCATCGCAAGGAGAAATGTTATGCTACCTCTTGCTCAACCCTCGAGGGATAGGTCCAGGCCACCTTTTAGCTTGGTTAGCCAAAGGAAATGTTGTAGCAAGAGCAGCTTGCCACAAGCATTCTCCACGAAACAGATTGGCCCACTGTTTTTTGACACAGGATATTTGTGCCCACTCCAAGACAGGAACTCGAATGAAAATTTCTGTTAGGAGATGATCAGGAAGCTTTCCAAATGAACTATCAACTGACATTAGAGTTCTGCAATGTGAGAACCAAAAACATGAGAAGTTACTTAAACAAGAAAATCAAAAATAAAATGGACAAATCTTCATTTAAAACAAGGTCATAGTTTATGGTTCTGAACAAATACAACATTTTCCAAAGCACTGAAATTTCCAAACAGAAGAATAAATTCTTAACCTAGTGCCATTAAAGCAAACTACCAATCATTCTAAAACAAACCCAATCAAGCTCCAAAAATTATATTAGCCAACACACTACATCGTAAAGTTTATATAGAGTGCATGTATTATTATCTTTTGGAAGTTCAATGCCTTCATTAAATATTCCATATCAATTACAAGAACCAATCCATCATCCAAAAGGGGATGGTTGAAAAGAAAAACTTAGCCATTTGTAGAATAACTCTAACCAATCAATACATCATAGTCAGATAATTTCTGAAGTGGTTATCAGGGAATGCAAGGAATTTCAAAAAATAACAAGATTAACTTATTCTAGCTTAGAGAAACAAGACAATCCAAGGAGATGATAGAAATAAAAGGAAATCCTTCGTTCTTGCTCTAGAGACAAAAAGCCGTTGACCAACAACTCCTCCAGATATTAACACCAAAAAACAAAGTAACCCATACTTGTTTCATCAAAATCAATCCAGTTCTGATAAATTTACTCAAAGACCAAATAATATACAAAATAGAAGAGATGAAAAGGAAAGAAATCGGTGGAATATCACTTAATTAACCCACCAAACACATGTTACTCTTGCAATTACATAAAATGCAAAGCTGAAACAATTCAGGATACCATAAGGCAGCAGCCCACAAAAGCCTTGTTGAATTGACATAATTCTATTAAATTTTCAGTTCAAAGTTCAAACCCAAAATACATTCCCATAAAAAATGAAAAAGGGTAAAGGAAAGATGAACACTTTGTGAAAAATCAGGATAGATAGCTACTTAATCTGCTAAAAATAAATATACAGAGTAGAAAAGTTCAAAATTCTATTAAGCGCATGGAAGGAACTTGCACAAAAACAGAGTAAAAGCTCAGTGTAGATTTCATGGTGCAAATATGAACTGAACCAGATAAACAACAATTCAACAACATCACTGGGCAAACAAAGTTTATACAAATAAAATTTCAGAGAGAGAGAGAGAGAATGATAATGAATTTTAACCTGAGAGGAAGAGTGAGTTTTTCAGCTCAAAGCTTTGCCTTTGTTGGCCGAATTTTCAGCTGAATGTTGCAATAGAAGAAAAGAGTCCTGCTTTGCTCTGCTTAGGTGGCTATTTCAGGTGAGTGACGTGAGATCTTTTGTTTATCTTTCTGGGTTATAAATTTGAGGTCTTCGGTTGGTCCCTGCAGAGTTGCTGCTGTTCGTAAGCTTGTTAATTACAGAAAGAATAAAATCATGAAGAAAACTCTTTTTGTGGTTTGCAATGCTTTGGATGAATTGGCAATGATATGCCCTGCAGGATACACGTATGTTCGTGGGTTGGCTTCTACTACTACCAACCATATATTGGATGCTCGGATCGGATATGAACTGATGTGACATATTATTGTGGTTATTTCTCGTCAGCATAATATCAAATTGAACTCACATACCGTACCATATTATGTTTCTTTAACAAATAATATAAGACCCATAAAAGAATAATAATAAGGGTCCCAAATGCTAACTGTTGTGTAAAATAACTTACAGATGAAAAGAGAGGCCGACATAGAATAAGAATAGGGTATACGACATGTTACTATTGTTGTGAAAAATAACTTACTTGCAACCTGGTGTATATTTTTCATCTTTGTCTTCTTTTTTTGGACGAAAAGATAAATTCATATAAAGAATATTAGATATGCTATATCTATTGTGGAAAATAACTTACTAGCAACGAAGCATATATTTCTTTATGTTTATCTTCCTTTTCCAGTGATGTAAAGAAAAACCGGTTACAAGAGAAGAGAGACACACACAAACAAAGTATATCCCCGGTTACATGGTGAAACAAAAAGATATATAGAGGTTGAAATAAGTAAAATATTTAAAAATTCACTAAAGAAATAATAATTAAAATATAATTACTAATTAAAGTAATTAAAAAGACTAAAATATTACTTAATTACATATATTAAATTAAAGAAGTTGGTCACAAACAAAAGTAAAGAAACTAATTTTATATTTTTAAAATAAAATAAAAAAGAAAAAACCTCTCCCGACGAAAATTCGTCGGCAAAGGTCTACACCGGCACATATTTGCCAGATTAAACCTTCCCCAACGAAATTTACCTATACCGACGAAATTTCGTCGGTATAGGTCTAATCCAGCAAAATGTCACTGGGATAAGTTGTGCCGACGAACTTTCGTCGGGAGAGGTTTTAAAAAAATAAATTTAAACTTAGTATATTTAGGTAAATAAAATTTTGTATTTATTTTCTTTTTAGTAATTAAATAATATCTTTGCCTTATTTAATTATTTTCATTAGTAATTATATTTTAATTATTATTTTCTTAGTGAATAATGAGTATTAAATATTTTAATTAAATTTCTAAATTATATTACTTAATAAATAGTCATTAATTTTTTAAATTTTTTTCTTTAATAAAATATTTGAATACTAATTATTCACTAAGTAAATAATAATTAAAATATAACTACTAATTAAAGTAATTAAAAAAGAGAAATTCAGATTATGCTGGTATAGCCGGGCGGCTATACTTTTAAAATATTCTATTTATAGAGTATAGCCGCACGGCTGTACTTTTAAAATAGCTTATATATCTTTTATGTTGACATTATATGACCAAAATTACAAATTATAGTTTTATCTGAAAGCCAAAGGTAAACTAAAATTATTAAAAGATTGTTCAATCTTCAAATCCAGTCACATTTCACGTTCACTAAGCACCATTTGAATGTATTTGAACCAAAAAAAAAAAAATCACCATTTGAATGTATGCTAATACACACACTCATAAATCCACCATCTCTCTAAACTCAACCAGAAAAAAATTCAAATGAAAAGAAGAAGAAAACCCAAAAGAATTACGAAAATCTTCTCATTCTTCTGCTGTATGCCTTCTTCAACAGAGCTTCACGTCCAGGAAATCTGTTTGAATTATCAACCATCCAATCTTCACCATTCTCTTTGTTCCTCCCTAATCCAACCCCATTTCCAAAATTACCCCCACCCTTTTCCAAAATCCCCAACTTCTCCTCCCTCTCCTCCCTCACCCCACCTTCTTCCCTCTTCATTCTCAACCTCCCCCTCCTCTCCCTCCTCCTCTCTCCACCTTCCCCCAAAACCTCAACCTTCTTCTTCTTCTCCCTCTCTCTCATCCTCTCCATCTCCCTCTCTCCTCCTCCATTTTCACCCAGTCTTGGAATTCTTCCACCTCTAGAAGTACCCAGAAGCTCAAAATTCACTTTGCCCCAACCAATCTTGTCATTATTATCCCAACCAAACCTCTCACTCATTTCCAGCAACTCAGAAACTCCTCCTGCACCGAGAGCACTGCTCCTGTTACCATTCAGAACGTTCTCAGCCAACTCCCACTCAATCCGGTCCTTGTAAACGGCGTCGTCGAGCACTTGGTCTGCGAGCTTTGCCCAGTCTTCAAAGTCACGGGCTCGGAGGTTCTTGGAGACCCATCTGAGGTAGCTTGAAGGGAGAGTTCCTAGCATCTTGCCCTTGTGTTTTCCAAAGTCTATGACTCTGTCTCTTGCCGGTGGTGGTGTTGTTGAAGAGAAGAGAGACGGTGGTTTGGGGGTTTTGGGTTTGAAAGAGCAAGAGAGGTGGAGGTGCGGAGAGGTGTGAGAGAGGGTAGGGTTTGAAGGTGAAGTGTGGAGATGGAAGAGAGTGCTCAGAGTGGTCATGGTGGATGGAGTGGATAATGTTGAGGCAGAGAAAAAACAGAGTAGGTTACATTTACATGTGATTTGGAACACTGAAAGGATATAAAGGCGATTTACAAATGTAATAGTTCATTATGATTTTTTATTTATTTAAAAAAATTCATTAATTAAGAGGAAATAGAGTCTTCATATTTGAGGCATGTATGGTAATTTTATTTCTTTCCATCTATTGTTTTTCCCACTATTTTAAGGGGAAAATGATAACTTCATATTGAAAATCAGCCCATTTAAGTTAACTTTTATTGGTGATTAAGTAGGTTTGGCGTTCTTTGAAATTTGTGAAAATAATCGCCAGTTCTTTCTGAGAAAGCGAGTTTAGCGTTTGGTAAACTTTTTGTTAAAAGTATTGTTGGTCTTAATTCCCTCATAATCGTAAAATAATTCCCGCAAAATCATTAAACTCAGTAGCCTCTTGGCCGATTCACGCATAATCGGAAAATGAAAGCACCTCATTACCGCTTCCTTATAGTTTTCTCTCATAACAATTTTTAACAATAAGTGATTTTCTCATAATTTATCAAACTGGGTTTCCCAATTTTTTAAAATTATTTATTATCTCAAATAAGCGAATGCCAAATTAGCACTAAGTTGAAGATTAATGTTCATCTACATTTCAAACATGCTATTTTCGCAACGAGATCAATGTTATCTATGTCCTCTTACTTTACACATCAATCTCAACACCATGTCACTTATATTTAATTTTTCATCAAAATTGTTCATGTTATTTGCCCGTGACCAACAGAAGTGTTAAGACGAGTTTATTCTTAGGGTTTGGCATTCTTTGTCTTTGTGAAAATAATCGTTAGATTTCTTTGTGAGAGAAAGCGATTTGGCGTTTAGTAAACTTTTGTTAAAAGTGTTGTTGATCATTCCCGTATAATCGAAAAATGATCCCACATAATCATTAAACCCAGCGTCTCTTGAGATTTCTGCATAATCGAGAAAATGAAAGCCTCATTAATCGCTTTTTTGTTTCTCTCACAACAATTTTTAACAATAAGTGATTGTCTCATAATTTACCAAAAGGTGAAAGCTTCACAAATTTTTAAAAATCACTTATCACCTCAAATAAGCGTCTGCGAAGATTTCTTAAAATACTTGTCATTAGACAAAATTAGAATTGATGTCGCATATGACCTTGACGTGGGACATAAGATAATGAGAATTACATTGATTTAATAGAAAAATTAGGGATAAAAATGATGCATAATATATAAAAGAAAATGAAGCGTAAAATATAACAAAGCAAGTAGGAGAAAGAAAGAAACCATTTTTCCCTTTCGACCGAAGAAAGCATTTTCCCTTATCCAACGTACGAGGTTGGCACTCTGCTGCTCTCTGATTTTCAATCCTGACATGTCAGCTTCTTGGCACACTCTCAGCAGCCTCACTGCGCTTTCGTTAACCTCAAAACGCCTCCGCCTAATACCATCATCATCATCACCAGCCTCAGCCACAGTATCTCAGTCGCTCACAGTCGCCCACTCCTCGTTCACCGGATTCCAAGAACTGTCCACGCAGCCTACGCAAATCGAAGCTATAAACTTGAAAGATGCCCGCAAGAATGAGAAGCAGAACGACGTCGTCCCAGAGAACCAAGACGAAGAAGAAGAAGAGCATGGAATTTCTAAAATCCCAGTGCCCAGGCAGAAGTACATCCCTGTTTCCAAGGCTGAGCTGCTGGACGGCGTCGTTTCAACTGTGTTCCAAGACAAAAATGGCGATGAAGATGATGCTCTGCAATACTTTCTTCTTCTCTCTTCGTAAGCCCATTGAACCCATTTCAATTACTCGAAGAAACAAAGACATATTGAATAACCAAAAGCTGTTTAATTTGCAGGTGCTTGGACTCTATTCTTCATGCTGAACACAAAAGCCTCTTGGAAGATATGCGAGCTGATTATTTTGATTCCAACTCCATGGAACAGAAGCAAACAGTTCATGAGGTTGATGAACAAGTTGTGAATAATGGGCAGGGCTCAGATTCTGCTAGGAGTGGCATTAATGGAGTTGAGAGTATGGAGACAAATGGAGATGAAAAAATTGAAGCTGACAAGCAAATGCCATTCGATTATGTTCTGGGCTTGAAAAAACTATTGGGTTCTTCGGCTAAGAACGTCAAGAGGTATCACAAATTTTTCTTGAAGTTATTATGTTTCATCATTTTTACTACCCAATTTGTTAACTTCTAGGATCAAGCACAAGCTGGAGACTTTGAAAAGCTTCAGTGGTAGGAATTATGCTTAGTGCTTCAGGTCTTGAATTTGTTATACTCACTCTAACATTGGATTTAAGAAGTAAAAATGTACGCTTGTAATTGTTACAGAGTATATTTGATTTGAATTGTATCAGAAGACAGCTCTTTATCTAATTCCATGTTATAAAATTAACTCTTATTACAGAAATAGGACTAAGATGGTACACTTGTTGGTTATTATTAATTTCTTCACAATGCCAATTTGAGGTTAAAGTTTGAATGATCTCCTTTTTAAATTTTGGGAGGCTTGCACAATGTATGTTTTATATGTATTCTCATTTCTTCTTCAGACTCATGGTATGGAAACCTTTGACATCCTATGCAATATTTTATTTTGATGTAGAGTTGCTGTTTCCACTCGTTTCCAGCATTCTTTCATGCAACTTCTTTATGATGCTCAGTTTGAAGAACTATCAGAGAGGGATTTAATGCTGACATCTGCATTGAACACTGATTATCTCCTTACTTTGCCCGTATATGTTGACTGGAAGAGGGCATCTGAGTCCAATGCAATAATATTCAGGTGATTCTAGGTTTTTATATTAACCTTTACACTGATTCAAGCTCAATCATGAAGCCGTGACACATTATAACTAATTTCATTCTTAAAAAACATAGATTTTGTGTTTCTGGTTAAGAGTCAAGATCCCTGAACGGGATTTATCTGACCATTGTGTGTTGAGCTGACCACTTTCAAGATAGTAAACTATCTAAATGTTGACTCCACATGTCAATTCCATCTGCCAGGCGAGGATATGCAACAGAGAGGCAGAAGGGCCTACTACTTGTGGAAAAACTGGAGTACATACAGTCCAAACTTCTACGAGGAGCCTTCTTCATCATATCAAAACCGTTGGGGAGATTTGGGAGCTGGATAACTGAGGTCATTGTCTTTTACAGAACAATGGATGCCTCTTCATCCTGGGCAGCAACCTAGAGGTTTTTGTTTCTTTTCCCCTTTCTTCTATATTTAGTTTGACGTACTTTTTCTCTCTTGCTTTATGACAGGCATTCAAAGTTGCTTGTCAAACTCCAGAAGTACAAGATTCAACTAAAAGAATGCAACTTTGGCTTAAGGAGCTGTCTGTTTTTCAGCAAGCATTTCGTTATAATGAACAAACTTCTGATGATCTTCTGGGAGTAGAGCAACCATCAGATCGGGACCTCCCAATATGGCTGGCGGCACAGAGAGCAGTACCTCGTTATGAAGGGCTTTTATCTACAGTTGGACCCCGTGGAAGGCTCTTAAAGAAGTTGCTTTCATGGATTGGACTTATTTCCCCTACACCAGAAACACCATTTGAGCTGGATGGTGATACTAATGCTTCTGACCCTTATGCAAGGTTTTCCCAATAAATTTTTTTGTTCACACTCCATCTCACTTTATCCCTGTTTTTCTATATCCAGTTGTTTGCTGCTTTTCCTCTAACTAGAAGAGAAGCTATTGAACTTAACTAACTGAAAGCAGTACCAAATGTCAATCTTCTGGACCAAAGTGAATTCGAGCTCAATATAACGGTGTTGGTCCCTTAAATTTTTTTGGTGTATTGGTTTCCTTCACTGAAAAACGTTTCAAATTCTGTTTTTTTTTTAATCTCTTATTTATTTCGAAGATTATATTGTAAAGATTAGACTTGGAGTATTCACATTGAAGTTCAAACGTTAATTGATTGAAACAAAAAAACTGACTGGTTGCATGAAGGACCATTTAATCTAATGCCATGTTAACAAGTGATTTCATATTTCAAATGTTTGGCCTGCTCTGATAGTCATGGATTTTCTAGTTGGAACCTTATAATGGTCAAATAATAGTAATATTGTTTGCCCAGGCCCATTTTCTTATCAAGGATATCACTTAGTGACATATGGAGACCTGCTACAAGGAAATACTGTGGAAATGACATTTGGAAAATGCTAAAAACTTCCGTTTCTATTCTTTTCTCACAGTCAATCCTCCAGGTACTGCTCATATATAGTTTGATTTTACTTCCTTATTTACCTCTTTTGTATAAGCAAACCTTCTAGGATGATTAGTATTTCTCTTCGGTTGTAGATATAGTTACATGCTGATGGCAATAATATTTGGTGTCTTTGCAAATTAGGAGGCAGCATTTCAAGAATTGATTCTGCTTTATACCAAAGAAGTAGATGACAGCAATCCTGACGATAATGCTGACGTTCCATCGTTACAGTTAAAGATTTACGAGAGAATTCCTATTCCGGATCTACCAGTAAATACTTCTGTCTCAAATTTAAAGCTCATCCAATGTAATTGTCATTGCTTCTAGCAATTGATTTTCAAAGTTACTTAGTATTTTTTCTAGTTCCTGCCTATTGATTTTCTTATTGTTTTTAATTTGATTTGTAGGTTATCTTTCCCCACAAAAAGCTATCTTTCCGTATCATAGACACGGTATGTAGATCTTTGTTACATGCTAACAATTATGTAGCTTAGTGAATGGATAATTTCCAGAAGGAGTCTCTCCTCTCCTCACCTGGCTACCATATTTTTAGTAAAATCTTGACTTCTTAAATTACTATTCGCTAGTCCTCTACAAATAAACATTATTGAAAAATTAATGAATGTATTTATTTAGAGGCTTTTTTTTCATTGCTACGAACTAACTATGCATCCTAGCATATGAATGATACTTAAAACTATTAATTTGGTTGTTTATGGTTTTCTCCCCCTTTGGAACCAATCCCAGCTTCATTCTTGTTGACTGGCAGTGAGTTCTAGTCACTGTGGTTATTCATATTTTGATTTGATAACTTAGGAGAAAAAAGAGTAGGATAATTCTGATTATTGAATAAAGTCCTTTCATATTTTGAGGCTCATGGCCGCATTCTGTTTATTTGCAGGTACGATTGGACATCGCCTCAATATTAGGGCTTTCAGCATACTTCATAAACTACAAATTTGAGAATGTCTTATATTCCCCGTATGCATTCTCTTTGTTTTTAAGTAGTTGTTTTTTAATAGCAAGATGACCCTTAATTCTAGTGCTCAGCGATTCCTTTTTCACCTTCCTTTGACTAATTTTTCTATTGAGATTGTCTCTCAAAATGCAGTTTAATTTCCTTGGAAATTGCCATTAATTTATCTTATTTTAATATAATGACAGGTCAGCAATATTTCTTGATGTGGTTGCAATCAGTGCTCTCATAATTTATGTGTCCCGTGTGGTTTTGGGATACAAACAGACGTGGGATAGGTATCAAGTGAGTCAACTTCATATTTCCATTCTGAGTTTGCCATTATATATTTTTGAATGTGATATTCAGTTTAAAGTACTTAAGTGATTTCCTAAAGGAGCCTTGCATTACAGCTTTTGGTCAACAGGACGCTTTATGAGAAAACCTTGGCAAGTGGATTTGGCTCAGTTCATTTTATTCTCGATGCTTCTGAACAGCAGCAAGTAAGGATCTGCTTCAATGACTTGGGTTCACTGGACATGTAGGGAGAAGGGTACATTAAGGGGGAAAATTGTAGCAGCTTAGAGTTTCATTTGGCTGGGAATTCAATTGGTTTTTACTCACATCACAAGTAACTTCCTAAATTTCAAAGCAAAAGAAATAATAATGTTAAAAAACAATAAGTTGCATTCTGTAATTAGACCAGAAGAAATAGTTTGAATTAGTTGCCTCATTCAGTCAGATGCTCTAATAAATGGTTTAGTCACATGTTAGATTAGGTACTGCTATTAGATTGGTCTTACATATTTTCCCCTACATGACATCTCTTGATTTTAGCGAAGACCTTAAGATAAAGGTCAAATTTGTAAATTATAAATGAGTACTCTGGTTGGGAAAATCATATTTATGTTCTTCTGAATGTAGATCTCGATTGTAGCACAAATTTAGTCTGACATCTAAGGAGAAAGATATAAATTTTGGAATGCCTTATGTGATCTACAAAGCTCAGTGTTTTCTTTTCCTTCTAAAAGTTGTCTTGTTTTAAGCAAAATTCTTTGCGTAATAAGACTTGTGCAAATAAACCTTTTAAAGAAGATATGATGTTTTCACTTTCTTCCTTGCAGTTTACTTATAAAATGTGCCCAAATTAAACGATTTTCCTTTTTTCTTTACAATACTGTTTGCAGTACAAGGAAGCCATTCTGGCCTATGCAATCCTTCTCAAAACGAAGAAGGGGAAGGTTTGATCTTAGTGCCTAATTTGAACCTTTTAGTATGCTGTGATAGGAAGTTATAAAGCTGCTATCTATGCACGTTTGAAGTAAATCTAGCTCTTTTCTGTGATGTTTATTGATTATATTGAGTACGATGCGTGCTGCTTATTACCTTTTATATCCTTTTGTTTCTACTACTTTGATTATTTTGTACTCATGTAGAATGAAACTAAACCGACATTATGTTCTAGTTGGTGAATGTAAAACACACAGGCAACAAAGAACAGCAGCAGTAATAAGGACGTTGAAACCAAAAGAAGGTTAAGAATGATGAGCGTGTGCAAAAAAAAGAAAATATATAGTTCCTGCTATCATATTCATAGTAGAAGAATGTGATCCTGATTGAAAAAGATTTCTGATAGTGCTGCTGTTATAGAATGTCTGCCTGGGAGGCACATAGGGCAATTGTTAAGTTTATTTGATCCTTTGATGGTTTAATTGCACCACTCAGCTGAGCCTGATAAGAAATCCAAAATTATGATAAATTACAAGAAAAGTGAGTCCAAGAAGCTTTTAGGTTTTGGATAAGGTCTTTAAAAAAGTGCTGCCCAAAGATGCATGGGGCAAAGTTCTTGTCTTAGTTGGGAGGATTTAGGAGGCCAGATATATCTCTAAGATCTCTGGTATCTGGTTTTTAAACATAAATTTTCTTCAACTCGATGAGAAGTTAGGTCTGTCTTTTTTTCTTTAGGAATTTTTTCAGCTGCATGAATCACCAAAATTTTCTGACTGCAGCTAACATGTCGCCAGAGTGTTGGAGATGACTGCGAAAGATTTATGTATGATGTGTTTAAAGTAAAGGTGAGAAAAGTCCATTAAATGCCAATTTGACTATATGCAGGGGTGGAGGGAAGGCTGCCCTTGGCTATGTGCTTTCAGTGATTGTTGGTTTACGCTCATGCAGGTTGAAATGCCAGTTGACAAGGCAATTACTATATTATTAAGGCTGGGCCTAGCTACAGAAACTCCTATTGATGGAACGATTAGTTTGCAGGCTATTTCCTGTTCCGAGGCATACGAGTCGCTTAAAGAACGCTGGAATAGTTTGCTTGGTTAAGATTTTTTTTTTGCTCATTCCAGGTCCCATCGCTGGAATACAAACGTCTCTACTACAAACCAATCTCATGGAAAAATTTATTAGAAAATAGGTCAAGTAATTGTGTAGGTTATATTATATCAAAAGGTGTAAAATTTCTTTTTCCTTGAACCCCCCCAATAGTCGGTCAGTACATCCGATTTGCACATCATTTGCTGTTTGAAGGTAGAAACAGGGCAGGTTGTTAGGAGAAAGCCAGAACCTAAGAGAACAGAAGCAAATCCATTCAAGAGGACAGTGCAATGCCAAAGTGCTGCGTAACCAGAATATATACAACGGTACAGTCCATGGCAATGCCTATAACCTGCTTTGATTCACACTTGATTCCAACCTAGATCCAATGGTGAGACAAGAAGCTTGAATTTTGTACATTTGTTAATTGATAAAGATAAGAGAGGCGTAAGTGTAAATGAGCCCATACTTTATGGTTGACACAAATACCTTGAACTCATCCTTGTATAGATGGTACATATTCTGTTTTGTCAAAAAGTAAGAAGAAAATGGAATGTTTCCAATATTTTCTGGGCATTGGTTCCAACAAAAGGATCAAGCTGTGAATATCAATACATCCATGATCCTCAGAACTAATTGTTCCAAGGAACCCAAACTTACTAATCAATCATGGTGAGAAAAGTAAAACCGAAGAACAAGACGACGAGAGGCCTCTGCATTCATCAGTTTTCCACAAGAGAGAGGGAGCAATATTAAATTTGTAGCTAGTAAACATCCCTGCTCCTAGGGAAAATGGACGATATGTCATACTTGTTGCTCTCTACATGTACATAGCCCCAAATGTTATCACCTCATCAGTCCCTTGCCCTTCCTATTTTGTTCCCACATGAAAGTATCAGGCACCATAAGATGGCTAACAGCTTCCAATTAGTTCAGAGCTTGAGCTTTGGTGAAAACAAAAACTCCTCCACCACCAACAGCACGCCCCAAAAGCATATTAGCATCCAAGTAAGAAAGGTAATATAGTCCTCCTACTGATTGCCTACAGTTTTAAGCAAGTGTTATCACACAAATGACAAATGCATATCCAGGAAACTTGCTACTTATATTTATCAAAATATGATTAAGAATGATGTACCGTCCTGGGTCTCTAACCGGAATTTGAGCTTTGAAATTACGGAGATACTGCAAGATCTGTACACACAAATTTAGATGTAAAAAGAAAAATTTATAGTTGCTTTCATGTGATGTCAGAGTAAGAAACTCAGTGACAAGGCGTGTTACCTGTAAACTTAAAAATGATCGTGGCAATATTGCTGGAGCTATTAGTGCCTGTAGCTCTTCACTAATTTTGATATTTTGAACATTAATCTGGCAAATACAACTTGCAGGGTTCAGATAAATTTCAAGAAGAATACATCGAGAAGATACCGTGTAGCAATTGAAAATGGAGATGTATTATTTCATGTAAGCAATATGATCAGTTCATAATAAGACAATCAAATCAGTAGCAGGAAAGGTCACAGCTCACATGCCTTAACTTTTATGGAAATTATACTTGATAAAAGAGAAGAAAACTGTAAACTGACCTCTTCAAACTGAAGGTAGATGTTACGCACAGAAACGACAGAAAATTTTGCAGAAACTAGCAGAGTGGCACCTTCTTGTTCCTGCAAAGGGGCATATGAATTTGATGCCTGCATTCCCTGGAGGACAATAACCTTCTAGGTGAAGCAGATCAAAAGTTTACCTCTAACAATGGTGGAACACTCCATCTGACAACATTACGGATTACTCCCCCGCTGTACTGGTCTTTGCATTCAAATTTCTGAAAAATCTGCCCAACCTATCCCCACATTCATGCAGAAATAAGCAAAACATAAAGAGGACAAAATAAATCAATAAATATAAAGAGAAAATAAAAACTTAAGTCATCTATGAGTTGGCATTTTATAAGCACAAATGAAATGAATGAATAAAATAAGAGATATTAAGTTCGTGGATATAAAGTGTGACCAGTTAAAATTGCGAAGTTCTTCAGAAAGAAAGCTTTCGTAAAAAGAGAGGCTTTTAGCCAATATTTCACAGTTAACAAAGAAACTGCAAGGCAGAGAGGTTAATTCAACCAACCAGATTCTTCAAGAAGCAAAGGCTTTCAGCAGTTACTATTTATATGAACAAAAGAAGGCAGGGGAGAGGAAGTTAATTGAAGCCTAAAGATATTCAAGCAGAGAAAACAATAAGAAGAGGACCAAAGGCTCAATGGTTTAAGCAGAAAAAATTTGCCTCCTTTTCTTTAGGTAAAGAAGCTTATTAATTTATTTCGAAGATGATAAGATTTCGAAATGTAGTTCATTTTTTATACCTGAAAAAAGGGTACCCTTGCAGCAGCTTCCAGAAGAATGAGAACATCAGAAGCAGAAGTATATTGCAAACGCCATGTCCCATCCAATTTCACCAAGTCTAACGGTGCACCCTTGTTATAACCCTCCACACTCACCTACCAGTCTTTTACACAAGTTATTATAAAACAATCTCAATTCTATGATTTGCACCTTCTTTTTGCATAAAACTAACATGCACCTAATGTATGTTAAAGCAATTTCATGCACTGTGCACAAGATTATTCAATAGAAAGAGACAGCGAGTAAGAAGAATCTTATAAGGAAAATAAAGAGATCACACCAGAGCCTCCTCTATAGAAGAGCGTTGATTGTCAGTCGTAACAAGGCCCCTTTGGGTGTCTTGGATAGCTCTCAACAGCTCATGTTTTTTGCTCTCTACCCCAACCTCCACTGTCTGGAACCCAAAAATGTCAACTTTTTAAATTTATTTTAATGTAGAAATGAATTAGAAGAAAACATAACCACAAGTAAGAAGACAACGAAGAATAAGAACCTGGGCTGTCTGGGTAGCAACAGCTGCCAAACATGGAAAGAATTTCTGAGTGGACACCTTTTGGGTGGCAATAAGTATTGAGCTGTAAGGCTTAATCTTATTTACACCTCTTGTTGCACTTGAAGGGAACAATGGAGAAGAAAGAGCCAGGTCCATAAGAGATTGATGCAAATTTGGTTTATGACCTAGACATAAAATCGAAAGCAATTCAGTTAACCAGTCTTGTAAACTTTAATGGCATTTTCTTTGCAATTAAAGGGTGATGCTTATGAAAGCTAGAACTGTTATCTTCAAAAGAAAATCTGCAGTATTGCCGGTCCAGTTCTATACATTATAGTTCAATCAATCAGCAGCCTATATGCTAGTGAAGCCAAAATAAGATAGAACTTATCATTGCAAATCCACTTAAAATTCAACTGTGAGTTTCTGAAATTGTGTAAACAAATTAAGGGATTAAGGGGATACAAGATAGATAAGCATGAAGAACAGAAGAAAGGAAGAAAAAAGTTTCAATAGCCAAATACAAGAATTAATCTGTTAGCTTAGCTGCAAAAGTTCAAGAACTCTTATCCATCTGAGAGGTGGCAGTTCAATTCAAAATTGATTGAACAAATAATCATAAACAGAAAAGAGCATAGGAAATACAAAAGCTCTAAGGTGAATATGCAATAGGGTAACTGCCAAAAGAAAAAAAGGATTTGAGGGAAAAATAAAGAAGTTATATCATAAACAAAAGAATACCTGGTAAGAGTTCTTTGTCTGTGGACTCTGTCTGTCTCAGGCTCTCTTCTCTGCCAATGCAACTTATTTTGAGGTACCCAATCTATTCTATCCCCCCTCTTTCCACTTCATACTTTTTGAGGAGCAGTAAAACTTTGTACTACTCCTGGTACTTGGGAAGTTGGGCTCCACTTTTAAAGGTACTGCACTGGGCCTATGATGTTGCATAGTTGTTGAGCTTGTTGAACAAGGGTTTACTTTATGTTGAGGAGGTGTGTTAGGCGTATAATCCTCCTCCGGTTCAATAGTAACTCTGCAAGTGATGAGATGGTTATTAAAGACTTTCTCACTATGATCCCTCACTATAACCCTTCATTACAATCTCTCTGCAATTATTGCTTGGAACCTTTCTGACTTTGGGGCTGGAGACATATTAAGGTGTTGGGCCTTGCTAAACAAAATATAAAATTTCTCATGTTATTGGTAAAATTTTAATATATTTTACTATAAAACAAAATTGTTAGAAATCAGTTACATGTTAGCAAAAAAAAAAAGAGAGGAAAGAATACTACATTAATTGTGACAGTCACCCATATGTGTAATTTTTTCAACCAATGGACCAATTAACAATATTTTTTTTCTCTCAAAAAACGATATTATTCTTTTGTCACATTATGAAAAAGAAAACTTTATTGTAGGGAGTTGATTTTCCTACTCCTCTTTACGTCCATTTACACTCCCTTTGTCCTCTTTTGTTCACTTACACTCGTTGAAAATTCCATGTTATAGCAAAAAGTATTAAAAAAACACAAGGGAGTATAAGAGCATCTTCAATAGTAGTAGCAAACAAAACTCTTCAAATTGAAGTTTATTGACCTAAGTGGCAATGTGAAAAGCTTTGTTTGCTACTTTAATATTTTGTGCCCCAACAATCTTTTCAATTCAATTAATGCAATGTTATGTCAAAGAATGAAAACATGTGAAAAATGTTTATAAATTTATTGCTTACAAAGAAAAAATGCATGTTTTTAACATTTTCAAAGTAGGTTTTATTTTTCCAAAGTAAACTTAAATGTTTTGAAGAGCCAATGTCAACTTACTAGTCTTGAAGCAAGAGAAAGATGGTGCACCTTTGATAACTAAGTTTGACAAGGCTATTGGAGAGGGTTTTGATGATGTGAATCACCTATTTTAGCATTCCAAAGCTATTGAAGAGGTTGTTGGAGATGCTCTAAGTGGACAAAAGGGTAGTAATGTTTGGGGCACTGTAGCAATTAAGTAAAAAAAGCTTGACAAGAAAAGTGGCAATTAAGCCAATGGAGGACTCGAGGCTTCTAGGGAATGACAACTCCGAATTTGTGCATCGCCCAGTTTTTCCAAACTTGGAAACTCTATATGTGTACTCTTGTGATAGATTAATGAATAATATTCTATGTTCATCCTTAATATCCTTTCAGAATCTAACCATTTTTACGTATCCCATTGAGACAGACTGATCAAGGTGCAAGAAATCGAGCAACAAAAAATGAAGCCTTGGAATACTGCAATAGTTTAAAGACATCCAAGTGTATTTTCTTAACACATCCTTACCTGGACATCTTTTCAGCTAATCTTCAAAGATTGAAAAGGCGTACATGTTTATGTTTAGATGAAATCCAGATAGCAACATCTCTTAGAAACTGAGGCATTAATTCTAACTTTTCTATTATCATCCTTGTTAAGCGGCATACAAGAATCTTTAAGCTTTACAGCCAGTGAAAACAATTTGTCTCGTGCCTCTTCCATTGTATCAACATTTGGAACAAAGTCAAACCCATAACATACAGATTTCAACAAGTCACTTAAGCTCATCCCCATCCAATCGATTGTAAGAAATATTAGGAAACTCTATTTGTTTATGGAGTTGGATCTTTTTCACCAACTTTGTTGATTTCTTATGACGCTGATGATAGGAAACCATATTAAGGCATACTTCATAGAAACACTTTGTCTTTTCATGGCATTCATATTCCAAACTTGTTTATGCCTCTCGAGTGAACTCATCCGCTTCGGTGTGCTAGTTTTGGACATCAGCGTGGACTCTTTTACCTTTTCTTTCAACTTCATCAACAATATGGTTCATACTGTCTTTTGCAACTTCTACGTTCTTCAATTGGCTCCTTAGATTTTCAAGGTTGCTTTTGTAGTGAATTATATAAATAACCCACTTGATGTCCAACTTCCATTATTGCATGAATAATTGTTTTTCTAGATACGTAGTTAAAGTTAATGTAAAACTCAATGCGATGAATGATTAAGATGACACATGTAGATTAAGAGAGAAAACACAAGGGAACACTCAATGATAAATAACTTGTCATTCTAAGGAATCCATCAAAGAAAAAAGAGTTAGAAAAGATGAAGAAATCATTCTTCTCAAAAGCCAAAAACTATCAAATTCTCTCAAATATGGATGTTCCATTCCATAAGGATGATGGATTTATGTAGTGTGGTCATGAAACAATCCTCCATGAATAGGTTAACCCTCATAATAACTTAACATAGATACATACTTAGATTTAATGTAAAACTCAATGTGATCAATAATTAAGATGAATCTAGTATGAACTTTGAATAAGGATGCTATTAATAAAGATGGATGAACCATGTGATAAATGATTTGGCAATTTTTGGATGGTGGGGCTGTATTTTTCCTCCTCATGTTGTTCTGGGTTGGTTGGGTGTTTATTTTCGTATTGTTTCTTGTCTTATTGTTCTCTGTGGATTTCTCGCTGTATTTTGATCCATACTTAGTACAATTTGTTTCTCGTAAAAACAAAGTGATAAGTGATTAATGAACGTTCCTAATTTCTTGGAAATATATATTTGTCCTCGAAGGAAATAGTCACAGGGAAATACATGATGTCGGGACCCCTTGACATGTAAGGGAATTGGATGTCAACAAATTGGAGGACTTGATGCTTATATGGAATGACAACTCCGAACCTTTTGATAATCCAATTTTTTCAAACTTGGAAACTCTATATGTGTACTCTTGTGATAGATTAATGAATAATATTCTATGTTCATCCTTAATATTCTTTCAGAATCTAACCACTTTGTATGTATCCCATTGTGACAGACTGATCAAGGTGCAAGAAATCTAGCCACGAAAGATAAGGCCTAGGAATACTGCAATAGTTTAAAGACATCCAAGTGCATTTTCTTAACAAATCCTTATATGATCATTCTTTCCGCTCATCTCCAGAGTTTGAAAAGGCCTACATGTTTTTCTTTAGATGCATTCTCTATAGCAACATTTCGTACAAACTCATGCATTAATTCTAACTTTTATATTATTATAGCTGTCTAGCAAGATACAAAAATCTTTAAGCTTTAAAGCCAATGAAAGCAATTTATCACGTGCCTCTTCCATTGTATAACCATTTTTGAACAAACCCAAACCCATAGCATACAGATTACAACAAGTCCCCGAGATAACTTGTACAGCTCCCCTGCAATAATTCCACAGAGCAAGAACAATAGCTTAAGCTTATCCTCATCCAATCTATTGTTAGAATTACTAGGAAACTCTATTTGTTTATGGAGTTGGATTTTTTTCACCAACTTTGCTGATTTCTTATGACGCTGATGATAGGAACCCATATTAAGGCATACTTCATAGAAACACTTTGTCTTTTCATTGCATTCATATTCCAAACTTGTTTATGCCTCTCGAGTGAACTCATCCGCTTCGGTGTGCCAGTTTTGGACATCAGCGTGGACTCTTTTACCTTTTCTTTCAACTTCATCAACAATACGCTTCATATTGTCTTTTGCTGCTTCTACGTTCTTCAATTGGCTCATTAGATTTTCAAGGTTGCTTTTGTAGTGAATTAGATAAATAACCCACTTGACGTCCAACTTCCATTATTACATGAATAATTGCTTTTCTATATACGTACTGAAATTTAATGTAAAATCCGATGTGATGAATGATTAAGGTGACTTGTCACTATAAGGAATCCAAATGGAGATTAATTGAGAACACTCAAGGATAGATAATTCGTCACTATAAGGAATCCACCAAAGAGATAAGAGTTAGAAAACAAGAAGAAATCATAAAATTCACTCAAATATGGATGTTCCACTCCATAAGGGATGAGGAATTTATATATAGTGTGGTCATGAAACAACCCTCCATGAATATGTTAACCCTCATAATAACTTAACCTAGATACGTACTTAGATTTAATGTAAAACTCGATGCGATCAATGATTAAGATGAATCTAATATGAACTTTGAATAGAGATGCTATTAATAAAGATGGATAAACCATTTGATAAATGATCAATGAACGTTCTTAATTTATTGGACAAAAATCTCATGTTCCGCTGCATGAAAACCTATCCTCCAGTATACCCAACTAACTTAAAAACCAAAATGCAAAAGTGCAAAGTGTTGTATCTACACGATCTTTCCCTATTTGGTCTTCTTCTTTAAGCTCACAAGTAACTTCTTTGCCTAGTAAGCACAAATGTTGGTCACTTATTTAAGATGAAATAATTTAGAGATATGGTATTCAATCCACTTATAGGAACATAATATTTGGAAAATCTGATTTTTTATGATGAACATATTCAAATTTCCCACTCCAAATATTTCCTCCTAAACATATCATAGTGAAGAATAAATGGTTCCTAAACAAAATCATGAATGCCAAACTTGGGAGGTTTTATCCACTTACGAAGTTCATGCCCGCATAGGTCTGAATTACCCACATGATTCACAGACGGTATTCTTCAAATCCACTAGCATGACTTGACTATCAACATTTATGCAACTAATTTCGAGTATCTCATAGAATTCTTGACCAATATCCCGATCTTGTAATGCTTTACAATTACTGGGCCTCTGATGTTTACATAGATGAGCTCCAACATGCCCAATTATTGCTTGAAATCTGTCTGAACTTTGGGACGTGCAACATATCATTGGCATATGTCCAGGTTTGGGCCTTAATAAACCAATTTTATCTTTTTTTCTAAGATGAAAAAAATATAAAACTACACTCTGAAAAAAAGGCTTTATTTTATTGACTTTTTAGCTCTATATATGTAATATAAAAATAAATGACAATAAAGATGATGAGGACAAACAAGACAACACACCAAGCATGTGCCACAACCAGACAGCCTTATTTGTTTTTATCCATGTTTAAAAATATCCAGATATTTAAATATGTAGATTACAAAAGAACCCTTGTGACATGGCCCTTGTGTTGTGACTCAGCTAATATGTTGAAAAGGGTGGAGGAGAGAGATTGTTGAACACACTTGTGACTTGGAAGTTGATAACTGGTCAGGGAAATATATGGAGAGTCCAGTGACAGAATATATCCAAAAAAATAAAAATAAAAGAAAAAAACCTCTTTCCAGGAAACATCCTTCATCAGCCACGTGGCAAAACTCCGTTGGCTTCTGGTTCCTCACATGTTAAGTCCGCGCAGCAGCGCTCTCCCTCTTTAATACGTATCACCAACTATATCTCACCACGTCAGCAGTTAAATCCGCAAACTGTGAGACCTTCGTTACGTGGCAGGTCGCAACCGGGCCTCGTGTAGTTATAGATAATACAGTCGGCCGCAGCAGATCAGGCCCTCTATTCTCTCTCCGATACCAATTATACCATCCCATAACTACAGTCCTGGGTCCTCTAAAAGCTTCTCTCTTTATCTCTCTCTCTGTTCTTCGCTCTGTAAATTTCTCTCTCTCTCTCCCTATCAATCTTCTCCGTAATTCGGTTGGAACCCTATAGGGTTTTGGTCGAGCTTTGTACCTCAGATCTCGAATTTTCGGTCCAATCCTGCCCAAAATGCCGGCGGTGTACGGTTCCCGATTGACCACATTTGAGGACTCCGAGAAGGAGAGCGAGTATGGCTATGTCCGCAAGGTTCGTTCCACTTCCCTACTCGATTCGAACGGATCAGATTCATCTTCTTCAGTTTCCTTGAATTCGATATTCAATTTGATCTGTTTTGTTTGTGTTCTAATTGAATTTTTAAGTGGTTGGATCAGTGCTCTGCCGCTGTGGATTTTGTAATTTTTGCAATTTTATGGTTGAATGAAATGGCTTAGTTGTGTTTAATTGATCCAAGTAGTGGCATTTGTATGTTCGTTGTGTTCAGTATGTTTGATTGCTTGATGAGTTTAGCAGATACGATTTGCAGTTATCAAAAAATTGGGTGATTGATTAATCGAAGTAGAAAGATACTGAAATCTAATATGAAATGGTATGAAAAGACTTCACCTGATTCATTTACTGCTATTTGTTTGTTGGAGCAGCAAAAGTTGAGTACTTTTCTGCTGCTTTAATCACGAGTCACATCGATCTTCTCCTTTTTGGGTTTGTTGATCATGAGTTATAATGTTATCATGTGTCTATGACCTGGTTAATTATGTATCTTTGTTATGTTTTATTTGTTCACTGCCGTAATTATTGTTTTATTATTATTGCTGTAGCTGAGGGTTGAGAAGTTGTTTTTGCGTGAATTGCTTCTGGCTAATTGGATTTAGCAAATATAATTGACAGGTCTCGGGACCAGTCGTCGTCGCAGATGGCATGGCTGGAGCTGCTATGTATGAGCTGGTTCGTGTTGGACATGATAATTTGATTGGTGAAATTATTCGGTTAGAAGGAGATTCTGCCACAATCCAAGGTTACTTGTTTCTTCATGTTCATGCTTTCTTGTTTGCATTCATATCTGTTCGTGTTTGGCTTCCCTCATTTCAGTAAAAGAAATCATTTGCTAATATTTATTGGCTTGGTATAACCATAAGTTATTTTCCATGACCATTTCAGTTTATGAGGAAACAGCTGGCTTGATGGTGAACGATCCTGTTCTACGTACTCGGAAGGTGAGTCTGTCATCTTGTTTGACCCTCTTTGTTTTATGTTGCTTTAGCTGAATCAGCTAATAATTGTTATTTTGATGTTTCAGCCTTTATCAGTGGAGTTGGGACCTGGAATATTGGGAAATATTTTTGACGGAATCCAGGTTTGTTTAAACATTACTTTGAACCTATTTTATTTTTTTTTTGGTTTTGTTGACTAATTTATTCTATTTATTACTTTGCATTCTCCTTAGCCAAATAGTGAACCTTGAGAATTTTGAGAAACTTTATTAATTGGTGCAATTTTTATGCTTACCTGCTTCTTATTTTATTATCTTTTTTTTTTAAATCATGGCAGAGGCCTTTGAAAACTATTGCAAGGATATCTGGTGATGTCTACATCCCACGTGGTGTTTCTGTCCCAGCTCTTGACAAAGATATACTTTGGGAGTTTCAGCCTAAAAAATAGGTAACCTAATTCAAATTTGTGTAGCTGTTTAGCAGCAATTATTAAATTCATTGTTAATATGGTTAGTTTGATTTTGAAATTCATTTCCACCACTGATGGCAGGTGAAGGTGATACTCTCACTGGTGGAGACTTGTATGCTGTAAGTTTTGTAGCATTGAACTTTTGGATTTATGAAGGACTTTATGAAGGATATTGTACTATTTGAGTTTGATCATTTTCTTTCGAGTTGAATCTAAATCTAGGATGGCATTTTTTGCATTGCAGACTGTCTTTGAAAATAGTCTGATGGAGCACCGTGTTGCGCTTCCTCCCGACGCCATGGGCAAAATTACTTACGTCGCACCACCTGGTCAATATTCATTGAAGGTTTGACTTACTTTTGAATTACTATTTTGGTATCCCATTCTATGACCATCATTGTCAACTGACATTGTAGTATGTTTGGAGTATGTTTATACATTTGCATGTATACAAATGATACAGGGTTCTGTATACAGCATGTCCTTGACTAGATTAGAGAGAAAGTATATAACTTTATATATGTACCTGGTGGATTTTTGAAATCATGGTCTGACAGCTAGAAGACATTGGAACTCTTATTTCCATGAAATAGTTTACAAGGAGAATTATAATTTGAAATTTGTCCATGATGCGTACTCCTTTTGGACATAATGTATCCTTTTTAAACTCATGAGATACACATTCGGCAGCTTTGTCACCAATGCTTTGACTCTTCCTATATGCATTTGCAGGATACTGTGTTAGAGCTTGAGTTTCAAGGTGTCAAAAAGAAATTTACCATGCTTCAGGTTTGTATAGTTTGCTCTGTGGGTTGTGCTTTCAGAGTGTTCATACACTATGGTTCATCATTGTAAACTATATTTTATTTGGTATGCATATTTGCAGACTTGGCCTGTACGTACACCAAGGCCTGTTGCATCAAAGCTTGCTGCTGATACCCCTCTACTCACTGGACAGGTACATTAAATGTTTGTTCTATCGACTCTTTTTATCTTTTGGGATTAGTGGTTCCTGACAACTTTGTTTTATATCAGCGTGTTCTTGATGCCCTTTTCCCCTCTGTTCTTGGTGGGACGTGTGCCATTCCTGGGGCTTTTGGTTGTGGAAAAACGGTTATTAGTCAAGCTCTTTCAAAGGTACACTATTGATTAATTATGAGAGATTTTTTATTGTTATTTATACACCGGACTTCACAGTAGATGTTTTGCTTGTTTGCAGTACTCTAACTCAGACACTGTAGTTTATGTTGGTTGTGGAGAACGTGGAAATGAAATGGCTGAGGTATGTTATTCTATAATCTGATAATTATTTACCTATTTCGACTGTATTGGATTTGATCAAGTCAAAGTAATCAATGTTGCAGGTGCTTATGGATTTTCCTCAATTGACCATGACTTTGCCTGATGGCCGTGAAGAATCTGTGATGAAGCGCACAACACTTGTGGCCAACACTTCTAACATGCCTGTGGCTGCTCGTGAAGCTTCAATCTATACTGGTAAACCTTAATTTCTGTTGCACTAACCTTTCACTAATCTAATAAAGAACTTTAGAGTGTGAGAGGATGATATTTTATTCTTATAAAAGTGCTTGCTTTCATTCCACTTCATCACCTTCAATGGTCCATTACATAGGCCAGCAAAAAGCATAGAGATTGACTGTGGCTCAGATAGGAATTGAACTTTTCTATAGATTTTTTCTGGGAACAATTACTTAGATTTGCTGATATTAGTGGTCTTCTGGTGAGTTTGAGTCTAATTATTATTTTAGGAATTGGTTTCATATTCTTCAACTTGTGTCCTTTGAAATTTTCAGGAATCACTATTGCTGAATACTTCAGAGATATGGGTTACAATGTCAGCATGATGGCAGATTCAACTTCTCGATGGGCTGAAGCATTGCGTGAGATTTCTGGGCGGCTGGTAATTCTCATCCTTTTTTTTTGGTTTATTCAGAAAGATGCTATTTAATTGATTTATACTCTCTCTCTCACACACACACACACACACACACACACACACACACAAACACACCCACCCACCCACCCACCCACAAGCAGACACAAAAGTTATGTCATATGGCCTATTTTCGTTCACAAACACCTTAGGAAGCTTTCATATTTTCCTTCTATAAATGAAATATTATTTTCATCCTTTAATGGCATTTGTCTTGCTTTTACAGGCAGAAATGCCAGCAGATAGTGGATATCCTGCTTATTTGGCAGCACGTTTAGCATCATTTTATGAACGTGCGGGTAAAGTGAAATGTCTTGGTGGACCAGAGCGTACTGGTAGTGTGACTATTGTTGGTGCTGTTTCTCCCCCAGGAGGAGATTTCTCAGATCCAGTGACATCTGCAACCCTTAGCATTGTACAGGTATAATTTGCAATGCCATTTTTATGCATGAAATTATAGCTAATAGGAGGCTTCTTGTTGATGCCTTGCAAGTGTCTGCCTTGTTAAGTCATAAATGCACCAGATTTATGAGCTTGAGAGCAGCAAGAATAAGACATTTGATTCGTTCCACCAGTACAGGTCTATTCCTTCTGGGAAAAGACGACTTTGATTATCTTACCTTAATTTTTTACTCTCATTAATGATTTTTTGCCCTTTTGCAGGTTTTCTGGGGTCTGGACAAAAAACTTGCCCAGAGGAAGCATTTCCCCTCTGTGAACTGGCTTATTTCCTACTCTAAGTACTCAACCGTATGTTCATTAACTGTTATCCCTTATCATTTATGAAAGGCGGCCCCTTTTTTGGTGTCACTGATTGAAACCATATTTGATCGTTCATTCCTTTTTGTTGATTGTTTGACTTGTTTCTCTCTGTGTTGTTTGTAGGCATTGGAGTCTTTCTATGATCAATTTGATCCTGATTTTATCAACATCAGGACAAAGGCACGTGAGGTTTTGCAACGAGAAGATGATCTAAATGAAATTGTCCAAGTAAGTCTTTTTTGCTTGTACTATGAATTAGGGGTTCTTCAATCCTAAGGACAGAAACCATCTTATATATTTGCATGTTACTCTCTTAACACTCAACTACAAATTACTGTAAACATTAAAGAGTGGGGTGATGTTTTAGGCTGCCCTAAATTGATATCTTGGTTACTGCAGCTTGTAGGAAAGGATGCTTTGGCTGAAGGAGATAAGATCACCTTAGAAACTGCAAAGCTCTTGAGGGAGGATTATCTCGCACAGAATGCATTTACTCCGTGAGTTCCAGCTCTGTAGTCCTGTTGAACTATACCTGTTCAAATTATCCATATTTTATTTTCTTTGTTATTTTTGGTTGGGCCTGGTAAGCTTATTGATCTTTTACATGGTTTGCATGGCTGGACAGATATGACAAATTCTGCCCATTCTACAAGTCTGTTTGGATGATGCGGAATATCATTCATTACTTTAATCTGGCCAATCAGGTGAACTGTTTATCCTTTTCTTTCCTTTCTTTTTATGACCTACTATTTCTGCATTAGCTTATCTTCGGTATGTCTGAAGAATCGTGTCTAGGTTGATTGAGTTGTTTCTTTCCTGTTCATATAGTGAGGGTAATGATGGATATTAATATTCTCTTCGCTATACGTATTTTTTTTACCCGGAACCAACTCCTAGAAGGGTGCTATGGATAAGAATTAAGCAGTTTATTTATCATACATAGAGAACTTCTGAGTTCAACTTAAAATAGCAAATTGAATGAGCAGTGGTTGTGGGTCCTTTATTGATATGATGTGGTTCTCAATATGCAGGCAGTAGAGAAAGCAGCTGGTATGGATGGTCAAAAGATAAGTTACAGCCTAATCAAGCACCGTTTGGGAGATCTCTTTTACCGCCTTGTGTAAGTAAACATTATAATGCTGAACGGGTGGGAACATTTCAATAATTTATAGGAAACAAGTCTTTAACCCGTTTATGGTGGCGTGCAGGTCGCAAAAATTTGAGGATCCGGCAGAAGGGGAAGAAGTACTTGTGGGAAAATTTAAGAAGCTACATGAGGACCTGACAAGTGGTTTCCGTGCTCTTGAGGATGAAACCCGATGATTGAACATCTCAAAGCTATGAGTTTTAGATTATTCGAGTGGCTGTTATAAATTGCGTGGTGATGCAGTTTGAGTTACTGTGGATTCTTTTTGTTGTGCATGAAGAACGACAGTTTTAGGTTTTGTTGTGCCACCACTTTTGCTTTGATCATGTGGCAGTTGTTCTAGTTGGAATGTGTAGTTATAGTTTAAATTATTGTATTCCTGTCGTTCCCCGGGGGTTTTTGTTCCCACAATAAGAGACTAGATCCCATTCCTTATTAATGTATTTAATCAATAAGGTATGTATGATTTCCATTTATCATTTATTGGTTCTTTGGGCGGTCCCCATTTCTCTATCTGCATGTCTATTTTAGTCTGGAAATGAAGGCACACAGAGAAAGTAAAAAGGAATAACAAACATGCCCTTGTTAAGACGATCCAAAAATCCCCTTCCGTTTTCTGATACATTAATATGCAATATTGAAATACGGTCACATGGTATAATCAACCTACACATGTTAAATCATGAGCGGATGGAAAAACCACATGCCGGTGTTATGGGTCTCACCAAAAACTTGCTTATGTTTACCATCCTTTTTTCCGGGTTGCGCTGTTTGAGTCAGGTGGTTAGTTTGGTTTGAATCATTGTATAGCTGGGCTGTGGAAGAAGCGGTTAGTAGTTCTAGCTCCAAACCTAAAGCTCGGTAAATTGGTAAGGTACCTTCTATTAGTCAACACATTCCCGAGTTTACTCCTAACATGCTTGCCTTACAAAGTCGCAATCCATGACCTTTTTGAAGGGCCATGAGCTATACGTTTACGGAGCCTTGACTTTTATAGTGATCAATACCACTTAATTTGTACACCTAAACCAGACAAGAAATATCCATGCTACCTGCTAGATCTCGAGCAGGCTAGAAAGATTAAAACGCATTCAACCGGCAAAAATAAATGAGAGAGATTATAAGGGCGTGTAATCATCCTCCAGACACGAAGAGACTACTAGGAAGCAAGTTACTGCTTTCAGCCAAGCAATGAAATTGCGATGGCCGTAGAATATGAAGGCTTAGAAGGGCGTGGAAACTTCATAAGGGCTAAAAACGTTATTGGTACCACAAAAGCAAGGTGCAAATAAAATGTCATTAGCAATCTACACTGATCTGAACAGAAACCGCCATATAGAAAACAAATCGTAAATTCGACGTCCACGTGAACTAGACCCTACATATAGCACTGGCTTCAAAATGACAAATGAGACGGTTGATCCTTTGGCTTTCATATTCAACGACTTCCCAGATTTAGCCAGGGCCAACTTTAGGAATGTCATAGTGCTCACTCATGTTTGCCAGATACTGGTTGAAGTCTTGAATTCTGTCACGGTGGGATTTATTCGCTGTCTTGGCCATCCTATGCGTATCAATTCTCTCTCTCTGCTCTATATATCGTCTCTCTGCAGGTGTGAGATGATCATCGTAATGAGGAGCCTTCCCCTCCTCACCTGATTTGTTGGCATCATTTATTTCTTCCTCATCAGGGTTCGTTGATAGTTCTGTACTTCCACCTACACCCATTGAATGATTAAATTCAAACAAAAGGAATAATTTTGGAAACTAAAATGGGATAATGAAAAGGAACTCAGATAAACATCATCATAATATTTCAATTCAAAAACAGTATCAAATTTTGTTACTAGGTTGGCTCTTACTTAGTAAGAAAAACTGCATTGCATATCATGATACTATGACCAAATCAAAGAAATTAGCATCATTGACTGTTCATTAAGTATTTCAGTAGTAATGGCATTAAGTATTACAGTAGTACTGGAGGGTACTGGTGATCCCAGAACCATTGATCACACACGGAATTGATAAAATATATAGTAAACTAAAAATTAATCTGAAGTTAGAGAACAGTTCTCTTCATTTCAGTTTGTGTTTTTACACACACCTATCTGACCAAACCTTTCTCAATTTGCATGACAATAAAAAGAGGTAAAAAGGCAGCTTATTAAAACTTGTTAAGAAAAAAAGAAAGAAGACTTCAACTTGATATCAAAAGGATGACTTACCAGCTGAGAGCTCATGTTCTGTGACGAGAGATGTTTGATCTTGATGTTTCTTATGTTTCTTTTTCTTCTTCATTCCAGGAGCCTTCACATCTAGAGCCTTTCCCTTAAGCTTCAGCTTCCCACCAACAACATTCTCATATGATGACATTTTCCTTGTCTATAAGATAAGAATGCAAAAATTTATGCTCTAGATCACAAAATTGAAAACAACGCACAAAAAGAGTATATGCACAAAAAGAGAGCATTCATAAGTGGAAAGAATGAGCTCTCAAAACACAGGTAATCACAGGACAACTATGCACTGCCCCAATAATCAAAGAGGGTAAATTGGTGAAGCAACAAGTAATAATAATTTGTTGTTGAACCCACATTAACCCAACTCATGCTACATAATAAAGCTCAATTGAACTCAAAAAACCCTACTTTCAGATAATTGGGGTGGCAGAAATAATCAATTTTACCCTTATCTGAGAACCCATGAAACCAGAAGAATAAATAAACAAATAAACCAATTTGTTATTCCATAATGAGATACCAATTTCAGCCAAGTGGCTCCTAATCTAACATGACAACAGAAATCAATTGATTCATGAACCTTTTTCTTCCTTGGCAACTGACAACTTAATAATTAAATCCTTCAAATTCAAGAAATACATAACATAACCCAAAAGAAAATTGTGATCTCCTCAACTGGAAAAAACAGAGAAAACATAGTAGATTAAGAAAAATGAACACAAATTCTCAGATGAAGATAGAGAAAGCAAAAGCAGGGAACCCTAGGATCGTACCTCAAAACAAAGGAAAACTGGTGCTCAGTCGCTTAGAAATTTAACAAAAGATTACTTCTTTCCAGTTTTCTGATTCAATAATCAAGCCGCGAACGGAATGATTTGGATTCGTTTCAACTCGGAAGACTCTTATTTTTGAGTTCTTCCTTGTGTTTGAAACCCGGGACCCAACTTTTAATTTTGTCCTTTTTATTGGCTAGTTAACTGAAAACCTAAATAATCCTTTTGAACTTTTAAAAAATTCTTAGTTTATTACTATTATTTTTTATGCGAAAATTCTTAGTTTACGTTTGCTTGCTACCCTTTTACTGACCTTTATTTATATATTTTTCTAAGTTTACCGACCTTTATCAATCACGGCAAAAATAAATGAAAATCCAAATTCGAAAAAAAAAGGATGAGAAAAATACCAAAGATTAAAAATTAAATGAAAAGTAAATTGAGTAACAAAAAGCCATGCTGGCGGATGGTAAAATTCTTGACGGTAAAAAGTAGAATTTTGTTTTTTATTTCACGAATCATGTGTGTTTTGTTTCCCTCTTTTTTTCTTTTTTCTTTTTAAATATTTGTTCTAATTTCTAAAGACATTACCGTATTTATAAGTTCTTTATTCTCCTGATCAATTAGGACTTGATGTTTCCTTTTCAGTGTGTCCTTCTGAAATGGGGTTATTAATTATATATGTTTACTATATATATAAAGAGGTGTTTGAGGTGTGATTTGTTAAACTGTCTACAATTTATCACATTATTCACTCGATCAATAGTCTCCCTCACTCTCTCACCAACACAAAGAAGAAGAAGAAGAAGAAGAATCAATAATGGACAGGCAGCTTACTTTCGGAGTACAATTTACTACTTGTCCACGTGAAGGAGTCAAGAAGAAAATAAAGGGCGTGTTGAAGAAATTTGATCGCGTGCATGTGATGAGGGTTGATGTCGACCAAGGCAAGTTGGTGGCGGTGGGGGAAGTGGCAGACAATACTAGTGATCGAAACCAACTCACTGAGGCGCTTAAACAGATTAAGAAAGCGCACAGCGTAGAGCTCTCGGAAGATAAAAGGGCTTCAGAAAACAGCCAACCCCGACAACAACAACTCAACAAGAACATGGAAGCTGGTGGTGAGAGTAGCAAAGGTAGTGGTGGTGGTGGTGGCAAACCCAAAAAAACTGTCACGTTCATATTGCCTGAAAAGGAGGAGGAGGAGGAGGAATCTGATGCTGCTGCTGCTGCTGATGATCTTCATGCATGATGATGAGATGCCCAAGGTTAGCATGGGAGAGATTGATAAAGAAAATTTTGGATGGAAAAAAATAGCTAGGATGGTAGGAAGAGAGGGTGGTAATATTGTGATTGGTGTTGGTGGTGGTGATGGAAATGAAGCCAAAGAGAGCAACAAAGAGAAAGAGGGCCAAAAAGGTAAGAGGCAATGGTGGCGGGGAGCAACCATCACATCAAGAGCACGCAATGGATCTTTATGCTGTCTTTCTTTTTGTAGGAAACAAGAATTGCTATAGTTTATGCCAACTGATCTAGCCTAATAAAAAAGGACATTAACTTGCATATCAAAAGTGATGTTTGGTTCAAATCCCAATTTGATATAGCTTATCTTATAGTTCTAAGACTTTTTTTTCTTTTTTATAGTCGAACTACTGTTGACTTCAGTTATAGTGGCAAATTTCATATAATAGTAAAAAGTAATCATTATTAGTTTACTGACTTGGTTATATAATTTACCTTTGTTCCTCTTTTTCATGTTCTTCGTAAACATCAATAATTTAGAGAAGAAAATTGAAATTGGATCGACTACTCCTTCTTGATATTTTAGATAAAACAATTTTCTTATAATCAAAATAATTTTAATACCCATTATCTCCATACCCTCCTTCCGAATAAGTAAACATGTCATAAGGTTACGTAAGGTTGTGTACATTGAGTGGTTGTATATATGTATTTGAATGTTTGAACAACTCTCTAGCAAATGCCTCCGATTACTCGTTTTCAAGATAAAAGGTGTCCAAGAGGCTTGCTTAGTAATAGTAGGGGCATGCAAGAGACAAGGATATATACCAGCACCATGCACCCAGAACAGCACCAGAGATTCCACGACTTGGCTCTATATCATCCGATTGATGAAGCAAAAAGTAATAACAGAAGGTAAATTGGTGAAGCAAAAAGTCATAACAATTTGCTGCTGAACCCTCATTAACCAAGTCATGCTATATAGAATAAAGCTCAATTGAACTAAAAAACCCTACTTTCAGTTTCAGGTAATTGGGGTGGCAGAAAGAATAAATTTTACCCTTAATTATCTGAGAACCGACGAAACCAGAGACTAATAAAATAAACAAATAAACCAATTTGTTAGTCCATAATGAGATCCCAATTTCATTATGATTTGATTCGACCCGGAAGACTTTGATTAATTTATGAGTTTTTGCTTGTGTTTGAAACTCGGGGTTATCTGTGGGGTATAGCTTAATTGGTTGAGCTCTTCCACCTCTACCCTCACATTAGAGGTGACCCTTCATAAAACTTGTCTTCTCTTCATAATTATCATGAATTTCATATTTTAAATTGGTTAGATACTTATTTCATCATCTACACTATTAAAGACTTAAAAATTAATAATTTATATTCCAACAAAGAAAAGAAATAGAAAAAAATATAGTTCATAAAGTGTAATATTAAGGTACCCAACTCATACATGAAAAAAAGAAGAAGAGGAAATTAAAAATTTCACAAAGCTTTAAAACAAAAGTGGAAGAGAAAGAAAGGTTAACCTTTAGTAGTTAGTGCAAAAATCATTAACCAACCTAGAAGATTTAAGGGAGATCAGTAGAAGAGAGATCAAGAAATTTTATGGTTAATTTGTAGACAAAAAGAACCTAATATATTATTTTATTTTAGGGTAAATATCCTAAAACTAATATAATATATAATATATAATCTACAAATAGAAGAGGTAAAAATGGAGTGGAGGCTTGGGACCACACTAGCTCCATGCTGACTCCGCCCTTGGGCAGAGGTTTGAAACCCCGTCCAATGAATATTTGTGTAAACAACCTTCCCTAATCGCTTGTATTTTAAAAAAAAAACTTGAGAATTTCTCTTCAAATGCATAACCACTTTTAATAATAATGACCAAGACCCAATTTATAATTTTGCCCTGGTTTACTAACCTCTATTTTTAATTTTTAATTTGTTTTTTTGGCCAAAGTGAGGAAGGGGAGGGGGAAAATTCGCACACACGATACCACGGGGACTTGAACCTAGGATCACTTGGAAGCACACCAAAGGCTTGGGCCATTCTAGCTAACACCCCATCGGTAATTTTATTTTTCTAAGTTTACTGAACTTTATAAAAAAATAAATGAAAATAAAAAAAGGATGAGAAAAATAGCAAAAATTACAAATTATAAGAAAAGTAAAATGAGTAACAAAAAGCCATGCTGGCAGATGGTAAAATTTCCAGACAGTAAAAGGTTGAATTTTATCGGGTGTGCTAATATATGTTGCAAGTTTATAGGTTTAATCTCTCTTTTTCCTGACGGTTGTGGAGATTATTAATTTTTTTCTTCACATTTATGTAATTTTTAGTTTCTGTTTTTTTTTCCTTATTGTAATTTAAATTGTTCTTAAGATTTTATGAATATATATTTGTTCGCAAGATATTACCATATTTGTAAGTTGTTTCTTCTCCTGATCAATTAGGACTTGATGTTTCCTATTTAAGTTGTTTCTTCCCTGATCAATTAGGAGGACTTGGTGTTTCCCTTTGGAGGGTGTTGTTTTTCCTTGTTCAATTAGCATTATTTTTTCTCCCAAAGAAGAAAAGGAAATAAATATTTTCCTTTTTGAAATGGGGTTATTAGTTATGTTTACTATATAAAGAGGTGTTTGAGGTGAGATTTGTTAAACTGTCTACAATTTACTACATTATTCACTCAAACTCAACCAATCTCTCTCTCTCTCTCTCTCTCACATACACAACGAACAAGAATTAATGGGCAGGCAGCTTACTTTCGGAGTATTAACTTGTACATGCAAAGGATGCAAGAAGGATAAGAAAAAAGCGGACGCGTTGGAGAAGGAAATAATGGGCGTGTTGAAGAAATTTGATGGCGTGCATCTGAGAGAGTTTGATTTCGGCCAAGGCAAGTTGGTGGTGGAAGTGGCAGACAATACTAGTGATTCAAACCTACTCATTAAGGCACTTCAAAAGATTAAGAAAGCGCATAGCGTAGACCTCATGAAAGATGAAGGGGCTTCAGAAAACAGCCAACCCCAACAACAACAACTCAACAAGAACATGGAAGCTGGTGGTGGCAAACCCACAAACACGTTCATATTGCCTGAGGAGGAGGAGGAGGAATCTGATGAAGATGATGATGATGATGATGATGATGAAGATGATGATCTTCACTTGCATGATGATGATGATGAGATGCCCAAGGTTAGCATGGGAGAGATTGATAAAAAAGGTAAAGAAAAAATTGGATGGACACAAGGTAGGGGCAATGCTGGAGATATGCATCAAACAGCCAATATGGGCCATATGGGTCAGGTGGCCAAGATGAGTCAGATGGGCCAAAGGAGCCATGTGGGTCAGATGGATCAGATGGGCCGTATGGGCCGGGTGGCTCATATGGGCCAGATGGGGCAAATGGGTGGTTGTTATATGGGGCCCATGGGCATCTATCCAGTGGGTCCAGCAGTACAAGGGATGATGGGGTATGGGTATGGGTATGGGTATGGCAATTATTATAACCAAAATCAAGGGCAATACATGAACATGATGCCGGCGATGAGGATGGATGAAGGAAGAGCAAACTGGAATGATAATGATATGAATAACAACAACATGCCAATGCCATCACAGCAAGAGCAAGCAATGGATCCTTATACTTACTTTAGTGAAGAAAATGCTAATGGCTGCGCTATCATGTAACACTTGTTAGACTTTCTTTCTTTTTTAGGTAGACTAGAATTCTCCTAGTTTATGCCAACAAGATCTAATCCTGTGGTTTTTGGTTCCAACCTCCAATTTAGTACAGTTTATCTCCTAGTTCTAAGACCTTTTTATTTCCTTTTTTTTATAGTCGAATTAGTGATAGTGCCAAATTTCGTATAATTGTAAAAGTAATCATCATTAGCTATTGACTTGGTAAGTCTTTTATATAAGGGTTATATGCCATTTTACCCCCCAAACTTGTACCATACTTTCGATTTACCCCAAACTTTTTTTTTTGGAAAATTAAGGATATGAATTAAATTTTATTGCCAATTTGCCCCTACTCTCTAAATCTCAGTTTTTATAAGGATAAATTGGTCATTTTATATGTTAAAATAAGTAAAATAAATCTAAAATAAATAAAACATTATTTAAATAAACAGTGGGGCCCACACCAATTCTTCCTTTCTTCTTTTCCTTTTTTTTTTTTTTTTTTTCTTCTTTCTTCTTCCTTGCCAGTCACGAACCAGAGACCACTTCCTTCTTCTTTTCTTCTTTCTCTCTCTCTCTCTCTCTCTCTCTCTCTCTCTCTCTCTCTCTCTCTCTCTCTCTCTATTCCCACATTCTTCCTCCCATCCGATCCCTCATTCTCTCCCTCTCTTCCTCTCTTCCTCTCTGCATTTCTTCCTCTCTCCCACCCATTCTCCTCCTCCTCTATCTCCATCCCCACGACCTCTCCCTCTGAGAAATCTCCTGCAAATTTTTTTTTCCCTCTCCTGCAAATTTTTTTCCTCTCCTGCAGATAGTTCACTTTCCAGTCGTCCGCATTTCTTCCTCATTGTTGGGGAAGGGGGAAGAAATCGCGAGGGGAGGGGAAGAAAAACAGAGGGTGAGAGAGAGGAAGAATGGGGGAAGAAATCGGGAGGGGGGGAGAGAAAAACAGAGGAGAGAATGAGGGATCGGATGGGAGGAAGAATGGGGGAAGAGAGAGAGAGAGAGAAAAGAAGAAAAAAAGAAGTGGTCTCTGGTTCGTGATTGGCAAGGAGAAGAAAAGAAGAAAAGAAGAAAAGGGAAAAGAAGAAAGGAAGAATTGGTGTGGGCCCCACTGTTTATTAAAATAATGTTTTATTTATTTTAGATTTATTTTACTTATTTTAACATATAAAATGACTAATTTGCCCTTATAAAAACTGAGATTTAGAGAGTAGAGAGCAAATTGGCAATAAAATTTAATTCATATCCTTAATTTTCCAAAAAAAGTTTGGGGGTAAATTGAAAGTATGGTACAAGTTTGGGGGTAAAATGGCATATAACCCTTTATATAATTTACCTTTTTCCTCTTTTACGTGTTCTTGGTATTTACTTATTTGAAATGAGGAAGCCGTCCGTTAGATACATAAATAATTGAAAGAAGGAATTGGAATTGAATCGACTACTACTTCTAATACCCATCATCTTCCCCTCCCCTTCCAAATAAGTAAACATGTCATCAGGTTACATAAGGTTGTGTACATTGAGTTGTATGTATGTTTGAATGTTTGAACAACTCTCTAGCAAGTGCCTCCGAGTTCCAGGGTACACAAACTCGTTTTCAAAATAAAAGGTGGATTTTTCTGACCCAAAAATGGTGTCCAAGAGGCTTGCTTAGTAGGGGGCAAGAGACAAGGATATATACCAGCACCATGCACCCAGAACAGCATCAGAGATTCCAAGACTTGGCTCTCAATATCATCCGATCGAAATTAATTGGAACGTGGCACTTGGATTACTTTCCCTTCTATGCTCAACTCTAGATTCACTTCTACTTCCCCTTGGAATGGAACTTGTTTGACATAAACCTCATCTGCATCTGCATGGTCAGCAACGACTTATCTCTTTTTTTTGGTGAAACGACTTATTAGCCTTCCCATGATTTTATTAGCCTGCTAAATTATATAGACTAGATTTACACTCCACTAGAGATGCCAACTACCATGGCCTCATTGCACAAAATCAACAAAGAGGACAAAGCACAGCTCAACTCTCACTACCCCATGTTTAACAAAAAGCAGTGAGACAATTACTCAGGTACATATGCATATGCACAATCTAGTATTGACAAGATAAAATTAAAACACTCACCATTCTGTGGTTTTTACAAAGGCTTGTCTTTGTTGTTTTCCCATATATGTGGTGGTAGTGTAGGGACTACCTGTGAAGATATGGACAGATGAGATCTCTTTTTGTGAGCCAACGTATATTTATCAAACTATACAATACATATAATTAAGGAGAATCACATTATAAGTTTCAGGAAAACAAACACCTCATGTGGAGTTTTTCTCCAAATCAAGCATTCGACATTTGCTTTGAAAAAATTCTTGCCTTTGCCTGCCATATCATATATACTTGATGTAGATGCTCCACCACCAATCTATAAAGTGCTAGCTGAAAAATGCGACAAATGACAACGGGTATAAATGAGAAGAAAAGAACAGATGAATCAATTGAGAAATTTTAGCCACTGCGGAAAGCATCCAGCCTTTCCATGGATTTTACTTTGAAATTCTAGCACTCTTGCAAATTTTGGCTAAAATCCAAAACTTTGACATCGCAAAGTTATTATTAGTATTATTATTTTTGTTCAAGACATGTCTCATGAACATTTCATAATATTTATCCAAAGAACCTAAACAGTAAGTTAACCCTTTTTTCCCCATGCTCATTGAGCATCCACTGTCCATAATAACTACCAGGAACATGACCAACATATATTACTATTCACCAAGGAAAAAGCATCCCTCAAAATAGGGAAATCACTAGTTGACAAACTTAGAACACACCTTCAGAAACTTTGCAGAAGTATGATGACTAAATTCACAATTTTATTTAGGCAAACTAGTTTTGAGATTTATGGACGGTTGACCCGGTAATGTCGGGAGAAATATAAATGGATGGCACCCAGACCAAGCAACCCCGACAAATATAAAAGCCAGCTAACAGAGTAAGTACAATGAATCATAGTGAGATGAAGCATGAACTGAAACAAGTGAAGCATGAAAAAGCCATGATTAGATGAGATCCATTAAAATGAAGAAACCATTCTAATGTTCAGTCATAAGGATCCAGATGAAGGAAGTATATAATCTGCATCTTGAATTACCCCCTTTTTATTTACTCCGATATTCGGCAACTAGCAGTGAGTTGTACCATCTGTAAAAGTTATAAATACGTAAAATTATAAGGTATGGTACCTTTTCCCTAATTACTAATAAAACAAGTTCCCCTTTTATTTTGTTAGAATAACATGTTTGTTCAATTTTAATTTGTGCAAATAATAAGTAATAAATGACTACTTAATGATACACAAACTTTTGTGTGTGAATTAGAATGTCCATTTATGAAATTTTATGTAGTAACATTTGTAAGAAACAAGTGAAAGCCACAAGAGTTTAGGAATGAGAAACAAGCTCTTGGTTGAAGTAACCACAACTAGCATAGTTAAGGTGATAGTTAGGTTGATGTAATTGAGTTGAATTTATGATACTACCTACGACCAGGAAATCCAAAAGAAATTCATGAATTCAAATTGAATGATTACATTTAAAATAAACCCTAAAGGCCAAAAGAAATTTAAACATAACCAATTGGACAGGAAACAAAATTTAAGTTACAAAAATTACCTTTAGAATGCTAGACGAAATAGCATTCAAAATCGTGAATTTCCAAGAAAAGACATTCAAGAGGCATATCTTAACCATATAAGTCTCAACCTATCGAAGCAGCCACATCACAGAAGTCTTCAGAGCCAGATGTCTCCACATGTAGATCAGTTCCTGAATAAGCATCCGAAAATGTAATGTGACCATCATCTCCTTTCACACCTTCAACAACTTCATCAGGAAGTAATTCATGCATTACCTCAGCAGATATCAAACCCAAATTTCTCATCTCAATCCATAGTTCAATAACTGAATTCAAATGATATGGTCTACAAAGAAATTTTGATAATCTCAAGACAGTATTGTAGCTCAGTCGTACTTTCGCTTCAATCATCTCTTGTAGCATTAAATTAACCATATTAAGATCTCTTTCTTTAACAAAGCCAGAGACCATTACATTGTAAGTATATTCATTAGGAGTCAAACCAACCTCCTTCATTTGGCGATAAAGTGAACAAGCCTCTTCAGTTCTACCACCCATAAAAAGTCCACGAATGGCAACTGCATAAGCTACAACATCAAGTGCACATCTCTCTGCAACTACTTTCTTAAATATGCTAACGGCTCTATCAAATTTACGAACCTTTATAAGCCCATCTATAAGAACAGTATGAATATGAGCATCCTGACCAGGGTAATTCATGACAATCCCATGGTACACATCAACTGCTTGGTCAACTCTTCTAGCTTTACATAGCCCGGTTAATAATCCAACAAAAGTATACTTATCTGCTGTAAAACCTCTATCGAGCATAACCTTATAAAACTTCACAGCCAGAGCTGGAAACCCCGACTTACAGAAATAACTGAGAAGTGAGTTACATACTAATAAGTCAGCTTCTATGTCAAGTCCGCAAACCAACTTGGGGAACAGAGAAAACCTCCTAGAAGAACATATGGCGGATAACAATGAACAGAATGTATACGAATCGGGAGACAATTTTCGTGATCGCATGCCAACAAAAACATCAATAGCATCATCATACCTCCCAACCTTGGTGAGGGAGTCTATTAACACATTACAAAGAACCAGATCAGGGGCATCTCCTTTAGATTCCATAATACTTAAAACGTTGAATGCATCGCCAACCATGTGAGACTTTAAAATCCTCTGATTAAAGTTGTGTACGTTACAATATTAGGAGAAGAACCAGTCTCAACCATCTTTTCCAATAATTTACTAGCAACATCAAGTCTCTGCAATCGACAAAACCCATGGATTAACATACTCCAAACATTTACAGACATAGAGATGCCCAAAGTAATCATTAGACCCAAAACTTGATGTGCCTCCACTATATTTCCCATTTTGCAAAAACAGTTCAAAAGCATCTCAAATGTCTCAACTTTTGGGTGATAACCCCACCGCAACATCATTCTCAACACATCTCCAATATGGAACAAACCATTGAACTTACATAAATTACACAGCATAATATTAAAAGTCAAAAATTTGGCACTTGGGTCTCTTTCAGAGACTTAATAGCTAAATCACCACGCCCAATTTTGAACGATACATCAATGATTACATTACGCACAAACGTGTTCGGAGTAAAACCATAAGCACCCATTTGCTCAATTGCCTCAAAGACCATCTCATACATTCTGCCACGCCAATAAATCCTCAGCAAGAGCAAAAATGTCTGAGATTTTATAACACACCCTACACTCGCTAATTCCCTAACAACCGATTTAACTGTTTTGAACTGCTCCATCACGCGCTTGATCACATCAACCATGTGGTCAAACACAATCCTATTGTGAAAAAAATTAGGTTGTTGAGCACACCACAAGAAGAATCTCAGTGCAATCAAATCTGAAGGGCAGTTCAATAAAGTGGAATGCACATTCTGATGAGTGAGAGTGAATTTACTTCTTTCTGGGTCAAGATTTTCCCGGAAAATTTTCTTGGTTTTGTTAGTTGGGCATACCTTTGGAGATGAAAAGTGGCAGATTGGCAACATGCGCAGTGCTCTGATGATTTGGTTTGGCCCTTTGTGTGGAAAACACAACCTAAATCTCCATACTTTTTCCATCAAAGTTTGATTTTTCCCGCAAACCAAGCACTACATAAGAAATTTACGGGAGAGGGTGAAATTACTTTTTGGTCCCATATATACACAAATTGAATGAAAATGAGAAGGTATATATAGCATTGTAATCAAAGCTGTGTGACTATATAAAATTTCGAATGTCCCTATGAATAGAAACGACCTTGTTAATAAGGATAGGAGTTGGAGATGGAAAGCTTTGGTAGGCAAACTATATCTCCGATGATAAGGAAAAGAAAGGTAGGGTAGTTTCAACAAATGTTACATCTAATAAAATTTGAATGCTTCCAGTTCATTTTGCCATCGTTTGTTGTTCCACCCAGCATACTTTCTGTAACTCAAGCTCCCCTGATATTAAAATTGCCCGATTTTCCCCACAATTCTTTTCCTTTTGAGCGATCAATATTCAATAGGGAAAAACTAAATAAATAAATGCACTTACTTTCATCTGCCCACCACTGACAAAATAGGTTTTGGTGGCCCTTTGGGGATTGGGAGCAAATAAGCAAAACAAGCCTCCAAGATTGGCTGGGAACTGCTGAACTGGGACTGTGAGGTGAGTGAGGTTCCAAATACATCTGCCAACACACCACCTGCTACAATCAATAGTGGCTAAACTAATCACACGCACCATATAATTAAAGACTTGATTTTTCAGCTAAGATATCCAGATATTGCTTCAAACTACAAAAACCATGGTTAAGATGAAAACTCCAAGCCCTTACTATGGCGGCGTAGAAAGTAAAGCAAGCAAAGCATGAAGAGAAAGAGCTTGAAATACCTGAGGAGGAGAGGAGCCGATTGAAGAACAAAAATGGAGGTGAGTTGGGTTTGAAGAGAAACAATGAGGAGGAGGAAGAGAAGCGACGTTAGAGAAAATATGGGATTTGGGTTGGACGCCTACGCCTTTCGTCAGGCTGGGCTAATTGCTTGTTGGCTAAAAGATATAGCTACAAAAAAGTTTTGGGCTCTGCAAGACTATGGTCGGGCTGGTAGATGAGGTATATGGCAGCTCCAAGGCTAGCCTCTAGGGTTTCTGGCTAGCTTCAATGGCTCTTAGCAATTTTTTTTTATTCGTTTAGTTTTCTTTTTAAGAAAATAAAACGTTTCTTGGTTATTTCTTCTAAGGATGGGATGGGATGATAATCATCTTTTTGTTTGTTTGCAAGTGATATAGGGACGATGGGGATGATAATAATGTAGGTGTACATATGTTATAATATAAGTGAACAATGGACTCGTAGACTCGTAGTTTCTGTTGGTTAGATGTTATATTCCTTTTTGAATGTTTATTTTATGGTTGCAAATTTGATCCAAGAGTTATATGTACATTATTAATGTTCTTGGGAAGTGTTAGCTTCGAGAGGCTGTTCATGAGAAAGAAGGTGGCTTAGACCAAAGTTGGCAATGTGACAATCACACCGAAGAATTCAAACTACTCTACATTGTGTTATCTTAGTACTAGGTTTTCAGTTAGCATGCCTTGTGTACCGTTTAAATTGGAGTATGTTGAAATTCCTTGAGTTCTTTACCTCCCATGCCAATGGGGTTAGCTCAAGTGGCGAGGGAATGTGAGAAAATGAGTTATGACATGGATTAGATCAAGTGTTCGATGCTCTCCAACATAACCAATAAAAGAAAAGAGACGTAATGGTAATTCATGGGGAAAAATAAAACCAAAAATCCTTGGGTAGATCCAAGTTGCAGAGCCATTAAAATAAGCCTGAAATTCTATATCATAAACAACTAATGTTTCCTTGGCTAATACCACAACTCATCCAAACTTGCATCCGAAATCAAGGGAAAGTAAGTTGGAGGAAATGATATAAATAGCATTGCCAAATTCACCAGATGGGCTGCGAGTAGATGGAGGAAGTTCAACGAGAGGCGTCGCTTTATGCATAAAGGACTCGGACTCTTCAATAGATTCCAGGAATGACCCTGTAGGACACCTTCTGACAATATAGTTTCCAATATTTCCCGTACCTGCAAGAAGAACGTTGTCAAAATCTCATTCAACTTTATATAAAATGCTAAAAACCATTTCATAATTTGATGGCTTTTTCAACAACAAAAATTCTTTGAATGATATGTCTTTGTCGAATTGTCAGCTAAATTTGTATGTAACAGGAATCTGTATCTGCTTACTTGGACCGACATCGATCGTCATCCCTTTTGGCTCGGTCAAGTAGAAGGATGGTAAGAAACACCACGTAGAAGTAAGGTAGAAACTGCAGGAGAAAAAAATAATAATAAATTCAGCAAGATGTTCTCCACAACATCCAAGTATCAAGTACCCCGTCCCAACAAACACAAAGAAAACAACAGAACACTAAACATAAATGGTTACATGATTGAAAAGAGCTGGAACAGTCCAGAAAAAGGCAGCTGATATTTCTGGCACATAATGGAAATGACGAGATAAACCCCACCTGCAGGAAGAGCAAATAACCTCAGCAATGACTTTAGCTCAAAGTGCCAGCTTATCTTTTAAATTATAACATATGCACAAATTAGACTATGCTATGTGCAGAGAATAGAAGTGGACCAACAACAGCATCACTCAACTAACTCTCCATGTGCGACAAAAGCACTGACACAAAAACTCAGTTATATGTGTATGCACAATTTCATATTTACCAGAGAGAACTAAAGTACTCACCATCCTGAGGTTAAAAGAAGGCTTGTCTTTGTTTCCAGATGTGGTAGTGTATGAAGCGACAATCTGATATGGACAAATCATATCTTTTTGTCAGTCAATATATCTCAAACTGTACATATATGATATAACGATAATCGCATGATAATTTTTACAAGACTAAATACCTTTGATGGAGCTTTCCCCAAACCAAGCATTTGCCATTTGTTTTGCGAAATTCTTGCCTTTGCCTGTCGCAATCATAGTTGATGTATATGCAAAGAATCCCGGCCACCAAAATAAAAAGTGCTAGCTGGAACATGAGGTTGGAGATTGTCAGATATGAGACCAATGATCACAGAAACAAATAAGGAAGAAAAGAATAAATGAATCAGCTAAGAAATGTCATTCATTGTGGAAAAACCAGCCTTTACAGGGATTTAAATTTGTAATACCTACATAAAATTTCTATAGTTTATGGCTAAAATCCAATTCTTTCAAATTGCCAAAACTACAGCCTGACTTTCACTAGCTAAAGTTTTAATTATTTTGTTTCTTTTCTTTTTATTTTTCCAGAGCATTTTTTTCCTTTTGGCACTGAATCTTATTTTCCAATAAGATAGTATTCTCCGACCTGAAAAATACCTTGTCCCATATAAAGACAAGATCTTATCCCAATTTCCGTGCATGCTGCAATGAGACCAAACGTAAAAGATTTTCAATTCTTTGAAGTCGTACCTCAAGAACATCTCATAGTATTCATTCAAACAACCTAACCAGTAACCAGAGTCTAAAGGTTAACTTAATTCTGTTTTTCCCCATGCTCATTGAGACATGCCAACTTTTAGTAGCAGAAGCTTAGATAATAACCATCAATCATGCATAATGAACCCCACGTATAGAGAAAATGTGCATGACCAAGACATAAGCCTTTAAAATAGGGAAATCACAAGTTGACAAACTTAGAACACACCTTCATATGATGGATAACTTTTTAATAAATTGGGCAAACTACATATGAGGATGCCATTATACCTGAGTTCCAAGATTTACAGGATGGTTGACCAGGTACATGCCAGGAGAAGTATAAATAGATGGAACCCAGACCAAGCAACCCCAGCAAATATAAAAGCCCGCTGCCAGAGACAAAAGTACAATGAACCATAGTCAGATGAAGCACGAACTGAACCAAGTAAAGGATGAGAAAAAATTGATTGAATAAGAAACATTATTGTGGGTCAATCTACAGCAGTAAGAATGAATATGAAGATGGTCAACATGAAATTCTCAGAGTTGTTAAGGATGCAGTATAAAATTTGCCCACAGAGTACCATAACAAACTTGGTAAATACAAAGCCCATCATAATAGAATATCAATGCAATCAGCCCCCAAAAGACCGCCAAATTCATTTTGTTAAAAAATAAACCTTCAAATATTAAGGCAAATATTGGCATCACATCTGATGGTTACTCTTGGACATGCCAACAGCAAACAATGGAGAAAATGTAAAAGGTAGAGCATATGTGAACCTCGATCATGCGCAATATCCATTGTATTCCAGTATCCAGCCTCCCACCAAAAGAACTTCGTCACATAAACCAGCATCAATATAGTATTTACAAGCATTGAATCAGCTACTGTCCCATTAACTTCATACTGGTAAAAGGAAAAATGTCAAATGTTAGAAATACTATGGTTCGAAAAAATGTTAAAAAGGTGAACACATTTAATCTTCATCATAATCCTTCTGTCCCGTGAGGTTTTTCTTCCTTGGTGAAATTAGGGCAAAAATTCACGTTCCATCAATCAATGTGATGGAAAAGTAAATGTGGATGGCTTTGAAAATGTTAACTAACCGTAAGGGTAACTAGTAAGTTTATTGAAATTCGACCTATAGCGACTAAAGTGAAATATTGACCTCAACGACAAGGACAAAAAGAAATATCAGAGAAGATTCATTTACCTGCTTTATGCAATAGGTCACAGCAAGAACTGCCCAAGACATCATCCCAAATCTGCAGTTCGTGAAAACTTTGATATCAAAGTTTTTACCAATTCGAGGATACAGCTCCATTCCCTAAAAAATGAAAAGGGAACACTAATTTCTTACATGAGGCCATATCCAAAAATAAAAAGATTACTTTCATTAAAAATAAATTAAAAATCTCACACAATAATAATTCTATTTATAGGCGGCTACGAAGTATAATGTATTGACGTAGTCCATTAATTTTCTTTTTCGCTTGACCAAACGAAAGAGTAACAAAAAATAGCACACAACACAATAATCCTTGTCTAATCAGGATGAATTATATCAAACGGGATACCAGGGTGCTCCAGTAATTCAGTATGCCAAAACGTACTTTTCACCTTGACTGAGTCTAATTTAAATAGTATTGCATCAGATATCAAATACTTGAGCATGACTGTGACATTTGCATAAATTCTCTTGTGACAAAGTTATTCTTCGGATACAGTCCATTAAGAACCAGATTGAAAACCAAGTTTATAAATTCTTTTGTGCATTTCAACTGCTTGTAACCAAAGAAAAGCAGGGGTCTGTTGCTCAGATAGATTAAAGACGACACAGTTATTGATGCTATTGGCTTGTCGAGAACCATTTTTTACATGGTTTATTTAGTATGAGTTAAAGGATATAACACATATTTTGAAAAACTAAGTCAAAAGGCAGAGTCACAAATGCGCAACTTAGCATCATTAATAAATAATAGAGCAACGCACATACTGAATCTGTACGCTTTAGGGGTATATATTCAGTTAGAGCTAAAAGATCTGTCCATCCTTAAAATTTGAGTTGCTACTGTTTACCACTGGCAGGGAACTGAATTGGATGAAACAGAAAAAATGACACTTACCCAGTAGAAATCAATTATTGCATTCCCAGAAGACCCAGAATCGGTGGATGATGGTGCCAAGTGACCCTGAACACACAAAGAATTTGTGTCAAGAGAAATAACTAAAATTCAGATGAACTTATATTTCGTGTAATTACAAAACCCTCACTTTTATGTACAGGAGAATACAGAAAATGAAGCTTCCGAAATGAGTGCTGAAAAAATTTCTCCCAAATGATCATAAACAATTGTAGGGTTGAATATCCCAAACCTGAAATTTAAAATAGAAAAAGGCATCAAATGCACTAGAAAACAGTTTGGTGCTAGGCAGATAGGACAACAAATAACAAAATTTTAGGGGGAACGAGGCTTAATAATACATAGACAAAAATAGTGGCCACTGCGTCAATAACTCAGTAATTCCCACCAAGAAACTAAAAAGACTATCACAGCCTTTCTAGGGATACGAATTCAAGGATGCACAGCATTATATAAAAGGAAACACTATGAATTGAGGGAAAAAGTGTGTACTCACCAAAGGCCGAGGTAGGTAGCCAATGTTACAAAATATGCTGCCATACCATTTGCCTGCACAATGCACATGCTATATTAATACATATATAACCATATTGAACAAATAGCAGGAAAATGGCAAAAACATGACCCAAAAAATGAACAGCAATTAGTAATCAATTTAATACTCTACATTTCTGCAAGTCCAGATGCATAAAAATTTATACAGTTTTGAAAATCTACTGACTTGGAGAAGGCAGGTTGTAAAACATTCACGACATATAACTTGAGTTTGCATCAGATAAAGATTTGGAAATTGGAACCCTGTGTTTTCATGATCACTTTTGCAACAGAGTTTTCACATAAAGAAACTGAGTATCCAGCACCTTGTAGACAGGTCGATTCCCTGTTGGAGAAATTGGGCCCTCAACCCCTTTTTCCAGGTAAAAGCAGCTGGAGTGCAGCTTCAAAAGCACCATAACAGGCAATAATTTTCCAGGCAGTGGCAGTAGGTCTTGGCCATATTTCACTGAAACCCTGCAGACCATGCTGCTTTAAGTAATCCCAAGTTTGGGAAATAGAGCCATCAGCATGTACCATCGTATACCATCTGCATTAAGTATCAGATTCTGATCTCAACCACTCATAATTATCATAAATTATATCTATAACATGTAGCAGTAACTGTTGTCTACAGTGATTAATTGATAAGGTGTTCCAGGGCACCATACAGGTGAATGTAGTATTTAGCAGTTGGAATCAGCTCACTTTTGACAATATTCAGCTAAGCACCACTTCTCTTAACTCAGATTAAGACATTTTAAGCTTTCCATGGCTGATTTCAGCTAAAGTTCATCTGGGTGATTATAGCAATCACTATCAATTTGGTTTTATCAATTGAGTATCCCTTTTCTCTATTAAAACAAAAGACAAAGCAATTTTCAGAAATTCAATTTAACAAATGCAGTTTGTTATAACTCCAAAATATGCCTTGGCTACTTTGATTCTCTTTATGATTACTTGTTACTTCTTATCCTACAAAATCATCTCTTCAAAAGCCACAAAAACACACTAACGACTCAAGCTTTTTAACATCCATAAAATCTGATTTGGATTTTCTTAAACTCAAGTTAGCTGTACTAATGTTGAGTTATATACTGCGTCCCAACTAATCAAAATCAAATACTTAAAAGTTTCAATTGGGATTCTCTGCCTGCCTCTTTTCATCAACGAAACAGAGCAATATAAAAACGAAGGAACAAAAAGATATTAAATTACAAATGAATCTATTTGAGATATAAACTTCAAATATAATCTCAGGGCCTTGTATAATATAAAATGTAAAAATCTTATATGATTTAAAAATCTGCAAGTATTCAAAGCTTGGAAAAACGATGAAAAAAACTGAACATGTCCCTGCACCAGTTCGAGTTTAATTCATCTTGCTTTGCATTCTTTAGAAACAATTTTCCCAGAAAATTAATATTTTCTATAGAAACAAACAAGAAAACTAAAAAGATGAGATTTTTGATTCAATGACCCTACTTCTCCACCAAACCAAAGAAATAACGATAACCCATTACTTCCTATAATCATTGTTCCTCAAGAAAACGTATTTTCACATAAGCAAACATAAAATTCATTTCTTGGAGAAAGAAACAAAAATGAAACAAAACAGATTGACATAGAACATACAGTAGAATTACAAATGGAGGGCAAAGACAAAGCAGTGATAACATGGAAGCATATGTCACCAATGGTGAATGTACGGTATTCGCTCTCCCCATTCTCTCAGATCTCTATGAGTCTGAGAGTGTAGACTGATTTTCTCTCTGCCTCTGGAAGAACTCTCGGTTTTTTTTTTGGGAAAGGTTTTTTTAATCTAATCGTTGACAGACTCAGTGAAGAGAAGACCTCGTATCGTTAAGCTTCTCCTCATCCAATCGATTGTTAGAATTACTAAGGAAACTCTATTTGTTTATGGAGTTGGATTTTTTCACCAACTTTGCTGATTTCTTATGACGCTGAGTGATAGGAAACCATATTAAGGCATACTTCATGAGAAACACTTTGTCTTTTCAAGTGGCATTCATATTCCAAACTTGTTTATGCCTCTCGAGTGAACTCATCCCGGCTTTGGCGGTGTGCGGAGTTTTGGACATCGAGCGTGGACTCTTTTAATACCTTTTCTTTCAACTTCATCAACAATACGCTTCATATTGTCTTTTGCCGCTTTCTAACGTTCTTCAATTGGCTCCTTAGATTTTCAAAGGTTGCGTTTTTGTAGTGTAATTAGATAAATAACCCACTTGACGGCTCCAACTTCCATTATTACATGAATAATTGCTTTTCTATATAAATGCGTATTTCTTTGAATTTTAAATGTAAAATCCGATGCGATGAATGATTAAGGTGACTTGTCACTATAGAGGAATCCAAATGGAGATTAATTGAGAAATCACTCAAGGATAGATAATTCGGTCACTATAAAGGAATCCACCAAAAAGAGATCAGAGTTAAGAAAAACCAAAGAAGAAATCATAAAAAATTCACTCAAATATGGATGTTCCACTCCATAAGGGATGAGGAATTTATATATAGTGTGGTCATGAAACAACCCTCCATGAATATGTTAACCCTCATAATAACTTAACCTAGATCACGATACTTAGATTTAATGTAAAACTCGAAGGGCGATCAATGATTAAGATGAATCCTAATATGAACTTTGAATAGAGATGCTATTAATAAAAGACATGGATAAAACCATTTGATAAAATGATCAATGAACGCTCTTAATTTATTGGACAAAAATCTCATGTTCCGCTGCATGAAAACCTATCCTCCAAAGACACCCAACTAACTTAAAAACCAAAATGCCAAAGTGCAAAGTGTTGTATCTACACGATCTTTCCCTATTTTGTCTTCTTCTTTAAGCTCACAAGTAACTTCCTTTGCCTAGTAAGCACAAATGTTGGTCACTTATTTAAGATGAAATAATTTAGAGATATGGTATTCAATCCACTTATAGGAACATAATATTTGGAAAATCTGATTTTTTTATGATGAACATATTCAAATTTCCCACTCCAAATATTTCCTCCTAAACATATCATAGTGAAGAATAAATGGTTCCTAAACAAAATCATGAATGCCAAACTTGGGAGGTTTTATCCACTTACGGTTCATGCCCGCATAGGTCTGAATTACCCACATAATTCACGCACGGTATTCTTCAAATCCACTAGCATGACTTGACTAACAATATTTACGCAACTAATTTCGAGTATCTCATAGAATTCTTGACCAATGTTCCGATCTTCTAATGCTTTACAATTATTGGGCCTCTGATGTTTACATAGTTGAGCTCCAACATGCACAATTATTGCTTGAAACCTGTCTGAACTTTGGGAGGTGCAACGTATCATTGGCATATGTCCAGGTTTGGGCCTTAGTAAATCAATTTTATCTTTTTTTCTAAGATGAAAAAAATATAAAACTCTATTGTCATTGGTAAGATTTATATATATAAAGGCAGAAGTCTCAAATGGTGAAACATTAAAAAAAATCTGAAAATGGCCATGCTTAAAAAAAAATTAGAACAATGCAATATAATACAATTAGTAAAAAAAAAACTAATTGCAAAATTACAAAAATAAAAAACAAATTCCACTTAACTAATAAAGAAAAAATAGTGACTATAGAGTGCCCGTTTGGCATTGCTTATTTGGGGTAATAAGTGATTTTTTTAAAAATTTTTGAAGCCCAACCCGTTTGGTAATAAATATAAAAATCACTTTTTGGTCTAAACTGCTGTCAGGGAAATCAGTTTGGAGAAGCAGCTGAATACCTGCTTTTAATTTCTGATTTCTCGGAAATCAGTTTGGGAGTTTAATGAACTTTTAATAACACAAAAAATAGCCTCCAACAAATTTAGAATTTACTCAGTTTCTTCTCCTTCTTTTCATCTCTTCCATTCTCCAATATTCTCCCAGACCTCAGTCTCTTCTCAAGCACGGTGTAGAAGCCCCAAGATTGAGGTAAATTTGATATTAGTTTTATTTCTTACCAATTTCTTTTTTCCCCTTTGTATTTTATTTCTAGGGTTCTTTTTTTCTTTTTGATTGTTGTTGATTGTTGTTAATTGTTGTTTGTATTTGGTGTTTCTACTGCTTTGATGGCTTGATGAGTGATGTTTGATGCATTGTGTGTGTGCTGGATTTTTCTGATTCTCGCAATCTAATGTATTGCTGGGTATTGGGGGAAGAAGATGAGAGAGAGAGAGAGAGAGAGAGAGAGAGAGAGAGAGAAAGAGACTTTTGTTTCATGGAATGGTTTTAGAGAGGCTGCTTTACTGTTTGATTTGTGGATTACTTATCGCATTTTCTGTTTGATTGCATTTTTCAACCAAGAGCATAAACGAGTAAAGCTTCAACTTTGGGTGTCTGCACTAATTATTGTGATGTTGTGAATGCTCCTGGTATTTTCTTAAAGTAGAAATATATACATGAATTGTGGATGCTCCTGGTATTTTCATCCACAATGGTAATCAATATTTTCATCCACAATGGTAATCAATATTTTCATCCACAATTCATATAAAGTAGAAATATTTTCTTAAAGAAATCAAGAAAATACCAGGTCTTTGCTGTTTCTTCTTTACATATTATCTTTGTTGTTTCTCCTGAGAATGAATTCGGCAGACCTCTAGGGATGGGCTTAGGGCTGTTTCTTCTTTACAGCTTATCCTTTGTAAGCTTTCATTTAGCATCAACAACAAGAACTAAAACATATAGATTAAGTTTAATGGTTGATGCTTTGTATTGCATATTGATGTTTAATTAGGCATATTCAGAATTTATTGGACTGCTCAGAATTTATTGGACATGCTCATGTTTAATTAGTTAGCAAAAACAGAGTGTTGGTGAAACTTAAGTATTACATATTCAAGTTTAATTAGGCATTCTCAGAATTTATTGGACATACTTTGTAGATTCTAAGAAAGCATTATAGTTTTGCATTTGTAACATGGTTAGAGAAAGTTTACACTCGAAGATTAGGATTATTGACACGGTTTCAACACTAAAGAAGTGTTGAAAGGGAAGGACCGTTCCTAAATTTTATATCATTAGTATATTATTTTCTCTTTCAAATTTGGCTTCCATTTGTGTATCATTTTCATATTTGCAATTGCTGCATACAGGCTAGCACCAACCCCCGAGTTCATTTACTGCATTTTGTAGTTGTTTCTAGACAAGATATTGAGGCCATGTAGCCTTTGTCTTGATTGTCAGTCAATGTCTCTGTTTGCATGAGTAGTAGATTGATTAGGAAAATTGTGATAAATTAGTGATTTATGTAGTGACTAAATATATTATTCATTTAAAGTTTAGTAGATCGAAAATTTATGTTTACAAGTTTACTACAGAGTACAAACTCTTGATGATACTTTTTGAAATGGCAATTTAAATTTCTGCTTATGCTGAAAGTTCAGCTACCTTTCCAGTAAAGAGAACGTTGTTAGTGGTGAACATTGAATAGTGATAAATGTGAAGTAGCTGTTGGGAAAAAAAAATTAAAAATCTCCCACTCTGATGATCTGCTATGATATAAATCTAGATTAATGCAAGTTGTTCAATGTTGAAGGTACTTATATACAATCTGTAGAATATTGAACAACTCTTTTCAGCTGTAGATTTTTAGGCAAACCTTCAGGGATAGGCTTAGAGTTGTTTCTTCTTTGAAATGTAGCCTCATATATAAAATTAATAACTGTTTCTTCTTTGAAATGTAGCCACATATCTGTATAGTTATTATTTTCTTTTGTGCTTATATATAATGTCTTTGTTGCAATAAGATGACAAAGAAGAATAGTAACTTCACCACAACTGAAAATGTTGCAAGTGGATCCCAAAAAAGTGTCAGCATTGTGGAATGCTCAAACTATAGCCATTTTCATTGACCTTTGTATCAAGGAGGTGGATCTAGGCAATCGTCCCGGTACTCACTTTAACAAAGTTGGATGGGCAAGGTTGGTTACAAATATTAGTACAGAGATAGGAAGACCGTATGAAAAATTACAATTGAAAAACAAGTGGGATTTACTAAAAAAAGAATGGAAATTATGGAAAGATCTAAAAGGGAAGGAAACTGGTCTTGGGTGGAATGTCGCTAAGAATACCGTTGATGCATCTGATGAATGGTGGCAAGATAAAATTAAGGTATTTGAATGTTTTGTTCTTGTTTTATTATAGTATTGATATCTATTTTTTTTAACAATGTTTAAAAATTCATTATATAATATTTGTATATGTCATAATGCAGGTAGAACCCAAATATGCAAGATTCCAATTTGAGGGTATTAGTCCTGAGATGGAGGAGAAGTTAGATAGGATGTTTTTGAATGTCACAGCCACAGGTAAGCATTCTTGGGCACCTTCATCTGGTGTACTTCCAGTTGAAAGTGATGATGATGTCGATCCACTTGAAGTTAACGGTGGATCGAATGAGTCTGTGCCAATTGAAACCACTCACACTACAAACAATGTGCCAAAAAGAGAACTAATCAATCACTTGAAATTCAAGATAATAATGAGAAGAAAGGTAAAGGGGGGAATGGGAGGTGCTGCAAAATTATCACTGCAAATTGAACGTCTTGTTGAGGTGGTTGAGAGTAGGAGTACTGGAACATCAATGACTAATATAGTTTCACAAGGAACTAGTATTGCTGAAGTGATGAAAGATGTTGCAACTTTACCTGGGGCAGAGCGTGGTAGCAAGTTGTGGTGGTTTGCAACTAAATTGTTTTGCGCTCAAGAGAAGAGAGAGATGTTTGTTGTCATGGAAGATCCTCCTCAAGCTTCAATTTCTTAACCATGAGTTAGTGAAGGCTAGAATTTGATAGTGTAGTGACTTTAATTTATGTTTCGTTGTTATGTTATTAATTTATTTGAATTTGTGAATGATATTTGAGTTAATCTTGGATGATCATTTATTTGAATTTGTGAGTGATATTTTAAACATGCATGCACAGTGAAAATGATATTTGGAGGAAATAAAATATTTGCAGGTTATTTTAGAACATGTCCATTCCAGGAAGATGAGGAGGAGATCAACCAAATTATATGTGTCACGCCCGTCTTATTGAACTTTATTACGTGAAATATATTCATAAGACCCGTGTATGAATGACCATCAAACATGAAATATTTGGTTGATGGGAGTGTTACAAGGAAATGAAAGTCATTGCCATAATATGTTTAGAATGGACAAAGATGTATTTATAAGATTGTGTGATGAATTGCAAAACAATTATGGATTAAAGGGTTCAAGAAGAATGAGTGTTGCTGAGATGTTAGGGATGTTCTTGAACATCTTGGGACAGGGTTCTGCAAATAGGCAAGCACAAGATCGCTTTCAACATTCTAGTGAGACTGTGAGCAGATATTTTAATATCTTACTTGATGTTGTATGTCGTTTGGCTGTGGATGTAATTAAACCATTGAAAAATGCGTTTAACAACACTCCAAAGGAAATCCTACAGGATTCTAGATATATGCCTCATTTCAAGGTAACTATTGCATATACTATTAAATATTTGTCTATATTTTATTATGTTATAATTAATATTATTTTTGTCTTTTTATCACTTGTAGGATTGTATTGGTGCTATAGATGGTGTTCATGTGCAAGCTGTAGTATCTCCTTCTAATCAAATACCATTTATTGGTAGAAAGGGGATACCTACCCAAAATGTGATGGCTGCGTGCAATTTTGACATGCAATTCATATTTGCATGTGCCGGATGGGAAGGCATGGCGCATGACACAAAGATATTTCTATCGGCTTTACGTGATCAAAGTTTGAATTTTCCTAAACCTCCAAATGGTACTATTTCTATCTAAAAAAAAACATATAATTTATATTTAAGTTTTTTAGATTGTGAATAATCTATTATATTTTTAAGGGAAATATTATCTAGTAGATGCGGATACCCACAAATGAGAGGCTACTTAGGACCATATAAAGGTGAAAGATATCATCTTCCTGATTTTCGTAGGGGTGTTCAACCGATGGGTCATAAAGAGGTATTCAATCATGCACACTCTTCCCTTAGAAGTGTTATTGAACGCACTTTGGAGTATGGAAAAAGAGATGGAGTATTTTACGAAACATGCCTAGTTATCCATTTGCAAAACAAGTCAAAATAGTTATTGCAACCATGACACTTCATAACTATATAAGAAGACATGCCAAACGTGATTGTCATTTTGAAAGTGAAGATGACCTAAATGGTATTCAAGATGAAGAGATTGAGAGAGAGGTTGATGCACAACAAGAAGATGGTCCTGTAACACAAGAAATGGAGGCATTAAGAAATCATATAGCTGCAAGTTTAATGAGTTCATCTCGCTTAGAAATGTATATAATTACTTGTTTATGATTAGTTTAATATTTGTTATGACCATATTATTGACAATATATTTATTTTAAATGGAATACTTTATTTATTTTATAATTAAAATAAATTTTGGGGTGTGATGGAAACATATTTAATACAAAAAAATTATATAAGCTAAAGTGAAAGTGCTTTTCCTTTTACCAAACACTTGAATAGAAAAGTCATTTCAACATAATGCCCTTTTTAGTCATTATACACATTTACAAGACTTTTACAAAAAAATTTACCAAACACTCAGAAACGATTATTGTACAAACAACACTTATAACAAAAAGTTTACTAAACGCGATCGCTTTCTCTCACATGGTGATTTCTCTCACAAAGAATTCGACAAAGAATTATTTTCACAAAGACAGCAATGCCAAACTACCAGAGTCCACTCATATTTCTTTCACTCCACTACACCCATGTTCCTCTCTTTTTGTTTATTAATAATTAATAATTTATTTTATCTTTTATATACTTGTATAATTAACTAATTAAAAGATATCAAAAAAAAGAGACTAAGGCACACGCGTGAACATGCGCCAAGAAGCTAGAATTCAATTACATATTAAAAAAAAAAACAGAATACATTGGAAATACATAAAATGTGATGGTCACTCATATGTGTGACATGTGCCAAGAGGCTAGAATTTAATTACATGTTATCAAAAAAATGAATACATTGGAAATACATTAAATATGATAGTCACCCATATGTGTAATTTTTTCAACCAATGGACCAAGTAACAACATTAATTCATTATCCTCTCTCACTCTATACTACACTCTGAAAGAAGGCTTTATTTTATTGACTTTTTAGCTCTATATATATAATAGAAAAATAAATGACTATAAAGATGATGAGGACAAACAAGACAACACACCTAGCATGTGCCACAACCAGACAGCCTTATTTGTTTTTATCCATGTTTAAAATATCCAGATATTTAAATATGTAGATTACAAAAGAACCCTTGTGACTCAGCTAATGTTGAAAAGGGTAGAGGAGAGAGATTGTTGAACAAACTTGTGACTTGGAAGTTGATAACTGGTCAGGGAAATATATGGAGAGTCCAGTGACAGAATATATCCAAAAAAATAAAAATAAAAGAAAAAAACCTCTTTCCAGGAAACATCCTTCATCAGGCACGTGGCAAAACTCCGTTGGCCTCTGGTTCCTCACATATTAAGTCCGCGCAGCAGCGCTCTCCCTCTTTAATACGTATCACCAACTATATCTCACCACGTCAGCAGTTAAATCCGCAAACTGTGGACTCTCGTTACGTGGCAGGTCACAACCGGGCCTCGTGTAGTTATAGATAATACAGTCGGCCGCAGCAGATCAGGCCCTCTATTCTCTCTCCGATACCAATTATACCATCCCATAAGTTAACTACAGTCCGGGGTCCTCTAAAAGCTTCTCTCTTTATCTCTCTCTCTGTTCTTCGCTCTGTAAATTTCTCTCTCTCTCTCCCTATCAATCTTCTCCGTAATTCGGTTGGAACCCTATAGGGTTTTGGTCGAGCTTTGTACCTCAGATCTCGAATTTTCGGTCCGATCCTGCCCAAAATGCCGGCGGTGTACGGTTCCCGATTGACCACATTTGAGGACTCCGAGAAGGAGAGCGAGTATGGCTATGTCCGCAAGGTTCGTTCCACTTCCCTACTCGATTCGAACGGATCAGATTCATCTTCTTCAGTTTCCTTGAATTCGATATTCAATTCGATCTGTTTTGTTTGTGTTCTAATTGAATTTTTTAAGTGGTTGGATCAGTGCTCTGCTGCTGTGGATTTTGTAATTTTTGCAATTTTATGGTGGAATGAAATGGCATAGTTGTGTTTAATTGATCCAAGTAGTGGCATTTGTATGTTCGTTGTGTTCAGTATGTTTGATTGCTTGATGAGTTTAGCAGATACGATTTGCAGTTATCAAAAAATTGGGTGATTGATTAATCGAAGTAGAAAGATACTGAAATCTAATATGAAATTGTATGAAAATACTTCACCTGATTCATTTACTGCTATTTGTGTGTTGGAGCAGCAAAAGTTGAGTACTTTTCTGCTGCTTTAATCACGAGTCACATCGATCTTCTCCTTTTTGGGTTTGTTGATCATGAGTTATAATGTTATCATGTGTCTATGACCTGGTTAATTATGTATCTTTGTTATGTTTTATTTGTTCACTGCCATAATTATTGTTTTATTATTATTGTTGTAGCTGAGGGTTGAGAAGTTTGTTTTTGCGTGAATTGCTTCTGGCTAATTGGATTTAGCAAATATAATTGACAGGTCTCAGGACCAGTCGTCGTCGCAGATGGCATGGCTGGAGCTGCTATGTATGAGCTGGTTCGTGTTGGACATGATAATTTGATTGGTGAAATTATTCGGTTAGAAGGAGATTCTGCCACAATCCAAGGTTACTTGTTTCTTCATGGTCATGCTTCCCTGTTTGCATTCATATCTGTTTGTGTTTGGCTTCCCTCATTTCAGTAAAAGAAATCATTTGCTAATATTTATTGGCTTGGTATAACCATAAGTTATTTTCCATGACCATTTCAGTTTATGAGGAAACAGCTGGCTTGATGGTGAACGATCCTGTTCTACGTACTCGGAAGGTGAGTCTGTCATCTTGTTTGACCCTCTTTGTTTTATGTTGCTTTAGCTGAATCAGCTAATAATTGTTATTTTGATGTTTCAGCCTTTATCAGTGGAGTTGGGACCTGGAATATTGGGAAATATTTTTGACGGAATCCAGGTTTGTTTGATCATTACTTTGAAGCTATTTTATTTTATTTTTTGGTTTTGCAGACTAATTTATTCTATTTATTACTTTGCATTCTCTTTAGCCAAATAGTGAACCTTGAGAATTTTGAGAAAACTTATTAATTGGTGCAATTTTTATGCTTACCTGCATCTTATTTTACTATCTTTTTTTATCATGGCAGAGGCCTTTGAAAACTATTGCAAGGATATCTGGTGATGTCTATATCCCACGTGGTGTATCTGTCCCAGCTCTTGACAAAGATATACTTTGGGAGTTTCAGCCTAAAAAAATAGGTAACCTAATTCAAATTTGTGTAGCTGTTTAGCGGCAATTATTAAATTCATTGTTAGTATGGTTAGTTTGATTTTGAAATTCATTTCCACCACTGATGGCAGGTGAAGGTGATACTCTCACTGGTGGAGACTTGTATGCTGTAAGTTTTGTAGCATTGAACTTTTGGATTTGTGAAGGACTTTATGAAGGATATTGTACTACTTGAGTTTGATCATTTTCTTTCGAGTTGAATCTAAATCTAGGATGGCATTTTTTGCATTGCAGACTGTCTTTGAAAATAGTCTGATGGAGCACCATGTTGCGCTTCCTCCCGATGCTATGGGCAAAATTACTTATGTCGCACCACCTGGTCAATATTCATTGAAGGTTTGACTTACTTTTGAATTACTATTTTGGTATCCCATTCTATGACCATCATTGTCAACTGACATTGTAGTATGTTTGGAGTATGTTTATACATTTGCATGTATACAAATGATACAGGGTTCTGTATACAGCATGTCCTTGACTAGATTAGAAAGAAAGTATATAACTTTATATATGTACCTGGTGGATTTTTGAAATCATGGTCTGACAGCTAGAAGACATTGGAACTCTTATTTCCATGAAATAGTTTACAAGGAGAATTATAATTTGAAATTTGTCCATGATGCGTACTCCTTTTGGACATAATGTATCCTTTTAAACTCATGAGATACACATTCGGCAGCTTTGTCACCAATGCATTGACTCTTCCTATATGCATTTGCAGGATACTGTGTTAGAGCTTGAGTTTCAAGGTGTCAAAAAGAAATTTACCATGCTTCAGGTTTGTATAGTTTGCTCTGTGGGTTGTGCTTTCAGAGTGTTCATACACTATGGTTCATCATTGTAAACTATATTTTATTTGGTATGCGTATTTGCAGACTTGGCCTGTACGTACACCAAGGCCTGTTGCATCAAAGCTTGCTGCTGATACCCCTCTACTCACTGGACAGGTACATTAAATGTTTGTTCTATCGACTCTTTTTATCTTTTTGGGATTAGTGGTTCCTGACAACTTTGTTTTATATCAGCGTGTTCTTGATGCCCTTTTCCCCTCTGTTCTTGGTGGGACGTGTGCCATTCCTGGGGCTTTTGGTTGTGGAAAAACGGTTATTAGTCAAGCTCTTTCAAAGGTACACTATTGATTAATTATGAGAGATTTCTTATTGTTATTTATACAATCGGACTTCACAGTAGATGTTTTGCTTGTTTGCAGTACTCTAACTCAGACACTGTAGTTTATGTTGGTTGTGGAGAACGTGGAAATGAAATGGCTGAGGTATGTTATTCTATAATCAGATAATTATTTACCTATTTCGACTGTCTTGGATTTGATCAAGTCAAAGTAATCAATGTTGCAGGTGCTTATGGATTTTCCTCAATTGACCATGACTTTGCCTGATGGCCGTGAAGAATCTGTGATGAAGCGCACAACACTTGTGGCCAACACTTCTAACATGCCTGTGGCTGCTCGTGAAGCTTCAATCTATACTGGTAAACCTTAATTTCTGTCGCACTAAGCTTTCACTAATCTAATAAAGAGCTTTAGAGTGTGAGAGGATGATATTTTATTCTTATAAAAGTGCTTGATTTCATTCCACTTCATCACCCTCAATGGTCCATTACATAGGCCAGCAAAAAGCATAGAGATTGACTGTGGCTCAGATAGGAATTGAACTTTTCTATAGATTTTTTCTGGGAACAATTACTTAGATTTGCTGATGTTAGTGGTCTTCTGGTGAGTTTGAGTCTAATTATTATTTTAGGAATTGGTTTCATATTCTTCAACTTGTGTCCTTTGAAATTTTCAGGAATCACTATTGCTGAATACTTCAGAGATATGGGTTACAATGTCAGCATGATGGCAGATTCAACTTCTCGATGGGCTGAAGCATTGCGTGAGATTTCTGGGCGGCTGGTAATTCTCATCCTTTTTTTTTTTGTTTATTCAGAAAGATGCTATTTAATTGATTTATACTCTCTCTCTCTTTCACACACACACACACACACACAAACACACCCACCCACCCACCCACAAGCAGACACAAAAGTTATGTCATATGGCCTATTTTCGTTCACCAACACCTTAGGAAGCTTTCATATTTTCCTTCTATTTATGAAATATTATTTTCATCCTTTAATGGCATTTGTCTTGCTTTTACAGGCAGAAATGCCAGCAGATAGTGGATATCCTGCTTATTTGGCAGCACGTTTAGCATCATTTTATGAACGTGCGGGTAAAGTGAAATGTCTTGGTGGACCAGAGCGTACTGGTAGTGTGACTATTGTTGGTGCTGTTTCTCCCCCAGGAGGAGATTTCTCAGATCCAGTGACATCTGCAACCCTTAGCATTGTACAGGTATAATTTGCAATGCCATTTTTGAGCATGAAATTATAGCTAATAGGAGGCTTCTTGTTGATGCCTTGCAAGTGTCTGCCTTGTTAAGTCATAAATGCACCAGATTTATGAGCTTGAGAGCAGCAAGAATAAGACATTTGATTTGTTCCACCAGTAGGGTCTATTCCTCCCGGGAAAAGACGACTTTGATTATCTTACCTTAATTTTTTACTCTCATTAATGATTTTTTGCCCTTTTTGCAGGTTTTCTGGGGTCTGGACAAAAACTTGCCCAGAGGAAGCATTTCCCCTCTGTGAACTGGCTTATTTCCTACTCTAAGTACTCAACCGTATGTTCATTAACTGTTATCCCTTATCATTTATGAAAGGCGGCTCCTTTTTTGGTGTCACTGATCGAAACCATATTTGATCGTTAATTCCTTTTTGTTAATTGTTTGACTTGTTTCTCTGTGTGTTGTTTCCTAGGCATTGGAGTCTTTCTATGATCAATTTGATCCTGATTTTATCAACATCAGGACAAAGGCACGTGAGGTTTTGCAACGAGAAGATGATCTGAATGAAATTGTCCAAGTAAGTCTTTTTGCTTGTACTATGAATTAGGGGGGTTCTTCAATCCTAAGGACAGAAACCATCTTATATATTTGCATGTTACTTCTCTTAACACTCAACTACAAATTACTGTAAACATTAAAGAGTGGGGTGATGTTTTAGGCTGCCCTAAATTGATATCTTGGTTACTGCAGCTTGTAGGAAAGGATGCTTTGGCTGAAGGAGATAAGATCACCTTAGAAACTGCAAAGCTCTTGAGGGAGGATTATCTCGCACAGAATGCATTTACTCCGTGAGTTCCAGCTCTGTAGTCCTGTTGAACTATACCTGTTCTAATTATCCATATTTTCTGTTCTTTGATATTTTTGGTTGGGCCTGGTAAGCTTATTGATCTTTTACATGGTTTGCATGGCTGGACAGATATGACAAATTCTGCCCATTCTACAAGTCTGTTTGGATGATGCGGAATATCATTCATTACTTTAATCTGGCCAATCAGGTGAACTGTTTATCCTTTTCTTTCCTTTCTTTTTATGACCTACTATTTCTGCATTAGCTTATCTTCGGTATGTCTGAAGAATCGTGTCTAGGTTGATTGAGTTGTTTCTTTCCTGTTCATATAGTGAGGGTAATGATGGATATTAATATTATCATCGCTATACGTATTGTTTTAGCCGGAACCAACTCCTATAAGGGTGCTATGGATAAGAATTAAGCAGTTTATTTATCATACATAGAGAACTTCTGAGTTCAACTTAAAATAGCAAATTGAATGAGCAGTGGTTGTGGGTCCTTTATTGATATGATGTGGTTCTCAATATGCAGGCAGTAGAGAAAGCAGCTGGTATGGATGGTCAAAAGATAAGTTACAGCCTAATCAAGCACCGTTTGGGAGATCTCTTTTACCGCCTTGTGTAAGTAAACATTATAATGCTGAACAGGAGGGAACATTTCAATCATTTATACGAAACAAGTCTTTAACCCCTTTATGGTGGCGTGCAGGTCGCAAAAATTTGAGGATCCGGCAGAAGGGGAAGAAGTACTTGTGGGAAAATTTAAGAAGCTACATGAGGACCTGACAAGTGGTTTCCGCGCGCTTGAGGATGAAACCCGATGATTGAACATCTCAAAGCTATGAGTTTTAGATTATTCGAGTGGCTGTTATAAATTGCGTGGTGATGCAGTTTGAGTTACTGTGGATTCTTTTTGTTGTGCATGAAGGACAGTTTTAGGTTTTGTTGTGCCGCCACTTTTGCTTTGATCATGTGGCAGTTGTTCTAGTTGGAATGTGTAGTTATAGTTTTAATTATTGTATTCCTGTCGTTCCCTTGGGGTTTTTGTTCCCACAATAAGAGACTAGATCCCATTCCTTATTAATGTATTTAAGCAATAAGGTATGTATGATTTCCATTTATCATTTATTGGTTCTTTCGGCGGTCCCCATTTCTCTCTTGTGCATGTCTATTTAAATTTTAGCCTGGAAATGAAGGCACACAGTAAAAGTAAAAGGAATAACAAACATGCCCTTGTTAAGACGATCCAAAAATCCCCTTCCGTTTTCTGATACATTAATATGCAATACTGAAATACGGTCACATGGTATAATCAACCTACACATGTTAAATCATGAGCGGCATGCTGGTGTTATAGGTCTCACCAAAAACTTGCTTACGTTTCCCATCCTTTTTTTCCGAGTTGCACCATTTGAGTCAGGTGGTTAGTTTGGTTTGAATCATTGTATAGCTAGGCTGTGGAAGAAGTGATTAGTAGTTCTAGCTCCAAACCTAGAGCTCAGTAAATTGGTAAGGTACCTTCTATTAGTCAACACATTCCCGAGTTTACCCCTAGCATGCTTGCCTTAAAAAGTCGCAATCCATGACCTTTTTGAAGGGCCATGAGCTATACGTTTACGGAGCCTCGACTTTTATAGTGATCAATTCCACTTAATTTGTACACCTAAACCAGACAAGAAATATCCATGCTACCTGCTAGATCTCGAGCAGGCTAGAAAGATTAAAACGCATTCAACCGGCAAAAATAAATGAGAGATTATAAGGGCGTGTAATCATCCTCCAGACACGAAGAGACTACTAGGAATCAAGTTACTGCTTTCAGCCAAGCAATGAAATTGAGATGGCCGTAGAATATGAAGGCTTAGAAGGGCGTGGAAACTTCATAAGGGCTAAAAACGTTATTGGTACCACAAAAGCAAGGTGCAAATAAAATGTCATTAGCAATCTACACAGATCTGAACAGAAACCGCCATATAGAAAACATATCGTAAATTCGACGTCCACATGAACTAGACCATACATATAGCACTGGCTTCAAAATGACAAATGAGACGGTTGATCCTTTGGCTTTCATATTCAACGACTTCCCAGATTTAGCCAGGGCCAACTTTAGGAATGTCATAGTGCTCACTCATGTTTGCCAGATACTGGTTGAAGTCTTGAATTCTGTCACGGTGGGATTTATTCGCTGTCTTGGCCATCCTATGCGTATCAATTCTCTCTCTCTGCTCTATATATCGTCTCTCTGCAGGTGTGAGATGATCATCGTAATGAGGAGCCTTCCTCCTCACCTGATTTGTTGGCATCATTTATTTCTTCCTCATCAGGGTTCGTTGATAGTTCTGTACTTCCACCTACACCCATTGAATGATTAAATTCAAACAAAAGGAATAATTTTGGAAACTAAAATGGGATAATGAAAAGGAACTCAGATAAACATCATCATAATATTTCAATTCAAAAACAGTATCAAATTTTGTTACTAGGTTGGCTCTTACTTAGTAAGAAAAACTGCATTGCATATAATGATACTATGACCAAATCAAAGAAATTAGCATCATTGACCGTTCATTAAGTATTTCAGTAGTAATGGCATTAAGTATTACAGTAGTACTGGAGGGTACTGGTGATCCCAGAACCATTGATCACACACAGAATTGATAAAATATATAGTAAACTAAAAATTAATCTGAAGTTAGAGAACAGTTCTCTTCATTTCTGTTTGTGTTTTACACACACCTATCTGACCAAACCTTTCTCAATTTGCATGACAATAAAAAGAGGTAAAAAGGCAGCTTATTAAAACTTGAAAAGAAAAAAAAGAAAGAAGACTTCAACTTGATATCAAAAGGATGACTTACCAGCTGAGAGCTCATGTTCTGTGACGAGAGATGTTTGATCTTGATGTTTCTTATGTTTCTTTTTCTTCTTCATTCCAGGAGCCTTCACATCTAGAGCCTTTCCCTTAAGCTTCAGCTTCCCACTAACAACATTCTCATATGATGACATTTTCCTTGTCTATAAGATAAGAATGCAAAAATTTATGCTCTAGATCACAAAATTGAAAACAATGCACAAAAAGAGTATATGCACATGGCAGAGAGCATTCATAAGTGGAAAGAATGAGCTCTCAAAACACAGGTAATCACAGGACAACTATGCACTGCCCCAATAATCAAAGAGGGTAAATTGGTGAAGCAACAAGTAATAATAATTTGTTGTTGAACCCACATTAACCCAACTCATGCTACATAATAAAGCTCAATTGAACTCAAAAAACCCTACTTTCAGATAATTGGGGTGGCAGAAAGAATCAATTTTACCCTTATCTGAGAACCCATGAAACCAGAAGAATAAATAAACAAATAAACCAATTTGTTATTCCATAATGAGATACCAATTTCAGCCAAGTGGCTCCTAATCTAACAAGACAACAGAAATCAATTGATTCATGAACCTTTTTCTTCCTTGGCAACTGACAACTTAATAATTAAATCCTTCAAATTCAAGAAATACATAACATAACCCAAAAGAAAATCGTGATCTCCTCAACTGGAAAAAACAGAGAAAACATAGTAGATTAAGAAAAATGAACACAAATTCTCAGATGAAGATAGAGAAAGCAAAAAAGCAGGGAACCCTAGGATCGTACCTCAAAACAAAGGAAAACTGGTGCTCAGTCGCTTAGAAATTTAACAAAAGATTACTTCTTTCCAGTTTTCTGATTCAATAATCAAGCCGCGAACGGAATGATTTGGATTCGTTTCAACTCGGAAGACTCTGATTTTTTGAGTTCTTCCTTGTGTTTGAAACCCGGGACCCAACTTTTAATTTTGTCCTTTTTATTGGCTAGTTAACTGAAAACCTAAATAATCCTTTTGAACTTTTTAAAAAATTCTTAGTTTATTACTATTATTTTTTTATGCTAAAATTCTTAGTTTACGTTTGCTTGCTACCCTTTTTACTGACCTTTATTTATATATTTTTCTAAGTTTACCGACCTTTATCAATCACGGCAATAATAAATGAAAATCCAAATTCGAAAAAAAAAGGATGAGAAAAATACCAAAGATTAAAAATTAAATGAAAAGTAAATTGAGTAACAAAAAGCCATGCTGGCGGATGGTAAAATTCTTGACGGTAAAAAGTTGAATTTTGTTTTTTATTTCACGAATCATGTGTGTTTTGTTCCCCCCTTTTTTATAAATATTTGTTCTAATTTCTAAAGACATTACCATATTTATAAGTTCTTTATTCTCCTGATCAATTAGGACTTGATGTTTCCTTTTCAGTGTGTCCTTCTGAAATTATATATGTTTGAGGTGTGATTTGTTAAACTGTCTACAATTTATCACATTATTCACTCGATCAATAGTCTCCCTCACTCTCTGACCTACACAAAGAAGAAGAAGAAGAAGAAGAATCAATAATGATGGACAGGCAGCTTACTTTCGGAGTACAATTTACTACTTGTCCACGTGAAGGATGCAAGAAGAAAATAAAGGGCGTGTTGAAGAAATTTGATCGCGTGCATGTGATGAGGGTTAATGTCGACCAAGGCAAGTTGGTGGCGGTGGGGGAAGTGGCAGACAATACTAGTGATTGAAACCAACTCACTGAGGCGCTTAAAAAGATGAAGAAAGCGCACAGCGTAGAGCTCTCGGAAGATAAAAGGGCTTCAGAAAACAGCCAACCCCAACAACAACAACTCAACAAGAACATGGAAGCTGGTGGTGAGAGTAGCAAAGGTAGTGGTGGTTGTAAACACAAATTTTCCTGCGACAAATGAGACAAGAACACGTGTACAAAATAATATTTGTATTAATTTATCAAGTGTGTAGGTTACAATCTCTGTTGGTATTCTTTTACAAAAATAAAAGAATTTCCTCTGATTCAATCTCCAAGAGTGTGTACGGTTCAAGGGTGCCAAGCACTTGATCTTGAATCGGAATTTGAGACTTCGTCGAGGGCCGTCACAGGTTGATCTCGAGCACGTCAGGACCACGAGTAGTGTCACGCGATGGAAAGTCTTCGGCTTTGGGGTGAAGGAATCGGCACGTGTTTGTTATGCTTGTTGATTCTCCACGAGTTTGGTGAAGAACTTGAGAGTTTAGGTTTGTGTTTGACACAAGGGTCGTAGAGACTTGATCTTGATCAAACAGGTAGCACAAGGCTTGTTGAGTGATTTGGGTTTTGTAGGGTGGAGGAACCGGCACGTGTTTGTGGTGCTTGATGGCTCTTCCGAAGTGGTGTGAAGAAATGCAGGGAGTTTTCTGATTCTTCTGAGTGCTTGGGTGTATTTTTCTGGACCCTTCCCTTCGTCTCGGAACCTCCTATTTATAGGCTCCAGCGGGATGCTTAGAACTTTCTATCTTTAGGACCTTGATTTGTGGAATTATGATTTAATTTAAAATCAATTCCGATAATTAGGCAATTTAACCAAATTATCTTTGATTAATTGATTTGATTTATTTTGATTTAAATCAAAGTCAATTATGGAAGATTCTTCCCTTTAATTTTGTCTTTGCTTTGAGCCGTTTGATGCACTACATCGGATGTTGACACGTGTCGTCTTCGCAAACTAATCTGACTTTGATGAGTCACACGCCACGTGAGCGAATTACGGGGCCCACGATTTAATTCACCAAACCCTAGTAATTTATTTGGTGGAATTTAATTTCCCAAAATTTCTTCGTCTACAGTGGTGGTGGTGGCAAACCCAAAAAAACTGTCACGTTCATATTGCCTGAAAAGGAGGAGGAGGAGGAGGAGGAATCTGATGCTGCTGCTGCTGATGATGATGATCTTCATTTGCATGATGATGAGATGCCCAAGGTTAGCATGGGAGAGATTGATAAAGAAAATTTTGGATGGAAAAAAATAGCTAGGATGGTAGGAAGAGAGGGTGGTAATATTGTGATTGGTGGTGGTGGTGGTGATGGAAACGAAGCCAAAGAGAGCAACAAAGAGAAAGAGGGCCAAAAAGGTAAGAGGCAATGGTGGCGGGGAGCAACCATCACGCAATGGATCTTTATGCTGTCTTTCTTTTTGTAGGAAACAAGAATTGCTATTGTTTATGCCAACGGATCTAGCCTAATAAAAAAGGACATTAAATTGCATATCAAAAGTGATGTTTGGTTCAAATCCCAATTTGATATAGCTTATCTTATAGTTCTAAGACTTTTTTTTCTTTTTTATAGTCGAACTACTGTTGACTTCAGTTATAGTGGCAAATTTCATATAATAGTAAAAAGTAATCATTATTAGTTTACTGACTTGGTTAAGTCTTTTATATAATTTACCTTTGTTCCTCTTTTACATGTTTTTCGTATACATCAATAATTTAGAGAAGAAAATTGAAATTGGATCAACTACTCCTTCCTGATATTTTAGATAAAACAATTTTCTTATAATCAAAATAATTTTAATACCCATTATCTCCATACTCTCCTTCCGAATAAGTAAACATGTCATAAGGTTACGTAAGGTTGTGTACATTGAGTGGTTGTATATATGTATTTGAATGTTTGAACAACTCTCTAGCAAATGCCTCCGATTACTCGTTTTCAAGATAAAAGGTGTCCAAGAGGCTTGCTTAGTAATAGTAGGGGCATGCAAGAGACAAGGATACATACCAGCACCATGCACCCAGAACAGCACCAGAGATTCCACGACTTGGCTCAATATCATCCGATTGATGAAGCAAAAAGTAATAACAGAGGGTAAATTGGTGAAGCAAAAAGTCATAACAATTTGCTGCTGAACCCTCATTAACCAAGTCATGCTATATAGAATAAAGCTCAATTGAACTAAAAAAAACCCTACTTACAGTTTCAGGTAATTGGGGTGGCAGAAAGAATAAATTTTACCCTTAATTATCTGAGAACCGACGAAACCAGAGACTAATAAAATAAACAAATAAACCAATTTGTTAGTCCATAATGAGATCCCAATTTCATTATTTGATTCGACCCAGAAGACTTTGATTAATTTATGAGTTTTTGCTTGTATTTGAAACTCGGGGTTATCTATGGGGTATAGCTTAGTTGGTTGAGCTCTTCCACCTCCACCCTCACCCTTGTGGCGGAGCCAATATTTCACATTAGAGGTGACCCTTCATAAAACTTGTCTTCTCTTCATAATTATCATGAATTTCATATTTTAAATTGGTTAGATACTAATTTCATCATCTACACTATTAAAGACTTAAAAATTAATAATTTATATTCCAACAAAGAAAAGAAATAGAAAAAAAAATTTAGTTCATAAAGTGTAATATTAAGGCACCCAACTCATACATGAAAAAAAAAATGAGGAAATTAAAAATTTCACAAAAGTGGAAGAGAAAGAAAGGTTAACCTTTAGTAGTTAGTGCAAAATCATTAACCAACCAAGAAGATTTAAGGGAGATCAGTAGAAGAGAGATCAATAAATTTTATGGTTAATTTGTAGACAAAAAGAACCTAATATATTATTTTATTTTAGGGTAAATATCTTAAAACTAATATAATATATCATATATAATCTACAAATAGAAGAGGTAAAAATGGAGTGGAGGCTTGGGACCACACTGGCTCCATGCTGACTCCGCCCTTGGGCAGAGGTTTGAAACCCCGTCCAATGAATATTTGTGTAAACTGTAAACAACCTTCCCTAATCGCTGGTACTTAAAAAAAAACTTGAGAATTTCTCTTCAAATGCATAACCACTTTTAATAATAATGACCAAGACCCAATTTATAATTTTGCCCTAGTTTACTAACCTTTATTTTTAATTTTAATTTTTTTTTTTGGCCAAAGTGAGGAAGGGGAGGGGGAAAATTCGCACACACGATACCACGGAGACTTGAACCTAGGATCACTTGGAAGCACACCAAAAGCTTGGGCCATTCTAGCTAACACCCCATCGGTAATTTTTATTTTTCTAAGTTTACTGAACTTGATAAAAAAATAAATGAAAATAAAAAAAGGATGAGAAAAATAGCAAAAATTAAAAATTATAAGAAAAGTAAAATGAGTAACAAAAAGCCATGCTGGCAGATGGTAAAATTTCCAGACAGTAAAAAGTTGAATTTTATCGGGTGTGCTAATATATGTTGCAAGTTTATAGGTTTAATCTCTCTTTTTCCTGACCGTTGTGGAGATTATTAATTTTTTTTCTTCACAATTATGTAATTTTTAGTTTCTGTTTTTTTTTCCTTATTGTAATTTAAATTGTTCTTAAGATTTTATGAATATATATTTGTTCGTAAGATATTACCATATTTGTAAGTTGTTTCTTCTCCTGATCAATTAGGACTTGATGTTTCCTATTTAAGTTGTTTCTTCCCTGATCAATTAGGAGGACTTGGTGTTTCCCTTTGGAGGGTGTTGTTTTTCCTTGTTCAATTAGCATTATTTTTCTCCCAAAGAAGAAAAGGAAAGAAATATTTTCCTTTTTGAAATGGGGTTATTAGTTATGTTTACTATATAAAGAGGTGTTTGAGGTGAGATTTGTTAAACTGTCTACAATTTACCACATTATTCACTCAAACTCAACCAATCTCTCTCTCTCTCTCTCTCTCTCTCTCTCTCACATACACAACGAACAAGAATTAATGGGCAGGCAGCTTACTTTCGGAGTATTAACTTGTACATGCAAAGGATGCAAGAAGGATAAGAAAAAAGCGGACGCGTTGGAGAAGGAAATAATGGGCGTGTTGAAGAAATTTGATGGCGTGCATCTGAGAGAGTTTGATTTCGGCCAAGGCAAGTTGGTGGTGGAAGTGGCAGACAATACTAGTGATTCAAACCTACTCATTAAGGCACTTCAAAAGATTAAGAAAGCGCATAGTGTAGACCTCATGAAAGATGAAGGGGCTTCAGAAAACAGCCAACCCCAACAACAACAACTAAACAAGAACATGGAAGCTGGTGGTGGCAAACCCACAAACACGTTCATATTGCCTGAGGAGGAGGAGGAGGAATCTGATGAAGATGATGATGATGATGATGATGATGATGACGAAGATGATGATCTTCACTTGCATGATGATGATGATGAGATGCCCAAGGTTAGCATGGGAGAGATTGATAAAAAAGGTAAAGAAAAAATTGGATGGACACAAGGTAGGGGCAATGCTGGAGATATGCATCAAACAGCCAATATGGGCCATATGGGTCAGGTGGCCAAGATGAGTCAGATGGGCCAAAGGAGCCATGTGGGTCAGATGGATCAGATGGGCCGTATGGGCCGGGTGGCTCATATGGGCCAGATGGGGCAAATGGGTGGTTGTTATATGGGGCCCATGGGCATCTATCCAGTGGGTCCAGCAGTACAAGGGATGATGGGGTATGGGTATGGGTATGGGTATGGGTATGGCAATTATTATAACCAAAATCAAGGGCAATACATGAACATGATGCCGGCGATGGGGATGGATGAAGAGAGAGCAAACTGGAATGATAATGATATGAATAACAACAACATGCCAATGCCATCACAGCAAGAGCAAGCAATGGATCCTTATACTTACTTTAGTGAAGAAAATGCTAATGGCTGCGCTATCATGTAACACTTGTTAGACTTTCTTTCTTTTTAGGTAGACTAGAATTCTCCTAGTTTATGCCAACAAGATCTAATCCTGTGGTTTTTGGTTCCAACCTCCAATTTAGTACAGTTTATCTCCTAGTTCTAAGAACTTTTTATTTCCTTTTTTATAGTCGAATTAGTGATAGTGCCAAATTTCGTATAATTGTAAAAGTAATCATCATTAGCTATTGACTTGGTAAGTCTTTTATATAAGGGTTATATGCCATTTTACCCCCAAACTTGTACCATACTTTCGATTTACCCCCAAACTTTTTTTGGAAAATTAAGGATATGAATTAAATTTTATTGCCAATTTGCCCCCTACTCTCTAAATCTCAGTTTTTATAAGGATAAATTGGTCATTTTATATGTTAAAATAAGTAAAATAAATCTAAAATAAATAAAACATTATTTAAATAAACAGTGGGGCCCACACCAATTCTTCCTTTCTTCTTTTCCCTTTTTTTTTTTTTTTTTCTTCTTTTCTTCTCCTTGCCAGTCACGAACCAGAGACCACTTCCTTCTTCTTTTCTTCTTTTCTCTCTCTCTCTCTCTCTCTCTCTCTCTCTCTCTCTCTCTCTCTCTCTCTCTCTCTATTCCCACATTCTTCCTCCCATCCGATCCCTCATTCTCTCCCTCTCTTCCTCTCTTCCTCTCTGCATTTCTTCCTCTCTCCCACCCATTCTCCTCCTCCTCTATCTCCATCCCCACGACCTCTCCCTCTGAGAAATCTCCTGCAAATTTTTTTCCCTCTCCTGCAAATTTTTTTCCTCTCCTGCAGATAGTTCACTTTCCAGTCGTCCGCATTTCTTCCTCATTGTTGGGGAAGGGGGAAGAAATCGCGAGGAGGGGAAGAAAAACAGAGGGTGAGAGAGAGGAAGAATGGGGGAAGAAATCGGGAGGGGGAGAGAAAAACAGAGGGAGAGAATGAGGGATCGGATGGGAGGAAGAATGGGGGAAGAGAGAGAGAGAGAGAAAAGAAGAAAAAGAAGTGGTCTCTGGTTCGTGATTGGCAAGGAGAAGAAAAGAAGAAAAGAAGAAAAGGGAAAAGAAGAAAGGAAGAATTGGTGTGGGCCCCACTGTTTATTAAAATAATGTTTTATTTATTTTAGATTTATTTTACTTATTTTAACATATAAAATGACTAATTTGCCCTTATAAAAACTGAGATTTAGAGAGTAGAGAGCAAATTGGCAATAAAATTTAATTCATATCCTTAATTTTCCAAAAAAAAAGTTTGGGGGGTAAATTGAAAGTATGGTACAAGTTTGGGGGGTAAAATGGCATATAACCCTTTATATAATTTACCTTTTTTCCTCTTTTACGTGTTCTTGGTATTACTTATTTGAAATGAGGAAGCCGTCCGTTAGATACATAAATAATTGAAAGAAGGAATTGGAATTGAATCGACTACTACTTCTAATACCCATCATCTTCCCCCTCCCCCTTCCAAATGAGTAAACATGTCATCAGGTTACATAAGGTTGTGTACATTGAGTTGTATGTATGTTTGAATGTTTGAACAACTCTCTAGCAAGTGCCTCCGAGTTCCAGGGTACACAAACTCGTTATCAAAATAAAAGGTTGATTTTTCAGACCCAAAAAATGGTGTCCAAGAGGCTTGCTTAGTAGGGGCAAGAGACAAGGATATATGCCAGCACCATGCACCCAGAACAGCATCAGAGATTCCAAGACTTGGCTCTCAATATCATCCGTTCGAAATTAATTGAAACGTGGCACTTGGATTACTTTCCCTTGTATGCTCAACTCTAGATTCATTTCTACTTCCCCTTGGAATGGAACTTGTTTGACATAAACCTCATCTGCATCTGCATGGTCAGCAACGACTTATCTCTTTTTTTGGCGAAACGACTTATTAGCCTTCCCATGATTTTATTAGCCTGGTAAATTATATAGACTAGATTTACACTCCACTAGAGATGCCAACTACCATGGCCTCATTGCACATAATCAACAAAGAGGACAAAGCACAGCTCAACTCTCACTACCCCATGTTTAACAAAAAGCAGTGAGACAATTACTCAGGTACATATGCATATGCACAATCTAGTATTGACAAGATAAAATTAAAACACTCACCATTCTGTGGTTTTTACAAAGGCTTGTCTTTGTTGTTTTCCCATATATGTGGTGGTAGTGTAGGGACTACCTGTGAAGATATGGACAGATGAGATCTCTTTTTGTGAGCCAACGTATATTTATCAAACTATACAAAACATATAATTAAGGAGAATCACATTATAAGTTTCAGGAAAACAAACACCTCATGTGGAGCTTTTCTCCAAATCAAGCATTCGACATTTGCTTTGAAAAATTCTTGCCTTTGCCTGCCATATCATATATACTTGATGTAGATGCTCCACCACCAATCTATAAAGTGCTAGCTGAAAAATGCGACAAATGACAACGGGTATAAATGAGAAGAAAAGAACAGATGAATCAATTGAGAAATTTCAGCCACTGCAGAAAGCATCCAACCTTTCCATGGATTTTACTTTGAAATTCTAGCACTCTTGCAAATTTTGGCTAAAATCCAAGACTTTGACATCGCAAAGTTATTATTAGTATTATTATTTTTGTTCAAGACATGTCTCATAAACATTTCATAATATTTATCCAAAGAATCTGTTTAACTACCAGGAACATGACCAACATATATTAATATTCACCAAGGAAAAAGCATCCCTCAAAATAGGGAAATCACTAGTTGACAAACTTAGAACACACCTTCAGAAACTTTGCAGAAGTATGATGACTAAATTCACAATTTTATTTAGGCAAACTAGTTTTGAGATTTATAGACGGTTGACCAGGTAATGTCAGGAGAAATATAAATGGATGGCACCCAGACCAAGCAACCCCGACAAATATAAAAGCCAGCTAACAGAGTAAGTACAATGAATCATAGTGAGATGAAGCATGAACTGAAACAAGTGAAGCATGAAAAAGCCATGATTAGATGAGATCCATTAAAATGAAGAAACTATTCTAATGTTCAGTCATAAGGATCCAGATGAAGGAAGTATATAATCTGCATCTTGAATTACCCCCTTTTTATTTACTCTGATATTCGGCAACTAGCAGTGGGTTGTACCATCTGTAAAAGTTATAAATACATAAAATTATAAGGTATGGTACCTTTTCCCTAATTACTAATAAAACAAGTTCCCCTTTTATTTTGTTAGAATAATATGTTTGTTCAATTTTAATTTGTGCAACTAATAAGTAATAAATGACTACTTAATGATACACAAACTTTTGTGTGTGAATTAGAATGTCCATTTATGAAATTTTATGCAGTAACATTTGTAAGAAACAAGTGAAAGCCACAAGAGTTTAGGAATGAGAAACAAGCTCTTGGTTGAAGTAACCACACCTAGCATAGTTGAGGTGATAGTTAGGTTGATGTAATTGAGTTGAATTTATGATACTACCTACGACCAGGAAATCCAAAAGAAATTCATGAATTCAAATTGAATGATTACATTTAAAATAAACCCTAAAGGCCAAAAGAAATTTAAACATAACCAATTGGACAGGAAACAAAATTTAAGTTACAAAAATTACCTTTAGAATGCTAGACGAAATAGCATTCAAAATCGTGAATTTCAAGAAAAGACATTCAAGAGGCATATTTTAACCATATAAGTCTCAACCTATCGAAGCAGCCACATCACAGAAGTCTTCAGAGCCAGATGTCTCCACATGTAGATCAGTTTCTGAATAAGCATCCGAAAATGTAATGTGACCATCATCTCCTTTCACACCTTCAACAACTTCATCGGGAAGTAATTCATGCATTAACTCAGCAGATATCAAACCCAAATTTCTCATCTCAATCCATAGTTCAATAACTGAATTCAAATGATATGGTCTACAAAGAAATTTTGATAATCTCAAGACAGTATTGTAGCTCAGTCGTACTTTTGCTTCAATCATCTCTTGTAGCATTAAATTAACCATATTAAGATCTCTTTCTTTAACAAAGCCAGAGACCATTACATTGTAAGTATATTCATTAGGAGTCAAACCAACCTCCTTCATTTGGCGATAAAGTGAACAAGCCTCTTCAGTTCTACCACCCATAAAAAGTCCACGAATGGCAACTGCATAAGCTACAACATCAAGTGCACATCTCTCTGCAACTACTTTCTTAAATATGCTAACGGCTCTATCAAATTTACGAACCTTTATAAGCCCATCTATAAGAACAGTATGAATATGAGCATCCTGACCAGGGTAATTCATGACAATCCCATGGTACACATCAACTGCTTGGTCAACTCTTCTAGCTTTACATAGCCCGGTTAATAATCCAGCAAAAGTATACTTATCTGCTGTAAAACCTCTATCGAGCATAACCTTATAAAACTTCACAGCCAGAGCTGGAAACCCCGACTTACAGAAATAACTGAGAAGTGAGTTACATACTAATAAGTCAGCTTCTATGTCAAGTCCACAAACCAACTTGGGGAACAGAGAAAACCTCCTAGAAGAACATATGGCGGATAACAATGAACAGAATGTATACGAATCGGGAGACAATTTTCGTGATCGCATGCCAACAAAAACATCAATAGCATCATCATACCTCCCAACCTTGGTGAGGGAGTCTATTAACACATTACAAAGAACCAGATCAGGGGCATCTCCTTTAGATTCCATAATACTTAAAACGTTGAATGCATCGCCAACCATGTGAGACTTTAAAAATCCTCTGATTAAAGTTGTGTACGTTACAATATTAGGAGAAGAACCAGTCTCAACCATCTTTTCCAATAATTTACCAGCAACATCAAGTCTCTGCAATTGACAAAACCCATGGATTAACATACTCCAAACATTTACAGACATAGAGATGCCCAAAGTAATCATTAGACCCAAAACTTGATGTGCCTCCACTATATTTCCCATTTTGCAAAAACAGTTCAAAAGCATCTCAAATGTCTCAACTTTTGGGTGATACCCCCACCGCAACATCATTCTCAACACATCTCCAATATGGAACAAACCATTGAACTTACATAAATTACACAGCATAATATTAAAAGTCAAAAAATTTGGCACTTGGGTCTCTTTCAGAGACTTAATAGCTAAATCACCACGCCCAATTTTGAACGATACATCAATGATTACATTACGCACAAACGTGTTCGGAGTAAAACCATAAGCACCCATTTGTTCAATTGCCTCAAAGACCATCTCATACATTCTGCCACGCCAATAAATCCTCAGCAAGAGCAAAAATGTCTGGGATTTTATAACACACCCTACACTCGCTAATTCCCTAACAACCGATTTAACTGTTTTGAACCGTTCCATCACGCGCTTGATCACATCAACCATGTGGTCAAACACAATCCTATTGTGAAAAAAATTAGGTTGTTGAGCACACCACAAGAAGAATCTCAGTGCAATCAAATCCGAAGGGCAGTTCAATAAAGTGGAATGCACATTCTGATGAGTGAGAGTGAATTTACTTCTTTCTGGGTCAAGATTTTCCCGGAAAATTTTCTTGGTTTTGTTAGTTGGGCATACCTTTGGAGATGAAAAGTGGCAGATTGGCAACATGCGCAGTGCTCTGATGATTTGGTTTGGCCCTTTGTGTGGAAAACACAACCTAAATCTCCATACTTTTTCCATCAAAGTTTGATTTTTCCCGCAAACCAAGCACTACATAAGAAATTTACGGGAGAGGGTGAAATTACTTTTTGGTCCCATATATACACAAATTGAATGAAAATGAGAAGGTATATATAGCATTGTAATCAAAGCTGCGTGACTATATAAATTTTTGAATGTCCCTATGAATAGAAACGACCTTGTTAATAAGGATAGGAGTTGGAGATGGAAAGCTTTGGTAGGCAAACTATATCTCCGATGATAAGGAAAAGAAAGGTAGGGTAGTTTCAACAAATGTCACATCTAATAAAATTTGAATGCTTCCAGTTCATTTTGCCCTCGTTTGTTGTTCCACCCAGCATACTTTCTGTAACTCAATCTCCCCTGATATTGAAATTGCCCTATTTTCCCCACAATTCTTTTCCTTTTGAGCGATCAATATTCAATAGGAAAAAACTAAATAAATAAATGCACTTACTTTCATCTGCCCACCACTGACAGCCCGTGAATATCTGGGCTACTGCAGCTTGTATGAAATGAAGCTTTAGCTGAAAAATAAATAGGTTTTGGTGGCCCTTTGGGGATTGGGAGCAAATAAGCAAAACAAGCCTCCAAGATTGACTGGGAACTGCTGAACTGGGACTGTGAGGTGAGTGAGGTTCCAAATACATCTGCCAACACACCACCTGCTACAATCAATAGTGGCTAAACTAATCACACGCACCATATAATTAAAGACTTGATTTTTCAGCTAAGATATCCAGATATTGCTTCAAACTACAAAAACCATGGTTAAGATGAAAACTCCAAGCCCTTACTATAGCGGCGTAGAAAGTAAAGCAAGCAAAGCATGAAGAGAAAGAGCTTGAAATACCTGAGGAGGAGACGAGCCGATTGAAGAACAAAAATGGAGGTGAGTTGGGTTTGAAGAGAAACAATGAGGAGGAGGAAGACAAGCGACGTTAGAGAAAATATGGGATGTGGGTTGGACGCCTACGCCTTTCGTCAGATTGGGCTACTTGCTTGTTGGCTAAAAGATATAAGCTACAAAAAAGTTTTGGGCTCTGCAAGACTATGGTCGGGCTGGTAGATGAGGTATATGGCAGCTCCAAGGCTAGCCTCTAGGGTTTCTGGCTAGCTTCAATGGCTCTTAGCAATTTTTTTTTATTCGTTTAGTTTTCTTTTTTAAGAAAATAAAACGTTCCTTGGTAATTTATTCTAAGGATGGGATGGGACGATAATCATCTTTTTTGTTTGTTTGCAAGTGATATAGGGACGATGGGGATGATAATAATGTAGGTGTACATATGTTGTAATATAAGTGAACAATGGACTCGTAGTTTCTGTTTGTTAGATGTTATATTCCTTTTTGAATGTTTATTTTAATTTTATGGTTGCAAATTTGATCCAAGAGTTATATGTACATTATTAATGTTCTTGGGAAGTGTCGCTTCGAGAGGCTGTTCATGAGAAAGAAGGTGAGTTGGCAATGTGACAATCACACCGAAGAATTCAAACTACTCTACATTGTGTTATCTTAGAACTAGGTTTTCAGTTAGCATGCCTTGTGTACCGTTTAAATTGGAGTATGTTGAATTTCCTTGAGTTCTTTACCTCCTATGCCAATGGGGTTTAGCTCAAGTGGCGAGGGAATGTGAGAAAATGAGTTATGACATGGATTAGATCAAGTGTTCGATGCTCTCCAACATAACCAATAAAAGAAAAGAGACGTAATGGTAATTCATGGGGAAAAATAAAACCAAAAATCCTTGGGTAGATCCAAGTTGCAGAGCCATTAAAATAAGCCTGAAATTCTATATCATAAACAACTAATGTTTCCTTGGCTAATACCACAACTCATCCAAACTTGCATCCGAAATCAAGGGAAAGTAAGTTGGAGGGAAATGATATAAATAGCATTGCCAAATTCACCAGATGGGCTGCGAGTAGATGGAGGAAGTTCAACGAGAGGCGTCGCTTTATGCATAAAGGACTCGGACTCTTCAATAGATTCCAGGAATGACCCTGTAGGACACCTTCTGACAATATAGTTTCCAATATTTCCCGTACCTGCAAGAAGAACGTTGTCAAAATCTCATTCAACTTTATATAAAATGCTAAAAACCATTTCATAATTTGATGGCTTTTTCAACAACAAAAATTCTTTGAATGATATGTCTTTGTCGAATTGTCAGCTAAATTTGTATGTAACAGGAATCTGTATCTGCTTACTTGGACCGACATCGATCGTCATCCCTTTTGGCTCGGTCAAGTAGAAGGATGGTAAGAAACACCACGTAGAAGTAAGGTAGAAACTGCAGGAGAAAAAATAATAATAAATTCAGCAAGATGTTCTCCACAACATCCAAGTATCAAGTACCCCGTCCCAACAAACACAAAGAAAACAACAGAACACTAAACATAAATGGTTACATGATTGAAAAGAGCTGGAACAGTCCAGAAAAAGGCAGCTGATATTTCTGGCACATAATGGAAATGACGAGATAAACCCCACCTGCAAGAAGAGCAAATAACCTCAGCAATGACTTTAGCTCAAAGTGCCAGCTTATCTTTTAAATTATAACATATGCACAAATTAGACTATGCTATGTGCAGAGAATAGAAGTGGACCAACAACAGCATCACTCAACTAACTCTCCATGTGCGACAAAAAGCACTGACACAAAAACTCAGTTATATGTGTATTCACAATTTCATATTTACCAGAGAGAACTAAAGTACTCACCATCCTGAGGTTAAAAGAAGGCTTGTCTTTGTTTCCCCAGATGTGGTAGTGTATGAAGCGACAATCTGATATGGACAAATCATATCTTTTTTGTCAGTCAATATATCTCAAACTGTACATATATGATATAACGATAATCGCATGATAATTTTTACAAGACTAAATACCTTTGATGGAGCTTTCCCCCAAACCAAGCATTTGCCATTTGTTTTGCGAAATTCTTGCCTTTGCCTGTCGCAATCATAGTTGATGTATATGCAAAGAATCCCGGCCACCAAAATAAAAAGTGCTAGCTGGAACATGAGGTTGGAGATTGTCAGATATGAGACCAATGATCACAGAAACAAATAAGGAAGAAAAGAATAAATGAATCAGCTAAGAAATGTCATTCATTGTGGAAAAACCAGCCTTTACAGGGATTTAAATTTGTAATACCTACATAAAATTTCTATAGTTTATGGCTAAAATCCAATTCTTTCAAATTGCCAAAACTACAGCCTGACTTTCACTAGCTAAAGTTTTAATTATTTTGTTTCTTTTCTTTTTATTTTTCCAGAGCATTTTTTTTCCTTTTTGGCACTGAATCTTATTTTCCAATAAGATAGTATTCTCCGACCTGAAAAATACCTTGTCCCATATAAAGACAAGATCTTATCCCAATTTCCGTGCATGCTGCAATGAGACCAAACGTAAAAGATTTTCAATTCTTTGAAGTCGTACCTCAAGAACATCTCATAGTATTCATTCAAACAACCTAACCAGTAACCAGAGTCTAAAGGTTAACTTAATTCTGTTTTTCCCCATGCTCATTGAGACATGCCAACTTTTAGTAGCAGAAGCTTAGATAATAACCATCAATCATGCATAATGAACCCCACGTATAGAGAAAATGTGCATGACCAAGACATAAGCCTTTAAAATAGGGAAATCACAAGTTGACAAACTTAGAACACACCTTCATATGATGGATAACTTTTAATAAATTGGGCAAACTACATATGAGGATGCCATTATACCTGAGTTCCAAGATTTACAGGATGGTTGACCAGGTACATGCCAGGAGAAGTATAAATAGATGGAACCCAGACCAAGCAACCCCAGCAAATATAAAAGCCCGCTGCCAGAGACAAAAGTACAATGAACCATAGTCAGATGAAGCACGAACTGAACCAAGTAAAGGATGAGAAAAATTGATTGAATAAGAAACATTATTGTGGGTCAATCTACAGCAGTAAGAATGAATATGAAGATGGTCAACATGAAATTCTCAGAGTTGTTAAGGATGCAGTATAAAATTTGCCCACAGAGTACCATAACAAACTTGGTAAATACAAAGCCCATCATAATAGAATATCAATGCAATCAGCCCCCAAAAGACCGCCAAATTCATTTTGTTAAAAAAATAAACCTTCAAATATTAAGGCAAATATTGGCATCACATCTGATGGTTACTCTTGGACATGCCAACAGCAAACAATGGAGAAAATGTAAAAGGTAGAGCATATGTGAACCTCGATCATGCGCAATATCCATTGTATTCCAGTATCCAGCCTCCCACCAAAAGAACTTCGTCACATAAACCAGCATCAATATAGTATTTACAAGCATTGAATCAGCTACTGTCCCATTAACTTCATACTGGTAAAAGGAAAAAAATGTCAAATGTTAGAAATACTATGGTTCGAAAAAAATGTTAAAAAGGTGAACACATTTAATCTTCATCATAATCCTTCTGTCCCGTAGGTTTTTCTTCCTTGGTGAAATTAGGGCAAAAATTCATGTTCCATCAATCAATGTGATGGAAAAGTAAATGTGGACGGCTTTGAAAATGTTAACTAACCGTAAGGGTAACTAGTAAGTTTATTGAAATTCGACCTATAGCGACTAAAGTGAAATATTGGACCTCAACGACAAGGACAAAAAGAAATATCAGAGAAGATTCATTTACCTGCTTTATGCAATAGGTCACAGCAAGAACTGCCCAAGACATCATCCCAAATCTGCAGTTCGTGAAAACTTTGATATCAAAGTTTTTACCAATTCGAGGATACAGCTCCATTCCCTAAAAAAATGAAAAGGGAACACTAATTTCTTACATGAGGCCATATCCAAAAATAAAAAGATTACTTTCATTAAAAAAATAAATTAAAAATCTCACACAATAATAATTCTATTTATAGGCGGCTACGAAGTATAATGTATTGACGTAGTCCATTAATTTTCTTTTCGCTTTGACCAAACGAAAGAGTGACAAAAAATAGCACACAACACAATAATCCTTGTCTAATCAGGATGAATTATATCAAACGGGATACCAGGGTGCTCCAGTAATTCAGTATGCCAAAACGTACTTTTCACCTTGACTGAGTCTAATTTAAATAGTATTGCATCAGATATCAAATACTAGAGCATGACTGTGACATTTGCATAAATTCTCTTGTGACAAAGTTATTCTTCGGATACAGTCCATTAAGAACCAGATTGAAAACCAAGTTTATAAATTCTTTTGTGCATTTCCAACTGCTTGTAACCAAAGAAAAGCAGGGGTCTGTTGCTCAGATAGATTAAAGACGACACAGTTATTGATGCTATTGGCTTGTCGAGAACCATTTTTTACATGGTTTATTTAGTATGAGTTAAAGGATATAACACATATTTTGAAAAACTAAGTCAAAAGGCAGAGTCACAAATGCGCAACTTAGCATCATTAATAAATAATAGAGCAACGCACATACTGAATCTGTACGTTTTAGGGGTATATATTCAGTTAGAGCTAAAAGATCTGTCCATCCTTAAAATTTGAGTTGCTACTGTTTACCACTGGCAGGGAACTGAATTGATGAAACAGAAAAAATGACACTTACCCAGTAGAAATCAATTATTGCATTCCCAGAAGACCCAGAATCGGTGGATGATGGTGCCAAGTGACCCTGAACACACAAAGAATTTGTGTCAAGAGAAATAACTAAAATTCAGATGAACTTATATTTCGGTGTAATTACAAAACCCTCACTTTTATGTACAGGAGAATACAGAAAATGAAGCTTCCGAAAATGAGTGCTGAAAAAATTTCTCCCAAATGATCATAAACAATTGTAGGGTTGAATATCCCAAACCTGAAATTTAAAATAGAAAAAGGCATCAAATGCACTAGAAAACAGTTTGGTGCTAGGCAGATAGGACAACAAATAACAAAATTTTAGGGGGGAACGAGGCTTAATAATACATAGACAAAAATAGTGGCCACTGCGTCAATAACTCAGTAATTCCCACCAAGAAACTAAAAAAAGACTATCACAGCCTTTCTAGGGATACGAATTCAAGGATGCACAGCATTATATAAAAGGAAACACTATGAATTGATGGAAAAAGTGTGTACCACCAAAGACCGAGGTAGGTAGCCAATGTTACAAAATATGCTGCCATACCATTTGCCTGCACAATGCACATGCTATATTAATACATATATAACCATATTGAACAAATAGCAGGAAAAATGGCAAAAACATGACCCAAAAAAATGAACAGCAATTAGTAATCAATTTAATACTCTTACATTTCTGCAAGTCCAGATGCATAAAAAAATTTATACAGTTTTGAAAATCTACTGACTTGGAGAAGGCAGGTTGTAAAACATTCACGACATATAACTTGAGTTTGCATCAGATAAAGATTTGGAAATTGGAACCCTGTGTTTTCATGATCACTTTTGCAACAGAGTTTTCACATAAAGAAACTGAGTATCCAGCACCTTGTAGACAGGTCGATTCCCTGTTGGAGAAATTGGGCCCTCAACCCTTTTTCCAGGTAAAAGCAGCTGGAGTGCAGCTTCAAAAGCACCATAACAGGCAATAATTTTCCAGGCAGTGGCAGTAGGTCTTGGCCATATTTCACTGAAACCCTGCAGACCATGCTGCTTTAAGTAATCCCAAGTTTGGGAAATAGAGCCATCAGCATGTACCATCGTATACCATCTGCATTAAGTATCAGATTCTGATCTCAACCACTCATAATTATCATAAATTATATCTATAACATGTAGCAGTAACTGTTGTCTACAGTGATTAATTGATAAGGTGTTCCAGGGCACCATACAGGTGAATGTAGTATTTAGCAGTTGGAATCAGCTCACTTTTGACAATATTCAGCTAAGCACCACTTCTCTTAACTCAGATTAAGACATTTTAAGCTTTCCATGGCTGATTTCAGCTAAAGTCTATCTGGGTGATTATAGCAATCACTATCAATTTGGTTTTATCAATTGAGTATCCCTTTTCTCTATTAAACAAAAGACAAAGCAATTTTCAGAAATTCAATTTAACAAATGCAGTTTGTTATAACTCCAAAATATGCCTTGGCTACTTTGATTCTCTTTATGATTACTTGTTACTTCTTATCCTACAAAATCATCTCTTCAAAAGCCACAAAAAACACACTAACGACTCAAGCTTTTTAACATCCATAAAATCTGATTTGGATTTTCTTAAACTCGGGTTAGCTGTACTAATGTTGAGTTATATACTGCGTCCCAACTAATCAAAATCAAATACTTAAAAGTTTCAATTGGGATTCTCTGCCTGCCTCTTTTCATCAACGAAACAGAGCAATATAAAAACGAAGGAACAAAAAGATATTAAATTACAAATGAATCTATTTGAGATATAAACTTCAAATATAATCTCAGGGCCTTGTATAATATAAAATGTAAAAATCTTATATGATTTAAAATCTGCAAGTATTCAAAGCTTGGAAAAACGATGAAAAAAACTGAACATGTCCCTGCACCAGTTCGAGCTCTAATTCATCTTGCTTTGCATTCTTTAGAAACAATTTTCCCAGAAAATTAATATTTTCTATAGAAACAAACAAGAAAACTAAAAAAAAGATGAGATTTTGATTCAATGACCCTACTTCTCCACCAAACCAAAGAAATAACGATAACCCATTACTTCCTATAATCATTGTTCCTCAAGAAAACGTATTTTCACATAAGCAAACATAAAATTCATTTCTTGGAGAAAGAAACAAAAAATGAAACAAAACAGATTGACATAGAACATACAGTAGAATTACAAATGGAGGGCAAAGACAAAGCAGTGATAACATGGAAGCATATGTCACCAATGGTGAATGTACGGTATTCGTCTCCCCCATTCTCTCAGATCTCTCTATGAGTCTGAGAGTGTAGACTGATTTTCTCTCTGCCTCTGAAGAACTCCGGGTTTTTTTTTTTGGGAAAGGTTTTTTTAATCTAATCGTTGACAGACTCAGTGAAGAGAAGACCTCGTATCGCAGCATCACGAGTCTATGGCGTTTTATTTCATTTCCAATTATGCCCCTAGTGGTGGGCCAACATGCGATCTGAGTTTGCGAAACTTGGACAGTTCAATCTGAATCCAACCCAACCCAATTCAACCCAACATGAGTTACTAATGGGTCAGCGTAGGAATTCAAATTGAGTTAAGAAATTTTCATGTGTTTGTGGCGAACGGTGTTCTAATTGACAAATGGTACAAAAACGTTTCTGCAATTTGGGGTATTTTTTCTCCAATTTCTCCAACTATTATTTATAGAAGAATCTAAAACAAGAAATCGAAACTCTTTGGGAGAAACAATATATTATATTAACAAAAAAATAAACTCGGGGTTAAGTTGATCAAATTGTTAGAGCGAGGTTACATCAATCTCAAGTACCTAAACTCACTATTAGATATTTGGATTTGAGGGTCTCCTAATCGTCGAGCAATTTTCATTTATGCTACACATCCCAACAATTTGTTCAAGTTAGGCACTTGATAAATAATGTTTTGATGGTGAGGGAGGATACTTCAAAGTTGTACCTTCGATTATTGTGGCTGTAAATGTCATGTACTGATGTGGTACTTTTATACTTTTTGATTAAATGGTAGAATTTCATTAAAACAAACAATGAAACAATACATCGACTTCTAACCGGCAGAGAAGTCATATTGTGGCCTCGTTAAAACATTGCCTATAAAAACCCATTACTGCTCTCACCAAAATGGACTAAAACCCTTCAGTTTGGGACACTGATACTTGTCATGCATGGCTTTGGTGCAATAGTTTCTTAGGAAGAAGCCTATGATCTTAAAGACCTGAATATTCATACCTTACCATGTTGGAAAAAGAACAGGCTTCATTTTTTTTCGTCGTTGGTGTACACATATGGTTTCATACTTCTAGTATGTTAAGAGATGATGGGAAAATTCTTGCATACAATCAGCGTATGTATACACCATCACTCTCACATTCAACATCTCAAATGTACTATACATCCGTTATATGCAAAACTGTCACTTGAGGAGGATATCTTTGTGGATCGACCAAAATATAAGCCAACTTTGTTTACCCTAGTCCCCAAAATATTTTGTTCTTTACTGAGTAGCGAAAGTAAGGCAATGCAAATCTACTTTAGCTACTGTTGAACTCATAACATTTTCTGTGTTTGGACAAAAATGTTGCAGGTTAAAAACCCATGTATGCATACCATACAGGAGTTTCTAATCCCAGTATATGGTATATAGGAATCTGTATTGTTGTTGCAGTTGCTATAATGGACCTCATTGGTGACTTAATGTCTGATGTGCATGATTTCCAAGTTCAAACATCATTGTTTTCGATTTCCTCAATTTAATAACCATTTATCTGAATTTAGGATTTTTGTTGCAAAATTAGAAGAAGAAAAAAAAGTGCCTCTGATTTAGTGGAATTTATTTTCTCATGTAAATGTACCCAGAATCCCAATAAAATGTTATTGCAAAGTTACAAGCCAATGCCACTTGATCTGAACTCTAAAAAAATATCTCATCTCATCCATATCACTTGAGGTAAAATTTATGTGCAAATTAGAAACTTAAGTATTTTGGTAATGGAAAGCCACAAAAAATCTTTAGTTTCTCTTGGAGGAGGAACTAGGAAATATGCAAAATTTTCCCATTGATGGTAGCACAGTTGTTCTTATGGTCAGGAAGGAAGAAAATATTTAATTGGAAGTATATTGGACCAGCAACATGCTGGCCCTATCTTGACACTGTTTTATGGACTAACACTCTCCACAATCATCTCATCATGTGAACAACACATAACCGGTAAATATGAAGGGGGAAGCGTATACGATCACCCCACCCCGGGAATTTGAGAGAGAGAGAGAGAGAGAGAGAGAGTCTTAGTGCAATAAGATTCATCAGATGTTATTCTCTTTAAAATATTCATCACAATTCACAACCTAAGCAAAACTCAAGGTATACGTAAAACTTGCATGAAAATGACTAATCGAGAACAAAAATATAATTTTTTGCCTGCAAGAACTATCCTCTCATTTGCCCACTACTGCTTTGACCCAACTGCTTTAGAAGCAGCAACATTCCCCGGAGCACAGTCTCCCTGGGGCAATGGAGGGAAGAAAGGAGGGAGCAATTTAGCCAAGCAATTCGCATCAATTGATTGGAAAGCCTTGCAACAAGCAGGGCCTAGTGAGAGTTTCCCAGTAAAGATTGAGCCATAAATTTCCCATACACACCCCGGAATGCCCTGAAGTGAAGACCAACACTCTGCTTCTATGTCACCCTGTTTCCCCGGTGGCAAGAAGCCTGGTATCCCTGGTGGCATGAAGCCTGGTATCCCTGGTGGCAAGAAGCTTGGAGTCCCTGGTGGCAAAAGGCTTGGGACCCCTGGTGGCAATAGGCCTGGGATCGTTGGAGCCCCCGGTGGCAAAAAGCTTGGAGCCCTGGTGGCAATAGGCCTGGGATCGTTGGAGCCCCTGGTGGCAAAAGCTTGGAGCCCCTGGTGGCAAAAAGCTTGGGGCCCCGGGTGGCAATAGGCCTGGGATCGTCTGAGAGGGCGAGGGTGGCACATCTGCCAGTACGGTTGCAGCACATGCTGCCATTAGCAGTAGTGAAAATATTGCTCGAGCTTCTCTAGGCATGGTTTTGTCAAAGTTGGAACTCTCAGTTTTATTTTTATACTAGGTCAGAGAAAGGGAAGCTAGATTGGCTCTGTGGCATGTTGGAGAGAGGGTAAGAGGATTTATAGAAGAGCAATGAGATCGGAACCATGAAGATTTTAATGCTGAGATGGGTGGGTTACAAATGGAATTTAATTTTGTTTTAGTTTCTGTGCAGTTCTTATTCCATATACTGATCCTCCTCACAACATATCAGGTGAGATAAAGAATACACATCAGTTTCTGATCAAAATAATTTTCTTTAGTTTCTGCATCAGTTTATTTCATTAAACTCTCCATTTATTGCGTCTCCAATCCTTTAGAAAATCACCAGTATAAATAGTAGCCTAAATCTTATTCATCCATAGATAGGTTTAGTCACCAAAAATGGCTTAATTTTCGTTGCTTTCATTCATATATGACTTCTGCATCTCACAAACCTATAAGATTCTTGTCAAATTGTCAGTTTCGTTTTTTGTCTAAAGGTGTAGACATATGGTTTCATACTGGTTGAGAACAATGGAAACCCTCTAGTTTGCTTATGAGACAATGATGTCTTACATGAATAAAAATTTACATACCGGGGCGAGAGATTGGACAACTGTTCCTACAACACTCATGTCACATGATGTTACGGGTGTGTAGGAATAGATGTCCCATCACTCAGGTCAACGTAAATTTTTCCTCCAAAGACATGGGGACAAAGATTAGAGGTTTTCAAACATGAAACTTGACTTATTGCAGTTGCTATAATAGACCTTAATATGTTGCTTATGTAAGTGCCTTCCTCAGTTGAGGTGCCTCAAAATTAGTTTATTAGTTCAGATTCAGAATAAATTGTACATCGTATCGTACACATGTGTTGCATCGGCCTGCCTCAAAATACATATATATATTAGACCACCAAAAGCGCCACCTAATTCTTAGCAAGGCCACTGAATTAAAATATCAACTTGGAAAGAGCCTACCAACTATTACCAATCAATCTAAGTCATCACAAACGTAAACTAGCCCCCTCTTTTTGAATGACAAACAACCGAATCGATCATTAAACAATTGAAAGAAAAACCTGTTCAAACACATCCTGGTTTTATTTTAAAACCCTTTTCCTCCTCTAACTACTTTTGAACTATTAGAGCATCACCAATGGGGAGGTGTATTTTTGGGGGTGTAAAGCCACTTTTACATCCCATTTACACCTCCGGTGGGTGTAAATGTGATTTTTTCTCCAATGGGGAAGATGTAAATTCAAAGATGTAATTCGTTTTTGTGTTAAATTTTTTTTTGGGGTTAACTTTATAAAATTAATTTTGTGTGTGTTAGGTTTATTTTATTTTTTCCAAACAAATAGACTTAAAAATATTTAAATTATAATAAGATATAATTTCATACAACAAGAACCGTTGGATCGTAAAAATATTTACCTTGGTTATTCAATGGCTACAAGCCTACAACTATGTCTTCCAACAAGCCTACAAGCCTTGGTCATCCAACGGCCCCTTTACATTAAACGACAACTATGTTTTTTTTTATAAAATATTTGGCACTCCAACGACAACACTCCTACATGCAAAGGGGCCCACCAACAAGAAAAGCTATTCTCTCTCCTACTTTCTCTCCTCTCTCCTATTGCTCCTCTCTTCTCTCTCCTACTTTCTCTCCCGTGGGACCCACTTTCAAGATGTAAAATCAGATGTAAAGCTCCATCTTTTTTTATATCTCAGCTGCTTCCTCTATATTTACACCCATATACACACTCCCATTGCAGGTGTTTCTGGCCAAAGGGGGTGTAAATGTGATATACACCTCCTTATACACCCCCTACTGGTCATGCTCTTAAGAGCATTACCAGTGGGGAGGTGTATTTTCGGGGGTGTAAAGCCACTTTTACATTCCCTTTATACCTCCGGTGGGTCTAAATGCATTTTTTGCTCCAATGGGCTGGATGCAAAATTTGAAGATGTAAATCCAATTTTCTTGTATTAATTCGTTTTTGTGTTAATTTTTGTTATATGTTAATTTATTTTGTGTTAATTTAATTTGTGTTAGGTTTAATTATTTTTTCCAAAGAAATTGACCTAAAAATCTGAAAAATCTGATTAGTGAAGCTATTTGTTTCCCATTCCAATTTGAATGAAATCTAACCCTCCATTTTAAAAACAAATCAATCTCAGCTGTCCCTCAAGTAGCCCAACAATGCAGCTTACGTGACCAAGCATTCAACCACAACCTTGGGCCCACCAAGCGCAACTTTTGAGCTTCTTTCCTTTCTCCTCTCTCATTCTTTCTCTCTTGTGGGGCCCGTTCGTTGTCTGTAAAAAGAGATGTAAACATCCATATTTTTTTCATTGCCGCCACTCAATGTATTTTTACACCCATATACACCTAATCATTGCAGGCATTTCTGGCCAAATAAGGTATAAATGTGCTATACACCCCTGGTCATGCTCTAACAACACAAATGATGGCTGGTCGAGCAAAATAAATTAATCAATGCATTAAGCCGAAACATACTAGTTAATTCCGAAAACAGGCCGAGGTATTTTTATATCAATGAACAAAAAGGATTGATGTAATTCTCACTATATTTACATGGACATTCAGATAAAAACTGAAATGTAGATGGTAAACCCAATAGAGCAAATTAAACATGCAAGGTAGGGTACAAATAACAATACAATTCAACTGAAATTAAACTAAAATAATTAACTGTACATACATGAAGAATAATTACAGTCAACTCCTTTTGGGTTGTGAACTTGAACTCTTGGATAGAAGTCATTCTACCTGGCTAACCAGGTTGCATCTGTACAGCTCTTCACCTTGACGAAATGCCTTTCATCAATGCACCTTTTGTCCTCCTACATACAATTACAAGACCAGATGAGCCTGCGTATCCCAGCAACCAAGGCATAATTAGCTTTCATGCAAAAGCTTTGCTTAGCCAATATTAAAATTGAAGGAACAAGTCCATCTAGAACAGGACAGATTTATTTCAGCCTAGTTATCAACTGCTTGTCAGGAAAGCAAAACAAATATTCTAAGATAAGCAGCACCGTCATTTGAACCAGGGCATGGCTCTTTTGTCCTAAGATTAGCCCCCACAACACAGCATCAACTCTTTTCAAGTAAAAATCACCGGCATACTAAAAGATCATATTTGACATTCACTCCAAATCCATTTTCTCACATAAACATATCAACTCAACAATTGATGATTTATTAGCATCCAAATTCAGAGCTTGCACACACCTCTCATGATAATTTAATAAAGGGCTGTGAATTAACCATGGCCTTAAACACCTGATCTGAAGTAGAGTTCCCAACAGATGTTCCCAACAGAGACTGTAATTCATTATGCTCCATATTGACGCATTGGTCAACCTAAATTGTAGTCATAAAATATGTTTGCTACTTTTGGGAAGAAAAAGAATTTCTCTTCGGTCATCGTATATGCAGAAGCTTAACTTCTGTAATTATAAACCTCCACTAAATAGCCTCAGTTAATCCAGTTTACCCCCAAATTAGTTTGATTATTTGCTGCCCAAAACATTAAATTCCACCAGATAGAAACCAAAATGAATGGCATTGATTTTACTAATTGGGCAAAAACATTTCTTCCAACAATTATAAAATCAGGCAATTGATCTGATCTTAAGCTCACCTCAGATGCCGGTTTTGAGAAATACATTGTTCATCCTTCCTCATCTTCAGACTTGGAGGACACGTTATTAGAACTTTGGTCCACCGCCTCCATCGGTTGTGGAGATGCACCTACAAATAGAAAGGAAGATAAAGCATAAGCACCAATTTCTCACCTAAATACAGAAAATTACACAATTCAGAACCAATCCCAGATAATCAAATTGCACAAAAGAATCAGATACTCAAACTAACAATTCAGAAACCTAATTTTGAACAAAACCCAATGAACAGGATCCAAAAACTCAATCAAACCTTCTATGAAGTAAGCAGAAGAAGGCCAGCCTCTAATGGTGGTCATAGACATGGTCTCCTCCTCAGTCAAAGGGTTGGCCAGCTTATCGACCAGATGAGCCAGACCGGTGGATCTCGACCGGGGCGGTGGGACCCAGTAGGAGGTACCGGGAAGAAACGGGAGCCAATCGGGTGCAGATCGGCGGACCATGATCCGGTGGATGGCGTCCTCCAGCTTTCGCAAAAGGGGATCAGAAGGAGAGTCGGTGGATGAGTCTGTTGTTGGGTCATGGTGAAAAGGAAGGTTGGATTGGGCCCGGAGGGTTATGAGGCGAGAGGAGGAAGACGGCGATGATTTGGATGAGAGGTGGCGGGTTAGGGAAAGGGTTTGAGAGATGGACCTTGCCATTGAGAAAGGAAATTGGGAAGAGAGAAAGGGGAGATTCTGGAGGGTTGTTTGGATAAGAGGAAAATATGAGAGAAAATTTAGGAGTTTGAGAGAGAGAGTGGAAGAAGATGTGAGAGAGTGGAGGAGGAACGAGACTTTAAACACGGTACTACCGACCGTACCGTCAAAAGCTTTTTTTATTAGTGAATTTTTAATGTTTTAATTTTTGGTTAATGGAGGTTTGAAGAATAGTGGATTCAATTTTTAGGGGCAACTGGGGATGAGTTGGTCAAGTTAGAACAGCCGACATACTTTAATTTTTTCTTTTGTTTTTGTTTTTGGTACTACGAGATACTTAAGTAAGATTCCAATCCATCGCTTGGTAAGCAATGAATTTGAGATTCATATCTAGGTTAAGCTAGTTAGTTAAGATAATGTGTTCATCCCTTGTATTCGAGTTTGAACCCCTTCTTATACTTTAGAATATCGTTATTCAGTTCATCAACTTAGGATAAGTAATGAATTTCACCTCATCAACTTAGGCCATATATATATATATATATATATATGTACACACCTTTTTTATATATTGAGTCACACAACTTTCATTACAATGTTGCTAGTATTAATCACACACACACAACTTCCATTATTAACAGCTTGTCATTTTCATTTGGTTTGTGTATATATAAGATAGCCAGACATACATAATTGTATTATAACACTTAATTTGATGTTGACAACAAGTTTCTTTTCAAATTATAAGTTGAAATGTTGGTGGAAACTAAATATTAGTATAGAAATATTATTATAAATAGTCAAAACAATTGTCTTGTGCATGATAAGGGACGGAAAAGAGACTGAAAAAGATTAAGCTAAATAGTGCTATGTTTGTTTTGTCCAAATTGACATTGTTTGCCTATGGACTTGGTCAAGGTGAATGTGCTTATTTTGGGGTTCGAGGGGTAGAAGTTGCGGTTCAAGATGGTAAGGGGCTTCAATTGTTGGTTCCAACAAGCTTCTTTTGCAAATTCATGGAATGCATGATCAACTACCTGAAAGCTTGAAAGTTTCATCAAAGACAGGATCAACCAACAGAAAAGTAATAATTAAGCCAACACCGACATTATCAATTACTGCACATGTGAGTTTAAGAATTCGATTAAACATGAGAAAGATTTGGTTGTGATATCAATAAGAGAATTAGTCTACCAATAATGTTTTTCTTACTTCAGGTATTTCGATTTAGACCCAGTCAATGACCAAAATGTTGGAAAACCCCTCGTATTACAGTTATTGAAAAAAAACTCATTTTTCATTTATTAATTATTTTTTATGATTATTTTGCCCTTAAAGGTAAATAATGGAAACTAATTAAAAATTATCTATTTGATGCATTTGTTACTCTCAAACTTTGAATTTGAATTTTGAACATTTATTATGTCTAAAAAATTCATAACTTACATTCACAAAATCAAAAAACTCGACACATGTTATTAAGATACACATAATTTACTTAACAAAAGGTACAAATTCATCAAGAAATAACTTTTATATGTGGTAAATAGGCAATATGAAATCAACCTAGCCAACTGGTGTGAAAAAAACTCACCTACCGAAAAGGTAAAAATTAAAAATGAAACATATAGGGTATGTATGGACTTGAGGGACACTCTTTAGGGTACCATACGAATTTATTTTCAATAATTTAATTGAGTGATCAAATGCTATGAGATTCAACTGATTTTTATAAATATGATATTTGAATGAATATCTACAAAATAGATGATTTGGATTAGTGAAATACAACGCCAGAAGACGCCCTACAAAAATATCCCTCAAATAAATTATTTGAGAAATCCCTTAATAAAAGGGATATATATATAACCGCTTCGGCGCCCTCAAGCTAACATCAGCGCCCTCAAGCTGAAGCTTGGACTAATCTTGCCTTTGGGCTGCCCAGTCTTGATGGGCTGATGGAGCCCATGTCCTGCTCGGCTACAATTCATTGGTGGAGAGGTTTTTTGGGCCATGGTGGAAATGCTCTTACTTATCAAAGGATTACTATTATACAAACAGTGGAGTAAAACCCATATGAAAAGAGAACAAACGAAATTCGTATTGATCCAATCCTTTTTTCTTTTTTTCTTTTTGTATTTAAATCAAGCTCTGCACTCACTACAAAAATTTGAACTTAATTACCAGCATATCCATGCTACAAGAAAACCCTAAACCCTATATGCTCAGATTGAGGTTCTCTACTTTCTCTGTCAGAAAAGCTCCTCTTCACTTTCTCCTTCGTCTTCTGCACTGTTTCCCCAACTAATTTGGCTGCTGATTTAGCCGACGAGTCCACCGTCTCTTTGCTCTTCCCAAAACTATTCCACACAACCTCTCTCACCTTCTCTCCAGCTCCTCCTCCTCCTCCTCCTCTGCTCCCAGCCTCCCCTCCAAAATGAATGTTATTACCACTCCCCCTAAAACTAACACCAAATCAATAATAATCACATAATTAATTAACAACCTAAACATATATTCTTCCTCAAAAACAAAATAATTACTAAAGAAAATATTTATAAAAAAAACATACTCTAAACTGGGAGGGAAGATGTAGGCTTGCCCTTGGTTCAAAAGCGCTTTGGCCTTCTCCAAGTAGCTTCGGATCCTCAAAGGTGAAGATGTGTACGGAGAAAAAGCATTTCTGGTCATCTTCCACAAAGATGGTTTTTCTGGTGCGTCATCATTTCTGCTTTCCTTCACCTTACATTGCTGCTCTCCTTCATCTGCACAGCCAAAGTTAGTGACCAACAACAATACTGTGCAGAAAATCAGCAAAACTCCAGATGAACAAATGTTTTTTCTTCTGAGTTTCAACTCCATTGCTGAAAGCTGCATTTATGATGAGATTAAGTGATGTACTGGGATCATATAAAAATCTCTCTATATATGATGGTGTGAGCTTTCATGATGTGTCACAGTTTGTTGACACGTGTCTAGATGCTGATGGCTGAGGCGGTGAAGCCTCAAGACGTGGCGCTGGCAGGTGGCTTGTTTGCCTCGTCGGCCCACACGTCAGACTCAAAAGAGTCGGTCAGGCTTTACCCAAACTTTGAGAATTCCTTTTTCTTTGTCTTATTATATATGCCTCGTTTTTGCTCTTTTAATTTCTTGAGTTTAGCTCAAAAGAAAAAGGAAATCCTTGATAACTGTATTTAAATTAAAGACAACAAAAATAAAAGTAATTAGGATTTTCACAAAAGATCGAGATCAAAGGTGTTGTATTCGGAAAAGAATTAAAATTTTAATAAAAAAGTAAATGATTAACCAATTCATTTTCAATTTGATACAATGGCGGAACAATTTTCATCTACAATAAGAGGAGTGATAACGTAAGTCGTACGGAAGTTTACCTACTTCTACATTTTTACACACAAATTATATTGTTTTAGTTCTTGAGCATTAATTCATGCACGATTAACATTAGTTTTCACATTACAATAATATGAGATATGTATAACTTGCTAAAACAATGCCGAAAAAGCTCTTATTTGTTTGCTCGCGACAAACCCTATCATTTTTCTTAAATAAAATAGTACATACATACAACCTGCTAGAATTTAACTAAATAAGACATATATCTGTATGAGGAATGCTAGTAATCTTCTCTCTAACCTTTTCTTTTGGACATTCTCTCTTCTTTTCATGACACGTGTCAACTTTTACACTTAAAACAATATCATTAATACATTAGAAAACCTTTATGTCAAAATCTTTATTGTTTTAAGTGTAAAAATTGACACGTGTCATGAAAAGAATGGAGAAAATCCAAAAGAAAAGGTTAGAAAGAAGGTTGCTAGTATTCCTCATATATGTATTTCAAGAAAAAAAAAACTGAAGAAAAATAATAATAATAATAAAATATTTTATTATTATTTTATATGCCGTTAGTTTTCACTTATCTCTACAGTCTAAAAATAGAACAGGGCATTGTACGCAAGACACGTCGGTAGTATAATTGGGCACTTCGCTTCTTTCACCAGAACAGAAGCTCCAAAGCAACCATGGCTTCAGTCATGGCTTCTCATGCTGTCCTCTTCCGAACCTTAAACCCAATCAGACCCAAACCCAAGCTCAAACCTTTCTGCACCCCCACTCTCAAATTCAGCCCCAACCCTAAGCTTAACCCCAACAAAATTCCCAAATTCTCCCTCAGACCCCTCTGCGCCTCTCTCACCACAAACCTCCAAACCCTAAATACCCAAATCCCATCTCAGTCCCCACCACCACTAGCCCATCTCCCTACTCGGACACTCACCACCCTCTTCGCCCTAACCCTAGCCGTCGTCCGCAACCTCTCAATTTCACTATTGAAATTCGGATCCCAATTCGGACCCTCCATCGGTTCCACCGCCGGACCCCTCTTCTTCGCGGCGCTCGGAGACCGCCCGAGCGGCTACTTGAACACGCCGTTGACGGTGGTCGCCGCCGGACTCTCCAAATGGCTCGATATCTACAGTGGGGTTTTGATGGTTAGGGTTTTGCTCAGTTGGTTCCCCAATATTCCTTGGGACCGCCAACCCCTTTCGGCGATTCGGGACCTCTGTGATCCCTATTTGAATCTCTTTCGCAACATAATCCCGCCGATTTTCGATACCTTGGATGTTAGTCCGCTCTTGGCTTTCGCAGTTTTGGGCACACTGGGGTCGATTCTCAACAACAGTAGAGGAATGTATTGATTGAGCAAGCAAAATTGGCGGGTTTGGGTTGGGAAGCAATTGGGTAAGGAAAGTTATCGGTTGTTTAGCTTAAGTTCATATTTTTTGTGGATTATTCATAATGTGTTTCGGTTATAACACTGTGATAAGTTTAAATTCAGTATGAATATATAAATTTTGACATATCTTATGGATGAGATTTTCAATTTTCGTTTCATATCTGTTGTTGCAGTATTGTGGTGCTAAGCATTGTTGATTTGTCAGAATTTTGCATGTAATCTTGTTAGTGATATGCAAAGTTGTTGGGAAACTCTGGATACGTGATTACAAAACGTGGGATAGGAAATAAATTACAAAGCTTAGCACTTTGTTGTTTACATTCTAGAATGGTGATAAATTTTGATAAAGCAATAAAACCTGTGACAACAATTTATCAGTTTTCGCATGGTTGAAAAAAGAAAATGAAGAAGGGTGAAACCATACTTTAGTCACAGATAGATTTGAGCGGCCCAATTGGTTTATTAGGTCACATCTTGTTATTAATCTGTGATTAAGTCCAACGTGGAACATACTGCTGGCAGGACGTTTTCTAATTGGAAGTGGTGAATAACCAGCTTCCACCAGAATATGCTCATGGCTTTACAATGTTTTGCAGAAGAGATCATTTCCATGCTACTTGTGGTCGTGTTATTTCACATTGATTTTGGACAATTTTAAATGGAAAGAATTGATGTGTTATAGCTTTAGGTACTGACATCAAGAAGCCTTTGTTAGGGAATCTATGTTATCTTCAGACGACCCTACAGAGATTCAAATTTCCATTGACAAAGCACAGGTTTCTGAAGGAGCCATTAGATGACTAAGAAATTTGATATTTTAGTTTGCTGTTTTACTTAGTATTTCGTGCTTCTGAACAATGCGGATATGCATCTTACTATACCAGTTATGCAGATGCATAGGTTGATGAAGAAAAGGGTGTATGTAGGAAGTCTATTTTGATTATTCTTTTCCAGAAATGGAGATTTCTTTCAAAGAGTTGATTACATTTCTCTATGTTGTGTCAAAATGTATGTTTGAAGGGTTCCTCTATGATAGTTTGCGTGTTCAAGTTATCATCTATCTATATTCATGCAGAAGATTTGCTTTGGCGGAGATACACTATACTCCATTGCGTAAACCTTTTTTTCTTCTCCACCTCCATTTTCGTAGATAGTCTCATTAAAATTCGGGAAAGCTATCCATTTTGTACTTAATACCATGTTTGTTCGATGGGTTTTCTGCATCAATAATCAGATGGATAAGTTCATGTTTGAGTGCAGAAGCATGATATGGATTGTTCCACAACCTTCTAAGTTCTAACTGAGAATGTGGCTCAAAGTTTGAATCTTTGGTCAGGTTGAGTTACTTGAATGTCTCTCTCCCCCTTCACACCGCCAAAATTGATTGGGTTTATGCCTCACCTCTTTTTCCTTTTCTTTTGTTAATTTCAATTTGGGGATTAGGGTTTCTAATTTTCTGATTTTAATTTCAATTTTTGTTTAGATCTTAAAAATAGTTTGGAGTTCAATACCAAACAAGTTTTTAGATCTTAAAATCACTATTTGAAAATTCATGTTTTTAAAAGAAATCATAGTTTTTTAGTTTTTTTTTTAGTAGGATATCAAACAGGGCCTAAAGTACTAACAATATGTACCCCTAGATTAATTCAAGCACTTTTATTAAACAGTTGCTCACATGACCTCATTTTTAGGTCGATTGCCCTATGTATTACTTCTTTTAGAAGGCAACCTCTGTCTGTTGTAAGCCTAATGATTAAGAAACAACTTTAACAGGAAAATAATCAAATTTGGACCCAGTTGAACACTTGAAAAACAGCTGCAAAACGGCAAGGCCAAACCAGAACAAAAATGCAGAACCCCAACAAACAAAAGCAGGCTTAATAAAAACCAAGCCCGATGATTGGCAATGAACAGCTGAAGCAGGGTAAATGTAGACAAACAATCAAAGTAATAAAAAGAAACCAAAATCACCAGGCCACCCTAGAACCAGGGAGGCAACACTGATAGAATTCTATATAGTGAGGGCCTTGCCCTTTGATGATGCCCTATCTCTTAGCTGTTGGATCAAATTAGTTAGTTTGATATGATAGTTAAGAGATAGCCCTCACTATAAAATGACCAGGCATCACTGCAGACCAACCAAAAGGGTTAAGAAGAGCAAATTTAGACCAATAGACAAGGCAATCACCCCAGAAGACAACAGCCTCAGCCATCAGCAGCAATATTACATTACTGAGTGATAGGAAGGCTAACCAAGTTTGTGGTGATCATGTGGAAATATTTACCTTGTCAAGCTCATTCTTCTTTTCTTTTACTAGCAAATACCCCAAAATGATTCTCAGCAATTTTTTACTTTTTACCTTTTGGAAGCCATCTGGAACGAAGGCTGCTTTAAGTATATTGGAGTGACTGAAACACCAGTTTGTGCAATAATATTTATGAGAATATAAAGCTCTAAATCTGTCTGTGGTTATATGTTTGTGTTGGTTGGATCTCTCTCTCTCTCTCTCTCTCTCTCTCTCTCTCTCCAGAAATTCTTGTGTCAATAATGTAATCCAGCTCTGCGGCTGCGGAGGACTAATTTTATTCAATTAAAAATAAAATAATGTGTTTATAATATTCTGTTATCCCATTTTCAAGCATTGACGTTTACTTTGCAGCTGAACTCCAATTGCTGCATACAAATTGAACACTCCTTAATCTGTCTGGATTCGTCTGATCCCTTAGCTTTCACGCATCAAACTTGTTGATATGACATGATTGGAGAAGGGCCGCATCTCAAATACAATTTATTGGTAAAAGGAATATTGTGTGCCAAATTTTGTCAAGGAGGTGGATTGTTTCAATTTTAGCTGTTAGGCTGTCACTGACTCACTGCAAAGTGGTATCCTAGTATTAACAGATTCAGATATGCGGTTCTAGGATTTATTATGCTGTGGACCAATCAAGTAGCATCTGAGATGTTGAAATAACTTGTTGGTTAAACATTCAGATATGCGGTTCTAGGATTAATTATGTGGTGGACCAATCAAGTAGCATCTGAGATGTTGAAATAACTTGTTGGTTAAACTGTAATTACGGGTGTTCTTCATTCTTCTCTCATTTTCCCGCTTAGACATTTGTGTACGCATCCATGAAATCAAACTCTTGTCGTGAATGAGAAGGAAAGAAAACCACAAAAGCTAGATAATTATCTCTATAAATTATTGAAAACAACAAAAACAAGGAAATATAACACCATGGTCACCACGCACTTTGGGATGCATTATGCATAAGCAACAATACGTAGTTGAATCTACCTTTATCTCAAAAAAAAAAGAAGAATATGATTTTCCAACAGTTGGTTATCAACCCTTTTGGACGAATCTGAATAATTTACTTATTGTGGTGGGATTTGAGTTTTCTTTTTCTCATCTTTTAATACTTTTGAAACAATTTAGCATAAAGAGTCTATATAGATTAGCCATCACCCTCTTCAAAATATCTAGTGATCTCATTGTTTGCCAGATGCATCATGCTTTAGAGAGAGAGAGAGAGGAGGGTAGAGCACATTATAATAATTTGAATAAGTTTTTTTAATTATGCATGGTGGATCGACTTTTTGAAAGTTGAATGAGAATGATATAATTTATTTGCAAACTGATAGAGATATTGCACCCCATGCACATTGGATGAGAATCAATTGCACCAGTGTAATTAAAAATTTATTGAATTTAAAACAATTAAATCTCTTTCAAGTAATATATTTTTAACATTTACCCATTTCATTAATTCAAGACACCATTCTCCAAAAAAATAAAAAACCATAAAAAAATTTCTTAGGACCACATAAAATTTTTTTTTAAAAAAAATAGGATCAGTCAAAGAAATTTTGAACCTTTTATCCTCCCAAATGACATTTGGTGGTGTTATAACACCATTGGCCTAAAAATGGTCAAGATGCCATTAATTTGAAAATTACAATGTTGAATATTTTTGGAGACGTGTGAACTTGAACAAGAAAGTTTTTTTGTCAAAAATAAAGAAAATTGAGAATGAAGGGTTATAATTTTATTATGGTGAAATGAAGCTGTCATGCTACAATGATGATGATGATGATGATGATCTAGAGTTCATAATTGACTTGTAAACCAACTCTTTTAGTTCTCACCTTCTACATTCTCATACCCCACACACACACTGCCTAACCCAACTCATGTAATTTTTTTGTGTGGCTTTTTTTGATGATACATGCCATTTTACAGTATTTACCAATCACAGACCAACCTACATACATGGATATCAGGTAAGTTTCAATTTTCAGCTCCACCTCCATGGGAGCTGAAAAAAAGAAGAAAAGAAAGACACTTCATGGAACTTCTAACTAATTAGTAAATTTCATCTCTTGTAAGATGTACTAGTCAAGGAAATCACTCAAACTGTGGAATGTTATACAGCTAAGCTAGTGAAAAATGCTACACTTATCAACTTTTTATCCCAACCTTATTTTTTCAGTTAATATCGCACCGTCACGACGGGTTCTACAACATGGTTATTTTTCAATGCAATATGCAAGCCGCATATCAAGTTCTGTATTAGTTGGAAAAAGATAATTTTGGAGTGTTTAGTATTTCGGTATGTATATTCACTATACTGTAATAGACTTAAGAAATTCTCAATACTAGCTTAAAAAAAAAAACAATGAGCATTGATTTAATTTTTGATGAGTCGTAGGATTTGAGCTTACGCTATTACTCTATAATGATTATAAAGTTTTAATAAATAAAGAACTGTATTTCTCAAGGATGGTAGGTTCTAATCTCAAAAAAGTACCCTTAAGAGATCATGATATTAAGGATATTAGAGGCCTCAAGATATTAATTGACTCCTGGCTCTTGCATATAAAAGCTTGAATATAAACTAGGGAAATAAAAAAATCTAAAAAAAAATAAAAAATAACCCCAAACAAAATGGAAAAAATATAGAGAAATACAAGAGAGAGAGAGAGAGAGAGAGGGGTGGAAGGTGGAAGGTGACTTGGTAATATTGAAATAATATTTTGTTTATCCAATGTCATTTACTGAGTTTGGTGATTTTTGCCGGATGAGACAACCTACCAGTTGTTGCGGCTCTTTGAAGAGTGAGAAAAAGAGAGAGACTTTTTTAAGAGAGAGAAAGAAACAAAGCATTTCAGAGAGAGAGAAAGAGATTGTGACTGCTATAGAGATGGGATCTCACTCTCACCAGCAGAATCATTACTGCTATTATTACCACTTCAACCACTGTGTTTGATCCATTTCAGCAACTAAATCTTTTTCTTCTTCTTCTTCTTCCTCCTCAGGTATTACTCTTACTCTTACCTCATTTTTATTCCCATTATGCCCCTTCCCGCATTGCCACCAATCTGCTCTGAACTCAGATGAAACTTTTCTTCATTTGTGTAGATCTTCCACATTTCCATGTTTATAGTTCAAAATGGTGATCTGGGTATGCTTTGTTTCCCTGATTTGGGCTGTGAAAGCTGCGTGTTTTATTTATTTTTCATTTTTAATTTGAGAATGACATGGTTTTGTTTGTACTTTGCTAAATGTGGAGGATTGTGCTGTCTTTCTTGTTTTGTTGGATATTGATCATCAATTTAGTTCCTTTTTGTACTCTGGTTGGTTGATGAGAAAATGTGGAAAGAAGCAACTTTTGAATGTTGGGTTTTGTCAGTTCTTACAGAAAAAAGGATAAAAATGAGAAGCTCAAGGGACAGAGCCATTTAAGATATTCTTGAGAGCTTTATTCTCCTGCCTATCAATTTTTCTGAGATCCAGAAGTAGCCAGTAGTCCTACAATCCCTTTTTCTTGCTTCAGATCTTTCATCAATGAAAATTTGTTCTATGAATGATAGATTTCAGACTGTAATGTTAGTAATTAGGAGATGATTTGTTTTACTTGCAATTCTATTGTAGTTTTAAGTATTTTTGCCTAGTTTCTTAGGTTGCCAAAAATTGAAGATCAGGACTTCGCATCATAAATTAACCTCCGAGTATTAGAGATGCTTGTGCCACCACAAAACGAAAGCTTGCACTCAAGACTTGATCTCTGAGAACATGTCCAATCTAAATCATTATCGTATCTTCGAAATTTCCAATTGTTGTACTTCAGTTGAAAGTTGAGATAATATCATGTGCTTACTGTTCCTTTGCTATATTCTGGTGTGGCTGATTGGTTATATCATTGTACATATAACAACTTTTGCTCGATAGCGTCAAGTATTGAGCTAGTTAATAAGTTTATGAACAATACCTGATTGTCTCTCTTTCTCTCTCTCAGTAGGACTTTGAGTGTCTGTTAGATAACCATCTTGTGCTTTGTCCTGTGCCCATCAAAGAAGCTTGATGGGTTCCAGATTCCCATCTCATCAGCTCAGCAATGGTCTATACGTATCAGGCAGGCCTGAGCAGCCAAAAGAAAGAGCACCAACGATGGGCTCAACGGCCATGCCCTATACTGGTGGCGATATCAAGAAGTCGGGAGAGCTGGGGAAAATGTTTGATATCCCTATGGACGGGTCCAAGTCTAGGAAATCCGGACAACTAAACAGTGCCCCTTCAAGGACTGGATCATTTGGAGGTGCTGCTTCTCATTCAGGTCCCATTATGCCTAATGCTGCAGCTCGAGCTAACTACACGACATCAGGTCCTGTATCTTCTGGAGGCATGACTGGTTCTGCTTCAGTAAAAAAGACTAATTCTGGGCCACTCAATAAGCACGGTGAACCATTGAAGAAGTCTTCTGGCCCTCAATCTGGTGGAGTGACACGTCAAAACTCCGGCCATATTCCACCAGTTCTTCCCACAACAGGTCTTATCACATCTGGACCCATATCTTCAGGTCCACTAAATTCCTCTGGGGCCCCTAGAAAGGTATCTGGACCTTTAGAGTCTATGGGATCAATGAAATTACAAAGTTCCTCTGTTGCTCACAATCCAGCAGTGACTACCCTTGGCCAAGATGATTATTCTTTCAGAAAGAACTTCCCAAAGACAATATTGTGGTATGTGATACTGATATTTGTGATGGGGTTCATAGCTGGTGGTTTTATTCTTGGAGCGGTCCACAATGCCATACTCCTTGCTGTTGTGGGAATTCTTTTCGCTGCAGTTGCTGCTTTGTTCACTTGGAATACTTGTTGGGGAAGAAATGCTATCGTAAATTTCATTTCTCGTTATCCTGATGCTGAGCTCAGAACTGCTAAAAATGGGCAATATGTGAAAGTCTCTGGGGTATGTAACATAGCCAATGCTGATATAATATCTTATAGTTATACAACCTCTTGTTGGTTTATCTGCCTATTGATATTTATGACTATAGAAATTCTATTTTTAGTTTTCGCTTTTCTTCCCTGCCTTGGATCTCAAATAACATCACCAAGTAGTTGTTTTTCACTTTGTGGTTGTGTCTGTTCCACCTTACTTAAAACTTCGTTTAGAAGATTTACTTTTGTTTACCTTTAATTCATGTTGTTAAGTTTCACTTCACAGTAGTTGTTCATCTGTGTTTCTCCACTACTTTGAACAAAAACATGAAATCTTTTACTGAAAACTGAAATGGTGCGAGCAAAGGAAGAATAGATCAGAGGAGTTAATCTGTTTGCATAAATGTGTGAAATGACAAAGTGCATGAACAGGTTGGACTTCATTTAAAATTGTAAAGTGGCATAGTGAAAACTGTGCAAAGAAACCTTGACATTTTGAAAAGTCTTTCTACTTTGACATTTAGATGCATATATTTAAAATATCTTTCTGCATGTTAATCTGAAGATATCATGTAAATTGAGAATTCTTCTAAAAAAAAATAAAAATAAAACATCTTTGTACTTTTTACATGTTTATATATATGTTTATGCTGTCATGCAGGACAGCCAAGAAATAAAACATTCAGTTTCTATCCCTATAGTGGAATATTTAGGGTTCAGAGTTGGTGTCAAATGGAAAGTCTTTTATCGAAGTACCTAGTCTGAAGACGATAAAGAATTATGTTATATCTCAGTCAGAATCCATGCATCAAAAAGGAAGGTTGAGCTTATTTGTAACAAAACTTCACAGTATTAAGCCATAACTTTCAAATTGTAACTAATCATAACCTTTTACTCAAACTCTAATAAACCAAAGCCAAAAACCCAGGATATCCTTTATAATAAAGTAGTGGCATGTCCCCTATCAAAACATTTAATTAGTAGCTGTAAAGTGCAAACACGAACACTACCAAGCTAAAACCTTGCTATTTCCCTAAGTTGAAATAAAAATCAGTAGACACTTTAACTCCAAAACTTCACAGTAATTAAAACTACCAAGTTATTTCCGTAATTTGAAATAAATTTGAAATATAGTAATTAAAACTACCAAGGAGTAATTGAGGGGGCCAAGAACTTTTCTATGAGTATCATGCTTAGCATTGGGCATATTCTTTTACAAGGTAGTGGCTGCTGCATCTTCATTTGCATATCAGAACTTTATAAGAATAGAACTTTATAAGAATAGAAGCATATGTGAATTATAAAATATTCTATGAAAAATACCTTGAAAAGAGAGAACTTCTCATATGTGCTATCAAACAGTGATATAGAATCTGTAGATTTGTTGTGACTGTGAAAATAGCCTGGCTGGTATTTGTTGTGCAGTGGTTCATCACCTGTTGTCATTTTTTCTGCATAAATAGTATGCTGAAGTTTAGATGTTATATGCTTGTGTAATTCTTGAAGGTGGTTACCTGTGGTAATGTGCCCCTTGAGTCATCCTTCCGGAGAGTTCCTAGATGCGTGTACACATCTACAAGTTTATATGAGTACCGAGGATGGGATTCAAAACCAGCAAACCCTACACATCGTCGATTTACATGGGGACTTAGATCATCAGAGGTGAGTAAATGAGAAGTGACAAATTTCCTTTGAAATTATGTTGCATGGATAATTGTATTGGAGAACCATACCCAATATGGATATGGATAACTTTTGAATACTCTGCAACAAGTATCTGATTATAAATAAATGGATTTCGATTTCGAAAATAATTTTGTTAACACTAAACTTTGTAAACTTTTAAGATGTATACAGTACTTGATACCCCTAAACACATCGTAGTTATTCACATTTTTTAAAGTCATAATTAGGCAGTTTTTGATAGTTTAAATAAAGAATTTGAGTTATTAGTACAATGGTATGTATTAATATAGGAAGGGTGTGCCCTCTTTTAAAAAAACAGGGTTTATGATGAACACCTTGCCCAATGACCAATGTGTAGATGAAAGGTCCATATTGTACTTCATTCTCTTCAAAAATGATAGATTCATACTTTTGCTTAAAATATGTTTTCATAACTTCTTTTTCATGCTTAATGGCCTTATAATTTTATTATGATTGGGACATGTTTTAGTCATTTTATCCTCACAGTTAGGGACCTTTTCTTTCCAAAAATAAAGATAAAAAAAGAAGAACGAAATTTAAAGGATACGCATGTAGGTGAACTGGATGATTGCCTTTGCAATGTAGATACTAGACATTTTAGTTACATCTCCTGACTTCGAAGCTTCTTCTTAAAATCCTTTTTCTTTAAAAAAAGAAAAAGATTTCCTTTAAAAAAAGAAAAAGATTTCCTTCTCACATAAAATGTCTTAGTTAACAATTGTAGGGCCAATGTGGCAGTATCATGCCATGCTGTAACTTTTGAGGTGTAAGATTTTTAACGTTGAACTGTACTAATTTGTCTATGTTGCTTGACAGAGGCACATAGTGGACTTCTACATCTCTGATTTCCAGTCTGGGTTGAGAGCATTAGTTAAGACTGGCTATGGTGCAAGAGTTACTCCTTATGTTGACGAGTCTGTCATTATTGATGTTAACCCAGAAAACAAAGACATGTCTCCAGATTTTGTCAGGTGGTTGGGAGAGAGGAATCTTTCAAGTGATGACCGTACGATGCGATTGAAAGAAGGGTAGAAACCTATTGCTTATTTAATTTTTAGGTTCTTATAAATATTCTTAATGAAAACTGTTTTCCCTTCGTTTGAGGGGGTTTTGGAAAATGCATGAATCAGTTGTATTACTGGTTTAATCCAAGTGCATCTTACATAACTGCAAGTGATGCCCTTGTGTAGGTACATCAAGGAAGGTAGCACAGTTAGTGTGATGGGAGTTGTCCAGAGAAATGACAATGTGCTTATGATTGTCCCTCCACCTGAGCCTTTGACAACTGGATGCCAATGGAGCAATTGTATTTTTCCGGCTAGCCTTGAGGGGGTTGTTTTGAGATGTGAAGATTCATCAAAAAATGATGTCATACCCGTTTAGTTGTTTGTGCTCCAGAAAATGTTTTCGGGTATATTGCTCTTTTGAAAAATATTTTGTTCCCAATGTCAAAATTGATGGTGGATGGCAGTGGTGGTGTTGTAGTGATAAACAGTGATGAGCTTGATGGTTTATGATGACGTGATTTTTCTCTCCTTGTGTATAGATTTTAGAAATTTCTTATCCATTGTTTTTCCTAGGGTTTGAAAGTTTCTGTAATGGTGTGGCATCATGTAGTGGGAATTTTACCAGTTTGAGAAGACTATGTTATAAAGGAAAGTGTTATATATTCATCAGTTTTTTTTCTGTTGAAGTTCCCTTGCCCCTCTCTCTCTCTCTCTCTCTGAGCCATTTGCAACCTAAACAAAAAGCTTTGGTTAAGAAGCTTCCAGCCTGGAGATGGGAAAGGGTCTTGTTCTAATGCAATCTCTCACCAGAAAAATTAAAATTTGTGTAGTTTCTAGCCTAAACAAAATGAAGGAACATGTGCAATCTCTCTTGAACTGCATGGGGGCAACTGGCCAGTTCATGATTCTCTTTTTCCTATTTTCGCGGATGCCAACTCATTATATAAATCGAAGGATTACTTAGAGAGTTTGAGAATTCTGCCCAACATATAGACGCAAGAAAATGTTCAACTTTCTTTCCGCGCATTTAATGGTCCTTTGGTAATACTCTCAATTTGGTTTTCAGTTTTTATTTTTAGTAAAAGAATTTTTTACTAAATGAAAAGGCACATAGAAATGAAAGTGTTACCAAATAAGAGACTATTAGTATCAACAATGTAGCTGGTTTAGGAGCGCACTTTCGTGCAGACTCGTGTTTCTTTGCATTGCTGGTCATAAAGTATAAATACACTCAATCGAAGAGCAATGCAAAGAATACGAGTTCATATATGGTGCCAACTTGATCCTTTCTGGATGTTTCTTTTGAAATTTATTGGGCATATTACGTTATCAAACTGCCAAAGCTTTTTGTTTGATGATCAATTAACGTGTAGGAGAAGAAAGAAAAACGAGTTTGCCTTCAAATATGTGTCCACTTGGTTTTCTATATATTTCTCTTGGAGTTTATTTGGAATATTACGTTACATGGAAATTTGACATCTTATCAAAATGCGCTGTACATATTGATAATTGAGCAACATAACATTTCATATTAACATTTCCCTATGAGCACATCTTAACTAAGTTGACATGTACTCATTAATGATTCGTTCTTACTTATCAACTCTAATCTTTGAAACATTTACAATATTAATTTGTTATATAGAGATTGCATAAAATTGAATTGTTCTCATCCAACCTAACTTAGCATGTTGAGAGAAGGGACATGAGTGTGAGACCCAACATATCCGTGAGGTAAAATTTTTTTGATGATCCTGTGACCACTCACTAGTACTGTTCATAACTATTGTAACAACCAAACGGGTCCAAAACAGACCAAAATATAAATGATAAAAAGAAGAAAATTTTAAAAATAAAAAAAATGAAAGTAGCCCCACAAAAGCTATCGAGGAGAAATATGTCATTTTAGTAGGAAATGTACAGTTTTATTTTATTTTTGGGGATATATATTGAGATGTACAGTAGAGCGTATACTGTAAGACTGAGCTATATAATAATTCGTATATAAAATTTGTATACCTTGGCACTAAAAGTAATCACATTTTTCTTCGAGTTCGGAGGTTTTGGCCGGACGAGACAACGACACCCGCCAGTTGTTGCTTGCGCCGCTCTCAAGTCTCAAGTGAAAGAGAGAGACAGAGAGAGAGAGAGAAAAACAAACACAAACACAAAAGAAGATTTTAGGGAGAGTCTCAGGTTTTTCTTTTTGGTGCTATTTGTCTTTATCAGTCAAGCCATGATGTCTCCAAATCTCCAGATTTCAGCTCCTACTGCTTCTCCTTCAGGTATGTAAACAATTTTCCTAATTGCCATTTGGTTCCTGCCCCTGCTTTTCTCTCTCAGTCAGCTACTCTTTGACTGTGATAGTTTTATTGTCAATATCTGCTTGTTTTCTTAGATCTTTTCGATTTTCTTACTGTTTGCTCCAAATGGTGATTTGGGTATGCTTTGTTTTCTTGATTTGGGCTGTAAGAGTGGCCATTTGGATGGTTGGTCCTTCAAGATGGTGTCATTTTGATGAAATTTTCCGTATACGGAAGGTTATACTGGCTTCTAAGTTCCTTCAAATCTGGGTTGCTTACGTTTCTTTGGGTTTGTCTGGTTTTTGAGAAAGTGGAGGAAGAGAAATCAAAATGACGAGTTTGAATTTTCTTTTTGTTGCATTGGGACTTGATATAGCTAAAACCCCCCACTGAACTCTCACTTGAAATCTGTACTTGTATTCTAGATCTTTTTCATGTCTTTGATTTATGTGCAAAATGTTGATGTGGGCATGCTTTGTTACTCTGTTTCGACTTTCTAAAAATAGAAGATTCTGATACTTCCTTTTTCTTAATTTTGTAATTATTGTTTCTGACCTATTTCATGATTATTTTGTTTGAAATTGTTTTGAACAGATCCTGTAATTAATTCATTCGATCCATGATATTGTTCTTTTGAGTTTGGATGGCGTTTCAAAATGATAATACTGCTTTCATTTTATAAATGTAAATGTGCATATGATTTTTGAACTGTAGATTCTTATATGAATCAACATATAAAATAGTCTCCACTCAAACTCAACTAAGATACACTGAAACAGCTTTTACTTGTTGTTTTGACTTCATTTGCTTAATCTTCATAACAAGATGTTATGCATGCGCAGCACATTCACATTCATACACACAGAGATTGGTTTTGTTTCCTTGACTTCTATAATAACACTGTTTGGTTCCTTGGGTGGTTGGTGTTTTATAAGTCACAGAAATCATATCCATATCTTCTAAACAAGATATTTCTTGTACATTCTCCGAAACCCCACTTTTCTATTATCTCTAGTGTTTTTAATAGAGGACAATGGTTGTAAAGATTGTACAAGTAAATATAGATTGTCCAGAAGATGGCATGGGTGTTGACTATTTCAGTGGTGTATAAATTAGGTGTGCATTGTGATAAATTTGCCAGGACATACAAAAAAGTATATATTCTTTAGAAATGTTTTAGCTTTACTGGAAATCTAAGATGGCACCGTGTTTTAGTTCCTTTGTGACCTTTCTTTATTGGTCAGTGAAAACCTTTATTTTCTCCAACTTACTACTAGTTCCCGTGCAATCTCTAATTCATTTATGTGTTACTATAGTGTGAGCGGCTGTAGCTGTGGGTTACTATTTTGGTTTTTAGATAAGCAATGGGTTATATTCTAACTGTTGCAGTGCCTTTTTTTTTCCCTAGGAGGATCGCATCAGTGAATTCTATCTGCTAGTTGAGTTTTTTGTTTAATATCTTGTGGGATCTTTCAAAGGAGCTAGATGGGTTCCAGATTCCCATCTCATCAGCTCAGCAATGGCCTTTACGTATCAGGCCGGCCAGAGCAACCAAAGGAAAGGACTCCAACTATGAGCTCAGTTGCCATGCCCTATACTGGTGGAGATATCAAGAAGTCGGGAGAACTAGGAAAGATGTTTGATATCCCTATGGATGGCTCTAAGTCTAGAAAATCTGGACCTATAACTGGTCCTCCTTCAAGGACTGGATCTTTTGGAGGTGCTGCTTCACATTCAGGACCAATCCCTAATGCTGCAGTTCGTGCTGGCTATACCACATCAGGTCCCGTATCATCTGGAGGCATGCCTGGTCCAGCTTCCTTAAAGAAGTCAAATTCTGGACCGCTAAATAAGCATGGGGAACCTCTTAAGAAGTCGTCTGGTCCTCAATCTGGTGGGGTAACACCAACTGGCCGCCAAAACTCTGGACCTCTTCCTCCTGTTCTCCCTGCAACAGGTCTCATAACATCTGGACCCATTTCTTCTGGCCCACTAAATGCTTCTGGGGCCCCTCGTAAGGTATCCGGTCCTTTGGAGTCAATGGGATCAATGAAAGTACAAAGTTCCTCCATTGTTCACAATCAGGCCATTACTATTCTTAGCCAAGATGACGAGTTTTCGTTTAGGAAGAGCTTTCCAAAGCTAATACTATGGTCTTTGATTCTACTTTTCGTGATGGGGTTCATAGCTGGTGGTTTTATTCTAGGTGCAGTCCACAATGCATATCTCCTCATTGTGGTTGTGATCCTTTTTGGTGCAGTTGCTACACTATTCACATGGAATACTTATTGGGGAAGACGAGCTATTATAGGTTATATTGCTGGAAATTCAGATTCTGAGCTGAGGACTGCGAAGAATGGGCAATTTGTGAAGGTCTCAGGGGTAAGTTAATACGTTGATGGATTCCAACATATGGCTTATAATTGTTATTGAGATCTATGAAGGAGGGTGGGATGAAGATACTTGGAGGAATTTAATTGCTGGAAATACTTTATCTCTATAACAATTATCTTCTAGGTTCTAATACAAACGGGTTAAGGACTTGAGTGTTTTTCCTTTTTGTTGAGCTTAGCTATTCTTATGTAAATGTTAATAGTTTTCACAAGTTATATCTGGTTCTGTTTTTGAAGGTGGTCACTTGTGGCAATCTGCCCCTTGAGTCGTCCTTTCAAAAGGTTCCTAGATGTGTGTATACATCTACAAGTTTGTACGAGTATCGAGGATGGGATTCAAAAGCTGCCAACCCTACACATCGTCGCTTTACTTGGGGGCTCAGGTCCATAGAAGTGAGTAACTGAAAGTCAGCTTAATGTTTGATGGATAACATATAGTATTTCTCTTTCTGCTTTTCTTTCCTTTTTTTTATTGGGGCGGGGGTTGGGGTTTTCATAATTAATGTACTGAATTTTATTTCTCATTAACTTTCCAAATATTTAAGATTTTGCCGTTGGCTAATTTTAATTCTAGTGCCTGGACAGTGCCATTGCCAATCCACTAGTTGCTATTTGAATTTTGTTGATATATTTGTTTCTGGTTTATTTGCCTTCCTGCTTTGAATGTTCTGTTGCTGGAAGGAGCTATTGCATGGTGTTGCTAAGGAGAAATTTTTGTATGTTCCGGGTACACCACGTGGTTGGTGTACCATCCAATACACATCGGACATGTGGAAATATTTTATTTTTATTTCCTATGTGTATTGAACAAAATACCCACATGTTCCATGTGTATTGGATGGTACACCAGCCACGTGGTGTACCCGGAACGTGCAAAAATTACTCGATGCCAAGGGATGACTTTTATGGCTACTAGGCTTGAAAATTCTTGGGCTTTAGATTTCACACTTTTGACCAGAATTTCTAATTATGTCGTTTGACAGGGGCGTGTTGTAGATTTCTACATCTCTGATTTCCAATCTGGGTTAAGAGCATTGGTTAAGACTGGCTCTGGAGCAAGGGTGACTCCTTATGTTGATGATTCGATTGTCATTGATGTGAACCCTGAAAATGAAGAGTTGTCTCCAGAGTTTATTAGGTGGTTGGGAGAGAGGAACCTTTCAAGTGATGATCGCATGATGCGGTTGAAAGAAGGGTAATAGCTCTTTCTTACAATTAATTTACGTTGATGCCTTTTCTCTTATAATTATAAATGATAAATGCTTCTATGAGTTTTTCCCTCATAATCTATCGTTTTTATAGTTGTGTTAAACATAAATGCCCCTTATAAGGAGTTTATAGTGTGCTTTCAAATATCTAGTCTTCATGTTCTTAGGAAGTGTATACCGGGCAGTAGCAGTTTGTACTTTCTACTGATTTTAGCTTTTTCTCAGTTGAGGCATTAGCACGAAGTTGGGTGGCCAATATGCGGATTTGGGTGGTTTGTTTGGGTTGAAAAGTGTTCCAGCTCCCTAGCCACTCTTTCCCATGCAACCTAAAATTTTACCCTTAAGATAGTTGAGTCATCCAATGAATCCAGTACTAAATTTAAGTAAAGAAAAAAAAATTAGATTTTTAAACATAAGAAAATGGGAATTTTACAGTATGTGATTAAATGACGACGGTTGTTGTCCCTGTCTATATGATGGTATGTATAAATTCAATGAGATTTGTGAAATTTTCCATACAAGCTGTTTGAATGTGATAGATGCAAGGTGATGTGGTTGTAGATCTAAACTGCCATGCCATATTTGCAGGTACATTAAAGAAGGAAGCACAGTTAGTGTAATGGGAGTTGTCCAGAGAAATGACAATGTGCTGATGATCGTTCCTCCCCCTGAGCCGATCACGACAGGATGCCAGTGGGCCAAATGTATCTTTCCAGCAAGCCTTGAGGGTATTGTTTTGAGATGTGATGATGCATCAAAGAATGATGTCATACCAGTTTAGCAGTAAATTGAATTGCAGACTTATTTTTGGTATTGCTCTTTCGAGAGTATATTCTTTCCTCTTTCATTATTATTATTGATAATGTTGGTGATAGCGGTAGGAGTGAAGAAGTTGTGTTTGTAACAGATTAAGATGGGGGTGGTGATGTTTATTCCTTTTAACATGGTGTATAGTTTTCCTGGGTTTCCTTTCCCTTTCTATTTTTCTTCTAGGGTTTGAAAGCTTTTGTAATGGGCTGGCTTGATGAAGCAGGGGATTTACATGTTTAATCAGATTGAGTTAATGTGAAATAGAAAGAAGAAATAATTGAGTTATTTGTATATGATCTTTTCCAATGCTTACATTGGTTTGTCCATCTCCACATACCTGAGATTCGTTGTTTATATTTTGGTTGTTCACTTACACTTGAAAGTTCATAATCAGAATCATTCGATTTGGTTCGGTTCTTGAACAAAAAAAAGTCGAAATCTCTCAAACATAACCGGACTGATTAGATCCGGTTTAGTTCACGGTTCTTGACGCTGATTGGTTTATTTTTATTTATTTATAATTGTCTTATTATAAGTGGGAGATAGATTGATTTTTATGCCACAAACACCTACCAAAATGCAAGAAAATAAATAAAACGGCGTTAGCCCAAACTGAACTGTTCTTGAATTGGTTTAGTTGATATAACCATTTTTTGTGCGTTAACCGGATTGAATCATTCCCTTTCCTAATAAAAACTGATCATCAAATCTGAACACATATAAGAAGAGATAAAATGACTCGTTTTAGACTGTTTCTCTAGAAAGTACTTTTTATAAAAAAACGCTTTCGTTATAAAAACGTTAAAATTTTCATAACAAATCCAATTGATATTCTTTATTAAAAATTATTAATTTTCTAATTTCTCTTTTAAAAAAAAGGTGATTTTTATATAATGATTTTCTATTAAGTTGCTTCACTACGAAACTAGAGGAAGGGACAAATTTGCTCCGACCCCGGGAAAATTGGTAATTGCAGAAAACCTCAGTCACTGCAATAATCAGCGTCGGTGTTTCTCTCTCTGTGTCACCGTCACTCTCATCTTCCAATTGGGAGAGAAGATAAATGCGTAAAGCGTAGCTCTCCAACTCTCCATTAGTGAACCCAGCTGAGCTCTGCAACATTCGCATCTCTCTCTGACTTTACAACTACGATTCATTCATTCATTCATTCATATATGAGATGGTTAGGCCATCTGCGAAGCACACATCGGCTCGCTTGGTGTTGATATGCGTTGGCCTATTGGGGCTTGCTCTGATTGCTGATTTCCTCTGGGCTTCCTCGCCTCGTTTTGCTAATTCCTATATCTCCATTGCCTCCAATTGGGCTCCTCCCCTTGATGTTTCAAAACCCAGTCTGATCCTCACACCCAAGAAGACTGACGATGAGGTACCCGAAAAGGTTTGCCTGGCTCTTTGTTATCATCTTGTTGAAATCTTGCGTTTTTATGTGAATTCTCATCTGGGTATTGGTTGGCTTGTGTCAAAACGCGGGAAAATGATACTTTTTATTGTTTGGTTGTTTTGTTGAAGCTCATTCGTGCTGATTTATGATTTTTCATGTGAATTTGATCTCAGTATTGTCTGATTTGTGAGGAAGAGTGCCTTTTAGTTTGTTTGGTTGCTATTTTGAAGCTCATCTTTGCTGTTGAGTTTGTATGAATATTTTCGTTGCGGTCTTATTTAGTGTGTTATTAAGTGTTCCGCAAAGGAATTGGTGCTTTTATTTCTGGATGTGAGAGTTGGTTGATCATTAAAGCTTATTGTTGGTAGTTGTACATTGTGATTAGTGTTTCTGTGGATTTCAACACCCCCATTGTTGCAGGGTTTGTCTTCTTGATGTGAATTCTTACCGGCATTGTTCCGTTTGTGAAACATGGTGGAAAATGAAAAAAAAAAAAGTTTGCTAGGTTGCTTTGTTGAAGTTCATTGTTGCTTATTTGATTAGTTTTTGCAGATTTCAAATTTGATTTTGTTGTGGGTGCAGAGAAGATGCCGTAGAAGAAAATGGATATCAGATTTGGGATATTAGTATATTCGGCATATTGAAAATTATGAAATTGCATGAACTGCTATTCTTTATTTTGAGCTTTTAAGATGCTTTTCCAGTTCCACTTGAAAATGCGTGGAAAAGAAAAGCAAAGTGAAGATTTCATGAATTTGGGTTTCTGTTATTGGGCATATGAGTAAATTCTGCACCTATTAGAAAAACAATGGTCCTGTTATCGGAGCTTAATTCCATCCATCAATGGGTTAAGTAGAAAGAATTTCCACTTTTATGAAACTAATGTGTGGTCCTTTTACTTATCTTCTAGAACTTTTTCCTGTTATGTTAAATTAATTGCAAATAAGATTCTAACTGATCCTTGTTTCAGCTCTGAATATTGACCACTATTCTGTTACCTTTAGGGAAATCATAAAAACGATACTGCTCATGAGAGAGTTTTATCAGCAACTTTTGCTGATTTGCCTGGACCAGAATTAAAATGGGAAAATATGGCTGCCGCACCTGTAGCTCGCTTGGATGGGGCGGCTATACAGATAAAGAATCTTCTATTCGTGTTTGCTGGATACGGTACCATTGATTATGTGAGAACCTTGTGTTGCTCCTTCACTAAATTATTTTTTTATATTGTTCATGCTAGCTATCTCTACTTTATTTTTCAAGCTATGTCCTTTTTTATTTATTAAAATGGTCTGTTGCTTATTTTTAAACATCCAAATTTTCATGATTTAGCACATTACTTTTAACTTAACCCCGTTGAAATGACCACTGTATAGATTGGTCTTGCATTTTCTTGAGATCCTGTTTTAGTTGATGCAATGGGAATTCTATCTTTAATTTTTTTTTGGGGAAATGAACTGATTTAATGTAGTCCCTTAACGAAATAAATTGTTGATGCTCCTGTGCAAATAACTTTTAAGATAAATAAAGAGCCATGAGCATTATTTTGTGGGTTATGGAACTTTTGAAAGTGAAGATTGACTAGTATGACGCACATGTACTCAATACGAATATTCACACTGTATTATGTTATTAGCTACATTTGCTGAAGAAACTATAAAATAAAATAAACAATGAATTCATGTAGAAACTAGAAATGGTTCTAGATTTTATGATGCAGGAGCATCTATTAGACTTTCCTAATCTAAGTGGGCATCAGCCAATAAGGCTAAGTTTTAGTTATATTAAATTAATAGGTTATTTTATTACTTGTTTTCCTATTCTTACTAGGATTTGGTTTAATTTCCTGTTAAGGTTTTTAATTTCCTATGTCAATTAGGTTTTCTATATTCTAGTATAAATAGGCTATTTAGAGACTCTTGTATTTAGTTTTTGTTGATGAATATAATTTCAGACTTTAGTCTATAGAGTTTCTATTGGGATTTTGCCCTAGAACTCAATTATCTTCGTTCCAACTTCGATTCTACTGCTTTATCCTTCTATTCTCTGTATTTTGGGTATGTTTGGGTCGCTGGACAGCAGCTTATAGCCGCTGCTCTGCATCATTTTCTTAGCACTAGGGGTTGGGGGAGGAATTTGTTAAAGGGGTGGCTGTATTACAAACTGCTTCATGAGAGAGAAGGGTTTCTATTCTATAGACCATGCAGAGAATTGGAAAAGGATATCAAGATTTAGTAGAAGATGTTCGTGTTGCAAGTGGATTAGGAATTGCTAGGAGCAGCTATCAAGGAAAATTGAAAATTGTAAAACAAACTGCTCAGGGTAGTCCTTGTTCTTTAAATTTTTGGAATTCGGTAGTTAAAAAGTGAGATTAGATGGGTTGAAAAGGGTGTGTTTTTATGGGTTCTTACTTTGACATAATTGTATCGAGTAGAACTGTGGTGTCTTTATGGGAATCTATGTCAAAGAGTTTTAGGATATTGCCTTTAGTTTAATTTATCTTGATTTTGTGGGTGTTATGAAATAGTTGTAAATTTATTCCGTAATTTTCTGCATTGTCTTTTTAAAAAAAAAACTTATAGAGAGACATGTTATCACATATTTTTTACTCTATTTTTTTGAACTAGATTTTAATGTTTACTACCAAAAAAAAAGAAAGGAAAATCACAAACTGCTTCATGACTGGTGACATCAATGAATTGGGCCTCAACTCAACAACTGGGGATAGATCAGATCCTACTGCTTATGTGGAACTATGATAAACATGTTTTATTATATTCACTCGTTCACCAAAACTGAAAAGATTCACCCTCCCTTCTTATGTTAATGGGCTTTCCTTTCTGTTTATTGTTTACTTTAGGTACATTCACATGTTGATATCTACAATTTCAGTGATAATACATGGGGAGGAAGATTTGATATGCCAAAAGAAATGGCACATTCACATCTAGGAATGGTAACTGACGGAAGGTACATATACATTGTCACAGGACAGTATGGGCCACAGTGCAGAGGGCCCACTGCCCACACATTTGTGCTTGATACCGAGACAAAGCAGTGGCGGGACATGCCTCCTTTACCAGTTCCTAGGTTTGTTTTTTCCTTAATAAGATTGCATAGAATGAAGTGTACGATTCTGTTGTTAAATGCTGTGTGATACTGAAATCGAGCAGTGTATTCCTGTATTGTGCTGCGTGCACACACATGCTTGTGAATGAGTGTCATTTATACCATGGCCTTATGTTATTTTGCTCTTATTTAATACCACCTGATTTCATTGTAGGATATCTGTTTATATATGTATATATTATAGATGTATGTGTGTATTTGTATGTGCGCATGTGTATATAAGGGTAGTGTAGCTGAGCCCAGATATCGGGATTAAAGGCTTGTTGAGTTGTAGCCTTTGTTTGCTGGTTTCTACTTAGCTCATGGGAACTTTTTGTACTGATGGTGTGAACTGGAAAATCAATTTGTTAGTGTAAGATTTCATTAGTAAGTATTTGTAGTCCAAAACAAATCATATAATTTTTCTTTTGTAGTTCACGCGTAGATTGAATGGTTTTAACTCAGTAATTTTCAGGTATGCACCAGCAACTCAACTTTGGAGAGGTAGACTTCATGTAATGGGTGGTAGCAAGGAGAATCGATATACACCTGGAGTAGATCATTGGAGTCTTGCAGTTAAAGACGGAAAAGCATTAGAAAAGGAATGGAGGACTGAAATGCCTATTCCCAGGGGTGGACCTCATAGGTCTGTCCACTGTCTTATTCTTGCTGCGTTTTTGTAACTAAGCATTTCATCATGGGAGATCTTGGTGGAATTCCCGCATATGAAATTGAGTACAATTTTGCATTCATTGGCCTTGAAAGTGATCACATAAAATTAAATCATAAATTTTGAAGTTTTTTTTACCAATAACCATTGTTGAAAGTTCGAGGCAATCTGTTGGTATGAGTGCTCTCTTCTTGATTATTTTCTAGGTCCATATTTCCTTTTATGATCTATCAATTCCAGATTCTTTCTTATATGCAGCAATGAGAATAATCCTCTTTGGTGTCTAGGACAATAACATAAAGACAATGATATACACTCCCTGCTTAGAATGTTTAGAACTTGGGGTTCTGGTGTAAGCTTATTGATGTTCAAATTTTGATGATAGAATTACTTGATCTCATCAGACCTGAAGAGAATAAATGGAGTAACTTCTCTAGAATTTTGTTATCAAAAGGTCTTTGGTCTCCTCGTAGCATTTTCACTCTGAGTTACAAAATTCTGCTCGGAGATTGTGAAGTTAGTTGATAGAGGGAGAAGAGAAAGGGCTTGTTGTTATTTGATATTCCCAAGGGATGAAAATTGGCTCCCAAACCCCCCTGGAGCGGTAAATACAAGTGAAACATGACAACTAGTGGAATAATTACTTTAGTATTTGTACTGCCTTGGGTGGTCCTTCCTGAGAAAATAATTATTGGTTTTAAGACCTCTTTCCCGAACCCTCCCACTGATTTTTTTTAAGGGGCATGACGCTATGAGCTATAATGTGACCTTTTATTTGCCAATTGCAAGCAAGATTTGTCTATGGTAATCCCATCAACTAAATCTTAACAATGTTCTACTATAATTGGTATCTTTTTGTAGGGCTTGTATAGTTGTTGATGATCGTCTTTATCTTATTGGTGGTCAAGAGGGTGATTTCATGGCCAAACCTGGATCACCTATTTTCAAGTGCTCTCGCAGGAATGAGGTAAGAATTTCATATATTTATTATTCTTTTGTTGGATCAGTTATGTCTGAGTTTTGTTAATAATAACCAGATGGTTTGTCAGTTTCTTTTGGTTCTAGGCCATCATAGATTCTTCTTGATGTATTACATCATCAGTTGTACAGATGAAAAAGAATCAATGATGGATCTTTTTTAGGCTTTTTTATATGATTTTTTAGGCTTTTAATACACACACAGTTACACCTATTTTGCTCACTCAGTTAGAAGCATGCACTATTTCTAAAGGAACCAGACAATTACTTACTGGAAGCTTCAGAGCCCTACACAAACATAGAATGAATTTAGCAAACAAATCCAAGAAACCAAAGTTCAAATCTGGACTTGTCCTCTAGAATAAATTTCATTTTGTTATTTATGATTGTTTCAGGTTGTATATGGTGATGTTTACATGCTAGATGACGAAATGAAGTGGAAAGTGTTACCTCCCATGCCTAAACCAGATTCCCATATCGAATTTGCTTGGGTTGTTGTTAACAATTCTGTTGTTATTGTTGGAGGCACAACAGAGAAGCACCCTGTGACTAAGAAGATGACTTTGGTTGGAGAAATATTCCAGTTTAACTTGAATACACTGGTATTGACGCTCACCTCTTTATGCTTTTAAAGATAAAATACATGCGCTTTAATTGTTTACACACAAACAAATTAACAAAAAAACCACACAAACAGTGAGGCAGTCACTGTTGGTATGTAGGTTAAGGTATCACAATGCCTTAAGCTGGAGTCAATATTGCCCTTGACCTTGAGTTTTTTAATTTATCTCCATTGATTAGATTGTGAATAGAGTTCACTGCGGTGGGTTTTCACAATTATTCTCATATGTAGTTCCCATCTTGTCTTTCTTGTGGTGACAAGAGAGACCATCTTTTTGATGACTAGGTTTGTTGTTGTGGACCTACAGGCAGCACTCTGAAACTATCCATGGAATGTGTGAATTTATAGAAATCTAACTCCTGCATTTACATCAGTTGCTACAAACAAGCTATAGCTCAGATATTTGTTTGCTGTTATAGAAATCTTTTCAATTTTGTCTAATTCATAGTGTTGCTTATTACCCCTGCCCTCTTTACCCTAGGGGTGCCAGTGTGCTACAATGTTGGTTTCTACTCTTAATTTCTGATTTTTGTTACAGAACTGGTCAGTTCTTGGGAAACTACCATTTCGAGTTAAAACCACACTAGTTGGCTTCTGGAATGGGTGGTTGTATTTTACATCAGGGCAACGAGACAAAGGACCAGAGAATCCAGCACCAAAGAAGGTCATTGGAGAGTTGTGGAGAACGAAGTTAAAATTGAGCTCGTGATTGGTTCGTGCTGGTTCTTTTGTAGGATTGTTTTCTGCCAGTACAACCATTCGTCATCTCGTAACAAACGCAAATTCAAATTCAAATCTAATTGTGTTTTTATAGAAAAATTTAATTATTTATTTTCTGGATTAGAAATACTTCTTCCCTATTGCTGTGGGAATGAAATGGAAAAATCACCTACTTAAAAGGAAATCTTGTTGGACAGATTTTATTGCTGTAATTCTCATTGTTGTGGTCATATATAGCCTGGTTATGTAACCTTGTACTGTATATCAACTTGAGTTTATCTAAATTTTTTGTTCATCTGAATTATCAATGTACAACATGTCGATGATTAGTTCAAATCAATACATTTATTTTTTCTTCTTTTAAGATACAAATCAAGACATTGTTGTTAATGAGCGTAAACAGGGAGCAGCCAGGTCATGTTGTCTTTCTTTGCAGCAACAGCTGTTTGCACTTTGCATCTTGTATTGGTTTTCACAAGGAATTGTAAATGGGGTGTCTTACCTACGTATTCTTATGGACTTTGGCTTTGCAGGCTATTATTGCTTGCAAAAGGGTTGAGGTCGAGATTGAAGATTTTAAACCCAGTGACAAACAAAACTATATTTCATAGGTTTCACCCAATTGTAAGCAAATGAAAAAGGTTTTTTTTTTGGGTCTACAAATGAAAAAGTATTTAGATGAGTTTTATAGTTGACATTATTCTTTCTTTAATTGAATTTTTATGCATTTTTATGCGTTTAATATGTTAAAAGTAACTAATAATATGGTGTTTCTCTTTTAAAAGAACCTAACGAAGTGTGAAAAGTATTACCCAAAACTATACCTGCAAGGTAAATACTCATTGCCTCTAATGCTTCTCTTATAAAGCTTATTGTGATCTTTTATGGTCCCACGTAAAAATTAAATTCAATCCCACAATCAACTTACTCTAGTGACATTATTGGTCCTAAGATATACTGTATACATACCTTCAAATTGTTGGTTTGCTTTCCAAGAAAAAATACAGAACAAACGACAAAATGATGTTGGCTAGGTTGCCACTGAAAATGACACACCCTAAAAAAGAAAGGCACTTAAAACTATTCCATGGATTTAGAGTATTTACCTCTGCACCCGAGGTCCTAGGTTCAACAATTCACCCTCCTACAGTATCACTTGTATAAAATAATAATAATAATAATAATAAAAGAACTATTCCATGGATTGGGGCATTGCCATTTTTCTCATTAACATATATGATGCGGATTCCTCATTGACTAGAACGATGCAGAATCGACTCGAAATGCAAATGTAGTTAGAAATAAGCTCTCCAAACCCCATGGGTAATTACAATGCATGAAAATCCATTTAGTCAGAGAATCTCAATTCTAATTTTTTTTCTTTTTTGTCTTTTCTCGTGGAACAGATAATCTCAATTCAAATGAGACGTACAGAGCAAGTTATGAGCTACTATGTACAAGACATGGTGTACTGGAATGGCAAGTAATTAACCAAATGACGACGATGCTTTAGGAAAGGAGGCTTTGTTTGTACGTATGCACGTACCTCAACTGTTTACATAGATTGGAGCACGTGATCAAATATGATTGCAAGTTTTCGATTGTTGGGGGCTTCCTAAAGTAGCCATCAGCATCACCAGCAACAAAGGCTGGCTATGAGAACGCGTTGGTACTAGTGGTCCAGGACAACCCAAAAATGGCACCCAAAATCGCAGGAATTCCCTTCACTCTGCCATGGCTAGTTAAAAGAATTGTTGGGATTTGGAGTGCCAATTCTTGGGTTGACTAGTGACGCATTCGCAGAGCCAACCTTTGTTGATGCTGGAGCTAATGGCTACTTTAGGAAGCCCGCACCAGTCGAAAAAAGTCTCTTTTCCTTTCTATAATTAAAGCATCTTCATCTTTAGTACCAATGATAAATTCATTCCACCTTACAGCTGGAGCACAAGCTCCACAAGGACGAGCTCTCCATCAAACCTCAGCCCAGCAGGGTCAGCAGGCTGAAGTACGCCATCCACCATTCCACCAAACACAAACAAGTAACGCCCGGAATTATCTGTGCAGGCACGATGGAATGACTGGCATTTGGGTTTGTAACCGTTTGCCTTCAACCTTTTCCACATTTTTGCCAATAACTGCACAGAGTTGAGTGTAGTTGGCTGCATTGTAATGGATGGAACTGCACTTATGTCTAAAACCCAGAAGTCATTCTTCCGGTGTCTGTACGAATCCTCTCCCCCACCAATCAGCAAATGGCCTCCTAAGATGAGTGTAGCTGAGTGACCAACTCTCGGGAGGGAAACTCCTCCAGGAACATTTTGTAACTCATAGAGTATTTGTACCCATTTAGGCTGGCCTTCATGAATATCCAAGAACCAGACATCATGAAGCACATCATAGCCCAATCCTCTCCCTCCAAATAAAACTGTTCGGGTTCCCCGAATGCAAGTCAATGTGTGTCCTGAGCGAGCTGGCGGACATGGATGAGCCACGATTTCATACCAAGTTCCAAATCGAAAGTTTTCAGAGAGTTCCAACACCCATGTATCACCCAACCTGACACCATGCAGCCCAATTCCTCCATGGATAACCATCTTTCTGCCATCAATGCAGCATGCAGCATGAGCCCCTCGCTGTGAAGGTGCATCGGGCCCCACGACAAGCAGCCTCCATGACAGTGTGATACCAAGGGTCTCATGGCATGCTACTTTCCCCACCCATGTATCGTTGTGACGGCTTCCATTGTCATTTATTCCTCCAAATAGAACAAGAAAATCATCAATAACAACACATGAATGCCCAAATCTGCCACTTGGAATGCCTGAATTGATCTTCTGCCACTTCAACATTCTCCGAAAATCGTTACCAATGTATGCCACCCATGTGTCATCTAGATGGCGTCCTAAAAATAACAAACAACAGAAACAGAATGGTTGGTTATTAAAATAAAAGTACCAGACAAGAAACACAAGCATGCTCCAAGGACAATTGAGAAGACAATTCATTTAAGATGCTTAGTTGTTGTATAATTCTATCATACTCATACAGTAATCTTGCACGGCTCAATAAATGTTTATAGGAGTGACTAGCTTGTACTGATATAACTTCAACTTCTGATAAAAGAAACCAAATTAATCTACTTTATTCAGACTCAATGGTGTCCAGATTATAATTGTCTTCACACAGTTTGATGAAAAAAACCATAGGCAAAGTTCAACAAAAGGGATGGATTATACCTGCTGAAGTTTGAAAGAGCCTTTGAGAAAAGAATAGAAAAACCTAGTTATTAACTGACTAAAAAGAAGACAGCACCTTGTTGTGCAGCCGAAGAACTATGTTTTTTAGTCTTCTTTTTTGGGTGGTTACGAGTAGAAGTAGATTCTCAGAGTTCATAGAATTACTACACTCCTAAATGGATACAGCACGTCTTAGATTTCTGCCTTTTGTGAACACAAATTCATTCATTCATGAATTAGATTAAACAGTGGCATGGTGCAGATTATAGAATGGCAAATGTTTTACAAATTATGTAAATATAACTTCAAACATCTACTCAGTCAGCCAACACCTGTGAGCAAAGGTTTAAAGGCTAAATTTAGAAGGAAACAGAGTTCAAAACAAGTCTAGGCATGCTTAGTAACAAAGCAACTGGTGTAAATGGAGACTATCCTTATGTATAGCTATTTGACCATGCCCTTCTTGACTGACATAGAGGGGCCTAGTTTCAAACTATAAGACTAATGTTAACTAATGATATGAAGAGAAATAGGAAAGAAAAGCCTCAAACCTAGTGATCCTACAGGTCTAGTATCAACTTCTGCTGTTTAAATGTGACAAGTAATTACTGAATATGAAAGAAGGCACTTCTATTTGACATGAGAATTGGCATATTAAGGGACCGTTTGTGCAATATTGTTGTAAATAGTATACAATTTCCATAATTTCTAAATTTCTGTAGTAATTCGAAATGGAAATAAGAATTTACCACTGGCAAGACTGGACCAACCGGTACACATCCAACTATCTACGTGCGACCTGTTTCCAGGGGAGGGTATGGCTGACTCTCTTTCTTAGTAACCATGATAAAATTGGAACTAAATACAATTTGGAGCTGGTGTTCAGTTATAGAAAGGTGGCCTCAAGTATCTTGAGTTGTCGTTTAAATCGTTTCTAAACAATTTCATTGCCTGCTTACAAGTTTGAAAGAGGTTATCTACAGGAAAAAAAAGACACTTGAATGGGGTTTTATAGACTGCATAGATTAAACTTTCTGAATATCAGAACTGAAACCACAAGTCATTTATTCTCAGCATGTTTTTCTAATATTCTGCAGTTCTGCAGATTAAGAGGAACACTAGAGTTGTAAGCAAAGTGTGAATCTTGAGAAGCTGGGCATCGACTCTAGTACTACCTAACCTCTCTGATCAATGCAAAAAATATTCTTCCAAGTTCCATCATTTACTCGATCAAACCAAGAACTGATAACAACAACAAAATCAAAAAATTTGATCTTTCAAGATTAGAATTCAGGAGGAGGGGCAGAGGGATGGGGTTTAGAAGTTGAGCAGGTTGCCAACTATTCGTTAGACCATTTTGTCTTTAATGTAGAGAGAGAGACCTTCATTATCTGGTCAGGTTCAGGTTGGTCAGACTTCTAAAAAGCTTATTCCTACATGCAATTCATGCAAGGCAAGATATGAAGCATTATTGTCATGGTGGTCCTTTTCTCATCATAGAGTTTCCCTATAATTTTGTTGTAAAAACAATTAGACATTTTGTCAATGCTCACAACATCTCTACTGATTTTACAAGTTCAGAAAGCCTCCAAAACCAAAGAGACCCAGTAGAAATGATGTGGAACAAGTAGGAGGGGGCATGAAAAACTAGAAGACTCCATACCCTATTCAGATACATAAACTACTTATGAACATATATTTTATCAGAGGTTCTATATTGTTTATAAAAATGCATGTGGAATGACTTTCATCTAGCCAATGGATAAAGTTCAATAAAATATAAAGTTGTGATGGTGAAATATCAAGCAGTATAATTTTTTAAACCAAAACACCAGGAAGACACCTCAGAAGCCCCATTAAATAAATAAAATGAACAACCAATCATCAAAACACAGAACATGAGATTTTTCATCATGAAACATAAACAAATAAACCAGAAGCACGAACAAAAGAAAAGTAGAGCTGGGATAATTTTCAACAAGATTAACTGACTGACCTCCCTCACTGCCACCACCAAACAAAACCAAGCAATCAGACACAAAATTGAGAGAATGAGAGGCCCTGGGAGTTGGAAACACCAATTCCCCATCTGGGTTAGACAATTTATGGCAATAAACAGTGTCCAAGCGAGAGACTTGTTTGTAGAGCCTCAACCAAGGCAGCTGATGATGAAAATTTGAAGCCTTGAGGGCCTCAACTGATTTGGGACCCCAGTCCCTTCTGCATATGGACTCCCACAGAGTGTCAGAGGCTGTCAAAACTCTAAACTTCTTGCAGGCCATGGCAAAGCAAAGAATTGAATCTACAGGAAGAAGCAACAAGATTGTAAAGAGGTGGTCTTGGGCTATGTTGGAAATTGGTGAGCCCCCATTGGTGTTATTGAAACTGTTGCTACTGCTAGTACTGGTTTCTGCCATTGAAGAAAGCTATGTTTGTCTTCTTGTAGGCTGTTGGGGATTTATGGCTGTGATTCTTGGGAAAGTGAGGTATTATTGGGCAGAGGGTAGAGAGCTCCAAAACTGGGTTGGTTTGATTTGTTCAGATTGTTCATGGCAAAGGAAAGGTAAATGAGTTTCTGTTTCTTTTTTCCTTTTCTTTCTTTTCGTTGTTGATTTAGAAGAAGATGGTAAATTTTCATTTTGGAAAGAGAATGGTGGACAGTGGACTGTAGTACCTGTTGTTTTTTGTCTTGTTTATGAAATTATAAGCTTTTCACTGCAACAACTTGGTTCATTTTCTACAGTTGTTCCTGTGAGTTAACTTTAAATTTAGCAAAAAACTAAAGTTATGACTTATAAGACAAAATATCCCAATCCAAGTCTCTTTCTTCTTTCTTCTCTCCACGCTCTCTGTCGTTTCTCTGTACGGACGGTGAACCAAATGGAAAGCTCAAAAATGGAAGCACCAAGAAAAAACTGGTCGGGTCTAGGGTGCACACAACAGCGGTGCAGCATCAAATTTAAAATGAGCATAGCACACCATAAACATGACGTATGTCATGCATGATATGATAATTTATGTATGAGTGATAGTTTTTAATCTAGTAATATTTTTCTTTTCAATGTCAGAAGAAGTGTACACTAGAATATCGTATCATATACTTTGGCATGTCTAAATATATGAAGCATCACTACATATTTCTCACATGAAGCTCAAATAGGTCCTCCATATTTCCTTTTATAATTGTAATTGGTAAATACTTCGTGCAAGTAGAGAACAAGGGATGCTTTATTCTTCTGGTAGAGAAATCAAGGTGCCTTACTCAAACCTCGTATGGACCATTGAAAGTAGGTGAATTAATTATGGAGAGATACCCAACATGGAAAATTCCTCACATAGTAATTTCATGTGGGCTTTGCATTTAAGCTAGAATAGGATAATAAAGGCTCCAGGCTACCTCCAAAAAATTTGACTAAGCATGAACCTGCTGCCAGGCACAAGCCGCAAGGTCATGGAATTTTGGTGCCACTGCCACCTAAGAAGGTATAGTCATCATTAAGGATGTAATATGATGAAGTGGACTAATCCAATCCACTGATCTAATAGGTGGCATAGTTTTGACCCTTGGATGGAAAATTTGTCTTCCTAAAGGGATTGAATAGACAGATGAAAAGCTCCAAAAATTTGGTAAATCCACGGCACACTATCTATTGTACAGGTCTTCAAGACTTATCCACAACATTAACAAGATGAGAAGAGAAAAGTCTAATGTCTTCCTTCCCACGTGAGTCCAAAGGATATTTTGTATTTATATCAAAAAGACTATTAGAAACTCAGATGCTTTTTTTTTTACTTCTCAGTAACTCCCAGAGTGAGAATAAATAATGCACTGTAGCTCATACGTAGAACTGGCAATACTGTACACGACACGATAACACGACATGAAACCACACGAAAAATTCAGTTTTCGGGTCCGTGTTATCGTGTCGTGTCGTGTCAATCCATTAAGAAAACCGTGTTGACACGAGCACGACATGAACACTTATAACACAACACGAATGCCAGGTCTACTCATACGAAACAAAATTTACCAACATGATATTGTTCTCTCATTTTCTTCATATAATGGTGCTATTATTACAGTTCCTATAGGTTAACAGCATTATATGTAAGTTGACAAAACGGATGTGGTTATTGTTCTGAAATTTGAAATTTGAAAGGACTGCGACTTGTTTTACAGTCACCAACCATCCACGCTTATCCATTCTCATTCTCTCTCATAAGGCAGAAAGGCAAATGCATTATAAGGCAATGCCTGACTTTTACTTTTATAACTTAAATACTCGGCCTTTGTTTATAAGTTTCCTAAGAGCAGCCTTGGCTTCCTCTAACGTCTCGACAGAATGGCCTTCGTCAAATGATATCCTCTGTATGTTGAACTGCAATAACCAAAAGATAATTTTTTACAATCATGAGAAAGGAGTATAAGAAACAACATAACAAACAACATAACATAAGAAATTCAGAAGGTTGTCACTTTAAAAACCTTACCTGTGCACCCTGACGGACCCGAACATCAGTTCCTTTGCTGTCTATGGATATGAGAGCAGCATCATCGACCTCAGATTCAGCAGACAAAAGCTCTTTCAGGGGCTTCGAAAAGATTGCATTAAGTTCCTAAATGTATAGAGGGTTAAAAATGGTTAAGTCCGCCAAAGCCCCAAACTGTGCATATTAAAAGTGAGATGCAAATTTGCAAAATCTACAAGCGGAAAACAAGAGACCCATACAAACAGATAAATACTACAAGATGGCATAAAGATTACATGGATGAGACCAGCATGCTATGAGTTGACCAAGATCTATCAAGGGCATATACAAAGCACTAAAGAAATGACCCTTACAGCCTTACATGCAAATTAGTTCCCTTCTTGGTCTTCCATTTCAAACTGATTTTTTCAATAGGATATTTCGAAATAATAATGATAATATAATAATAATAACAATAATAATAATAATCAGAGCACCCACCTTCAGGTTCTGCTCCCCTCCATCAACTGCAATCTTATCAGGCTGAAGGGCCTCATATTCTTTGACGTCAACCCAAGCAACAGTGCCAAATCCACCAATGAAATATATGTCACTGGTAGCAAGAAATAAACAATAAAGTTCCAGCATGGAATAAAGACATTGAATAAACAACAGTTTTAAATTTTAAGAAAAAATGCAGACTGCACTGGCCATGTGGCAACATCAGAAATTCGTGCCCAGAAATACAAGCCGGAATACTTTTACATACACTTTTCCCCATAGCAAGGCTGTGACTCCACTATATCCATATTACTTTAACCTGAATATAGTTCGCTAGTATTTTTCACAATGCATCACCTAATTCATCTTTACGAATAAATTAACTTTTCAATATTCTGCCCAAAAAGTTCCATTTTATGAGAACAATCAATAGAGAAAGGCAGTACGCAGAAACATGGAATATACCTAGTGGTTCATAGTCAACACCTTAACCACCTAATAAAAAAGATGACCTAGCCCCTGTTGAAAATGGACTAAAGCTTTAAAGAGGCCCTTGACCAAAGGATTGCATTTTCAGAAGTCCATAAAAGGTTCACAATCCCAAATCGGTTTTTGCAAGTTAAAGAATATTAAATGCACAATGTAAATGTAAAAGTCAACTTAATGGTTCATAAGAGCCTAGCAGTCAAAATGCAATTACAGACACAATGCAAAGAGAACCTGAAACACAAGAGAGCTTTTCTAATCGTAAAATAAGCACAAACTGCACAAATTACTCAAGGAAAAATTAACAACCAACCTTATGTTCTGCATCCTGAAGTAGTAGAAGTTTCCCCATTGTTGAGAAGGCCCCTGTTGATGTTTTGCTATGTATTGTTTATGAGCCCATTCCTACAAACACAGCCAAATACAATAAATCTACTGCTAGAAAAACCCTTCTCTATTGTCTACCATACATATATTTAAGCTAAACATGCAGTGGCAACAGCTGCAAGTTAAATACTATTCTTAAAAACTCAAGCTATTCCTGACCAGATTCATATGGTCACCTGCCATCCAACTATACAATTAACCCAATGAACCACGAATTGACCCTAAATATGAGCTTGAAGAAACAAATACCTACTTTTTAGCTACTATCTTCAAAATCAATCATTTCATATTTTCTTAAATGAGAAAATAAAGTTATGAAACGAGATCCATATCTTAAAATTTCAACATAAATGAGAACCCATACAGGAACAAAAAGAGCTATAGGGGAAAGCTTCATGTTCCACATCACCATTATGGCTAAAGGAAAAACAAAAACTTCTGGCTAGGTAACCCCAATATGTCCTCGGCAAGGCATGAGTTAGAAATCACCTGTTGATGCTCTGGAAGTGGGTAGACATCACCAAAAATGGTTACCCTTGCATTTGACAAGCCGCTCCATCCAGGAATCTACAAAAGATAAAGCTTAACAAAATCCAAAAGGAGAACAAATAGGTAAATTGACAGAGTTATCAAATCACTAACCTGCACAACAAGTGTGCATCTTGGATCAGCTAACAGATTCCGTGTGTGGATGGCCAATGGTGAAAACGAAAATATAGGATCTGCATACCATCAGTGAATAGTAGAATGATCAGCCAGAGGTCCAAAATACAGACCAAAAGAAAAATTGGTCAAATACAAAGGACTATGGTTCAAACTGTCAACCAACATAAACAAAGACAAAACAGACTATTATACAGCGTGTTGAATTCCATATCATACACTATATTGTTCAAGTTATATAAAGAAAAAGAACATAGTAAAATGAGTGATCTATAGTTCTGTCTGATTGACCACCTAAATTTTTACCTTACACGCATATTTTTTTCTATTGAGGAAGAACTCTAAATTGTTTACTTAAATGAACATATTCAACAACTTACGCCCGGTAGAATCAGGTGCAAAATCAACCAGAGAACCAAATGGATATCCTTCTCGTCGATGGTGCATGCGCGACATTACGGTGCACAAATGAGCAAATCTAGCCTTGAATTAGGAAGCAAAATATATTTAGCAGCTTAAAAATAAATAAGCTACTAGCTATAATAAATCCTGTCCAGGTGAACAGAAATTATTGTATCTTTCAAAATCCAAAAAGAAAAGGAAGAAAAAAGGTCTTTACCTGCTCCATAAGATTGCGTACAGCTAAGGCGGGTCGAGGTAACCCATGAGCTGAAGTTGCACTCTGCACCCCGCCAGAAATTGGAGTTCTAAAGAGCCCAGCTCTTGTTCCCCCTGCTGCTCCATTTGCAGACGGGGGTGAAAGAGACATGTCTAAATTTAATGCCTCACTCACATTCTTCTCACTACTATCAGACTGATTTAAATTACCCTTCAAAACAAGTAAACAGAAGACAGAATATGATCAGATGCAATTAGAAAAATGAGAGCAAACAAACAACTATGTACCAAAAAGACATGTTAATACTGTAAAACGAATTTGCAGTGACCTAATTCTCCATTCTTAAAGTTTCCATATGTTTATAATTCCACACCAAAGCTATAAATAATAGACCTGTTAAAGACTACCTTCGGATCAAGATTCTATTCACAAGCATCGTTTGAAGCTCAGTTACATGTTAAAAATCATTTAACTACAAGACAAAGGATGGCAAGTTAGGGCTGGCGAGGCAATGTTCTATGGTCTCCCAAGCTCAACTACTTTCTGAATGTAGTTTTGATGGTAGGTTTTAGAGGAATGCAATTGAAGGTTTTAAGTTGAATTCTCAGTCTCAATCATGGATTGTGAATTGGCTAAACGCACTTTGTGAAATGTTATCACTCCACTAGGTTGTCTTGCTGTTTTGGGCCAATCTGCTGTATCACCTATGGTTTGGAGGAACCTGAGAGTGTTCAGATATTGTTGCACTTGCAGCACTTTAACTAGTCCTTGCTGATGTTTTTTTCTTTTCAGTTACACCTCCTTGCTGATATAAATTGCTGGATCTATTTCTCGGAATATCAAGGATTTATCTCAACATTTAAGTATACTTGACAGGTTTCTTTCTTCATAAAGATTGCTGATTTTTCAGCAAAACCAATAAAACGGTTCCAATACATGTCAAATTCCTTACTTTTCCTTTGATCACAAATGTTTAAAAGTTTTACACATAAAAAACTAAAACCAATATCAACAACTAACATTCAATTTCCACACATTTTCAGTTTCCACAACTGCACAGCAACCAAACAGGATTTATTAAAACTATAAAAAAAAACGCACACACAATTGCAGATTAATATACAAACACGCATATGTAGACAGTTGAAAAACACATACCTGAGACAAAGAGAGAATCTCTTCAGAAACTAAACCAAACCCATTATTCAAGGGCCTGACCTCTTCACTGTCACCGGACCCAGGAGCCTCCCCTGAGAGAGCTTGAGCCCGCAGCCCAACAAAATGAGAACTTTGACTGATTTTGAGAAACCCACTTCGCTTATTTGGTGTTCTGATTGAAGTAGGGTTATGAAGAACTGGGTGCGTCTCCGGGACGAACGCAGAGCTTGCAAGGGCTTCCATGGAAGACGCAAAGTAAAGAGAAAGAGAGGGAATTTAGCGTTTGGCTGGGTGTACTGCAGTCTACAGAGGCAAAACTGAGTGCGTGATTTTGGGTTTAGAGATGGCGATTGTTTAGGTTCTCTTACTTTGTGTGCCCCCAAAATCTGTAATTTTGTGCGTTTTTGGTAGTGGCATGCAATTCAGGTAAGTTTGGGCAGCGCCAACCCAAGCTGATAATTTGGATCCTAAAACTATACCTAATAACAAATAAAGCTCAGCCATGAATAATTTTAAAATAATCTATAAATAAAAAATAGTAATTCAATTTTATGATAAAGAGATTAAGAGTTGTATTGGAGTTGTATTGCACCAATTAATTACACTTGAGAAAGGTTTTTTATTCTCACTTCGTTATTTTGAGTGATTCTATCAAACAACCAATTAATTAGATTTGTATTGCACCAATTTATTTGAGTTGGTATTGGAGTTGTGTTCTAATTTTTTAGAACAAGGTTTTTTTTGGTTGCTCAAGTTAGAAAGGGGAGGTAGGAAACTTACACACAAGGGTACGAGGCTTGTACCGAGGACCACTTGAAAGCGCACCAAAAACCTGGATCAATCCAACTAACACACCATTGATAAACAACCCTGTATTCAATCGGATAAAGAGTTTTATTTTTTTTCTTTGTTGTTACAAAAGAGGGTTTATGGTTTAGACTCTAAGTATTTTAATTAAATTATGGTATATTTAACATAATTTTTTTTCTTCAATATCTTATTGCTATTATTCTCTCAAGTATCAATACATGCACACTTGGCATAATTTAGACTTTTAAAGGAGTTTTATCTTTTCAGCTTTGTTGTGTGTGGTATTCTAGTTTTTGTGTTGGTTCCTGTTGGTACCCATTTGATGGTCAAAGTATGATTCTCATTTGGTATAGTTTAGTTGGTTGAACTCTTTCACCTCTATTTATATGGGTAGAGGTTCGAAATCCCATGCACTCAATGAGTATTTGTGCAAACCCCTCTTCCTCCAATTGCCTGCAAGTATGATTTGTACTTATATATATAATCAGTGGCGGAACCAGCTCACGCTCAGTATGGGTCATGGCCCACACTCAACTTTTGTTACCCCTCACGCTTTCTATGATATAATGTTTTGGGGAATGCTAGCAACATTCTCTCTAACATTCTCTTTTGAACCTTCTCCATTCTTCTCATGACACGTGTCAATTTCTACACTTAAAACAATGTCATTAATACATTAGACAACCTTTATGTCAAAATCTCCATTGTTTTAAGAGCAGAAGGGATAAGGTCCAAAGAGAAGGTTAGAGAGAAGGTTGCTAGCATTTCTCTAATGTTTTTACTCATCTATTAAAAATAAATTAAAGAAACATCCTAGAAAGCCACAACCCCTCACGTTAAGAACTGCCTGCTGCCTTTCTCCCTATCTCTGAATAGCTGCCAACGCCAACTGAGTGGAAGACATCGTGTTTGAGCGTGGTCCTGGGCAGATTTGAGCCTTGTGAGAATCGGGGCTGAAGCTCAAGGCTAGGAAATCTCGGTCGAGAATTGGAGCTGGAGCGGCCCGGGGTCGAGGAGAAATGCGGCCGGGTTTTGATGGCTGAAGTCTGCGGCCGATGCCTAGACCCTCGCGACCGAAGATTTGGAGGGCTGCCCAATGGTTTGTGGCCGGGGTTCTTAGAGCAGATAGGCGGCCAGGTTTTTGAGTGCGGCCGGGATTGTTGAGTTGAGGGCTAGAGCATCAGTATTTTGCCAATTATATTTATTGGAATGTTTTACTCAACCAAGCCTAAACCACGGATTCGTGCCCAAGAATTTCGGAGGTCAATGTGCACGTGACGGAAGCCTCATAAGGAAAGAAATCAAGGAGATTGATGGCGATTTGGAATTGGCCAAAACAAGAGAGAATCAAGCAATCAGAATATCTCTGCCAACATGATCCACGGATTTGGGGGGCCTCAAAAGGAAATGATTTTAAAAGAGTTGACATTTGGCCATTCAATGGCCAGCCCATGGGCTGACGGATGCCCTTATATAAACCTCACTAGATGAAGGGAGAAGACACACAACATCATACAAACAAACTTATCTTTCGTCTCGTACTTTTCTTTTCCTAGACTTAGGATTTTACTTTTCAAGCACCTAGCATAGCTTGTTCTTCCTTTCCTTAGTGTAAGTTTAATTCTTGCAATTTACTTTCTCTTGTCATTTTAATTCTTGCAATTACGTTACATTGTCATTTAAATTCAAGTTTATTTTAATCGCTCTTCCTTTTATCGTTATTGAGTTTTTATCAAGTTTAATTTACTTTATCGTTATTATTGTTCTTACTTCGTTCTTGTTTATTTATCGCTTTGATTTATTTTATCGTACTTTAATTCTTGTCTTTACGTTTAAACGCACATTTAATTTGATTGCACTATTTTTACCTAAAAATCTAAAAATCACAAAAACATCCATACAAAGCTCAACCATCCTCGAGCCCGAGGAAGTGAAAGAACCTAGGCCGAGAGGAGGTTCCTTGTTTGGCCGAGCAATCACTTGATCAAAAGTCAGAAGCGCACACTATCTGTCTACTCACATTCCATTCAAGCCAAATTCGTGGCTTGGTGGTGGCACGCCTCGCACTCAAAAAAGAAGAAGGACCAAAGGTTCCTTCCGTCGGCCTACCCGGCCGAAAAGAGGGAAACACATCGTCACAAGCGAATCCAATAAGTTTGAACTTGTATTTATCTTTATTTTGCTCGTCTCTCTCTCTCTCTTCTTCTTTTTTCTTCCTTTTTTCTCTTCTTCTTCTTATTCCTATTTCTCTTTATTTTTTTCTACCTTTCTCTTATTTTGTTTTCCTTTGTTTCTCCATTATTTTTTTTTTGCGTTTCTCTATTTTTCTCCCTGATGGTTTGGATCTTCTACGAATTGAAGATTGATTCCATCTTAATAAGCAAAAATAAACAATTTTTTGGTTTTGAACTTTTGAGAGGAATCGAAAACCGGCCGAACAGAACCGATGTTGTAATGTTTGGCATGGTGCGATATGGCCCACACTGCCGGAATTTCCTGAGTTCCCACTGTATATAATATACCCTATAATTGTCATTCTTATTTAAGCAAGAGTATGGCAAAAAATAACTCCCAATTACTTAACACATGAGTCAATAATCCATGTGTGCTTTTGAGATGAGGTATTGAAAGCAGAACCTGTGGTGGTGGCTATAAAAGCACGAGCCAGTGTAGCCTGTTCAGCATGACTGACTGCATGCTTCTTTGAGTATTCAAAGAGGGAGAGAATCACAGTTGGGCCTGACATCACAGTAGAAGTATAATTGATCTGAGTTTTGTTGAGCCCATTCTCTTCACCACAACATCTGGGCTAGAATACATTAGTAAGCCCAATAATATATAATAGCTTCTAGGACTCCCTTCACAACATGATACTCTCCGGCAGTAGCCGTTAGACCTAGAGACGTGGCAATCTTATCACATTCTCTATAACCCAAACATTGTATTTATATGACCTGATGGTCCCAATCTTAGGGAAGAAGAATATAACTTCTACTCATTTTATTATTACTTTCGCAATTACACACTCACAATCACAACCAGTTTCCAACTATTACCTGTTGCAGGGTGTGACTTACTTTTGGGAGCTGAATGGCTCGAGCAGCTGGGCACCATTGCCTGGGATTTCAAAAAAATAATAATGCAATTTCGGGTGGCCAATGTTCCTTACCGTCTTCAGGGGCTCACTCATCTTCCTCCTCAGGCCATTGACTCAGCGACCATAGCCCATGCTCTCACCTTGGAAAAATAGGGTTTCATGGCCTAGTTACTTCCCCTGGATTCGAAGAAGCCCCACCACCCACTTGTACCCGCATATGTTCAACACCTCTTGGACCAATTTTCTAAGTTGTTTAACACCCCCACTTAGCTTCCCCCTAGCCGCCATATTGATCACAGGATTCCATTGGCTCCGGGCACCGCTCTTGTAAACGTCCGCCCATATCGTTACCCTCACCTACAGAAAGCAGAAAGCAGAAATTGAAAGCTTGGTTCAAGAAATACTTGATGTTGGCATCATCCGCCCAAGCTCATGTAAGATTGAAATATATCTTAAACTCATAAAAGTGATCTTCTAATCACTTAAGGATTGCAAGAACTCCAAGTTAATCAAGAACTCAGATTCTAACTCGACCAGCAGCCTTGGATATTAAGTTAAACAGAAATCAAAAGGTTTTGGGATTCCTTATACTATTAGGATTGAGACTTCAACATCTATAGCATTAAGGACATCTCTTAGAGTTCCTTGATGGGCAAAACTCTAAGAGATATATGCATATATATAGAGAGCTCCCTCTAAGGCCAACTACACGCTTCAGCTATCTAAATATTCACCCCATCAGAATAAGCATTCAGAGTTGGTTCTTAGAGAAGAGTTTTCTTGTTTCTGCGACTATCACTGGACAATGGCATCTGAACATCAAGGTTAGTATTTGTGGTTTTATAGCTTAGATGGTTACTTACATGTGGTATCAGAGCTTAAGTTATATTATCTCTTATCTAACCATTGATCATCAAGAAAATCAAGATCTATAAAAACTGTCAAGATTCAAAACAGTTTTCAGAAAATCTTGACACGATAATAGTATCAAGGTTAACACTTTATCGTGACAAGAAAGCATATTGATTGTCGAATGCACACTTTTTGTGGCATATTGAGTAAGCCAAAGCAAACTTGATAAGCTACAAGATCTGTACATCAAAAGTTCACAATCAAGATTGTGCTGCAAGAAGTCACATGAAGGAAAAGCTCTGTCCAAAGATGTGAGCAAACCTTCATGTAATTACTTGCAGTAGAACAACGTGGGATATGAAGCATACAAACTAGTATGAAATTTTCTTTATCCAAAGATCAAGAAGGTTTTGTTCAAAAGAAGTTTGCATGCCTTCATAACTCAATGGTTGACAAATATGATTGAAACTCGCCTAAAGGTGAGGGTCAAACATATTTAATTTAAAGTTTTGGGGTTAAGGTTTTAAGTACACATGTTTATATGTTTTTCAGTTAACCACAACTCAATTGAGACTCTCATTGGCTCAAACTATAAGAAATGGAGAGAGGACTTGGAAATTGCTTTAGGTTTGCTCGATTATGAAATGGTTTTGGAAGAAGATGCTCCTACGGTACTGCCATCGATGCATCTGCAGAAGTTAAGTCTAAGTATGCCAAATGGATCAAAGCAAATAAGATGGCTATCCTAATCATGAAGAGGTCGATCTCTCCATCTGTGAAAGGCAGCATAACAACATCTGACAATGCAAAACAGTTTCTTAAGTCAATTGGGGAATTTTTCCAGGAATCAAAGAAGGCCGAGATAGGAACATTGATGGGGCAACTCACCGATGTCAAGTACAATGGAGAAGGCTGTATTAGGACTCACATACTCAATATGCTTGAGATTGGGAACAAATTGAAGACACTCAATGTCAATGTGGACGACACCATGATGGTACACTTTGCTATTAATTCTCTGCCAAATACTTTTAGACACCTCAAAAGTAACTATGTGACTCAAAAGGAGATTTGGACAATAACAGACCTCATAAGCATCTCGTGTGCGGGAAGAGCAGAATATAAGAAAAGAAAAGACTGAGGAACATGTTAATTTTGTGCAAGAAATCAAACCAAAAGGCAAAGAGATCATCAAGAATAAAACTGCAGGCAAGAAAATTAAGAAGGAAGAAGATTCAAAGGGGCTGAATCCAGTGGGTCTCAAGTGTTTCTTTTGCAAGAAATTTGGACATATGAAGAGGGATTGTAGGAGGTATAAGCGTTGGCTGGAAAAACAAAAGGCAAAAGGTAAGGACAATTTGGTTTCGGTTATTTTTGAATCTAATACGCTTGAAGTTTTATCCGATTCATGGTGGTTAGACAGGTGGTGCAACGGTTCATGTGGCTAATTCTTTGCAGGGGTTCAAAAGCAAGAGGGTGCCAAGCAAGGATGACTTGAAGGTGTTCGTGGGAAATGGAGAAAGAGTTAAAGTAGATTTTATTGGTTTAGCTAGTCTTAAGTTGGATTCTAGTTTTGTTTTGGATTTGGTAGATGTAGTTTATGTTCCTTCTATGACAAGGAACCTTTTGTCAGTTAGTAAACTTGTTCAATCAAACTTACAGTTCGAGTTTGATAAGTTTGGATTCTCCATTTTCAGAAATAAAAGTTTTATTGGTAATGGAATTATTGTTGATGGAATGTATCGTTTGAGTTGCAATTCACCTATCCAAAGCACTGCAAGTTTGAATGTGATAAGTACTAAACAATTAAGAGCAGAAGAATCTTATACACTTTGGCATAAAAGACTTGGACATATTTCAAAAGAAAGGATGAACCTCTTATGCAAAGAATCCATGCTACCACCACTTAATCACCATGAACAAGAGAAAATCTGCATAGAATGTACAAAAGGGAAATTGACAAATTTACGAAAGAAAGGTGCAATAAGAAGTGAAAAATTGCTAGAGATAATACATACTGACATCTGTGGTCCCTTTCCAATCGATACACATGATGGTTATAAATATTTTATAACTTTCACAGATGATCACTCAAGGTATGGATATGTGTATTTGATAACAGAAAAATCAAAAGCTTTAGAGATGTTTAAAGTTTACAAAATCAAGTCGAAAACCAGCTGGATTCAAAGATAAAAGTAGTAAGGTCTGATAGAGGAGGAGAATACTATGGAAAGTTCACCGAAAAGGCAGAAATCCAGGCCCTTTTGCCATTTACTTGCAGCAAGAAGGGATTGTGGCTCAATACACAAATCCTGGAACACCACAAATGAGAATGGTGTTTGAGAGAGAAGAAATAGGACTTTGATAGAAATGGTGAGAAGCATGATGTGTTGTACAACACTACCAAAATTCTTATGGGGAGAAGCCTTGAAGACAGCAAACTATTTGCTTAATAGGACACCTACCAAGAGTGTGGACAAAACTCCATATGAGTTTTGGTGCAACAGAAACCGAGTTTCAATCACTTGAGAACTTGGGGATGTAGAGCAGAAGCAAAACTCTATAATCCAATGCAAAAGAAGCTTGATTCAAAGATGTCAGTTGTTATTTTGTGGGGTATCCAGACAGAACCAAAGGCTACAGATTTTACAGTCCAAAGCATAATACAAGGTTTGTAGAAACTCAAAGGGCGCTTTTATTGAAGAAGAGGAAACAGAAAATAAGAATGTCGAATTTGAGTTTGATGAAGTATTAGAACATCAAGAACCTGCAGAAAAGGAAAAACAAGGAAAAGAAATTACAGTAATTCCAATGGTTGATTTAAATAACCAAGCAGTCACACCTATTCATGAAATTGACCACAGTGAGCAGGAAATTGAATTGGAAGTACCACATAATCTTTCAGTAGAGATACAAATTGCACAACCTCATAACCAAGAACCAAGAAGATCTCAAAGGCCTAGAAGGCCAGCCTTGCCAAATGATTATTATGTTTATTTGCAAGAAGCTGAACAAGGTATTAATAATTTGGAGGATCCTGCAACTTTTAAACAAGCTTTGGAAAGTGACAAAAGTGAATATTGGATGGCGGCTATGGAATGCGAATTGGATTCAATGAGCAAGAATGGTGTTTGGAGATTGGTTGAATTGCCACAGAATTGTAAACCTATAGGTTGCAAGTGGGTTTACAAAACAAAGAAGAATCCACAAGGAAAGATTGATAGACATAAGGCTAGGCTAGTGGCAAAAGGCTACACTCAACAAGAAGGGGTGGATTATAATGAAACTTTTTCTCCGCTTTCTACCAAGGATTCATTTAGGGTGATAATGGCTTTAGTAGCACATTTCGATTTACATCTCCATCAAATGGATGTAAAGACTGCGTTTCTAAATGGAAACTTGGATGAAGATATATATATGAAGCGGCGGATGGTTTTGTTTTAAAAGGAGAGGAAGAACTAGTCGCAAATTGCGTAAATCCATTTATGGTTTAAAACAGGCCTCAAGACAAGTGGTATTTAAAATTTGATGAAGTAGTAAAGTCACAAGGTTTTACAGATAATCCACTGGATGAATGTATTTACATGAAGTTTAATGGGACAGACTTCTTATTCATGCTTCTATATGTTGATGACATCCTCTTGGCTAGCAAGAACTTATCTCTCGCTACATGACACCAAAAGGATGTTATCTAATCATTTCGACATGAGTGACTTAGGAGAAGCTAACTATGTTTTGGGGATTGAAATTAAGAGGGACAGAGAAAGGAGAATGCTTGGTTTGTCTCAAAAGGCATATGTTGAAAGAATACTCAAAAGGTTTAACATGGACAATTGCACAGTTGTGATGTGCCTATGTCTAAAGGTGATAAAGCGAGCGGTGATCAATGTCCTAAAACTGAACAAGAGAAGATTGAGATGAAGGATAAGCCTTATGCATCATTAGTAGGAAGCTTAATGTATGCAGTGCAGTACTGCAGACCAGACCTTGCTTTCTGCATCGTTGTTCTTGGAAGATTTCAATCGAATCCAGGGCAAGCTCATTGGATTGCGGGTAAGAAGGTGATGAGATATTTACAAAGAACAAAAAGAGTACAAGCTGGTTTATAAAAGAGTTGAGGATTTGAAGCTCGAAGGATATGGTGATGCTGATTTTGCTGGTTGCGTGGACACTAAGAAATGCACATCGGGAGTGGTTTTTATGTTTGCGGGAGGAGCAGTAGCTTGGAAAAGTGTTAAGCAACAATATGTGTCGACATCAACTATGCAAGCAGAGTTTTTGGCAATTTATGAAGCTACCTCTATGGGAATGTGGCTTAAGAATTTCATGTCCATGTTAAAAGTGGTGGATTCTGCGAGAGACCTATACGATTGTGGAATGACAATACTGCAGCGTTGTTCTTTGCAAAGGGAAACAAAAGGTCATCGGGCATGAGACATTTACGATTAAAGTTTTTATCGGCAAAAGAAAAGATCGTAGATGGTGAAATAGTTTTGAGCCACATTGGAACAGATCACATGATTGCAGACCCTTTAAACAAAGCTCTGCCTAACCATGTTTTTCATAGACATGTTAATAGCATGGGTCTGTTAATAAGTTTTGATGCTTAAAGTCAGTGGGAGTCAGTGGGAGCTAAAGTTTACAATTTAGAGTTTACAGTTTGTTTTATTTTCTACTTAATTAGTTTTGACATTTTGGTAATACAAATCTGTAGTTTTATTCTACATATATTATCATTGTATTTTAACAAATGGATGAAGTTCAAACTGCAAAAGTGCTAGCTTTTAGTTTTGCAGATTATATCCATGAATGAGTTAATCAAGTAATGTTTTGATAAAGACCTTAGTAGTCTTGTAAGGGTGAGCAAGAAACAGTTGTGATTCCCTAAAACTTTCGAGATAATCACAACAGCTTCTCGATCTCGATCCGAGTTGGAAGCCTAATGTGTTTTCAAAGGTTCATATGTGTAATTGTAAAAGTCTTGGATGTTGTATATCCAATGAACTTCGACAGTTCCATGTGAAGCTTAGATTATGACAGCGGCTTGATCAGGAATAGAGTAGTAATGAGTTCTACATGGCCATTAAGAGGTTAACTTTGAGTCTACAGTGATTATTGATCAAGTGGGAGAATGTAAGATTGAAATATATCTTAAACTCATAAAAGTGATCTTCTAATCACTTAAGGATTGCAAGAACTCCAAGTTAATCAAGAACTCAGATTCTAACTCGACCAGCAGCCTTGGATATTAAGTTAAACAGAAATCAAAAGGTTTTGGGATTCCTTATACTATTAGGATTGAGACTTCAACATCTATAGCATTAAGGACATCTCTTAGAGTTCCTTGATGGGCAAAACTCTAAGAGATATATGCATATATATAGAGAGCTCCCTCTAAGGCCAACTACACGCTTCAGCTATCTAAATATTCACCCCATCAGAATAAGCATTCAGAGTTGGTTCTTAGAGAAGAGTTTTCTTGTTCCTGCGACTATCACTGGACAATGGCATCTGAACATCAAGGTTAGTATTTGTGGTTTTATAGCTTAGATGGTTACTTACAGCTCAAGCCCATTTTCCTCCTCGATTCTCCTCGTGAAAAAGAAAGATGGGTCGTGGCGATTATATGTTGATTACCGGGCATTAAACGTCGTCACCATCAAGGACCGGTTTCCTATCCTCGTCATTGATGAACTCTTGGATGAGCTACGTGATGCCACACTCTTCTACAAATTGAATTTGCGTTCTGGCTGTCACCAAATCCGGATGCATCCTTTCGTACTCATGACGGCTATACTATACCTTAAAATTAACCACTGTTTTTTAGATTCTCATGGCCAACATTCTCTATGCCAAGTTGTCTAAATGTGCTTTTGCTATACCACGGCTGGAGTACCTTGGACACATAATCTCTGCCACTGGCGTGGCTGTGGATCCTACGAAATTTGATTGTATTCACAACTGGCCAACACCTTCCTCACCAAAATCCTTGTGTGGATATCTGGGCGTGGCAGGATACTACCGTAAGTTTGTCCACAACTTTGGACTCATTGCCCAGCCACTCACTCAGTTGTTACGCAAGGATTACTTCACATGGAACAAAGAGGCTGCTCTGGCCTTTGACACCTTTAAGACCGACCTCTCCTCCACCCCGATGCTCAGCTTACCTGACTTCACCAATCCCTTTACCGTGGAATGCAACGCTTCACAGAGTGGTCTCGGCGCAGTGTTATCTCAAGATAACCACCCTATTGCCCTTCTCTCCAAACCACTTTCAGGACGAAATGTCGGCCTTTCGGTGTACGAGAAAGAGATGATGGTTGTCGTTTTTGCTGTCCAAAAATGGCGACACTATCTGCTTGGGCAACAATTTCGGATCCTTACGAAGCATCAAACACTCGAGCATTTCTTAAATAAATAAAAATAATATATTCAAAGAGTATAGTACCATTAAAATATTATATTTACTATTCTATACCTTAAAATAGTATAGCCGTGTGGCTATACTCCATAAATAGAATATTTTAACAGTATAGCCGCACGGCTATACTCCAAAATAGAATATTTAGAATATTTTCTAAGTATAGCCGCTATACTCCAAAATAGAATATTCTACACCTTTAAATAGTATAGCCGTGCGGCTATACTACAAAATAGAATATCTTAACAGTATAGCCGCACGGCTATACCCCAAAATAAAACATTTTAAAGTATAGCCGCCCGGCTATACCCTGTAACTGAGAAAACACCTCTCCCGACGAAGTTTCGTCGACACAGGTCTATGCCGGCAAATGTTTGCCGGATTAGACCTCTCCCGACGAAATTGCGTCGGCAGAGGTGTTTTTATTTTATTTTTTAAAATATAAAATTAGTTTCTTTGCTTTTTTTTTTGCCAACTTCTTTAATTTAATATATGTGATTAAGTAATATCTTAGCCTTTTTGAATTACTTTAATTAGTAATTATGTATTAATTATTTTTTCTTTAGTGGATATTTAAATATGTTACTGATTTAATTTTGCTGTGCAAAAACAAAAAAATAAATTACTTATTTTCGTTTGGGTGTCTTAATTAAATTTCCCCAGAATCAAAGTCTTTGATTAATATAATTATTATTAATCAAAGCGAAATCCAAAGCCGTGCCTATCAAGCCCATTAGGCCAACTCTCCAATGTTAACCACACCTACCAAAGCATGACAGTACTTTGTTTATAAACACCTTTATAGAAGTGCGGATTTTTGATGTGGGATTTTCATAAAGGGCACCTCAAATGATTAGCCTACAGAAAAAATTCATATTTTTATTGTTGATGCAATGTGGAAATATATTTAAAAAATATAACCGCGCAGCAAAAGATAATTATTTTCATTTTATGTTTGTAGAAGTAAGGGGTTAACCTGAAAGTGCTCAGCAGAAGCTAAAGTAATATTCTGGTGTTGGTTGTTTCATGTTTAATTTCAGCTTAAGATCTAAAAAGATCGATAAAAATCCACCAGGCAATCTTTTCATTAAGGATTGCTTGTTTCATATTGCAAAATTTTCAGGTCTTGTGCTGCTGACCCTACTGTAATGAAATGGAAAATAAGAGTGAAGAAAATGGAAAAATCATCTCAAAGAGAGCCTTTGTGATTCATATTCCTTCATTGCTTTGAAAAGCAAGTCCAAGGAATTCTTGATTCTGGAGTTAATATTTAAGCAAGCCACAGCTCTCTTTTTCCTCCCAATTATGTTGTTTTACAAAACACAAACTTAGGTTTGATTCCCCCCTCTCCCAATATCGACTTGTATAAAAAAAAAAACACGAACCTAGCCTTCTGCCCTTACAAGAAGGACAAGGTTAGCCAATGCTGTCTCCAAAATTCCTGCAGCTGTCGAGCAATCTCAAGTTTCATCTAAAAGTATGTGTAGTTATTCTGGATTGTTAACCTTTTGATGCATCAAAAAACGGCCATTAAGCAAGTTTAAAATTGATTATTAAACAAAAAAAACTTTACTAAATATAATAATACATCTGATTGTCATTCTCATTTATGCTTACAAGTTAGAAAACAGGGCTCAAAGTATAATATTTATTCATTAACATGTCCAATTACTTCCTTGCTCTAATTATTGGTTTTTCATAATTATTTTTCAACTTTTTTTTTTCCTTTTGCACAAGCAAGGGGTTATTTTTCACGTGAAAATGATATGCTGTTGTTGGTTGTTCCAACTTCCATGTGAACTTAGGATCTAAAAATGAATATCCTCCTAGCAATCTTTTCACTAAGCATTTGCTGCTTGTTTCATATTGCAAAGTCGGAGAAGCTGCAAACGGGTCGGATGCAGTTTGACTCCCCCGCGATGAAACTCCATCACAACCATATAAGTGGGCTAGGATTTGGATCCAAACTTAACCATGGACACTTTGCTTCAGTTCTTGGATCCATTCACTAGCCCAATTGGCCCAAACCCCTTCTCTGTGGTAGGAAAGTTTTCAATTTTATTTTTTATTTTTTATTTTTTATTTGGTTACATTAGGAGGAAAGAAACCCCAGAGCAGGCAGGGAAGGGGGAGGGCCACAACCACTGTGGTAACCCCACTCGACAAATTTCTTATATTTTATTTCCTAACAGAACTACAATTTGGTCAAAAATATACTTTTTATTCAATTTTTTGAGAGAAGGAAAACCCCAACATATCAATGGAACTAGAAAAACATAATCCAACTTATCAGTGGAACTAGAAAACCCCCACAGAAAGAATATACTGATTTGGTTTTTTCTAAACTTTCCAGGTGCCAAGTGCCAAAGAATTAAAAATTAACTTGCATAAACCCGCTGCATGGGTTAGAAAATTACATCTTCCTCTCACTGTCACTGTGCAAAAAAGAATAAAATAAAAAAGAAGAAAAAACTTGCGTTTCAAAGCTTTCAACCGACCTTGAAACCCCACCTCTATAATTAAACTAACATCTTAACCAGCATAAAACAGCCACCTCTCAACTCTCTCTCTTTTTTTCTCCAAGTCCCTTTCAAAAGGCCTGCCATGATGGACAATCCGTTTCCTTGTGTTGAACGTATTCTAACTTTGACAAATTTCTCCTCCTTGTTTTCTTCAATATCAAGCTCCCAACCTCACCTCGGTTTCACAGATGCCCTTTTCTTTTCTTTTCTTTTTTTTGTTGGCCCAACACAGATGCTTTACCTTATTCACATGAACTCCTTACCAAATGTAAGGTTTTGTTTCAAGTTCATGGATGCATTTTTTCTGCTTTCAAGGGTATTGTAATGCTGCAACTGTGATTAGCTTCATTTACACAAACTCATCTCATACTGGTTTGGAAAAGTTTGGATTTGAATGATTTGAATGCTTGGCATTGGTGGCTGACAGTTTATTTATCAGAAACATTTCAAGCTAATTGACATTAAGCTTTCCCCAATGAGAGTATCAAACACTTTTGGATGGTTCTCGGGTTGTCGTCTATGGCTTCTAGCATTTGCAGCTTGTTTAGTGTTGTTGGGAGCTTTATCAAGATCATCTCACAAAGTGTTTTCTATGGAGGGCAGCAAGTACCAACTTTCAATGAAAACCCCATTAAAAGGGAGTGGCTACCCCCCTGTGTTTGCTTATTGGATATGTGGTACTAATGGAGAAGGTGAGAAAATATTGAGGCTGTTGAAGGCAATATATCATCCAAGAAACCAGTATCTGCTGCAACTTGATGCTGGTTCTTCAGATTATGATAGAGGGCAGCTAGCTCTCTATGTTCAATCTGAGAAGGTGTTTCAGGCCTTTGGAAATGTTAATGTTATTGGAAAAAGTTATGCCCTTAACCAGATGGGATCTTCTGCTCTTGCTGCCACACTTCATGCTGCAGCATTGCTTCTAAAGCTCAATGCAGATTGGGACTGGTTCATCACTTTAAGTGCTTCTGACTATCCACTCATCCCTCAGGATGGTAAGTGATATCAAATCAAAATAATTGTCCTTGAAATTGTTTGGGAACTAAAAATTATTGTCACTGTCACTTAATGCTAAAAATTATTGGATTTCATTACCTTAAACTACTTCCAATTACAAAATTTTATAGGATTATGTATACTTAGAGCATCTTCAACAGTGGTAGCAAAAAAACTCTTCAAATTGAAGTTTGTTGACCTACGTGGCAATTTGAAGAGCCTTATTTGCTACTTTAATATTTGTGCCTCATCGCCTCTTCAATTCAATTAATACAATATTTGACTTAAAACAATAATAATTAATAACATTTGAAATAATTAATAAAATTCTTTTTTAAAGATAATATTTATGAAATTTACATCGAACCCATAAAAAAAATAAATGTTTTTAGCCTTTTGATATGATTTTGGTTCTCCCAAAACAAAATAAATGTTTTGAAGAGCAAGGTCAACTTACCGTTTTGAAGAGAGAGAATGAGGTTGTAGATTTGATGATTGAAGTTGAAGAGAGGCTGGAGGAATTTTTCCGATGTGGCTCACCTATTTGAGCATCCCAAAGTGATTGAAGAGGCTGTTGGAGATGCTCTTAGGAACTTTTATGAATTTGCTTGTGCTGACTAGGAATATATTTAATTTTTTTGTTCAGATCTGCTCCATGCTTTCACTTTATTGCCAAGGAATATCAATTTTATACATTTTACAAACAAGACTGGCTGGAAAGAGTAAGCAATAGCCTTTTGATGTTCCCAATACTTTGTTTCTCTTACCTCCTTTCTTCACAGAATTTTTCTTTTTTTTCTTTTATTACAATGTGTCATGGATGCAGGCAAAGTTATAGGACTGAACTTAAATTCTCCTGGTCATGAACTTTCACATATGAGATCTATTAACTGATGAGGCAGGTTTTAGGACATAAATGATCAACCCAACTAGCCTGCATATATATGCCTCTTGAATTGCATTTAGACCATAAGTTTTAAGTCAAAATTTGCCTTGTCCTGAATTTTCTAAATGGAAGTTGATTGGGTGCAGGCAGAAAAATATGGATCGAATCGTTGTAGATCCTAGTTTATATCTTCAGGAGAGCACTCCACTTATGTATGCTGTAGAGAACAGATCCATGCCAGATGCCTTCAAAATATTTGGAGGTCAGTTGCTCTTACAGAATGCCACTAAATGTTGATTCAACAAGTTACAAGATTTTGATTTCTGTAAGTTGGCAAAATTCTCAGTTTTATTATAATCTTGTCATATAGGTTCACCTTGGATGATTTTAACCAGAGATTTCATGGAGTATTGTGTCAAAGGATGGGACAACTTTCCTAGAAAGTTACTGATGTACATCAGCAATGTGCCTTACCCTCTTGAGTCTTACTTCCACACAATCATCTGCAGCTCCATTGAGTTCCAAAACTCTGTAGTGAACAATGATCTGAGGTACATTGTATGGGACTCGAATGCGCTCGGGGAATCTCAAGTCCTAAGCATGTCACACTATGATCAAATGCTAGCAAGTGGAGCAGCTTTTGCAAGACCATTTCAAGCAGATGATCCAATACTCAAGAAGATCGATGAGAATGTTTTAAACCGAAGTTCCAAAGGGTTGGTTCCCGGAGAATGGTGCCCTGACCTAGGAATAAGTAAGAGCCTAGAGAATTCAACAGCTCAGGAGGAGTTGTGTCCAGCTTGGGACAACATTAACAGTGTCAAGCCGGGTCCTCGTGGCATTAGTCTTAGAGAACTATTGCCTAAGCTTGCTGTAGAAGGGAGATTTACAACCAGTCACTGCCAAGAACACTGATACATACATTAGTAACTTTTCCAGAACCAAATGGTGATGAAATCTTTTAAATTTTTTGTGTTCTCTTTCCAAAATAACACTTCCAACCACATTTGACAAGAATGCTTGGTTTTCTGCTTGCCCCATCTTGATTGAACAAAGCATTGTATGGTTAGTAAAATAGAAAGATTAGATCTGCACTGTTTTTGAATGCATTTGATGAGAGATATATTCTGGTACTGGGTTTTTACCACATTTTTAATTGCCTTTGAGCCTGAATTTGAAAGAGCTGTCAATGCTGCAAGCTGATGATCATCTTTGATTATTCAAAATCTTATAAGTGAGAAAAACTGAAAAAGTAATCTATTGTGAGCCTGAGTTTCACATTCTTGTTGACAGATTGAGGCCATTTTAGTAAAATCAAATACCCCTTTAATTAAAACATGGACATTAATATTGTGAATCTGATTCCTAATAGCACTTACAAAAGAGCAAAACCCAAAATAGTACACATCTGTTAAGTTTTTAAAAATGTCAATAATACTAATAATGGATTTAGACAGATTTTCTTTTCATGCATTTCAACCAAAATCTTCATATATTTTCTTGGGATGTGGGTATTTGTATAAGTAATAAGTGAAGGTCTTATAGAAGTGATACTTACACATTATTCTGATGTCTCTAAAGGTTGCTTAGCTTTCTGGATTGCCAACATGTGGTCATATATTTCTTCTCTCCAACAACTGGCCAAAGAAAAAGAAAACCTGCAAATTTCATTGGTCTTGGATGTGTAGAAGTAAATTAATATCCAACCAACCAACCAACCAAAGATGTGATTCAGGGTCAACATCTTTACACATACCCAATTAGTTTAGACAGATAAATTATAGATGAGGGGTAGAAGAACAAAGATGGAAACATAAAAGCTTAAATCAATACCACTTGGGTCATGCTAGGGAGATTATCTTTGGAGATCAACTCGTGTATTATCTCTCTAATAGAAGTGGAGCCCACCAATATAATGGATCCCACCTCTATTAGAGAGATCGTACATGAGTTGGTCTCTAAAGATGATCTCCCTAGCATTTTTCTTACCACTTAATAAGAAAATGAGTGACTAATATTGGTTTTGATGATGCAACAAATTTCCCACTACTCTTATCTGTTCATTGGATTCTTTGCAACAACTTTCAAACTGCAGCCACAACCAGAACTTATTATTGTTCTTAATGTTCCACCACCAAACCTTTTTTTCTGAAATGCCTCAATCAGAATCACATTTCAGTCCTCACATTTATTATTATTTTTTAATATCTGCCTTATTTATTATGACCTTTCTTTGTATACTCAAAGTATCAACCTCTTTTATTAATTCCATTATGCCATCCCAACTTGCCCTTTTAATATCCCTTGCTGTCTTTTGGTTGCTTTATATGATGAGACCTGGCAAATTTACCACCACTACCACACTGTCTAAAAAAGATTTTTTTTCTAGACATGATTTGAAAGTTTGCTTGTTCAGGTGAGCAAGTTAACCTGATGAATGATAACTTTCAAGAGATGTGTTCAATGTATTTTCAGAAAATGCCAACCAATGCACTCACCACACACACACCCATCTTATTCTGTGGTAACACACCTTAATATCTTATACCACATATGATAAGGAGCATGAGGAATCTATTTCTTTTATACCAAGAAATGTTGAGAATAACATGATAGACGATTAACCACGTTTATTTCTTCTTTTCGTATTAAAAAGATGCGTATGAGAGCCAAACTCTTGCCGTGAATGTGAAATAAAATGCTCTAATATAACGCTTTAATAACTATAAAAGTTGGTCTTAGAACAACCACAAAAACACTTTCCTAGTTGGGCAGTGTGTACAATAAAATTTCGTGTATAAGCTCAGGAATTACTCCAACAACGTGAAGACCAAACGGTCATTACCAGTGGCCCATTATTCCGGCAGTAGGGAAGATCAATTTAGAATTTTAATTTTTTACATTCACGTCCCATTAAACGAGAATATGAGAGTCAAACTCTAGCCATGAATGTAAAGTAAAATGATCTGTCATGAGAATTAGTAACCATGAAATGGTCAAGACCTAAAGAACAACCAGAAAAAGAACCATCCATGGACCATGATTTTGCAAAATAAAAATTAAAAAAATAATACCCGAAAACTTACAAAGTTAATTTATTTTTATTTTTTTCTCAGTTGAACCCTAATCTTCTGTTGTTGACTAATTAATCACTAAAATCACTTCACTTCACACTCCTACATTGCAATCGCACGTGCGAGATTCATCACACACTCACACTCAACACTCGGCCCACCCCTCCTCTAGATCATCACGCCGTGCGCGCCTAATTCTCAGCTCCCGCCCGAGCTTCGCTTCAACGGCCAGGATCAGCTTAGCCGGCACTCCCGACAACTCCTCAATCCGTCTCAGATTCTGACGCGTGGACACCGACCTGTCCCCACAGAATCTCAATCCGAACCAAAACGACGCCGCCAGGCACACTCTCAGGGGGACGCCCGCCAACCGCCCCAAGCAAAATCCCAACGCATTCGACGCCGTCGACACCACCGCCGAGGTATAATTACCATTCAGCCCCAGCTTACTGCACCAATTTAAGAAACTACCCTTCGCTTTTGCATCCACGCTCGTCGAAGTTCGCGCCCTCTGTACGCACTTCCTCTTTGCGCCGGAGAATCTCGCCGGAATATTAAACAACTTGCCGGAAACCTGAGTTACGGAGCTCTCCGATTTCCGGTTATGGAAACCAGCCTTCTTCGCCGCAGTTCCGCCAAAAGAATCAGTGCTGGAGACGCAGGCGGAACAAGCCGAGGATGAAGACTGGGTGTCCCCGTCGCCGTTGCCATGACCAGAAAAATTATCCGGCGAGCATGACGAGCAGAGTGACCGGAGATTCTGACTTCCGGCAAGACCTTTGCAATTGTAGCAGATAGATTGGCGGATGTGGCGAGCGACGAGGAAGTTGGCCTGGTGCACTCTAGCGTCGCAACGGGAGCAGAGGAAGGCGGAATCGGAGGGGCAGTAGAGCGAAGCTTCTTGGTCGCAGAGCTCGCAAACCCTAGCTTTCATGGTGGAGAAGTCGAGAGAGCTGGAGGATTTGGGTTGTGGGTTTGAAAGGTTATGAGGTGATTTGAGGGTGTGGGGGGATTAAATGGAGAGAAAGGCGGTGGGGAATGAAATGGTGTGGGTAGTGAGAGAGAGAGAGTTTGAGTTTTCTTTTCTTTTTTATGGTTGATAATGAGGAGGAGAAGGAGCCTTGTGTTTTTGTGTGTGTTTGAGTGGACGAGGCTGTGGAGGGCTGTTTGAATTTATAATAAAAATAAAAAATAAAAAAAAATTATGGAGGAGAACAAAACAAATGAGAGAGAGGAGAAAAGAAGAAAAACAAGGGTGTGTGTTCATGTGTCTCTATTTGGCTTTGCCTTGGACTCTCTCAGTCTCTGTCCACATAAACCTCGTTCCCCTCGAAACTACTCATAAACTCATCCTACTTTTTGGTTTTTTTGCAACCTTCACTCATCCTACTTTTGGTTATTGCATCTAAGTCCCAACTAGCCTTTTCTTTTCTTTTTATCTTACATCTCTTCTCTACTAACTTTAAATTTATTTTTCATTTTTTAGTGATTAGGAAAGCTTTCAAAGTAAATTGCTTTTTTTTTTATTCAAACGATATTGGAGGAGAGGGGAATCGAACCCTGCATTTCGAGTGCAATGATAAATGCTCTAAATCACTTGAACTACAAGCATCTTACAAAGTAAATTGTTGATATATGCAATCACCACAAATTATTCATGTGACTTGAAAGTTGTTGCTTTTTCCCTCCCCTTTATGTTCTGTTACCTTTTTTTAATTTAAGGATATATATAAGAAAACTAATGGATTCGAATGAGGCACTAATTTGGAGAATGCCATTGTACATTATACATCAATTGTGAGAAATTAACAACGCGTCTATATTTTGGATAAATGAAACTTTTGTGTGGCACTATAACAGTCATTTCCAAAGAGAAGGTCAAGAGTGTGATAAAAGAGAATTTTTAAACTATAACTTAGAATGTAGGTAAATGCTCTTTGTATATAACTACAAGCCTTAAGCCTAACTTCAAATTTTAATTGTGGAGTTAAAATGATCACTTGTATTCCTTTTTAACTATTTTACGATTGAAGGTATAATTTCAATAAAAATATTTATGTATATCATAACTATGACTTTGTAGTATTTTATAATTTCTCCAAATATAGGGTCATTATCCTCCTTTTTAAATAAAAAAAATATTGTGGCAATTATTTGATGTTTAGGGTGAATCCAGTAAAATGATGAACAAAATGGGCAAAATATGAAAATAGTGTTGAAGAATATTTTTTTTATTGCAGAAAATAATAAATGTGAGGTTCGTCTGGAAAATATCTGGTTGCTACCAACTATGGCGCGAAGTGAGCCCCAAGACAACTAATTCTCTACCAGAAGTTGGAGCGGCATTTCAGAGAATCAACACCTGGCACTACTTTTTTTTTTGTCTAAACACGTGGCACTACTTGACTACGTCACCATCATTCAAATCCCAACCTCCAAAACACCTTTGCAAAATTTGGAAGTTCTTGAGTTTCCAAATATACCCCTCGGCTTCTTCTGCGTTATTCCCAATTTTAAAGTAGAACTTTTTTATATATATATATAATGTTTTGAGTATTCAGAAATATTTAAAATTTTACATGGTTTTAAAATGTTAAAATTACTAATTGAAGTTTTTTACTTAAAAAATAAAATCTATTGTGCCTTGTCTAGCACATGAAAACATATATATTTGATAGTTTCTTTTTCCCCAATTTACTTATACGATGAATTTGTTATTTTTAAGCATTTTTCTCAAGTAAATCTTGACTTTTGGACTAAAAGAGTCAAAATATTCGAAGTTTCGCCTTGAATAAAGATGTAAATACTCACTGCCGGTGGAGTTACAAACATCAAATAAAACCACAATGACATATTTAGAGTTATAGTTGAATAACATGAACTATAATTTGTGTCTTTTTTTTTTGTGTGGAAGATCTATAATTTGTCTTGTATTCCCATTATAGCATGATTATTGAGATTAATTTTCTTAAGTACAAAGGACGCATAAGGTTGTAAACGTATATCTTATTGTTATTCATTTATTAAAAGAATTGTTAAAAAAATAATTACAAAATAAATTTAAAAGATAATAAAATTGGAAGAAGAAAAAATTAGAGTGACGAAGGCATATTACGATCGGCTTCATGGCCTTCGTTGCGTAAAGAAAGCTCCTCAACCCCACCATACGGTAACTAACGATGTGTCAAAATCTGAGCGGACGGTTAGTTTACCATTCTAATTTCAACCACACAAAATGAATCAACCAGAATTGATCCACCACAAGAAAATTTTCTCTAAAAAAACAAAAAAAATAATAATAATTTGAATGAGGCAGCGGCCCAGCGGATGAGTGACACGTGTGAGTTATAGCTGGCGGTTGATACAAAACCACGCAGTAGAAGCGGTGGTTGAGCACAAGTTTGGCGTGATTGGATTGGAATGATTTACTTAAGGGTGGGCCAGGCACATTGTCCCTGAATTGGAGCTTTCTTTCTGCTTTTTGAATTCGGGCCATAAATCATTCAAGTCTTTTGTGTGCACAAAACAAAATCAATGGTGCAAAAAGCATTGCGGGAAAGCTTTCTTTGAGAGAAAAGAATCATTCTTCTTTGTGAAATCTAATACTAGGTCAAGAATGGTTGTGTGTTGGTTGAAGAGAATGGAGCAATGAGAGCCACAAGATGTATATTTGTTGGTGAATTCTGAATTAAATAGGGTGTATGTTTCTTAGAAGATGTTTAGTATTTAGGCTTATTGGCCTCCTTCCTTGCTTATATAGGCTTATTGGCCCTCTTTCTCTCTTAGCATGGTGAGCTTATTGGCTTCCCAACATGGCTTTATTTGGGTAGCTCTTGGCTCCCTTAGTTTGAGAGTTGGCTTGTTTACTCCCCATTTAGTTTGGGAGTTTATTGGTTCACTCCACATCTAGTTTCGAAGTTCTTTTTATAAATGAGCGTAGTCGACATAGGCATTCTCCACCGACTTGGTCTCTTTACTCCAGCCACAAGTGTGTGGCTTCATCTAAAAGATTCTATTTTGTACAATATTTTTTTTGTGGCTATTGTTTAGCCATCATGCTTCACCGCCATAGTCTAGCAACATAAGTGTTCTTGCTCTAGAAAGTTCTTCCAACTTCAATTCTCTTTGTTTAGCCGACATAATATGTTCTCCACAACTCTAGAACAATCTTTGTATTCATGATTATTCTAGAACATTGTAGAACACAAATGGACATTATTTTTCAACAGTATGTATCAACAATTGATAAGTGCTCATGCACACGTGGACGATTATCATTAGTATTCTTCGTTGAGAAATATAACATGAGAAATCATACTTAATATCTACCACTGTAATAGGATTAATTCAAAACTTATCAACCTATCACTATCTCTCAAATGCAAATCTAACAGAAGTCCATCGAATATACCATGATTCCCTCATACCAACCTAGCCCCCAAATCAACCATGAAATTAAGTCACATGCACAATTCTCTTGCAAAAGAGCTATATCCACATGTTGTGACCAAAATAAAGCTTAGTCTTCTTAAAATTTATCCCCTCAAGTTTTCCTGCATTCAAGAGATGCCTATTTCAATTGTGTTAGGCTTTGGGAGGTGGAAGAAGTTTCTTAACAACCACAATTAGAACCCTACTAGCTATTTTTTTTTTAATTTTTGCACGTGAACAATGTGCAAAATAGGAATGCAAAGTAGTACAATCGCGATGTCTTGAGACAACATGACCATGTGGTTGGGTTAAAGGTCTAGGAGTTGAAACATCACCATGATGAAACTGCTCCATTTGATCACCCATGCCAAATATAGACATCTCTATTCTCTTTTCTCACATGCACATGACGCAAGTTTCTCCATACATTTAACACACGAGAGAGTTTCGGTGTGATCCTAATACCAACACATGTGCTATAATTTAAAAATGTTATAGCACGTGTTTTATTTATTAATACTATCATCTAAAGTATAAACTTGTTGTCCATTCATATTACAACATATGAATTAATAACTCTTTATAGCGATGTTATAGTTATACATATAAATTGTCCCCAACATATTAAGTATAAAAATAACGTTTTCATGTGTTGCCACCAATAATTTTGCTAGATTATCAATATATAAATATAAGGGATCATTTTTGCTCACCACTTTAACCCTAGGTGTACCCTCACCACCATCTTCAACACTTGACACGTATCCAAAGATATAACCATAGTTAACCTTTGCTTTGTATTTATGAAACCATGGTTATGCATATGGACACGTGTCAAGTGTTGAGGATGGTGGTGAGCATACACCTAGGGTTAAAGTGGTGAGCAAAAATGCACCCTAAATATAAAACGTGCTACTTTCTAGTAAGGTATTAGACCGTAAGCACGTGTGTATTTATTGCTTTGAATTTGACTAGTAGCCTTTTTTTCCTCTTTCACCCAAATGTTTTTTGAAAATAATTCATCTTCAATCTGCTTTTCAAAATTTATTATCATATCTAAGCCATCGAAATTGGTTTAAACGCACAAATATCACAAAAAGAATCAAACTCATAACCTATCTCAATATCAACAAACTGCGATGACATATGGGCTATGTTGCACGGACACTCCGTCGAGCCGCCGTATCGGCGTGTCGGACACTCAAACACTCAGACACTCATCGGACACACCTCGGACACTCGGGTCCAACGGTCAACGCCGTGTCCACAGTCAAGACACTGGTCAACTCATAGTCAAGACACGGCTTGAAAAAAAAGGGAAAAATTTATGCATTGCAAAGAAGGCATTGTGTACTTGGGGAAGAAGACAACGCCTACTTTGAATCGGATTCTTGAAAGAAAGAGAGGGAGAGAAGAAGAAGGAAAAATGAGAGAGAGAGATATATATATATATATATATATAAGTATATACTATTATAATTTTATTATTATTTTAATTGCCGTGTCCTAACCGTGTCCGTGTCCGTATCCTAATTTTTTGAGATTTTCCGTGTCGCCATATCTCGTTTCCGTGTCCCCGTACCCGTGTCTGTGCATATGGGGATTGGTGGACTTAGAAATCGCATTCTTTTTTTGTTTTGGTCCAAAAGAGAGAGATTGGGTTTGAAGAACAAGCCCACATATGATATTTGCTTCTGGGATGATTCTGTCCAAACCCAAAGATTTACTCAGAACACCCCACTTCTTTTTAGAAAGAGACACTTATGTCCATCCCACTGTGTGCTCACTAGAGAATAGACAGTGGCTTCGATCATCAATGGAAGGCGCCCTCTTCCGCCTGCTCTTGCCATCCTCCAAAACCACCGCCCTCATCCCAAAACTGGGCCCCACCCCCGGCGCCAAGGTCCGCATCGAACACCCGACCCATGGCAGCGACGAGTGCGTCGTCTTCATCCTCGCCGACCCAAATGCCCAATCCCCCAATAACACAACCCAAACCCTAGACAAGCCTGAAGGGTCCCCCGCCCAGCAGGCCCTGGTTAGGGTTTTCAGGAGAGCTGTGGTGGACGAGGCAGGTGAAGCAGAGAAGGGCAATAATGGCGGAGGTTTGGTGTGTTGTAGGCTGTTGGCGGCGACTAGTCAAGTTGGGTGTGTGCTTGGGAGAGGGGGCAAGATTGTGGAGAAGATTAGGCATGAGAGTGGGGCTCACGTTAGGGTTTTGCCCAGAGACCAGATTCCGCCGTGTGCATCTCCTGGAGATGAGTTGATTCAGGTAATAAATTCTTTTTTCTTTTTATTTATTTTTTCTTATTGGCTTGCATTGAAATTGTAAAATGTGGATACTTTGTAATTGTTCTGCTGTTTATGTAAGCTTGTTCCCTTTTTTGTGTGTTCTGAGTGCTTTGTTTTGGTGATCAATGTGCAATTGTCGGGATTTTTATGGTTATTTATTTGTTGCTTTTACTACGATTCTATTGAATGATGTAATGGTATAACAGTTATGAGGAACTGCATTAACACTGGAAAAATTTATGTAGAGCGCTCAGACCATGTCATTGTGCTAATGTGGTATGACAAACCACTCAAACAACGTCGTGTGTTAAAACTGAAAAGAATGCATAACTTAGGAACAAAATATCAAATCTTATTAGTTTATGATTTTGAAAGAAGAAATGACTTTCTTTCAATAATTAGCATACTGACGTGCCATGATAGTCCCACCGAAGTTTTTCTCAACAAAATAAAGTGCTAGATATTCGTGGGTTACCTAAACCATGTGACCACGCATATTTTGTGTTGGTGTGACATGTTGGTTCCTGAATTGCTTTGTAGTTTGTACAACAAGCAAGTGCAGTGAGTTCTGTATTTCATTATTTATATGCTAAGTTTGTAAAATTTGATTGATTGATTGATTTTCTTTCTCTTGCTAAGTATATGTTTCATAAATGTCAGTGAGTGCACTTCACTGCTTGCTAAAAGATTTGCACACAGGCAAATGAAGAAGAGCACATGATGATTTTTTTTGGTAAAACTAGGCAGACATGAATTTCAATTACCTTCTCTTTTTCTGTTTTGTTCAAGTGAAAGATGATAGGGACCCAAGAGAAAAAATTCAACAGTAGATAAAAAGGGTAAATAAAGACAAAACAGGACGATGCTTGCTAACACAAAAAGGGAAAGCATGCTGCACCTACCGTGGGGTGCAAATAACATGTTTTGTTTTTGTTCTGCTAATGTATTTCTTAGGGCTATATTTGTGTGGGTTTGATATGCAGATAACGGGAGACTTTCAAGCTGTGAAGAAAGCACTACTGTCTGTTTCAGGGTGTCTTCAGGATAACCCTAAGGTAGATGCAGCTAACTCTGGTGCTACCAAAATTTCAGGGGGATTGATTCATGGAACTGGTATGCCTGCACAAGTTGACCCCGTTCCTCATCGGGGTTTTGTGTCTGGCTTTAATGCTGCAGATTATCACTCTAGGAATTATTCTTCTACTCCTGGACCTGAAAATGTTGGAAGCGGTCACAGGATGCTTATGGAAGAAGAGGTGGTATTCAAGTTGTTATGCCAAGTTGATAAGGTTGGTAGTCTGATAGGGAAGGGTGGCTCCATTATCCGGATTTTGCAAAGTGAAACTGGTGCATCAATCAAGATAGCTGATTGTGCACCTGATTCAGATGAGCGGGTTGTTATCATATCTGCACAAGAGGTACTAGAGCTCAACTGTGTGTGCCTTTACATTTTATTAGTACTTACTGGAAACATTAATATTCTTTATATTAGTCTTTATACATGTTTGGTTACTCATGCTATAGAGTTAAAATAAAACAAAACAAAACAAAAGGATATTCAAGCTTAATGTTGGAAGTTCATTGCAGAATCCAGAGCAAAAATATTCCCCAGCACAGGAAGCTGTTATTCGTGTACATCATCGAATTGCGGAGATTGGATTTGAACCTGGAGCTGCAGTAGTGGCTAGGCTTCTTGTACATCCACAGCATATAGGTTGTTTATTGGGTAAAGGAGGTTTCATTATTACTGAAATGAGAAGAGCTACTGGTGCTAGTATACGGATTTTTCCAAAGGAACAAGTTCAGAAGGGTGGCTACCACAATGATGAAGTTGTACAGGTAATATTATAATACTGCACATGCCTGCTGTATGTCATGTTGCTTAATCTTCAATTATTTAATTAAGTATGATGTTGCTGTTAGCCTTACATGGACATTGGGTTGATTTATGGGATTTGATGCATGTTTTTGGTTCCTAAATATAACTAGTAACACAGTTATTTGTTTGATCTAAAATATATAAATATAATTCTTCTCTCTATTTTTCTGTTGGTCCACGGGTTCTTTTTCTGGACTTGAGTATCCTATTCCTGCTAAATACACTGTCAGGATATTCACTTGGTGCTTTATGGCAGGTTATTGGTAGCTTGCAGTCTGTACAGGATGCGCTCTTTCATATAACAAGTAGGATTCGGGAGAGCATATTCCCAATGAAACCTCCTTATGCTAATTTCAGTGGCCCGCCCTACATGTCTCCATTTCCCGAGATGCCTCCACCCTCCTTTAGACCAAGGCATAACCCAGCCTCCCCCGGTCCCTATCCTTCACCTGGTGGATTCCATCATGGAATTGATCATTCTGCGTTTCCATCCCAACCTCCCGATCATCAGCCTTCATTTTCACATAGTATGGATCACAATGGCCCATCTCACATGGACCGAGTTCCCTATTCTTTTGGCAATGAGCGACCAGGACATGGTCCAACATATGAGAGTCCTTCTCCAAGAGCATGGACTCCCCAGGTTGGTGCCTTATACTTTTAAAAAACCTAAGACTTTTATATTTTGATCTATCATGGGGAGAATTTTAACCTATCACCGTCAATTTCTAATATTTATGTTAAACCTTTTTTTTGGTCTGTTGGATGCTTCTAGGGAGTAAGCTGTGGAACTCCTAGGGGAACTGCTGATGTTGGTTTGGGCATGGCTCCAAGAAATGGGTCTCTACGAAGGTAATATTTCTTAGCCTCTGGAAATGACATTTGTTTATGCTATTGAACTCCCAAGTATTTATGATTAGATATAGGTAAATTTTTTATTACTTATTAAAGTGGCACCGCAGGTTGAGAATTCTGGCCATGTTATTTATCTCGTGAATTCACCTATTATGGTTGTGGTAATTTGCTAAATTCAAACATGATTGTGATAAGTAATACTGTTTGGATAAACCTGAATGGGCACAAAATCTGAGTAAAGTATTTAGTGAACTTGAATATGTCCTTGTTTCTCTCTATAATTTTAGGGAGTTGTTATTGACACTCCAAAAAAACTCATCCTTTACCCGTGCATTGTATAAACATAAGAGAAATTGCACTTAGACGAGTGCAGGATGATTATTTTGGAGTGTCAATCCATGCAAACAACGTCAATGCTGTTGATGCCATTCTAACCTTTTTCTGCAAATTTTATTTGAGCAGTGGAAGTCAACCGCCTTACTTAAGCAGCACAACCGTTGAGATCATGATTCCTCAGACATTGATTTGTCACGTTTATGGAGAGAACAACAGTAATCTGAATCAGATCCGGCAGGTGGGTTTATCTGTCCTGTTATTTGTTCAATGGTATTGCATTCAAAATTGGCAATGTGTTGATGGGGATCTTTTTTCATGGATATTTCATCCGCAGATCTCAGGCGCAAATTTGGTTGTTCATGATTCAAAGTCTGGATCTTTGGAAACCCTAGTTGTAGTGTCCGGAACCCCGGATAAAATGCGTACTGCTCAGAGCCTCATTCAAGCTTTCATCCTTTGTGGGCAGACACAACTTTGACAATCTGTTAAATCTGTTTTAGTGGCACCCATTTGAATGAAGAATGGGAGTGTGTGGATATGAATTTTGTCCCTCTAGAGAGTGTAAATGAATTCATCACATCAAAGCGTAAATTCTACATGCAATTCCATTGTAAATCCAAATTCCAATATCTTGAAACTTATGTTTTCTTGCTTAGCTCTTAAAACTTTCATCTTCGTGTCTCACTTTCTACATTTCCATCTCCTTCGTCCCTATGAATTCGTTAAATTCGTTAAGTTTGTTGACATGACACACGGATATACATTTCCATTTCCATCATCTCATGCCATGTGTGAACCTTTTTTTTTACATGTGACACAAAATAATAATAAGAAAAGAAAAAAACTAATTTAGGCTTAACATTCAAGTTAAAAAACAAAAGAGCTTTTTTTGTTTTTTATTTCCTAAGACTGAAGATACACAAAAAGATTTAAATTCAAAGCGAAACACAACCAGGACCTCCTCCCTCTCCCCCAACCTTACTCACATGGCTAGGACCAGCAGCGGGGACCACCTCATCAGCAACAACTTTCTCCTCCGCTATAACGGGGATGGTAAAGTTAGTGACGGCGTGAGGACCCCTCAGCTTCAGCGCTGCTCTGTCGTAGACAGCGGCAGCTTCCTCGGCAGTGTCGTAGGTTCCCAACCAGACCCGTTTTCTCTGGGTCGGGTCCCGAATCTCTGCGGCATATCGGCCCCAAGGCCGCTTCCGGACGCCTATGAACTTTTCCCGCCGGGTCGGGTCGGGTTCCGGCGGTTTGCCTCGCTTGGACAGCTTAGAATGACAGGAACAATTCGAAGGCGAGGAGAGCTCACGGCTGATCCTTCTGACATGCCGTTTGACTCCGGGTACGACGCTGTCTTCGTCGCTGGAGGAGTCGGTGGCGTCGGCGTCTGCGAGAATGATCCGAACAAGCTGCTTTGGTGGGAGCCGGGTCGGGTTTGGTGGTGCGTTTTGGTTTTGATGGATCATCTTGGGTTTGGTGAGGGTGGTGGTGGTGGTCATTTGCGCTGAAACTTGGGGTAGGGAGAAGGAGTGCTTGCTCTGGAATTTAAGGTTGGGGAAATGAAATTGGGTTTCTGTTGATGTGAAGAGCGAACGTCTAAGAAGGGAAGGCAAAAATCGTACACAGAGCAGTGAGTTGTAGTGAGTGAGTGGAGTGATAGTGAGGGAGAAAGGTTTAATTTTAGAATCTGGAGGTTGGATATTCCCTTTTTAATAAGAAAGAGGGGGAAAAGAAAGAGGAGAAAGAGATGTGTGGGGTCCACTGTTTTTGCTTACGTCTGAGTAGAGAGAAATTTTTAAATGTTCCGGTACATCACGTGGTTGTTGTATTATCCAATAGACATATGACATGTGAAATTACTCTCCAACTTACTGCATTGTTTTTTATAACATGTGACGGGTTGCATTGTAAATATTTCACGTGTCTTATGTCTAGTTGATGATAAACCAACCGCGTAGTGTACTGGAAACATCCCTACGTGGACCCGCACATGCCACATCGGCAAGCAAAGGTCGAATATAACTGATTGTTTGACTCTTTAACAAAGCAAGTTGACAGAAATGTACAAAGTGACCCTTAGTAATTTTTGGGTGTTAAATGCACGCGCGTGGTAGTGTCTGTCCACTATGTAATAACCCGAACCTAAATTAATACTTAATTATTAAAGTATTCAAGTGAAAGACAATTTTATCCCTAAAGTATTTTATTGGTTTTAAAATTAATTTTTATCGTTCGGGGAAGAATTTGGGGAAGCGAGCCACAACATTACGTTGGGCTCGTTGATACGAGTCCGTGCATATATTGTGGGCTCGAATCGGAGTTATGTGAAGGAAATACAATAAAAAAATTAAATGAAGGGTAGAATGGTAATTTAGCAAGTCAAAAAAATCAGAATCAGTTTTAAAACAGATTCTCTCCCCGTGCGACATTTTATTGTAATAACCGAACCTAAATTAATACTTAATTATTAAAGTATTCAAGTGAAAGACAATTTTAAAACCAATAAAATACTTTAGGGATAAAATTGTCTTTCACTTGAATACTTTAATAATTAAGTATTAATTTAGGTTCGTTATTACACACTAGGTGTAGGACATGTGGAATGTTTCCAATGCAAATTACGCACATGTGTCATAAAAATAATGCAATAAATTAAAAAGTAATTCCAAATGTCCCAGTACATTGGATGGTGCACCACCACGTGGTGCATCTTACATTTAAAAATTTCTCCTCGCAAGACTTGATTCATGCCACATCGGTAAACGTAACTGATTCTTTGACTCTTTGACGAAGCAAGTTGACAGAAATGGACAAAGTGAGACATGAAGACAATAAGATAGTTCGCAGGAGTGATTATGGATATGTCGGAATCACTTTTGAGTATGTGCTTCTTTGTGTATCACTTTAATAGCGCGTTTACTAATCCGTAATCAAATTGAGAGGAATTGAATTGAGGAGGAATTGAAATGAGGCGGAATAGGAATCGATTCTGTTGAAGTTGTTTACTAAAAGCTGTTTGGAATCGAATAGAATTTCATAAAGTCATTACTAATTCAACAGAATCGAATATAAACAAATATGATTACTAAAATGCCCTTGTCCCAAATCAAATATTCTATATACTTTTTTAAAATAAAATTTGATATAGTATATAATAGTAAGAAAAAATGACATTCTTTTTTTATTTCATAGACACACTAAAATGATTTTGTTTATTTATTTTTATTTATAAATTTAAATATTTCTAATAAGTATTTTTTTATAAATGTAATTATTTCTATTAAGTTTTTTTAAAAATAAATGTAAGTATTTCTATTAATAAGTATTTTTAATTATATAAATATAAGTATTTCTATTAGTTAATCCTTAACACTAAAATGATTTTGTTTTTATTTATAGGGTTAAAGATAATCTTGGAAATAATGAAAGTAAGTGAGGGCATAAGGGGAAAAAAAATTTCATTCCGATTATGGATGAAATCTGGAATCCAAATACCTTATGTATGTTGGGAATCCAAATCACCCAAATCTTGGAATTCAATTCCATTTTTTGTGTGGGCCCGCGCACTTTTGATTTCTCCCAATTTTAGTAAACACAAGTATAATCCGTAATCGGAATTGGATTCCTTATTTTCATTCCACTTACGAGTTAGTAAACGTGCCATAAGTGATTTTAAGTGATTATGAGAAGAAGCACCTCCATGTGTTTTCCCATAAAATCACTTAAAACCACTTAAAGTGATTTTTAGCCTATCTAAAATCACTCACAAATGAGTCCTAAATGATATAAAATGAGTTCCAGAGGGTAAAGTAAGATTTGATCCATAATTTTGGTGACACAATACTAATTAAGCCTTTATTTGATCAAACAGTATTATAAAATAAATTAGGTTTTAAATCAACAATTAATATGCCGAAGAAAGAAACCAGCTCTTCAAAACCCAGAATTTATTCTTCCATTTTAATAGGATTCTTCCATTTTTTGTCTTTGATAAAACTGTCATCATTATGTGTGGTGTAATAGTTTTAAAAAAATGGCGCCAGGTAGTGTTAGCGACATAAACACAACAGTTTTAGAGAAACCTCGATGCTTCATAGTTGGGGAATAATATTGCTCTTGGAGTTGAGGAGCAAAAAGACGAGGCTTTGTGTATATTCTATTGCTTGGAGCCTAGAAAGTGTAAGTAAATCCTCCCAACACAACCCTTTCACAACAGCTGTTTCACCATCAGATAGAAAGCTCAAGCTCAGTTTTACAGACATAACTACTTTGTTCGAGTAAAATGTCAAGGAGAAAGAAGATGGAACCCGATGCCAAAATGTTTAGTTAATTCAGGTGCAGGAAAATCCTATTGGCATATTATGCAGTGCGGTGAGACCAAACTCAACTCATCTAAAAGAGAGATAAAAGGAGCATTTCAAAATTACTTCTAATCATCTAAAGCTCCTCTATACAATGGCTGGCCCGAGCAAAAAGGTTATACCGAAGACTCACTACTGCTTCCTGTAATTCTAAAGACCTGGTCGGCCGCCAAATTTCTGTTCGGTAAAACAAGTGAAAGTAGAAGAGAGGAAAAGAAGTCAAGAAATAGTGGAATAGAATACAATTCTATACTTCAATATCTTCATAAGAACGAAGCATACTTTATAAATCAGGTTTGATATCTTCGTTCTTGCTTATGGAAGGGTTTTGTCCTGCTTGGGGTGCTGCTGCTGCTGCTGCCTTGGAGAGGTCCCTCAGAGTACCCTACGGTTCACAGAGTGCAAAGACAAAAAAAATAAAAATAAAGCAGTGGAAATTTCAATGAAATCACTGAACAGAAAATAAACTGTTTTCGTGACAGATATTTCCTTGTAAGACCACCTTAGAGATTAATCCAAACGAAAACTGAGTATTGACCCTAAATGAAACTGCAAATGCGGTGAATGCAATTGCATCTTAATAATCATATTCACAATGGTATTTAAGACAGACTTCCATTTACCATGATAGAACTGTACAATATGCAAAATGGTACCAAGCACAATCATTATACAAACCACCAGAAATAAATAGTGAAGAAACAAGCCACTTGTATTTACCTTGTTTGCCCACATAAGTCCACATGCATTGCAAAGGGTTCTTGGTCCATCAGGTCCACGTCGCATCATTGGTGTACACTTCTCATTGATGCCACAGTGTCGACAGCTGGCAATAAATCCACAGTACATAGCAATAATAAGATTACAAAAATGAGTTCAAAGAGAAAGATCCTACTGCTATCAAACTTTTTATCAAACTATCTTCGGAGAGTAGGGATTCGAACTTGAGACCTTGGGTGTAGGGGTAAATGCTCTTTTCACTGTATACTCATGGAAAGCAATAAAACTATCGTCACAGTTCAAGGTGCTCACATGTGTAAATTTTGACGAAGAGAAGCCAAGAAAATATAACCCTACTTGCAAAAGTATTGCACCACAATTATTCTACTCTCAAAGATTATATGTCATATTTTATGGGAAACTTAAAATTTCATTTAATGAAAGAAGAAAACGAAAGTTGGGTTAAAAGGAAAAAAAGGAAAAAGCCTTTAATTGCTTAGATAATCAAGGCTAGATAACTGATTCTATCCCAAACAGAATCCACCTCCTCCACACCCTATCATCAAAATTCTTTTCATTTCTTTCAAAGCAACCTGTCCAAATAAAAGCCAAAGCTAAACATTGCCAAAGCGTAATAGCCTTTTCTGCCCCAAAACCCAAAATATCCTTGGCCATCAGAGATAAGATAGCATATCTTGAGCAGAGCAGTGTACTTCAGCAGGTCACCACAAGCTCAATTTCTTACAGTTATATCCTTTCCAAATTTAAACCTAGTATAAAATTACAACCTTCAAATGCATTAATTACAAAAATATGTTTGTTCCTCTGCACTATCTTCTATACAGCTGAATTACCTTGTTATTCCACATATTACTTGTCCTATTTCATGACCCATTCAATTTGCATATTCTTTACATTTAACAGTACAATTGAAAAAGTCTTCAATAGTGGTGCTTCATCAACAACCACCAGACAACTTCACTAACCACATGACAGTTCTGTATACTCGTTTTGGTTTCTCATAGTTCTGGGTTTTAATAAAGCTATATGCATTTCTAAAATATATAAGAGCTACTGGATCGACTTATTTGCTATCCTTAAAATCTATAAATATCTTTCTTCCAAGCCTGCCTTGTCCAAATTGTTCCTACATCCATGAAGGTCTACTTAACAATTTGTTATAAAATTTTAATTTCTTATGTAAAATTCACAGATTGCAGACATTAAGAAATTTGAATAAAACATGTTAACTTACACAGCCTCTTGATGTCGGGATCCATTACCATCCTGACTCCAGCTCTCGTTCGAGCCCGAACTTGTGACAGCTGATGCAGAATCATCATTATTGGGTTTAGAAGATGTGAATTGACCTTTCTTTCGTTGCATCCTACAGCAGTAATCATGAACATCACTCAAATTTGCCATAGGCTAATAAAGCATCATAATTCATTTATTAATGACAGCTATTTAGAATGAGGAAATCCCTGAAAGTGAAAACAAGGCAACCGCAGAAGGGAAAAAGCATATCTAACACAAGGTTGAAAATGTTGATGTTGGTGGAAATCTCGGTTGATTCTGATTGACAGAAGTATCAATGTTGAATTAACTTTATAACATTGAATCATAAAGTAAATCAATTAATAACATCCCTAGCAGTGAGAAAAGTACCTTATTACCTATATTCTGCCTAAAGTGAAGTCACATTCAGCCCATGGAATTAGTGTACATAAGCAACATCCCTAGCAAGCATCCCTAGAAATGAATAAGGCTATATGCTAGCATGATATAGCTACTGGTTCATGAACTACTTACTATTTGAAACTATACATCATTGGAGCCATTTATTGGTTTTCCATCACTATTCTTAGAGTGAAGTCATAAAATACAACAAAGAACAAGTATTCCTGCAAAAAATTGAACTAGTTTACCTCATAATTCATTGATTATTATGACAAATGCAGATGCCATACCTAAGTGCAACCTCTTTTCGAACAGTATAACGAATCTTCTCGTCAAAATTTCGTTCTTTCCGTTTTTCACGGAATCTAATTAGTGAAGCCAGTCTTTGAGGGACACTCAACCGTTGTGGAGTACTAGTAAGGCCCTGGTTGAATTCTTTGTTAGCAAGATACTAGAATACAAATAACTGTTAAGAAATCACTTGAGACCAAGTTCAGATACCCGATTATTATGCTGCATGGTTACTGGGACAGCAGGCATGCTTGGAGGTACTTCACGGCCCCCCAATAGTAACAACACAGCTTGAACCTGAGGCAGGTAATTCAAATAAATCAGAAGGCTTTCTCTTTATTAAGCTACTAAGAAGATAAAGTAGCCACAAGTAAACAAATTATAGATTTCAAAGTACCAAAAGAACATTCGAAAGACTACAGTTTTCCATATGCAAACTTTTGAAACATGTGCCAGAAAGTAACAAGCATGGCAGTCTTATACTACTTTTACTTTCTGTAATGTGTACAGATATAACTCAATCTAAGTTTAGGATCCAATGTTATTGTTTACATATCTACATGCTCCCCAGTTTTATATAGAACACTAGTAACACTCCATTTATTATGTATGGCCATGCCCGCCAATAGGCTCCCATTTTACCATTTTTCACTTATTTGTGTTTACAGTTATATTTACAAATCGACATGGTCCACAATATTATCTAGAACTCTAGGAACACTCCATTTACTATGTAAGCGGCCAAGTCTAAGAATGGTTCTCCCATCTTACCATTATCCATATTTATATTACATTCCAAATTCTCTAAGTTCTGTCTAACTCTTCAATGCCAAAAATTCAGTATGCAGATACATTTTCAACATTACTTGAGTAACTAGAAAAACTATGCTTCCCAGATCAGTTTTCTTGTAAAAATCAAACATTTTCGCCAGTCATGTGATACATCATATTCATGAGAATTCTATTAGACAATCAAAAGACATTCATAAAATGTACAATAAACCAAATACTTGAAGCAATTCATCTCGAGCATAACCATTATCAATCAAAGCTTAAACAAACACGACAACAAGCGCATAATGTGTTAATAAAGCACGCCAATAGAGCTAATTCCAGTAACAAGCCACACAAGCATAAATAAAATATACCATGGGGAGAAAACGACAACAACTGGCAGCATAAAACTACAGGACAATCAATCAAATCACCTTCTCAGGTGACACAGAGTCGAACACGAAAACCTGACCCTGAAACGACAATGTGAGCTGATCCCCATTTTCGGGGCCATGGTCCATCATCCCATCACGAGTATCAGAAAGATTCATGGGGTCAGATGGGACATCGGCTTCGACAAGTTCAGCTCCACCACTTCCATTATCATGATCATCAGCCACCCCATTTACATTGCTTATATGGTCCAACCCGTGATGATGCTCATGCTCTTGCATGTATTGCAAATGCAGATTATCATTCATATGCATGAGTTCATCGCTGCCACAGATGTCATCCATTGATCACTCCTCAATTTGTATCACACTCTTCCAAGATCACTACTCTTTTGTACAAACTTGTGTAAATTTACTGCTTTTCACCTTCATGTCAATGCTAAAGCTATCAATTCAAAGATCAAATGTCTCAGTGCTCTGTTTGGTTGCCAGGAAAATGCGGGGAAACAAAATTATAATAAAAATTGCAGAGAACTGTGCTAATACACGCAAATGATGTATTTAGCTCATGGTAGTATTACTGTGTTTGATTGCCTAGAAAATGCAGGAAAATTAAGAAGAAGAAAAAAGGAATCTTGACAGAATTGTACGAAATGGAGTTGCATGTATAAGTGAGAGTGATTTGGTTAGTTGAAGTTAGTAATTGAACATTTCCATAATTTTCCTCAGGTTTCTGGGCAAGCAAACAGAAATTTCAATACGAAATGGAGAAAAAAAATGGAAATTTTACATCATCGGAATTACCATTCGAGGGTAAGATAATTCAGAACTGGGATAACGATATCCGAGAAAGGAATAATTAATTCCGATTCCCGTTTGTGATTCGAAACGATGTACAGCATAAAAAACAGAACACGAGAAACTTGAAAATTCTGGTGGAGATGAAGAACGAAGATGTGTGGCCGTTGGATTGAAGTGAGCGACTTTTATGATCAACGGTGGGATCGTGCGGAGGCCTTCTGTTGTCAGGTATTTCGAGAATTGAAGATTTGTCCTCAATCCATTAGATTTAGGGTTTCTTAAAGAAATAACATGTTTATATAGCATTAGAAAACTGGCTTCTCTTTTTAAAAAAATAAATAAATAAATAAATAACTGACTCTTGACTTTTTTCATAAAGGTAAGAGTTTAATAAACTGACCTATTTTGGGATATTGCAAGGTCGAATACAAGACTTTGGATAACCAAATTTGTTTACCAAATAATGTGTTAGCTAATGTCTCAAATACCTTACTCTATCTTAATAAAACTGTAGAATGTCTTCGACCCTTGGATAATCAATATGTTCATCAAATGATGTGTTAGCTAATGTGTCAAATGAGAGTTAAGGATTGGTTACATATTTTTAATCTCAACATTGGATTGCATTCATTAAATGTGTTGGTAAATTTAATATGCAACATATATGTAATCCAAAGTTCAAGATTAGAAATATATAGCCAATCGTTAACAGAAAATACTTATTGGAGAATCTCCCTGTGTCAATTACCTTACTCTATCCTAAAAACACGGTAGAATGTTATCGACCTGAGATAACCAAATATGTTCATGAAATGATGTGTTAAGCGTATGTGTCAAATACCTTACTCGTCTTAATAACACTATGATAATAGACAAAGGCTGGTTCAACTTCTAGAGCCGTGCATGTAGGGAGATTTGAACCCAAGTTCTATCTTCACCTCACCTATGTCACACTCTCATGAACATGGAAGGAGTCCAGCCGTATTCAATCGAACTTTGCTCCTATGATCCATCACCAAAGTGGAAAACTAAATTCAACCAAAATCTCAACAGAACAACTGAAGCAAAACCCATTTGGTGGATATATGATCCCAAGAACAATATGACTATCACACGATTCACCTGTTAACTATAAAAAAGGGAAGTTGTTCTTAGCACTTCAAAAATATAACGGAGAAATTGCATTCTGAGTACTAGATGACTTTATTTAACTGTCAATAACAACTCCCTTAAAAAAAACTTGCAACTTCAAGAGCAAGAGAACCCATGCAGAGAGAGAGAGAGAGAGAGAGAGAACTTATGGTCTGGAAATATTCAATAAGTAATGTCTGCCCATCAAGTCATTTATTCAATTGGGCTTACAAATCATTAGTGTCATTGACACGTCAAATAGAAACATTCCTCCATGAAATTACAAAGGTTCTTCCATTCCCAAATGGCTAAGAGGAAATATTCATTTTCCAATGAGAGAGAGGTGACGACTGACAAATAATCTGTATATCCTATGTTACAAATCCATCACTGTGAAAGAAGGGCACACATGTCTCACCATAGAATACAACTTCCACCAGCAGGTGAAATTTGTAAAGCCGCATAGTTTCCTCATACAAAAGTTGACATTAAATTTCAAGGACTAATGTATTTTACTATTTGGCCCTTCATCTAATTGGACCCTAGAATTACAAAATAATGAACAGAAAATAAATCCTATTAATCTCGTGATCGGCCCTCCTTCCTGCCACGCAATCTAATCTTTGGTCTATCATCCCCATTTGCTCTTCCAGAATTTGCTTCATCATGCCTTGCCACAATTCTTAGTGGGTGAGCTTCCGTGTTGAAAACCCATTCATCTAGTGAGATGACTGAGGAGGGTGAAAAAAGAAGATAGAGATATTTGAGAGTCTCCGCAAGAAAGAAGCTTTGCATCATATTGTCTTTGTCACCAGTGTTAACCTGATAACCACCAACAACCCGCATAAATGAGAAACCATATGTTACCAGTAAAAAAACATAAAATTATTCCACCGGCTCGAAGCTTCAGTCTACTAAGGAGCAAGTATATTTATTAGTTCAAATATTCATGAGATGAAAGCAATAATGGATACGATAAAATATTGCAGCCCCAAAAGATCATTGGTCAAAAGAAAAATGTTTTTCAGTTAACACCCAACCTCTAGAAAAAGCATCAACAACACGAGATTCAACCATGAACAAAAGGTCATGCAAATTAAATGCATAAGAAAACTTGAATGGAGGGGCAATGGTAGTTATGAGTTTGAGAAGGGCATACATCTTTCAGTCCAACATATCCTGACTCTATGCGGGAGTTCTTTTCAAATGCTTGAAATATATTCCAGCCCCACTCTTGGTATGTCTTGTTGCCAGTCAAACGCCAGAGGTAAAAAAGTGATTCAATTGTCTCTGGTCTCAATATGTTCCATGACGTACCCACACTCAAGTCCTGGAAATATCAACCATAGACACCATGAGAGAAAATATTAAGTACGTTGCATCGAATAAACAAAAATCAGGATAACTAACCTCGCCAGCACGAAAGAAATAGTTCTCTCCAGCTAATTTTGTTGGTGTAGACTGGTAGAAATTATAGCATGTCCAAGCAAGCTGAAAAATAGGCTTACAGTATCCAGTCAAACGCTAAAAGGGTAGACTGTTTGGAAGCTGACTATTATTAAAAAAAATTACAAGTTTTATTTGTACTTTTTTCTATTGGGAAAGATGAACTTATAATAAATAAAAGAAAATTAAATTACAATAAAAGTCAGACAAGATGTCTATTTATGCTCTCAACCAACAATATCTAAAACTACACAGATTCACAATAGGCCCAACAATATTCACAACTCATGAAAATTCTCTCTACATAAAGAACCAATGAAATATAGCTTCTTTTGTTTTTTTTCCCCTTTTTGGCTAGGCAAACTACCCACCAGAGATTCAACCCCCAAACTCATTCTTCACCCTTATTCTGCCCAACAGTATTCACACTAAAACAGTTATATAAGACTACCTAACTGCCTTCCAACTTCTACTTGAGCAATATAAGCTGTTTGAGTCACATTTAAACCTAAAAACATAACTTTTACAAGCTTTAATCTATCATATAAACTACCAAAAGGCCCTAACACAAACCAGTTCTTACTGTTCTATATCGGATTTAGTGCTGAAAAGTAATATGACAAGTTTCTACAATGTCCTGACATTTTTAGTATACACATTGTACTCTCTAGCACAAAATTGTGGGCATGGTTTGGATGCAACAGAATTGTGACAACTAAGGTTGCTTCCACAAAACTTATACATAGGAAAATTTGTGTGCCAAATCACACACACAGCATCTCAGTTAATAGAGCCTGTCCAACTGACATGAAATATGGGTTCAAAAGAGGCCCTATATCTCAAAGTAATACCTCTTCTGCAAGTGACAAGAATTTCTTAGAGTCGTCAGGACCATAACCAGATGATCCTAAAGCCAGCATTCCTGGAGCAAAGCACGCTAGTTCGTCCATCTGCATTGGAAAATGCCACTCAAAATGAAACACAGTAATTTATTGACGTAGCATTAATGACACCGCAAACGATAATTTACCTTATTTGTCAGAGTTCTCCCATTCTTCTCGCATATATATGTAAAAGATGATGGTGTTGTTTTCCGGATCAAGCTCAACATACCTTTCATTGATTTCTCCCACATATCTCTGCTTCCAAAATTCCACAAGAATTTTGACATCAAGAAAAATTTAAAGAAGACCATGACCACATATCCACTTCAAAATAGAGTTCAGAAAAAGAAAAGGTAAAAAGTAAAAAAAAATAAAAGGGACTACAGGACTTTTTGACCTTAAAGAACTACAAGATTTTGTGGCCTTAAAGAATACAGGTTCTTCCTAGTACCAGAGCAAAAGTCACATGATGCAATTTATGATTTCTAATGTTAAGTTCTACGACAAATTTGGTCTTTCAAGCAGACATGCTTCTCATAGCTCTTTAAACCAACCAGAATTTTGTTGTGGCAAAGTGACTATAACTATCTAAAGAAAATGACAAGCTTCTTACCTATAAGGCTTTACAGCTGAAGTTCTATTCCCCTGTATCCAAACTTTGAGTAAATATTCATAGAAGCTGCAATGGATTGTTTCAAGTTGATTACACCATTGTTTTAAGCCAATCGCACCAGTATACCTTACGAAACCTGAAACTCAGAGAATTACATAATTCATATCAAAAATTTATGCTTACCTGTCACCCATAGCGCCAAAGGTTATAGTAGAGTACGCTGACGTTCCTCTTTCAGGGTCAATATAAATAGGAAGCAAGCCATCATCAGGGAAAGTTTTGTTAAGCTGCACTATAACATTCTCAGCCTGGAAATCAACATTCAAGCAATTAGTTTAACATCAATAAAATGAAAAGTCACTGATCTATGCCTTTCTTATATAACCTAGAGAGACATACAAGTTATGTTCTGAATACGGTTTACACACATACTATGAGCAACAAGTCATAATATACCAGTCATCTTGAGTTAAATCAAACAAAATGTTCCTGTAAATGCGCTATTTGACCAGGGTAAAGAAAACACTAGTACACATGGTAGTAAATGTACCTTCTGCTGATATTTTGGGTCTCCTGTCCTCTGAGAAAGAGCAATAAACTCCACCTGCTCTGTGCCAGAATCTGCCAAGATACTTTCACCCTAAGAGCATGATGAATTCAAATATCAGAAATATTAATCAAATTCCAAAACACTACTTGTAATTGTTCAAAATGTTTCAGAAAAATTACAAAAGAGAACTGCGCATGCAACAATATCAATAAGCATAAACACAACTTAGGGTAAGTGATATCATAACAAGAGAATCTGAAAATTGTATTTTTTCTTCACTACTTACTCCAGTCCAAGAAGGATTGTGCGGTTTTCCATGTGCCAAGTTGATAATGTTGTAAGGGATTCCACTAGGTGTATCCCATGCAGGCAGCAATCTGTCTGCAATATCTCTAGCCTTATCAAGGAAAACTTTATCTTCTGAAAGATCATATGCACTGAGAAGGCCACCTACAACTCTGGGTTTTCAGAAAAAACAATAGACATGATACATCAGAAAAGCTGCTTTTAGAAACCAAAAAAGCAGGAAAAATAAAGTGAAAGCCCAAACAGCCTGTTATAAAAGGGAGAAAATAATTAAAATCAACCATATATTAAACCTTATAATGCAACCTTATGGTTGTCTCAAAAACACTAGCCTCATAATCCTTGTTAAAATCCAAAGAGTTTGCAACCCACCTGCCACAGAAAAGATATTAGTTATAAAACATTTATTATAAAGATATAATGTGTAAAGTTGTAGAATGAGGTTGTGAGCAAAAAGAACAAAAAAAATAGAAGGGAAAAATAAATGAATAAGTGATACGTAAGAATCAATGGTTTAAAAAGCGCAAATAGATGGGAAAAATAAACGAATAAGTGATATGTAAGAATCAATGGTTTAAAAAGCGCGACTCGCCCACGAGGCGCTGAGGAAACACACCAGAGCGCTCAACGCAGGGTGGAATTCCGTTTAGGAATTATCCAGGCATGCTGGAGGCGCAAAAGAAAAGGTGATCTAAGATGGTTTACACAGTGCAATGAAAATCTGTCAAAGCGCTGTGCAATGAAAATATGTCAAAGCGCTGTGCAAAGATTAATTTTGGTTCAAGCTGAAGGAGATAAGGGACAAGAAGCTGAAACAGCATTCATAGATATATACATAGGACTTGATAGTTAACAGAAATATGGCCCGACACAGGAGCAATGACACAATATAGCCCAGGTATCAATCCCCAAATAGTTTGGACTTTGACATAATTAAGTGAGGGCACTGGACACACTATAACTATGTATAATTAGTAGCATGACTTCTTTTCTCTTATTTCCTTGCTTTTAAGTAAGCGCGTGAGTTTAACTCACAAAGAAAATGTGATCCATACGAAAAGACGAGGAGAACAGCTTATATTACAAACTAGGAATAAAAGAAAACTTCCAAGAAAATTTCTAGTGAAAATTAAAAAACCTTTAGAGCCTTTGGTGGTTAAAGACAGAGAGTAATGCGATAAGGGTTCAAATACCTATCCACAGAATATGCTACCAAAGAAAATAAAAAATAGAAACTTCAACTCACTCTCTAGCTTTCTGGAACTGCTCATGAAGACCCATTATGTACAACGTATCAAGAGAGTCTACTATTGTTGCTCCAAGACCACCAAAGCTATTAACACCATTCTTTGATTGTGGCTGGTACATGGAAAACAATTTTTATGTTAGAAATTTGTACTAAACAGAACAACATCATCAATAACATATGGAAAGTAAAAAAAAAATTAACTTGGCATTTTGAGAAAAGATATTAAGTTTGTGGTCATTACAAATAGAACTGTCAGTGCACCCAGGCAACTTTAATGCTCCTTAGATTGTTTAGCAAGCACAGGAAAAGGAATGTAGTGTATCAGATTAGAGACATTAGCACCTACATTTATTTTGTTGAACAATATGTAAGACACATGCTGAGATTAATCAGGCAGATACAAAGTCTGTAAACATATCATCTGCTTTTTAATGTGTAGGAAATATTTAAATTTTACTGTTGATATATTTTTTTAATTTACTGTTAATTTCTCTGACTAATTCTCCACTAACGCATCATTTATCCTCCACAACACATCACAAGTGCTCCACCTCTCCTACGCCCAACAGAATATTGATCAATGAGTCTCCACCATTAAGATCAATCGATAAAGTCCATTGAACCTAACATGTGGACTTCAACATTGTTCCAACAAAAATCCATCCCTGCGTCCTCCTGGACTCTTGCACTCTATGTTCTTTGCCACTACTCTCCAACCTTTGGCCAAAGATTTTCTAAGGCCAAATAATTCTTCACAGCACCAAATGAGTCTAAAAATTTGGAAGTGGCCAGTAATACTAAAATTTTACTGCTGCTTAAGAGCTTACATAACGTTAGAATACCATACAATATATAGGACCCGATACAAAAGGATCCTAGGACAATCTCCTTAAAGAGATGAAAATAAATAGATCAGTGCAGACAAATATTTTTTGTTTAAAAGACCATAACTTAAGTATTAAAGGGAGAGTATGTACAGTGCCATCCACTTAATAATTTTGCTTATTACAGTCTAATTTCAGAAACCCAATATGTAATAACTTTTCTAATTAGTTACATACTGGCTGAAAGTTAGACCAAAGCTTGAAAACCCTGCCAAAGTCAAAACTTCGGCAAACCAATGATCAACTTAAGATACACCAGAAGGAAAATAAAACCTTGTAGGACTCATTTCAGCAAACAACACAAAAGGAATACGTGGGTAAAAAAAGGCCATAATGCAGTGTACATGCTTTGGGATACAACTTTTAAAAATGAAATAGATAATGATATACTTGAAAGGTCCATTATACCTGCAGTTCATCTTGGCCCCATGCATACTTCTCATATGAACTCCATGCATGAATCATAGCTTCTTTCACTTTTTCTTGTCTTTGAATGTCAATCGGGTCATCTGGGACAACCTCTTTCTCACCATCCCTGCGCTTGAATATGTTCTTTTTAGTTGCACCACCTTGCACATATTCCGAGTCTTCCACCTGCTTGTACAGTGTACCATTAGTTGACACTTGGCACATATCTACCTCTTAAAAAATAGACTAAAAGAATGCTGCTGGGCATTCCAAAATATATATGTTCATCTCAAGGCACAAATATCTAATCAAATCAGGTTACATACAACATAATCTGTTCAAGTTCAAGGAATATTTGCAGCCCGATAAGGGGGCCTTAAAGCTCTTTAATAAATTATAAATGTTTTATTTGAAAACATGTTTATAGTGGCTTTACACAGTCGGGTGGTGGGAACTGGCATAAAAACTATTAAGTGTTAAATTATGCCTGTAATAGCACTACCCCATCCCAAGTAAAAGGATGAAAATGATGGCAACTAAAGACCACAGACAAGAAGTAGCTCAAGCTTAAAGATGAACCAAGGCATAAGTATTTAAACGCTTACCAAACTTTTCAAATGGTGCAATTGTTCATTTAACTTAGAAACTTCTTCCTGCAAGTCATAAACAAGATCATTAGATGCATGAAATTATAACAAATAAAAAAGGTACAACTCTCAGGTATGCAATAGAGTTCACTTTTCAATGCAAAAGGTTCGATAAAAACAGTCAAATAAAAGATGGATGACTACAGATAACTAGGATCTCTTCTGGGGAATCTAGTTACTCCTAAATGGCATCCCATGATAAATTTATTCACCATTTTTCCAATTCACAATAGCCCAGGATTATACTTCAAATCTAAAACGCTTCCACCATCCATAACATTTGTCATGGTTTCCATTAGACCAAACTTAGCGCTCCTCCTCTCATAGTTGTAACAATCAGTCTATCATTTGCTACAATCAGTCAATCAAACACTTGCTCTGAAATTTTAAATCCTAATAAAAGAAACGCACATCGAAGGTACCAAACATATAAATATATCTTGTGAGAGCACTTAGTGAACTTCAAAGTCCCCTATAATGAGATCAACCATTTTTTTCATCCAGGGTAAGTGATGCTAATATACAGTTCAAATTTTCATCCTCATTTTCCCGGGATTTATCAGCAATCAAACAGACCATACAACTATCAAATCAAAATCACAAAAAGTAAAAGATTGAGAGTAAGACCAACCTCGTGCTCTCTGAGGAGAGTTTGACGGTCCCAAACAACCAGAGTGACGCAAACAAAGGCTATGAAAAGCAAAGCCAAGCGTTTCGGTCTCTTCAAGTAATACGATGGGTTACAGTACCTCAATCTGCTCGACGACGATGATCTGGTCCTAGCCATCATATCACACAAACACTAACCTTACGATTCAGAGCCACAACATGGAAAACTCAACGAAACGTCTTTCCTCGATCTGAAAATAAAGAAACGGCATTCAAATTGTTTTGTACAATCGAAGCGCTGGAAATGAAAACGGTGTGTAATTAGAAACGTTTCGAGCTGCAATGATAGAGGGGAATGGGGTTTGATGGTTTTTCCCTTTTGGATGTGATCTCCCGTCGAATGAGGTGCGCGTTTCGGTACCCAGGACGAAACGGTGGAGAGAGGAAGGAGAGGCTTTGTGATGACTTTTGAACTTTGTCGATCCGTGGAAGTTTAATATGGAGAGAGAGAGAGAGAGAGATATATATATATATATTGTGGAAGAGAAAGACTGAAGACCAAGAAAAGTATTTTGTTGTCTGCAAAAGAAAAAAGACAATTTTGTTGTGAGCAAAAATAAATAAAATAAGTTTGAAGTTAGCAAAAATAAAAAGAGTTTTTAGAAAAAATTCGATAATATCGCGATATATAAACCAATTGATGTGGCGAACAGACTGAAAATATCGATAGCGAAATTTTCCCCAAAAATTGACCATAAATAGATGGGATTATTGCCCAAAATATCGCTAGTAAAAAAAACGAAATTTTCACGGAATATTTATGATGTCGACGGAGGAATTCGCCAGGAAAGGTATCTCCCCGCCACACGTCAATTCTGGGTTTTTTCCAATTTTTTTAAAAGAAATAGTATAGCCGAGCGGCTATACTTTTAAAAAGAAATAGTCTAGCCGAGCGGCTATACTGGGTTTTTTAATTTTTTAAAAGAAAGGGTATAGCCGAGCGGCTATACTCGGTTTATTAATTTTTTAGAGAACTAGTATAGCCGCGCTGCTATACTGGGTTTTTTCAATTTTTTAAAGAAATAGTATAGCCGAGCGGCTATACACGGTTATTTTCTATTTTTTTTAAAAAATAGTGTAGCCGCACGGCTATACTCGGTTTTTTTTCAAATTTTTTTTAAAAAAATAAATAGTATAGCCTAGCGGCTAAACTGGGTTATTTCCAATTTTTTTAAAAGAAATAGTATAGCCGGCGGCTATACTCGGATTTTTCCAAATTTTTTAGAGAAATAGTATAGCCGTCCTGATATACTGGGTTTTTTCAATTTTTTTAAAAGAAATAGTATAGCCGCGGCTATACTCGGATTTCTCCAATTTTTAAAAATAGTATAGCCATCTTGCTGTACTCGGACAATTACAATTTTACAGAGAACAAAATGATGTTGCACCTAGGGGTGGGCATGGTTTGGGTTGGTTCAATTTTGGGCTCAACCCGAAACCGAACCGAACCCTCTCGGTTTGGTTATTTTGGAAACCGAAACCAAATCATAAGTGATGAAAACCGACCACTTCGGTTAACCGAGACTTGTTGGTTTGGTTTGGTTCGGTTTCGATTTTTGGCTTTCTTAGAGAGAGAGAGAGAAGAAATAAAAGCAATGAAGAGAGGGAGAGATGGAGAGGAGAGGAAGAAAAAGAGAGAAAGAGAGGAAGAGATGGAGAAGAAGAAGAAGAGAAAAGAAAAGAGAGAAAGAAGAAGGAAAAAATGTATTATATATATATAAATTTCTTTAAACTATGTAATATATATATATATATATAAACTATGTATTATATATATATATATAAATTTCTTTAAACTATATATTATATATATATATAAATTCTTTAAACTATATATTATATATATATATATATAAATTTCTTGAAACTATGTATTATATATATATATTTTATTATAATATTTTTTTAATATTTTCGGTTTGGTTTGGTTAAACTGTGGGTTTAGATATTGCAAACCGTAAACCGAACTATAAATCTCGGTTTAGTTTGGGTTCAAACCGATAACCAAAAAATTTGAAAAAAACCAAACCAACCCGACCCGATCGGTTTGGTTTGGGCGGGTTAATCGGGTTTCGGTTCCAAATGCCCAGCCCTAGTTGCACCAAACCAATGCGATAGAAATCCTCCACAATTTATTTCTTCGCAATGAATAAGTAAACAAGTTAAGTAACTAAAGAAGAGGGGGAAAAATAAATAAAACAAAAGACTCCTTTATAATTCCTTCCAGGCTCTAGCTAGCTCTATATGCAAAAGGTTGGTGACCAGACGAGACTGTTGTAAACAGAAACTAAAAGACGACAACTGATCAATGTGAATTAAATTAGAAACGCGCCATCTATGCTTTTACTTACGATTTGGACTTCCGCTTGAGGAACTGGATTCTGCCAATTAAGATAAAAGCAACAGAGTCAATGTAAAAAATAAGCAGGGAAGGAAGGAATGAAAGCACAAAAATTCATAAAACTAGGATAGGATGGCATGAGGAGGGAATTTAAAATTGAATAGAGGGTTAGGGTTTTGGGGAGACGTTTAATAACATTCTAAGCAAGCTTACTCACTTCCGGAACGGGAACGGGAACGGGAACGTCCACGAGCCATGCGTATGGGAGGAGGACTCTTTTGTCTGTCATTCGTTTTGGCTGCAACTGGGAGGAGGACTCTTATTCAATAACGTGAATTTTGTGTGTCTTATTAAAATGTTTGTAAAAAAATACGTGTATTAAACATGAGAAATACATGCGTACGTATATAATACATTATTAAACGTGAAAGTGCTAAAATATTTATACGAGTATTAACTTTGGAAAAGTAAAAAATCAAAAAGTGACAATAGATACTTGAGTAATGGCCTAATAGTAACGGATAGGGCTCTTGGGCTATGGAGAAATTTAATTAAGGCACCAAAATGATTTCACAAAAGACTTAATAAATAGAAATTAATTATTTTGTGGACTTTTTCTTTAATTTTTGTATATTAAATAATAATTAAAATCTAATTACTAATTAAAGTAATTCAAAAAGGCTAGAATATTACTTAATTACATATATTAAACTAAAGAAGTAGGCCAAAAACAAAAGTAAAGAAACTAATTTTATATTTATATTTATATATATATATAATTTTAAAGAACCTGTCCTGACGAAAGTTCGTCGGCACATATATATGCCGGCGAACTTCCCTGATTAAATTTTCTATTTGAAAGGTATAGCCGTGCGGCTATACTATTTATATATATTTTAAAAAAGAAACGACCAAAGACTATGAGCCACGTGTCAAAATAGTACAGTCGTGAGGCTATACTATTTAAAAATAAAAATAAAAAATGAATATAGCCACACCGCTATACTATTTCTCAAAAAAATTCAAATAGGAACAGTATAGCCGGGCGGCTATACTATTTTTAAAAAATATTAGCCGCGTGGCTATACTAATTTTAAAAAACACTTGGGAAAAACTGAGTATAGCCGTGCGGCTATACCAATTTTTTTTTAATACATATTATTTTCATTCAATAATATATGAGAATTATACGTATGATGGTTAATTAATATATATTTAATTAGTCAAAAGATTGGCCTTGGGCCTTTGTGATTTAAATTAAACCCAATTAGTTAAGTGATTAACTAATTATTTGAAATATATATTATTTTTATTCAATAATATGTGAGAATTATGTGTATAATACGTGAATTTTGTGTGTCTTATTGAAATTTTTTTTAAAAAATACGTTTATTAAACATGAGAAATACGTGCGTACGTGTATTATATATTATTAAACGTGAAAGTGCTAAAATATTTATACAAGTAATAACTCTGGAAAAGTACAAAATCAAAAAGTGACAATAGATACTCGAGTAATGGCCTAATAGTAACGGATAGGGCTCTTCGGCTATAGAGAAATTTAATAAGGCACCAAAACGATTTCACAAATGACTTAATAAATATAAATTAATTATTTTATGGACTTTTTCTTTAATTTTTGTATATTAAATAATAATTAAAATCTAATTACTAATTAAAGTAATTCATGAATTTTTAACATTGCGGTGCAGCGGAAACAGACTAGTTGAGAAGGTTCGCTTCTAGTCTCACAATTAAGCTTTGATATGCTGTAGCTCTTTTGGAGAGTTCTAATTTCTTGTGCCGTGCTCATGCCAGGTCAGAGGCCAAGCACCGCCCATATCAGGCTCCGGGCCAGTTCAATCCATTGAGGTTAATTTGTTGATACCGATACGGCCCAATCTTTCGTCCCGTGCTTAACCCGATCCATCATAATCGTACTTGGGGCGTTAGTGCCCCATTTAAACAGGTTGGGCTGCAGAATGCAGGCACCACCCGCTTGACACTTCTACTTTAACCCCAAACCCAAAGTTTATGCCTTTATTTTTCGTCATTCTGGAAAAACGACATGTCGTGAAGCCATGAATATTTGCAAACCAAATAATTGTAGGCCTATCTAGAAAAAGAATGAAACTAGTGAATCACACAATATAAGACAATCACACTAACTGAATAGAGGAAAGGGATGGCCCTAATGGGGGACTGTGAGTGTGAGACAGAGGGTGAATACCTCGACTGAAATGAATAGTTTATGTATAAGATAGAAATATGGGCAACACACATGTAAACCATATCCATCCTTCTACAATAATCAACCCATATCTCCATTACAACATATAGGAAAGGAAAAGGAAAACGAATTTTTTTTTTTTTTTCAAGGCCAAATCCAAGGCCCAGGTGTTTGATTAATATAATTGTTAAACTATTATGTCTTGAGGAATCTTATTTGAGGACTGCTAATAATTGTTCGATTAAATTTGACGGTTGGATTAAAAAAGCAACTTAAGTTGCAACCTCGAAACAAAGACCCAAGGTATTCAAGTTAAGTCCCTTTGGCTCTCTCTTTCTCTCTCTCTCACGCCCACTACGTTCTCTCGCTCGACTCTTCTCTTTCTCTACTCTGGCTCGCTCTCTCCCAGCCTTTTCCCTTTCGTTGTCCTTCACTGCTGACAGCAAGCATTCCATGAGCTAGTAATCTGCCAAAGAATATAAAAGAGAAGTTGCATCTTAATCCGCTCTTGGTGGAAGGGCTGGTGGAGGAATTACACAACCATCCGCTACGCTTCCTCCATTCCCTAGCAGATTTTCCAGGGCCAGGGCTCTCAACCTCCATGTGAAAGGTAACAACTTCCATCCTCTTCATTTCTCTTTCTAACTGTGCATATGAGGATTTAGATGATTCCAAAGGCGAAGGGTATTTTAACTTAGTATTATTGTCTAGGGTTTCTAACAAATCGATTTCTATGCCCTAATTGGATTTAGGGTTAAATTATTTGGGTATTGAAATGTACGCCATAATTATATTTCTTGTAAATAGTTTGGATTTATAAAGAAATTTGTGTAAGGTTCCTGAAACTGTATTTTAGGTTCTTTCTTTGAAGGAAGGAGTTTTTCTATTTCTGGGTTTTTCTTTTCCTCTTTCATGTTTTTATTGTTTCGGATTTGCCTATGAAAGTCCATGTTCTTGGCTTTATCTTAGTTACTATGAACCATGTGTGTTCTCTTAAGCATAGATTCTCACCCCTATTCTAATTATTTTCTTGTTTATATTTTGGATTTATAAAGAAAAAAACGAACAATTAAATTGAAATTCTACGTAGGCCTATATGGAAGCCTCTACCTATTGAAGGATCATGAAGGGTAGAACAAAATTGTTGTTAGGTTAAAAGATCGAAAATTTGTAAAAGGGTCTTAACATATTGACAATTGAGTGACAATTGAGTGATATTAACATATTTGTGACAATTGAGTGATATTAACATATTGACAATTATAGCAGTTTCTCATACCTATAATTTTCTGTGGTTCAACATGTTATATTCATTGTTGTTTTTCGGTACTTATCATTTTCTCTTTTATATTCTCAGGGCTCTCTAACACAGGTAAAAGAATTGCCTTTACTGGTTTTTGTATAATATTTGGAGAATGAGTTGGTATTTTTTCTTCATACTTGGAATATTGGTTCTTGCGTTCAAAATTTCAGTTAAGTTGATGTGAGCTATTTTTTTATTACTTACAATTTTCTCTTTTATCTTCTTTGTGGCATGAGGTATGTTTCTTAATGCTGAGTTCATGCTTATGTTTTGGTTTTTACTTTTCTTCTTTTGCTTTATGCAATGTAGTAATGATCTATTTCCAGGCATCAATACATGGAAAGGGAAGCAAATTCACAATCAGAAAATTTCTATGTGGTAATGATCTTCGATCACTGCTCTTTTTCTATTCTTATGAAATTCTTGTTCTGAAACTTGAAGTTAATTATACACGTTCATGGTATTGGGCTGTTTAAATGTGTAGAACCCTGTTGCTGCTGCTGCCTGTTTAAATGTGTTGAAATTCTAGTATTGTTGTTGTGCTTTATAAAATATATCCTCTGCCTCTCCCTGTAAAATAGAAGTATTTACTGATGAAGATTATGGATACATTTTGAAAATCCTGCTTGGCTCAACTGAGGTGTTGGTTTTTTCCCTTTTGCAGGTTCTATATAGTCATGATCAAATTTCTTTTTCATTCACCTAATTTATTTGCATTTTTTTGTTTATAATCTTAGCTTTTTTTTCTTGGTCATTTGATTTCTTTACAGGGAAGAGATGATGGAGGAGAGTTCAATTGTGCATCATTTGTATCTTCGCACAGGAGGAAGGCTTGAATTAGAAGGATTAGATGTAGGTCTTGTTAGGCTTGTGTGTGTATTATTGTTTGGAGAAGATTGTACAAATTTTGTATTTTATTAGGAAAAGATTGTACTACTTAATTACCATCTTGTATAAATTGAATATTTATATTTAATTAAATAATAATATTAGAGGCGTTTTTACGCATGAAGTGCATTACCAAGGAATTATTATTATCTTATCAGAAAAAAAAAAAAAAAGGAATATACCAACCAGGACCTCTTAACTAGTTGTTATTATGTTATTGTTGAATTTGATGGGCCCCAGTGTACTTAATAAAATATTAATGACTAAAGTTGATTGGATAGATGATGGGCCCGCTGTTCCTTGGAATGAGTTGAGAGAGTCAACTTTTGTTTGTCACGAATGAGTTAAAATTGGTGAGGAAAGGCATTAGTTACGGCTTCATATGTAACAAAGCTAAAAATTGTAGCTGTTCCGTGACTATTGCGTTTACTCACTAAAAAAGTGACTAAAAATGGCAACAGTCACCAATAAAAAGGGTGACTGTTGCTTTCTTTTTTTGTAGTGTGTCTTTATATCTTAATGTATATCACTCAATTGTCAATTGTCTTTATGTCTTCCACATTGCGAATGCTTTTATCTAAGTACACTACCTAGTGAAAATGTGCTTGTTGGATGCTCTTCATGTGATTTTCGTTCTCCCTTTTCCTCTGGTACAGTATTGTAGACATTTTCGTCTGACCTAGAAATCAATATACTAGGAAAAGTATGTGCTTATGGATTGCCACTGTCTTGCTAATAAGTTGGCATAAAACTTTTCATATGGAAGGGGTTTTCTGGATATGACAATTCTTAGCTACAACAAACTAGTTAAGTTCTTTGTTTTAGCCTGAGAACAATCTGAGTTGTAAAGTGATCTCGATCACTTAAAGAAATTTATCGTGCATATTGACTGTTACTTGAGGTGCATTGACTCACCAGTCCATAAATTGAATCTTGTGCCTCAGTTATGACATAAATGTGATAGCATGATTCTGCATTAGTTTTTCTTTTGTTTTCGCGGTAAAAAATGTTAAGTGTGTGTTTATGGATAAAGATCAAAGAAATAGATTATACAGTTATAAATTCCATAAAAATATATTGAGTAGAAATTTTAACTACAGTTAAAATATATAGTTGACATGATTCCTTTTTCAATGTGATGTAGGATTTTGATTAAGTTCATCTATGAGTGCTCAATTTTGGTTTTCCCAAGTAGCCATAGCCACATGTCTCTGTTGCACGAATACGGCAAAAAAATGGGGTATGTGCGTATTAGATACGGCCCTAATATGTATCCGATACTCCACTTGGCGTATCGTAGACTTTTTGGCATGTTGATTTTCCGATACGGATACGGCAAGGGGTGAAAATCAAACTATTTTAAAATTTTGGGGTCAAAATGTAAAATTAAAATTGAGTATTTTAAAGACCAGCCTCTTTCCAGAGGCTAGGTCATTCATTCAGCTGCAAGAAGCCAGCCGCAACGAAAAAAGAAGCCAGCCGCAACGAAAAAGAAGAAGAAGAGGGAGGAAGAAGGAGAAGAACTCACCTCTGTCGTCGGCCGTCGCCACCTCTGCCTTCACCATCTCACCGTTGCTCCTCAAGGTTTTTTCTTGAATTTGATCGATTAATAAGAGGAGGGATTTCAGATACTCAAGAGAAAAGTAGTAGGTTCAGATCCCTCTTTTATTATTCATTATTTATGTTTGAATAATGAAATGCATGTGTGGATTTTATTAACATGTGGAATTAATATATATATTTTTCGTCTAAAGTTAAATTAAACAATTTACACAAAAGCTCCGATCCAATTCACTCCTTTCAGATTTACATTACACCTAAGCTGCTTGACTTAGTAGTTAGTATAGTTAGGCTGTTCTTAGCCAAAATTTAGACAGCCTCATATTCATCAAAATAAGAGAACAATGTTAATTTCAAGAAATGGCTGGTTAACTTATGCAAAGCAGCGGGTGTTTGTTCTGTTTATATTTCTAATTTTCAGTCGATATGAGGCATATAAGAATTATCGGTGGCATTAATGCACTTTTATTTTACATTTTAATGCATTATATAATTTTCAGTCGATATGAGGCATATAAGGATTATGAGTTTTGTTAATGTTTTGAACTTATTGTGGATGAAATATCAATGTTTCTATTTATATTATTTTTTTAAATATATATTATTTTAATCGCCGTATCGGTGCCATACCCGTATCCTAGTTTTTGGAGATTTGCCGTATCGGCGTATCGTATCGTAGCGTATTGCTGTACCCGTATCCGTATCGGTGCAACATAGCCACATGGATACCAAATTTAGGCATAAATGCTTTGAACTTATTTTATACAATAAAGGAAAATTAAGTTTTGGTGATCTACTTGAGTTTTATTTGGTATCTCATTCAATGTCAAAACTTTGATTTGATTGGATTCATGCAGAAAATGCACTTTGAACAATTTTGGTTTACAATGTAACTTAGGAGACAAAGGAAAATGATTTTGGTGTTTTTGATACTGCTTCTTATTATATTAAATGCTGGAAATTTCTCGTATATATTATAATTGATTTTTACTACTTCTAACAGTGTTTTCTTTGCTGTAGGATTTCATTTTGGAAGGAGGCTTTTATTCGACCAACAAACCTCTCCTCTCACAAAGCTCTGTCTCTGTCAAAATGCGGCGTTTACGGCCTCTGCAACTTCGGAGAGTCGTGCTCCGCTACCTCTCTACCTTTTCTTCATCACCATCTTCTTCTCCAACTATCCAAACCCACTTTTTGTTTCACTCAAGAAAACCCACCCATTTCCACTATGCCCAACCCGCCATTACCACAACAGCAAGCTCTCACTTTCTCTCTCTAGTTCATTTATGTGTCTCTAAACCCTTCTCTTCCTCAATCGCACCTGCCCAAGACTCAGATCAATCCGACTTAGCTCAGTCTCTCTCCTCTGAACTCCTCACATACCCCAACGCCGATCCTCTCTTCGTCACCCAACGCCTGCAATTAAGCTTCTCTCACATCACCCCGACCCCTTCTTTGGTCCAGTCCGTACTCAATCTTTCACCTGATGTCGGCCGTACAGTTATAGGGTTTAACGAGTGGCTAATCTCAAACCCTACTTTTGAGCACACCGATGAGACCCTCTCATATTTTGTGGATTATTTTGGTAGGAGAAAGGATTTCAAGGCGACCCATGATATCATTGTTAGTGCAGGTGGGGTTGCTGGGCCCAAAACCTTTGCTTCCTCCATTGATAGGCTGGTGAGAGCTGGGAGGCCCACACAGGCAGTTTCTTTCTTTGAGAGGATGGAGAAGGACTACGGGCTTAAGAGGGACAAAACTTCGCTTAGATTGGTTGTGGAGAAGCTTTGTGAAAATGGATTTGCGAGTAATGCTGAGAAAATGGTGAAAAGTTTGGCCAATGAGTTTTTCCCTGATGAGTATATTTGTGATTTGCTTATTAAGGGTTGGTGTGTTGATGGGAAGCTTGAGGAGGCTCGAAGGTTGGCTGGGGAAATGTATAGAGGAGGGTTCGAGATTGGTACCACTGCGTACAATGCCATTCTTGACTGCGTTTCTAAGCTTTGTAGGAAGAAGGACCCTTTTCGCCTTCATTCAGAGGCCGAGCAAATATGGGTGGATATGGACACTCATGGGGTTCCAAGAAATTTGGAGACTTTCAATGTGTTAATTACTAATTTGTGTAAGCTTAGGAAGACCGAGGATGCCTTGCACTTGTTTCATAGAATGGGTGAGTGGGGTTGTTATCCAAATGAAACTACGTTCCTTGTGTTGATCAGAAGCTTGTATCAGGCAGCGAGGATTGGAGAAGGGGACGAAATGATTGATAGGATGAAGTCAGCCGGGTTCGGTGAGGCTCTTGATAAGAAGGCCTATTATGGATTCCTGAAGATTTTGTGTGGTATTGAGAGGATTGATCATGCTATGCGTGTTTTCAAGAAGATGAAGGAGGATGGATGTGAGCATGGTATCAAGACTTATGATCTGTTGATGGGAAAACTGTACGCTCACAACCGTGCTGATAGAGTCACTGCCTTGTTTAATGACGCTCAGAAGAGAGGGGTGTCTTTGACACAAAAGGCATATTTGGCGGACCCGAGATTCTTGAAGAAAAAGCCAAAGGCTGTGAAGAAGGATATGAAGCGGGAAACTTTTCCTGAGAAGATGGCAAGGAAGAAGAGATGTCTTAAGCAGATTCGATTGAGTTTTGTAAAGAAGCCGAAAAAAATGATGCGTCGACCAGCTACATAAATGGAACCAACCTGTCGAATAATATTCGAGTGGGTTCTCTTCTGTATGGAATCTTCTCTTTCGCTATTCGATACATGTCTTTTCCCTGTGTCATTTCCTGCTACTGTTGATATGCTTCCCCAGTATTGTCCAATAATTTGCATATTCTTTGTGTTGCATTTGTAGTTTTGAGTTATTCTCTCAGTTTCTCTACACCTTTCATACCGTGCAATGCTTGATTGCCTTTCTTCCTATAGTCGTCCTGTTAGAAAATGTGTCTGATAATCAGACAGAAGTCAAGTGCCCTCTTTATCTGGTAGGTGATGCTGTTACACGTCTGGAAAATCAATAGTGCCCATCGTTACAGGCGTGCTTGCATTTATGCTCACATATGCTCCATTTGGGCACTGCATATTTGTTTTGGCATTGAATAGGGATCATGTTTGTATGATTTAACTTGTATTTGTTATTGATTCAACTCTACATTTTGTAATGTGTGTTGCTTCTACCGTTTTATTTGGTTTGTTCCCATAGTAAGGTAAAACTAGCTATCTGATAACCAGACAGAAGTCAAGTGTCCTCGTTTTCTTGTGGTTGATGCTGTTACACGTCTGGAAAATTGATTAGTGCCCATCATTACAGGTGTACCGTTGCTTTACATGCTCACATCTGTTACATCTGGTCCCTACATATTACAGTGAATGTGCATCTTGTTTATTCGATTTTCAATTTGATTTTTGTTAACATTCTATCTTGGTTTTTTGTATCGTGGTAAAATTTCCAGATGAGTTGGTTTCTTTGCAATTGATTGGCTGCCGAGCATGTTTGTGGACTGGCACTCCATATTCTTTACTGCATGCATTTCATTGTTTGTCACAGTATCTTACCGATCTTTTTTTTTTAAAATTTGCAGATAATGCTGGTGTGATTGTGAATCCAAAGGGAGAAATGAATGGTACAGCTATCATTTCCTTAGTTGAGGGTTATGCAACATTTTCGTAAGTCTTTTTCGTTATGATAAGTTGTTGGGTCAGCTGATCTAATGGGCTGCTCTCTGTTTGTTTAGGTTCTGCCATTACTGGTCCAATCGGGAAGGAGTGTGCTGATCTTTGGCCAAGGATTGCAAGTGCTGCCAATGCCATCGTCAGAATGTTTACTCTCTCTGAGCTCAATGCATAGGACAGAACTTATATGTGTTATCCTCGTTTTTGATATTAGAAGCAGGTCGCACCTGGAATGACTAAATTTTTGTTTCATGTTATTGTGGTGTTGTGCAAACTGCAGCGGAATTTGTTTGGATCTAGATATTACTATCATGTTTTATTTTCAAAATTTAGAAATTGCTATGTGCCCCTTGAAGATATCCATGTTGATTCAATAATTTTCATTTTCCAATCGTTCATTTTGCCATCCAAATTCACTAGGCAAATCAAAACCTATTCTATTCCCTTAAAATTTCAGTTGCTATGTGCCAGATTATACTTTGATCGTATGCTGAAACTCAATTTGGTATGTTTTTTGCAACTTTAACGTATAATTGAGGCATTCCTACTTTGCTTGGCATTTTCGAATAATTTTCAAGTCCCGTAACAAAAGCCCAAAATCAAGTCGGTGCATGTAGTTTTGTTACTAAGAAATCGTAAATGTGCTGACGAAATGTTAATGTCCCAGCAAAATTCATAAACAAATAGTAGAAGAAGTTGTATTGATGATAAGGCATTTGCTACCTTGGCCAGGCCAGCATGTGAAGTGTTGTAGAAGACGCCAAAAAACTACAACAACTTCTTAGTTAAAATCTAATGCCCCATGTGAATGTGATGTGACCCAGCCGCATTTCCTTGCTCCAATTTCAGTATACAAGATCTACTTGAAATCCACCATCTTCTACTACCACCTTCTCTTCTTTGTGTTTCAGACCATAGGCATTGTTTGCGAGGAGAACAATGAGCAGAAATCTAAGCGTGTTCTTAGGTTGCTTGAGTCTTTTTATTTCTGTAGCAGTAGCAGGGTCAGAGTGGAACATTTTTGAATCACAGAACCAAAAATGGGATGTGCATCAGCTTGAGAAACTACTGTGAGAGTTGGAGGATGAATGTTGAGCCGCACAACATCAGATCAAAGAGTTCCAAGTCGTGCCCGAAGAATGTGTTGTCTACATGGGTAAATATGTTACTTCAACTCAATACAAGGTGGACTCCGAGAGGGCGATTGAGGAAGCTGTTGTGTATCTAAGCACCAGCTGCAATTTGAACAAGGATGGTAGAGATGCATGGATTTTCGACATCGATGATACTCTCCTTTCGAACCTGCATTACTACAAGAAGCAACATTTCGTGTAAACCTTTTGATATGCTATTCAAAACAACGAGATCACATATAAAATATGTATGGTGGAGATTTACATAAACCCATTGTGGAGGATTGAACAAAATTGTTGGCATAGGGCTGAGAAGTTGAACCTGACTTCTCTGGAGGAATGGATAAGCCAGGGCAAAGCACCAGCTATGGAAAACTCACTCAAACTCTTCAATGAGATGGAAGCCAGAGGGCTGCAGATAATTTTGGTTTCTTCAAAGAGGGAGCATCTCAGATCAGCCACAATTGACAACCTTGTCAATGTTGGCTACTATGGAGTCGCATATTGAGGTCTCTCTCTCTCTCTCTCTCTCTCTCTCATAAATTAATTTGTTTCACTTGAATATTTAGAAAATAGTTTTTGGATTTGCAGGGGTCCTGATGATGAATTGAGAGGGGTGCAAAATTACAAGGCTGAAGTGAGAAAACAGTTGATTGATGAAGGTTACCGCATTTCGGGCATTGTAGGAGATCAATAAAGCAGCATTGAGGGGCTTCCAAACGCCAAAAGAACATTCAAACTTCCAAACCCATTGTCCTATGTTTCTTGAACAAAACCCATATTCTACTTTTCATTCCTTTATTTCAAATTGTTCATCCAATTCAATTGCCTTGAAATAATGAACCATTTTATATGAAGAAAAAAAAAACCATTTTATGGGAAATGTTAACCAGCTGAAATTATTATCATAATCTTACGTGAGAACTGTGAAGGGCCATCCTTCAATTTATAACAGTTCTTAACATCTCAAAAATAAACTAAGATACATACATTATACATAGATACATACGTATACATCATATCTTTTGGTGCATACAGCTTCCACTACAAGTAGTGCATTTTGTTCTAGCCCATCTTAGCCATGCCAGCTACATTAATCTTAGCGCAATACTCGAACAAGCTTCCGTCGAAGCAGCGCCTAACGGCTTCTTTAGACAGAAGACCATCCTCATCTCTGGCAAGAGCATACAGAAGTCCCCATTCCAGCTTACTTGCGATCCTGCAAAATCACGCTCAAGCGACAGCAAAGCGAAGAACCAAAACTAGTTGACATGGAAATTTTAAGTGAAATGTATTAGGGACCCAGAAAAGCTTACCATCCAAAGAAGTCGAATGCAACTCTGTTCCCCTCGGTCATGTCCCAAAGCTCTCCCAGGGTGAACTTCTCTGGCACGGTATGGGCATACTTGCTAAACATGTTCTCAATGCTGACTGGGCTAAACCTGCAGAATGATTTCAGATGAGTCCTAATGATTCATTTCGACCATCACAACATCTAAGATTGTTACGGTTTCGCGTTTAATTTATATTTAACATACCTTCCTTCTGTGTCATATGTTCCAGAATCACTACCATGCTTTGATTTGTGAATGTTGTAAATGTGTATGGGAAAGAAAGGAGAAGGAATCCACCCCTGTGAAAAATTGGAAATTCGAGAATTACAAAAGCAGCTTAATTATGTCACACATTTACACCCACATTTATCAGACTTTGACACACACCAACTTCCACATAACGTGGTCAGCTAAACGAGAAATCGCATTAGCTAACTAAGCACACAAGAAACAGCATTAACTAAGTAAGCACATGATATAAACAAGTGTAGCTAGCAAACAATATACAACTTACAGGCAGAGTAGCATAACTCAGAGCCCCACTGATAAGAACAGACATAACAACGGCAGCGATTAGATTGAAACCAACGGCTCGCAATCCTGATTAAAGGGCATGAGAACCAAATAAATTCACCACAAAAGGTGCTTGTTGAGGTTGAACAGATACGTTGAAGGCAGAAAGCAGGCACACATGAAGATTTACCGGTTAAAGTTTCCCAAGGGTAGACGATCCCATTGTCGTCCTGGTTGGAAAAAGCTACATGCTGCTGAAGAACACTCATGTTGCGGTGCTGATGGCCCGGTGTTCCTGTTGGATGGTTTGTGTCCGGAGCAACCAATGCTCTTGGCATGTCTGAAATTAAGCATTTCCAACTATAATCATTGCGTAAGAAAAGGAATTCATTGACTTCAAACAGGGATATTGTCAAACAAAATACAAAATGAATTAGTGCACTAGTACTTGAACATGTTATAGTTGGCAGTAATTTGTCAAGGAAAGTTTTCCAGTAATATAAAATGAAACAATATCAACTTAAATTAGGTAGAAATTAAAATCAATCTTGTTACTTTGGATTTTAGTTTTTAAGAAATTTTCATTATTTAGATTTATCTCAAAGTATGGATGAGGTTCACTAAACAAGGAAAAGAAAACAGAATTTAAGCAATTGCTTGTGAACCCCATAAACCACATGATTTGGTTCATGGAAAGCAAAAGAGAAAATTGACACATATAATCCTAGACTATTTGTCAATTGTTTATTAAATACATGATTTGATCACTTCTTTGGTGAGTATTATATATGATAAATATACCTATCAATTATATTGGTCCTTTCATTAAAAACAGAGTTGCAAAAATATATCATCACTGGGGATTTTCTTGAAGATCATGTTAGAGAATAATAATGCACGAAGAAGAAGAAGAAGAAACAACCTAATGTTAATACAGAATACAGAATATATATAGAGAGAGAGAGAGATGAATGAACTCACATGGTTTAGGAAGTTTGGTTTCCAAGTCACCCCTGACCTTCCTCTCAAAAGTGACAGGTGCGTATGGAGCTTCTGTTGCCAATGCTTCATTCTCCATCACAGCCATGATATATGAATATTGAATTCTTCTCTCTCTCTCTCTCTCTCTCTCTCTCTCTCTCTATGGCATATATATGGAGGCACACAGAAGACTAGCTAGCTCAACTTTGGTTTTATAACACTGGAAGGTATTGATCTCATACAAGTGTGGAATTGGATGATCAGTCCCTGTAATATTTTTTTTAATATAAACATTATTAGAAGCCAATTCACTGTATGAATGAATGCATGATAATAGTTCAAACAAAGAGAAAGAAACAGCCTTAGCAGCACTCCTAACAGATATAGATAATTTAAGATACTTGTGTTGTGAACAGTGGCCTCGAATGCACTGCACCTTGAAATGAGCTCCGACTTTTAACATGTAATGCATGGTATTTCAATGTGTGTGTGTGTGTGGATAAAAGCTCATTTGTAACAAGGTTCATCTCGTCAAGTTAGTTAATTCATCCTTATAGCACCTCTAGCCTCTGGTAGCCAACTATTGGCACTAAAAAAGGTCAAGCTTAATGTAAAATAATACTTTTGGACATTACATTAGAGCATTATAAATTTCTCTATCAACTTCAGCATATATCAGCTTTACAATAATTTTTTTATGAGAAAAACAATAAATTAAATATGATATATTACTAAAATATTTAATGAAGCTATGAGTAAATGATAGCAAGTGTCAAGAATTTAATTCCATTTGAATAAGAACCAAGACACATGTACACATTCTTTTCCATCATATCTAGAAAACCACAACTCATAGATTGCTTGCATGGAACATCAAATTGGTTAAAGCAAGACTTCATTACACCAAGAAAATAGAAAGAAAAAAAAAAGAGAATGACATTACCAGCTAAAAGAAAATCTCCAGAAGGATGAAAAGATACTGAACGCACATTGTGTGTGTCCTGTGTCATTAAAAATAAATAATTTATTAAAGAAATGTCGTTCTCTACTATGCTTCAACCTATTATCAGATCACAAGCACAACCTGGATGACTCTGAATGCTCTCTTTGCGGTCATCTTGGAAAAATCAAAGAACCTGAAAGTAGTAACCAGACTTACATAAGAGTTTGAAGTGAACTTCTGTTTTGTTTTACAACTAATGCTGGTACTGTTCGAGGGTGAGGGGAGGAAAAAAAACAGCAAAGAACTAAAAAGGGCAGAATAAGAGGGGCATGAAGACATGTTTTGTTGCTGGCATTGCAAGATTTTTTTTATTTTTTTATAAAAAACTTATCAATAATTATACAATAGAATTTCAATATTAATTAAACAAAAGAATTTCAATACCAGCAAAAGTTTTTAAATGATAAGAAATTATGAAAAGCTGATACATAACAGACATATAGTTGAACATAGCTAGAGTGTATATCTAGAAAGATGTCATTGTGCTTCAAATTAGCAAATTGTGGGTGAAAGCACAATGGTTGACATGTCATTCTGCATTTGATGAAAATAATTAATGACTTTGTATGGAAGTAGTGTTGGTTCACTACTACAAAAATCGCAATAGACGACAGTAATTTACCATCGTAAATTTAGTTTTTCAACCGTCGAGAAATCGACAGACATCTTTTACGCATAAAACCACGACGGTAAAATCCCGTCGTCTATTATTTATAAAGACGACGCTTTTACTCAAAACCGTCGTCTATTAGACTTAAAGACGACGGTTTTTATGAAAGACATGTCGTCTATTATATGTAAAGACGACGGTTTTTATGAAAAACTGTCGTCTATTATATATAAAGACGACAATTTTTATGAAAGAACTGTCGTCTATTAGATGTAAAGACGACGGTTTTTTTGAAAGAACTGTCGTTTATTATATCCAAAGACGTAGTAATTTTACATTTTAACTTTTTTTTTCTTGCTTCCAATGGTTCTCTACAATGATTTTAGCTAAAAAAACAACCATAATGCTTTGTGAACAATAAATTCAGCTCCAAATAATCCACACCATACATATATATACTCAAGAATAATTTGTTTTCATAAAACTTGAAGATTCAATAGTAATTACATAGTTTACCAATCTTCATTCCTACTATATATCCATACAAAATATCATATCCATAGCATTAAACTATAATTAGAAAAAGAGGGGCTACATGTGATTGCTCATAAATGCTGCCCATTCGATCCGAATTTCATCAATTTTTCTTGTGTGTATAAGTTAGCGTTGCCTTCTTGCACCGCAAAACCAGGATTAAAAAAAGAAGCAAAACTAAGTGATAAAACTAAGAAAGAGGTAACATTTACAACTATAACAAAGAAATTTAATGAAATGTACCTCGACTTGGAATAATCTAGTCTTTGGTTGTGATATCTCAAGGCCTTCCTTTTGAACAATGGATACATACCTAAAAGTATGTCGATTAGGTTAGAACGTTTAACGCAAAATCATTAAATAAAGTAGGACAAGCAAGAGAAAATAGTAGAATTTGAATAATTTGGGAGGAGAGCAATCGATACGACGGAGGATGGAGACGAGAAAACTTTAAGGTTAGAATATGAGTTGAAGAAAGATAGCGAAATGTTATATATATATAGGGTTTAGGGCAAATTCGAAAAATTACAATTCGCGGTCAAATTTTTCAAATGACCGTGTTTTTAAAGACGAAGGAAAGTAAAATTAAAACGTCGTATAAATTAAAATATACACGACGGTTTTTAAATAATAGGGTCGTTATAAATATATACTACGTCAGTTAGTTACAAACAAAGTCGTTATAAAATATTTTCACGACCCTCAGCATAAAACCGACGTCTTAAATAAAAAATAAATACAGAGAAATAGAACTTCGTGTTAAACAAGAAACTAAATATACAATCTTTCTTGGGAACTCAGTTGTTGTTTTACACCCAACCGAAGTTCTTAGATGGGTTGGGTGTAAAAACACAACTGAGTTCGCAAGAAAGACATTCTTGCATGACAGAAACCATTCAGAGAGGTGAGAATTGAGATATACTGAACGGATGGACTAAAAACTCCAATTTAAACGAATTATTTCGAATTGGAAAACTAAAAGTGACTTTATTACGACTTGGAAACCGAAAAGGGCCTTTATTTCGACTTGGAAACCTAAAAGCCGCCGTTTCAGTCCCCAATTTCGCAATTAAAGCGTGCCGTTTAAGTTCGAAAGTTTCGAAGTTGAAAACTACAACGACGGTATTTATTTTTTCCGTCGTCTTTTTACTGACATTTATTTCGACTTTTGTTATCGTGCTTGTTTTAAACAACAACGACGGTATAATTAATAGAAACGACGTGAAAGTAGATGTACAACGGCGTTATTACGTGAAACGGCGTTGAATTAAATTTAGACCGTCGTGGATATGTTCAAAATTACACGAAGAACTGTCGTATTATCTGCACAACCACGTCGCTATATTATATTATGACGACGTGGTAACGATTTACCACCACCTTTTATTTATAAGAACTGTCGTAGTCTAACGTGTAATACGGCGTAAAATAATAAAAGACAGACGTGGATATTTTTAAAATTAGACGGCGTTCTGTATGTATTGTAGCCGTGGTTATTTAACTTTACATGTCGGTAATTATCAAATTACGGTCGTATTAAATAGTAATTGATATGTCTGTTAATAATACAATTACCGTCGTGTTTATTGGATGTTCAAAACGGCGGTATTATATGTAAAACGTCGTCTATAATTACTACGTCGGTATATTTACACATACCATCGTTATTTATTTGTTATCTGTTTTCTTATCGGAATGGCATGTTTCATAAGATGACGCTTTTAAAGTTTCATGCGTCGTGTTTTAAAAATACCCAAATGAATTTCCAATTTTTAGGTGTTTTAGTTTCTGATCCACGTCGGTTTTTATATTACCGTCAATCGTTTAAAATTTAACGACGGTATTTATTTTGTCCGTCATCGTTTTACCGACGTCTATTTCGATTTTTGTAGTAGTGTAAGTGACGTCCTACTACATCCACCATACCAAATATATCTTTTTAAGCCTTAACTCCCAAGTTTTCAATCTAATATCATATAACTTATAATAAAATAAGTTTGTCCAATTCTATTTACTCAACTTAAATATCTACCAAGATATTTACTTATATATATTATAAAATATTTAATCTCTAATATATATATATATATATATATATATATATATACGAATGTAAAAGGTAAAACATAGAAACAATTAAATATTATTTATATATATCATTATTATAATTTAATACTTACCAAAATATTTACTTAAAAATGTTTAACTTTTAAATAATCTTTTAGAATACGGATTCTCACACTAATAGTAATGGATAGGGCTCTTGGGCTATGGAGAAATTTAATTAAGACACCCAAACGATTTCACAAAAGACTTAATAAATAGAAATTAATTATTTTGTGGACTTTTGTTTAATTTTGTTATATTAAATAATAATTAAAATACAATTACTAATTAAAATAATTCAAAAAGGCTAACATATTACTTAATTACATATACTAAATTAAAGAAGTAGGCCAAAAAACAAAACAAAAGTAAAGAAACTAATATTATTTTTTTAAAATTATTGTTTTTTTTAAACAAAATTTTGTCCCGACAAAATTTCTTCGGTACAGATCTTGGCCGGCGAAATTTCTGGAATTAAATTTTCTTTTGGAAAGGTATAGCCGTGCGGCTATACTATTTTTTAAAAAATTAAAAAAAGGAATATCGCCGCACGGCTATACTATTCATATATAGACCCCCAGCGCTATGGGCCATGTGTCAATAGAGTACAGCCGTGCGGCTATACTATTTTTAAAAAAAATTTTGAAAGGAGTATAGCCGCACGGCAATACTGTTTAAAGAAACAAAGAATGCATTGGAGGAGAGTTTTGTTCAGTCCAGGGGCCTTTTACTATAACCTTTAGACCATGGGTGGAAATGTTCTAAGGGGCCTTTGACTATAACCTTTAGACCATGGGTGGAAATGTTCTAAGGGGCCCAATTTCTAGGCTGCAATTGGTGTAGATGATAGCCACGAATTTTCCATTTAATGGGCCAATATCTTTACCATTTTCTAATAAGTTTTTATTTTCTACAGTTTTTATTTGTTGGGACTCTGGGAGTCAGAGAAGTGAGGGTTTAATGCCTAGCCTTCTACAAGCAAAAACAAGGGAAAGAGGGCATAGCAGCTTTCACCTTCTTCAATCCCTGTGTGTGTGTGATTATTCACTCTTTTCTCTTTAGCCCCAGGAAAAACCTAAACCAGTCTTGACCTCAAAACCTCAAAAGCAATCGAAATGCACCATCTTTCTAAGAATGCGTGAATATACACAGAAGAAGAGCATGAAGAAGCAGAGAAAGGCAAAGACTTGCATTGCTTTGATCTGATGAGATGAGATGAGATCGTCCTCTTATACTCTGCTCTCTCGCCTCCGCCATACCCATCGCTTCAATTCGCGCTGCCAATCCCAATTTCTGCTCTTTCACTACTCAGACCCCAAGCTCACACAAAATAACGACTGCAGCTTCTCCCAGAACTCTCCGTTTAGCTCCTCCGCTCACACTCTGCTGCGCGGTCTGGTTTCGTCATCTACTTTCTCAAAACGGCTCGTTCTGCTCGACTTGGTTTCTTCTGGTAGTGTTGTTCACCATCAACATCAGCAGCAGCACTTGTTACATCGCAGTAGGTCCTTTTGAATTTTTTGAGAATTTGTAAATTTTTATTGGGAAAGTGTTCAGTAACTCAATTTAGCTGAGAGCTTTGTGTATATGGGTAACTGGGTATGCATTGATTTGCAGATTTCTTTACTAGAGCTAAACAGGTCAAGATTCATTTCAATGACGAGCACAGGTACCCAGCACAAAAGTGTTTGAAATTTTCCAATTTTGTACATTTATTGTTAATTTCTTTAATTAGTGGGAATTTCATTAAACCCCTCTGTTTTTGCACCAAATCTGTATACTAGTCAAAGGGCAGTCACAACTGCATTGTGGTGCAACTTCCTTGTGTTTTCTCTCAAATTTGGCGTCTGGTTATCAACTGCTAGTCATGTTATGTTTGCTGAAGTTGTTCACTCAGTTGCAGATTTTGCAAATCAGGTATTGGGTTCATGCTGGCTGATGTCTATTCTAAATCAATGTTGTTGTGGTTTCTTATTTTACGATTAACTCGATTCATTGTACATGTAATGCAGAGAAACTAATCCATGTTGATATTGTAGGCGCTTCTTGCTTATGGTTTGAGTAGCTCAAGGCGTGCACCGGATGCTCTCCACCCGTGAGTCTTTCAATATCATGACCACCTCTTTGCATCATTGATAAAACCTTCGTTAGCTCTCATTCTTTCCTTTTTTCTTTTCTCAAGACAAGTTTTACATTATGTAACAGTCTCTAACTGGTAGTTTTAGGTACCAGATGTTTCTAAAAAACAGCTTCATAATGAAGAAATCTAGGATCTAAAACAAAATTTAGCCATTAATTAGATTGGTTTAAGTACTTTGATGATTCTAGAAAACAAGTTGAATTCGATGGTACAAGTGCATAACATAGAAGTCAAGAGCTGTGATTAGAAACTAACTACTTGCATCTATATTATTCTCGGTTCATGAAGAGAATTCATTCTAATTATCATGCGATATGTTTGATTCTGGCAGTTATGGATACTCCAAGGAAAGATTTGTCTGGTCTTTGATATCTGCTGTTGGTATCTTTTGTCTTGGTTCTGGTGCGACTATTGTTCATGGATTTCAAAACTTGTGGACTTCACAGGTTACTGACTAATTGAGTTTTTACTTGGAAAATTTGTTACCCAAACTTCTGTGTGCTCTTTTCTTTTTAATTTTTCATTCTTCTCTGTTGTGTTTGTAAATTCAATTGTGGTTTTTATTGAAATTGTCTGCCTCTTCCTCAGCCCCCTCCAAATATTCAGTATGCAGCTCTTGTGATTGGTGGCTCATTTATTATTGAAGGTACAACTCAATGCATTATCTTTTAAGGATGATTGGGGGATTATTTTTTACTTTATCTTTCTCGTGCTCTCGCATTAAAACTTTGAATCCATTCCTCAGGTGCTTCTCTTCTTGTTGCCATACAAGCTGTCAAGAAAGGTGCAGCTGCTGAGGGCATGAAATTGAGAGACTACATTTGGCGTGGCCATGACCCCACATCTGTTGCTGTCATGACGGAGGTAATCCACTGAGTCGCTGTTCCTTTGTTCCCTTAAGGTTGTTGGAACTTGTTTGTTTACATGATTGCAGGTGAATGCATCAGAATTGAATTGTTAGAAAGGAAGAAATGATTAGTAGAGAAAAAGGGGAAGAATGATAATTTCAGTAGTACCAGTGAGTGCATTAGAGTATGCATAATTGCTAAACTTTGAAAGTGAGCTCATCTACTTAAACCTTGTAGACCTCCTATCCTATCTGATTGTGGCCAATCCAAATTTCTAGTGCGTTCTATGCTAAGGTGTTGGAGCAAGAAACTATCTCAAACAACCAAACCCAACATGCAACTTCATTGAAAACCTTCACTAACCGAAGCTTAAACGTAGAGTTAATTGAGAAAAGATGCAGCCACACATCTTGTTTAGTATTGTGTAGTTCATTCTCTGCGTGTTAGTAGTTGTCAAGTTACTTTTCAGTAGGCCATTGAATACAGTTATTCTGGTATGATAACAAGCTATAACCCTTTGTAAATGATCTCATATATGCAGGATGGCGCCGCTGTAACTGGTCTTGCTATTGCTGCGGCATCATTGGTTGCAGTGAATAGAACAGGAAATGCAATTTACGATCCCATAGGATCAATTGTAGTTGGCAACCTACTTGGAATGGTATGTAATACTTCTTCTAAAGTTATACATGAACTGCAATAGAATACCATATTGCTGTCTAAGAAAAATGATGTGAATATCTGCAATACCATGCTAATCTTGAAGTTGTGGATTACCAAATGCTGGGTATCCCATAATAATAATAAACAAACCAAATACACTATAGATTGTGACTCTGTCACTTGGTAAAACTATGATTGTACAACTGAATTGAATCTAACATGCAGGTGGCTATTTTTCTGATCCAAAGGAATCGGCATGCTTTGATTGGTAGGGCAATGGATGACCATGATATGGAGAAGGTTCTCCAGTTCTTGAAAAATGACCCGGTATCATTATGTTCAGTGATGTTTTTTTTTGGTAATTGATGTTCCTTCGTGTTTTTAAGGTTATTAAATATCGCTGATTTTTTTAAAGGTTGTGGATTCTCTATATGATTGCAAAAGCGAGGTGATTGGTCCTGGGTTCTTCCGATTTAAGGCTGAAATAGGTGACTTTCTTTTCATCTCCTATTCGTTCTTTTCTTGATTATTCTTGGGTTAGGTTTCCAGTTAAACGTAGGTTCTAACAAATCACTACTGTTCTAGTATTCATAGGTTTGGCAGATATTGATAAATCAAAAGTCAATCATTATCAGTATCATTAGCAACTTATTGGCACTATTAACGTGCAGATGTGGGAGCAGTATTTTCTTTTGTAATTTGATTATTACTAAAACTTTAGTTCACTATTTAAACTCTTTTGTCTTTCTCCTTAGAAGTCTGTTCTTTCTGTTAGTTTGCATCTGGCATTATTGGAATATCAATGTGATATAATGGTCGCTATCTGCATGGGACAGATTTCAATGGAGTGGTGGTAGTTCAAAATTATCTCCACAGGACTGGGCGTGAAGAATGGGCTAAACAGGTTAATTATCTCTATAGATCTCTATTGTTTTTTCATTTTTTCATTTCTTTTTCTGGACCTACAAACCTTCTTTGTAGTAAGTAATTCCTTGGTGTACTTACTGATTGCTGAGTGTCATATATGAATAATGTTGATGTGCTACAGTTTCGTGATGCTGCAAATGAGAAGGATGATACTACGTTGCTTAAAATCATGTCAAATTATGGTATGTGTTATGATTTTTATATTTATTTAAAATTTTATTATTTTGGTGATTGAGTTGAACTTGCATTGCAATATATTATGACTCATCTTTCCTGTTGCAGGTGAAGAGGTAGTGACAGCCTTAGGAAGTGAAGTTGATAGGTTGGAAAAGGAGATCCAAGAGCTTGTTCCCGGTATACGGCATGTCGACATCGAGGCACACAATCCAATAGACCTATCCCCATGATTTACATATTTCTTTATGTATGTGGTAATGCTTAATCATTCTTTTCCGAAAATCTGCATGTGCTATCATTCGATTAATGACATGAGCGGCTTCTTGCTTCTTTAGGCGGGATATAGAAACGTATATATCAACTGTCAATGGTTAAGTTAAAGATCCCACAGATATATAACAATGTATCTGTCAAAATTTGCTTGCATGCGATTTGTCAATGCTTGGTTTAAGAGATTTTTCCAGTGTCATGATAGTCAGCTTTTTTCTCTTCCGCCGGACAAGGATAACCAGCTTTCTTTAAGAGCATTATTTGTTGATTGTGCTAAGTTACGTATTTTTTTTCTGAATATTAAAACTTTTAGTGCCCCTTAAGAGCGCCCAACAAGCCTTTGTTGTGTTCAAATTTGTTCGGCTCTAGCAATGCCTGTTTAGCTGGTTCTGCTCAGACTGGTTTTGTGCTGATTGTGTATTCATGTTGTCCTCATTCAGTCAACTTCAATACAAAACTGATGTATAAAATTTTTAATCAAATGCCACCCGTCAAAACAAAAACTGATGTTTCAAACCCATCCCTTGTGAGATCTTGCTTCTCAAGTCTCAATACATCCCCACATAGGAAATAAAAAAGTCAGAAGTTGACAGGAAAAAAATAATAATAACAAAAATGAAGCCCCCATTTTTGCAATTGACAGAAAAGTTTTAAACATAGAACAGCTTATGAAGTTTTGGTTTTGAAAGTGAAGAAGAGAGAGGGAGAGGCAAAGCTATGCTCGCGTTGGCAATTAACGTAGGCATATATATATGTATATGCTTTTGTGGATAGAGCTGCTTACATATGTTGCTTCTGCTTCTGGAGCTCTTCCACTTGTGAAACCGTGTCTTATCCGAAAAAACTTTGTGTTATTCTAAGGAATCTCCTGATTGTTTCAGTGCAATTGTTACAAAAGAGATTCTTGTAACCGAGAAGAATTCTTCGTTTCAGATGTATCATGATAGCCGAGTTTGGTCTAACCACTCGAGGAAACTACTGCATATTTTGTAGGCCTAAACTTGGAAATGGCTCATGCAGTTTACCCAGATGTTAAGGCAAGGCATATGGTTCTAATTTTGTTAATAATGCCCTTTGCGGTCTGCATCTGCTAGCTCCTTAGTCTTAATCAAATCTCCAATTTATATGTTTACTTATTTGGAATAGGAGATAAAAAGAATGGATATTAGATCAACTACTTTCCTCTACTCAATCTAATTCCGGTTTTAAGGCATTGAATTATTAACTATTTGATTCCATGTATGTTCGTCCTTGGAAATGAGGAATCAAAATAATGTATCTTTACCAAAATTAATACTACAAGACTTACATTTCAACAGGAGACCATTTCTTGAGTAGATATGAAGAAATTTGTGAGTTGTAACTTGTAAGGTTATCTCCAAGTAAGGGCTATATCCTCAAATATAGCCCAAAATTCTCAAAACTCATCTCCAAGAGTGCGCTGCACAAAGGGCTACAAAAAAAGGGAGGGCTACACAAAGAGCCAATTCCTAAAATGAGGGCCACATGTGACCCTTTGGCTAGTCCGAGCTAAATAATTAGATAGGGCCCAGTTGACATCACCTAGCTGTTAGGTAACGTCAACTAACCTTTTTTAAAAATTCGAAAAAAAAAATGCTTTTTTCAAAAATAAAATTCTAAAAATTCCTTTTTTTTTTATTTTGTAAAAATACATACCTCACATCTTAATCATTTTACATATTATCCTTCCTCAATTTCATCCTTTTACATAATTTCCCACAATCTCTTCATTCTTTTACAAACTATCCTTCATCTTTTTCTATTTAAATTAATTTTTAAGTTGTTTTTAGAACTAGAAAAAATCTTATCATAAATCTATAGGGCTAATCATGTGCTGACACGTGGATGTCAAAAATCCAATCCCAAAATATTTTTCTCTTCTAAAATGTATTTTAAATAGGATATAAATAGTAGTTTAATTAAATTAACTAATAAATTTACATCATATACTAAAAAATATTAAAATATTAAATTTAGCCATTTGTTGTTAGGTCATCTCCAATTGCTATATCCTAAATATACCTAAAATAACGTAAACTCATCTCAAAAATGTGCTAAACAAAATTTTTGGCCACATTTAAATTTCTTTTACCTTCAACTGCCACATTTAGCTAGCTTTGGCCTAGCCAAATTTTTTTGTGACCCAATGTCTTTTCATATCGCACATCAAATCCATCCACCTTTTTTGTGGCCCCATGCTTCTCAAAATAATAAAATATACCGTACGACCTGGTATTTAAAAATTTTAAATTTCGCACTATTCTTTAAAAAATTAATATTTGGGAGGACTAAATTTTTAACTCAGACTACATTTAAATTTCTACGACCTTATACTTTTAGAGACTATTAAAATATAGTATGACAACATTTCTTATAAAATTATTTTTTTAAAGGTTAAATGTAGCCCGAAGCTTAAATATAACCCTCCCTAATATCGTCTATATTTAAAAATAAAAACAAAAACAAAAAGAGTTTTGTGAGTTTTTTTTTTTTTTTTGTGGGTTTTTGTTATAGATAACGCGTGAACCCCATGAAAAGGCTCAGAGACAGTCAATGTTTTCGTCGTTGTTTGACTTCTGAAAAGATAACGCGACAAACATGGAAAGAGGATTAGTAGTTTACAAGGAAAGAAACTTATTTACTGGTTCAAACACAATTTCCAGACAATTTCAAGATTATAATTTTTTGCCTATAAATAGCGTGCTTACTTGCACATCATATTTTGAATGCACGCCAAAGCATTAAGAGGGAAGCAGAGACTTGTTCAACTAAGTAATTTGAAAATTCAAATTGGTAAGAGAGAGAGAGAGAGAGAGAGAGAAATGAGTGTTTTATCAGTGTTTGATCTGCGACAAAAGGTGGTAGGGAAGAGAGGGGCAGCAGCAGCATGCCCTTACTGTGGAGGGCCAGTTTTGGCATTGGACTTTGATGCTCACTTGCTCTTTTGTTTCATTTCCATTTCCCACAAAACCAAGAGGAAGTTTTACTGCACCATTTGCTCCAGGCGCCTAGTTCCTGCTTCTTGATTGATTGATCGATTGCGTTGGGTCCTCATATTTCTACAAAATATGGTAAAATAAGTCACTTGAGCTACAAGTGAGCATTGTTGTATGCCCTTATATTTCCCTTTATGGGTTAGCTTCTATGTCTTCAAAGGAGCGGTTTAACACTATAAAACTCTTGTACTAAAACCCCAAAACAAAAACAGAGGGTGAGTTTATTTGATTTTTTTTTTCTTTGTGTGTTCATTTTGCTTAGCTTAGTTCACCCACCTTTCATTTTCAAAAATTCAGTTGATGGTAATGTGCGTCATCGATTAAGGGTGGTGAGTGAAAATGCTCCGTCAAGCAAAAGAATAAAATGAGTAAAAAAACTCGCATAAAGAAGAAAAAAATTAACGTCGGTGCAAAGCAACAAAGAATACTTGGTTGGAGCCTCCTCAGTCAGCGCCATGAAGTATTGCATTCTTTATAAGCTGGAAGTTTCATTTGAATAGTCAACTTTGACAGACGCGTTGGGACCAAAAACCACAACAAAGAATTTGCTCAAAACAATAAACCTTTCAAAAACTTAAGGCTGCAATGTGCATGCATATTATATATAGAGTTTCTCTATTTAAACCCCATAATTTTATTTGTTCGCTCAATACTTAAATTATTAAGTTTTTAAGTTTTGTTTGTACTATATCTGACTGGCCTCTCAAGCCATGAGACGTGGAAAGGGTCTGACACCGAGCATGGCCCTATAACCTATGATGGCAGGCCCAGCCTCACGAATCGATAGGCGGCCTCGGCACCCACGACCGATTCTATGCCCAGTATGGCCATGTAGCCCATGCTGGCAGGTCTAGTCCCGCGCATTCGACAAGCGCCCTAAACAACAATTGCCGATTGCTTACTGACCAGCCCACAATCGGCAAGTGCGTTCGGCACCCCTTACCGATCCAGCCTCCGAGGTATCTTGCAGGAATTTCTTGGGTTCCCCACTGGTATATTCGCTGAGACACGTGGCAGCCTCTGAGGACACTCCCATGAATCCGACATCGAAACTTTATACCAAGAGGACACCCAAAACTCCTTATAAAAGAACCCCTTTGCCCCAAGGTTTAGGGTAAGAAAATAAGTAAGCTCTACTTGACATACATGCCTTTACATTGTCAATAAGCTAACTCTTCTCTCCTTCAGCTAACTTTAGCATCGGAGAGCCTTTGGCCGGTACCACACCGATGCCTTAGGTCTCACCCACTGCTTTCTTCTATCTTTAGTACATATCTAGCATCGCCCGCTAAGGGGAAAGCGCTTACTGAAGGCAGATTCAATCCCTCGATCATCGACATCATCTGTAAGTTGGTCCTACCACTACATGTCTAGTTTTTACGACAACAAGTTTTATTATTGTGTAAAAAGACAAAAAAAATGTCATCCAACTTAATACTTAACCCTAGTACATCTATACACTCACCCCACCACTCTTCATATTAAGTTTTAGAAAAAACACAAACCCCTTTACACCCTATTGTCAGATTACTCTTCTCTTTCAATCCAAGAAACCTACTACACTCTCATCTTCTCTTTACAAACCCTAAAATACGGTATCCAAATCATGGCTTGTGGGTCATCAATTGAGGTATGTAAAGTGAGATTATTTCTTGGTTTGGGACTCCTCCAATAATCATCTTCCTTGCCTTTTGGGCTTTTTGAATATGATCAGTTCAGAGACCAAAAGAAGAAAAAGAAGAAAAAAAATACAAAGACATAAGCAACTGGATGTAGCTTCCTGAAACTTGTGCTGAAGGACCAGGGCAACTCAATCTGAAAGAGCAACACAACACAATCTGTTTTGATTGGATTGGAGTGAATAATCAATGGAGTAAATAGCTCAATAGAGCAATTATATTAATCAATGGAGTATATAGCTCAGTAGAGCAATCATACAACAGAACAAAGTCTATGTGACGTTTACTTGTGATATGAAGGATATATGGTTGATGAGTTTTTTATTCATTAATGGTGTGGGGTGTGAGGTCTGATGGAGCTGGGAAAAATATAACGAGGAGAGCTAGAGTTACTTTAGGTTGTGAGAGAGATGGGCATTATATTAAGAAGCCTAATGTAGATTCAGATGATGAACATTTGGGTGTGGGGTGCAGGGGCGGATCTAGCCCTTTTTAGGCTAGGTTGCCGCCCGGCCTAGATTTTTCAGAAAAAAATTAGTACATATGTACTTAACATATATGAAAGAGAATTTACTAATAATAATAATAATGCAACGATAATTAAAGAATTTAAGACTACTAAGCTTCTCGTAGGGTAAAATTTTAGATTTAAATAGTGTTGTTTTGTATTGCATTGCATTTACTTATGACTTTTGTTTTTGTTAAGCTTTTCTTTATGTATAAAGATGCATTAGTAAGTAAGTTTCGCCAAATCCAGGTTCCACCACTGGTGGGGTGTTAGGTTGATGAGTGTGTATTTAGAGGTAGTTTGAGAACCTAGAAGTGTGAGATTTAAATATATAAAAACTCTTATATATGTAGTCCATGCAATGCAATGCACACACCCACATGATTCACAAATCAACAGTTGACTCCCAGCCCTGCCTTTTTCTTTCTTTCAACCAAAAGAAGCAAGAAACCATGAATTTTCACACGAGAAAGGTCACTCCGTTTTCTTTGGATCAGCCCAGGTGAAGGTGGCCAATTATTGCTGGAGAGTAGTGTGAATCTCTTTAAAATTAGCACAAAGCTTTCACTTTCGCAAAATAAATAAATAAATTGCGCTGAGTGGAGCTCACCCTAATCTAAGAATGGTTTCATACCCTCGTGAACGTAATTGGACTATGAATATGCACCAATACTTGCCACGACCACGAATGTGAACTGTAGAAAAAATATGGCCAAGTCAAGTCAACTTTCAGATGGTCAAGGAAACATTAGTTTGACCAAAAAGCTGCGTAAACAAGGAGCTAAAAGAGCTTATTCGTCTTCTCTTCCTGCTATTAGTCCAAGAAATTTGGAGTAAACAATAGCAGAAATTCTTCTAACTTAACTTGCTAATTGTAATTAGGCCTCAACATCAGCTCAGCTCTGCAAGCAATCAGCAACAGAATTCTTCTCTGTATATGTGGCCAAGTTCACAGCTAGGGCAGCAACTTGTAATGAGAGCTGCAGGAGGATGAAAGGAGGCCTCCTGACCAAGCTTCTGTACCCAACGTCTTCATGCCGCTCACTTTGTTGAGACTGCCCCGGTGGTAGCGCTTTCCTTCCTTTGAGGTGGCTTCATTCATCTACCAATATTCAATAACTCAATAACATACCCCAAACATAATACCAATCATCTTATAAGCCCCTTTCGTGGATTATGGTCTGGTTGCATGATGAACCTAGCCTACAATACCAATTGTTAAGAGCCCGTGAATAGAATTTGCCCTTGAAAATCGGATAGTGAAGAAGGAAGATGCCCAAGATCTCTTAAATCATGCAAAGATTTGCTATTGGTCGAATATTAGAATTTTTCTTTTTTGACAAAGTGATATTATAATTACTCTACTTATGAGAAAGGTGATTGAACTCGCGTGCAAGGGGTGAAAACATTGATTTGGCCAAATGGCATAACCCACATTTGCCAAATATTCGGACATTGAGTCCTACCATTCTTTCTCCGCATTTGAACCTGGATGGGTCTGTTGTTTATGCGCTTTCTCAACATTTGAATTAGACGCTCGTTGATCCAGGAGGATCTTGCAAACAAATAATTAAATAATAATATACTATTATATCATTATTTAATTATTTTAAAATCATAAATAATTTGTGATTTTAAATAATTAGTTTTAAACCACCAATTTTGTATGGCTCATGTAGGTAGGTATTTTTAAAACCATTCAACTCTTATAGTTTAATAACACTTACAATTTTCAATTTGCTAGTTTAGGACGATGAACTTGTATATAAACCTTATTTGATGAATGAAATAAACAAGCAGAACTCAATGCAGTTCCTTAGCTTCTTCCTTTGGTTTCTCTAATTATCTTAAAATTCCTCTTGTTCCCATATTCCTATAAACTAGGAATTCATAGTTCTATTGATTAGAAGTAAGCGATTCTAAAGACAAACATCTTCTTCATAAAATCACTTAAAACCACTCATCTAACATTAAACATCTTCTTAAAATTCCTCTCGTTCCCATATTCCTATAAACTAAGAATTCATAGTTCTATCGACTAGAAGTGATTCTAAGGACAAACATCTTCATAAAATCACTTAAAACCACTCATCTAACATTAATTTCTTGCTGTGTTACACAACTAATTTTTTGGGTCGAGTCTTATTTAAAAGATCTGTAGTTATAGCAGAATCTTGAAGTTTTGATCGCAACACCACGACAAAACCATTAAATTAGCGATGAACAAGACCTTGTTCTTTCCTTCGTTCTTTTGAATTTTGCACGAGTGGCAAGGCAATTATGTACGACGGCACAAATAACTCGAGCAACAGTGGCACCAGGATAATGCAAGACAACAAAACTTTCTAGCATTAAGTCTCCAAAAAGTGAATAAAATTTTCAACATCACAAGTCTTGAAACTTAAACGGAAAACTGTGTTCAACTTAATAGAGGAATAATATCAGATCCCCTCTACCGACAACACAAAAAACCTTTAACCACTGGAATGAGTAAAAACTCTGCCAATCTAATTCATTCTTCTAATAAGCTCATTGATGTAATTCTCACGGTTTCCGGCATCTCCACCTTCAACATAGTGGTTCCTCTTCTTCTTAAGACCACCCAGTGGTGCCTTCAGCTTGAATGGCCATAGAAAGTTGTTTGCTTCCTTAAAGTGAGGTCCAACTGTCAAGATCTCATGAATAAGATCTTCCGTGCTGATAATGCCGTGCTTGCCCAAAGCCTGTGAGAAAATTAGAACATGTTAAAAAGATGCAGCAAATGTTGCAAAACCTTGTACACTGCACTAGCAATCAGCCACAAACCTGCTCGACAATAGAGTTGTCGGTCAAGGCAGTTCTCTGCTTGTTAAGCTTCCCATAACCTCTCTTGTATATCAGCTCTTTTACACTCTTCAAGTTGGGATACCTGAAATTTGGCACCTCCAATTAATCATAACATTCTAGGCATATCTACAGGTCATAGAGAAAGATAAAGACGTTCCTACCCGTAAGTGACATAAGGTTCAACCCTGTGAAGCATGTTGAGGGTGGCCTTGTTAACTTTCAGGAAGACACCGTTAAAGATCTGTTTCAGAACAGAATAAAAATAAAAATAACAAAAATGTAACAAAAACGTTGAATTTAGAAGATGATTCATATACAGGCTCACATACAAAATGAACTGAACCACACCGTGCTAAAATTTCAGCAGTCCAGGGGATACACATTCGAACATGAAAATTAGTTACTCACTGTGACTAAAACCCCTAAAATGTTTAAGACATCATCTACTCCTAATGAACAAACAAACTACAAAAAGAAAAGCTACAGTTGATACAAAGGAGAAATACCAGACAACCATAAATAGCGCAAAGCAATGACAACAAGACCTTAATAAGAAGGCAAACATTAGGACAACTAGGTGAAAGGGTTTAGTGCAGTACCTGTCTCAAACGCAAGAGTTGCAAAATCTTCTTGGTCTTTGGGTCAATTGCATTGATACTGCAAATTCACAGATTAAACGTCTATGAGAAAGAACACTAATCTTTGCAGTTATGTTTTAAATTAAATACAGATAAGAACATACCCACGAATTCGAATGATGAACAACAGCTTAGCCTCTGGATCAACATAAAATCCACCTTTCAACTTAGCCTCACGCTTCAACCGGATCAACTCCTTTTCCTGTATAGATTAAACAAATTATTGTTAACAATTAAAAAAAAAATCAGCCCAAGAACACAAACATTACAGGTTACTAAAATAAATCAAATTCCAACATGTACCTGCTCCTTGTACTCTTCAGAATACTGCTTTGCTCTGTTGTAAATAAGCTTCCGATTCTCAGCATTCTTTTTCTTGGCAGCTTCAAGCCCCTGTTTCTTTGCCAAAGCCCACTCCTCTTCTCTCTTCCTCTTTTTCAACACTGACTCTGGAACCACTACCTTGACTTCTTCACCCATCTCTATAAAATTGAAAAGTGAAGATCAGTTAGAGTACAAGCACATTCAATAAAAACCTAATTTAACAGCAGATATACAAATATTGCCTGAGAAACACATTTGTATCACACACAAAATAAAGTGCACTACCACTTCAATTTAATAAAACAATGGAAACTGAGATAAATTCAACAAAACTCAAACCACATCATAAATATCGAAAAATCTGCTATGAGGCACATATTTAAGAATCATAATTACAAAATTAAAAAACCCTGCCATATGAAAAGTACAAATGAGAAGAAATTAAAATAGCCGATTCCAGGCCTCTACCAATGACATTGCAACCCTAATTTTCTCAAAAACTAACATTAACAACAATGAGTACACTCTGAAAAAAAATATCCAAACATACAAGGCTCAAAACACTATTGTGCGCATTTTCCTAACTGTACCAGTAACAAAGTGAGAAAGAAGAATTCCAGCTGAAACACAAAGCAACGAAAATATGCATATAAACATCACTGTTTTCCTGAAGATACCAGCAAACACCTTTATGTTTTAGATTAAAAAACAAATACCCATCAAAACCAAATGCCCTTCATTCAAAGTGATCCCTTCCCCAGCTATCAAACACAGCCACGCAAACCAAGCTAGCAAAATGCTATTCTATGCTCCGTTTTCTCAGAAACCAAATCGAAACTAAGTAACAGTATACAGAGGCAACAAAAATAGTATTCAAAATTACTAAAATAAATCACTAAATCACTCGTTTGATGCCCTAAATTTGCAGATCGAATGGCATGAAATCGAAATGTAAACGAAAATGAAGACTGGGATCCGGAAGCTACTCACCGAGTTGATGCCTCTGTGGTTTGGAGGACGCTGGCTAGGGTTAGGGTTCTCGGCGGGCTACTAAGAAGAAGGTCAGGAGTGAAAGTTTAGGCTTTATAGGATTTGTATGTGCTTCGTGATGACACGGTGGACGGCTTTGATTTGCTGAAGGACTTAGATAGATCTCATCCGTTGATTTTAAGGGTTATCGTGGGCTGGAAACTGGGTTGGGATATTTCAGTCCACTCGAAACTAAAATGAATTGGGCTGACCCATTTCGGGAAGGTTTGGGTTAAGAATTTTACCCAAAATTTAATTGCAATTAGGGCTTTTATTTAAAGACCCAAATGATCTTTGTTTTTAGGTCTTCCTATTTTTGTTGAAGACCGAAATGATCTTAAGCCAAGGACTTGGTTTCAAACTCGCAAAAGTTTTTGGAGGCAACATAGTCGAGGCACAACATGTCAGAAGGAGGCTCTAAAAGAAAGCCCAGAAAATAGTGTTAAAGATTGGGTTGATGGAAACTTGGCCCAAAGATTGATGCTCACACGATTGAACAATAATTCTATAGTGAGGGCTATCTAAAGCCCTTAGATGAGGCCGTATCTCTTAATCGTTGATTCAAATTGGTTAACTGTTAAATTAAATTGGTTAGTTTGATCTAATGGTTAAAAGATATGAGTATGACCTCATATAAGGGCCTTATAGAATGATTCCATGTTTAAATTGAATAATCAACAAAGACATAGCTTCAAGTTCGAAGAAATCAAGTTCAAATGGGCTCAAACTTGTATTGAATTGAATGACTTAGATCTCATCTTTAGAGGTTCAAAATGGACCTATAAGAGGTTCATAGTCCTCGGGAGATGCTACAATAAGGGGTTGAATGAAGGGTTTAATCCAACCATCCAATCATTAAAAAAAATTAAGTCCAATATTCTCTCTCTTATTGAATAGTGTGTTCAACCCCTGCCACAACCCCCTCATTATAGCATTTCCGTATAATCTCCTAATCTAATCGCATATTATCAAGTTTTGGGTCAACTTGTAACCCCTCACTATAACCCCTCATTATGATATCTCAACCTAGAGATTCCTAATACTTGGCCAGCATGATTTCAGTGTAGTTCTTTTTGTTAGGCTTCCGCCCTCCTTAGTACCAAAAGTTTTAATAAATAAAAAAGGAAAATAATAGAATAGTATCTCTATGGTGGATTTCATTTTCAATTTACCAAATGGTTTATACTTTATCTGTGTATTCATCAACATTTTTAAGATTCCAAACACTTTTGAGAAAATGCATCCACGGTCTACCTCGTGTTGTATATATTCTAGTGATTGTAGAATGGTCTAAAAGAAAAGAGAATATGTATTGCATTTGTGTTGGAAAGTCAGACGGATGGAGAAAGTATTGCATTGCATTTGTCAAAAGAGAATTTCAATTGTCTTTATATTTCTTTTTAGTCATGCTGCATGCACTTCATATGTAAATTCGACAATGAAAAAGCAAAACTAATTTATTTGAGGGACTTTCTGGGATCCACTATAAATTGAGTGAATACCTATTAAAAAAGGGTTTCAGGTAATTGAATTCACAGGGTGGGAGATGAAAGGATTGATGCAAAATCGAAAAGATTGAAACAAAAGGCATCATTGTTCCAAATTGATCTTCAAATAAATAATAATAAACGACAATGAATAAGATCGAGATAAAATAGAGGAAAATTCAAATTTGAAACCTAATTAACTACTAACTTTTTTTATTTTTGTGAATTGGGGGAAAACACCAAACAACACAACTATTTAAAATCAACACAAACAAGACGGGGACAAGACACCCCAATAAAGTCATCAATAACTAATGAACCTATCCAATTTGGAGCAAAATCAAAATAACACATGCCAAGACCGACGTTATAACTCCAGTTAGCTAATCCATATGCGACACAATTCTTTTCTATGTAGATATGCATAACTGCACAACTATCAAACTGATTCATGAGTTTACCACAACTAGCCACAATACCAGCAAGCGGATATTGTCAATATGTAGAGCACATATTATATTTAAAACTTAATTTTTATTGTCCTTAAGCAATAGTATAGATTTATATGGCTTTTTTAATAGAAATAATAATCTAAATTACTATAAATTAATCTAATTTACTAGAAAAAGAATTCAAACTTACTGCAAAGTCACGAATTCACTGTCTTTACCAACCATTCTAACCCATGTCAGCAATTTAGGTTGTCAATTATCAAATATTTGTAAGTGGTGGGTGACATGAATGGAATTTATATAATATTCTTTAGTTCCTATCTAATGGTTTGCACTATCCAATCGTGTGGTGACTCGAAGTCATGAGCACGCACTCACATATTTCCAATTTGTTTAAAATAAAAAGTTAAAAGTTGGGTGATTTATTAGTTGACTTAGGGTTGTGGCCCGTAAATGTGCCTTGATAGTGACTTAGGGCTCGTTTGGGACAGCTTCTTTAGGAAGTACTTTTGCTTATCAGCGCTTCTAATAAAAGCACTTTTATTATAAAAATCTTAAATTTTCATAAAAAAATTCAAGAAGCACTCTCACAGGTGCTTCTCCAGGAAGCACTTTTATAACCTAGAAGCGCTTCTAAATTGTTCTGCCAAACGATGTCAAAAGCACTTTTAGTTGTCAGAAAGCGCTTTTAGCCATTCCAGACTCCCAAATAGGCCTTTAGTATATATGCAGTGCAGAAGACCAAGACTTTGTTTGGTCGACTCGGAAGGGGGACGAAGACTAACATTGCCATACTTTTGGTCCTTTTCTCCGTGCAGAAAATATGCCATTGCAATCTTGACTATGAATCACATTCAGTGTGTTAAGATTTTGCTGGGGGCTACAGAATCAATTTTTTTTAATACAGCTAAAAAAGGGCATTTTGCTTTTTTTATTTTGACTTTTTATGCCTAAAAGTCTTTCCAAATATGTTACAATCTTCTTTGTTGTAAACACACTTTTCCACACTGGTTTAGCGGAAAGTGAAACTCTAGTTCACTACAAACGGGCCATGCAGCAGGGCGTGCATGGCAATGCTTGGAACATCAATGGAACCCTAGTTTTTCCACATAAATTGCATTAATTCATCAGCATTTCAATAAATAAGGACGCAAACATGTTTCTTTGCATGCCAAGAAGCTGAGGGCCGTTTGGTATCCTACTTGAATCCAATTTTATAAACTCAAAAACATATTTTAAATTCAAAGTCCAAAAACCTTGTTTGGTAGGCCTATTTTTAAAAACTCAAACCCAAAAAAAAAACGCCCCAATATTAAAAACATAAAAAATGAAGTTTTATATATATATATATATATTCTCTCTCTCTCTCTCTCTCTCTCTCTCTCTCTCTCTCTCTCTCTCGTATGGCACCCGATCGGGTTTGTCTTTGCAAACCAATAACCACCAAAACCACCGAAGCAAGTTCAAGCGGCGTTGGTTAGTTGGAGTTGTTGTGCACCACCAAAATTGTTAGGGTTTATGTCTCACATCTTTTTCCTTTTCTTTTATTAATTTCAATTTGGGGATTAGGGTTTTGATTTTCTAATTTTATTTTTTTCAGGTCTTAAAAATAGTTTGGAGTTCAATACCAAACAAATTTTTAGATATTAAAATCCTTCCGTTGGGATAAGGGAACTGAAAATTACATAGAATTCTAAAATGACGAAATTTAGATTTATATCATTTCAATTTATGGCAATTGAAGATTTCAGTGTTTGGATTTATGTATGTCGAATTTTGTAAATGACATAATTTTATAAATGACACTATGGAAATTGTGAAATGAAGCCTATTTTGGTGGAAATTAAACTCGGGAATTTGATGCCCCAATTTCCATGCTTTTTCCGCACGTCATTAATAAATCCCTTGCTTAAGTTGCCAAACAATGGAATTGTCAATTTCTCATTTTAAATTCCCGATTTTGACCTAAATTCTGAATTATTTATAAATTCCGAATTATTTTTCCCCATCCAACGAAGGATATATAAAAACTCATGTTTTTATAAAGAATCATAAAATTTTAATTTACATTTTTTAATAGGAAACCAAACCGGGCCTTAATTTGCTATGGACCAAAAAACTCAGCTTTTCAAATATTGTTTGAGTTTCTGAAACTGATAAAGCAAATGTCCAACTAGTCTAACTTCTCTAACCATAGTGGCCTAGCTCGCTAAGCTCAGCTCATAGCCGCCTCTCCTTAAAGCAAACACACCTTTGGACGGTGGCTTCCTGCAGATCTGTAGCTAACTTTACCACATATTTCAGTTGCTGTAAATACTAAAAAATTTATTGCATGCATGCCTTGCATGTGTGTAAGAGGCACACGGCTAGCTATGGCCGCCCCATCATGATCCACAACATGTAAAGCACCGCCGAAAGAGTACTGCGTGCATTTGTCCTATAACGTCATTTTCTTAGGCATGCAGTACCTTTACACCGAAAGCCAATAGTATTGTCTCAATCCGCGCCCCCTCCATTGAAGCAATAATGCTGTGTGAAGTGTGTGACCCATGCTAATGGCTCTATAGGTGTTTACTTTGCTCTCTCTCTCTCTCTCTCTCTCTCTCTCTCTCTCTCTCTCTCTCTCTCTCTCAAATCACAAGCATGATGCATGCAGCTGCCGCAAATTTAACTAGAGCGGTTCATGCATCTGCATCGGCCGAATTAATTACTGTTGAGATACATGGGGGAAAAGTTATGAGAATTGCTTTTTTGTCCTTTTCTCCACTGTGCAAAGCTTGTTTATTTGACCTAATAATACTACGTATGCATCATGCATTAAATATTAAAGTGCTTTTTATATAGGATTATGCTGCCCTTTTTGGCCATAGGAAGGAATTCCTCCTTACCTATTAATGTGGCTCAACTACAATCGACACGTGTCTCTTTTCATAAGAATAATTAAAGTAAAAAATAAATGCGCATTTGAGAATATTAAAAAAAATAGCCAAATGTTAGTTTATGGTTAAGCCACATTAGTAGGTAAAGAAGAGTTCCTTCTTATGGTTTAGGAGAGAAGCATTATCCTTTTATATATAAAAGTTTCTTAATAATTTGGTTATTGCAGATCCATATCGTCATAGCTGAGCTTATATGTACGTGTATCTCACTAACTATAGTCTATATATATAGCCAATATGGGCTTAGTGGGATGTCGCTCTCGCATTGGAAAACTAGTGTGTGCATGTATCTGCTATATGACTTTGACATGTCAATATTCGATGTATTAAATCATCCTCTCTTTTTTTTTTTTAAATATAGGTGATAGTCTAAATTATAATGGGGGAGGTGAGTTTGTCTCACACACACACTACCAAAGTGCTATGAGGATTCGAATATGAGACTACTGATATGCAAATAAAGGCCATTTTCCTATAGGCTAGATCTCCTTGACTAGAAATTATAGAATAGACAATATCACCACGTCAGCTGGTAGTACTTCCATTCAGAATTTGCCATCTCTATTTTTATAAGAAATTATACTATTGTTCCAGTTGGATTTGAAACTCCAATTTTACCTTTCACAACAAAATTTTAAAAAAATGTTAGAAAAACAGAGAAAATGAAAACAACCCCTACCATCGCACTGACACCATCATCCGACGGCCCTCCCTCTCTGTCTTTCCATTGCTCGATGTGCATTCAAATGTCTCAGTAAATTAGTATTTCAATTTGATAATGATTAAAGCCTCTTTGTTTGAATATGGATCCATTTGCAATGATTAGAGATCTTGTAGGTGCTTCCATGGGTTCAAGAGAAATTGTAGTTTCAGGGAGAGAGACAAAGGGCCTTCGGAGTGACCAAATTCTAAATAATATCTTCATGACTAACACCTACAACGTGATTGAAAGACTTGCTACTATGGGTTTGATGCTTGCAGGACGGGGCAAATTGCTATGCACCTGATTAACAAATTGAAATGGGATTTGAGTCTTCTTCACGGTATTGTTTGTTGAAGAAAAGAGCTTGCTTGGCACAATTGGGGAGAAAGGCAATGATGGGATGTGATCTGATTGCAAAAATACAAAAACAGAGGAATGAAATAAGAGGATGGGGGCATCAGCCATGGGAGGCAGAGTGACTGCACGACAGATTGAGGGCAAGCGATTGTTGATGGAACATTTTCTCTTATGTTTCTTTTAATTTTTTTAATTTAAAGTATAAAATTGGAGTTTTAAATACAGCTGAAACAAAAATTTTAATTTCTTAAAAAAAATAATACACATGGCAAATTTTGAATGGAAATATCACCATTAGTGGTATCACTGTCTATTTTATAATTTCTCCTCGTTGACAAATAATCTGCGGTAATATGGATGATGAAATCAGTAAACGCATATTTAAATTCCTCTACATTGAATGAAGCGATATGCTAAAAATGAATCCATTATTAAGTGGCACACCGGAAAAATAGCTATTAAGTTGATAGTTTGGACGGATATGTAAGGACCGATAGTGTAACAACTTGTAATTAACTTTAAAGTTATTTCTTTGTCAATTAATTGATAAAATAATTGTGTTCATGCCCCAAACTATACAGGGGTGCAAAGGTTAGTTCACCCTTTATTTTATACATGTATATGGTACTTAGACTTATTGAAGTGTGCCATCCAATCTCACATCATTTAATGTGAGAAAAAAAACAGTCAAGAACACACTTAGCCCACGAAAAACCCACTGCCTACCACTCACTCAACAAACATAATCCCTTCGTACCTACCCGTGTGAAATTGACATTTTAAACGTTTTTTTTACTGTACAGCAAAAAGTTTCGAGTATTTGTTGTCTCAGTCTCACTCAGACAAAAAAAAAAGATATTGTATTGGTCTTTCCATGAATATGCTCATTCTAGTCACTTGTCACTTTCTAATTGGTTCTTAGAAAATTTTAACACACTAAGAACCAATTAAAAAAGAACAAGTGGGTAGTTTTGAGTTTTTTCGTCAAATAGGCTCTATATGGGCATTTGTATAATATATCACCAGCCCCTTGTCACACGCTCATGCGTATGCCAATTGTTTTTTTAATTAAAAGAATGAGTAGTGTGTTCCATAAAAATAGGACTCATTATTTGATTTTGTTTTTAAATTTGAATTTTTTTAATATAAAAAGTGTGAATTTACCATATTATCCTCATTTAATTAATAATTTCAATTCTTAATATTTACATTAACCAATGGCATTTTATGATATTTTAAAGGTTTTATAATTTTCTCCCTTTTGCTTTATATATAGATATAAAAATGGACTTTTTACTAAAAACCTATAATATTTTATTGGGGACAAATCCAACCCATTATTGGACTCAGTTACTCAAACACCTGGCTACCACATTTGTTAAAAAATATATGTCTATATATGTACTTTTCTTATTGTAAATTATAAATTTATTTAAATATATTATAGTGATTTCTATTTGCCTATACAGTAAAAATTCCCAATTAATTAATATATAGAAGCATTCTTCATAAAATTTCCCACTAAAGTTTAGGCTTATTAAAAACTATATATATCTTATACCGCTTGTAATATTTGTCTCCTGAGCCTTCATTGGAAACTGTGATAAATATAAAATTAATCAAGAAGGTGCAATATTGAAGAAGATTATAATTATAATTTACGTGATCATTAGTACTTTAATTTTTGTGTGGTAACGCGTATAAATCGTATGCACCATGTTTTAAATAAGAAAAGGACAATACATGTCCCATAAAAAAACAAAAACAAAAACACAAGAGACTAGTGACAATGACATGTGCATCACATGCATGCATGCCATTAACTTTCATCTTACCTCTCGATTGTTCATGTGCAACAATGATCGGTAATGCATTCTTTTTATTTTTATTTTTAAGTTCATATTTCAAATATGAATATAATTGAAAAAACAAACTTTGTTTTTCATTCATACACAACCCAAACATGATAAAGGAAATAAAGTGGTATTTCACAGTTAATTTTCTAGTATTACCAAACATGGGAAATGGAATTTCCCATCTCTTGAGAAATGACATAATAGAAAATTTTTTCCATCAAATTTTTCCGCAAACCAAATGGGGCATAAGACAGGGCAATGGGGCACCTATTCTTCTCCTATGCTTATGTTATTCTTCTTATTGTGCCGTGCAATAGAGAAATTATATAAAATATGTATAGTTTGTGTTACTAATTTGTGCACATATGTATATTTATATAATTATGTTTTTATTATTATAAATGTTTAAGATTCAAATGATCTTAACTTTCAGTGACCTTATGGTAATGTTTTTTTGCCCCGAAAGAAAATTCATGAAATCAGCACTAGAAGAATGAAATCTTGGCAATTGGCAATCAATGTGTTGCACATTTATGTTTTGATGGAAATGAAAGGATATTGTAGTCTTATGATTATAACACATTTTTCTTTTTTTGGGTTATTATTTTATTTTGATGTAATTATATCAATGCTCTTAAAATTTCGTCAAATCTCACTTGATCCCTCAAACTTAAAATGATATACTTTCATCTCTTGACCAAAGTTTGGTGACTTACTTTACCTCATGCCGTCAACTCTACCTAAAAGTCTTTTAAATCTAATGACATGACAATGGTGTTTTTGTAATTTTATACACATGTATCATAACAACTATTGAGTTGGTGACATGACAAGTGAAAATCACCTCCAATAAAATAATTAAATATTCTAATAACTAAAAATTTAAAAAGAGTTAACAAGAAAACCCAAGCACACCATTAATCTCCTTAGGCCATCTTCAGTAATAGGCTATATCCTACATATACCAATAAAATAACGCAAAATCCATCTCAGTATAAATAAACAAAATTTTGGCTAAATTTGAAGCCACATTCGACCCTTTAACCCTCCAACCTACTACATTTAATTTAGCTTTTTGGCTCCAAATTTTTGTGGGCACGTGCTTTTCATATTTCACATCAAATCCATCCACTTTTTTGAGTCATGTACCAAAATAATAAAAAATGAAGAATCCAAAATATAGTCATAACTGGATATGGAAAATTTTAGTCCTTCACTATTCTTTAAAAATTAATATTTTAGAGGTAAATTTTTAACCATGGATTACATTTAACCCTATAACTGGAGATGACCTTACACCCAAAACTTATCAACACACCTCATCCCCATCTCAGCCTCCCCCTACCCAAAACCCTTAACTTTCATATTAATAAAACTCCAGCAAATTCGCATTAAAAAAAAAAAAAACAACCCTAACAATAAAACTCCAGCTTTCATATTAATAAAACTTCAACGAACCCAGCATATCAAAATGAGAGACACAACCCATCACTACGACATAGATCCGACACAAATCCGGCGAGCCACAAACTCCAGATCCGTCGAGCACACAGCCTAGCCGTAATACCATATCCAACCCCCAAAGCCCAAGGCTACGCCACCGTATTCGTGGCCAACAATACCAGATCCAACCCCACCAAGTCCAGATGCGAGAGAGAGAGAGAGAGAGAGATTAGGACGGTGGTGGCGGTTGGGTTCGCCGTTGGAGGAGGGGGCTGGGTTTTGGGTGGGGTTTCTTAATAAATATTAGGGTGAGAGAGAGAGAGAGAGGGAGGGAGGAAGGAGGTGGAGAGAGAGGAATGGAGGCACTGTGTTGGTGGCTGGGTGTCGAAGAGAGAGACAGATGGGTGGTGTTTGTGGATGAAGTCGAGAGGAGGGGCAGTTTATGGTGGTGCTCTAGAGATGATGGATGCTTTTTTTATTTTTATTTATAAATTTTGCTGTAATTGTTTTTAAGGATGGGATCTGTAATTTTTTTTGTTATTTTTCTTCTATTGTCAATTTAGTTATAATTTTTTATGTTTTATTTTATTTTATTTTTGTTATTAGAATATTTAATTATTTTTTATTTATGTGGAGGTGGGCTCTATTTGTCATATCACTAACTTAATTGATGTAATGATGTGTATGAAATTACAAAAACACCTCTGTCATGTCATCAAATTTAATAGATTTTTTGATGGAGTTAACAGCAGGGACAAAGTGGATCACCAAATTTTGGTTAATCAGAATGGGTCATTTTAAGTTTGAGGGGACAAAGTACAATTTAACCGAAATTTCAAACCGCATTAGTGAAATTAACTCTTTTAATTTTCACACCAGAATCTAGGGGTGGGCGCGGTCCGGTTCGATTTCAAGCTCACATCGGAATCGGTACTATTCATCCGGTCAAATTGAAGTTGACTTGGAAAAATATTAATTATAAAATTAAAAATATAGCATTAGATTTTACAAAATATGTAAAAAATATGATTTAGATAGCAAAACTTCGGCTAAACTTTAAGAATTAAAAAATATAGCATTGTTGACTTTTTGGTCAATCGATTTTTTTTTTTCAGTCCGGTTCGATCCGGTCTGGATACCCATCCCTACCAGAATCACCTCCGTGGATTTATTTTTTGGGTCAAGCGATAGGGAGGGGGAGGGGGAATATTAAATGGGGATGGGTTGCCTTCAAACTTGTCATTATCAAGCATCGAACCCGGATGCCAAATGGGACGGGAAAGATGCTGCCAAACCACCACAGCTATCCTCCTTGAATTTGACCCGCCCGAAAACAAGGAGACTCTCTCATGTAGTCATGCCATGCACATGCATGAAGAAATTTCGTCGAAGCTTCCCTCCACCATTTTCGAAACCAAAACAAATAACATAAAATAAATAAATAAATAAATAAATATGCCAAATTTCTCTTCATCCCCCCGCTCTCCTTATCCACGAAGCTGCAATGCGACGTGCAAGTCGTTTACAGGTAAGCTCTCTCGCCTCCGAATTATCCTCCTAAAAAACCGGTAAAATTTGTACAGCTGTTCGCCGGAAAATACCAAATTTTTACTAAAAAAAAACCATGAAAATAGCCATAAACAAATTAATTAAAAAAAAGAACATTAATTCTCTTGTTGTACGGCTTAGTTTGGCCAAGGTTGTTGATTGGGGATTTTTTTTTCTTCTTTTTGGCTGGTGTTTTTGGGAGGTGGGTGGGCCTCAACATAAGTGTTTGCAGGCAGTAGCAGCGCATCCGGGGCCGAGCGTAGGGAAGAAAGAGTAGGAGGAGCGCCAATTGATCTTTTGTTGCGAAACGACGACTGATATTGAGAGCGATGGCCGCGTCCCGTGGTTCGTCGTCTTCTACGAACGGCTTGCTGCCAGCGTCGTTGTCAGGGAGGAACCACCCAGACATGGAGGCCGGGGCACGCGTCGGCCTCGAGACTGAGTTCGACGACGACGCTGCCGCAGCAGCAGCGTCCACCACCGATCCCTTCGACATTGCCAACACGAAGAACGCGCCTCCCGAGACGCTCAGGAGATGGAGGGTACGTTTGTTATCAAATACGACATTCCAATTCAAACGCATTACAATGCCTGCAATGCCTATGCCAACGCCAATGAGCAATGTCCTTTGTTTTTGTTTTTGAATTCTTTTTTTTTGGGATTCAAATTCTTTAACATTAATTAATTCTTGGCAATGCCGTAGAAATTGTAGCTATAACAATAGCTAGCATTGTGTTTGGCTGATTTCAAAGAGGAAATGAATCGGCATTGTTGGTTTGGTATTGGAATTTGGATTGGGATTCAAATCAAATCAAATTTGTTTTGTTTTTCTTTTTCAATCCTGGAAATTACTGTCTATGGATTTAATGAGGAATGACAAGGTTTGGAAATGGGATTTACTATTATTTATTACATTTCCTTATCATTTTCTTGGCAGCAAGCGGCACTCGTGCTAAATGCTTCCCGACGATTCCGGTACACCATGGACTTAAAGAAAGAGGAAGAAAAAGAAAATAGGAGGAGGATGATTAGATCCCATGCACAAGTCATAAGAGTAATGTTTTTTTTTTTTAACAATGATGAAATTTTCACTATGGTGATTGGTATTGTTTTTGATCAGTTCAACTGATGATTACTTGTCATATTAGGCAGCATTGCTATTCAGATTGGCTGGAGAAAGGGAACACGGTATGTTCACCCCACCTGTCAATTATTTATAATTACTATACTATTTTTTGAAGCTTACACATCTAATTCACTTCGTTTTTGATTTGTTTAGCATTTATTTTAGTTTTCATGTCTTTAGGCTGTATGTAAGTTTTTGCCTTCTCCATAATTTCTACCAATATTACAATTTTCAGACAGTAGACTCGCACCGTTGATATTTTCACCCGACACCAATATTTTCATCTTTCGTTGCGGCATCAGTGCTACTTTGTTGTCTAGGTTGAAATGGTTTTACAGTCTCAATGTTAATTTGTGTTAGATTTGATATGTAATATATATTGTTGAAGCCTAAGCTTTTTCATTTTATGGTCACTTGACATGGTATTCAAAGTCGGGCTGTTACTGGTCCATAGTTTGAATCATGTTGATTTCTTATCTTACCTTGTTTCTATAATTTCCATGGGTTTGCGCATGCTAGGCCCATGCTACACTCAAGAGGAAGCATTATTGCATGTTGTGTTTTCTCAGGCTCAGTATACATTGGGTCCATATCATGTGTCTAATATTGTTATGCAGTTCAAAATTTCTTTTAAACATAATTCTATCTGTATTTTCGTCCCCGATGTTGCTTATGAACTTGATTTATTTATTTTTCTGGATGATACAGGGTTAGGCACAACAGTTGCACCCCCAACTTCAAGTGGTGATTATGGAATTGCACTAGAACAACTTGTTTCATTGACCAGGGAGAACAATATTACTGCTCTACAGCAATATGGAGGGGTCAGCCAACTGAAAATATATTTTCTCCTTGTTTTTGTATTGTTCTGTGTGCTCTGCTTACATAATGTAATCGTCATTTCATCAGGCTAAAGGCATATCAGCGTTGCTAAAAACAAACTTGGAGAAGGGAGTTGATGGGGATGAGATGGATGTAGAAAGAAGAAAGAATGTTTTTGGATCCAATACATATCCTCGGAAAAAAGGGCGGAGTTTCTTGGTATATTATCTTAGTACAAGGTGTTACTTTTTTGTTATTTACTGTTTTAAGTTAGGAAGTTGTTGCAATAACTGCAATTCATTTTTGTGCTGTCCTGCAGGGGTTCCTTTGGGAAGCTTGGCAAGACTTAACTCTTATAATCTTGATCGTAGCTGCAGTGGTGTCATTGGTTCTTGGAATAAAAACTGAGGTATTCTTGGCCTTTCAAATTAACTCGTCATTTTGCCCCATCAGTTGGTTATGCATTCTTAACCTAGATTGGCTTTGTTTTCCTTCAAGGAAAACACTTTTTTCTCTGTGAGATATTAGGTCTCAGGATAACATGATTTTAAACTTATTTCTCATGGACATTAATTGTCCCTCTAGATATGATTAAGTTCTTTATGATAAGACAACAATGATAAAACATTGCACATAAATTCTGAAAAATTAAACTAGCTTAGGAGTGAAGCAGTAAGCAATATTAGGAACTATGGGTGCAAGTAGGATTCTAAATTGACTGAAACTGATCCAAAAGTTTCCGATTTTGACATAATACAATTAAATCCAAATCCAAACTTCAGAATTTTAGAAGTTCCAGAAAACATTGGATTGGAAATGGAAAACGGAAGGTATTTTGGAATTCTCAATATTTTGATTTTCTGATTCAAAAATTCTTAAAACACTCAGAACACCTGCCCATCCAAAATAGTGCAAATTTTTATCTTGTTTATGGTAAATATTTTATACATGTCCTCATTTTGTACAATTATAACTTATAAATTTAATACACTCTCTAACCATACTAAACACCCAAATATCCACTCAAAGAATATATCTTAACCTCCTTGATATTTTTGCAAAGAAAAATCATCTGATCCTACTCCCTTCATTTTATACCATTAATTTTTATTTGGAATAGTTGAAATCTACTCAATTTTGCATCCTCTAGTCTCTCATTTAACCTATAACTGGTTCGTCTAATTATCTCGTCATGGTTTGTATTTCCATTCTTTCTTTCTTTTTTCTAAGATTTCTCTAGTAGTGTTTACTGTTCCCTACCTTTTTTCTTCTGATAATCCTCATAGGGTCTTGCTGAAGGATGGTATGATGGATCAAGCATTTTCTTTGCTGTTTTCCTTGTTATAGTTGTTACAGGTATTGGAATTGATTTTGTACCTGTGATTTTATTTTGTTTCAGTTAGGTACTTTTCTCCTGTTCATTAATATTTTTTTTTTGCCAGCTATTAGTGATTATCGGCAATCTCTTCAGTTTCAAAATTTAAATGCGGAAAAGGAAAATATACAACTGGAGGTGTGCACTCTTACATCATTGGAGTATTAAAACTCACTCTTTGGATGCTAAATTAACCATATATTGAAATTTTCTGCAGGTCATGAGAGGTGGTAGAATAGTAAAGATTTCGATATTTGATATTGTGGTTGGTGATGTTATACCTCTCAGAATAGGCGATCAGGTAAGTGTATTGACTGTTTTAGTTTGCTCTACTGGAAATGAATTGTATATCATGTAACCAATTTTATTTTGTTTGTACTTAGGTCCCTGCTGATGGAATCTTAATAACTGGTCATTCTCTTGCCATTGATGAATCTAGCATGACTGGTGAAAGCAAGATTGTGAGTGGTTAAACGGTACCCTGCAGTAATTAATTATGACTGTTATCCATATAATTCTTAAGCGCCATCTCTTTTAGGTTCACAAGGATCAGAAGACACCTTTCTTAATGTCAGGTTGCAAAGTGGCTGATGGAGTGGGTACTATGCTGGTAAAGTACTTTCAATTAATTTATTGTGCTGCACTTTTCATAACATGACTGAAAGAATCACACACTTAATGTTTATCGTTTAACTTTCTTTTCTTTTTTCCTTTTTTTTTTGGGTTGGGGGGATAGTAATCAGTTGTGAACTTTTGTTTTATTCCTTACCCTCATTCATTATGTATTTCTTTTTTTCTTTGGTGAATATCAGTTCCTACTGTTGATCTCAGAAAAATTAAGAATATGGGTTTTTGATTTTAGACAATATTTAATATCATGTCTTACTCCAACAATAGGAAAATCTTGTTACACTACCAATTTCTTATTAATTGGATATTAACAAGTATGATGTTGATGCATGGTTGCTATATGAATTTATATTCCAATTTCACAGAATCTGTTCCTTTTCTTGCTATGTACTATCAACTTTTTTGAATTGTGTGTAGCAAACACATTACTAAGAATCTGCTAACTTCTTCGCGTTGATTTTATTTATTTTGATGCTGGAGTAACTCATACTTATGGAATTTGTCCTACAATGCTAAAATTGGTGCAATCATGTACCAAATTTCTTTTAAACTAAGAAGTGTTCTATCAGTGTCACCATGTTGCTTTACCTTTATATTTATCTGTAGGTAACTGGTGTTGGAATCAATACTGAATGGGGATTGTTGATGGCAAGTATCTCAGAGGATAACGGTGAAGAAACTCCTTTACAGGTTTTTGCTTCTTTTTTTCTCAAATATTGTTGCTTCAACGATGAAAATCCATTATTTACAGCTCAAGGTTTTCTTTTGGTGATGTGTGATAGGTGCGCTTGAATGGAGTTGCAACTTTTATTGGCATAGTTGGGCTTTCAGTAGCTGTTTTGGTGCTTGCTGTCCTGTGGGGCAGGTAACATTGTGATCATTGAATAACGTATATCCTATTACGTGAATTATTTATCATCTTCTCAGTTGCACTCTTATTTGAAATTTTAGATACTTCACTGGAAATTCAAGAGATGCAGATGGAACCGTCCAATTTAAAGCTGGCCAGACTAGCACTGGCAAAGCTATAGATGGAGCAGTAAAAGTGTTTACCATTGCCGTAAGTGAAGTTTCTTGATGCTTGTTAGGTTTATTGTTATATGTTGGCCTTTTTTTATAACAAATTTTAGAACCATTCAGGTCACCATTGTGGTTGTTGCAGTTCCTGAAGGGCTACCTTTGGCCGTTACCCTGACGTATGTAGTATCCACCACTTTTGTTTCAGGTTATGGAGTTAAGTTTAATATACCGATATAGTTCTCATTTATGTTATCAACTTTGCCTCTGTACTTCAATTCTGTGACAGGCTAGCATACTCGATGAAGAAAATGATGGCAGATAAGGCGTTGGTAAGTATCTTTGTTCTTTTTTTTTCATCCAGTTTTTCTGTTTCTTAATAAAAGAAAGTATATTTCCTCTCTTGTTTTCCCCTCGTCTTTGACTGGTTTACCATCATTATGTTTTCATTTTTCTTATATTTTTGCTTCTACAAGGAATGCGTTTATAAAAGATTAACATCAGACATGTTCAGGTGCGTAGACTGTCAGCCTGTGAAACTATGGGCTCAGCAACAACAATTTGTAGTGATAAAACTGGGACATTGACTTTGAACCAGGTGTGTTCTATTTTCAAAACTGAATTATGGTTTTCATCAATTTTTAAACATATGGTACTGGGCAGCATGTGAAACATGAGGATCTTTTAGTGGTTATGATATGAAAAATATCTTGGTAAAATAGAAATAATGACAAAAAATATATGATACTACAGATGACTGTGGTTGAAGCATATGTTGGGAAAAAGAAGATAAATCTGCCAGACGATTCCTCACAGTTGCATCCACAAGTTTCCACTCTGCTAAGTGAGGGCATTGCACAAAATACCACTGGCAACGTATTTGAGCCAAGGGTAATATTTCTTTTCAGGTGTCACAGAATCATCAAGGGAGAGAGGACATTGTTTTCGTCAACTGTTGAACTTTGGTGGTTATTCTCAATTGAACATATTGATAATTAAACATAAAATTAATTTTATTAGCAGGGTGGTGAAGTAGAGATTTCTGGGTCTCCTACAGAAAAGGCTATACTTTCGTGGGCAGTCAAGGTTCCATTTAAATGTGCTTTAGTGTATTCTGGTACTCTTTTGTCTCCAATAATTGAGGATTTTCTTAATTATCAAAATTTGTATCACAGTTGGGGATGAAGTTTGATGTTATCAGATCAGAGTCTACGGTTCTTCAAGTTTTCCCTTTCAACTCAGAGAAAAAGCGAGGTGGTGTTGCACTAAAACAGGTAATTGATTCATTTAAGGTGTAAAGTTTCAATTTGTCAATCACAAGTTTGAGACCTAATGGGAGTTGCATGTGCATCACATTATAGATAAGCTTGAACCAAACCTACTATGTCATGTTCTCCCAACATAATTGAGTTGTTCCGAGGAAAAATGCACTATAGTGGCTTCTCAATCAAAACTGGTCGGCCAACCCGGATCTACTTGTTTTCAACTGGGTTGGCATCAACCTCTTTATCACATGGTAGGGTTCACCTATGTCAACCAGTGGGGTCATTGGACCCTTACATTACACATGCATATAAGTACAGACATAGAGACAGGCAGATACATGATATATTCTGTAATTATATGTTTATACTTATGAATTAAAGTATCTTATTTCCCAGAGGACATAGTGCTTCATATCTTATATCTCACACCACCTTTACCTTCCATATTTTTCATCTAGAAAATATCACTATATGCATGTTTTGCATGTAATTATTTTATGCTTATATAGTGAGGCATACATAATAATACATCCATAATTGCAAACACATAAGGAAGCAATAAACTACTTAAAACTTTTATGTGCACAGCTTCTCTCTTGTTTGCTTAATCCTATGATAATGTGATTTCTTTACCTTTTTTTTATTGACAGACTGACTCTAAAGTTCATATACATTGGAAAGGGGCAGCAGAGATAGTTTTAGCCTCGTGTACAGAGTATCTTGACTCAAATGGTTGCTCACAGAATATTAACGAAGATAAGGTTGGGAACATGAGCCATACATATTCAGAAAGTCTTATCAGTTATCACTTATTATAAAAAATAAAATAAACATATTCAGAAATATCTATGAGAAAATAAAAATCTTGGGAACAAGTGGCATTTATCAGCCATTTAGGTAAATATATCCCGGACGTTATGGATGAAGAATCTATTAAAGCATTTTATGTGTATGAATAAGCGCTATAGCTAACACTTTTACACATGGTAATGACGAGCCTTCAAAACTGCTGAACAACTTAATTTTGGTTGGTAACATTTTTACACAATGGAAAATGTAGTCACAAAAGTCTGAGATAATCCTTTAAAAGGAAGTTTGGCTACTGTCTTTGATGTAAAATTCGTCAGAGATATATGGTTGAAAATTTGTGCATGTTCTATTTGAGTACTGTAAGAGGATTGAATAATTTATATAATCATAAATGTGTTCAATATCGACAATGTGGGTTGGAGACTCCATGTAAGCTCTTATAGTATTTAAGATATAAAATGACCCAGGAGGGGATGATTTGTCATTCTCTACTTATGATGGTTAAAAGGCTTTGCTTGTTGATGATTATATATATATACAGTTATTCTCTTATCCAGATGTCCGCAAGTTATTATCGCGCGGATGCTATTGTAAACAGGCAGGAAAGCAGGAAGGGGTAGTACAAAATACATGGCGTCCGCACGATAATAACGTCCGAATGTCCGCAAAGGAGGATTTCTGTGTATATATATATATACTTATTTATTTTTCAAAATTTAAGTTATCTTCACAATTATGTGGGAATTGATTGCACAAACTCTAATGGTCCATTTGGATGGAAAGATTTGAATGAAGATTGCTTAATTGTAATTTGAGAAATTTTAAAATATTATGTTTAAAATCCACATGTAAATTTGACTATTTAAGAAAAGAGGGATTTCAAGAAAAACTGTTATTTGAAATTCCTCAATATTTTTATTTATTAAAAAAATAATCACTTTACATGTGGATTTTCTTAGATATTTTCATTTTCCTTCAATCCAAATGGACCTTTAGTACTGGTGGATATGGTCAACTTTAACGTGGAAAATAGGTTTCTCTTAGAAAGTTGAGAAATATTCTCGTCTCTTGAAATTTTCCAGTGAAATTTGGGTGTGATGCCTTTCTATATCCTTTTGCAGGATTTTTTCAAGGCAGCTATTGATGACATGGCAGCAAGCAGTTTGCGATGTGTTGCCATTGCATACAGATCATATGAATTGGACAAAGTTCCAACTGAGGAAGAGCATTTAAGTCAATGGGCTTTACCAGAAGATAACCTTGTTTTGCTTGGTATTATTGGTATAAAGGTGCACCCAAGAACAAGTTTCTCATGATACTAAATTATGTTTTTTGCCTTTCCATTTTTCATGAGAATGATCCAAACACACACGTAAACAAAGTATGCCCCCATGTTGCAGTAATTGATTTAGAGTGAGCTTTGCATTATTATTTTTGATAGTCTATGGCATAGAAAGTACTCTTGGGTCTTACTTGCAATATAAAGTATTTAAATTTGGGCCTTGTATTATCTTCACTATAAGCTAATATGTATGTCCATGAGTAGGATCCTTGTCGTCCTGGTGTTAAAGATGCAGTGAGACTATGCACAGAAGCTGGTGTTAAGGTAACCTTCACATTTTCTAGACAATATCTTCATATTATTGTATATGTATGGTCATGACTCATATAACATCTTGATTTATGTTACATTACTGCAAAGTATAATGGTGAATATAAAGGACAGATTAGTTTCAAGATGCCTATGTTGTGGCTTATTGGTGTTGAAGATTGGCTCACCATAGAAGGAAGGATGGAATCCTTGTCAGATTTGGACTAGGTTTTTTCCTTGTTTTGGAATCCTTGTCAGATTTGGATTGGGTTTTCTCTTTGTTTTGGGATCCTTTAGGTTTCCTATTCCTTGTATGATTGTACTAAAGCCCTATACTTATAAATAGGCACTTTAGACCTTGGTTTTTAATAAGCACAAAATAGAGAGGAAAATTCAAGAGTGAATTTTCAAGGGAGAAACACAAGACAGAATTCAAGGGTGAATTCTTGAGTATTTCCAAGGGTGAGAGCTAAGGGGGTTCTTGATTGTAACCAAAGTTGTTCTTACATACTAGTGAATTTCTCGGGTGGATCACCAAGAGGACGTAGGCAGGAGGCTGAACCTCTATAAATCTTTGTGTTCTTGTGGGTGTGTTTACTTTGTGGTTTGGTGTGTGTTTTATTCTCAAGGGGTTTGTGTGTGTGCCGTCGCATAGTCCGTCAACGACAAGGTCTTGGAGTGTTTTCACACAACAATTGGTGTACCCTTTATTTCAGCTTGCAGGAACGAATATAAAATCCTCTAGGATTGCTTTATTTGTCAATGATATCTGACGTTCTGTTGTTGGATCTTTGAGGAATATTCTTTGGTGGAAATAATCATGCTAAAGAGCTTTTTGGCTCCTCATGAATGTTAAGTAATATAATCAGTATTATACATGTACTAAGGATGGTAAATACTTGTTAACTTTAGGATTAGAAGGATTCTGTTATTCTGATAAGTTCCTAGCTCGTAGGAACTAAATCATCAAGTCATGTGTTTTCTATGGCTAGTATTTATGCTAATCCGTATGTTACTGAGAAACTCTTGGAAAGCTGGACTGAGTTTGTTGGTAAAGGATTTATAAGGTTCCTGTGAGCAGCCTTCAGAATTCTCATATTCAGCATTCTTTTCACACTGTTCTACCTTCATTTTATGCCTCAAGTGATCTCTGTTTTGATGTTAATCTGTTAAGAAAGAATATGGTTCAAACATTAGTTCTGCAAGTTTTAATAATTCAAATTAGGTTGCATTTATCTATGAAGTACCTTTTGCCAAGCACAAACAAATGTATGCTAAAATGCCTTAAAAATCCCAACAAATGCACCTTTGATATGGTCTTCATGGTAGATAGAAAGGAGTTCGAGGATTTTGTTTCATGATTATGATATTCCATTTGAAGCCTCCTTTTTGTTGTCCTTAAGTGTACAGTGATGGGAGATGTATAGTTATTTACATGATGCAATATCTTATATTATGATTTATGCATCTGAAAAATGACCATAAGAATCACATTTCTGTGAACCTATAGGTACGGATGGTCACTGGAGATAATCTTCAAACAGCAAAAGCAATCGCATTAGAGTGTGGAATACTATCACTCGAAGATGCTACTGAGCCTAATATCATTGAAGGAAAAACATTCCGTGCATTATCTGAAAAAGAAAGGGAACAAGTTGCCAAGATAATAACAGTATGGCTCCTACATTGTGAAAATGCTGATAATATGTATTAACTTTTGATCTTCAGTCTGTTCAGCTTAATATGTCAGTTATTCATAGAAATGTGAGTTGCTCTGTTTGTACCTAAAGCCAATATACATTTTTGTATGGTGTTTCTTAGGTAATGGGCAGATCTTCCCCTAATGACAAGTTGTTGCTTGTGCAAGCATTACGTAAGGGTGGTGATGTTGTCGCAGTAACAGGAGATGGCACTAATGATGCTCCCGCACTTCATGAGGTTTGTCATTTTCGTGGATTAAATAATATCATGTGGTTGGTGCTTTCATGTCTTTTAATCTTTAAAAAGATATCTCAAGATGGATGTGCTAAGATTCTACATTGACATATAAGAATCCTGATAAATGTATTTTTCTTGATGTTAATGAGATGTGAAGTTTGAGATGCATCAGGTCCTATGATGGACAATGAGGTATATATTTGGATGACTAGAAGTAATACATAAAATTATATCCATATCTATATATAGAGGGAGCTTCAATTAAGGGATCCCTTAAATAACCTTATTCAAGGGACACCCTTGTATGACCTACTCCGCATTGTATTTCAATGATCCGAACCGTCTATTTTTTTAGGGATTCCCTTCAAAGATCATCTATGATAAAATCACTTGAATTTGAAACCATTTAACCACTCAATTAAATGGCTGTCATTTTAGTGTTTTCTTGAAATATCTTGTTCATCTATTTTATTCGTCACAAGTAGATGTATTAATGGTTTTCAACTTGTTTAAGTTTTTGCAAGGGTGATCTTTGAATGAAGAATTGAAAAGTAGACAGTTTGGATCATTGAAGTAAAATTCATAGTGGACCCTATATATATATATATAAGCAATTGAGAAAATATGGTTGTAATCTAGTCCATGCTGCTTGGTATGTTTAGCACTCTATTGGAGTACAAGTTACAACAATCTTGACTGATCTGGAGTTTTGTATTAAGTGTGGTTGCATGTGGGTGGTTAGGCCTTAACCTGAGTTGGCTTGGTTTAAACATAAAATTGTTTTATACCTGGTTTGGTTCAGGTGGACTTGTCCATCTCCTTTTGCAATTGATTTTCTATCTTTTAATAAGGTTTTCTTTCCTATAGAAAATAATGGAATAAGCATTTATGCTTCTTTAAAGGAGCAGTATCTGTATTTTGAGATTGAATATCAATACTTCATGGATACTTCCTATATGTATTAAGTATCTCACAGATATATCCAAACCCTTACATTTACTTTTGAAAATTGAAAAAGTATCCAGTCATTTTTTATATTAATGGATATGGTCTGAATATCGGAATACAAGCAAATCTATAATCATTATCTTCTATGCACATCCATGTCCATGCTGCCACAAAGGTTTGTCGTAACACAATTGTTTAGATGTAGATTATTTAAGAAACAACACTTGTTCATAAGAATTCTCTTCCTATATATGATAGGAAATAGCATCTTTTGAAACTGAATGGTTGTTGGTATCAATATTAACCCATTAAAAGGAAAAACATCTTCGTGGTTCAGAATGGTGGTTTTTAGCCAGATGGCCTTTCTTTCCTGTCTCTTGTTGGTCATGGTTTTGATTCTGGCTTTTATGCTCTAAAACATTATCTGTTCAACTTCCACTGTTGGAACGTTTCCTAGTTTTAGTTGATCAGATTTTTACCATTTTGTATTTTAGGCAGATATTGGTCTTTCTATGGGCATTCAAGGAACTGAAGTTGCAAAAGAAAGTTCGGATATCATTATCTTGGATGATAACTTTGCTTCTGTTGTAAAGGTGAGTAAACAACTTATAAAAATATTGCTTCACTTGTTTATTTAAAATTCAAGTAACTTTGTTGCTTTTTTTGCATTTAGCTTCTTTAAGTTAAAATAGATAATACATTGAAGCTTTTAAACCTCAGCCCTTAGGACTAGCATCTATGTGGTGGATCTTAATGAAAAGGTTTGTGGTTAGGAATGGTCTAGAATCTTGATAGTTCTTGCTCAAGGTTTGAGGCACATTATCTCTCTTGCAGGACTGCCTTATATTTGAATTGAATATGCATTTTATGTGGTTTTTTCTTTCTGCTTTCCTCCCATCATCGTATCTATTGTTGTTTAACTTATCAGATTTGTGAACATCTATTTTTAAGGAATACCACATATCTTTTTTTCCTGACTCCTGGCATTGGTAAATATTTTGACATATCTTTTAACATATCATACAATTAAAATCTTATATATAGTAAATATTTTAATCTTTAGTCCTTTTCTTTTGCCCTGGTTTTCAGAACATCGGTAAAAAAAATTATATAGTTTTGTGGTTAAATTAATGGGTTGACTTTCAGTGCATATACCCAAGTTAAATAAGGAGTGATATAATTCTGATATAGCTTTACTCATCTAATGATAGGATTCAGGTTGTGATTTTATCTGTTCACAATGTTTTATGTAGGTTGTTCGCTGGGGACGTTCTGTGTATGCAAATATTCAGAAATTTATCCAATTCCAACTTACTGTTAATGTTGCAGCTCTTGTAATTAATGTTGTGGCAGCAATATCGTCTGGTCGTGTCCCGTTAAATGCTGTACAGGTTGATCTCTCTCTCTCCAGATATATATATATATAATTCTGTCATGAATCAACATTGCACAATCTGGAATATGAAGCCAGAACAAAATGAGTAAAAGAATCCTCGGCATTTTAGAATGTTACTGCTAATTTGTTTTCTGTCGTTTTTTTTTTCTTACATTGTGGCTCTATTTGTACAGCTTCTGTGGGTTAACTTGATCATGGATACTCTAGGAGCACTTGCATTGGCTACTGAGCCACCTACAGACAACCTTATGCATAGAACACCAGTTGGCCGAAGGTGTGAAATTCTGTGGCTAGCTAACAATGGTGTATTCATAACATATCTAAATTCGATACTGTTAAAGTTAAATTCTTGTGGCTGTATGCTGTTATAAATATGGTGGCTGTCTATTGTTGTTTCCTGAATAACAAAATATTAAAGTCTTGATCTTCTAGTCACCTTTCAATGGAAAAAAATATTTTCAATAATTTTTGGATATTTAAGTGTTTGAAATCTGAAGATGATGAGTTTCAGCTAGCGTCTGGATTCTGGGCATATCAGAAGAAAATAAGTTGATCTTGCTTGGCCTTTTCGTTTGATACTTTTGTCATATTCATTAAAATCCCATGGGATCTATAAGAATACTATGGGGGTTGTCCCTCTCCCGGCCCTCCTCGACTGCCCTCACACAATTATTAGGAGGAGGAACAACTATGCGTTGAAAGTCTGCTGCTCCTTATATTGTTGATTTAGTTTTCTTGGACCCATATTTCAATCACATGGGATGGTCTATAATCTTTTTCCCACTCTTAGTCAACTTTTTATGAGTTTCTGATAAGGGGAAGTAGGATTTATTTTTCCCTTCTGATATTCTCTCTTGAGTTGCGCTCATCTTAAAATTGGTAGATTTGGTTTTAAATCATATTTGAGAGATTGTATATTATTTTGGGTGCATTTGCAAGGCCAGGTATTCTTGTATATCACATTGCCTTAATGGACCACCTCTAGATTTAGATGAAGGAAGTAATGATCTGATGTTTGCTTGTTTAGGGAACCTCTTATAACGAACATCATGTGGAGGAACCTACTTATTCAGGTACCTTATATCCATGAGACTATTGTTGGAAAATTACGGAGATCACAGTAGAAACATAAGTTACCTTGTACAACTCTGTTCTGTCATTAACTTTTACTTACCACAGGCTATGTATCAAGTTGCTGTCCTCCTTGTCCTCAACTTTCTGGGAACTAGCATTCTTGGTCTGCAAAATGAGACCCAGAAGCAGGCCACTAGTGTGAAGAATACTATCATATTTAATGCATTTGTCTTCTGCCAAGTAAGTATAGGAACTTGAAAATAATGCGAATTAGGAATTATGTTCTAATTTGTTTAGCTAAGTTGGTTTTAAGGTTTCAGTTTTGCTTGTTAGTTATCTCATTTATTGTATCTGAAGATATGGAAGTTAAAACAGATGATATTGACATGCCATATCATGCAATTAGCCTAACCTCTTATTAGTATTTGTTCTGATGCCATCTTGTGTTTTTTTATACAGATTTTTAACGAGTTCAATGCTCGAAAGCCTGAGGAAATAAATATCTTCAGTGGAGTGACTAAGAACTACCTCTTTATGGGAATAATAGGAATTACATTAGTACTTCAGGTGAGAGGCCAGTACATTATATTTTGGTTTAGGGTTCTTAGTTTTACTGTCATACAATTACTTACTATAACTGTATTTGCAGATACTGATCATTATGTTCCTCGGAAAGTTTACAAAAACGGTGAGACTATCATGGCAGCAATGGCTTATATGCTTGGGTATTGCCATCGTCAGGTACGTAAACTTGATGATATTGCTTATATTTTTCTAAACTGGCTCAAGTTTGGCTAATGAAGACCATGGGAATCTGAGCCTCATTATTGTACCACCTTGAGAACTACATTTGACAAAAAAATGAAATTAGTTGCCAGTCATTTTTGTTTTGCAATTTAAATTTCTCTAATTTTGATTTTATTTTAATTGGCATAGATATTAAAGAACTACCAAATTACCTTGATCTCCATGTTCACATATGATGGCATGAACACGATAACCTTCGTCTCTTAACATCAACTGTAAATAGGGCCTTAGTAGCGTCTTGTGTCCCTTAAAGTTCTTCATAGTTCATTCAGGTTGATGGTCATATACCATGCATCCATCTTCTTTACATGGTACTTAACTGCCTTTATTTTCTGACAGTTGGCCTCTTGCTGTTATTGGAAAACTAATTCCGGTCTCGAAGACACCATTGGGCGAGTTCTTCAGTCGGCCAATTAAGCGATGCAGAAATTCTCGTAACACCTAATGCTCTCCTCTCTAGTTTCTGAAGATTTTTTGGAACTTGAGAGAAGGATGAATTGAATCCTATGAGAAATTATGAGAAAAATCGATGATTCTCGTTCTCAAAACTCAATCTTTTGATTTCTGTGGATTGACATTTGGCCAGGAAGAATTGAATCCTTTCCCCTCCCCCCTTTCTCCGGCCCACAAGAAAAAGAAATTGCTCATTTTTGGCCTGAAAGCCGCTATTTTCTTTTTCCAGCGTTATGTATGGTTACATAACTTACATTATGGCATGACCGTACCACTATTCTTTTTCTCTATAGCTTTTCTGTGTAAGAGTGGGCTTGTCACGGATTTGTATTCAACTAGTAAATTGCTATGTAATGTATAGCCAAGTGTAAATAGAAAGCTGTTATTGTGCAGCTCTGGAGCAACTTTTTTGGAGCTTCATTCACTTGAAAATCTTTTTCTTTGAAAATTGATTTTACACAAAATAGAAACACTCATTTGAAAATTATTCCATTCTGCCTTCACAATGTGTTGCAGTTCCATTTAAATGATTGATTAATTTAGGTTACCTTGTATGGGTCATAAGTAACTCATTAGGGTTAATCGTTTTATTAGTCCCTCACTTAGGCCGATTCGCATTTTCCTCAATTTTCAAAATCGTTCTCTGCTCTAACTTTAGTTTCGGTAGACAAATAGTCCTATAAATCGATTTTGTTAACTTTTTCTGTTAAATGCAGGGGCAAAATAGTCTTTTTGTATTAAAACAAAAAAGTATTTTTATATTTCAAAAAATCAAAATAAAAATAATCCCTTTCACTAAAAATAAATAAAAATAATCCCCTTCACTAAAAATATGAATCTATAGTGAAAGGGATTATTTTATTTATTTTTAGTGAAAGGGATTATTTTTATTTTGAATTTTTGGTTTTTTTAAATATAAAACTACTTTTTTTTTGTTTTAATACAAAAAGACTATTTTATCCCCTGTATTTAATAGAAAAAGTTAACAAAATTGAGGACTATTCATCTCTAAACTAAAGTTAGAGGACGAGGCAATCATTTTTTGAGGCGAAAATAATCGTCTAAGTTGAGGACTAATAGACCTAATAACCCTTCTAACTCATGCCAATCTCGACTTTGCGAAAGGGGATTTGATTTGAGACCTTTTTTTAATTTTGGGAAGAGGAATACGTACCACTAGATTTGAGATGTTTTCCAAATTATTGTACTCCAAATGCTACATTGACATTATGCAACAAAACAAAAAAAGGATGAAAAATACGAGGCTTACAATAAAAATCCTAATGCATAAAACTACAAGAAAAAGGTATCTATTTCTTGACCTGAAAGAATTTTTGTCAATAATCAAATAAAGAATTTAAATCAAAGCATTTGGGTTAAACTTGATGAATTTTTCACATCAACCCAAGCTGTAAAAGTGATCATCTAAACCGAGCCTTGAAGATTCACTGTGCAGGTCTTGTTGGTAATTATTATAAACACCATCAACCATATTTTGCTGCTGCTGATTTAGTTGCTGTTGTGCATTGTAGAATGCTATTTGAGCTTTTGTCTTGGCCATCTCAGATTGAGCCTGAAATAAATCTTGTTGCAATTGAGAAATTATTTTAACACACCCATAAATTGGATCTTCAACTCGTATTGATGCTTCATAAAACATGCAGTCTGCTGCTGCTTCTCTTACATGGACTGGAAGTTGCTGCAATTCACATATAATTACATGATTAAAAATCATTAACAGATTCAGTAAATCTCATATTATCTTCAAATACAAACAAGGCTTTCAACTATTTCTCTTTGTTTTTCTATGTATTTATAAAAACAAACAAACATTTGGGGTTAAAGTAGTAACAAAAAAACATCTACATTACTATTGGCCATTTGTAATGCTTCCAAAGTTGGTTTGGATTGCAAACGTGAGTTAGGCGAGTTGGCCAAGGCAATGAGCCCGATTTCTTGCACCCAAGTTCAAATCTCCCTTCTCGTATATTAGATTAGTTTAAAGTAGTTTAGACTATCGTTTGTATCAAAAAAAGTTAGTCTCATTTGGGTTGTGTGTAGCCAAATGATAAACAATCTTAAGCAGTTACCTTACCAACTAGGATATACAAATGTAGATAGAAAACAGAACATTTCTGAGTATAATTGCTTTCAAAAGAAAGATTTTTTTGACCGTGCATCCTAATTAATTGTTACCTGTAGCATTTTGGTAATGTTGCCGGCACCAAAGATCTTATGAACACAAGCAAATCTCTCTGGATTGGATGAGGGGAAATAGGGTGCCAGAACACAATCTTGAGCGCATTTTCTTCTCAAAAATCTGCAACCTGCACATCTTGTTGGATTGGCCATTAGATTATAGCAGATTCTTTAGAATCAATGCAAAGATTGTTTCTCTAAATTTTCTAGGAAATCAAATTTGTGTGAATGATTTTGTTATGTGTCAAAGATTTTGTTCCCTATATATATAGATTAGGTGATCATGGATCCGTTTGAATATATTGAACACAATCACAAATTCATAGGGAGCTAATTAGCCTAATATTGGAAACAACACAACGGCTAGTTTCTTTTTGTCAAAGTTTCACACATTTTAGGAAAGATTTGATTGAAGGCAATGGAAGCACAAATTCAATCATTTTGAAGTTTTCCATATGAGTTATATCAAAAGAAGTAATTTATAATTATTATTTTTTAAAAGCAGAACCATGTCGCCGCCAAAAACTACAATGTTGAATTGGCAAACTTAGATTAAATGTGGGCTGCTTTGTCTTTCTTGGAAATTTCTTTGGTCTTTCTTGGAAATTTGGGGTCAATAGAAATCACCCCTTGGCCCTTACAAACAAATTATAATAATCTCTCAACACATACCAGTTTCTGATCACGCGTGTCACAATTTGTACCCTAGTAGGAGAGAAACGTGAACTTTTTGTTTTTGTTTTTATTTTTAAGTTTAACCGGTAGCTTACCATTTCACACTCATTTGATCAATATTTTTCCTTTTAGCATTGTAATTAAGTAAGAGCATTTTTATTTATTTATACAAAGCGATAATAGGAGTAGGAGGAATCAAACCTAAGACCTCGGTCAGTGCAAGGTAAATGCTCTTAATCACTTGAGCTATAATCTCCTCACAATATGTACGGTACATGCAACATGATGTTTTAGGTATTTTAGTATATGTACTTGGGGCAAATAAAACTTGTTAATTTACCATTGTATTGGTAATATTATTGATAAAGCTTTGATTGTTGGGGTTTATATCCCTGTTAACACTTACTAATTAACCTAGTTTGTTCTTCATTTGCTTTCCTAGTTTGTGTAGGTATATGCATGCAGGCAACCCAATCAGTTTCCAACTTTATTTTGAAATCCAAACAGAAGACAACTTGTTTGACACGTTAGAAATAAAAAACGAAGACATAAACTTGTAATCCTCTCTCTCTCTCTCTCTCTCTCTCTCTCTCTCTCTCTCTCATCCCATCTGATCTGCTGCCATTGAATCTCTGCTACCAAAGCTATCTTGATCCGCAATAACACACTTTATGCTCCTCTTCAAGCCTTGTCTCTGCTTCTTCTTAGTGTTTTAACTCGTTCTCTGTTTTGGAAAATCATATAGTTATTTTTTTCTTCTTCCCATAATAATCATATACTGAGTTGAATTAAACACTCTGCTAAATTTCTTTATTTAATCTTTCGCCGTTCATGGTGTAGCCAACTGGTAAACTAACTTGAGTTTATAAATTTTTACTGAATTTACTGAATATGAATGACTGAGCTTTTGGTTTCTGCTTGAATTGATCATAGAATTGAGGATTTTGTTTGCTCTTATATTTTTGGCACAACTGTGTTATACTAGCTCAGGTGCAGTTTCTTTGTAAGTATTATTTGCTTTAGGTATGTATGTGGGATTCACAAACATTCTGTTCACCTTTCAGATGGAAAACCGGTCGACTTGCATAGCAATATTGAACCCTGACAAGTGCAAGCCCAACAAATGTAAGCAGGAATGCAAAAGGACTTGTCCGGTCGTACGTACTGGTATGTCATGTTACGTTTTTTCGGTACTTGGACATATATATATATATTTATTTAGTTATTCTCTCATCCGAACGTTCATGATAATAACATGCAAACGCCATTATTAACAGGGTGGAAGTGAGGGAGGGGTAATAGAAAATACATGGCGTCTGCGCGATAATAACGTCCCAACGTCCGCATAGGAGAATTTCTGATATTTATTTATGTCTATGATTGCTTATACATTATACATCAAATAGAAATTGTCACATTAGTTGGTAATCAAAAGTTGGTCTAACACGTGTCTCTCAAATCATTGGATTTTGCTTTCTAACTAACTGTAACCAAACCTGAAATTACTTTCTTAAGCTAGGCCAAGGTTCGGACCAAGTTAGGTTAAGGTTCGATTCCATACATTGTATAAGAAATTGCTTTCTTTCTTACTTACTAACCATAAATGTGCAGGTAAATTATGCATTGAGGTCTTACCTACGTCCAAGGATGCTCGTATCTCCGAAGAGTTGTGCATTGGTTGTGGTATATGTGTTAAGGTGAGTGAAGATTGTATTTGGTTTGGTTTAAATTTCCTGTGTTTTATCTACTCAAGTTGTTTTTTAGGGGAGCCATTCTTTTGACTCTGGCTATCATGTGATGTGATAATGCAGAAATGCCCATTTGGAGCAATTGTAATCATCAACTTGCCAAAGTCGTTGGACAAATATACAACCCATCGTTACGGTTCGAACTCTTTTAAATTACACAGGTCAGTTAATTCCTCACCACTTTGTTGTGATCTTTGATCAGTTTCAGGTTTTAGTGTTTTGAAGTTAATATACATTAAATTGTACATAATTACAGGTTACCAGTCCCTAGGCCAGGGGAAGTTCTTGGTTTGGTTGGAACTAATGGCATTGGGAAGTCAACTGCCCTCAAAATTTTGGCTGGCCAGCTGAAACCGAATTTGGGTCGTTTCAATGTAACACTCTTTACCTATATCTCAATCTTCTTAACATTTTCCCCCCTTTGCTAATTACTATGTGATCACTTTCTCAAGCTTTGTTAATTTGATGCATTATTTTTTTATGACTAATATATCTGGATGCTTGTTTTGCAGAACCCTCCAGATTGGCCGGAAATCTTGGCTTACTTTCGAGGATCTGAGCTGCAGAGTTATTTTATTCATCTCCTGGAAGATAAATTGAAGGTGCACTTTGATTTTGATGCTGATGTCCTTAATAGCATATGATGTTAAAATGTATCCTTCATGTTCTTGTTTAGCGCCTTTTCAACTTGCGAAGTGCATACTTGTCTTACATGCATTTTCTTTTCCTTCAACAGGCAATTATCAAACCCCAAGACGTCGAAGACATCCAAGGACAATATGATGGAAAATCAGTAAAGGAGGTGCTCGAACAGATCGATAAGAGGGGGATGAAGGAAGAACTCTGTGTTGATGTCGAGCTAAACAATGTTCTGGACAGTAATATAGGCTATTTATCTGGTGGAGAGCTTCAGAGATTTGCCATTGCTGTTGTTGCCATGCAGAATGCAGATATATATATCTTTGACGAACCTTCAAGTTTTCTTGATGTGAAGCAAAGGCTTAAAGCAGCCAAAGTTATCCGATCTTTGATCAGGCCTGATAGGTTTGTTACCATATCTCTCTCCTCTTGCTTCAATTTTCCATTGCTTATGTTTTTAGGATAATTTCTTGCTTACATAGGTATTTTGCTTTATGTTTTTTCAGCTATGTGATTGTTGTGGAGCATGATTTGAGCGTTCTAGATTACTTATCATATCACATTTGTTGTTTATATGGGAAACCGCGCGCATATGGAGTTGTAACTCTACCTTTCTCAGTTAGAGAAGGAATCAACATCTTCTTGTCTGGATTTATTCCTACATAAAATCTATGGTTCCGGGATGAATCTCTGACTTTCAAGGTATTTAAGATTATAAATTCTGTCATTGAAAATGCTGTTTTTTACTCAATCAGTATTTTCTGATTGTGTTGTTGCCTTGTCTAGGTTGTTGAGACTCCACAAGAAAGTGGTGATGAAATCGGGACGTATGCACGGTATAGATACCCATCAATGGCTAGAACTTTGGGAAAGTTCAAGCTTCAAGTGATTGAGGGTGAGTTTACAGATTCTCAGATTATTGTGATGTTGGGTGAGAATGGAACAGGAAAGACCACGTTTATCAAAATGTTGGTATGTCTTTATTTCCCACTTTGTTTTTGTTCAATCATATTTTCAAAATGCTGATATGTGGATTCACGATATATATTGGTTCAATTTGTAGGCCAATCACTTCAAACATAATTCTAATGTGGAGATACCTAAGCTTCATGTTTCTTACAAGGCTCAGAAAATTAGATTGCCTGCATTAACTGTCGGAGACTGCCTTCATATGAAAATTCGTGATTCCTGTACTCATCCCCAGTTTGTGACAGACGTGATGAAGCCTCTTCAAATTGAAGAACTGAAGGACCGCGAAGTCACAAATCTTTCTGGTGGAGAGCAGCAAAGGGTTGCTTTATGTCTATGCCTTGGAAAGGTAACTGACCTTACTGTATGTTTATGATGCATCTGCTTTGAAGTCATGCAGCCTAATAATGTATGTCTCTTTATTTTAGTTTTGCTTGATGTTGCAGCCTGCAGACATATATCTGATAGATGAACCAAGTGCATATCTTGATTCGGAGCAGCGAATTGTTGCAGCAAAAGTCAAAGAGGTTCATCCTCCATGCTAAGAAAACGGCATTCGTGGTTGAGCATGATTTCATTATGGCAACTTACTTGGCAGACAAAGTTATTGTCTATGAAGGAAAGCCATCAGTTGATTGTATTGCAAATTCTCCACAGTCATTGTTGGGTGGGATGAATCTCTTCTTATCTGTAAGTCTTGCAACTTTTTCAAGTCACCCCTTGCATATACTCTGGCCTCTCTAATTGAAAGTAATTTTTGTAGTTCTAGGATCTGATTCTCTCTTTGTTTTTCCAATGTGGCATTGCACCAACTGGATATCACATTTAGACGTGACCCTACAAACTATCGCCCAAGAATCAACAAATTGAACTCAACCAAGGATAGGGAGCAAAAAGCTGCCGGGTCCTATTATTACTTGGACGACTAAACTGGAATACAGTCCAACATATTCGAGACAACAAGTCCCCTCTCCAAGGGCGGGACTCTATGGGACAGGACTCAACTAAGCCCCAGTCTAGTCAATATCAATAATAATCCTAGAAGGTATAGATGGTTCACTACTCATTCCAAAAATGTCGAATATTCCTCTGTTTATGTTATATACTTATGAAATCATCTTGATATTTATTGCAGTTGTATTTTGCGAACTTTTAGAGGACAGTGATATAGCAACAAGGCTGAGTTACCAGCATGCTCACAAATGATTGGAGAGAGGGTCCTATGCCTAGTGAAGATTTTTTTTTTCTTTCTGGCTTGAATGAGTGTGTTCAGCCTATGTGACCAAATTCAGTACATTTTCCCTATGTTTTGTGGCCTCTCATGGCATCAAATATTGTATTTTTGACTAAGTGCTTTGTTTTTGTGTTTGACTAGAATGCTATTTGAGGAATGAATGAAGTTTTTATAAAAAAATACCACTAGGTGTTCCCACACCCGAAGAGTGGGATTAATCTCGCTCAAATGAATGAAGTAAATTTAACATAGCCCAAATGCTTTTTGTTTTGGTAATTAGTACAAAACTGTAAAAACATGATTTCTGAAGTACTCTAGCTTTCACAGGTAACAGAACAAAAAATAAAATGAGCTTAATTGATCATTAATTATAATTATAAAAGATAATTGTAATTCAAGTTTTAATCTCAAAGACAAAATTTTACGTTTGCAACTCTTGATTAACTCGAACTGTCAAACATTACACGACTCAAACTGTCAAATATTCCATGATTATAAATGAACCGACACGATTTATTTTATAATAAATCATAGTTCCTTCTTATTTGTCCTTAGAGCGCTTCCTTAATGCAACTCTTTAATGCAAAAGGAGTTATTTTATAATAGAAATTATGAAAAATGACTATTTTAGCCAATTTCACTTATAAGAGGTTAAACTAATTTTTAGCGCGAAGAGAAAATGACACGACACTAACACCACAAATTACCACAAATTGTCACCCCTACTATATCTAATGAAATTACCATAATGTGTTTAAAAAAAAGGTTTTGTTTCATTTTGTCATCCAATGGTCTCCCCTCCACCGTTCAAAACTCGGAAAATTTTTGGGTGTTTCCGGTACATCACATGGTTAGTGTATCTTCTACTAAATATAGAACATGTGAAATATTTCCAATGCAACCCGTCACATGTCATTAAAAAACGAAGCAGTAAATTAGAAAGTAATTCTACATATCCTACGTCTATTGAATGATGCATCAATCACGGGTATACGTATAGCAGTCACGTGATATACCCAGAACATTTAAAAATTTCTCCCAAAACTCTCGTGCAACTCCACACCCCCCTCCCTATACTCAACAGTCATTCATTCAGTATCTTCTCTGCTCTGCTCTGCGCCCCCTTATCTCTACCTTGCATTTTCAGTCTCAGCTTGCTCTACGCTCCCTTCCTCTCAATCTCCCTTGCCACTGCGATTTCATCTGCTGCTTCGTTTTTCTCAGTAAGTGTTGACTGTGTATACTTTCTTCTTGTGTTATCTGGGTTCGTGAAAAATTGAAAATTATCTCTCTCCCAGAACGAAGAATAGCTGAAAAGGGTTTTGATTATTGTTTGAAATTCAGTAAGATTGTTAGTATTAATTCAAAATTGGCACGGCAGAAACTCATTTGTGGTGTGGATATGGATCAATTTTAGCTTTCTGATAAATTGCCGGTTTGCTGTCTACTTTCAGTTGCGAGATATTTTATAGTTTATTTGTGTTTCCGTAGCTTATTAATATGTTCTCTTCAATCCTTTGGGGGATGAATGAAATGAGCACTTTTAAACTGCACCAAGTTATTTTACATCTCCAAATACATCAATTTTTGCCAGATATATGTTCAAATACAATGGTTTCACGTTTTAATTCTTTGTGTAAAATGTTTCCATGCAATCTAAGGTTGGATTGGATTGCAAACTTAACAAACTGACCAACATGGATTGGATCTAGTTTTGCCCAAATTTCACAGCTTTGGGCCCATCAACAACCCTAGTTTGATCCATTCAATTGAGGAAGAGAAGGAAACCATAGGCGCATGTGCACTACATGCATAAGCAAATATAGACAAAGAAAGAGAGCAGATGCCTCTAATTTCTAGCTCTGCCCATGTGCATTTGATCTTTTGCTTAATTTGATCCATGGATTTTATGTGGATAGAAGAAGATTAGGAGATGGCAGACCGGTTGACCCGTATAGCAATAGTGAGCTCTGACAGATGCAAACCCAAGAAGTGCCGCCAGGAATGCAAGAAGAGCTGTCCTGTTGTCATGACTGGTATATTATAGTTACCCCTCCTTTTATTATTTCCCTTATCTTTTATATATATGTATGTATGTATGTATGTATATGCATATGCATATATCTGTTGCTATTCATAAAGAAAATAAAATATCAGGATTTGTTGATTTACTCAAGATAATCATTTTCTTGTTTCTTAAAATAATTATGATCTTGCTATTATGTTTCTTTAGGGTTTGTCTGATGCAAAATTCTTGATTACTTGGAATCCTCAGCTGATTGTTTATCATGTGAACTGTTATTAATCATAAAATGTATTATTTGTGTTCAAATGGTCATGGCTTGATGATTATGACAAGTAACTAAAAGGAAATAAAGAAAATTGAATGCCTCTTTCGAGGAGAAACACCCAGAAACTTTTAAGCTCGAAGCTAGTCCTTCAAAGGGATGACATGGTATATAAAAGCAAGGAAATCTTCTAATAAAGGTTACAAATACAGGCATGAGCTCCTGCATATAGTGCGGCAGCTCCAAACAGGTTTAGTGTTTCTGTATTGGTGAGTTCCTGTTATGTATTATCATTGCGACTATGATTACTTTTATGTAAATGAGCTGCTTTTTGAGTTATCTTCTCTTGAACCAGACTTTATATATATATATGTGGTTGTACTGTATTGCTACAAATATGCACTGTCTTACTTTATCAATCAATCTGAAGGTAGACTATGTATTGAGGTTACTCCTGCATCCAAGATTGCTTATATCTCAGAAGAATTGTGCATTGGGTGTGGTATCTGTGTTAAGGTCTGTAAAAAGTGTTGTTACTGTCATTTTTCTTCTTCTCTACAGTAATTGTTTTTTAAAGGCATTCTTTGGACACTAAACCTGTCTGATGATGCAGAAATGCCCATTTGAAGCAATCCAAATCATCAACTTGCCAAAGGATTTAGACAGAGATACGACTCATCGCTATGGGCCTAACACTTTCAAACTACACAGGTTAGCTCCTGACCACATTATTAGCAAGTGGTCCCTTTAACATTTATGTGGTTTGGGATAACATAGATTTACAATTTCAGGTTACCAGTCCCAAGGCCAGGTCAAGTTCTTGGTTTGGTTGGAACTAATGGCATTGGGAAGTCAACTGCCCTCAAAGTTTTGGCTGGAAAGTTGAAACCAAATTTAGGTCGTTTCAATGTAATACTCCATACAAAACTTCCCCCTCCTCTGATAAGTGTATAATTTTTTCAAACTCGTTTTGGTGCATTGTTTGATTTTCTTATCTCGACGGGCTTTTTTTTTTTTTTTTTAAAGAATCCCCCAGATTGGCAGGAAATCTTGACCCACTTTCGAGGATCTGAGCTGCAGAATTATTTTACCCGTATCCTGGAAGATAATTTGAAGGTACCATTTGATTTTGATGCTCATAACCTTTCTTACTTATATGGAATGAGTTTAGCTTCTAGACTAATAAAATTTTGTCCATTATGTCCTAGGTTTATTTTATAGCTGCTGAGCTAGGTTAGTTTTTGGACATTTAAAAAGTTTTCTTCCTGCTAAATGCATACTTGTAATTTTTTTGTATTTAACAGGCCATTATAAAGCCCCAGTACGTTGATCACATTCCAAAAGCAGTTCAAGGGAATGTTGGGGAGGTGCTCAACCAAAAAGATGAGAGGGATATGAAGGAAAAACTATGTGCTGATCTTGATCTGAATCAGGTTATAGAGCGTAATGTAGGGGATTTATCAGGTGGGGAGCTTCAAAGATTTGCCATTGCTGTCGTTGCCATACAGAATGCAGAGATTTATATGTTTGATGAACCTTCAAGTTATCTTGATGTGAAACAGAGGCTTAAGGCAGCCCAAGTTGTCCGATCTTTGCTCAGGGCTAATAGGTTTATTTTTGTATATTTATCTTCTTCCCTCAAATTTTCATTCCAGATTTGTTGGGTTCCTTTTGTTGATTGTCTTCCTGTATGTTTTGCTAATAATTATATTTCATTGTATTTTCAGCTATGTAATTGTTGTGGAGCATGATCTTAGTGTCTTGGATTACTTATCAGACTTCATTTGCTGCTTATATGGGAAACCAGGTGCATATGGAGTTGTAACTCTTCCTTTCTCAGTTAGAGAAGGCATCAACATCTTCTTGGCCGGATTTGTTCCTACAGAAAATCTTAGGTTCAGAGATGAATCTCTGACCTTCAAGGCAAGATTATAAATTTTGTCTATGAAATGCTCTTTTGACTTATCATTACTTTGTGATTTACTTTGTTTTCTTTACTAGGTTGCTGAGACTCCACAGGAAAGTGCCGAGGAAATTGAGTCATATGCACGATATAGATACCCATCGATGACTAAAACTCAAGGAAACTTCAGGATTCGTGTGGTTGAGGGTGAATTTACTGATTCTCAGATTATTGTAATGCTGGGGGAGAATGGAACGGGGAAGACAACATTTATCCGTATGCTGGTATTCTTTCCTTTCCATTTTATATTTCTTCAATCATAATTGCATTGCAGGTTGAGACGTTGAGTTAGCATATATTTGTCCAATTTGCAGGCTGGCCTGTTGAAACCTGATACTGTAGAAGATTCCGATGTCGAAATACCTGAATTCAATGTTTCTTACAAGCCCCAGAAAATCAGTCCAAAGTTTGCGTCCACTGTGAGACACTTGTTACATTCAAAAATCCGCGATTCATATACTCATCCTCAGTTCATGTCAGATGTGATGAAGCCTCTTCTAATTGAACAATTAATGGATCAAGAGGTTGTGAATCTCTCTGGTGGAGAGCTGCAAAGGGTTGCATTATGCCTATGCCTTGGGAGGGTAAATTATTGTCATTTATCTTTTCACAAATCATTGATTAAGCTTTTTCATGTATCTTGGTTATGAATTTTGGACGCCTGAAAATCTTCAATAAGCATTCGTTATTATCAGTTTCGTAGGTTCTTGACTTTCAACAAAAGGAGAACAAGTTGATTTTGAAGTTTAGTTAAATAATATATTTCTGTTTTTGGAAAATCAGTAGTGTTGGCTTTTTCCTATTTTTAGCCATGCAAGTATAGAGTAGGAAGGGAGAGATTGGGTTGTTGATTGAATTTATAAAATGGGCCTTCATTGCACGGTTTTGCTCTAATCTTCATTGAAGTGTTCTTATGCTGGATTGCTTCAGTTCTATGGTGGATCCATTGTTATGGGATCTGCTGACAGGGGTCATGTTTCTTGCCTTGATGGACCTGACACTTGAGAGGATAAGAGCATTATATTGTGATCACTAGGAGTTAGTCAAGTTCTGAGCCTCCAGGCATTGTTCTTCGATATTGACTTGAGGGCTTTATAGTTCTATGTTTTTCTTCATTCTGATTTTGCACATCAGATTATTTTGCTACTATTGAAGATATACTTTTTCTTGTAGATAACAATTGTTTATGGTTTTCATGTTTGGTCTGCGTATAATTGTTGACGAACAAGCATGTGTTCTCAGTACGCAAGTCTTATATCTACCGGGATATAAAATAGATTTTTCTTGTGTAGAAATCTTGCTGGGCTCTGCCTGCAAAGTAAACAATGTAAATATAGATGTGATTATATGTTCACAAACATGGATTCCTTCATTTTTCTTTCCATTGTTTGACACTGGGAAGGCGATGAGTTATAGTTTTGCCTATGACTGGCACATTCTAATCTGTCTTATAATTACTTAATGCAGCCTGCAGATATTTATCTTATTGATGAACCAAGTGCATATCTCGATTCTGAGCAGCGTATTGTTGCATCAAAAGTGATAAAGAGGTTTATCCTACATGCTAAGAAAACTGCATTTGTGGTTGAACATGACTTTATCATGGCTACCTACTTGGCAGATAGAGTTATTGTCTATGAGGGCAAGCCGTCGATTGATTGTACTGCAAATGCTCCCCAGTCATTGTTGACTGGGATGAATCTCTTCCTATCTGTAAGCCTTGCAACTTCTTCATTTCACTCAGTTATTTTGGCCTTCAGCTATGTAGTGAGGGCAGAACTCTCTCTCTCTCTCTCTCTCTCTCTCTCTCTCTCTCTCTCTCTCTCTCTCTCTCTCTCCACAAATAACTTTGATTGACTTTTCAAAATAATGCATGCAGCATCTTGATATCACATTTAGACGCGACCCCACCAACTACCGCCCAAGAATCAACAAATTGGAGTCAACAAAGGATAGGGAACAAAAAGCTGCAGGGTCCTATTATTACCTGGATGATTGATAAATGGTATGCTTCATTCTTTTCTCTCTGTTTATTTCATCTTTTTCGGCATCTTGAAATTTATCGGCCTTCCACTTTGCAGTTTTGGCCAAATTTAGAGGGCGTCAATCTGATCTTATAAATGGAATCTCGGATGAGCCATGACATGCTGACAAATGATCCTTTGTATGCTGAGAGGTGATGTTTGTTACCAGCGTAGCGTGAATGAGTTTCCAGGCCCTTACATGTTGTTGCTACTTGAGTTCATTATGCCCTAATAATATAATGTGCTTGCAGTTTTGGTAAAATTGTCATTTGGGCGAGGGAAATATGTACACTGGTCTCTCATAGTATGATTATATGATTATGATTATAATATCTACAATGCTCTGATTTTAGAATGGGCCTTTGACTTTTGTGCTTTCTGGGATTATGATTATATGATTATTCTTAAAAATATATTAGAACTGAAAACCCCAAATTTTTGGTTTCGTTTCAAATTGGTACATGTTACAAACTCATATCTTGAAATAATTAAAATAATTAAATTTCATATAGACAAATCAAAACTAACTACTCCCTCCCGCCCCAACCACAGCACATCCACCAGCCCACCTTTGTCGGTCTCTTTTTTCGAGAGAAGTTAATAGTTATTTACATTTACCTTGTTAGTGAAAATGCTGTGTAATTAAGATTAAGATTATAAAGGTAATTAAAGATTATAAACTTGTTAGTGAAAATGCTGTGTAAATTGACTTTAAAATTGTTTTTGTAATGACATTATTAACTGTTGCCTTTTGTAGATTGCTGAGACTCCACCACAAGGAAACGTTGAGGTATGCATACCCATCAATGAGCACAACAGTAGGAAATTTCAAGCTTCCGATGGTTGGAGGTGAATTTACTAATTCTTAGAAGCTTGAAATTTCCCACAATTATGCTCATTGACGGGTATGCATTCCACAATGTTTCTTAGTGGTGGAGTCTCTGCAATCTACAAAAGTCAACATTTAATAATGTCATCACAAAAACAGTTCTAAAGTCAAATTACACAGCATTTCACCAAGAAGTTTATAATATTTAATTACCTTTATAATCCATCTCACAAATATAAGCAATGAAAAGTTTGAGGCAAGACAAGAGATACAAAGAAAAGGGACAAGTATGCAACTATGCAGTTTAGCAGGAGGAAATAAATATTACACACAACATAGTAGTTGGATTGGATGAAACAAAAAGAGTGAATGCATGTGCATGGCGTGCAGATTTCCAGTTCAACATAAATAAATAAAAACCGATGAACACGATTTCTATACTTTGATTATGTATCATAGCATTGTCATGAATTGCAAATAGAAGGCAAGTTAAGCAAAAATTAATGTTGAAATAATTGGACGCCGTCTGTGGGAATCGAACCCACGACCACGTGGTTAAAAGCCACGCGCTCTACCAGCTGAGCTAAGACGGCTACTTGACTTGATTCTTCTTTTTATTTTATTTATACGCTGCTTTGGTTTCATATCCTTTGCTTTGCAATTGATATACGAAAAGTGAAATTATACATGACTACAAACTATTATACATAATAAAAGTTGGTTTGGTGTTTTGCATGAACCCACCAAATGTTACATTTTCTCCTAGCCACCCCTGCACTCTCAAAAATCTGAATTCTATCTTGGTGTACCACATAGTAACCGTTGAAACTCAGTTTGGCCAATATCAACCGTTAGAAAGATCTGTATACTTCACCAACTAAGTTATTAGCAGCACAGCACCACATCATAGCAAGAGAAAAATAATGGCTGCCAAATAAGATGGCATATTTCTTGTTCTGCAATACCATTGGCTCAACACTATCTATCAGATATTGATTTTGTGAAAGGGTTCAGAATTACAGCTAAAATGATAGACAAGTTTCTGAGGTAGCTCGTGGGAGTAGGGCACCACACCACTCTGTCAAAGACAAAAGATTTAAGTGAGAAAACAACGTGACACAGATTAGATCCCATTATTCTTATAAACATCAATGTTTATTATTTTAATCTTTCTAAATGACCTAGAGTTATATATGTTAATTGTGTCAGAATTACTATAGACAAACAAAACAACCTTGGATCTTGATCCAACTCTTTTTTTAATTTTTAATTTCCTTATTTTCTTCTGGTTCTAAGATCCAAACCCAATCTGTCCCATATGAGAGTTGTTTTATCTGCCATCTTCTCGCATGCATAAAGATGAATCTTTATACCAGTCACACATTTTGAGAGAGAGAGAGAGAGAGAGAGAGAGAGAGTATTCTGAACAAGGAATAGCAGTCTAGTTTTACTACAATAATCCTTCTGGGAAAATGTGACAAGATGATTGGAAAGAATATAGGGAAAATGTTTTGAAATATAACAAACGACAGATGAACCGTTATAGGTTCAAAACTTCCTGCCCTATCAAAGAGTGTCTTAAAAGATCATCTTAACAGAAAAACTTATGTTTAGGGTTCTTTGTAAGCCAGATTAAAATATACATTATACAAGCTATCATGTCCATCTGCTTAACCACATCAAGCTCAATTAAGGGAAAGCTAACACCCTCTTTGAAGGCTTCAATACATCTGTCACGCCTTTCTTTTTCCGGGTTTCTTCTCACGGGCACTAGCAAAGGCATGAATATGCCAAATGGTTCTTCTTTGAGACATAATGTGTGATGAAATTGGAGGCAGATGCAGAGGAATCAGAGACGTCGGTTGGGACAAGTATTTGAGTTTTACTGGAAGCAATTCTCTTACCCGCCACATTTGCATAGAACAAGCCAGAGATGGCTGGTACAAATACATCACTCTGCGAACATACGTAGAAGTCAATGATCTTCTCAAATTCAGAACCCTCTGAATCCAGGAACTTTGACTTCTTGTCTGCAGGGATAATGCCATCCTGCAATAAATTCCAGAGGCATTAAGTACAAATTATACAACTGAAATAGCATTGCTAGTGGTTTCTACTTGGAAGAACACAAACATTCTATACGAATAACCAGAAAGCACACCAAAGATTTTAAAGAGAACCAAGGTAGGTAGTTATCCTAAATTAAAATGAAATATGGCCAGCCAAGCATAAATAAAAGAAATAAATAAAGAAAGAAACTAAAATAAAGTAAAAATTCAAGCTAGAACAGAGGAAGCCTGCACCTTTATATAAGTTTTTGGGAAGATGTCTTTCAGAGCATCAAGGCTGCTGTCCCATTTTGATTCAGTCAAATAAATCGTGGTACCCTTTCCAAATCCAACTTTCCTCAGAAATAAAGCAACCTCTTGTGCATTATAACAACTTTTTGTTCCGGATTCGTCTCCTCCTTGGCAACCATTCTGCTCCAATATCTCAACCCTCAAATCCACTGCTACAAATTGGCCATTTGACTTGCGACTCAAAGTTCTCAGTCGCTCAACCATTGAGTCGACCACTTCGTTAATCTCTGGTTGCAACTCTAGAGTTCCAAACATTGCCAAACATGCAACTGAATCGCTAGAACTCTTTTTTTCTATCCTCTTCATATTAACTGAAGGAAAGTAAGTTGCCAGCCTTATGTTGCCCTTCGATCTATAAATCGGTTCCACGTGTTCTACAATGTAATCTTCTGTAACACGATTAGGGACCTTAACAGCAGCAAGATTCCTTGTTGATAATTTACCAGGTCGTTCTTTTGCTACTCTAACCACACCATCCAAGCTACTTATAAACTTCTCAACATCGTAAATCTCTTCAAAGTTCCTGGAATTTCAGTTATATTAGTGGCCTGCCAAAAACTTTATTTAAATCCAACCAAATAATTTCTTTTATGGTAGTACTGGAAAAGATAATCGCAAAGTTCATCATACGGCTCGTTCAAGCAGATAAAATATACCAGTATACTATTTTACGACCAACAACAAACACAAGCACAATGACAACAGCAACACAGGAAAGAGTATCACTAAGTCTGAAACTTTTAATAATCAAGGGAAAGCTGGATTTTAATAGAGCATTAGCGACCGGCTAACCTCTCATCCCCTGGTTTGGTCCCTCTAATGTCAGGAAGTACAAGAGTTGCCCCTAGATACCTTGCCACAACAACGGCATCCGCAATCTGAAGAATAACAGGGAACAAATTACAGAGAGAAAAAGAATTGGTTTGCAAAATAAATGGCTAATTTAAGAAGTACAATAGAAAACCTTTTACAGAAGTTCACAAGATATCCAACATTTATAAAGTAGCTATAAACATGCCCAAGCATAAATTTGGTGTATATGAATACTCTACAAGTAACCATAAGATCACCCATGATGTATCGCAAAGAATGTTTGAGAATCAATGCCAAACATTTCCATGAAATGGACATAGGAGAGAACACAGATGCACACATAATCTAGCATGCTCTGCCAAATGATAAAAGGATGAAAGGACTGAATTTATAGATATTTTGATGAATTATATTCAGGGAATTTTACATCAATTATAGGATCCAAACAAATAACTCTTTCACCTAAATCAACTGTTGATTAAATACCTGTGAAACATGGTATTCAGGGCCATTTGTTAATGAGAAAAGGACATACCCCTCCGTCTGCTCTACATCATCTGCTACCAAGGTAACAAGGTAAGAATTTATAAAAAGGAATTAGGTAACGCATCATTGCAACAAACAATATACGAAATAACCAATGATTTCAAAATGTAAAGAAAACTTACCAGATGGCTTAGACCAACATGGTTTTAGCTCCTGACCATCATCTTTCCAAGGCCCACTATTCTTCTTGCTGAGGCCCTCCTTTGAAATCTTGGCATTTTCCAAGGTATCCCTTCCGCTGCCAGGAAATTTCTCCTACGTAAGCAGAAGAGAATAAAATGCACAGAATAACCCAGTTAATCTGTGCTAGCTCAAATTTATTTGTCGTAAATAAACAATGTACACTTCATAAATAAATAAATAAAATTCCATGAGCTCCATTACAACTCTATACAACATTTCTAGAGTGATAAGTGAAAAGTAACCGTAAAAGGAAATGGGTGAGAGGGGAAACAAAATTTCTATAGAAACGCTTTTTGGGTGCCAAGAAAAATGTAGAGAAATTAAAACCATTGAATTCAATAGAGAGAAGAAACAGGAGTCCTGAATCCAATCAATGTCACTGAACAGAGAGTTCATCGTAACTATTTGACTTAGTTGACCAGAAATATTTCTTGAACTATTAGAGAACTCAAATTCTGAATCCATTTTGCTTCTCAGTTTCTAACAAAAAAAGGATGGTGAATGATACTGTTAAACATAACAGAAAATTGTATAAATCTATAGCAACAAGTCTATAGTAACCAAAAGAATTAGACACAGAACCTCTCAGTAATGCTTTTTGTTATGATTCAACTTCAATTTCAACAAATCAATCACAAACCATCAAAGATTACAAATCAAATGAAACAGAAAATCCAGAAACAGAGATATTGCTATTCAACAAGACATTTATGTGATTATTCTGCAAAATGAGAGACAGAAATCAAACAAGAAACAGTAAAGCAGATCCGGTAAAGTGATGAACTTTAGTATTGTGGAGAGTGTGTGATGCTGGGCTTTGGTGGACTTACTTCAACAGAATCAAAATGGTCTCTCTTAATCATGTTCCCAAGCATCACAAACATTGCCAGTGTCAATATACCTGCCACTACCTGCCTCAAATCCACACCCATCTCTCCTTTTGAACAAAAAAAAAAACTCTCTTTTCCACTCTCAGATCCTACTTACTACAAAACACACACACACACTCTCTCTCTCTCACTCTGCTACAAGGAAGAGAGAGAAAATCAGGAAAGTGAGAGATGAGGAATGAACCCTAGTGGCTAGTGTTGCTAGAAAATCAAGCAAAGCACTTGGGTAATAAATAGTTGGGATGGGAAGGAGAGGGATTGTGTTTTGAAGTTAAATTAGAAAACTTTAAAGGTGGACAAGAGACATTTGTCCAGCGCAGATATACAACGCCATATATCATATGCTACTCAGTCAGAATTCATTATGCTCTCTGCTTTGTTAAGTCTTCCTTCTTACAGCACCGACGCTTTCCTTGAGATAATGACACCTTGCCGAAATCTTACAACTCCTCATTTTCCTTTCTCCTTTTTTTCTCTTTTCTTTTTCATTTTTTTTAAAAAGATTTTTTATTTTTTATTTATTTCCGGGTAGTTGGGAAAAAAAATTAAAAAAATTGAAGTGCCCAAATTTAATACTGAAAAATACTATTCCTCCTAAAGTAATGTTCTTAGCATTTTTGTTTTGTTTACTCAGATCATCAGTTTTTATCATATTTTCAAATGTGATCTAACTCATCAATACTTTGGATTGACTATCAAATAACATAACATATCTTATCTGATTGATTATAATGAATAAAGATGGGAAAATAATTCTCCTTTAAATTTGTGAAAAACAAGATACAAATTAAGAACATTAAATATATATAGCAATATACGTTGACATTACTGTGATAAAATTATTAATTATAAATATTTCTTTTTATACACGCAATAGTTTAAATTATTCTAAATTTTTTAAAATAATTATTAAATATCAAAATAAGAGTTGTAACATAAACTTTAGTTTCCATTTTATTTTCTCCATGTGATACACCAAAGTGCAACACTGCTTTCATATTCTATAATATTATATTGACCATAAGGCCTGACTATTTGTGTTTTATTTGTAAAAGGTAAAATTAGAGTGACGAACGACTGTAGGTGGTTGGAGTGGCATTATCCATGTGCTTTTGATAGATAGATCCTTAATGAAAAAGTACGAAATAAACCTTGCTTTCTAAATAAATAATAAATATAGACAACCACCATTTTTCTCGACCAAGAATGCATAAATAATGATATTTCAATCTTATTTTCTTTGTTTTTGAATTCTATCTTTAATAAGTTAATTTTGGGTTTGATATATACATCATACGTTACATAGTAGAATTGATTGTTAATCCTTAATTTAAAAATTATAAATTATGATCAACGGGATCTAGCTCGATGAAAAATGGGTCTTGATTCACATGTTAGTGGTCTCTGTTTTGAACCTTCATGATACTTTATTTGTGTGTGTGAGATAAATCCGCCTTCCCTTGTAGTTTAACTATTATTTGTATTTAAAATATATATAAATTATGATTATGTCACTTATAAATAGAGATTTTAAATCAGTTAGACTTTTGCATTCGAGCTTTATTGTAGATTAATAAACTATCAAGGAAAATAGAAGTGGCCAAATCTGATAATGACCTGCAAATGCCAGTCATCCGCCTCAAACAGCGGAAAGTCAGTCAACCGGGACAGATTTTGGCGAAGTGTTTGTTGGGAACTTGGGAAGAGGATGATACAATATTTGTTTGTTTGTTTGTTTGGTTTTTTATGAAAGATACAATATTTGTTTAAATATTTGGCGAAATAAATATTTAATCATGGACTGCTAAATCTATGCTTTTATTTTTGTATTAATTTTTTTGTGGGTATTTGTATTGGGGCTTATGATTTATCATTGTGGTGCCTAATTTATGAATACAATTATCATTTTTTTTTAATAAAAATATAATTTTAATAGATAAAAAAAGCTTCAAAGATCAAGGGAGTTTTCCCTTGGATCCCATCAGATCTTCAGTGTTCTTCAGCTTTTGGTGGACCTATATCGATCTACTTTTCCTTTGGCATATCTATTGTCTCATATTTGGGCTGGCTTTAGTTGTGCATCATCTTGCGAGGTTGCTCTTTGAGGTGTTGCAACTTGGTCATGATAGATTCACTGTTCATTGGTGTGTTTTGGCTTTGAAGTAACTAGGTGACGCTCTCTATGTCATGTCCTAAAAAATTAGCGGCTGTTAGTTTTCCTTTTGTTGGCGTTGTTTTAGCTTTGGTTTAGTTTGTTCAATAAAGTCCATAAACTCTATGAGTTTTCTATGTTTTTTTTCTCTCATCATTCCAGAAACTTAGTTGAGTTTCATGCCTGTTCTTAGTCTCTTTAGGAGAGTGATGCTAGTTAGTGGCTAGTTTTGTCCGTGATGTTATTGCAATGAACTAGATTCGGGGAAATTATGACTAGATAAATGTGTTATAAAAAAAAAGGTTATTTTTTAGAGTGACTCTCTCCATATCGTTTCATCTTTTTCGGCTAGCTCAAGTCACTAGGGACGTTTTACTCATGTCTGCCAAATTGTTATTGGAATGACTCCCTCGTTTGGTACGTCGGATTGTACTGACTAATTTATGTCAGATAGTATTAATATGTTCCGGATAGTATTGACTGCTTATCCATAATATTACAAGGTGTTTAGTGTTGTTTCGGATAAACAGTCTGACTAAATTATACATATGATAAGATTTTTTTTTTCTTTTGATAAGACAATTAAGATTACATCAACTAACTCATTATCAAAATTGTAGAACTTGGGATGTTTATTGATGGAAAAAAAAAAAATAACATCTTGATATATTAAATATAAAAAACTTATTTTCTGATGGTTTTTGTGTTGACATCGTCCTTTGCCATCCTCCTGTAAACTCAAATGCAATATTGAAATGTCCAGATGAGATTTTACCAAATAGAGTCAAATCCTGGTTGAATTGCTCTGACATCTACAGCAACCCAACCCAACAAACAAGCCATATATTAATTTGCATATAAACAAACAAACAAAAAACTGAAAAATTAAGAAAGTATAAAACTTTAAATCAAAATTAAGACAATTGATGAAAGCAACAAACAACTGACTTGTTGAAAGGGGAGAACGTCAGAGCCGAACTTGGACTTGTTAAAATCTCCCTCGATAGGTGGAGAAATATCCGTTGATTGCATAATTGACTGTGTGGTGTTCTCTTTATCCTGGAGACTTCTCCCTTCAATTGGGTAGGCAAACCCTACTAGCCCATGAAATTGCAATTTCATGAACTTGGACGTCGTCGATGGCCATGAAGCGAGAGTCAACCCCAACCCCAACCGCTGATTGGTGCCTCTTGCATAGGAAAATCATAGGGAGAAGAAGATGAAAGTGTATGATGTTTCACAAGTGTTTTTTTTTTCCTTAACTTTATAATTAAGAATGTATTATCTAAACCGGAGTGTGTGAGTTGTATTAGTTAGTCAGGTAAGGAGAGTATTAAAAGCTCAAATCATTTAAAATAGTAAGGTAATTAAATAATACAAGTTGACACCAAACAACTGACATCGACTATTTACTCCTATCCAGAGTCTAATACGGTGTACCAAACGAGCAGTCTTTGTCATTTGTACTATTTTTTCCTATTGATCTAATAAAATTCTATCGTCTTTTTATAAAATAAAAAAAGCGATTTTATAATTAAAACTACAACATTTCAATTAAAAAAAATTTAGATTAATTCAGATATTTTCAGAAAAATAAAATAAAATCTCTCTCCACCTTGTTATGGTACATTGGATCTACTTATTTTAAGTTAGATGTATTTTTTCAGCTTCGATACTTGAGTTACTTAAGTCTTTCTATATACAAAGAGAGATTCCTCTTTAAGAAAAGAAATAAGTCGTATCACATTGTTGGACCAATCTCTAATTTGTTTGCTCATCCTTGTTATTTCAATTGAAATCATTATTCACTAATTCGATCAAATAAATAGATCAACACAATACTCTCAAAATATAACCTCTTAAATCATCATTAAGTGTATTATGACCAGACATGGTGCTAAAAGAAAACGATTTGGGTGATTTTATTAACACCCCATTATTTGCTCTTTACACTCCATACTAATTTTAAATATGAATAACCTATTTTACCCTTATATATAATTACCGTTAAAGACAAAAAATATTAAAAATAAAAATAAAAATTGCTCACTACACCCCACATATGTTCCTGTAACCCTAATTAAACTTTTTTCTCAAACCATCATGCTCCTCTATGCCCTTCTATCTATTTGTTCCTAATGTTCGTTTATGAAATAAACAAGCCAATTTCTCATACCTCCAGAGTTTGATAGAGAAGATTAATCACGACAGAAAAGTTGCAGAGGAAGCTCTTGATCTTCCATTGTTCACCAAATACAAGGACGACCTGTATCTTAAAAGTTCTACATAAGGGTGTCCTAGGAATTTCTTGAAGGCTAGTTTTCCTACGTCATCGGCTAAAACAATAAATCAAATTGTACAATCATTATTTTGACGTTCATTCATTTTGAAGAGATTCTATGTTACTCTCAGGAATGTAACATATATAAAGTGTCTTAAATCACAAATCAAATTTATTGTTTTCTAAATTACAGGTCATATCATAATGAATTTGTGATTATACACAGACATTAGTTACAGTTTATAAATCAGATTTTGCTTAGGTCAGAAAATCTCTAGGCCTTAGCACTAGTATAGTTGTGCCAGCTCTTTTCAGATTATATGTTTTAGATTGCATGTTATTGGGGAAAGCTTCTCCTCTCATAACTATGTTTCTGTCTCCAGGTTCCCAACCCGGGAGGTGCCTACGCCATAAGTAACCCCCTCAACAACCCCAAGCCCCGTTAGTTGAAATTGAAAGCTGGCAGGGGAGGGAGGCGAGGAAGCACTCCAAACCCAACAATCTTAGACAGAATAGCCAATGCAAGAATATCTGCAACAAAGTTTGGTTTGTTTTCCTTAGAACATGATGAAACCCGACTTCTTCAAAGAGATTAGCAAAAATGAATTTCTCAAAGGATAGACCGGATCTGAAGTATCATTCAGCAGACAACCAATATCAATAACGAGAGTACCCCCAACCAAGATTTTGGGATAGGATTTAGTTAGGAATGGGGTATGGTGAGGGCAATTTAGAAAGCAATATCGGGTGTATTGAGTATTTATAAAATTGACTAAAATTTAGTGGGGTGTAAAAAGAATGTGGGGTGTAAAGAGCAAAAATGGGGTGTAAATAAAATCACCCAAACGATTTTTATAAGATGCCATGCCCCAGTCGTCCAGGGGGTGGGGATGCTGCTATATTCTCTTGTACACTATAGTGGTTAATTTAATCAAATCATTAAGGTGGCAGGAATAGGATTTGTCTCTAAATTAAGATGATTATAATTCATGACCCTTAATGAAGCTATAAAATATTTCTAGTGACTTTTGTTCAATTAGTTGGGTAATTGCTTTCAATCTTTCATTAAGAAAAGCTTGATTTGAATGATTATCAAAAGTTGGAAGAGAAAGATTGCTCAACTAATTTTATGTTAGTCACGGGTCAATGTTCTAGGTTTTTGAATAAAATGCTATATGGTTTGAGAAAAGAGTAATGTTACACCTAACAGATTTATTGATCAAATGGTTTTGAGCCACCTGGTGGGCTTCCTCAAATGATTTTCTCCTCTTAATTTAACTTTTTGCTCTAAAGATGGGTGATTTGGGCTCATTTAGTCGCCCTTGTTGAAACTGGGTAAGAAAGAGACATTTAACAAGAAAATCATATGTGACGCTTTAATCCTTTCTAGCTTTCCTCCGAGACTTCAAAACTGATAACTAGGGTAGGAGACAACGAGACAAACACGTGTTATAATATGAGTGAGTGGACTTTAACATCATCTTTGTGATGGTTACATAGAAAAATTTCTCCACATCCAACTAGCTTCGTTATGAACCAATGTCCACGGAGAGAACTCTTATTTGTGCAAAAAATTATAATGCTGAATTTCAACCGTCCCACTTATTTCATCACAAAAGGCCTTTTTTTGTCAATTCGTGAACGGCGTTGGCGATAGTACCTGATTTAGGATGATGATTTTAATTTTGTTCTTGTTAGTGTGAAGGATTTGTTTGTGTAAAGTTAACTCTTTTATTATTCAAAAGTCTGGGTGATAATCTTTCTTACATTGGGATTCTTCCTTGAGAAGGTTTGAACGAGGCTGCCGTTATACTAGTTCTCACATATCTTTTCTTCTCAAAAACCAGCCGTCTGGGCAATATATATTATTATTATTATTATTATTATTATTTTCTTTTTTTTGGGCAGAAGGGCGACTTAAAACTCTACCAATTGTAAACATCAAAGCATAAAAGGCCCAACCACCGAACTTTCTACATAATAAGTGATCTTACCCAACCCAACTCAACCCAAATCCAACTAAAATTCCTTAGGCCCAACTCAACTGTTCCTTTCACTGCCTCCCTTAACTCTCTGAGCAGTCACTTCCAATCCAAGCCACCGCCAGACAACAAATCCACCACCACAACAACCAAATCAAAGCCAGATCTCTTTTTTTCCTTCTCGTTTATCTAATTTAGATCCGGCATTTGCCATTCCCTGAGATCCAATTCCGATTTGGATCCCCAGTGATGGAGAAGTCATGCACTCTTCTCGTCCACTTCGACAAAGGCACACCAGCCCTAGCCAACGAGATCAAAGAAGCCCTAGAAGGAAACGACGTCGAATTGAAGATCGAAGCCCTCAAGAAGGCCATCATGCTCCTCCTCAACGGCGACACCATTCCCCAGCTCTTCATCACCATCATCCGATACGTACTGCCCTCCGAGGACCACACAGTCCAGAAGCTCCTCCTCCTCTACCTTGAGATCATAGAGAAAACCGACTCCAAAGGCAAGATCCTCCCCGAGATGATCCTCATCTGCCAGAACCTCCGCAACAATCTTCAGCACCCGAACGAGTACATCCGAGGCGTTACGCTGCGATTTCTCTGCCGATTGAACGAGGCCGAGATCATCGAGCCTCTGATCCCTTCGATTCTCGCCAATTTGGAACACCGCCACCCATTTGTTCGACGAAATGCCGTGATGGCGATCATGTTCGTGTATAGGCTTCCGCAGGGGGAGACATTGCTGGATAGCGCGCCGGAGATCATCGATCGGTTCTTGGCCTCCGAGCAGGACCCTTCCAGTAAACGAAATGCTTTCCTTATGCTCTTTAATTGCGCGCAAGATAGGGCTGTGAATTATTTGTTTACACATATTGGTAGGATTATTGAGTGGGGGGAACAGCTCCAAATGGTCGTCTTGGAATTGATTAAGAAGGTCTGTAGAGCGAATAAGGGTGAGAAATCCAAGTACATTAAGATTATTATATCGTTGCTGGATGCACCGTCGAGTGCCGTTGTTTATGAGTGTGCTGGAACGCTTGTGTCGTTGTCTTCGGCGCCTACGGCCATAAAAGCAGCTGCGAACACTTATTCTCAGTTGTTGTTGTCGCAGAGCGATAACAATGTGAAGTTGATTTTGCTGGATAGGATTAGTGAGCTCAAGGCTTCGCATAGGGAGATTATAGTTGAGTTGGTTATGGATGTGCTGAGGGCACTGTCAAGTCCGAATGTGGATATTAGGAGGAAGACTCTTGATATTGTGCTTGATTTGATTACGCCGAGGAATATTAATCAGGTTGTGATGATGTTGAAGAAGGAGGTCGTGAAGACTCAGAGCGGGGAGCTTGAGAAAAATGGGGAGTATAGGCAAATGTTAGTGCAAGCAATATATGCATGCGCAGTTAAGTTTCCTGAGGTAGCGAGCACGGTGGTGCATCCTTTGATGGATTTCTTGGGCGATACCAATGTTGCTTCGGCCTTGGATGTGGCTGTTTTTGTGCGTGAGATTATTGAAACCAACCCGAAGCTGCGTGTTTCTATAATAACGAGGCTACTAGATACTTTCTACCAGATCCGCAATTCGAGGGTTTGCACTCATTCCCTCTGGATTATCGGGGAGTATTGTCTCTCGCTTTCTGAAGTTGAGAGTGGGATTGCAACCATTAAGCAGTGTCTTGGGGAACTCCCATTTTACACAGCTTCTGAGGAAAAAGAGGCACAAGATGCTACGAAGAATTCTCAGGTGGTAAGCTCGAGCACTGTATCTTCTAGGAGGCCTGTGATCCTTGCAGATGGGACCTATGCCACCCAGTCTGCTGCACTGGAAACTGCTATGTCTGCACCTGTCCTGGTTCAAGGATCTTTGGCTTCCGTGGGGAACTTGAGATCATTGATTCTCTCGGGTGATTTTTTCCTTGAGACAGTTGTAGCTTGCACATTAACGAAGCTTGTTTTGAGATTGGAAGAGATTCAGCCTTCAAAGGCTGAAGTGAACAAGGCAACTACACAGGCATTGTTGATCATGGTCTCTATGCTTCAATTGGGTCAATCCTCGGTCCTTCCACATCCGATTGATAATGATTCTCGAGATAGAATAGTTCTTTGTATTCGGTTACTATGCCATAAAGGTGAAGAAGTAAGGAAGATATGGCTAGAGTCATGCAGACAGAGCTTTGTGAAAATGCTTGCAGATAAGCAGTTCCTCGAAACTGAGGAAACTAAAGCTAAGGCCCAGATATTGAGTGCACAACCAGATGACCTTATTGATTTCTACCATCTTAAGAGCAGAAAGGTAAGACAGCATTAGGCTTTTCTTGTCTCAATTCGGATAGACGGCTAAAACCATTGTTTTCATCACATAGTTTGGATTTTTTTTTTTATATGTACACATTTTTTTTTCAGGGTATGAGCCAGCTCGAGTTGGAAGATGCAGTTCAGGATGATCTCAAACGTGCTACTGGAGAATTCACAAAGGATAGAGATGATGCAAACAAACTCAACCGCATTCTTCAGCTCACAGGATTCAGTGATCCTGTTTATGCTGAAGCCTATGTAACAGTTAATCATTATGACATTGTTCTTGATGTTACCGTCATCAATCGAACCAAGGAAACCCTTCAGAATTTGTGCTTGGAGTTGGCCACAATGGGTGATCTGAAACTTGTTGAGCGTCCACAAAACTATACAGTAGCTCCGGAATCAAGCAAACAGATAAAGGCAAACATTAAGGTCTCTTCAACAGAAACGGGAGTTATATTCGGTAACATTGTATACGAGGCTTCTTCAAATGTGCTTGACAGATCGGTTATTGTTCTCAATGACATCCATATTGATATAATGGATTACATCTCTCCTGCATCATGTGCTGACGTGTCATTTAGGACAATGTGGGCTGAGTTTGAGTGGGAAAACAAGGTACACTGATTTGATATGGTTTTGCATTTTATTTTATTTAAAATTTTTTTTTGCTTCATTGATATGATCATTAGGTGCTTCTTCTTTGAAATGGTTTCACAATGACCCAAAACGATATGATGCCTTTGAACCCGATTACATAATCATCAATTGTTCATGTAATTCCTAAGTTCACGAATGCCCATGTTCAGATAAGGCTTACAAGACATGCATTTATATGATGAACCTCTTCAGTGACATTTACTGGTTATGATTATGATGATGCTGTGCGGTAATAAAGCTGTAATGTAATAATTATGGTGATGGTTATTATGGTTATAATGATAGTTGTGAGGTTTCTAATGGAATAGATTCAATAGTATGTCAATGTCTCATGCTAGTGGATACTTTGTGTGGTTGTTGCACCATACATGATGCAAATTGGGTAATTTCTTTCAAGTTATCTAATTCCTGCTGGATAAAGGAGGCTCTTGCAGATGGTGCTGCTTCTGAATCATCCTTGGTTGTTTTTTTAGCTCATGCATCATCTTTACTTATCTAGTGCTTGTGGACTTGTGTTTTCTTTTCTCACATCAAATGACAATGTGCTTCTTACGTGTCCTTAAGTATGATTCTTTTTGACAACTTGATAATATTTCCTTTCTTAGGACTTGTGTTTGGGATCTCCTCCAAAAGCAAATGTGTATCTTATATGTCTGTTTAAAAATTATTTCTTGTCATCCTTATTGTAATTTTGCTCTTCCTTGGTAGATGCTTTTGGATTCTACTATGCATTAACACTCTTTTCCCCAGGTTGCTGTAAATACTGTTATTCAGGACGAAAAGGAATTTCTGAACCATGTTGTTAAAGCGACTAACATGAAGTGCCTGACTCCGCCGTAAGTTTTGGGACTCTATTAACCATGTTTATCATTTACTTGCATGTTGAAGAAATAAATTATTCTTTTCATGATGCACAGAATCGTACATAGCTAATTTACATGCAACCATACAAACATATACATATATATAATTTCCTACAACAATCATTTAAGAAGTTGACATAGTTGTCGATGGTAGTGCCACGTTGTCCACCTCTACAAATGTGCACACATGACTTAAAAACTTAGCGACCATGTCATAATGTAAATAAAATACAGTTCAACATTGATATTTTCCATAGTTGCTTATACATGTAACATGCATATAAGAGTAAGTGTATTTTCTTTTTAATCTCTTTACACCTTCTGAGCGGATGATTAATGGTCATTAATTTCTGCTCATTCCTGGCTAATTGGGCATTAGATCGGCACTGGAAGGAGAGTGTGGAGTCCTTGCTGCTAATCTGTACGCAAAGAGTGTTTTCGGGGAGGATGCTTTGGTGAATGTGAGTGTTGAGAAACAAGCCGATGGTAAGCTAAGTGGATACATCAGAATTAGAAGCAAGACTCAAGGCATTGCCCTCAGTCTTGGGGACAAGATCACCTTGAAACAGAGGGGCGGCCTCTGATTGGACACAGCCTATTTTTGCAGCTGTTATTCTTGCTTCAACCTTTGTTAGTATTAATCTCCTTGCAGCATGAGGCCTATCTATATTCATCTCACTTGCTCTTTTCGTATTTTTACCGAGGATCGCGTTTGTTATAGGATTCTTTTGCTTTTTTGCTTTTCCCAGTTAGAGGATGGTTAGGACATATTGCTGCTGCCCACAATTTGTTCAAAGTAAATTTGTAGCGATGCCCACCGTATACATTTCTGTTGTTAATTGTAACATTTCATGTTTTCAATTTGTATTAGCTGTTCCTATCAATAGCCCCAGCAAGTTTCGCCTGTCACATATTTGATCATTCCTTCATCTTTTGCAGCTGGCTTGGGGAAGTTTTACCCATGTTTGTTATTCCTTTACAGAGTCTTTGTCCTTTTTACTAATTTTTCCTATTGATCTAATAAAATTTTATCGCCTTTTTATAAAATAAAATAAAACAATTTAATAATTAAAACTGCAACATTTCAATTTTAAAAAAGTTGATTGATTCAGATTGTTTCGGAAAAATAAATTAAATCTCTCTCCACCTTCTTATGGAGAAATTATAAAATGATACCGTATCACCACATCAGCCGGTGATACTTCCCTTTAAAATTTGTCATGTTTGAATTTTTAAAAACAATTAAAACTTTATTTTACAGCTGGACATAAAACCCAATTATAACCCTTTGAAATAACATTTAAAAAAAATATATATATCATAAAAAAGATAGAACCTCCCACCCGACCCAGTCTCCTATCTCGCCCTGCCCCCCTTGGTCGCCGCCCCCTTCCACACTCTCTCCCCCGTCTGACGCACTTCAACAACTTAATCATATCTGAATCCTTCATTCTCACCCTTTCGATGGCTACCCCAAGACCCAGTTATATTTCTCCTTTTTGAAGTTTTCACCCATTTATTGACTACTAATTTTCAGATTGTCAACAAATCTGTAAAAGCTTGAGGGGAGAGGTAGGTGTTAATGATAATTGAATTTCAATGCTTAAGATATGTTGCATGTGCTTCCGTGGGTTCAAGAGACCTTTCAGTTTTTAAGAGAGAGTAAAGGGAGGCAACGGGGTAAGGGGTTGGGTTGGGTGGGTGGTTTATGGCGTCTTCTCTGTCCTTTTTTGTGTTTTTGATTTCTCTAGGGTTTAGTTTTATTCTGAATGTGAAAAATAAGTTTTAAATCCAGCTTTTAAAAAATATATTTGTTTTTAATAAAAAATGACACATGGCAAATTTTGAATGGGAATATCACCAACTGACGTGGTGCTACGATACCATTCTATAATTTCTCTATATGCCAAAATATTTATAGTGACTTTTTTTTTAAAGGAAACGACAGAGACATTAATTTTAACTATTTTAATTATCAAGCCATTTTATTTAATTTAATAAAAAATATATACAATTAACTTCAAATCATTTGTATTGTTGCGAGCTTGCTTATTATATTTTTACCTTTCTATTCCATATTTTTATTTTCTTGTTGGGCCGTTCGGGCCTATCACTAATTCTTGAATTTTTATCTTGGTTCTCAC